>OY992788.1:4456022-5935789 GCA_963921375.1 Tiliacea citrago | reverse complement strand
GTCCACCCCTACAGTCCAGCCAGTCCTATCATAGTCGTTGAGCTCCTTGAGCTGCACGATTACTGACAAATGCTTGCACTGATTGGACAGGTCCACTCCAAAGTGTGGTTATTTCCTTAAAATACCATTTCAGACACATGGTCCTCACGTGACCTGATCAAGATTATGTCAGTACTTTAAAAGAGACTGACCCTTGAGTTTGTTTCGCCATTCCTTCTCAGGGGTAGTCAGATAGGAAATGTCGACTCCATTTAGATAGCATATTTTTAAATGTTTACATGACGTGTAAAAGGGATTCCAATATCTTATTAACAGAATAAACAATTTCATTTAATTTAATTTAATTTCATATCCGTGCCACGGAGAGTTCACTTGGGCACTCTCCGTGGCACGTATGCGGTGTGGTGCCAGTAACGGAAGCATGGGAAGGGGAACGACAGTTTAACTTGGTAAACTGTCGTTCCTATGCTTAAATATGGTTCTCGCTACTGCAGGCTTAGCACGACGCTTTCTATATTTCTACTCTACTGTAGTATAAAAATCGCTTGTCTACCCGTCTCGGTAGAAAATTGTCAACTGTCTACACGGAAAAGTAATTTTTGTCTACTCTGCCGTCGACAAAACGCTTCTTTACGGTTCTCGTGCTAAGCCTGCTGGTAGTCGAAAGTCCGACAGCCCAGCCTTAGGATATCGATTTAAACTAGAAACTAGGTAATGAAAGTCAGTAGTCATGTGGGAAACTGATATTCCCTATCAATTTGGTCAGTAAGCTGAACCTAACATTGTTTCTCATAGGCAGACAAACAATAAACAGTAACACTCTGTGTCCCTCGCCTTTCTAAAGATAAACCCTTTCTAAGAGATCCTACACACTTGTGCGAGTCGGTATAATCGATTCGGTAAAGATTCGTAGGTAGTATTTGTTGAACAACAAACCGATTCTTAGCAATTACTACACATATTCGGTTTTCATTCGTTCAGTTCGGAAAACTCCGTTCTACCATCGCTGAATCATGTTCGGGTCGGCTCAGCACGATTCGTGTTAAGCCGAGCGGCTTTTTCTCGAACATATTTCCGTATACAGGGTTTCCCGTAAATAATGGATAACCTTGAAATAGAATATAAGACCTTTTGGCCGTTCAAAAAAAAATACAAAGACAATATATGTATATCCCAAGTAGCGCCTAAGATTTTTAACTAACTTTTTTTACCTTATTAAACATTCTTCTACACCACGACCTGCACAAATGAATGAATTCCATCGGTTATTAATTTGTTGTTGTAATATTGTACGTTGACTATGCTGACAGAGAGGCGGTGAATAATGTGACTAGGAATTGCTGCTTTTTTTTTTAAATCGTATCTTGTTTACTACTTGGGATATATCGACGGTGAAGTATCAATATATAATAACTACAAAAACATGATGTTACAGGAGGCGAAAACAAGCGTTTGATTTCTGTAGTTTTTGAACGTTTGAATCAAAAAGTGACTTATAGTAAAATTGTTGAGAACGCTTCTGATGGTGATAGTAATTTCAATCAAACATTTCAGGTTAGGGTTTAAATTTAACTGATGTTTTTGTAGTTATACATATATTGATACTTCACCGTCGATATATTTCTTTGTATTTTTTTTAGAACGGATATAATATCTATTATATGCTATTTCAAGGTTATTCGTAATTTACGGGACGTCCTATACTTTCGATTTTTCCGCCCGACTTTACCAAATCATGCCCGAACAAGTGTGTAACAAACCTTACAACAATTGTTAGGAAATATTTGTTTTTTACCCATTCCTTTGCCGACCTTGTTAACTAAGTGTTAGGGCTTAGTTGAGCCCTTTCGAGAGCTATCAAGTATACAGAGCAGATCAGACTGGACTATACATCGTGCATCCAGTTCGTCTTATCATGGTCTGAGAGACATGACACTGCGCAAGTAACGTGTACAGTTATCCGTCCAATGGATAGTTTGACTACGCCCAGCGGTTGTGATTATTTAGGTAGTAGATGGGTGACTTCGTTACCTATTAAGAGAAAGCTCCCTATTTTTATGTTAATTTGCATGAATATTCTGAAACAGTCACAGATACAAGCAAAATTAAACTTTAGTATATGATTTATTGGATCTTTTTCTTTCCGTGTTGAAGACAGTTACGTAATTGTAATATTTTTGCTCGATACATTTTTAATTCGAAAATCATGTCTTTTTTAAGGATAATTATAAAAAAACAAACAAGGTTGTTTGGCTTTTATATATCTAAAATAAATATTCACAGCAAGAAAATGTAGTTTATTATCCATGCAGCAACCAGATATTTTTTCTCTAGATCAATTATTACTTTAGTTATAAACGAAACAAGAATTGAGACTTACGCTATTTAGTGTCGTGCTCGAACACGATCAAAGAGCGCACGCGATATTTAACTTTATTACTGATGTGTTAGCGTTTACCACATAACGGAGTGGCGGGGAGCGAGGGGCGGGGCTTGCGTTGAAATTTGATTTAGACTGCAGTTCTGTACCTAACATTTTTATAAGCGTTGGGGAGCGAACTGTAATAGCTGATTCCATACATCTCTATTAGTCGTCATCTCTGATTTCACTTCCTCCATCTTTTCATTGGTCTGTCTCTTATTTATGTGTAAAATCTTTCCTCTCGCTCTCTATAGGAGTCATTTCGTGAAAAGGGACGGAAGTGTGTAACAGGAAGTGATAGCTTGAGCATGGAATAAGTAAGTACTTTTTAATATGATGAAATTAGTGTACTCTTGGAATTAGTAATTAAGTACTATATAGATTGTAAGTAGAGGGGGTCGAATTTCGACCAGTGGGCGACCACTAGTAATGGATAATAATTCGAATAAATATTTCAGTATTTAGCTTTTTAAAATTTTGAGGTCAACTTCTGTCGCTGCTCAGTTGCTTATTACCAAGGTGAGATGTTAGATGTTACTACATTTGCGACTACTGAAGGCTCGCTCGTTTTTTAGGGTTCCGTACCCAAAGGGTAAAACGGGAACCCTATTACTAAGGCTCCGCCGTCTGTCTGTCTGTCTGTCCGTCTGTCACCAGGCTGTATCTCATGATCCGTGCTAGCTAGACAAATTTTCACAGATGATGTATTTCTGTTCCCGCTATAGCAACAAATACTACTAAAAACCAGAATAGCATAAATATTGAAGGGGGCTCCCATACAACAAACGTGATTTTTTTGGTCGTTTTTGCTTGATATTGATAACGGTAACAGGTAGACACTTGAAATATTCACAGAATATTTAGTTATATATTCACTTTAAAAATCAATAATTAAATTAAAATAAAATAAATATTTAAGGGCCCATACAACAAACGTGATTTTTTTGCCATTTTTATAGATAATGTTACGGAACCGTTCGTGCGCGAGTCCGACTCGCACTTGGCCGGTTTTTTTTTATATGTATTAGCCATCCACATACATACTTCATTATTTTCATAATACATTACTTATAGTTATTTAATCGCTGTAGTACTTCGTCCTGATTGTGTTTAATATAATTACATTAACAACGTGTACAATATTTCCATAATATTAAATTGTAATTTCGATATTTGATTTTAATTTAGTTCAGCTTGTTAAAAATATGTGGAATACGTTTTCATTCACATAATAATGTACCTGCCGACTTACAACATGAGTTATTTAAAATGATCAATATTGTAGTTCCTACTTCACACAGTTTTAATTAAAATTATGCATAACTGTATAGTACTGGAATAAATTGAATACCTAAATACAATTATGGCTATTAGAGTTGGGGAAGACCAAAAGAAACGATG
Organism: Tiliacea citrago; assembly: GCA_963921375.1. NCBI lineage: Eukaryota > Metazoa > Arthropoda > Insecta > Lepidoptera > Noctuidae > Tiliacea > Tiliacea citrago. The sequence continues at coordinate 5,931,966 of OY992788.1, read as the reverse complement.
GATGGACTATGTGGAAGATGATAGGGCTAGAAAGGGGACTACCAAGATGGTGACAAATAGAGATGAAGGTATGGAAGAAAAGAACATGCTGTATCAGCCCTGATGATGATTAACTGCCTACATTGATAGGCAGTTACATAACTAATATCTATCTGCCTAGCCTTTTCCCAACTATGTTGGGGTCGGCTTCCAGTCTAACCGGATGCAGCTGAATACTAGTATTATACATGGAGCGACTGCTTATCTGACCTCCACAACCCAGTAACTGGGTAATACGATACCCCTTGGTAAGACTGGTTGTCAGACTTTCGGGGTTCTGACGATCCGTAACGACTGTCAAAGATCCACGAATGACAGCCGGGACCAACGGCTTAACGTGCTTTCTGAGGCACGGCGGAGTCTCGGTATGTAAAGATGGTCACCCATCCACGGACCAACACCGGCAAGCGTAGCTTAACCTGATGGATCGACCCGTGCGACTGTTATTACTTAGCCACGAGCTCCTAGTTACTAATGGTCATTTATTTTGTATAAATCTGTGTAAGAGACATAGTGACTTATAACATCGCCTTGGATGAGTCTGTAATGGTGTTATAATTGTGATTTAAATAAATAAATGACTGATTATGCCTATAATGTTCCCACTGCTGGGACTCAGGCGTCCTCTCGGTAAGAGGGAATGGGCTGTAATCCACCACGCGGGCCCAGTGCGGGTTGGTAGATGTCACATGTCGTCGAATTTTTGATTCTAGGACATGCCGTTTCCTCAAGATGTTTTCCTTTACCGTTTTGTGAGCAGTGGTGATGAAATTATTTACACAAAGTAAAGCGCCGCTGGCTTCAACCCACGACCTTTACTACTCGTAAGTCCGCTGTTATCTCTGGACCACCATTGTTCTTAGTAGGAAGTTAATCATCATCACTCTCTTGCCTATGATGTTACTATAGAGTAACATCATAGGTAATAGTTAGGTAGTATTTTTATCTAAATTAAAACCAATTTATTGATTTTTCTTAACACCTTTTTACCAAATACACTCTCATTTTGTTCCAACCCGTCCTCACAGAGATTACTTTCTCATAGGCAGAAAACGATCAACTCAGTCGTGTCTACAGCAGTATTCAGGTCCGTAGAATACCGTTAGCAGCGATCTCCGAACCGCAAGAGTCCGATTGGTTATCTAATGCCACATCGTGCAAGGTCGGGCATTCTCGATAATAACCATTATTATTGGCTATTTGCTTTGTTGTCTTCTTTTCAAGCTTTTTTAATACCGGTACTTTTAGTATGGAGTCAGATGGCTTGTTAAGTTTTTAGGTTAAGTATCGCATTGTCTGTGAATGATGCATCTTGAATTAAGTACTGGGGAGTGATCATGAAATTATTATCGGAGGCTTTTTTTAGAAGTGAATAATTCAAATATAAGTAAATAAAAGTTTTATTTTTCTTGGGCACAGAATTCACTCATCATCCAATTTAACGCTTGAAAAAATTATCTAAACATGTCAAATGGCAATATTGAAAAGCTTCTCGAATTTGGATCTGATTAAATAAAACGTTTTCCAATTTCTTGTAACGTGAAGAAAAGGTTGACAAATGAGGATAGGTAGGCAGACTGGGGCGATATCGCGGGCTTGACAAGGGCGCGCTGCCTGTCGCGCCCGCGATATCGCGCCAGTTTGCACGAGCCTTTATTTAGCGAATCCTTTAGGGACGGACACATGACTGACTTGGACCCAAAAGCAGTTTTTTTATAACAATAACTATTAACAAAGAGAGCAGTGGTGGCACCGTGGTAACGACCCCGACTCAGACCCCGGTCATGGGTTCAAATCCAGGCAGGCGCTTTACTTTGTGTAATTTTTCAATACTACTGCTCTCAACACGGTGCAGGAAAACATCGTGAGAATACTGTACTGAATCAAAAATTCGAAGACATGTGACAGCCACCAACCCGCACTGGGCCTGCGTGGTGGACTCTATCGCACAGGGAGGCTCGTTCTATCGCACAGGGAGAAGGCTACATTATAGGCTGATTCTTATGAATAAAATACAATTACATTCCTCGTCTTTACATCGACATAGTGCTTCTGGCATTTTGAATTGAAATAATATGAGAACAGATTTCGACTATGTTATCTGAAAACAGGTTCTACGAAATACAATTTCAACTTCATAACCATAGTAGCTTTGACGAAAATAAATTAACGTTTTCGTACATTACATTCACGTGCTCTGATTCTGACATAATTATAATCAGTTTTACATTAGAGAACAACTTGGAAGTTTGGAAACAAGATTTCCCTCCAGCCATTAATCGATCCTAATTCATTACGTTGAAAATGCTTTCTCACGGTGTAAAATCTTTAGATAAAATATTTGGAAGATCCTTCATAAACACTTCATCTTGACGATGACGAAGATTCCAAACTTATCGAGAATCACTCGAGATTTGGAGCGCCCTTGTAACTTTGGCAAAATTCTTGGCACTTGATTCAATGGAATTTGATGGAGGTACGATAAGGTGCACTGAAAATAAAAGGATTTTGAAGAGTTTGGTTTGTTTCCTGGTTTACTGATAACTTTATTTTTATTAGAAAAATAACGTTAATTTAGCAGGAAAAGAAGCAAGAAAAAACACGGAAATATCTATAAAAATCATAAAACTCATCGTCCGGAAGAAATCAGCATTAAGGCTCGTACAGGCTAGTGCAATATCGCGGGCGCAACGCGACACAAGTAGCACAATTTCTATGTCAGTGCCTGTCGCGCCCGCGATATCGCGCGAGTCTGTACGAGCCTTTATTGTATTACTATTGTGTAGGTATTGTTCCAAGAAAGAATAATATGGAATATGGATTTACTGGCAATAGGTACACACAGCTCCATTAAGTGCTTACCCCCCCCCCCCCAAAAGACATGTGCGTTCAAATCCGAGATAGATAAGTAATTTTTTCATATTGATTTTTTTCAATAAAACGCTTAAAACACACCGTTTGGATAAACTTTTGTTATTGCGTACAACGACTAGTAATAATACTGTCAACATTTCCGAAAAGTTATACAGCGTCCAAATAGACTGGAGGTTCTAGGACCGCTTACCGTGCATAAGAATGGAGGTTCAAAACCTAGGCACGAAATGTGCTTTTTGTCATGCATTTTTATTAATATAAAGTATTTTTCTTTTTTGTTTTATTTAGTAATATTTATAAAGAATTTAAAAAACAAGAAAAATAATTATACATTAAACGTTGTAGTTTTATAACTTGAGGGTATGGATTAATCTTTTAAAGAAACGTAAAATGGAAACCCTCAAATTATAACATGTTTCGATTAGACAGAGACCTAAAGATAAAGTGACTCGGACGATACTAGATAACAATTTCGTCACAATTCATGTGGGCTCGCTGGCTGGTTCGTTAAACTGCTGGTATGAGTATGCCTACGTTCGGTGGTGCCAATGGTTCAAATCCAAGTTGAAACAACGAACTCTTTTTGAAGTATTCTTTAGATTATTCGTAACGAATTCAATATTGTAGTGTAATATTTTAAAACTTGAGGGGTTAGCACATACTGACGCAGACTGTACTAAGAGCAAAATACAGCACTTCGCAGGAAAAATTAAGTCTTCGGTTTAAAATCATTGTGCTTAAAAACATCGTCTTCATAAAAATCTCATCAATATTATAAAAATGCAGATAAAACATCTCCAACTTTATAAATAATCCGCATCAAAATACAAGCGTGGGTGCAAATCAATTGTGTTGCTACTAAAAATCTAATTCGCTATCGAATAAGCAAACAGTGGGCCGGAAGCGGGGAGCGAGCGACGCAATCAGTGATCAGGAAACGACAATTTGGCGACAATTTCTCGTCACTCGCCCTCGCGCCCTCGTGCGAATTAGCGCTTTCAGTGTGGGCTGGGACTAATGTCGATTGAGTTGGTGTGTGTGTGTGTGTTTAGGGCCTGTGTGGGGTCGATGGCGCGTGAGTGTGTGTGTCAGTAAATTTGGGTGTGTGAATGGTAGCGGGTGTTTTTGAGTGAGTTAATTTTGTAACTGGTAGTTATGTGGAAGTTTGGTGTGTGATAAACTGATAACTAATTAGTGTATATGTTTTGTGTGTTATATTCACTTTCCCTTAAAGCTTATAATCGCTTACTACTGTTAGAATGTATTGTTTTGTTAGGGTAGGTGGTATACGACCACGGCTATCCTCTGAACATCACTATGAATATATTATATACGTATTAAATACATTAAAATATATTACGTGTAAGAAATATTGAATAGTTTGTGCATAACAATTTCAGATCAGAATATTTTCTTCTTTTTTAGTTCATGGTTTTATGTCCTCTAGAGGGCGCCATATTCATACGCTTCCAACGATACCTCATTTGTCAAATGATGATAAGAAGTATAGAAGTTATGAGGGAACAGATGAACATACATACATACATACCCACCGATTAAAATCATAACCCTCCTTTTTGCTTCACCGTAGTCGGGTAAAAAGAAGGTTATAAGCTAATCCGATACGTAGTACATTAAGTATGTTGATTGTAGGTATAAAATCCTGAATATTCAAGACGTATTCTGTCACCTGAACCTACATCTACCCATTAATAAATTAACGTACTCCTCTCGTGCTTCTTTATATAGGTACTGTCGGGAAAATTTTGTGTTCAATGTTCAGGAAACATAATTTTGTCAACAATTTCACGAGACTTCGAAAAGCCCGCCCTTACATGCCAACGGCACTTCAAACAGGACATTCTGAGCTCCGAAGGTTGTTTCGACGGGAATTATGTCTTGTTCCTGTTATCCTGTTACTTGAACAAATGATTGATAGGAACAAGGAATTTGAGGCGGAAAGAAAATTTTAATCGCTGGGAAGTACACACGGCTACACATCAAGCTATACATTTCCAGTATACGCTGATCTCTCATTCTAAGGAAATCATAAACAAAGCGAGATCAACTTAAACTGGAAATGTATAGCTTGATGTGTAGCCGTGTGTACAAGTACGTCCTTTGTTAGTTAGGGTTAGATTAGGATGAGATAAAAGCCGTGTCATTAATTGCTCATTATCGCTGAATTGTACAAGAAAAGGAGAAAATTGTAATAGATTTTGAATATCAAAAATTTTCAAACACAAAACTCTTTTATTCATGGTCTACACGAGCTTGTACATGATGGCTTTACAAACAGGGTGTTTATTTTTTTGAGTTACTTAAAGTTAGGTAATGATTAGCGACTTTTTAATCATAATTTTTTGCCGTTTAAAGGTCTCTTAACTTTAAACAACGTTTATGAATAAACTCAAACTCAAAGCATTTATTTCAATAAAACCATTTACAGCAGTGGCGAAACGACCATATAACACGATTCTTACCGGCTTCCCTTCGGAGGTTTGCATCAACAACTCTTTACTCTACCGCTATTGAAAAATGGCACAGTCAATAATGTCTACTATTGCCCTGAAATATAGTTACACTACGGGTATTTAATTCACTATAACATTCAAACAACAAAAATGCCTATTTTTATTAGCTTTGAATTGAAATAACAAACAAAAAAGTTCTGGTTGTATAGTGATGCGTCTTTTCGGTTCTGCTGCTGACGATATATGGTATAAAAATTGAGTAAAGGAAAGACTTATTTTTAAGTTAATTAATTAATTTTTACTTTATTGATAAGTAAGTAATTTAAATTGGCTTCGCTTCGGCTTCTCTCATACAAAAATTGACACCTCGCCGCTGATTTACAGGCACTTTTTAATTGTCAAAGAGTCGGTCAGTTAGTCAGAAAGTGGAAGCTATTTGCCCATTCCAAAACGTAGATCTCTATGGAGAACAGGCAAGCAACTCCAAGGACACTCTTTTAAATCAAGATATTACAAAATCCTGGGTACATTATTCTTGTCGCTTCTATATGTGAGAACAATGTAAAAAACAAAAAAAAATATTAAAAAAAACAATTCAAAATTAAGATTAAAAGATTACAAAATACAATCAGATTAAGAATAAGATTACAAAATAAATAAAGGGGATAATACCCAGCCGTTTTAGAAATTAAGAACCATTTAATTATATGCGTATTCTTAGAACAATCAGCAATGATCGCCGGGTACGAAAAACTAAATACTAGGTACGTTCGTTTTAAGACTTCCAGGAACCTACCTACGCAAAGCTATAAATGTAAGGAGGCTTCTGTCAAACAATTCTCTTATACTTACGTTTCTCTGACTTACGCGTAAAGGCTTGTTCACATGAAAGGCACCTCCACATCCGTGTCACATGCGTCACAAGCACACATGTAGAGTAGGCTAGATACCACAAGCCGTCCGACCAAGCGTGCACCGAAATTTGTGCTATGCACAAACTGCGGGCAGTATTGCGACTTCCTATTGCATATCAAATGACAAAATGTCAACGCACGTTCACTCCTGACGAAGTCTTTTAGCTCACAAACGCGCTTAGCGATTGAAATGATTCTGTTTACGTTGAGCACATCATTATATGGTTGGGGTGACGTCATCGTAGGTATAAAAAAGATGACACGCTCGGTTTTCATACTAGCTAATGAACATGCGGTATCTAGCCTATGAGAAAGGTGCATTTTGAGAAAGGTGCATTTCGAGAATGGTACGTTTTGCGTATGGGGTGATTTTCGCGAAAGGTACATTCTGCGACTGAGCCCTCTAAATCGATTTGTCGCCTCGACGTCGCGAGTCCCGCCACGTCGAGTCGCCGCCACGTCTACTTCCAAAACTCCCGCTTTTATTCCCGCCTCGTCGAATCGTTGAAATATACTCTTTTATTACCGCTACGTTTACTTAACCATTTTATTTGTACAGTCGGAAAAAAATACTCATGGACCAACTATGAGTATTTTTATTTGGAATAAATAGGTTACGTATAACTTATATGTAATACAAGTAATACAACTCACGATATCTTGTATACGTAGTTTTATTTTCTGTGCTAGTGCTGTGCACTTCTGTAAGTGACGAATTCACAATTCCTAAAACTGTATGTGATTTTTGTTTGTGTATGTCTTAAGTGAGCCAGTCGTTGAGTGCCATCAAAATAAATATATGTATAATGTATCAAATCAAATATTAAATAATCGTTTATTTATAAAAGGGTCACATGTACAATAAAAACCTTAACAATTAAAATAGAGCACAGTTGCATATTTGCCTGAACTAGGTTGAACCTATGCTTCAGGCTAGAAAGTGCCTAAATAAATAATGTAATAAATTAACAATGACTATAAAGTAAAAACTAAAATTAAAACTTACGTAAATAATAAAATAGCATGTTAGCAGTTATATTTGCAGACAACAAGTAGATCTTCTGACTGTGCATAATCTATGGTTAGTAAATATTTGTGTATAATTTTTTTACAGCTAAAGGAATTTAGTTTATAAATACTAAGTTTTCTATTTAATCTATTGTACAGAAATGGGCCTAAGAATGTAAAAAATCTTTCTAGAAAGACATGTTTTGAGGTTGCATTAGATAAGCATATTATATCATTCCGTCTCTTGTTAGTATTGTCGGCATTGTAGGTAAGCATAGTGTGCTGTTTTAATACTAAGGGCATAATGAAAAGTTGGCGAACCGTCAGTATGCTGCAGGATTTATATAGTAGATCTGTGGGAAAAAAGAAGGGATGGAAGTTTACTACTTTTAAAATTGCTCTCTGAGCTCTTTCCAGAGGAAGTAAATTAGTTTTTGGTGCGCCACCCCAAGAAGTGATACAATATTGAATTATAGATGTATGTATAATAAACGCCCCTCCCATAGATAAATATCACCCGTCTCTCTCTCTCTCTCTCTCCACTATTACAATGCTTGCTCAAGGATGCATATCCGGTAGGCTCTAATAATCCATCCATATTCCAAGGGTACTTCTTCCCTACCATCATCTTGCCCCCGGTCTACTGTTTGATATACAATGGTCTCTGTAGTCTCATGAAACATGAGGCTTCAGGGGCTAGGGTGAATCTCTGGGTTCATTCGAGCAATCGAGTCTAGTTAAACCATGCTGGGGTCGGTGCATTTCATTCTTTCATTCATTCATTCGTTCGTATAATGTACCTATGTATAAACAGAAAAATATACTTATGAGTTTATAACCCATAGTTAAAATGTGTAAGTAAATACTGCGTACTTTTTAGTGCCAAACATCGATATTGCTGTTTCAACCGTTGTGTCCTCACAAAATAACGTCGCAGACAGAATATACAGGGTCAAATTAAATTAGCTAGCGAAACTCCGCAGACATGATGGGTATCGATATCTAAACACGATAAAATAAAAATATACAGATTTTATCAACTCATACTACCATACCAATAACAATACTAGCCTCTGTGACTTCTGAGTTTGTTTCGGCCTTTCTTCTCAGAGTAGTCGGATACGAAACGCCGACCTCGTCTAGTTTTTTTTTAAATATTATTGACGTGTAAAAGTGTTTGTACAATCCTACTTACAGAAATAAATCATTTATTATATAGCAGCGGTCGTTGACCCCCAAAAAAACCGTCAAATCTTTTTCATTTTTATTTTTTCGTGTATAGATTTCCATACCCATCTGCGGAGTTTCGCTAGCTAATTTAATTTGACCCTGTATAGATATAACGTAGGAATATCTATATTTGTTCCAAATAACCAACTATGAGTATTTTTTTTTCGACTGTACAAATAAAAATGGTTAATAAAAGAGTTTTTCAACGATACGACGAGGCAGGAATAATAGCGGGAGTTTTGGAAGTAGACGTGGCGGCGACTCGACGTGGCGGCGACTCGACGTGGAGGGACTCGACGTCAATGCGACAAATCTCTAAATCTGTGGTCACAAACCTATATTTTTAATTCCCTATAAAAATTGACACATCATGTGTTTATGGCGGACCGGGAGGGCGTGTCAGACTTTTACTGACTAAAACTCACCCGTGTTCCTTCCGTTGCCTGTGTGCCAGGGCCACGATATCCCTGTCAGACAAACTCGCAACCCTGGCAGGAAGATGACATAGCCTGGAATAATGATTCATACATAGTAGGAAAATCATATCTAAATGTATCAATCAACTCAGCCTATTGCAATCCACTGCTGGACATAGGCCTCTCCCAGGCTGCGCCACAACACCCTGTCCACCACCTTCCGCATCCAGTCTGTCCCAGCCACCGGTCCATCTAGCTGGGGGGCGTCCCACACTACGCTTGCCGATACGCGGTCTCCACCCCAGGACGCGTCTGCTCCACCAGCCATCGGTCCTTCGACAAACATGGCCAGCCCACTGCCATTCCGGTTTGTTTACTCTGTAAGCTATGTTAGGAACTCTGGTCGTTTTCTGGATAATTTAATTTCTGATTTTATCCTTCAGAGAAACTCCGAGCACAGCCCGCTTCATAGCGCGCTTTATCCAAATGTATAAAATAATTCTAATGTGTATTCGTAGTAATTATTGTATTTGTTTCCAATTGATCAAATTCGAATAACTATAGCGGATAATGACATCATAATCCAATAAGCACTTTAATCAGGTAAAGGATAATGGCTTCCAAAGTTATTTTTACAACTCACTTTCACGTGTTAAGATTTGATAAAATTCTTGGTTACATATTTAATAAACATAATTATATGAATGAATCGTGACGTAAATAATACTGATATCTAGAGGTATTATCTGTAATAGGTATAGATAAAACTGCTTCCATAGGTTTAATAAACAACACCTCAGGAAAACCTAAAGTTGTGTGTGTTTTTATTGTTAATTTGCATTATCTCCATTACCTAAATGTCATCATTTCCTGCTTCTGACAGAAGGATGTAAGGTAGTGTCTTATTGATAAAAACTTGGACATTACTGTCAGTGTTTAAAGGCCCATCGTTTTCTAACATTATCGCCCTGAACAAAGTCCAAACAGGACCTACATGAGAATGTCAATAGAATCCCATATACATTTCCCTACGAACAGAATCTCCATCTCAAAGAAATCAAAAAAATCTAAATTAAAATATTTTATTTCACATAAACCTACCATGGGCACTTATGAAACGGCAGGAGCTAGGTGCACGATTCCAATTGTTCGTTTCCTATGGAGAAGAGCCGGCAAGAAACTCCACGGTTACTCTTTTTAAAAAATAGTGAGAAGAAGAGAAGAGTTTGAGAGACCGCTTTTTCCATCGCTACCAACCTCATCATCAATACAGCCTTACCTACCTATTCCGATTTGTGCTTGGATCGCCTTCCAGTCTAACCGGATGCAACTGAATACCAGTATTTTATAAGAAGCAAATGTCTGACCTCCACAACCCAGTTACTGGGTAACTCGACATCCCTTGGTAAGACTGGTTGTCAGTATTTTGAGCTATTCGGGTAAATTCTGCAACCAAAACAGGTAAAACATGAAATTCTAATACATAGTTCCAATAAGTAATACATACATATTACATAGGTAGACACTCAATCTTCGTCCCTATTTTAGATTTAACCCAATTAATGTCTAGGTAGATGTCATCCATATTGTCGAACTGTCAATAGTTAGTACCGACTAATTCGCTTCAGTGCATACAACTGATGAGCTCTAAAGGCGCCTCTGTCTTTGATTTAATTGATTCTCTGTCCAATACTGCACTGATTATATTTAGATCGTCGGCTTTAGAAACGTAGATATTGTATTTGAATGTCTAGTGTCTGTAGCTACTGACGGAACACGTAACAATAAAGTCAATACATATAAATCTACATTACCTAAATGTTATCATTTTCTGAAGAAGGATGGTCTTAGAAAGTTAGAATACAAACTTGGACATTACTGTCCGTGTTTAAAGACCCGTCGATTTTCTAACTTTATAGTCGTGAACATGGACCTATAAAAAAACTCGGACGGAACTCTCGCTAAGACAAAACTTTGTCCCGTAATGGCGGCGACAGTCTTAAGTGTGAGTGAATTTAGGGTTGCCATGTTAACCAAATTTACCCATATATTATTCTTTTATTTTAAGACAAATACAGGTCGAGAGAAAAGTTTCTTGGAAATGTCGGCAGAATTATACCGTGCTATTTTAACAAGTTAATGGTAAGAACCAAATCTCCCTATGAAAATATGTGCAATTAACAACATAGTTAATAATTGAAAATATTTTAATTGTAAAAAATATTTACTGTATCTATTGTATAACATCCCAAATGCTGAGTATGTTTTTTTTTAATCCAGTCATTTTGGCAGTTACAATTTCGATTTTTTTTAAATCCAATAATTTCTCCATACTTCATTTTCTTTAGGAAATCTAATAAGAAGAATATAAAATAACTAGTAATAAATAACCTAAATAAGTTGAATTGATTAAATCAAATATAAATTTTCCATATATTTAGAGTAATTTGCACACGTGAATATTGACAACACTGGCCTTGTGATGATTTTTTTTGTTCTAGTGAATGAAGATTGATTGTAATCTATAAAATTGGGAACTAAGTTGTTGAATTATTCATTTACCTATGAAACGTGATTCCTGGATTTTTTTTCTTTCGATCGCTACGGTTTTTACAACATTTCACCACACAAGACATGCTGTATTTCAATACTTTTATGCCGCGTAGGACGTGTCGACTGTGTTGACGTTTGCACGCGTAATGAGTGAGTATGCTGTGAATGTGTGCGTGCCTGTACGTACAGCGAGCTGACTGACTTTGAGTGACACAGTTTTCTGTTGACAAGAATCCGTCCGAGTTTTTTTATATGTCCATGGTCGTGAATAACATCCAAACAAGAGCTGTAACAATATATGAGAAAGTCAATAGAATCCTATTTATGTACAAATAAAATCAGCATCTCATAAACTTTGAGAGACCGCTTTATTCACCGTCATTATTTTCATTCACTCTTTTAAAACCTTAAACTATTCTCAAATACTCTGCTTATTTTCTATTCTATTCTAAACACTCAACAGAACACTCAACTTCGTTGGGGTCGGCCTACCAGTATTTTACGTGGAGCGGCTGCCTATCTGATCTCCACATCCCAGTTACTGGGTAACAGGATACCACTTGTAATGACTGTCAGACTTTCGGGCTATTTGGAAAATATCTAGAACCAAAACAGAAAATTAAGAATCCTTGAACAAAATTAAAAATTAAATTAAGAATGCTTTTACATAGGTAGTTAAAAATTAAAAAGCTTTTGCTTGAAAAATAATCAGCTGTCCATATAATTATTTGGGTCGAGTAGGTATTGATTTTTACGCGATTACGCTGTTGGTCCAATGGAGAAAGTTGTTCAGTTTGATGGTCTGTAACTCACCTTTAAATATGAACACACATTTCTGATATAGTGCTTATCTAACATTACAATAATATTCTGAGCCAGGATAGAAACCGTAATTACAAACCAGTACCTTAGGTATCTAAAATATTTTGAACAAATATCTGACATCTAAATTAGTGATCAAGTACCAGTTAGCCAGCAATCAGGTATTTTGTTCAATATGACACAAAATGTAGTAATGTCGTGTAGGATTTAGATAAAATTCCTTAAATCAGAATGTATTTAACGTCAAATGGGCTGACATATGTTTTCCAGTAGATTACAGATATGGCGCCAGAGACAATGATCGATTTGAAGGCAATATTGTTCCGTATGTTAATTTAATAAGGTGACCTTGGTATGCACATTGTGTCAAACATATTTCAAAATATCGCCACTATTCCAATTCGAACGACCATTTAGAAAAAATATTAAAGGAAGAGCTTTTTGCGGTTTCAATTTAAATCGATCTGCCTAGCCTTTTCCCAACTATTTTGGGGTCGGCTTCCAGTCTCACCGGATGCAGCTGAATACCAGTATTTTACATGGAGTGACTGCCTATCTGAACCCAAACTGGGTTGTGTCCTTCAAAATAACAAGCTCAAATGAAAATGAAATAGCGTCAATATTTTTATACCTTTTAAACCTTTAATATTACTCCAATCCTTTTGTTAGTTCTATAAACAGAAAATCGTCACAATTTTTCAGCTTAATCGGATTAAATACAAAAGAAAAGCCATAAAAGGTGACCTGAGAGAGATAAACATTTTTCAGAACCATAAACTGCATTTGTCATAGTGTAGAATGCGCGGTTGATTCACAATGGAATCCGCTACACCCCGTGCATACCAGATTTTATCTCTGAAATACTTGCTCCTGTAAGGACCTAACCTCCACCTACATATTTTCTCCCTCATTCCTTACTAAAATCACGTAGTGTGAAAGAGATGCAGCATGTCACGGAGATTTGGTCGCATTTCAGCTGGAATATAGTATTGTCAGTGGATGTTTTACGTTTCGTTTTACGTGTATTCGTATTATTTCGGTTCAGCGTTGTTACTGGCTATTTTATGTGTTGGCTACGATGTAATAAAATATGTGATCTGAGTTTTTAATTCTAGAAATTTGTGCAGACAGAAATGGCATTAAGACCCTGACAACAGGTAAACCGCGGTTACTGTCAGACTGCATACAAAATAAAGAGTAGCGCGATTACAAAACGCTTGTAATTTATTGCAATTATCTATTTACTCAAAAATGAGTTGAGTAATCGAAAATAAAAAACAACCAAGTTCTGCATACAAATAAGACGTTCTTGTTATTAATTAAATGCCTACCGTACGTTGATATTTAATACAGATATTTTGGATTGAAACTCAAAGTAAAGGGTTAGTTTTTTGGGTGGGCAATTATCAAATAACTTCTCCCGCTTTGGGTGGAGCGGGAGCGAGTGTCAGACTTTTACTGACTAAAACCCACCCGTGTTCCTTCAGATGCCTGTGTGCCAGGGCCACGATATCCCTTTCGGACAGGCTCGTAACCCTGGCAGGCATTGGCCCTTTCGGACCCCGTCAATTGGTGCTGACGTCTCTTTGAGGCGCGCGTGGATCACAACGCGCCGTCGACCCGGGCTTGGTCCTTATCGGACGGCGAGCTACCCATCGCTCACCGTCCGCAAGCCCGCGTTTAAGACAAGCCTACTTTTATCATTTGCCTCTTCTCAGCGCCTTAGGAGGAAAATTTTCATCATAATTATATTATATTTTCCTTCAAAATAATTTTTGTTTCGTCTTTCGTTAATTTTAACGAAAGAAGAAACAAAATTGATTTGATACGATTAAGAGGGGTAGATTATAAACAAGATGATCATGTATCATCTTGTCGCCCATCGCCCATTGTGTCACCCTATGTAAAATTTTGAACATTTATATCTGTAATTTGTATGGTGTACATAATAAAGAGTGTTCTATTCTATTTATAATCTACCCCTCTTCATTCTGTGCATTCTCTTTGGAGTAAATTTTTCTTCCTGCCTTTTTTCAGTTAATCATTTTTCTAGTCCTGTTATCTAATATTGGTCAGATTCTTGAGTATTAATAAATTTCCCGACTAATGCGCAAGAAATAATGACATTATACAGTTTGACGTTGTTCGCGTGCCCGCCCGCTGTATCATAACAGGGCTGCTACTTCCAAGATTTACACGAAATAATTTTCAGGTGAAACAAAAATATAATAAAACCAACGCTCTGTTGCATTGTCTTTTAGAACGTATTGAATTACTTACCTACTTACTTACAAAGTTTAGATGTCTCGACTTGACTCTTTCTTTATGCAAGGTTTTTAAAATAGGTCTTAGTTCTGAAAATTCTATGTCAAAAACTGTGCACTCTCTTATTTCTTTCTACCTTGTCTTTTCCCAACTATTTTGGGGTCGGCTTCCAGTTTAAACGGATGCAGCAGGCAGTCGCTACCTACCTATCTGACCTCCACAGCCCAGTAACTGGGTAATACGATACGGTTGTCAGACTTTCGGGCTTCTGACGACCCGTAATGACTGTCAAAGATCGACGGAGACAGCCGGGACCAACAATTAACTGTGCACTCTCTTATTATAGGAAGTTTTTCCTTTCTCTATTATTTTTTTCATATTCCACGGGTGCATTTATAGACACAAATCTCACATAAACAAATAGTTACTTAGACCAGAAACAACGTCAAGGCATAATGTCGGCTAAATAAATATTTGTGTGCTGACAGATAGGAACTTGCGACACGTAGTGCAGAAGCCATTGTGCCATCAATATAGATAGAATAGAATAGAATAGTCTTTATTATGTACACCATAAAAATTACAGTGGCTTCCCATACGTCTTTGCCGGAATTCTCATATCTTATTTCAGCTATACGGTATTCTGTTCAATCCTACAGCCCCCTCTTATCTTAAAAACGTCTCAATTTCCTTCATGACACACATAATAAATATCTGAGGTCATCGGAAAACTTTAGACTAGAGATGCATTCCACCAGCTTTTATGACAAATCTTTTACAGTTCAAGCAGTACGGTTATGGAATGCCTTGCCCGTGTCGATAAGGCGTACTCAACATTTGTCCACTTTTAAAATTCAGGAAAAAAACACTTCCTCACTCCTTAAACATCATCATTATATAATACAGTTCCTAGCTCTTGTTTCATGTTTATTATTGTATACATATATTTATATAGATTAAGTGTATTGCTTTATGTATGTCTTTGTACATGTAAATGGTACACCACTGACTACCTGCAGTATTGTCTCTCCTTCTCCCTTTAATCCATCCAAAGGTTGTCTGTAAAAGATCGCTTTTAGCGATAAGACCGCCCATTGTGTCACCCTATGTAAAATTTCAACATTTATATCTGTAATTTTTATGGTGTACATAATAAAGAGTATTCTATTCTATTCTACAGATATAAATGTTGAAATTTTACATAGGGTGACACAATGGGCGGATTTATCGCTAAAGGCGATGTTTATAAGGCGTTTTTTTTTTGCGATAATTACTACTGTAGTAGAAATACTTATCCATGATTACTTTTAAAGAAATACAACATTATCATCTAAGAAGAATAAATCCACATAACTTAATGGTGCCGCCCCTAATGAGAGCGGGCGATGACTCGACGCGATTAGGCAGCTCGCCACAATGTCCTAATGCGAGTAAATTAGCGTTATAAATAGAACTCATTTATTATGTAGACCAGTAAAGATTTGATATATTATTTGTTATTGTTTGATATTTTTGGTGTAGATTGTCGAAGTAGTAATTTTTTTACTATATTTTATGGGTAACCGGGTTTTAACCGAAGGGTAACTTTTTTATCCGACTTTCAAAAAAGAAGAGTTTATATTATGTTCGTCTGCACTGATAAAATAAAATAAATAAATAAATCATTTATTTTGGACCAAACACTTGTACACATTTTATAAACCTGCCAAACTGCGTGACAGTTTGTCGGCAGGATTATCAGGCAGATTCATTTGTCGGCAGATATCCATTTCGTCTGTATGTTTCTCCTTAAGGCCGTCTTGTAGTGCGGTGTGTAGCCGGCTGTAACTGGCCGGCCGTTGCGAGCTCTTGAACTGCTAGATTTTGTGTATATTTGCTCCATAGATAAAAATAGTAAGGAAATTATAAAATGTGTTCTCACCAAGTACTAAAAAACAATAAGGCCTATCTTTTAGTATAACTTTTACATGGTTTAACGAAGTAATCTCTTCAAGGTACACGTTTTAAATAGCGATTTAGTGTCATCTTTGTGATTTTTTTTTATCGAGGCAATTAATTTAATTCATGTTTCTATCTTCACACAGTGCTTGATAATATGTTCAATTTTCTTAAAATATTTTATTTTTGCACAAAATTTATATTTTCCTAGATTTACAGAGGTTTAAAAAAGTTAATAAGTACTGCAACCTCGCCTTAAATTGTAGACCGATTGTAAAAATTATTTGCTTACTACGCGTTTTGCTTTTCGAGATGCAGGTACGTTTTTTTTGAGGAGCTCTCCTGGTTGCTTTTAGAATCTAGTTAAGCTATCATTGCAGGAAAAAATGAGTAACTGAAATAATTTGGGGTTTGCCCAAAAGTACACACACACTTACACTACACTCATTTTCACTTACGCTTGGTTGCACGTCACAAGCTAAAACAAAAAAGAAAAGTAAAAAAAAAGTATGTAAAGATCGCACCCCATAACCCGAGAACCCCATGGGAATCCAAACAGAGTAAGTTTATTTATGAATGAGATTTATTTATGACAAAGATGCATGAATTAGCGTAGCGTCTATGTTAAGATGCAAGATTATTTTGTACTTATTACTTAAGAATAAGCACAAAATAATCTTGCTCCAGATATACCTTAACATTTACTCAACCTTATATTTTCTTCACCTCATTTTTTCTAAATTAAACCATAATACTTTTAATGGATCTATACAGCTTCCGAAGCTTCTCGTTGAAATAAATATTCCGTTCCTCGCCATAGTTCACCCAGATCTGCCGGACTATTCTGAGAAAATCGGTGAGACGGTTACAGCACAATAGCACTGCAGAACGCATCCTAGATGTGTTCACTCCATGCCCAACAAGAACTAACCTCGGACATTCGGCGCCAATGAACAGGTTGATGAGGACGTACAATGAGCTCCATACACGTTCCAATAGTATTGACACCTTCGCCAACAAACTATCGCAATTTCGTAAACAATAAATTGTTACTGTTTGTTTGTCATTGACTGTAGGTATTATTCTTTTTAGAACAACAAAATAGATTTAGTTATTTCTTTTATTATTATTTTTTTAATTTTCAATTATTTTTTTAGCCTGTATTTACTCTTTGTAATAGATGACAATTCGTCTCAAATTCCCAATGACGTCAATGCAATAGGTCGCCTCTTATAGGCGTGTACAGACACAATGTAATGTGTATGTAATTGCTGTGCACACCTGTAAGTGACTAATTCACTCTAGAAACTCTCTTTTAAGTTTAATTGTTACAGTACCCCAAAAAAAATCTATTAGGGAATAAGTCGTTGGAGTGCCGTAATTAAATAAATAAATAACACAATGGCTACAAAAACAAGGAATCTTAACGATGAGTTTCAAGAAGGCAAACATGAAAATATTAAGGAAAACCCACGTATCCAAGATTTCTCGGCACAAAGATATATTTCTCTCCGTTCCTACCTTAATTACCTTCCCTAAATTATTTGCCTACACAGACTCACCTATATACATACCTTCTATTCATTATTTATGTGTGTATCTTACAGCGTGCGTGATTCAACTGAGTGCCAGGAATGAGATACAGTGCAGAAAAGATATAGAAAAACGAATGGTACAAGTATGGCATGGTAGGTTATAGTACAAATAATAATTGTAAGTTAATAAGTGTGGAGATGTAGATGCTTGATGCCTGATGCCTCAGGCCTATATGTCTATAACTGGGAGAGTAACTGAGTAAGTATCTTTTTAGGGTTCCGTAGTCAACAAGGAACCCTTATAGTTTCGCCATGCCCGCCTGTCTGGCTGTCCCCAGCTTAGCACAGAGACTATTAGTACTAGAAAGCTGTAATTTAGCATCACGCCGACAGTGATAAAGTAAAATCCTGTTTTTTTTTATGGTAACTCCATTACAAATATAGTGGGATAATATTTTTTTCTCGCCTATCCTATGATGGGGGGTATCGTTGGATAAGCCGTTTAAAAATATTGAGGGTAGGTTAGGTTAGGTTAGTAGGGAAGACCATTTATCGATTCAGGGATCCGTTTGCATAATATTAAACTTTTAAAGTGCTAATTTTTGTTAGAGTTAAAGTGTCCCTCCACGTGTGCTAGCTAAATGGTTGTTTATGGATATATGAAAAATTTCATGGTAGTATTACATATAACAAAATTAAAAGGAAAACTATCGCAGCTAAGTGGCCTTACAAGTTAACGAGTGATAGTCGACCAACTTACATTTGCAGTTGGAAAATCGATCGTTAGACAGATGATGTATATCTGTTGCCGCTATAACAACAAATACAAAAAATCTGAATAAAATAAATATTTAAGGGGGCTCCCATACAACAAACGTGATTTTTTTGGTCGTTTTTGCTCGATATTGATAACGGCAACAGGTAGACGCTTGAAATATTCACAGAATATTTAGTTATGTATATAAATAATTATTATAAGTTAAAATAAAACAAATATTTAAGGGGAAAAAAATCACGTTTGTTGCATGGGGCATGAAGTTACAGATATTTTGAGTGCAGGACACATTCCGCTATAATATCTACAATAACAAGTCAAGTATATTATTATTAATATGAACACCATAGGACACACCATAGAGTACCTACGTTACTCCTCACCGTGGATACACTCTTTTAGCAAGTCAATAGGTATGAGGCGAAAAGTGAAGTGTTATGCTATTCTGAACCATGAGTGCACCAACTTGAAACGAATCACTATGAGTGAACCTGTCAATTTGATCTGCCCTCCTCCAGGCCTTCTATTTTTTTCACTTTACATTGGCAGTACGTAACAGAGGCACCGCAATTAGCCAGCGCGGGAGATTCATTGCAGTCGTCGCATAAATCGAAATAATTGTTACTCGCTACTGTTTTATAGTAGACATATCCTGGATAATACTGGTACACCATCACACTCAACTAAGGCAATGGTTGATCATAATTTAATGGGAACGTCAAGTTGGATAAAGGTAGCAGTTTCCGGTTGGTAGTGTCAGCTTTGATAGCCCAAGCATTGCAAGACGAACTAGGAAATCGAGATGAAAGCCGGTAATACATTTTGCGGATTTTTTTTAAGTCTGAGCCAGATAGCATCCGGATCTGACGCGCTTCACAAATCTGACTAGAATAATTTCTGTAACGTTTATTAAAATTTCGTAACGTTATACAGTTTATGTTAATCTCCAAACGAACTGCGAACTCGAACGGATGCAACTAAATCAAATTGCATCGCAGTACGGTAGCGGTAGTGATGGCAGCACTTAATATAGAATCTGCTCGACCAATGAACGTGCGCAGATAAACGAGGAACTCTGAACAGTGGTACGTGCGAGGAGCAACGCGTAACACGGGAGCTGTTAGTTAACCGTATAGCGATTGAAACACATTGCGTGTAATAGGAAGTGGCTGGTTTAAGAGGGATAAGCAGACTTGGACGAGAAGGTAGATAAATATAAATTATAGTTAATGGAGGAAGGATTTCTCCAACTGCCATGGAGGAAGTTAATGGCAGTTGAAGTCGATCGAATTCAACAATCACTTAAGTAATGCATGTCCAATTCTCCACACTTGTTATCTGTGAATAGTGTCTTGGTGTCAAGTTTACTTTGGGTCAGTTAACTTAGCTTAAGGGTCAGATAATCACCGTTGAAGCGCGTTGCGCTCACGCCGCGCCACCATTAATTTTTATAGGTAATATTTATTTTTAGTAACGAAAATATGAATATTTAAATAAAATCACAGATAGAATTATCTATAATAAAATAGTCTATTCATGAACATAATCTTAAGTAGTTTGAAAGTAATATCGTTTTTTATGATTTAGGTAGACATTACTTCCAGAATTTATTTCATAAAGTAATTTACTACAATACTTAAATATTCACATATAGAATTGATGTGCATGCGTTCTTATTTAACATGCATTTTTTGCATAACATACTTGCATTATATGAAGGCGTAATAACAGATTTAAAAGTCACTAAAATCAGATACCTGCGCTTTAATTTATTTTATTACTGGACGCCTATAATTTTCTTCTTTTGGAGTTCTTCCTCTCTTTATCTTTCCATTCCATTGTCCTCGTATCTTCTACGTATTTCCTCAGCTAAATCTAATCTTATAATAGCACTTACTACTGCAATTGCTTGTATGAGCAATTGCACTACGTGAACCTACATCGTAGAGTGCCTGCGTTACATCAGAAGCGTGGAGTTTGTTACCCGCGACGATGTACATGGAAATAAACTAAATGGAGTAGGAAAACTGCTTGATTGGTCGGGATTGCAAGCGTGGGAGCTGTGATAAATCTACTTAAGGGTCGGGCAATCGCCGTTGACCTTGGTCATACAAATGCACGTCGCGCTTACGCCGCGACACCGCTCGGTTTCATAGGGAATATTTATTTTTAGTAACGAAAATATGAATATTAGAAAAAATCACAGATAGTAAAATATAATAGAATTGGTATTCTTTATTATGTACGCCATAAAAATTACAGATATAAATATTGAAATTTTACGTAGGGTGACACAATGGGTGGTCTTATCGCTAAAAGATCTTTTCCATACAACCTTTGGATGGATTAAAAGGAGAAGGAGAGACAATACTGCAGTTAGTCGGTGACGTACCATTTACATAGACAATAAATACAAAAAAACAAACATGAAAATATCTTAAGTAGTTTGAAAGCAATATAGTTTTTATGCTTTGGGTTTATATATTACTTCCTGAATTTATTTGATAAAGTATTTTACTCATCATCATTATAGCTGAAAGACGTCCACTGCTGGACATAGTCCTCCCCCAACGGGTTTGCCATAATCGCCATCCTTGGCAGGCGGCTTGGCGATCGCAGTACAGTGTTAAAATGCATAGAGTACGCTGCTGTCCATTCTCTAGTAAGTCCCTTAGTCGCCTTTTACGACACCCACGGGACGAAATGGGGTGGTGTTCTTTACGGTTTTTTTTCTTTTTTCTTTACAGACAAAGTAAGTAATAAGTAGTGAGTATTTTACTACAATTCTTAAATATTCACTGTGGACGGCTTCAACAGGATGTTGATAGGGTAGTGCAGTGGAGCGTACATAAAAGGTTAGGTTTTAACATACCCAAATGCGGTATAATGAGCTACACTCGCGCGCGGCAACCTTTGCTGCATCAGTATGAGATGGGAAATGCGGTTATGTCACGAGTCACGCGGGACCTGGGGGGAGATGGTTCCGGAATTGATGTTTCGTGGGCACATGCTTAGATATATGCGGCAAGACCTACCGTAATCTTGGGTTTATCCTTAGAAGTGCAAGGACTTTCAGAATACGGCAGTGGTTAAAATCATGTACAATGGCTGGTACAGAGCCGTCTTGAAACGAGTGCTATCGTTCGGAACCCCCATGAGGCTAAATACAGTGGCATGGTGGAAATAATCCAGAACAAATTCACTCGGATTCTGTATTTCAAGCACTACGGCGTCTATCCCTTTTTCCCGCTTTTGTACCCGAGTCTATTCGTAATAGGGATGGTAGGGTACAGTAGACTGGCGGTGCGGAGGGACGTCACACTTTGTAGCTTCGTGTTTCGGGTGCTGCGCGGCTACCTGCACCAGCCCGAGCTGCTGGCAGAGCTGGGGCTGCACGCGCCGCCCGAATGCGGGAGCGCGCGTCCCTCACGCCTACGCTACTGGAGCCATGCTCTAGGACAAACCTGAACAAGTTTTGGCCCCTTGTCACCAGCCATAAGATTATTAAATATTATTTCTATGGAGGTAGATATATTTCAGTGCAGCCTGAACAGGTTCACAGAAGTAGTACTGAAGTGCATTGAAAACTTTTAGAGGCCTTTTTATTGTTATTTTTGTTAATTTAGTATAAGTATGATGTATGTTTTATTGTAATAACATCGCATTGGCACATTATAGCTGTTATGGTGTTATTTACGTAATTTTTAAATAAATAAATATATCTGATCTGCGGTATTTTTTAAAAGAAAAAATACACAAAACTTTGTGATAAGTTTTATGTTTTTTATCATCTCATCACCCATTATCTCAGTATTGATCCTTTTTGTAGCTTTATCATCATTCAAATCATCATTTGAATCCGTTGTTTTTTTTTGTTTTCCCTTATTCTTATATAAACTCAAAACTATTTTGCAGTAAAATTTGGTTCTATAATCTAACATTTGTTAGGATTTGCTCGTCTACAGTAAGTGTGCGCGAAACAGCGGGTGCTTGCAATTAGCCTGAACAACGTGCAACTACGAAATATACTGCAGTAGGCCCCACATAACCTGAAAGACGTGGGTGTCGTAAAAGGCGACTAAGGAACTTACTAGAGAATGGGCAGCAGCGTTCTCTATGCATTTTAACACCAAGCGTGGCGATTATGGCAAACCCCCCCTTTGGGGAGGCCTATGTCCAGCAGTGGATGTCTCTCGGCTGAAATAATGATGATATGAGGCCACACATAATTTATTTCAATCAGTACCTATGTTGTATTTTACAAGCCCAGTTAGTCATATGTAATTTAGATATATTGCAGCAGGAAATCTTAGTGACCCTTAGATAGAATCAGCCTATAATATTCCCACTGCTGGGACACAGGCCTCCTAGATGAGAAGGAGCGTAATCCCCCACGCGGGCCTAGTGCACGTTGGTAGATGTCACATGTTTTCCAATTTTTGGTTCTAGGCCATGCCGGTTTCCTGACGAATGTTTTCCTTCACCGTTTTCTGATATAAATTACACAAAGTAAAGCGGCTGTCTGGGTTCGAACCTACGACCTAACAACTCGTAGGTCGCGGTCGTTACCACAGGACCACTACAGCGGGGCGAGCACGGCGTACTGTGACATGACTTGAGTCACACATTTTATTACAGTTTGGGCGATAAAACTATTTTGTCATAAAATACTAGTACAATTTGACATGACATAATTTATTATATGTACACTGTATACTGTTTTTAATTGTCTAGTATTTTTGTTCAATATCACAGATGCTTGGAACTTGGTTTATTAGATTAGATGCACATCAGATAAACAAGAAAAGGAAAAAAATAACATACCAATTTTAACTGGGGCACTGTTGGCAATTAACTAAAAATAGCAGATGAAAAGAAAACTTCTACTAGCTTAACAATCAAACTTGACTTCTACTAAGACATGGTATGGCTCCAAATGGCGCTATCAATCAACCCCTTCAAGCAGGGCTCCCAAACTTATTTTGTATACTGCCCACATTGAGAATAAATTATTTTTTAGCGCCCCCATTTTTTCGCCTACTTAAAAACCACTATAACTTCAAATTAAATTAATTATTATAAAGCTATATTAGCGGAGATTAAACATTCATTCTAAACGAGAGTTTTAATATAACCCGCAAGAGTTAACTTGAGACCTGGGCCTCAAGTCTGCTATTACAATAGTGTCAGAATGGTCGATCATTGATTTCATAATTGTTGATTTTGACAAGTTTGGTAATCTACTATTATAATGGCGTCATTATGACTTTCCACTGGTCGGCCACTGACACTACATTGAAAGAAATTGCATATATTGGTAATCTCGTACATAATGACAAATGAATGACATTTCTACTAATGGGTTTTATAATAATGGCAATACGACAATGCCATTATAATAACACAATTATATTACGAGAACATTGACCGACCAATGATCGACCATTATGAATTTACCAGATTACGAACTTTTAGCAAAATGACAATGGGATCCTGTTGGAATGACTGAATTTATAAAAATAGCAGACTTGGGCCCCTGAGCGCAGTAGGTAGTACACAACGGCGCTCAGGTTAACTCTTACGGGCTACACCTGCCAATGAGAATGATTATTGAAACGCAACTTATAGAATTCAGACAGAATATCTTTTAATCAAAATAAAACAAACCTAATCGATTCTAGTATAAATACCAATGTGAAGGATGAATCTGATGCTGTTTCTCTTAATCTCTTAATTAATATTAGTTGATGTTCACAAGTTATAGTCGAGAGTCGAGAGCTCAGTCGGTGTCTAAGAGTCCTCCTAGATGAAATTACACATCGCCCCCCAAGGCTCTACACAACACCGCCATTTTTTTCTGGGTCTCTCACCGCCCCCCATTAGGCATGCAGCTCCCACAAGGGGGCGTTATCGCACACTTTGGGAAAGGCTGCCTTAAAGCTTTGCACCCAGCTTCCAAACAGCCTGTATAAATCGTCTAGCTAGCTGCAACACGGACACTTAAGACGAATAACAGTTTCACCAGCAATATCCATTTACAAACATCCAAAACAATATTAATACGTGTATAATAAATTAAATTCCCCTGTAATGGCTGCGAATGGAGGCAGGTAGCGCCACCTGTCATGTTGTCCATGAACGAAGCTCGCCAATGGGATATATATTGCGAACGTGCATCACGACGCACTGTATTTAAATAATATCGTTGTCTGTTATGGGAGAATGTTGGGGAGTTTATGGTGCTCTTGAATAGGGAAATAAACGTGATGTTGGATTTGGAATATCGTGCCAATCACAAAACGAAGTCAGGAAATCACAATCATCAAACAATTCTCTGTTTCTACTATCTAAAGAAATGTCTAGATACACAGTCAAAGTTGTGAACTCATCGAAAAAAAATGCGTCCAACTATTGGCCGCATAATGCATGCACACTAAAGTAACATAATGACAGCACAATGACGTGACGCGAGTTTAAGACGAGCTGTTACGCATATCAAAGTTGGGCTTTTTGTTTTAGTTATTTTGCAGCGCGACACTCTAT
Source organism: Tiliacea citrago (assembly GCA_963921375.1). NCBI lineage: Eukaryota > Metazoa > Arthropoda > Insecta > Lepidoptera > Noctuidae > Tiliacea > Tiliacea citrago. Next base: position 5,906,580 of record OY992788.1, on the reverse strand, counting down.
CTAGACACATGTGCGCAAGTAAAAAGGGTCTAGTACTCGGCGTTTAGTTTCCGGGATATACGCAGTTTTGTAAAGTTGGGTGAAAAAATTGCATTTCACGATTTTAATTTATTATTAGAAAAGAAAAGAAAAGAAAGAAAATGCGTTTATTTGCGGTAAAGGCGACCCTATGCGAGACAGAGCCCCAGCGCTGGTTTTCAGCTTGGTTAATGCTCAATTATCTATCTACAAGTGCATAAAGTAAATGACTTTATATGATGTTTCTGAGTACCAGACATTTTAAGAGAAAAGTTTAGTAAACCTTACCAGCGGTCGGCATGTCATTACTCAAATCAAGATTTTTCAGAGTTTCAACTTCAAATGTCTGATAAAAAAAAAATATGCTAGTTTTTGAATATTTTTTTAATACTTATTATTAATTGACTATTCTAGATACCGAATCTAGTCTTAACTCACTACCCCACTATGACCCTTTTTGCTTGGACGCCCACGTAATCAAAGCCCTGTTTGTCGCTATCACTCTCCCTAAGGTAAAAACGTATGTCTAGCGTGAATCTCTTTCATTATGGCCCATCCATCATTATTATCTACAGCAGATAAAATACAATGTCAGCACCCTAATCGCGAACACACATTTTCTGTCACAATCTAAAGGATTTTGAAGAATATTCCTAATACATTTATGTTTGAAAAATGCGTTTGCTCGACAGTGTGAATAACGCAATCGATGTTGTTGATTTGTCAAAATGAAAGATATTCGCAGTTCCATCTTTAATATCCGACAGAAGGATCCAGTTGGGTTGGGCGGCATTTGGAAAACTGCGTCAAGTCTACTCGTCGCCTATCCCGCAGTGTCTGAAGACTAAAGTCTTTAACCAGTGCGTCCTGCCCGTCATGACATACGGTGCCGAAACGTGGACACTGACAGTCGGGCTAGTCCACAAATTCAAGGTTGCGCAGCGTGCTATGGAGCGGGCTATGCTTGGAGTCTCTTTGAAGGATAAGATCAGGAATGAAATTATCCGGAAAAGAACCGGAGTTACCGACATAGCTTACAGAGTAAGCAAACTGAAGTGGCAGTGGGCTGGCCATGTTTGTCGAAGGACCGATGGCCGATGGAGCAGACGAGTCCTGGAGTGGAGACCGCGTATCGGCAAGCGTAGTGTGGGACGCCCCCCAGCTAGATGGACCGACGATCTTAAGAAGGTGGCTGGGTCAGACTGGATGCGGAAGGCGGAGGACAGGGTGTTGTGGCGCAGCCTGGGAGAGGCCTATGTCCAGCAGTGGACTGCGATAGGCTGAGTTGATTGATTGATTGATTGATCTTTAATATTCTCATTCGTACCTCCATGTAATTTACTCCAGGAAGCTGTAACGGCTATTAACATGCAGTTGCGCGTGCGCAGGACGACTCACGCTTGACCGCCTGACATGGCTTACCTGAAACAAAATGATACGAGAATTAGATGGGATATTCAGAACGCAAATAATTATTGGATACTATCGTAGGTAAATAAATTCTTAAGATATCTTCTGCTTCTTTCTCTACGAGGGATTGTAACCAGGAAGTGGCTCTCACTAGGGAAAGGAGAAAGATGGTATAACGAAAAGAGCCAACCCAGAAAAATATCCACAGAACCAAGACCAACATTAATTAACGGGTAGGTAGTTACTTTTGGAACAACTGGTTAATAAAACGTCGTCACATCAAATAAGCTTGCAAAGAAACTTGAGCATTTCGCATTTAATCTTACAGTTTTTTCTAGCAAAATAATTAATTACCAAACCTTGAATTAACTAACAGGTTCAACACGCAAGGTGAAACCAACCAATCAATCAATCTGCCAAGCCTTTTCCCAACTATTGTTCGGGGTCGGCTTCCAGTCTAACCGGATGCTGCTGAATATCAGTAATTCAAATGGAACGACTGCCTATCTGACCTCCACAGCCCAGGAACTGGGTAATACGATACTGCTTGGTAAAACTGGCTGTCAGGATTTCGGGCTTCTGACGACCCGTAACGACTGTCAAAGATCCACGAATGACAGCCTGGACCAACGTCTTTTTTTTGGGTGGGAAAGTTGTCAAATAACTGCTCCCGCTCTGGGCGGAGCGGGAAGGCGTGTCAGACTTTTACTGACTAAAACCCACCCGTGTTCCTTCATATGCCTGTGTGTCAGGGCACTGATATCCATTTCGGAAAAACTCACAACCCTGGCATTGGCCCTTTCGGACCCCGTCAATTGGGTCTGACATCTCTTTGAGGCGCGCGTGGAACACTACGCGCCGTCGACCCGGGCTTGGTCCTTATCGGACAGCGAGCTACCCATCGCTCACGGTCGGGAATCGGTTTGCGACTCTCGACGCCCGGGGCGTGTCCTGCGGCGGATTTTGCTTCTCCCTCACTCATTCCACCTCCTCCTTCGCGAGCATTACTGTTTCGCAGAAGGAGGTGAGCCTCCCATGCACTCTCGTTCCAAACCATGGCCTGAACCAGGTCCGGACGCGAGAGATCGCCGCCGCCAATCGCCTCCGTGAGGAAACGGCGGTGCTCCGCCCAAGCCGGGCAGATCTCCACCGTATGCTCTACCGTGTCCTCCGGGCGATCCACACAGTGGTGACACCCGGGCGTTTCCTCCCGTTTTATCACCAACGTCTTAACGTGCTTTCCGAGGCACGGAGGAGTTTCGGTATGTAAAGATGGTCACCCATCCACGAACCAACCCCGGCAAGCGTAGCTTAACCTGATGGATCGACCCGTGCGGCTGTTATTACTTAGCCACTGGCTCCTCGCCACGCACGTTTAAACCAACCATAAATAATAAACCCCTTTATTCCCAGTAATAAAATACTAAACAAATCCAAGATAACTCGTAATAGAATCTGAATTGTACCTCTGACAGCTTCCTACAGCTTCCTACTGTTAGGCTGTTAGAGATGAGCTATGACGACGCAAGCGCAGAGAATTAGGGCCGGCGCTCACCAGGCGGCACGGCGCGACATGGCAACGCAAAGGATTATCGTAAGCTGAAATGATTTTGAATCTTATTATCATATCCTTAGCGCTCACAGTTCGTCGATATCGTCTTAAGGGCACGTGAGCATATCGCGGGAAGCTGCGGTATGGCGCGGAAGGCTTCGGCATACAAATTGTAATGCCGCCCTGTGTGCGCCGGTCTTTACTGCCAGTAAACTGTGCGTAGGAGTGCTCAGTGCTGTCTCGATGTTATTGTAGGGCTCTTTAGAGGAAGCTTTAAGTTAAATGAGCGGACGGGAATGAATATTGTCGGTATGGGAGGTATAAATCTTTGTGATATCTGAAGTGAAGTTAAATCAAATTGGTGCCTGAACTAGGCTGTCTCTCCGATTCCTAGCTAAGTAGTTAGAAGACAAACATGGTACTAATTTTGTGGCTGCAGGTAACCGACTGAACACTTCGGTTTTTCGTTTTAAAGAAGAAGGTGGGTAATTGGATAACTAATCATTTTCCATTAAATATGTTGGCTCCTTAAGTTCTTAGTTGAGCTGCACGACTACTGACAAATGCATGCGTTGACTGGACAGGTCCCCTCAATCTGTGTAGTTCTTTCATCAAAAGATCATTTCAGGCACCAATCTACATGGTCTTCACATGATCTGACCAAGATTATGTCTGGACTTTAAAAGAGACTGTGACCTCTGAGTTTGTTTCGGCCTTTCTTCTCAGAGTAGTCAGATACGAAACGCCGACCTCCTCTAGTTTTTAAAAAAAATATGATTGACGTGTAAAAGTGTTTGTACAAACCTACTTACAGAAATAAATCATTTATTTATTTATTTATCCTGCGGCGAAAAATAAGGAGCTCTTTTGCAGTCCTTATTTGGTCTCCGTCCCAAGCTCAATGCCATAAAATCTGTTATTTAGAATATCATGCAAACTGGTAAACCCATACTTAACTTTACAAAATCAGAAGGCCTATAATAATTACCCATAGGATATTGTCCCATTTTAAAAGCAATCGGTGCGCGGATACATGGCCAGACTTTCGAAGATTGAAAACGAATCGAAAGCTATCCCGGACGGTATAAGTAAATAACGGTGCAAAATAAACCACACGTTCTGCTCACCCTCATTATCTTAAGGTCGTGAACACAATGATGCATCTTGTAGTTCAGTCGACGGCCGGCAGGACGACCCCGCGACCTCTACTTGTATGCAAATGTTATGAATTACGCCTAATCTGCATTAACAATAGAGTTGAAACATACAATTATTAAAGTTAATTGTTTTATGGTTATGGGCTGTTGGGTTTGATAAAGAACAGTATTGATTTATTATAGGTGAGTGGATTTAGTTTGTTTTCATTTGTATTAGGTATAAAGTTACCATGTAAGTTACGGAGTGTTTTGTACAATAAAAAAACCTAATTTTTAGGGTTCTGTAGTCGACAAGGAACCCTTATAGTTTCGCGATATCCGTCTGTCTGTCTGTCCGCGGCTTAGCTCAGAGACTCTTAGTACTATTAAATATATTTTTTTACGTCGTTCAAAAATATTGTGAGTGGATCTTCCATCAATAACTATTATTGATCGAAGGAGTGGATGAAAAACATTTTTCGATTCGAGCTGATCTGTTTGCGAAATATTAAGCTTTAAATTTCTCATTTTTGATATCACGGCAATAGCATAGGTACATAACGAAGTCAAAAGGAAAACTATCACAGCTAAGTTTATTAGTAATAGTCGACAACTTACATTTGCAGTTGGAATATATGGGAGGGCCATGTTTCTCAACTGCTATGTTAAGTTTGTGCTTGGGAAAAATTAATTCTAACTACGGAACTCTTATGCATGATCCGACACGTACTTGGCCGGTTTTTTTTAACGCATGTTCATTATTTTCTAATCAATGCCTTTTTAATCAAAGGAAAATGTTAGAGAGATACAAAAAAGGAAGTTCAAAACTCCTATGGAAACTGTAAACGTACGTAAACTTGCTTTTCTTCAAAAAAAAAGAGTTGGTGCATTTAAATTTTCCAACAATGCATGTCATATTAATGCACGGTCTACCCCCGGAGATCACGCAACATCATCATTCTCCTGCCCCTATCCCAATTTATTTGTGGTCGGCGTAACATGTCCCTTTCTTCCTTACTTCTCTATTAGTCGTCATCTCGGTAGTCACCCCCTTTCTAGCCATATCATCTTTCACACAGTCCATCCATAATTTATTTGGTCTTCCCCTACTCTTATAGCCATCGACATTCATACTCAAAACTTTCCTCACGATATTTTCTTCATTTACAACCGATTTCCGCACAACTTTTCAGTCACCGGTGCCTCTTTCAGACTTCCTCTTATGTACTCATTTCTTATTCTATCCATTCTTGTGGAGATCACGCTAAAATCGATAATTAATTGTGTCTCATTAGTCAAGGCTTGGTATGTAATTACAATGAGCATAATTATTATTCTCAATTTAACATCATGTCGAGGTAAAAACGACGAGGAAATGCTACAATAAATCTTGACATTCACTCCATCTTTCCTTTTGAACCTCTTCAAGAATATCGAAGGAAATATAAACCCTGGAATACTGTAAATGTCTTCGGTATTAATTCTAACAGTTAATATTACGGGAATTGGCTCGTGTGAGAACCAAGCGTTAGTGATTTAGTGGACAAGTGCTGTAATAAAAGCTGTGTGATTTAGCTGTTGTTATGCATTCTAAGGGCATCGTGCATAGAACTGAAAAGGATTTTAGGAATTTTAATTACAGTAATAAAATGAGGGAATAATTACTGATTTTGCCAGAAATAGATATGGTTGTATCTACATATTACTTTCCGCGAGATCTCCTGGCTGCCTCGCTCTACAATAAATTACCGAATAATAAAAAAGAGCAACTGTTTGATTCAGGATAAAATATAGTTATTAATTGTTACTGTGGCGTTATTACAGTTAATATCTACATAAATACATACATAGCCTGCTAAAACCATAACCCTCCTTATGGCATTGCCGTAAATATCAGTAGTTCAGGCGTCAAGTGGATCTGTACTATTTTTAGGGTTCCGTACCTCAAAAGGAAAAAAAAGGAACCCTTATATGATCACTTCGTTGTCCGTCTGTCTGTCTGTCTGTCAGTCTGTCAAGACCATTTTTCTCAGGAAAAAGTAGAGGCATCAAGTTGAAATTAATATCAAATACGTAAATCTATGGTCCCTTGAAGCTCTAAAAAAATCAAGCTCCCAAGTCAACGCAATAAAAAAATACAGCGATATAAGCGACATTATTGCGACATATTTCGATACTCGCAAATAAATCAAAACCTATAGGGTACTTCCCATTGACCTAGAATCATGAAATTTGGCAAGAAGCAAGGTCTTACACCATAAGGTTATGAAAAAGTCCGAAAATTGTAAATTTGTATTTTTATCACATAAAAAAAATTGCGAATGTCTCGCACATAAATCAAAACCTATAGGGTACTTCCCGTTGACCTAGAATCATGAAATTTGGGCAGAAGCAAGTCTAACAGCACTTGTAAAGGAAAAAGTCCGCAAATTGTTAATTTGTAGTTTTATCACATAAAAAAAACATTTTTGTGATTACAAACTTAAATTTTCAGTTGGAAAATTGACCGTGGCGTATATCGACGTATGGGAGAACATGTTTTTCAACTATAATGTTACGTTTGTTTTAGATATAAATTCATCCTAACTACGGAACCCTCCATTGTGCGTGGTCCCACACGCATTTGGCCGGTTTTTTTAGGAATTATACATGTCTAAACATTGATGCCATCCATATGCGTAGCTTAAAAGTAGGCGGTTTTAATGAAACCTGTACAGCCCATTCTTTGAAAAAGAAAATAACTTACAGTACTGGATAACTGACAAAAGTTCTAAATATTACGCATACCTAGTGTCTAAAATTAATTAGAAATATTTACAAACAATAAATCACCATAATATACAGCGTGTATAAAACCAACATAAATATTTAAATTAAAACGAAACGAACGCAGCTGCAACAGTTTTAACAGCATTTTAAACAGCATTTCAATTATAGTTCCCTCGCTTAATTGACAGATATTTTCACATGTAACACGATGAAACTTAGTAACTGAACCATTACTCTGTTTATTACCAGTTAAACTGTATCCTCGTATGCATTAAAACATAATTTCCTGATCTCTTGACTCTTTGAACTTTAAATAGAATCTAGTTCACGGTATGTTGTTTAGCTTTATTGCATTTATGGCTATATTATCTGTAGTGGAACTTTTACCCACGGTAAGCTTGAAACATGTGATTTAGTACTTAGTATTTGAGCTACTATTTTGAATAATTTTGTATGTATATTTTACAGGAAAAGCACGAAAAAAGGATCAATAACTAAAGCAGTAAACTAACCCCCTGAAAATGTATTGAATTAAAGAAAAAAACCACTGGATTTATGGAGTCTTTATTAAACATATAATAACTACTTACACAATTTAGGCAAGTCAATTATTTTCACACCCTGAGCCATGTCGCAGAGAGGTTTTAAAGGCCTTAAAGTTTTTTTTATACAAAGTTGATAATTTATTTATTAATACGATAAAAATACATACACTGGATAAACTTCGTATACTAAATTAACTAACAAACGGTCGACTCTTCACGTGACCAGAGGGCCGGCCTATTTTTTGGCCAAAGAATCAGCATTGCCATACAACGTAGCAATGCTGCCAGTATTTTGGGCACTATTCTTGCAGACAGCGATGTGGATTTTTTTTTGGTATATCAAAAGCTACCGTCTTTAAATAATAATAATAATTTATTATTATTTAGGGACTGTTAGCGTTTAAATTATGTAAATTTTGTCAACTGTTGTATAGTTACTGTGAAAATAATAATAAATGAACACAATATACTTAATATAAATACATAAAAAACATATGCTGAATACATAAGTATTTAATAGATTAGATTGGAGATTTTAATAGATAATATATGTATTATCTTGTCCTTTTTTGACTGATTTTAAACTTACACAAAATAGAACAAATACTAACAAACTATTAAAATTAAAATATAATATCCTAACCGCATAGATAATAATAACCTAATAACCTTAATTAACTATATAATTCAGTTTTAAAATCGTAAAGAGTTAAGTATACACCGCATCTGTAAGTGCACGTTCGGAACTACGAATTTTAATTAAAGCTTTTTTGGCAAGAGTTGAGTTAATAAGCACAGGAATTTAATTTCATTAAGTAGATATAAAATAGTATACCTAGGTACCTATTTACAATATTAAAAAAAAAAGAAGCACGTTTCTAAAAATATAAACTTAAGTACGTACTTATCACAGTTACTATAATAACTGTGATAAAGTACCTAATTTTCATACGATATAAAAGTTAATTTCATCATTCCTTATTCATGTAGATATAGGTACTATATTAGTGAAATTATTCTCTCCCCGTGGGACCATCAACCAACATTTGGTCTAAATGCACCCGCAAGCTAAACCACTTTGTACACCACACCACTTTAAAAATATCACTTCACTTCGCAAAATACCGCTTCGTGTGTACATACCTACTTACCTCTTGCTTTTCTAGATTCAGTCCGGTCTAGGTTGTTAGTACTCTTTCCACTAATTTGCGGAATAATCCAAGGGTTTTCGAATCGCGGCCCTTATTAATGATGGGCCTATGCACATACATACCTACTTTTGTAACAGATTCACGATTGTAAAAATCAAAATATTATATTTCACATAAACCTACATGGGCACTTATGAAACGTCAGAAGGTGCACGGTTCCAATTGCTCATTTCCTATGTTGAAGAGCCGGCAAGAAACTACACGGTTACTCTTTTAAAAATAATTGGCTTTTACAGCACACATAACATAAGATCACGTCTGTATTCCCCGAAGGGTTGGGCAGAGGTGTACCTACGAGTATAGTGCACTGGCTGCTGGCTGGCTGGTGGCCATTAAAATGTTTTCAAATTAAAGTGTTAATGGGAGGACAGTGTAGGCCTGTCAACAAGTACCAGGTGCTTAACAAAATAGAAAATGGTCTACAAATCTACAGTATATTAAACCTACGACGACGTTCTCACATTCACAAAATATAAAAAAAATCTATAAAAAATATAAAATAAAAATCTATTTTAACCAAATGACATGATTCCTATTACAACTGTAACAAATCTGAATTAATATCCTGTTCACATACATGTCTTAGATACAAGTTTCGCAAGGGCACCTATTCTGAGTTCAGGAATCAAAATGGAATCCAAAAGATTTAAGTAAGTAGTAGGGTCGGCAGGGTAAAGATATTCCAAAATCCTAAACGATAGTAAAATAGAGCAACGAGATTAGAAAACACGGATTACATCAAAGCATGAAAATGAAGCCTTTATAATGATCGTATCTCTTTATTTGCATCTTTTAAACTATTGGAGCATGTCAGTTTTTCATGGTTATTTATAACCACAAGTTATGAATACTAAGGGTCAAGAATTACCTCATAATCGTAAGTTTGTTTGCTCATAGTTATATAAATATATTACGTATTTTTTTTTGTCTACAATGAGTAGTTATTGATCAATCTATCCAACGGTATATCAACTAGCATTACTCACAGCAAAACCGACATAAAAAATCCGATCTGCGTTCCTTTTCTTTGTAAAATTCTCCGATCCCGCGGTGCCTATTAGATCCCAATGTGATAGCGGTCGGATCAACACGATTCACGATTCTCATTCCGGACTATAAACGAGAATTTTGGGGACGAAAAACCCAATTACCAACATTTCCGATGTTGGGAATCTCATTCAGAGTTAGACTTCACTTGAAATCGATTTATGTAAAGCTGTAGGTAATTATTTGTTATAGACCAATAGTAATAAAGAAAACTAAGTGGTAATCCGTTAATTTCCGTGAAAGTGCACTTAAAATGCAGCGTTAACTTAATGGCTCTTACAGACTCACGCAATATCGCGGGCGCGACAGGCAGCGACATAGAAACTGTGCTACTAGTGTCGCGTCGCGCTTGCGATATCGCACCAGTCTGTACGAGCCTTACAGCAAACAGCGCGTAATTATAAGTAATAGTTTTGCGATAACCGAAGTTTCAGACCACACTATAATCCATTTATTTTATTATTATTTTGATTAACATTAGACAAATAACGGCAAAATAACGACAATTATTGTGTTGTTTTGTTGAAATAACTGCATTGTGGTGTTCAAATTTATATGTAAATGGTAAATACAATATATTGCTTGGTATTTATCGTAAAATAACTGAGCTTATTATACGCTTATATAGAAATAACGATGGCATTATAACGTTATTTGTCTACTTTGATATAAATGGAGTATAGGTCCACATAGTCCAAGTCATCGTTCAGCCGTTTTAGCGTGAAAGCGTTACAAAAACAAACAAACTTACGCTAGGAGATGGATACTTTTTATCAAGATATTCCCACGGGATTGAGACTTCGGCACAGTAGTCAGTAAAAGTCTGACACGCCCTCCCGCTCTGCCCAAAGCGGGAGAAGTTATTTGATAATTTCCAACCCAAAAAAAAAGGCTCGTACAGACCGGCGCAACACCAGTAGAATAATTTCTATGACAATTTCATCGAAATTGTTCTACCGGTGTCGCGTCGCGTGACAATTCGCGCCGGTCTGCACGGGAAACCGTGGGGCGCATAAAAAATCATAATCTACCACAAAAATAAAACAAAAAACAATCGAGATTCTGTCTCTATACAGTCTACACAAAAGCGTATCTCCAAACTATTGAAACCGATCTAATGTAGGGCGCTGGCCTGCACTCCGTCTAATGCCATCAGTGTCGCACTCAATCAGCTCTGTTTGTAGATAGCTATCGCAAATCACATTAGTGTGCTACGAGGCTAAGCTGCTTGCGGTCGCCACTGGTCACTGGTTGCAGACGTCAAACGGTATTAATTGAGAAGCTATGGTAAGGATATCTATATAAAACTCATATACCTACTTCGCTATAATGTATCTAACTTCAAATGTCTGCCTATAATAATAATAATAATATGGCCGAAAGCCTCGATCAACATCTCTCGAGGCTCTCGTTAGGTGGTTGGATCAAGGGCCTGATTCAGAAGGCAGTACTCCTCGATACGGCTCGCATCGTGAGGAGGTTCCTATCTCTGGAGCCCTAACCGCCGGTAGCTTGGACCCTGCTCCCGATACCAGCGAAGCACTATTTTTCCGCGAACATCCCCGACGCACTGCAAAAGCGCGGTAGTCCCAACATCACCTTGAAGGCATTGTTGTTTTGTTATTGTTGTTGTTTGTTAGGCATTGCTATGTTGTTGTTTAATTGAGATTAAAGTCTCGTACTGATTGGCGCGATATCATGGGCGTGACAGGCAACGTAACTCTTTCTATGCAGTTTTCATAGAAACTGTGCTACTAGTGTCGCGTCTCACCTGTCTGCGGGAAACTGGTTAAATGTAAAGCTTCTTAAGTGATAAATAAACCCCTAATATCCCCCCTCTAATATCCTAGGTCCCTAGAGATCCCACTTATCCAAGTTACATACATATATACAATGATTACTGGCAAAGCTTTGGAATTGTCAAGAAGTTTCTTGACGAATTCCAAGTTGTAGATTCTCATGGAAAAGAATACTATTTAAAAAAAAACCTTCATTCACGAAACGTACCAACTAATTATAGATAACAGTACAATCAGCTGATAATCAACTACCTAACATACCACAGTACCCTCATTCTACAACTAAGTCATTTTCCCGCAAGACGTCAATAAAAACTAACCAGCCGTAGCCCGGTTCACCATAAACGGATAGCAGACGGTACGGTTCCGCTCTTGTTAGGTAGCTCGATAGTTCTGCCGTGGAGCTATAATAGCCCGATAGTGTTCAGTGGAACTATATCTATGGCCTAATAGTGCTGCTGTTGAGAGTCCAACTTCCTAGTTCAAATCTTTAAAAAAGAGTGTTCGGTAACCCTAAAAAAAATTCGCATACAAAACCTAAGCTACTCCTGATAAGTCCAGTTAAATTAAAATCTATAAAAGCCTTTTCTTAATTTATCTGATTGATATTGTGCCTATCCGGAAATTGTGAAACTGGCTTTAGAAAATCTAATATTTACGAAGATTTATATTATGTCTATTCGAAGATACGAAAATTATACAGATTTACATTTCAATCCCCAAGATTCAACGCCTCTTTAATAAACAACTGATCTTAAGTTTACTCGCTTCGGAAATGAGAAGCAGGCACACATCGCCGCGGGGTGAAGCCAGTGCAGCATAAACTCAGTTGCTAGCATCTGCTACTGTGCTACGCAGTTAATTATTTAATCTTCAATCAGTCACGGAAAGCTTAAATATAGACTGAGACGAGTAATAGTGTAGGTAGATCAGAAGGCTGGACGCAGACCTAGACAAAGCTTGCTCACTTTGGCTTAGCGTAGCGACACACTCCCCGACAGTTAGGTATGCAACATAATCAGCCTATAATATTCCCACTGCTGGGACACAGGCCTCCTTTCTTCGAGATGGAGTGGGCTGTAAAATCTACCATGCGGGCCCAGTGCGGGTTGGTAGATGCCACATGTTTTTGAATTTTCGGTTCTAGGACATGCCGGTTTCCTCACGATGTTTTCCTTTACCGTTTTGAGAGCAGTGGTGATGAAATTATTTAAACAAACTAAAGCCCCTGCCTGGGTTCGAACCCACGACCTACAACTCGTAAGTCGGGGACTTTACCACTGGGCCACCACTGCTTTATGATGAATTATATACATGTCCCAGAATAACGCCCAACTTCTGAAGGGGTCATTGTACTCATCATTTTGAACAACTTTTAATATGGGGCCAAACCCGAAATCGCGAAAAAAAATCAGCTGTTCCCTACATTTTGACGAGTTATTCGAACATAAATGTAGGGAACATTGATTGATTTATTTTTCGCGATATCAGGTTTGGTAAAAAAGCAAAATATTGCTTTAACCGATGCTGGGACGTTAATTGTTGAGGAGTTCTCCTGGTAAGAGCCAGGAGTATTGCGACTCACTATATTCAATGTGACGAGCATAATCAAGTACCTAATCGAATCGCAACCCGTTAATTACATATTATTATGTTGTTCCGGTAGCCATCTGTGGTCTTCATCACCAGTTTCACTTCACCAAATGATGCTTTCCGAGAGCAAATGCACGAGTTACTATAACTGACGGAGAAATCGGTGAAAACATACAGCTGAACATATAACCTCCTCCTTTTTGGAAGTCAGTTAAAAACGGTTTACTGTGATGACTGAAGAAGATATGATGCGCAAAAAAAGCCAGAGCAAGAAATATTTCAGAATCTACCGACCAGCGACCATGCGTTAGCACTTAGATATCAACAAATAACCCTGTGGGCACGTCATTTATCCACATTAGTCAATTAACACCAATAACTTAGCAAAACGGGGTTAAAGTCGGGGAAGCTCGTTATAGGCCAAGGTCGACCGATATCATACCAACAATCGGACATCCGACCGACTCGCTCCCGTATACGACCGGACCTAACATTTGCGGTTGGCTGTAGTTCATATAAATGCTTGATATTGGTATGGTAACTCCGGAAATCGGAGCGGCTTTAACGGTCGGAATTACTGTAGTTCGGTTGAAGGTGAAAGAATTAGGTCGTTAATATTAATTGTTTGGCGTATAGCCTTTTTGGGAGAGGTTTAGGTTCAGTCACTGTGTCCATATAGTTGAGTAATGGACATTCTTCTTTTTCTTCTTCTTTTGAGTGTAGACCTGAAGGAGAGAGAGCATATTTTTAAAGTGTTCTCTTGTAAATCTTCTGTTGGCGAGCTATAGGATCCCATGCAGGGAAATTATTTTTTATCATACTGCCACACTAGTCAATTTGCCGTGATAATACCATTTCATACAACTGTCAACGATTGACGGTCGTGATTTGAATATACGGCCAATTTAAGTTGGTACCAGGACCGGTACTGGATAAATAATGAATTTCATTATTTTTTCAGAATTTTTTTATTTAATTAGCTAGTTCAGTAAAACATGCTCTAACATACAATTCGGTATGTAAAGTAAAAATTAACCTATTAACCGATTCGAAAACCATTTCGAGATTTTAAGGTTTTATGAGTTATTTTTCTATTACAAGAATACTTAAAATCACTTGACTTTTATTTGACCTCTAAATGTCATAAAAAGTAGCCTGAATTGGGAATTTTCAGTGCCTCTTGTAATTAAATAATTAAGTTGTTCTGTATGTGTCAAGTGTCAATGTCAACGACAAATTCACATGAAGCACTTATTATTATTCTATTCAAATAGGTAAATAGTGTATTTTTTCACCAGCGGCCGACAGTACAAGTCGAATCACATCGATGTATCGCCTCAGGAAAACTTAACTTACGTTCAAATGATCTTCACAATAAAACAGACGCCGCACAGACTAGTACTCAACGTTTACTTCCTCGCACCATTTCTTTTTTAAGGTTTCTTTTACTAACAATCAATTTGTGTCGGCTATTTGTTGTGGTGTTTATACTTGACGGTATGAAGCACGTAGTAGAAGTAGTATTTAATCCATTAATATGATTAATAAGCTATAACTTTAAACTAAGGTACGGAAATCGCATCTCGTATGAAATGTAAACAAATTAACTGTCAAATTAGACTGTTTGACTTTACTGAATTTTATTTTTAAATAAGTGTTAAACGTGGCAAACATCCTAAGCTATTCAGGCTACTTTAGAAATCAGCACGAACAATACTTTAAAAAAATATATAAAAATAACTACAGCTTGTAAAAACAAAAAGATGAAATTATGTGTTTCAAATACTCTTATCTTTAAAATAAAAATATAAAAAACATACCTGAAAAATACTTTACATACCGAATTGCGATTTCTTAAAAAAAATCTGTTTTAAAAAAGAAAAGTATTTCTTTTAGTTTTTATTTTTATTTTACATTTGTTTTTAATTTGTGTTCTTCCTGTGCGAGTCCCAACAAATACTTTTTCCTTCTTTCACCAACAGAATCAAAGTTTTAATTCCTCACTAAGACTTCAACTTCTGCGCCACATTTTCCGTTGACCAGATTAACCCAAGCGTACACGACAACCGTAAGGCGATGGTCAACAGAATTAATCACCGCGGTAAATAATGCTCAATGGTCGTTCAGGTGTGTTGGCATCGGTATTTCCTAGTGTTTGCAATTTTCTCGGCAATTAAAGATGAAAGCTATCAATATTGGAGACATTTGACGTGTTATGAGTTTCCCGTTATGGCGATGGCGTAAGGCTTTTGTATATAATAATGGCGTATATCATAGGGCTTTATTTTATACTTGTGCTGTGGTTGTTTGGGACGTAAAAGGCTTCATAAGGGAACTATTTACTGGGCACGCCACAATTGTGGCGATAAGTCCCCTCTTTGAGGAGTGGTTAGAGAGGCGCCACGGCGTCCTCACTTTCCGCCTGACGCAGGTCCTCACCGGACACGGTTGTTTCGCGAGGTTCCTGTTCAGGATAAAGCGGGAGGAAACGCCCGGGTGTCACCACTGTGTGGATCGCCCGGAGGATACGGTGGAGTATACGGTGGAGGTCTGCCTGGCTTGGGCGGCGCACCGCCGTGTCCTCACGAAGGCGATCGGCGGCAGCGATCTCTCGCGCCCGGCCCTGGTTCAGGCCATGGTTCGGAGCGAGAGTGCATGGGAGGCCGTCACCTCCTTCTGCGAAGCAGTAATGCTCGCGAAGAAGGAGGCGGAACGCGTGAGGGAGAAGCAGGGTTCACGCCCTCATGCCCCTAGTCGCCGCAGGAGACGCCCTGGGCGTCGGGAGTCGCAAGCCGATTTCCGGCCACCGTAGGCGCGAGCCTGCGGACGGTAAGCGATGGTTAGCTCGCCGTCCGATAAGGACCACGCCCGGGTCGACGGCGCGTTGTGTTCCACGCGCGCCTCAAAGGGATGTCAGCATGAATTGACGGGGTCCATTAGGGCTAATGCCTGATAGGGTTGCGAGTTTGTCCGAAAGCGATATCGTGGCCCTGGCACACAGGCAAATGAAGGAACACGGGTGGGTTTTAGTCAGTAGAAGTCTGATACGCGCTCCGCCCTGAGCGGGAGAACAAGCAAAAAAAAAGGGAACTATTTACAAAAATTTGTAGGGCACATACAGTATGTCTGTATACGGTGGGGCGAAAATTTAAAGTGTGGTATATAAACCATCAAACTGAACAACTTTCACCCGGGGGACCTACATCGTAATCGCGAAAAAAACTTAAATACCTACTCGACCGATGTTGGTCCCCGGAAGCAAGTTCTTCAGTTTGATGGTCTATACCACACCCTCAATTTTCGCCACAATGTATGTATCCAGACACATTGTATATCGAATCAATTAATCTGCTTAGTTACTAGTTAGTAACGTAATTTAGTACCTAGTGTAAAAATCTTTGTATAAAGTGCAATGTATAAAAAATATTCTCTTATATAAATAAGTTCAAATTAACTATAACTAATTTTAACCCAAATCTAGTTTAAGATTATGTGAGTTCAAAATAATGTACTTAAGAAAAACCAAAGGCTGTGTGTGCAATGCCAGTTACGTACAACTAACGACGTCTCTGAATCAGCAACCATATGGGCTCTGAAGTTACGAATTCAAACTAGCCAGGCAGTTCAAAACCTACACATTGAGAGGACCTCACGAGGGTCTTCGTTCGCGGCGAAAACTCAATTAGCGATAATAGAACGAAATAATCTCAGCAATGTTATAATTTACGGCATATAGTAGGCGGTCTGTAGTACCTACAGACCGGGAAATTAATTGTTAAGCAAATTCAGACACCCTACGTCAATTTGTCATGTCATACAACTATCAAATAATGATAGTTGTAATTTAAATATATTGAGAATTTAAGTTGGTAGTTAATTTGCTTAACAATTGATTTCCCTGACTGTGTTACATAGGTATCTTACCTTAAGACTGTATTATTAAAAGACTAGCCTTTGCCCGCAGCTTCGCCCGCGTTGACGTCGGAAATTATCCCGCAGGAACGCACTACCGGGATACAAAGTAATCTATTCCTAACCCAGGTCATGCATACCAACCCCTCCTGCCGGAGGCTCTACGCGGGGATCGTGCGGTCCATGGCCCTTTACGGGGCACCGGTGTGGGCGCGTTCTCTGAGGCTGCGACCAGCGCAGCGGTTGAACGCGTCCCAAAGGGTCATGGCCATCAGGATGGTACGGGGATACCGCACGGTCTCCCGTGAGGCGGCGAGCCTCCTTGCCGGATTGCCGCCATGGGATCTGGAGGCGAAAGTCCTCGCGCACATTTGGGTGTGGCGCGAAGAGGCGAAACTCCGGGGCATAACTCCGCTGCCGCAAGAAATCGCGGCACAGCGGACGGAGCTCCGGAGGGATCTCATGGCGACATGGAGAGTGCGATTGTCGCAACCCAGCGCTGGGCACGCCACAATTGTGGCGATAAGTCCCCTCTTTGAGGAGTGGCTGGAGAGGCGCCACGGCGTCCTCACCTTCCGCCTGACGCAGGTCCTCACCGGACATGGATGTTTCGGGAGGTTCCTGTTTAGGATTAAGCGGGAGGAAACGCCCGGGTGTCACCACTGTGTGGATCGCCCGGAGGACACGGTGGAGCAAACGGTGGAGGTCTGCCCAGCTTGGGCGGAGCACCGCCGTGTCCTCACGGAGGCGATCGGCGGCGGCGATCTCTCGCGTCCGGCCCTGGTTCAGGCCATGGTTCGGAGCGAGAGTGCATGGGAGGCCGTCACCTCGTTCTGCGAAGCAGTTATGCTAGCGAAGGAGGAGGCGGAACGCGTGAGGGTGAGACAAGGTTCGCGCCCTCGCGCCCCTAGGCGCCGCAGGAGACGCCCCGGGCGTCGTGAGTCGCAAGCCGATTTCCGGCCACCGTAGGCGCGGGCCTGCGGACGGTGAGCGATGGGTAGCTCGCCGTCCGATAAGGACCAGGCCCGGGTCGACGGCGCGTTGTGTACCACGCGCGCCTCAAAGAGATGTCAGCACAAACTGACGGGGTCCGTTAGGACCAATGCCTGCCAGGGTTGCGAGTTTGTCCGAAAGGGATATCGTGGCACACAGGCAACGGAAGGAACACAGGTGGGTTTTAGTCAGTAAAAGTCTGACACTCCCTCCCGCTCCGCCCAGAGCGGGAGAAGTTATTTGATGATTTCCCACCCAAAAAAAAAAAAAAAAGGTCATGCATGAAAGCATAACAAACAAACTCAAACTCGTTTTCGCATTTATAATATTAGTTAGGATTAATGGTGTAGATTAAGCTGTTGCCCACGAAATTCAAATTTTCTCACGTTTTTTGCATTTCTCGGGCTACAGCTGCGGATTCACCTTAACACGATTTATGAAATTGTAAGAGTCTGGGGATTCTACCTACGGTATACGAAAACATTTTTATACAAATTCTACTTTCCCTTTCAACGCTTTTAGTGTAAACAAAGAATTGATTAATAACAGTGGCGAAGACATAATCCAAACTGCAAACACTTGCTACGATAGCAGTAAAGTAGGGTGGCCTTATACAGTTGAATATATTAGGACAACGAACTCAATAGGAAGTTGAAAAAACGTAACAAAAACATTTTTGTTGTGTTCTCAATATTTAATTGGCGATTTTAATTGGTACTTTGGTTCACAAAAAATACCTGAATTCCTGATTTATAAGTAAACCTTGCGAACGGTAGCGGATTAAGAAGTTATTTTTGCAAGTTTTCGACTGGCACGTGTTTTTTCTTAAGGAATTTAAAACAATCGATTTAGGATGAGGAGTGGGTTACGTTTTGAATTTTTGGTCATTTGATTTATATTATTTCTGCCAACCCTTCGGTGAAACAAGGCGTGATGTTATGTTATGTATGATTTATATTAAATCAAATACTGAATTATTGTCAGTTACAATAATTCAGTATTTGATTTAATATAAATATTGGTCTTAAAAAAACACTTGTAAGTTGTCGTTTTCTTTGATTTCGTATAACGTAAATGTGAAAAGGCTTAAAACCGATAATGTATGCTAGATAATTGAAGTAAAAGCTTGTACGTCTCATTTCTTAAGGCGCTGACAACAGGCAAATGATAAAAGTGGGCTTGTCTTAAACAAAAAAAATGCCAAATCTATAGTTTGTGGTAGCGGAAAAAAATATATGTTATTCTTGAACATATTTCTCAGAACTTGATTGTTAACCAAAACACGTTTAGTAAAAAAATCTGGATACAAATTAACGGTAAACTAACCCTTTACTTTGAGTTTAAATCCAAAATATCTGTATTAAATATCAACGTACGATTGGTATTTCATTAATAACAAGAACGTCTTAGTTTTATGTAGAACTTGGTTGTTTTTTATTTTCGATTACTCAACTCATTTTTGAGTAAATAGATAATTGCTTCATATTTTGCAATAAATTACAAGCGTTGTGTCATCGCACTTCTCTTTCTTTTGTATGCAGTCTGACAGTGACCGCGGTTTCGCTGTTTTTTAGTTTCACTGTTTTCTCCAAACAAGGTTCAAGGAATTTTTGCTGCTAATTCATCAGATTCATTCCGGATTTTAATACTGCAACTATTCTTGGTTTTTCCCCATTCTAGATGAAAGCGATTTCTTTGTGGATTTAATGAAGGTTGGCTTGCAGAAGTTGAAGTAAGCAGATACTGCACATATTGAATGAACTAGTTTCTGAATTGATTTTATGACAGTTATAACATTTTATGCTATGCGATCTATGCTTTACGATGTAATATTAATAAACGTTTATTCGTCTTGCGAAGTTGCGACTTGTAGATATTGGCTTAGAACAATTTGTGGGATGTGTTTGCGGACGAAGGGAAGATTCTGTTGTAAGAAAATGGATATTATGTAATGTAAATGGAATGGACCGTAGGAGTATAATGTTCATAACTAATTAATTATTAATTTATCTAGACTTTATTGTCCACTGCGAAAATACACAATAAAAAACCGGCCAAGTGCGAGTCGGACTCACGCACGAAGGGTTCCGTACCATTATCTATAAAAACGGCAAAAAAATCACGTTTGTTGTATAGGAGTTGGGTTGTTGGGGGTTGTGGGGGTTTGTTGATGCCCTTAAATATTTGTTTTATTTTAATTTAATTATTTATTTTTAAAGTGAATATATAACTAAATATTCTGTGAATATTTCAAGCGTCTACCTGTTGCCGTTATCTATATCGAGCAAAACGAGCAAAAAAACCGGCCAAGTGCGAGTCGGACTCGCGCACGAAGGGTTCCGTACCATTATATATAAAAACGGCAAAAAAATCACGTTTTTGTATGGGAGCCCCCCTTAAATATTTGTTTTATTTTAATTTAATTATTTATTTTTAAAGTGAATATATAATTAAATATTCTGTGAATATTTCAAGCGTCTACCTGTTGCCGTTATCAATGTAGAGCAAAAAGGAGCAAAAAAATCACGTTTGTTGTATGGGAGCCCCCTTAAATATTTATTTTATTCTGTTTTTAATATTTGTTGTTATAGCGGCAACAAAAATACATCATCTGTGAAAATTTCAACTGTCTAACTATCACGGTTCATGAGATACAGCCTGGTGACAGACGGACAGACAGTCAGACAGACGGCGGAGCCTTAGTAATAGGGTTCCCGTTTTACCCTTTGGGTACGGAACCCTAAAAATCACGTTTGTTGTATGGGAGCTTCCTTAAATATTTATTTTATTCTATTTTTTAGTATTTGTTGTTATAGCGGCAACAGAAATACATCATCTGTGAAATTTTCAACTGTCTAACTATGACGGTTCATGAGATACAGCCTGGTGACAGACGGACAGACAGACAGACAGACGGCGGAGCCTTAGTAATAGGGTATCCTTTTTACCGTTTGGGTACGGAACCCTAAAAATAAATCAAACACTACAAAATATACAATAGGCTCTTTCTGCGATCTCTTCCAGGCAACCTTGAAATGGACAATGATTTGCATGGACATAAAATGAGGCTGTCATCGGTGCAAATAATAAGGATACACTACATACTTAAATAGATACACAATTAACATTCTAAATATATGTATATGCAACGAAAATGAAGACTATAGATAATTACAGTTACGAGAACAAGATCAGAACGACAAGTAATGTTCCTTTACGAGTCTTTTTAATTAACAGAAGTAACAACTGCGCGTGTTTTATTTGAACTGCTAATGCTTTCTTTTCCATAATTAGGAAAATAAATGCATCGATGATGAGCAGGGTCCGTGGTAGCACCAACACTGTCCTCAAAGCGTTAGGGTGCAAACTGACGGGGTCCGTCAGGACCAATGCCTGCCGGGGTTGCGAGTTTGTCCGAAAGGGATATCGTGGCCCTGGCACACAGGCAACGGAAGGAACACGGGTGGGTTTTAGTCAGTAAAAGTAAAAGTTATTTGATGATTTCCCACCCAAAAAAAAAAAAAAAAGGGTGCAAAATAGACAGTCCTTTTACTGTGTACTGGGCAAGTGTACACCTGCACAGAAATAAGAAATAGGCATCAGCTATTGTGTTTTGTTTACTAACAAATTACAAACACATTTTTATCTTATTTTTTTGTTTTTTTTTGTGTATACTACTAACCATCCTACTAACTATATATTTGTAAAAAAATATGGACGTGTGTCTGAAATAAATATAAATTAAATTAATGCATTCCAGAAACGAGTCTCTTATCAATTTTGTTAAAAACAAATGAAAGAACCATTAGATAGATACTCTTGACTCCAATTTTCAGTTACAAACAAAATAAAAGACTTAAAAACCTCAAACTACTTCCTTGCATTACTTCTCAAGGACCGTGCTTCTTCGTCCTTGAACTCAAAGGATCCTGTAACCAGCCTTGGCCTTATAAAACCCACGAAGGTCACCGACATCAAACACCGTTCCTTCGCCATAACATGTCAGCTGAGCATAAAGCGCACTTATGAGCACGCTAACTGTCGTCTGGCCCCTTGACCGATACTCCGCATGTCGGGCGTTTCTTGCGAGTTCGAGTTTGTGGTGTAAGGGAGTGGATGGAGCGGTTTAGTGGCGTGATTTGCGGAATTTTCGTGCAGTAAAGGATAAGTTTATGAGAGCATACATGACATCATGCTGTTTTTAGGGTTTCGTACCCACGAAACCCTAAAAAAAGGCGCCAAGTCTAAGGGTCCGTTTTTTACCTTTTGAGGTCAAAAGGAAAAAAGGGAATCCTTATAGGATCATTCGTGTGTCTGTCTGTCCGTCTGTCTGTCGCAGCCGATTTGCTCCGAATCTACTGGACCGATTAAGTTAAGTTCAAACACGAATGCGTAACGTAAATAAATACATTTTGAATAAGGGGTTCACTTTTGGGGGAAATTAAAAAAAAAAAGTTTTTCAATTTGAAAGGACTTGTTATGAGTATTACAATTATAATTTTAAAATAATTAGTTTTAAAGTTATTACAGAAAGTAGATGAAAATTGAACATTCCACCCTTATCTCCGAAACTACTGAGTCTTAAATAAATAAAAAATATATACTTAGAGAATATATTATGTATATATTATTAGTTATATACTTTTATGGAAATATTATATGATATTATTACAGAAAAACCTATATGAAATCTATGGTCTTAAAATAACATGATAAATAACTAAATATTGTGCGCACAGACTTAGGTACATTTGCAGTTGGAATGTATGGGGGAACATGTTTTTCAACTACAATGTTAGGTGTGTTCTTGGGATAAATTCATCCCAACTAAAGAACCCTTCATTGTGCGTGGTCCGACACGCACTTTGCCGGTTTATTAACTATTGTAGATATATTATACCATACAAATGCAATTTATATAATCTAATACTACGACTATTTGATAAAGTATGCGTCAAACTTTATTGCGGCTCTGAAGTGCGCTACTCGTTGCGCAGTACCGCACCCCTCATCCCCGCTGTAACGTGAATTTGTTACTGCGCAGTGACTCGCCTCATGCTCCAAGCCGCCATAAAGTTTGAATCGGACTGTACCTATAATCATCTTGCTTCCTCCAATACCTAATGGCAAGAACCGTAATACAGGATGTATTACGGTTCTTGCCATTAGGTTTTTTTCTTTAGAAAATTATGCCATATTCTGAATATTACCAGACAATTCTTTGTGATTAAAATATCGTAGTGGTTAGTTGCATCAGGCAATAAGAAGTTCCCATTCCACAACCCTTTATAGATTCATAAGTAAGTCAAAAAACTGGATAAACCAAACTAGACGAAATTATGAAGTGACAAAATCCTGGCCGAACTACTATTGACTGGAATTGCAGGACAATGCAAAGAAGAGGTAAACGCTGATACGGATTTTTTCATCCTGCTGATCCCTTATGCCTTAAACCCATCATCATTACGGCGCAACTTTTTGCGTACTATCGCCGCGTACGGTAATTCAGTTATGCATGTGACTTCATTGATTGAAGCCTCCTCGCGTTTAGCGGTCACTGGGGACCAACTGTTTATACCGTCCTCCTTGTGGTAATTGATTACCGGCGATTGAACTGAACCAAATTATTCTCTAGAGATATAATTATTTCATTCACTGGCACTTAAGTGCTAATGTGTAAAGATGGATGGACTGAACAATGAGAGACGAATGAACACTTCATTGTTACTTAGATGAATTTGTTCAATTTAAATAGTTAATTCGTCGTTATGATTTATGTTGGACTTAAATCGTGTTGTCACCAGATAACATTTCAAAAACGTTTCAAATTGTAATAGCGAATGTAGGCTCGGGATGACGCAATTTTATTCAAAGTAAAGCTGTATTTTTATCCGTACTGAATAAAACGTTCCAACAAAATAATAGGCTGATAAAAAAAAAGAGTAAACTGAAGGGGAACGAGAAATAAAAATGTTTTTCAGCCTCCGAAACCACTAGTACAAAGTAGTGTGCCTATGCTGTACAGTGGTTCTCTCATACAGGATAACACGTATGTGGCTTAGAATCGCGCCTTGCCAAGGACCTTTGACAAAGTAATGACGGAGCGCAGACAAAGGGCCCAGACCCTCTCCCCTCCCTTTGAGGTACTTGTCTCTCTCCCTTCGAGGGTGGCACAGCCTAGGGGCAAGAGTATCTATGGTTTGAGAGGATAAAGCCGTGTTTGAAGTACGATTCTAGGAAAGATTTTTGTATTTTTGGTTCATGTGATTCTTTTTTTAATGTTATTAACTGACTGTCTAGGTTCTGATTATTTTTTCTGTGGAAGAGTTTTTTTTTTTCTATTTTATTTGAGGGATATTTAGGTCTTCTCAGAATTTTCCTGTATTTAGATATAGTCTATAAATCAAAATGGCCTGCTTACGTTGTATAATGTAAGCAAGCTTACTCAAACGGCAAAGCTTTACAAGTTAGAGATAGTTTTCACAGTATAGAGCATAAAGATAAGTTAATTTAGGATTTTTATTCATGGCAGACCCAGCAGTTTCTACGACATTCCCAGAAGAAGCTGGGCAAAACAAATATACCAGCTAAAAATAAAAATAAACTTTTTCCTATAAAATGATATGTCCCAAAAGCACCAACAATAACAGTCACCCTACAAATGCAAGTGCCACCCGCCATTACAGATCGCACGTTTTGATTCGCCGTGTTCTCGACGTGACGAGACGGGCTCAAGTGAGGCCTGCGGCGTGGTAACCCTACTGTAAGTTACCTACCGATGTTTATGTGAATAATGCAGCGGTTAGGTAACCCACTGCTCACTGGATTGTGAGATTATGAAATATGTTATGTATTGAGGAAAAATTGCAGTGTGGTAGGGTTTGCCCTTAAGTACCGACTTAAGGTTCGTACAGACTGGTGCGATATCGCCGGCGAATTGTACTACTAAAGTCCCGCGTCGCGCTCGCGATATCGCGCCAGTCTGCACGAGCCTTTATTTGGATATAAAAAAACATCGCGCTACTCTTGAAAACCTCTCTCTGTGTTCTGCTTATTTGTATATCAATCTTCAAAGCAAGAAAGCCACGATCAGGCGCCAGAGGTCTATTTATCAAATAGCCAATTTCTCATTGCGACTACTTCTCTATGTGACTACTTCGCTATCGGCCCACTTGGCAAACAGCCTATTTCGCATTCTGTCTAATTCTCGAACTATCTACATCGCAAACCACCTACATGTCAAACAACGATTGAAGTGCAGATGGAGCCAAAAGTTAATTCTCGTTTAAAAACATAACTTCCTATGGCTCCATTGTATTAACACCCGCGCGACCCAAGCCTCACAATAAATGTAGAAATTTTACATAGGGTGACACAATGTCAAGGTCTTATCGCTAAAACCGATCTTTTAAAGACAACCTTTGGAAAAATAATAATAAATAAAAATACCAGCCTATCTACTGTCCCACCGCAGAGCAAAGGCCTCTTCTCCTACAGAGAAGGCACGAGCCAGATCACCAGGCTTGCGCAAGGCGTTTTCAGACTTATATTAACTACTAGCTGCGCCCCGCAGTTTCACCCACGTAAGTCTCGATCCCGTGGGAATATCGGGATAAAAAGTATTCTATGTCCTGACCCAGGTGACGGTCTACGTATGTACCAAATTTCAGAAAAAGAAACTAGCTTCTGCCCGCGACTTCAATCGCGTGATTTATTTTTATTTTTAATATGTCCTATGACACTCGGCAATACTGTAACTTCCCATTAGTGAAAGAATTTTCAAAATCAGATCAGTACCTAGTTCCGAAGATTACTCCCTACAATCTCATAAACTTTACCTCTTTAAAATATTAGTAGGTATAGATTAGTTAGGAGGGCTTGAAACCGGTTAATTTACTAATTATGTTCGATACAATTGAAAATATTAGTATAGATTAGTTAGCAGGGCTTTAAACCGGTTAATTTACAAAGTATGTTCGATAAAATTGATCGCCTTCAGAGATTGCTTCATCACATTTTGCTCAGCATTGATTTGTAACAAAATATTAAATAATTAACGAAATATGATCGAAAACCTTTATAATAACGGTTAAGGTTACATAGAAAATTAACCATTTTCCGAGCCCTGTTAGTTAGGATAAGTCAAGGTTTGAAGGTTTCCCTTAATTAAATATTTTAGAAATATTTAGATTTTGCGCCTTCCATCAGCAGAAGCTATACGGGATTTAAGTGAAATGTCTGCTTAGTTTACCTAATCGATATTTAGAGCACACAGATATTAGGAGCTGCCAAACTGTTGTAGTATTTGAAAGCAGAGTGAAAGAACACTATCTTTCTACTTCATCATAGTTGCGTATTTATTTATTATTTTAATTTTATTATAATTAATAGTTTTCATTTTAGAAGTATGTATTTATGTATGTTAGTATATTCTCATAGTATTTGTTTTATTTTATTAAATGAATTGTTTTTCACGACTCCGCTACCGAATGTCGAAGTTTGAAATGTCGACGTATGTTAGTTCTAAAGTACAGGCTCTAGATGTACGCCAGTTCGAAAGTTCACTGGAGCGAAGTATGCAAGGCCGACGTATCGTTAGTTAGAAAGCATACATACAAATTACCACATAATGAGATCAGCAAAAAAAATATAATATTAGATACAAAATTGTAATTTATTGAAGGGTAGTATTTAAACGTAGGTATAGTAATTTAGTTAAATTGGATATTGATGAAGAGTTTTTGTTTTGGTCACACGGTGTCTACATCTCTTTATCAACCTATCGCTAGTAGAGATTTCTTTAGATATAAAAATCACCTTTGTACGTATTTTTTGTTCTTTTCTTCTTGTCTATTTATATACAGAGTGGCGATTAGGTTATTTCATTAAATATTACAGCGGTTATTGCAAGTTGTAATCAGTCTATTAAAATTATAAAATAAACAATTTGACAATAATAGAAAACTGAATCTTTCAAACAAAATAAATAGCCTAAAAATTACCACTAAATAAACCACCCTTGATGAGGCACTATAAGACACGCGCGGGGCGATGGTATCAACAGTTCAACACAAACTTTATGGCATTGACCAAGTTTAATGTCGATATATACTAAAACGAACAAAACATCCCACGGCTAAAATGTTAGAGTGTACGACTAAACGCCGACAGACACTACGCCGACAGACTGAACACCGACAAGACTTTACTTCGACGGGACTCTTCGCCGACAGGACACTTCGCCGACAGGACTCTTCGCCGACAGGGCTCATCAGCGACGCAATTTATCTCCGATAATCAGATACTTACTTTGGAAATCGATTACTTATGCGTTTCTTGTAATTATACAATTCATACAAAATAAACGACGTTACAACATTGTAACGTATAATATGGTACCTACCTAATCCTAAAACATTAACTATTGTTTTAGGATTAGGTAGGTACCATATTATACGTTACAATGTTTTCTATTAATGCAAGTCGTTTCTGGCACTCGCCCACCGCTGCCGCGGCACCGCTCGCTTCGCTCGCTCGGCTCGTGCGTAGGAGTTCACAGTTTTAACCTAACCTAACCTACCTGTCGGCGAAGAGTCCTGTCGGCGAAGTGTCCTGTCGGCGAAGAGTCCCGTCGAAGTAAAGTCTTGTCGGTGTTCAGTCTGTCGGCGTAGTGTCTGTCGGCGTTTAGTCGTACACTTAAAATGTTAATTGTATTAATTATTTTAATTGTGTTTGTTTAAAATACGTAATGTAGAATACGTGGTTTCAATTAATGTGATAACCTAATCACCAATTTGCCACACTGTATAGGTGTGTAAATAAATGGTTAAATAAATAAATAAAGCCCACAAAAACCAAGTCACTTACGCATTCTGCATTCATAATATAAAATTGTGACAAGAATTTTATACGACACAAACCATAAATTATGAATTATTTCTATCATCTCACGTCCGCTTTACAAACATGTGGGAAATAGATTCGCTTTGCAATCAAAATGAATGGCCGCACTTGTTTGAATTATTAGAAAATGCCGTTGGGTTTGAAAATTTATTATTACTTCTGTTTTAATGATAAATGGATGCGGAAAACTGATGAAGTTTTGCAATGTTATTCATGGATAGTGATGTTTGACCAGGGACCATTTTGGTTACCCATTGAAAGGGTTTTCGATAGGGTTTTTCTAAGCGGTTAAACAAAAACCCATACGATATGGATAACCCTTTTGAACGGCTTAAATTAAATTTTGGTTACCCGTTGAAAGGGTTTTCGATAAAAACCCATACGGTGTGGGTAACCCTTTTGAACGGCTTAGTTTAAGCTATTCAAAATTACCCACACCGTATGTGTTTTTGATTAACTGCTTAGAAAAACCCTTTCCATTGAAAGGGTTTTCAATAGGGTTTTTCTAAAATGGTAACCAAAATGGTCCCTGGGTAGAATAGAGATAGAATTGGTCATGCCACGCGTGCTGGGCGGATATCGAAATAACATAATATTATGGTTCTTTCATGTCACTGAGTTTCAAGTAGGTATAGAACCCATTGAATGGGTTATCAGTGACCTTTTCACTGGGTTTGAAATATAAAACCCATTCAATGGGTTATCATGTAACCCGCTCATTGGGTTTCTAGTATAAAACCCATTCAATGGGTTACATCATGATACCCATTGAATGGGTTACCCCTTCGAAAGGCTTAACTCTTAACCGGGGTTGTACGGTCCCTGTGTTTGACTGACTCTAGTTTTGTGTTTTATTGCTTGCGCCCCTTGAATTTGCATCTACTTTACTCAAAACATATTATATATTCCAATCAACAGGTACTTTTGAACTGTCGAGGATTTTTGATTTTCAGTCAGAAACATGAAGCTATTTACCCATTCCAAAGCGGAGTAGGTTCCTATGGAGAGGAATGGGCAAACAATTCAAAACTAAAATAAATAGGTACTAGGTAAATAAAATAAGCCGTGGCTGCTAACCAGTGAGATGACCAGTCACAACTGGTGGTGTCCGTTCACGAACATGATACATGGTTCAGCACCAATCAGCTCAAACATATTGAAAATAAATAAATAATAATTTATTTGTCAGAATATTGTTTTACAAGGTGTTACAAATTATAATATGATGTTCATAATATTCTGCTGTTTCCAGCGTACAAATATTGAAAATAATTTAAATGATAAGGATTAGAAGACAATGTCAAAATTAAACATTAACAAATAAACAAATGTCAAGACAAAGGGAAAAATAATTACCGTTACATGTACGCTCAGGAGTTATTAGTAATCATAATGTCAAGAATAAAATACAATAATAAAAATAATAAAAAAGATATACTTACAATATCAAATAAATAATAAAATTCTATTCAATTCGCACAAATGTCAGTAATCATCTTATTTAAATTTAGAATCAAATCTTTCATTTAAAAACTCAGTCGTTGAGTAGTAACACTTTTGTAATAGGAAGTTAAATAATTTCTTTTTAAATGTCATAAAGTTAAGAATCTTAAATGCATTGGGTAATTTATTATATATTTTAATTGCCATGCAGTAAACATTATTAGAAAATAGTTGAATTCTTTGTTGAGGTGCACAAATTTTATAAGTATTTCTGCTTTTTCTTACAAAAACATCATTATTTACCTGAAATAAAGCTATGTTTTTACGTACAAAGATACACAGTTCAAATATATATAAAGATGGGAGTGGTAATATTTTGAGCTTTTTAAAGATTGGGACACAGCTTTGTAATGGTTGTGCTTTAGTCATTGAACGAATACATTTTTTTTGGGCTCGGAACGCTTTAATAGTATCAACAGAATTTCCCCATATAATTATGCCGTATCGAAGAATTGGTGCTACGTAACCATGATACGCATTAAGTGCTGCGCTGATACCAGCCACGCGAGTTATTCTATTTAAAGCAAAAACAAATCTTTGTACCTTAGCGCATAGTTTTTCTATATGCACTTTCCAGTTACAATATTTATCCAATGTTATACCCAAGAAAGTCGCACTTTCAACCTCTTCTACAGCATTATCTGCATATTTTATTTCCAATTGGTGACGTGTGCTATTATTATAAGCTTGGAATTGTATTAGTTTCGTTTTACTTATATTTACATGTAAATTGTTGTCTTTAAGCCATTCAATTATTTTGTTTAATGTGTCGCTAATTTCCTTTACGTAATTGATGATATTACCATCGGTGAGTTTAATGCTAAGAGTAGTATCGTCAGCGTACAGAATGCAAGAGTGTGGGGTTACGTTGGGCAAATCATTGAAGTTGAAGGGAACCGAATGATCCCAACACACATGACATACTCTCAAATGCAAGGGCGCAATCATTCAAGTCAATTTGGTAGCCAATTAATAAATAACAATATTTTTGTTCAATTCCTCTGTAGATGACCCATTTCCACGTCGATGATAGATGATGTCCCTCGTGAACCTCGAAGTTACTTTGTTTAATTGGGTTGGAAAATGTACCCCCAAAAGACAGAGACTACTAACCTGAAATGAAAACAATGAGATGATTAGAGAACTTACTTGTCTATGTATCTATACAAACATAGGTACATAGATACAATATACAAATAAATATTGTCTGTTTTTAATGTGAAAATAACAGCTTTTTACTAAATAAATAATTTTATGAAAGTATATACGGTAGTTTTAACAAAATAACTAATTTTAAAATGTTTGTTTGAGTCTGGTTATTCCGGCTAATCTCCGTAACGGCTGAACCGAACATGACGCAGGTTTCAGAGATAGATAGCTGATGGTATAAGGAGTAACTTAGGCTTAGGCGCTTTTATTTTAGAAAAATCCAAGCAGACGAAGCCGGGGCAGCAGCTAGTAGGTATATAATATATAAATAAAACAAAAATGCTGTTAGTCGCTGGACTGTTTCGACCGTTTTATTTTTAAAGATTCGAATTATACTCCGAATTAAGTTTTTGTGGAAAGAAAAATTGGAAAAACCAGAAAAAATTTCAAATTCGGGACAAGCTGAACATCTTTTTTTCTATGGTATTTTGTATGAACTATTGTTTGGACAGGAGAATGTCTGTCCGGTAGCTAGTCTATACAACATGTAAGAAAAACCTTGCCCGACCCGAGAGGACCGTTCTTAAGTATCGTACTGAGAGTCTATTCATGTGGTAATTTTTAGGAAAAATGAAAAACCGTGGGGTTTTTTTTAATGGGGAATTTTACGGGTTTGTTACATGGGGCGCGGGCGGCCATCGTTTTGGCGGGTGTCTACAACTCATAACTTATGACCCATGTTGAAAATTTGCTATTTTTTTATGGAATTGGTGTAATTTTGGTACTATAATTTTTAATTTTAAATAGCAATAACTTTTTAATTTTCGATATTAATAAGATTTTTTATTACTTTTTGGTAATTTTATTGCAGTATCTAGGCTACCTACCTAACCTTTCGGATCCGGCAGTGTTTTTTTTTGTTGTTACGTTGTTTAAATAAAAATGAAATGTTGATCGTTCGAAAAACTAGAAAAGTTGCCGGGAAGATTGGAAAATTGGAGAAAATTTGAAAGTGCATTTGTATGGGAATTTTGTATGAATTATTGTGGACAGAGCAATCTCTGTCGGGTCGAAAAGAAAGAAAGAAAAAGTATTTATTGGAACTCGCACAGGATATCACAAATTAAAAATCGGCCAGTTGTTAATAAAACCTTTACTAGGAAGTACTTGGAAATAGTTACTCATTAGTTTACGTACCGACCTGCCAATTAGTTTAAAATTTATTTAAACTCATTTCACGAATTAGAACCGTAGTAATTGGTTTAAGACAGGGTTCCCAACCATTGGTCCGCAAGAGTTAAAATATGGACCGTGAAAGGCATAAAATGTCAAAATTGTATCATTTCAAATTATTAATGGGCCTGTTCATTTATTACGTAAGACGATTTTAAGAAGCGGGGGGTGGGGGGGGGGGTATACAACAAGTCATATTTTTTCTTACATGGTGGTGGGTGTCAGATTGTTTTTACAAAAATTATATTTTTTTTATATTTTTACTACTTTTTCTTTGCAATTTTAGTAGATACTGATCTCACGTAAGATTGAAAGCAGGTTCATCCAGGTCTTATTTTTTCTTACATGGGCCCGTGTGAAATAGTGATTAAAATTGTCTTACGTAATAAAATAACAAACCCCTGTAACGCGGGCAGTGCAGCATAGTTGGCGAGCATGGGTGATTCATACTGAGACAAACTGAATTAAAGTTTCGCAAAAGAATCTGTTTTGTGTGAAATGTGTTTTCTATTACAATAGCAGTTACTATTGAGTTTAATGTTAAAAGTTTTGATTAAAGTTATATTTTCCTAAATCTTATGGGCCCTGCTAATAAAAAAGAATTTGAATTGGTCCCTGGTCGAAAAGGTTGGGAGCCACTGGCTTAAGACTAGGTCAGTGCAGAACTGCAGATACTAGATTAGTGTCATCTTAAGGAATTTCACGCAATTAGTTGACAACCGTAACTCATTATCATTAGTCATAGAAAGTGTTGCAGTTTAACCTAATTAGATCATTTTAAAAGTGATGGTGGTAGTGGTAGTTTTGAATTAATCTGTAGGATAAAAGCATTATTTTCGGGCAAGAGGAAAATCTGATTTCTTAAAAAAAACGGGTTAAGTGCGTATCGGACCACGCACAATGAAGGGTTCCGTAGTTGGGATGAATTAATCCCAAGAACAAACTTCACATTGTAGTTGGAAAACATGTTCCTTCATACATTCCAATTACTGCAAATGCAAGATTGTACGCACAATATTCAGAGATTTACCATGTTATTTTAAGACCATAAACTTTAAAAGGGTTTCCTGTAATCTATAAGTATAAAACTATTTTCTGTATTTTTTTTTTCAAAATTTTAGGCTCAGTGGTTTCGGAGATCGAGTGGTTTCAGTGGTCAATTTTCTTATATAAAAAAATATGTATTCAAAGATAATAATAATTCATTAAATAATAATAAATAGTAATAATAATAGTGAAATAATGATAGTGTTAATAATTAATAGTATTAATTATTTATTATATTTGTTATTTTTTATTATTTTGGTAATTCTTTTAATCTCAATTTTTTTTTTGTAAATTAAAACGAATATATAATGATATAATATAATCTAAAACTAAATAATCATAATTATTAAAAAAAATTGAGACCCTCACAACAGCCTTTTCATTTGATATGTCTTCGACAGATATCGAACATTAATAATGTGCTTTTAGATATATTTTATGTATCTTAATTAATGAGTTAGCTTCTGAATAACGAAGAAAAAAAAGGTTTTGCTCGGGGTAGCGCCTTAACATACATAACTACTTTACATATTAACTATTAGATAATTTATGCCCTTATTTACTGCCGAAACATTGCCACTATAAAATCAGGTAGACATTTGTAACAGTCACATAATGACAGTGTGAACGCAGGTAGTTTAAGATAACAATATTGTAATAATGTTATACTATTGTTAATTTGTATTTGATGGTGTTGGTCGGTATGTGATAGGCAATTAGGAACAATTGACTATCGCAGGAACGTTATGAATTTTGAAGTTTAATTATCAATTGCCTGGACTGCCTCGTTGTCGTTGGTCTAGTGGTTGCAAGTGCTACTGCTGAGCATGTGGTCTTGGGTTCGATTCCCATTTCGGGCAAAAGTGTTATTGTGTTTTTCCATCTGCAATTTCTCAGTAGCAGGCCCGGAATCTGGATTTGTGTCCGATTGATTGCAACAGGCTCGCCCCCATGGGACTTAAGAAAATGGCCAAAATGTGGATGTACTAAAGGTACACCTCTGCCTAACACTTCGGGGAACACATGCGTGATGTTATGTTGTTGTGGTTATAACGTAATAAGGGTCGTCTTACAAGGGCCATCTAAAACGTATTTTTTGCGAATGTAAGGGATGAAGGGTGGGTGTTTTGGGGGCTGTCTTAGGTAGTTTTCAAGAGAGTTTATTCTCAACCTTATTTGAATAATCGAGTTTAGATTTTTAGACATCGTTTTACAAGAGTCAATTGAAAACATATTATTATATAACTAGTAGCTTTTCTACACAGTACAAGAATAAGAGGGTGAAAGAATCTAGACAGCAGTGGAGCTATAATAAATAATGATTTTTTTATCTTCACAAATTATATTCTTATAAGTACTAGTTACAATAAGTTTACAGGTACCTACTTTGACAAATTTTTGGGAGAGCTGGAGTCTAAACTAAGCCTAGGCCTGTATTTTAGAACTTCAGGCCCCCCATTATGTCACGAAGTGAGATATTACATCTCTAATTACAGATTGAATTGGTGGCCGTAATTTATTTTGCAACAGTGAAAATATCATCGTCTAGTGAGACTGGAGACCCGTATTTGCAGATGGAATAGAAAAGAAATGAAATAATTTTCAATCTGTTGCCGTCAAGGTGTCACTATTTTCTCGTAATCGTGGTGAAAAGTAAAGTGTAACACCGGCGCTGAAAGCCCATTATAACTCGATTTCTATTTACCCCTCACTAAAGCTCGGGGGTAAAACTACCTCGTATATAATGGATAATTTTAGAGCCTTGTATATCAATCTACTATTAGAATTGTATCTGTCACAGGCAATTTGCATGATTCCGCTTTTTACAAACGGCGTCGTCCGTTTAAAAATGCTCGCACTTATGAAATATGCCCAAGGCAAAATGTAAATTGCCTTGTTACTATAAAATAATATGCCACAACATTTGATAGACAATTCAAACGCCGTTTACAAAATGCCGCGGCACATTGAAGTATTTAGTTCTATTTTTTAAGGCGCTCTCCGGCTGCTACCGGGGCACCGCTCGCTACGCTCGCTCGGATCGCGGTTGGTCACAGTTCTAATCTGACCTAACCCGCTTGGTCGGGGTGTCCTGGCTTAGTTACTGCGACCAAAATTCGGCTCGCGCGTGATTGGTCACAGTACCAACCAAACCAACAATAACAATAACTGAACTAGTTGCCAATTTACCCTCGGCATATTTCATAACTGCGAGCGATTGTAAACGGACGGCGCCGTATATGTATAATGACGAATCGCAGAATCTGCCTACGACATAAGCATTGAATCCATTCAATATGTAATTTAATTGCTCTTTGTAAATGATGGCTTCTTTACTCTAAAAACAATGTTGAAAGAGTATGAATGAGATGTAGGAACTCAAAGTTGGCTGGTCTCACTACAATGCCTCCGGACCTTAAACAAGCCAAATAATTGTTCCGAATGGACCGGTTACCGATGTTATCGTAAGGTTATTTAACCGTGGGTTTCGTCAGAGCAACCGTTAATAACTGGTTATGCAACGACACCTACTTATGTAGGTGCGGTTGCGTTTAAAACTGTAACTTGATGTAACGGAATAATAAGTAAGTTAATTGTGATTTTTTGGTATGTGAGCGTGAGGCATGTCCTACGTTAGTTATTTTTATTTAGGGTTCAGTACATTAGTAGAAAAAAAAACAGAACCCTTATGCCCCGTCTGTCACAGCTAATTTGCTCCAGAACTACTGGACAGATTAAGTTGAAACTTGGTACACATATGAATTTCTGTGACCCAAACACGGACGTGTAAGTAAATAAATGAATTTAGAATTTGGGGGTAACATTTGGGGACAAATAAACATAAAAAAAAAAAAATTGCAACCAGACATATAAAATGAAAGGGCTTGTTGTAAGGATTTTAGGTGTTTTTTTTTTCAATAATTTTAAAATAAATACTTTTAAATTTATTCAAGATTATCGATGAACATTGCCCATTACCTCGCCTTATCTCCGAAACTACTGAGTTTAAATTTTGAGAACATACAGAAAATAGATCTTACTTATATAGATTATAGGAAAACCTGTAAGAACTCCATGGTCTTAAAATAATATGGTAAATCACTCAATATTGTGCTTAGAAACTTACATTTGCAGTTGGAATGTATGAGGAAACATGTCTTTCAAATACAATGTTAAGTTTGTTCTTGGGATAAATTCATCCAACTACGGAACCCTTCATTGTGCGTGGTTGCAATTGACCGGTTTTCTATGCGTCTGACGATGACACTAATCACTCAACATAAACCATCAAAACCAATACTAATCACTAATCAGAGATATGAAAAGCAAATACCTAATCAAGCGGCAAGCGGTGAAAGCTGGCTAATTAGTTAGTGGTGTAATTAGGTCGATGAATGTGCATAAGCTATCGATAAGTGGCGGGATGAAGTGGAATCGAGTCAGGGATCACCTTGCACATCACAGATTGCGCTTTGATGGGTTTTTAACATATTTTCTCTTACCTTCTGTGGGAGTGATTTCGTGAAAAGGGACGGAAGTGTTAATGGAAACGGAAAGTTTAATTAGTGTACTCATGGAGTCCTGGAGTGGAGACCGCGTATGGGCAAGCGTTGTGTGGGGCGCCCCCCAGCTAGATCGACCAACGACCTTACAAAGGAGGCTGGAACAGATTGGATGCGGAAAGCGGAGGACTGGGTGTTGTGGCGCAGCCTGGGAGAGGCCTATGTCCAGCAGTGGACTGCTATAGGCTGTGTTGAGTGTACTCATAGAATTAGTAAGTACTACATAGATTGTAAGTAGAGGGGGTAACCAAGGTGAGATGTCAGATTTTATGAGTACAAATCATAATAATAGAATAGAATAGAATACTCTTTAGTATGTACACCATAAGAGTTACAGATATAAATGTTGAAATTTTACATAGGGTGACACAATGGGCGATTTTACGAACCTATCGCTAAAAGCGATCTTTTACAGACAACCTTTGGATGGATTAAAGGGAGAAGAAGAGACAATGTTCAGGTAGTCAGTGGTGTGGTGTGATGATGCTACTACTGTAAGGCTCGAACGCTTTTTTTTTTATTGGAGCCTGAGTCTGTGAGTTGCTGTAGGGTTAAGCTTTCACGCTAAAAGGGCTGAATGGATTTGGAAGATATTTAGCACAGGGGCAGACCATGAGAAAGACATAGGTTTCCGTTCATTTCGGATTGCAGACGAAGTCGCGTGCAACAGCTAGTTTAAAATATTGTGAGAATTGTATAACACAACACACGCAACAATAAATAAAGTGTTTAACTAAAATTACCCATCAAATGTGGTTTCAACAGCCAGTAAACTGATGATAATGATGAAGAATTTAATTTAAACCCTCTTCATATTGACCAACGAATAATTTGATGACATTAACGGTATTGGCACATGAGTAGATATCTAACAGAGACCAAGCTCGCAATAGATATCTACACTATGACATAACCGTATACGTATGGCGAGATCATCTACACCGCACGCAGGTGGGTGGTTGATATGTAAGACCGTTGTAGCTGAAAACGTTATTTGGCAACAAGACCTAACTGTTGAAGTAAATTCTATTTGCATTTACAGATATGAAAAAGAAAAATTACCATATGTACTCACGTTTTATTTCATCACGTTTTAGATCTAAAATTACAAATATTTTCCCGGTATGAAGATATAAATAACTCCAGAACTTTAAAGGATAAGGAAGCCCTTATTGAACCATTCTTAAATTCGCACAGCCTAAACCTAGCATGAAAGCATGGAATTTTTCACAAGATTTCCTTAAACAACGAAAGATGATATCGTTAGAAAAGAAGTGACTACTGAGATGACAACTAGAGAAGAGAAGAAGAGAGAAGTATGGATGAAAAATATATGTTGCGCCGACCCCAAATAAATTGGTATAAGGGCAGGAGAATGATGATGAGTTCCTTTTAAAACGAAAGTAAGCTGTGCATTAAAAAAAATCCCCCAAAGGGGTTAAATAGGCTGGGCCTTGTCTCAAATATCCAATAGTCACCCCGCGCCATTTAGTAGTGGAAGTACTAAACTATCGCGGCGAGGTCGAGTGAAGCTTGGTCTCTGACAAATATTTACTCCATGTGCTTGATGCAATGAGTGACAGATGTGTTGACGGACATGCAATGGTTTCCTCAACAGGCAATTTATTTGCACTTTGTGTAAGAAAATTGGTTTGTATTGGCTCTCTTGTATTAAGATTAATCTACTGCTTTTATTAATGTTTATTATCATCGTGTGTTAACAAATTATGTCTTTCATAGGAAACAGATTTATGTAATCCTATATTATATTAATCTTTAGACCATCTGTAGGTATTAGGTGTGTTACAACTTATGGACTGAATTACTGGGAATTTCAAAGTGCATGCGAACATGTGCAGGTATCTTACCTTTTTTTTTTTTTTTTTTTTATTATCTTTTATACAAAGGAACACAGGATTACGTATTAAATAGCAACCAAAAAACCACTAAGGTTTAAACTTGTGCTATCATGAGTCTATCTCAATATCAAACTATACAATTAAATATTTTATACCTACCTACTTACTACATCTAAGTAACAAAAGTGAAGAGCCGACATTTGGGACAATTTGTTCATATAAAAGTCAGGCCTTCGGGAATGTATATAAAAATAAAATAAATAAAGAAAAGCGTTTATTTGAACACAGTTCGTGAAACACAAATTACAAATAATAAAATAAAAACCGGCCAAGTAAAGGTCGGACCACGCACAATGAAGGGTTCCGTAGTTGGGATGAATTTATCCCAAAAAACTTTACATAAAAAAAAAATATATATATATTTCACATAAACCTACATGGTCACTTATGTAACGTCAGAAGCTAGGTGCACGGTTCCAATTGGTCGTTTCCTATGGAGAAGAGCCGGCAACAAACTCCACGGTTACTCTTTTAAAAACAATGGGCTTTTACAATGTAGTTGAAAAACATTTTCTCCCATAGATCGATATAGGTCACGGTCAATTCTCCAACTGGAACTTTAAGTTGGTCGACTATTACTCGTTAACTTGTAAAGCCTACTTACCTGTGATAGTTTCTCTTTTAATTTCGTTATATATACTACCAACATGATTTTTTTCACAATCCAAAAACAACCATTTAGCTAGCAGAAGCTAGGAGGACACTTGACTCTAACAAAAAAATGCACTTAAAGCTTAATATTACGCAAATGGATCCCTAAATCGAAAAATGGCTTTCACAGTCCTGCAATATTTTTGAATGGCAATACCTCACGTAATGGGATAGACGAGAAAAAAAAATATCATCCCCACTTTACGTGCAAGGGAGGTACCTTAAAAACAATATTTTTTCAAGATTTTATTTTACCACTTCGTCAGCGTGATTAATATGTGTATCAATCAACTCAGCCTATAGCAGTCCACTGCTGGACATAGGCCTCTCCCAGGCTGCGCCACAACACCCTGTCCTCCGCTTTCCGCATCCAGTCTGTCCCAGCCACCTTTTTAAGGTCGTCGGTCCATCTAGCTGGGGGGCGCCCCACACTACGCTTGCCGATACGCGGTCTCCACTCAAGAACTTGTCTGCTCCACCGGCCATCGGTCCTTCGACAAACATGGCCAGCCCACTGCCACTTCAGCTTGCTTAGTCTGCAGGCTATGTCGATAACTCCGGTTCTCTTCCGGATAACTTCATTCCTGATCTTATCCTTCAAAGAAACTCCGAGCATAGCTCGCTCCATAGCACGCTGAGTGACCTTAAATTTGTGGACCAGCCCGACTGTTAGTGTCCACGTTTCGGCACCATATGTCATAACGGGCAGGACGCATTGGTTGAAGACCCTAGTCTTCAAACACTGCGGGATTGACGACGAGAAGACTTGACGAAGTTTTCCAAACACTGCCCAACCCAACTGGATCCTTCTGTTGGCTTCCTTCTCAAAGTTGTGCCTACCAAGCTGGAAAACTTGCCCTAGGTAGACATACTCCTTCACAACTTCGAGAAGCGACCCTTCGATGTGGATTGGACTCGGCAAGACGTGCGAATTGTACATGACTTTCGTCTTGTCCAAATTCATGCCGAGGCCAACCCGCCGTGAGGCTCCATTTAGGCTGTGCAGCATCTGGTCTAACTGTTCCAGCGTCTCTGCCATTATGACGATGTCATCGGCAAAACGAAGGTGTGAGATGTACTCGCCGTTTATGTTGATACCCTGTCCAGTCCAGTCCAGCGTCTTAAAGACGTCCTCCAACGCATTGGTGAACAGTTTCGGGGATATCACATCCCCCTGTCTCACCCCCCTGAGTAGTTGGATGGGGCTGGTTTCCTTATCCTGGACCTGGACAGTCATCGTTGCAGCGTCATACAAACACCTCAGCACTCCGATATAGCGCCAGTCAATTCGACATCGTTGCAGAGAGGCCAGAACTGCCCAAATTTCGATGGAGTCGAAGGCTTTTTCGTAGTCCACAAATGCCATACACAGCGGCTGATTGTACTCTTCGGTCTTCTGCACAATCTGCCGAACAGTATGGATGTGGTCTGCGGTACTGAAGCCTTTTCGAAAACCGGCTTGTTCTGGTGGCTGGAACTCGTCAAGTCTCCTGGCGAGACGGTTCGTGACGACCCTCGAGAACAGCTTGTATACGTGGCTCAGAAGTGAGATGGGTCTATAGTTCTTCAGCAAGGTTTTGTCGCCTTTTTTGAAGAACAGAACCACCGCACCTCTGCTCCACGCTTCGGGCGTTGTACCCTCTTGGATGACGGAGTTAAAGAGACTCGCTAGCTCTCTCAGGACTAGAGCCCCGCTCGCTTTAAGGAGCTCTGTCGTTATTCCGTCATCACCAGGCGCCTTGTTGTTCTTTAGCTGCTCGAGAGCCGCCCTAATCTCGCAGTGGTCGACATCCGGGATGTCCTCCGTGTAGTGGCGCGTTAATCCGGCTCGATGGTCATCTTCACTATGCGCCGCTGGTTTTGCCATCCGCGTTGAATATAAGTGTCCGTAAAAATCCTCGACTTCCTCGAGTATCTCGGACTTCGAAGTCACGATTCTACCATCCGCAGTTTTCAGTTTCGTCAGATGGGACCTCCCTAAATGCTGAGCGAACACTTTCGACCCTCGGTTTTGCTCAATCGCGACCATAATGTCACGGGTGTTGGAGTACCGAAGGTCACGTCGCGTCAGCTTTCAAATTTTTAGGTTTAAGGCCCTTATCTGACGAAGACGGCTGCGTGGATGGCAACTCTCGTCTTTCCCTCATAAGTCCGAGAGTCTCCGAGGAAAGTTTAGACACCTTACTTTTCCGCTGCGACGGGAAAAGTCTGCGGGACACGTCGCGTAGTGTTTTGACCAACTCGTCGGCTTTCTCGTCGACAGTGCTTGTAGTTTCCAGTAGGGCGAATCGATTTTGAAGTTCCAGTTGGAACTTTTCGGATCCAAGAGCGGTTTGGAGCTGCGTAGGTCGGAGAGTAGGCCTCATCATTCGGATTCTCTCAGCTCGAAAATCGATATTTAGAGTGCCTTGAACAAGCCTGTGATCGCTTCCGGTATTAAACCTGCTGATCACGGAGACATCTCTAAATATGTGCCTCTTATCCGTCATAATGAAGTCTATCTCATTCCTGCGGTCACCAACCCACTTGCCCAGCGTGGTGACTACGGGCATTAAACCTCCCATATGAAAAAAGTGCAAAAACAACGGCCCCCAGTTCCCGGTGGTCCCGCTATTCCTGGTCAAGGTAGCGATCACGGTAACGGCGGGACGGGGGTTGCGAAGAATCCCCGGGTTACGGCAGGCTACCAACGACGACTACATCTGGCTACGTACAATGGACGTTCGATGAGGCTGGACCATCACCTCGCCGAACTTGAGGTAGAGTTAGGCCGCATTAACTGGCATATACTGGGGTTATCTGAAGTCCGAAGACAGGGGCAGGACACGATAACCCTGGAGTCAGGCCACCTATTCTACTTCCGCGAAGGTGATCAGCTCTCCCAAGGCGGTCAACTCACTAACAACGTTGTGGAAATCAGTAGTGTGTCGACACGGGTAGCATACCTTGTACTAAGACTCACTGACAGGTACTACCTGAAAGTGATACAGGTATATGCACCGACTTCGACATGCTCTGACGACACAGCTGAGGCCATGTACGAGGACATTTCCAAGGCAATGCACGGTACGACAAAGGCCCACTACAACGTTGTTATGGGAGACTTCAATGCCAAAGTGGGAGTACAAGAACGCGGTGAATCGAAAGTCGGACAGTTTGGTTTGGGGCGCAGGAATCACAGGAGGCAAATGCTGGTCAACTTTTTAGAGTCACAGGGGCTCTTCTTGATGAATTCGTTCTTCGAGAAGAAGCCCCAAAGGAAGTGGACCTGGCAGAGCCCCGATAACGTGACAAGGTATAATATGTGTATATTCATGCCAAATTAGAGCTTTCTAGGTCTAAGAGTCTCTGAGCTAGGCTGGGTACAGACAGACAGACAGACGGACATGGCGAAACTATAAGAGGAACCCTTATACCACCTGCATCATAACATAGCTCACATTAAGGCCGTCTTGTAGTGCGGTGTGTAGCCGGCTGTAACTGGCCGGCCGTTGCGAGCTCTTGAACTGCTAGATTTTGTGTGTATTTGCTCCATAGAAAAAAATAGTAAGGAAATTATAATATGTGTTCTCACCAAGTACTAAAAAACAATAAGGCCTATCTTTTGGTATAACTTTTACATGGTTTAACGAAGTCATCTCTTCAAGGTACACGTTTTAAATAGCGATTTAGTGTCATCTTTGTGATTTTTTTTTATCGTGCCAATTAATTTAATTCATGTTTCTATCTTCACACAGTGCTTGATAATATGTTCAATTTTCTTAAAATATTTTCTTTTTGCGCAAAATTTATATTTTGCT
The DNA here is from genome assembly GCA_963921375.1 of Tiliacea citrago. NCBI lineage: Eukaryota > Metazoa > Arthropoda > Insecta > Lepidoptera > Noctuidae > Tiliacea > Tiliacea citrago. The sequence goes on along the minus strand of OY992788.1, from coordinate 5,863,827 downwards.
AGATTTACAGAGGTTTAAAAAAGTTAAAAAGTACTGCAACCTCGCCTTAAGGCATATTCCTAAAATAACAGTGTTACAGCCACTCAATCCCGTACGAATACGGAAGTTGTGAACGCGTCAATTTCGTGCGATTCTCAACGATTCTGAGCGGCACCGCGCGGAGCGTTGCGGTTTCACGTCATTACCACATGATGCTAGACGAAATGATACTATGAATGTGCTTTAAGATGATTGCGAGTTTGAATTACAAGTTATATGAACAATAAATTACTTAAATGCAGGAAATATTCTCTCGAGAGTAGTCATAGTCACCGTAACGTTTAGGGCTTTAGGGCATGATCAACATCATTGAGAGAACAGTGGTGGCTCGCGACTTACGTGTGGGTCATGGTTTCGATCCCGGACAGGCGCTTTACTTTGTGTAAATTATTTCATCACCACTGCTCTTAAAACGGTGACGGAAAACATCGTGAGGAAACGTTCTAGAACAAAAATTCGAAGACATGTGACATCCGCCAACCCACACTGTGCCCGCGTGGTGGATTACGGCCCACTCCCAACCACAGCAAGAGGCGGCCTGTGTTCTAGCGGTGGGAACATTATAGTCTGATTAGAAAGAACAACATAATTTGAATCTCCTAAGCTAACTGCTAAACATGGGTTTCCCAAAAAAACTTTCGATGGGTTCCAAAAAATCAAATTAAATCAAAATTTAATTATAAAGACAACAAAGATCCATAATGTTAGTAATTATTATATGCTTGTCTTATTAAGCAAAGTAATATAATTTGAATCTCCTAAGCTAACTGCTAAACATGGGTTTCCCAAAAAAACCTTCAATGGGTTCCAAAAAATCAAATTAAATCAAAATTTATTTATAAAGACAACAAAGATCCATAATGTTAGTAATTATTATGTGCTTGTGTTAGTAAGCAAAGTAATATTATTATTATTAATAATAATTTATTGACTGTCAATGGAGTTATTGTTAGGGTTCCGTATACATAGGGTGCCAACGGGACCCTATCACTGAGATTCCGCTGTCCTTCCGTCCGTCTGTCACAGGGCTGTACTTTTTTAAACGTAATCGATAGACACTTGAAATTTTCACAGAGTATACTACTATGGCCGCTATAACCAAAGGAAAAATTAAAGGATTAAAAAATATGTAGTGTTCAATATTGTACGGTGGTACGGAACCTTTCATGTGCGAGTCTGACTCGCACTTGGCTGCTTTTTTATTTATCGCCACACTTGACATTAAGGGGGATGCGCTAAGGTAGCCCGCGAAATTCAAATTTTCTTACGTTTTTTTGCAACTTGCAGGTCAGTAACAGGTTGTATGTGGATCTTATTAAGACTCGCGGACGTAACAAATATGGCTTTACAGAATTTTTATCATTAGAACCAGCAATTCAACTAACTCTCTTCGTTTGATCTACGAATTTAGGAGTTTGGAATTCGCGGGCTACCTCAGCGCATCCCCCATAAGTTTTATACTCAAACAGACATGAGAACACTCCTTCCCATTCTTCTGGCGCACTTACTTTGTCGCATTTAATGTTAGGTTATGGTAGTGGAGCTCAAGTCTAATACACTGACGGTGACCACAACACGAATAATAAATGTAACCTCTAAATTGAAGCCAGGCGCGGAAGCATTTCATACGAGTATTAAAGTAAACGATTCCCCTATATCATTTGTTTAACAACACAACATTACCTACAAAATTACGTACCCCCGGGAATTTCTCGTTGAGAGACAAAATGTAGCATTTCATGGCACCCTGAAGGCTTTGTGTACCAAGCTTTAGAGCTTACATAGAAATGCAACAGCGTGAAATCTGTCCAGCTGGAAGACAACAGCTTGAAATCTGTCTCGATCCCTTGTCTTTGTGTTTCTTGACCTTTTGTTAGCGGTGCTGGCTTTAATGAAGTCTGCTTTTCTTCGTCTATCTTTGGTATATCTGTTTCTATTTCATTTTCTAAACAGGTAAAATTGTTTGTTCGTATTTGTAAGTGGTAATCTCTGGAAGTACGAAACCGATTTAAAAACAGTCGAGAGGTAAATGTTAAATAAATGATAATGATAAATGATTTTATTTCTTTAAATAGGTTTTTACAAACACTTTTACACTTCAATCATATTTTCAAAAACTAGATGTGCTCGGCGTTTCCTATCTAACTACTCTGACAAGAAAAGCCGAAACAAACTCAGAGGTCACAGTCTATTTTAAAGTCCAGACATAGGTAATCTTGGTCAGATCATGTAGATTGGTCTTTTGATGAAAGAACCACACAGATAGAGTGGACCTGTCCAGTCAGTCAGTGCATGCATTTGCCAGTAATCGTGCAGCTCAACACAGAACTTAAGGAGCTAAACTCATGTAAGTAAAATTAATATCATTGTGTATAAGTCTCTGTCAAATCAAATCAAAAGTCATTTATTGAAACTAGGCTTTTCGAAAGTCAAAATTAAATAAGACAGTCCCCCAAAAACGCACACCCCCCACTTCCACTTCCTAGTGCTTTAGCTGGGAAGAAGAAGTGGCGCAACATCCTCCCCAGCAGCACAGCTGTCTGTTCCGTCATATTTGAGGGAAGGAGGCAACCCGACCACCGACGCTACCGCACGCAGTGACATCTAAGGGAGCATGACGAACTTGCTGCTGGTTGCTCAGGCAAGAATAATAATTTCGGACACCTTGTTGGAACGAAGTTCCTTTTCGCTTTGATATATACGTCACGACACTTTTAGCAAGAACTCAACCGACTTCATCTGAGTGGTCAAAGCAAGTAAGCAGACATACAGCATAAGACAGAAACCTATTAATTAATAGACAAAGGTAATCGTTGTATCTAAATCAAAGACTTCAGGACAACTTTACCATTTAATAGCCAAAGAACTAGTTCTGTCTTTATTAAATAACTAGCTTTTGCCCGTGACTTCATCCGCGTGGAAGTCAACTACACTATAAAACATGCAATTCTATGGCACTCGGCAATAGTGGAGCTTTCAATCATTTTTTTATGGAACGATGTTCCTTATCTTCACACTTCGCGCATGAGAGCTAGACCGAAAAAAAATGTAACATTTTGGCCGTCACAATACTTTTCTTGGGTTTACATTACTGTTTTTTTTATATCGTACCCACATTTAGTTATTCAACACTAAAGATGTGTCGATCGAGTTTCTTGCCCATTCTTCTCCATATGTACCTACTTCGCTTTGGAATTGGCAACTAGCTTCATATTTCTAACTGACCGACTCCTTGACAATTCAAAAGTGCCTGTAAATGGTTTAATTGAAATGTTGCAAAGCAGTTGAGTTTGTCTTTTATTGATTAAGTGATATAAATTACATGCATAAAATTCAATCGAAAAACGAAAAACGTGACTTCGAAGAAACCTTCATCATCAGTCTTTAAGGTCCTCGCGCACATATGGGAGTGGCGCGAGGAGGCGAAACGCCGCCCGGAGCGTAACCACGGCACAGCGGACGGAGCTCCGGCGGGATCTCATGGCGACATGGAGAGTGCGATTGCCGCAATCCAGCGCTGAGCACGCCACATTTGTGGCGATAAGTCCCCTCTTTGAGGAGTGGCTAGAGAGGCGCCACGGCGTCCGTCACCTCCTTATGCGAAGCAGTAAAGCTTGCGAAGGAGGAGGCGGAACGCGTGAGGGAGAGGCAAGGTTCGCGCCCTCGCACTCCTAGTCGCCACAGGAGACGCCCCGGGCGTCGGGAGTCCTGATTCCCGGCCACCGTAGGCGCGGGCTTGCGGACGGTGAGCGATGGGTAGCTCACCGTCCGATAAGGACCAGCCCCGGGTCGACGGCGCGTAGTGTTCCACGCGCGCCTCAAAGAGATGTCAGCACCGACTGACGGATCTAATGCCTGCCAGGGTTGCGAGTTTGTCCGAAAGGGATATCGTGGCCCTGGCACACAGGCAACGGAAGGAACACGGGTGGGTTTTAGTCAGTAAAAGTCTGACACGCCCTCCCGCTCCGCTCGGAGCGGGAGAAGTTATTTGATAATTTCTCACCCGAAAAAAAAAAACATCAGTCTTTAAACCTATATCGAAAAAAATACAAAAACACTTATTTATTTAAATTTAAACATAATGTCATACAAAAAAATTGAGGCAACCCCAGTAAGTTACAATAGTGCTTGTGTAGGAGCTGTCTCACTCTTGTCTTATCTGGTAGCTTAACAATGATGAGAAAAAATAAGGAAAGGAAGTTTTTTAATACAAGCAAATTCCTCGCTAACAAGAATAGCGTTACAATGAATGGTTTTAAAACAATAACAAACGATTGAATTCAAATATTAATTAAAGGACAAACAGAGGACTTAGGAATGAGCCGTCTCCTTTGTAACAAAAGGTTGGAGGTATCAAAATTAGTTTCCCAAAGGTAGACGTAGGAAGGTTCAGTGGGAACATCTCAATATTGTTCAGCATTACCATATTATTGGAGTTTTGCTAGAATACTGTGGAGCGAGGTTTTAACATAATCCCTGGGTATGCAGGACGCGGAGTTGTCTGTTTGTATGGTAATAAATGATTTATTTCTGTAAGTAAGTTTGTACAAACACTTTTACACTTAAATCATATTTTAAAAACTAGATGAGGTTTGCGTTTCCTATCTGACTAATCAGAAAAGAGAGGCCGAAACAAACTGAGAGGTCACAGTCAACGTACAATATACAAGTACAATATTTACATACGATTATTTTAACCATGATCTAGAACTTATCATTTATTCCTATATTTTTAATAATAAGTATACAAAAATTGGGTTATTATTTTTCCGATGTTACTTTTAAGACGCAAGAACTTTATCGAGATAGTAAGAAATTGTGGCCCTCCAGGATGTGTACTTGCGGGATCGGGACCCTCAGGGATGAACCCTTAAACCTTAGACCTACGTCGGATTTCAATCACGTTCCTATGTATTATTATATTTGTAGGAGGTGGATTTATTTTATTACAAACAGAATAATATTAAATATAATGCTATTAAATTATACAGTCTTCTTTGCCCTAGTAGGTAGGTACTAGATATACTGGAAGTTCCAGTAGAGCTACATTTGTATCACCGAATCTGATTGCAAGTACTAGATATGCCTTTCATCGAGTTTCGATAGTTGCCAGAGCTAAAATTTGTTAGGTGTCAAAATTATTTATCGGTTATGATCGTATCGAGACATAGTCCACATTGTTATTTGATTGGACACTTGCAAAGGGTAATACTATCATTAGTGGAATGGACGCCGTCAATCGTGTCGCCACGCTACGGCTGATTTGCATAAGATTGAATGAAAAGTCGACGATTTTATCAGTTTGCTGAAATATTGAGAGACGGCAGACAGAACTTTACTATTGCCTTGTGAAATGCAGACTTCAATATATTATGAACATTAATTTTGACGATATTTTTCGTCCAAGACGGTAGATTCAACGGATCTGACATGACCTGAGCCTTTAAAGATTTGGGACAGGCAAAACTAAAGAGGGCCATTTCTAAAAAGTACATGACAAGAATAAACAAGATATTGTACCTATTAGAGCCACAAAAGTGAAACGATATCAAGTATTAATATTGATTAAGAGCCATACCCACCGGGACGCCATGGCGACGTTGCCAGGTCGCGCTGCCAGCTAAATGTATACAGCTATACAGTGGGTGGCTCACCTGGCCCCGCCTACCATATATTTTGTTGGCGACGCGACCTGGCTGCGCGGTGCGGTATGGCTGTAAGAGCCATACCGCACCGGGACGCAATGGTAAACAAAATGTATGGTTGGCTGCGCAAGCGGACGCCAGGTGAGCCATGCGCTGTATTATAATTGAATACATTTAGTTGGCAGCGAGACTTGGCGACGTAGCCAGGGCGCGGGCGTCCCGTTGAGGTACGGTCCAATTCTTTCAAATAAAACACCACAATTTATCTCAATCTGGATTCACATCGATCTCCTTAAAAAATCTCAAGACAAAACCACTATAGCTTAGTCTTAGATTCAATTAAAAATTCACGACATGATCTGGTTTCTGTTCACTATCGCTCATAATTTATTCCTGACAGACCTTCCACTGGTATTTAAATCTTAGTTAATAACCTTCAGCGGCGAGGCGTCATGCGGTGACAGATTAATGAGGCTCTTAGGAGAATATCTTAATCGATAAATGGTTGTTTGTTTTGATATCGGATATTACTAACAACACTAGAGATCGTATCTAAGATCAGACTGGATATATTCCTTCTAGTGCTGGTAATAAAGATTGACTAAGAATGTTTACTTAGCTTACGTTACATCATACGTGTAATCCCCGAAGGGTTGGGCAGCGGTGTACCTATAGTACACCCATATTCCGCCAGTTATGTTTAAATCCCATGTATTAGGAGGCGAGCCTATTGCCACCATCGGGGCATAAATCAAGACTCCGGGAAGCTAACGAAAAATTCCGGATGTAAAAACCCAATAACACTTTGCCCGACTCGGGAATCAAACCCAGAACCTCATGCTCATTATAATAGCGCTTGCGGCCACAAGACCAACGCGCCAGTCAGAACGTTTTTTGTTCAGGATAATCGATAGATGAAAAAGACATGAATGTTAAAAGACTCGTGACCTTTATCTACTCTCATATCGTAAAGGCTCGTGCAGATTGGTGCCATATCGCGGGCGCGACAAACAGAGAGACGCATGTCACGCCCGCGATATCGCGCCAGTCTGCACGAGCCTTAAAATTCGAATTATAAACTTCAAAACGAGTTTATATTGACATACTTTATTAAACACAATACAGAAAATTTTAAAATCCTTATCCTTACTAATAGTATAAATGCGAAAATAACTCTGTCTGTCTGTGTGTTACGCAATCACGCCTAAACTACTGAACCGATTCAAATGAGGTACAGAGATAGTCTAGAGCTCTCCTTTTAATGCGAAAAAAGGGCTGTAAGGGGTTGAAATAGGGGATGAAAGTTTGTATGGACCTTACGTCATTTTTAAAGCTAGAAGCTTGAAACTTATTTTTTAGGCTTTCGATTAGATATAAATAAATACGACATTCAAAGTTTGTAAAATATTTACCCTGAAGGGGGTAAAAATAGGGGATGAAAGTTTTTATTTATTTATTTAACAATTTATGTACACACATAACACACACAGACAAGAAGAAAGGAACAGAAAAATACGTACAAAGGTGATAGTTTTTGTGTGATGACGTCGGCAAACAGCTTACGGCCCAGAAAATAAAAATATAGAAGAAATACAGAGAATTACGGAGTCATTACAAAATGAAAAAATAAAAATAACCGCAAGTAATTAAGAAATTTACGAAAATAACTTAATTTACATTTACACTATTTTATGAGAACCTAAGTTATTTAAGAACGTAAATAAATTAGTATCTATTCAATTACTTTTTTGACCCAAATAAACAAAACCTCTATAACCTATAACTTTATACACTTAATTTAACTTATGAACGTAAGCAAATAAACTATTTCTTACTCTTTTAACTTTGATCTTTTATTTAGTAGGTTCAATCCCAATGAATGTTAGTAGATCAATTTTGTAGTCGCAGTAACGGCTCAAACAGGGCAAAGTACTTCGGTAACCCAGGTATCCTACGTGAGATTGACAGTAAGACCAAGGCGTTGCTGGCCTTCCTTGAGGAGCTGGGGTGGAACGAATAACCGATTTTCCCACCCATACGCAAAATACGCACTTTGACGTGGAGTGGCGGACACCAGCCCGTATTACCATTACCTAACGACTGACACGACACTGGCTTATGGACTTACTAACCACACTTATTCAGCTCTGTTCAGCTTTTGTCCATAGAAAACAGGTGGACAAACGCTGAACAGAGCTGAATAAGTGTGGTTATTCCGTTAACCATTTTTCAGATAACTTAACATTAGAAAAAAATCAACAAAATCAAAAAAAAATATTTCACATAAACCTACATGGGCACTTATGAAACGTCAGAAGCTAGGTGCACGGTTCCAATTGGTCGTTTCCTATGGAGAAGAGCCGGCAAGAAACTCCACGGTTACTCTTTTAAAAAAAAGTGTATGGAAGTGTGTGGGTATGGGAGGACAGTGTAGGCCCGTCAACAAGTACCAAGTACTTAACAAAATAGAAGATAGTTTACAAAGCTACAGTCTATTACGCCTACAACGTTCTCACCTTCACAAACTAAAAAAGAATCTATATAAAATATTACTAAAATAATAAAAATAAGAACCTACATATTTAAACCAAATGACAACATGGTCATTACAACTGTAACAAAACTGAATAAATATTCTGTCCACAAGTCACTAATAAATATTTTAAATTAAAATTGTAGGTTATGTCAAAGTATGTAAAAAAAAGAAATAAATATCGTAATTTAGGAGCAGTTAATAGACATTTACATAGTTATGCCGTTTATGAGGTACCAGGGAAGCCACATGTGCAGAAGGAATTATTGCCAAACTTCCTTGTCTTTAACGTAGTCCTTAATCTTATAGTATGCTTTTTTGATTAGGACAAGTTTGATGTGGGTTTGAACTTTCCATCGCTAAGTTCTATAACCGACTTTGGCAACTTATTATAGAAGCGGATACTGTTTATAAGAAATGAATTGCTTGTTTTAGTTAATCTAAAGGGTATCACAATTTCATGTTTACTACGTGTATTTTTATTATGGAAATCGCTTCTTATTTTGAAAAGTCCTAAGTTTTTGCGAACATATAAAATACTTTCTAAGATATAAAGGGAAGGCAGTCCGCAGTACATCAATTTCTTTGAATTTGTTTCTAAGGGACTCACGAGGACCCATTCCATAGATCGCGCGGATTGCCATCTTTTGTAAAATGAAAAATTAAAATTGAATCTACGTCAGCAGCCGATCCCCACAGCAGAATGCCATATGACATAATACTGTGGAAATAAGCAAAGTACACTAACCTAGCTGTGGCTATATCAGTTAACTGCCTATTTTTCTTACTGCATATGCAGCTGAACTTAATCTATTTGAAAGAGCTCTAATGTGGACACCCCATTGTAATTCTGAATCTAAAGTAATTCCTTGAAATACAGTTTCCGTAAAAGCATCTAGTTTCTTGCCGTCAAGTTTTAAATTTAGACTCACTTGGGGTACATTTGGTAATGAAAACTTAAGACATTTTGTTTTGTTCGCATTAAGTAAAAGATTATTAGCTGGGAACCATTTTGAAAGAACAGCCAGACTATCGTTGACATGTAAGACATCCGTATCTTTTCTATCTATTTTAAAAATAAGGGAAGTGTCATCAGCGCGTAGAATTACATTCGATAAGTTAGCCATCATGTAAGGCAGATCATTAATATAAACTAGAAATAAGAAAGGGCCAAGAATTGAACCTTGAGGGACACCCATCTTTAGTAGAGACCCCAAGGACGTTGCCCCGTTAACGTTTACTTTTTGCTGCCTGTTTGATAGATAGGAAAAAACAAGATCAGCAGCTTGTCCACGGATTCCGTAGTGGTGTAATTTACAGATTAGTGTATTGTGGTCAATGCAGTCAAACGCTTTTGAGAGGTCACATAAAATGCCAATGGCATCCTGGGATTTCTCCCAGGATTCCAAAATGTGACTGATGAGTTTCACTCCTGCGTCAGTCGTCGACCTACCTTTCGTGAAACCAAACTGGCGACTATGTAAAATCCCATTTGAATTAAAATGTGACAACATCTGGTCTAGCATTATTTTTTCGTATATTTTACTCAATGCTAGTAGCACAGATATAGGCCTGTAATTAGAGGGATCACTCTTACTACCCGATTTGAAAATTGGTACTACTTTACTATGTTTCATTAAATCAGGAAACGTACCGCTGTCTAAACATTGATTCTTGAATTCGAAACTTGGAATGTCTTTAGAGAAGTTTTCTTTGAGAAGAGATTCAGGTAATACGGATGATGAGGAGAGAGATTTCGTAACCTCTATTGGGATGTTGGTAAATAAGTTTTCTAGTGTCTCAGCAACTTTTAACTTATCTGAAATGGTTTCATTATTAATTTTTAAAGACAATTCATTCTGATCAAGTGTGGATTGTAACTTTTTTTACAGGACATGCTTTTTTGAATTCTTGGCATACTGTAGAAAATAAGGTACCGTAGTTTATATTGGGGTCTTGTGAATCAAAACTAGCTGTTGATAGATTGCTAAGAACATTATTATTGAACATTTTCAATTTATTTTTTGTGATAGGTCTTAATTCAATGATTTTATCTACTATCTTTTTATCTAAGTCAAACGATACAAGTTGCCCAGTATGATCAGACCTGACACCACTAATTAAGGACGAGTCTTTTATTTTACAATGAGTAAATACGTTGTCTACGCATGAAGCTGAGGTTGCTGTTATTCTAGTTGCTTCATTAAATATACATTTTTAATTGAATGATTTAAACAATGATATAAGCTTACATTTATCTGGTGAATTAACTAATAAATCAATATTTAGGTCACCACAAACAAAAACTAATTTATTATCTTTAAAAAGCTTGCTTAATATTTCTTCCATAATTATTAAAAATGATGACAAGTTTGATGCTGGGAGTCTATAAACACTTAAGAAAGTATGGCCTTCAACCTCTGCACATGCTACCTCACATAAGCGATCAACAGAGCAAGCAGTGATATCCTTCCTTTCCTTATATTTGAAACTACTATTACATAATATCAAGGTACCACCCCCCGTTGAGGACCTGTTGTACGCACTGGCAACTGAAAAATTATTTACATTAAACAACACCCTATCCGGTCTTAACCAGGTTTCACAAAAACATAAGATATCCAAATGATATTTATCTATTAACAATTCCACGTCTAGGATTTTGCCAGAGAAGCGATTTATATTTTGGTGATATAGTAAAATATTCTTATTGTGCTTCTCTTTTGTAGAGTCTAAAAGTTTAAAGAATCTATTACATTATTATTAGAAATACTAGATAATACTGCTTCGTCACTTAACCTAGTCTCAGTTAAATTATCAATAACTGCGGGTATAATGTAAGCTAACAGAGTAGCCAAACATGTTGACTTTTCTTGGGAAGAAACATATGTTCCCGAATTAAAACAAAATCTCTAACAAAATTGTTAGTATCAAAATACAATAAACGGTCACTATGACGACATGTCAAAATATGTTTTCTTCTACATGCAAATGATCAGAATATGGTAATGCGCATAATATTAATTTACCTAATTTTAATTTAAGTAAGGTGTCAACACCATTAACTATGTCCCATTTATTTAAGCTTAGACTGTTTCCAATTAAAAGAACTACAGTACTCTGTTCATTCATTTGTGCGTGTTTTATTTTATGAACAAGCTCATTAAAATACAGGTTATGGTAACACATACTTAGCTTCCACATAGAGAGACCAATTATGACATCTTTGCGTTGACGCTGCATCCCTAAACATTTGAAAAAGGATCATTACACATACATCACCGTACGTCATCAGCTCATACTATCCTCAATCTAAGAAGTTGATACCAAATACGTCAACCAAGAAAAAAGCGATCAAGTGCGAGTCGGACTCGCACACGAAGTGTTCCGTACCACAGTACAATATTGATTCAGATTCAGATTCATTTATTTATTGTAAAACATATGGTACATTATAAGTTCTTAGTTGGTAATACAGTGAGGGCGCTATGTTTTGCGCTATTTTTTTTACAAAAATAATAATACATGAAAAATAATTAAAACAAGAAATTAATATAGGTATATGAACCACAAATAACAAGTAAATAAAATTAGATCTTCATAGAAACAATAAAGAATGTGTGTAGTTATTGTAATAAAATAAAAATGAAAAATCGTCAGCACTTATTAAGAATGTTAAAGAAAGTGAATTATGTCATAAATTAAAAATTAAATGTCAATAGGGAAGATCATTAATTGTTACATAACAAATGTCGAAAATTTTATAACGGCATGTCATTCAAATATTCGGTGATAGAATAATAGCAATTTTCTATTAACAAATTCTTTAATTTTCTTTTAAAGTTGTGCAAAGTTTCCTTCTTAATGCTGTCAGGAATTTTATTGTATATGACCGGACCTATGCCTTTTTTTTTTGGGTGGGAAATTATCAAATAACTTCTCCCGCTCTGGGCGGAGCGGGAGGGCGTGTCAGACTTTTACTGACTAAACCCCACCCGTGTTCCTTCATTTGCCTGTGTGCCAGGGCCACGATATCCCTTTCGGACAAACTCGCAACCCTGGCAGGCATTGGTCCTAACGGACCCCGTCAGTTTATGCTGACATCTCTTTGAGGCGCGCGTGGAACACAACGCGCCGTCGACCCGGGCCTGGTCCTTATCGGTATTTTAGGCACCGTACCTATGCCTAAAATACTTTTCCTTGCTAGTGCTATTGAATACTACATTTTTTTGAAACGGCGAAAAAATACGTTTTTGAATGGGGTCTTTATTTTATTTGTTGTTACAGCGGCCATAGTAGTACCTACACATAGCCAGAGCCTTTAGTAATAGGGTCCCGTTGGCAATCTTTGAGTACGGAACCCTAAAAAGAAAACATTATGAAATGTTCTACAAAATCATTGAATACCTAGTTCTTAAGAACAGTTACAGACGGACTAATTACTTTTAATCACTGTTAATGACGCGAAAAGATCATATTGAGCTCAATCAGTCAGGCAAAGAATGGAAGCGCAAGCGATTAATCGAATAGTTGAGAATCGATTTGGATTGTATTGTAGAGAACGATGCTGTTCTGATCATTGTTATAAGAAAATAATCGAATCAAAAGAATTAAATCGAAAAAATGCAGTAACGATTCAACCGAGTCAATTATAATGGTTTATCGTTATTAAAATATTATAGCCTAGTTGTCAGTTTGTTATAAAACATTGGCTGCTAAAACATAAAACTACGTAACTTCATGTTATGCACGGTCAACTCCAAGAATTATTCAATCAGAAACGACATCATTTGTTTTCATTAAAGTAACAAGTTAATAACACTGATATTTTCGTTCAATTATATCACCCATGTTAGCCAATAACTCACAACGATTCGATCAATCCGAGCCGTTCTGACTCACAACACACATATATCATGTAACTGATTTTCGAAATACCAATTTATGACTCAAAGATTTATATACCGATTAAGAGAGCGAAGCAGCGGGCGCAGCTTATATTGAATAAAATATCAGTTTATAGTTATTCGCATTGAGAAAGACATACCGAAGTACCGGACCTAGTAAGGGACCGCAAAAGTGCCTACTGTTAGCGATAAGATCGGCATAACTCTGTTAGAGTGGTGGAAACGCGATGTAAGGCGAGGGCTACAACGGTCAAGTGACACTTTCGAGCGAAGCGGTTTTGGGTGAGCACTGTGCCCTTAAGTATCGCTTGCTCTACGTCTGTGTGCTTAAGTATTTAATGAAACCCCTCTTCAAATTGTGCGTAGGAATCAGGCCGGTGGATTATTTGCTTTAGAATTTACATAAAAGTTCTCGACTTTGCATAAGAAGTGAGTTATATTTATGTTCCGTCAGACAATTTAATTTGCATATAAAAGCTTTTTCTTTTCTACTTTGAAATCATCTTTCACAGAAAATGAATTACATAGACACTGAAAGCGTAAACGTAAATATTGAGGAAATAAAAGCGGTAAATGAAACTCGCGGAGTTCGTTTTTATTATGTTTTTCGCTAAGGGGAATGCTCGTGCAAACAAAAAAGATTTATTGAGGAAAAGTTAAAATGTTTTTACGACTCCCCCATACGTATTACATTGGTACATAATTAAATAAAATGCTGTAATCTCAGACCTCTTATCTAAATATTCGAATTATGTAGCTGAGAGCTCACAACGGCACAATACTAAAATTTGTGATTTTTATAAAAAAAAATTGGTTGTGGAAAAGTGATTTTTAAAATATTTCCTTATATTCCACGCACATTCTCATTTTACTTTATGAAAAGTTTACCTTTCTGTTACTTTGATCGTTGGATGACTTTTTAATAAAAATAGAATTCTGAATCGTTAAATTTTCACTTTTATCTTCTTTCTTTAGGACCATTTCCATCAAGATTTATGCGACAATATATCGAATAATATAATAAACATGCAACAATTTTACTAATTAATAACCAGAATCTAAGCAGAATCTCTCCCGTATGCACCAGGTTGAACCCGGCGCTACTTCCTATGTTTATAGATACTTTAGTTAATACCGCTCCTAAGAATTTTAAGTAAGTATATGCGTCCTTACTGTTCTCTATATGGGATCCTGGACTTTTAAGCGAACTTGTTTAATTAAGCGACGTTCAACCGTTGTGCACTCCGCATTATAATGAGATGATAGAATGATTGTATAAGCTTAGCGAAACTGTAAATTGTGTCTGATTTGAGACTATTGTTCTGGTTTTAATTATCATAATGGTGTAATTATGTACGTTTTAAAGTCATTATATTTTAAGATTCTTTCTTACCTTTATACAATTTCTCCCAGCTCCCTGCGGCGAGACTGGTTTCTGTAAATAATAAATAAAATGGTTAGTTAAGATTTAACATTTGGGATTGACCACAAGACTAGGCCTGCCAAAGGCACGTATCCCACCACCGACAAGGAAGCGATCAACGATTGTCTCGCTCAAGAAATTGTAGGTCCCGTGTAAGTAAAAGAGATACAGATATTAGTAGTTGATCGCTGTCTGTTCACACTAGGGACCATTTTGGTTACCCATTGAAAGGGTTTTCGATAGGGTTTTTCTAAGCGGTTAAACAAAAACCCATACGATATGGGTAACCCTTTTGAACGGCTTAAATTCAATTTTGGTTACCCGTTGAAATGGTTTTCGATAAAAACCCATACGGTATGGGTAACCCTTTTGAACGACTTATTTTAAGCCATTCAAAATTACCCACACCGTATGTGTTTTTGATTAACTGCTTAGAAAAATCCTATCGGAAACCCGTTCCATTGAAAGGGTTTTCGATAGGGATTTTCTAAAATGGTAACCAAAATGGTCCCTGGGTAGAATAGAGATAGAATTGGTCATGCTACGCGTGCTGGGCGGATATCGAAATAACATAATATTATGATTTTTTCGTGTCACTGGGTTTCAAGTAGTTTGAATGGGTTATCATGTAACCCTTTCACTGGGTTTCAAGTATAAAACCCATTCAATGGGTTATCATGTAACCCTTTCGTTGGGTTTCTAGTATAAAACCTATTCAATAAATGATAAATGATAAATGATTTATTTCTGTAAGTAGGTTTGTACAAACACTTTTACACGTCAATCATATTAAAAAAAACTAGATGAGGTCGGCGTTTCGTATCCGACTACTCTGAGAAGAAAGGCCGAAACAAACTCAGAGGTCACAGTCTCTTTTTAAAGTCCAGACATAATCTTGGTCAGATCATGTGAAGACCATGTAGATTGGTGCCTGAAATGATCTTTTGACGAAAGAACCACACAGGTTGAGGGGACCTGTCCAGTCAGTGCACGCATTTGTCAGTAGTCGTGCAGCTCAACTAAGAACTTAAGGAGCTCAACGATTCAACGAACAATACCAAAGAAAGGACATTTGGGTAGGCCGCATAAAATCACTCAAACTGCCAGACTATGATAAAAACTAACTGAGAAAAAAAAGAAAAATGAACAATAACCCACATAGTCTTCACATTTACAATACCTACTTAAAACAATATAATACATAACAAAGTAAATATTCATGTCATTGTATATATAAAATTAATCAATGTCAATGTGTATATAAAATACGGATATAATCTTGGTCAGATCATTTGAGAACCATGTAGATTGGTGTCTGACATGGTCTTTTGACGAAAGAACCACACAGATTTGAGTGGACCTGTCCAGTCAGTGCACGCATTTGTCAGTTATCGTGCAGCTCAACTCAAAACTTAAGGAGCTCAGCGATTCGACGAACAATAAAAAAGAAAGGACAATTGGTTAGGCCGCATAAAGTACTCAAACTGCCAGACCTGCAATAAATTTTTTTTTGATTGAGAATAAAAATAAAAAAACAATTCACATAGTCCTCACATTCATAATAATTAAAATAATGTAATACTTTACAAAGTAAATATTCATGTCATAGTTTAGGTATTTAAAAATTTCAATCAAAAAATAATATAAATAGTTGGCAAAAAAAATCAAATCAAGATTCACTGTAAATTGGAGCAGCTCAATCCCAAGCCTTTTTGTCCTCAATAAAGTCTTTAACAGTATAAAATGCTTTCTGGCAAAGTTTCCGTTTTATAAAACAATGGGTTACATCATGATAAAGGTAACCCATTGAATGGGTTACCCCTTCGAAAGGCTTAACCCTTAACCGGGGTTGTACGGTCCCTGGTTCACACCGCCGCCGCCGGCGAGTACTGATTTATCGCAGCGACAAGAGCTATCTCTACTCGCTCAGCGATGCTCGCTTGGCGGGTAGAACACTCGCTGAGAGACCCACGCTTGGTACATACGCAAACCAGCGAGTAATCGCTCGTCGCCGTCACGCATTCGCTGCTCGTTGCTCGCCAACTCGGTCTTAGCTGCTGTCCGAAAGAATGCATATGAATGAATAATATATATGAATGCCTTATTTTGTAGAATTTAAGACCCCAGCTTCATCATGATAAAAAAATATAGCTCTAATTCTAATGAGTACTTTAATTAAGGACAAAGGAATATTGGCACAATCACCAAGCTTGGTAGGTACCCAAATTTAAGATCGTTTAAAAATGACAGACATTGATAAAAAATAAGTGGACTTTTCTTCTCGGAGAAACACGAAAGTATTGGTCTATGTTCGAAAAAGAATAAGTAGAATAACATAATATAACATTACGCATTGTTTCCCTAAGGGGTTATGCAGAGGAGTACCAATAGTAGGTACTACACCCAAATTTCGCCAGTTATGTTTAATTAAGTCCCATGTAATAGGCGCCCCCTATTACATGGGACTTAATTAAACATAGCCTATTGCCATCAACCGGTCACAAATCCAGACTCCGGGCTGCTACTGAGAATTCCTAAGCTGTTACTGGGAATAACCCAATAACACTTTGCCCGACCTGGGAATCGAACCTAGGACCTCATGCTCAGCTGTAGCGCTTGCGACCACTTAACCAAAGAGGCAGTCAGATAAGTAGAATACAATATATAAACACTCCATAACTACTAGAATATTCAATATTAACATCTTGTTACAAACTGTTCAATATTTACGCAAGGACACGGACGTTTCAAGCGATAGGTCAATCATGAAAGTGGGGGTCCTTAAAGCATCATAAACAAGGTCTAAATTCGCGTGACTTTCGTGTGCATAATATCCTAGTCCTGTGGGATGGTATTTCAGCGACTCCCGTTTATTGCTCGATAACTGCCCATCCCCGGGGTGTGTTCGAACTCACCCAAATTTCGGCCAGTTCTGTTTTGTGTTTATTTAATTGTCTATCAACTTTTGTAGGCGGTTTTATTATAGAACGGATGTGGGACAGTTTAGCTTGTCAATGAAGGAAATGAGAAAAACGTCCACGGAGCCTACAGGTAGGTAATTCATTTAGTATGTTCTAAAAATTGTCTGAAATCCGAATTCTCTCTCAGCTCTTGACGCACAAAATATGTGTCTTGTTATGTAAACAGACTTCGCAGCTTCTTCGAAGATATTTTGATTTATCTATGAATCAAAATGTCTGCGAAGTCTATTCGTCATATTTTTCTTACAAGTTTCAGAGTGTTATGAGCTATGTCAGGTTCCCGAGCGTTTTATTAGTCGATTTTTATTTCTATAAACTGAAATAAATTCTCTTTAACCAGATTTTAGGTTCCAGAGCGATGGGCAGATACCCAAAAAAAGATGTATTGTTACTTCTTTATGCTTCTTTTTTATATCATATCTAAAACGATCGAAGAGAGGAAAATTGGAGAGGAAGCAACAACCAAGGTCATATTTACCTACATAATGCTTAGCAACAATCATGCTAACTGAATCCAGAAAATTATTGTCACCGAGATGATAAAACAGTAAATTTTGTAATACTGACATAATTTGCATATCTAATCTGTAACAGCCAGTTCAAGATAAATAACACAGCTATGTCACAATGATTACATTCTTTGTCGATCAATATTAGGCAACTATTAGTGCTGCCTAATTTATTGAGCACATTATATCCTGGACTACAATGTGGGGCCAAGTTATGAGCTAAGAGCGATTATTGTTTTTGTAATTTTTAGAGACTTAAGAGCGGCCAGTCCGTCATACTTTTCATACAAACGCTCGTACGTGCTATGGCGCTGTAACTCATCTTTGTTTGAAAGTTTTGAATTAATAAGTAAGTATCTTGTGCACTACCTATATCTAGGTTTCTATCCAAACAAAAAATATTAATTTGGAGAAACGAATTCAGTATAAACCTGCAAAAATCGACTTTTTTGCACAAATGTTACTTGAACTTTGGCTTGAACTCATAAATTGTAAAAGTAAAGAAAACATCTTGATAGAAACCTCGCACATGTAATGAAAATTCTAAACGATAAAAATTTATCTCACAAACTTGTAAGGCTTATTCAAAAAGAAGTATTTCCTGGAACAAGTTCTATGAAAATTCCGCCCACTATTTACCGTTCAATGTTATCGCGTTCTCACTTGCTTGTAAGTAGTTCACCCTTGCGCTGAACAAAACAACAAGCTTTACGACCATGCTCGCGTTGACGATAGATGGACCGGGAAGGGCCCTCTTAATAGTTCTAAAGGGCGGGAGAGGTTTTAGTTGAAATCAACTGAATGTATTAAATCGATAATCATAGTAATGTGCGATGCGGAGAAATAAGGAGTAAGCCGTATAGAAAGTTTTGAGAACAAATGTGATGTCTAACTGAACAGACAGCTCTGCTGCTGGAGAGTTTGTTGCGCCACTTCTTCTTCCCAGCTAAAGCACTAGGAAGTGTTGTAGGGCGGGTGTTTTGGGGCACTGTCGTAATTTAGACGTTCGAAAAGTGCTGGTTTTCATCCTAGTTTGAATAAATGACATTTAATTTGATTGATTTGATTTGAGGATAGTATAAGAGTAGAGGGGGACCAAAGAACCGATGGATGCATTGTGTGAGAGATGATTTATGGCTAGAAAGGAGGTGACTCCTGAAATGACGGCAAACAGAGTAGTATTGAATAGGAAGACATGCTGCATCGACTCTAAATAAATTGATATAAGGGCTGAAAGAAAATGATGTGCGCTTGAGAGCCATGCGACTTCTTTAAGGAAATTTTGTGGACCAGGCACATGAATACCATTGGACTCCGGCTATGGTTAAATGGGATTCCAGCTATTGTAAAATATGAACTAATTCTGCATAAAAAAACAATATACACAGACAATAAATTACCCATATCTGCTGGTCCTCTTTCCACTTATCAAATGTACCACAGATCACGCCAAGCGCTAAAGTCAATATTTTAGCCGTGAAGCTGTGGCGCCAATTCTGGCCAACAATGTATATTGCACTTTATATTAGTAGGTACTATAAACCTCTATAAGTACACTATAATTTTCTATTACGGAGCTTAACTTTGGCAGTAGAGGTTTAAAATTGGGTGTTTAACTACTATTAAGATTGTACAAGAATGTATTCTTAATTTAACTACATTTTGTTACGGAGCCTAGCCTTTTCCCAACTATGTCGGTCGGCTTCCAGTCTAACCGGATACCAGGGGGTCTACTCCGAAGCGCTAAACCGAAGTATTGGCCGAATGTCGGCCGTTTTATAACTTCCATAGTTTCTTTTTTTGACTTTGAGTCCTTACCCGACTTCAAGTCACAGTTTTGACTTTGGCTTATCTCTTCGACTGCCTTTTTTTTTCACCGTATTCAGCGATAGTTAGCCGTAGTGAGGAGCGACCAAATATTCGGCCGATACTTCGGTTTAGCGTTTCGGAGTAGGCCCCCAGTATTTTACATGGAGCGACTGTCTAACTGACCTCCACAACCCAGTTACTGGGTAACACGATACCCCTTGGTAAGACTGATAGTCAGACTTTTGGACTTCTGACTACCCGTAACGACTGTCACAGATTTATGAATGACAACCGGGAGCAACGGCCTACCCCTTCGTGACTACAGGCGAGCTGATAAATTACGTTACTTTCTTTATTATAGGCATTTCTTAAGAATTTAGCGCCATCAAATTGACTTTACATCAGACAGCGCTGCTGTGAGACGAGACAGTTTGAGATAACAACATAGGTATCACATATGCGCCAAAGTTATTATAGACTAAGGGACTAATTACATATATTCAGCTCCATTCGCGTTTCACTGAACGATTTTGGTCACACTTATACAGTTCTGCTTCTACTCGTATCAGCCGCGTACAGCATTGTAAGATTGTGAAAAGCCGTCATAGCGTTCAGCGCTGTTCCGCTACGTTCGGCGCTGAACGTGGACTGTTCCCGACTTCTCGTCGAGAAGTTGCGACCACGTGCAGCCCTGATCGTGGCGGGACAGAGCTGAACGCGGCGGAACGGCGCTGATCCCCATCTATAACATTCGCATGAAAAAAACCACATTTGTCCTCATTTTATACCTGTTTGCCGTGAAAACTGAATAGACGCGGTAAGCTGAACGGATACGTACGCATCTCCATACAAAAT
Source organism: Tiliacea citrago (assembly GCA_963921375.1). Classification (NCBI taxonomy): domain Eukaryota; kingdom Metazoa; phylum Arthropoda; class Insecta; order Lepidoptera; family Noctuidae; genus Tiliacea; species Tiliacea citrago. The sequence continues at coordinate 5,843,126 of OY992788.1, read as the reverse complement.
CATTGTTTTCTATGGATACAAGCTGAAAAGAGCTGAATAAGTGTGGTTAGTCCCTAAAACCGCCACCATACACTCCTTAACAAAATGTCATGACGTCATGAGGGGCTCGTGGTTACATAATACCAGCCGCACGGGTCCATCGAAGGCCAAGTTACGTTTGCCACGATCAGTTCGAGGATGGGTGACCATCCATTTCATATCTCCGTGCCTCGGAAAGCTCGTTAAGCAGAGGTGTACCTACACAAGTACACCCACATTTCGCCAATTATGTTTAAGTCCCATGTAATAGGGGGTGAGAATATTGCCATCAACCGGGCATAAATCCAGACTCCGGGCTGCTAATCAGAAATTCCAGATAGAAAAACCCAATAACACTTTGTCCGACCCAGGAATCGGACCCAGGACCAGAGCTCAACAGTAGCGCGAGGCAATAAAGTAAGTAATTTCACAATATATCGGGACCAAGCGACGCAAGTAATAATCAATCCTATAATAATGACCGTGAGATCCCTATTTGTATTAATTACTGGGAAAGCATGACAGGTCCTCATAAAATTGCAACGTTAGAGGTAATAAATACATCAGCATGACATTTACAGCTTGTTCTGAGTGCAGTACTCGCAGACATCAATTTTACTAACGTTCATTAATCGTTCGTTAATATAAGGTCCTGGCCGGCTAGACCCACCACGGATAAACAATGTAGGTATTGTCACACGTTGTTGACGCGTCGCTTTGTAGTTTTTTATTTTGATAAACATCATAATTTCAGCTGAATGAAGTCCACTGCTGGACATAGGTCTCCCCCGACAATTTGGGTTGCCATAATCGTCATACTTGCCAGGTGGGTTGGCAACCGCAGTAAGGTGTTAAAATGCATAGAGAACGCTGCTTCCCATTCTCTAGTAAGCCCCTTAGTCGCCTTTTACGACACCCACGGGAAGAAATAGGATGGTGCTATTCTTTACGTCCGGCACCACACGGAACATAAACATATCAAAACTAAAAATTACAAAGCGACGCGCCAAGTTGTATTATGGCGGAGCGTTGCTCAGCCGCATTGTAGGACGCGATGCGCTAACACAATGCGGCGTACGTTTATTTAGCCGTAATACATTTTGGCTGAACGTAAATCAGCGATAATAGTAAAAAAACACCCTTATGTATTTCGGCTAGACGTTTTGTAATACGCCGTATTATACAATTCAGCTGCGACATTTATGTATACATCAAGGTGATTACCAGTAAGTTTTACTTGGTACTATGATTTTTGGCTCTTCACTTGCCTACATAACGCGTAATTCTATGAAAATGTATGAAACACCGATTATGAGGCTGTCTGAATATTTAATTCTATGAAAATGTATGGAAACATTTTCACAGATTCACAGATATCGATGTGAAACGTCGTGTCCGCTATTGAAGAAACGGCCTTCATATCCATTGATATATTGATAATAGTAGTATTTCTCATATTGTTTTCGTAGGTATATAAAACTCGGAGTTGTTGATCATTGCTATTCGAAATGTTTAGGCACTTTTTTTGTATCCTATTTATAGTATCCCTCGCTTGTTCTCTTATCATAAAACTTAAAGTATTGTTAAGACATACCTGTAAGCTTTAATATGACGTACTGTATGTCAATGTACATGAATATTTTTTGTTAGGGCACAGCTCTATACAAATTCCGGTCATGTCCTTTAAGTACGGTATTTTTAAGCCGCCTGGGAGGAAATACAAAAAATGCTTGATTGTCATAATTTTGCACAATTCACATTTGTACACACATTTAAACACACATCAGGGGCGTACACATCAGACTCCGAGCTGCTACTGAGAAATTCCTGATGTAAAAACCCAATAACACTTTGCTCGACTTGGGAATTGAACCCAGGCTCAATTCCGAGGCTGCTCAACAGTAGTGCTATCGATCGTGCTATCGTGAACGAGGCAGTCACACAGATATCTAATTCTTCTTATATAAGTCTGGATGCTTAAATTTTAAGCTTGCTTCGCCCGTTCTTGCATTCCCTTACTAAAATCACAATTACAGCTCTATCTTTCAAGTCATTATGCTATGCTATTTATTATGTAAAAACAATACCCTCCTATGGAGCTTCGCCGCAGACGGATAAAAGGGCCCCCAACAAATTTTATACAGGGCCCCTTTAGGACTAGCTACGGCACTAAAACACATATACAGATAGCGTGAAGTTCGGTTCAGACTTTACCTAGCATAAGATTGTTATTTACTGATTGTTATACTGCCTCGTTGGTCTAGTGTTTGCAAGCGCGACTGTTGAGCATGAGATCCTGGGCTCGATTCCCAGGTCAGGCAAAGTGTTATTGGAATTTTCCATTAGGAATTTCTCAGTAGCAGCCCGGAGTCTGGATTTGTGTGCCCGGTTGATAGCAATAGGCTCGCCCCCTATGACATGGCACTTAAACATAACTGGCGAAATGTGGGTGTATTATAGGTACCCCTCTGCCTAACCCTTCGGGGATTACAGGCGTGATGTTATGTATGTATGTAAGATTGTTATTTCGATACGGTACTAACATTAGTTTTAAGTTTTCTTTACTAACACTACTGTATGTATGGATTCACTGTCGTCTGATAAAAAGGTTTATTTTTATTTACCTACGCATATTAATCTGGGCCACCAAGATACAGGCTGTGCCTAGTTTGGGGCCCACGGCTACTTCTACTTATGCACTCCTTCAACTAACCATGTTCCTGCTTACAAATGTTTACTAACTTGTGTGTGTCAATAAATTGATTTTTTATAATTTGGAGCCATCAAAACCTTGAAAAAAATGAAACGAATTTAAAATTTTAAAATCCCCCTATGCAAAAAAGAAAAGCGAACCTTTGAAAAGTCAAAAATAATACCTATCCTTGAGCCATCAAATTCGATTGAGTAATACCTATAAATATATTTTAATTAAAGAAATTGATGATGGGACGATACGGTTTGCTCATTGAAATGGCGCTATAATCTTTTAGAAGTGAAGACTTGTAATTGGCTGTCAGTCTCACATACTTTTTTTATTCTGGTTGTTTTTAGCTGTAAGTCTTCCATAATAAATAAATAAATAAATAATGTCGCGACATATTAATTTACTAGAATTTCCGACCTACTTGCTTCGATACGATCAAATTTTTGTAGCAAATCTAGTTAATTGGGTGTTAAATTGTTAAGTGAGTTTCCAATCACCCTATTTGAGCTATTTAGTTATTGCTTAAAACTTAGCGGTAATCTGTTGTAACCCAGATAACAACATTAACCTAGACCGGGAGTACAAGTAAATCTATTACCTATAATTCACCCTTGTACTTACATGGATGTTTTGATCTCATAATATGACCTCAGAAGCCTTACAGAGTCAGCCGAGGACACGTCTGAAACCTATACAATGTAATATGGGTGTATGCGTTGTATAAAGGCTCGTACAGACTGGAAAGGTCAAAAGTTTCTGCACAGCACAAAATTCGGGGCACGCTTGGTCGGACGGCTTGCGGTATCTAGCCTACTCTTAAATGTGTGGTAAACCCTCACTTCGTCAAATAATGTTAGCAGCGGCCTACTTGGGTACGCAACGCAATCGATGAAGAGCTTAAGTTGATGATGATTAATTACTCGTAAACTTTATGATCAAGGAGCACCGTCGGTAAATAATAACAGCCGCACGTGTCGATCCACCAGGTTAAGCTACGCTTGCCGAGGTTGGGCCGTGGATAGGTGACCATCTTTACATACCGAGCCTCCTCCTTATCTCGGGACAGCACGTTAAACCGTTGCTCACGGCTGTCATTCGTGGATCTTTGACAGTCGTTTCGGGTCGTCAGAAGCCCGAAAGTCTGACAACCAGTCTTACCGAGGGGTTTCGTATTACCCAGTTACTGAGTTGTGGAGGTCAGATAGGCAGTCGCTCCATGTAAAATGCTGGTATTCAGCTGCTTCCAGTTAGACTGGAAGCCGACCCCAACGCCAGTTGGGAAGAGGCTAGGCATATTGAGTTAAGGGAACACCATATCCGGAGTTACCGACATAGCCTGCAGAGTAAGCAAGCTGAAGTGGCAGTGGGCTGGCCATGTTTTTCGAAGGACCAATGGCCGTTGGAGCAGACGAGTCCTGGAGTGGACACCACGTATCGGCAAGCGTAGTGTGGGGCGCCCCCCAGCTAGATGGACCGACGACCTTAAAAAGGTGGCTGGGACAGACTGGATGCGGAAAGCGGAGGACAGGGTGTTGTGGGGCAGCCTGGGAGAGGCATATGTCCAGCAGTGGACTGCTATAAGCTGAGTTGATTGATTGATATTGAACACCATATCACAAAACAACGGTCATCAGAAGAAGTGCAGTTAGCACATGATACCCACCTCTCAATTGTAGTCATTACAACAATATCCAGCTAACGCGTCCGCCCATTACTGTCCGCCATGCTTTATTACATCCTCACTTGAAACTTATCATCGGTTATTAAATTACTTGTTTTGAAACATTGTGTTATGAGATTGTTGAGTGTTAATTAGGAAGTGAGGGGTCATTAATAAATTAGAATTAATATAGGGGCTTTTTTTTTTTTTTGGGTGGGAAATTATCAAATAACTTCTCCCGCTATGGGCGGAGCGGAAGGGCGTGTCCGACTTTTACTGACTAAAACCCACCCGTGTTCCTTCCGTTGCCTATGTGTTAGGGCCACGATATCCCTTTCGGACAAACTCGCAACCCTGGCAGGCATTAGACCCGTCAGTTGGTGCTGACATCTCTTTGAGGCGCGCGTGGAACACAACGCGCCGTCGACCCGGGCCTGGTCCTTATCGGACGGTGAGCTACCCATCGCTCACCGTCCGCAAGCCCGCGCCAACGGTGGCCGGGAATCAGGACTCCCGACGCTGAATTGTTGTTTGTTAAGACGGAGTTTTGTTTGAAGATACTTTGAAAAGGGATCGGTACGCCCGGCTGGGTAGCCTTGGTCCGGGTACAAAATATTTTCCAGTGTTTAACAGGCGATATTTAAAGTCAATAGAAACACAAAACATGAAACCGTTTTTAGAAACATTGCTAAGCGGATGTTTTTCGATAAAGATATTTTCTATAAAAACGTGGGTAATATGAATAAATGTAGAGTTTCGTAGTTAAGCAATTAATATTTTAACTCATAAAACGCGTTGCGCCACTAAACAGTAGCACCGAGTATAGATAAACTTCTTTTTTTTTCTTAGTATTTTTTTGTTGGGAATAATGCAGTCCAACCGACGAAACATAAAAACTTTTTACAAAAAAAAACAACCAACTTCCAAAAAATACACTACAAAGTGAAAAATAACTTTAATTTCGGAAGTCGGTGGCTTTTGATCTGTATTTTAGTTTTTTGCCACCGACTTCCGAAATTAAAGTTATTTTTCACTTTGTAGTGTATTTTTTGGAAGTTGGTTGTTTTTTTTTTTTGTAAGAAGTTTTTTATTTTTCACTTTTTAGTGGGTCAGTTTGTAATTTATCCAATTTACAATAGCCTCATGTCAAATGCTCATCACCTTTTACAAAATATTGCTTTTCCCGATGCAGGGGCGTTAATTGTTGAGGAGTCACCGATGGTGACTTCACCATATGCATTTTGACGAGCATAAATTGCTTAGCAACCATATTAAAGTGCCTAATCGAATCGCAACGGTGAAATACTTATTATTAAGTAGTTCCGGTGGCCATCTGTGGTCTTCATCATCAGTTCCACTTCACGAAATGGTGCTTTTCGAGTGCAAATGCACAAGTTACTATAAAAAATACTCAAATCGCTATAGGTATGCCTATAAAATTTAGGATTTCCCTCGATCTCCATGGGATCCCCTCATCAGATTCTGATTTGGTGGCAATGGGACCACCTCGGGAGCATAGCCTTCCAAACAATAAAATAATTTTCAAAATCCGTCCACAATTAACGGAGTAATCGGTGAACATACATAAAAAAAAAAAAAAAACAAAACAAACATACAGTCGAACATATAACCTCCTGCTTTTTGGAAGTCGGTTAAAAATAGAATTGTAGCTAATACTTATCAGTGCCCTGATATGTAATCCGACCAAAAATGAATGAACGATCAATGAACGGAAACTGTATACCCATCTCTTTTACACTACATTACGATACGTAATAATTTCTTGTCTTTGAATTTTATAACATGACATTTCATTTTAATTGTATAATATGTGGTTTCCATGAGATTTAGTTTATTTATTGACGAAAACGTCAGTTACGTAAGTTGTTTTATAATTTTTATTTATTTTTATATGAGTTTATGAATATAATTATACAGTCTGCTGGTATAGTACCGAATCATCATCATTTCATTTATTATTTAACCCGACTAAACGTGCAAGTGGACCTTTACGTATACTAACCCAGAGTTTAGCGAACTCTCATAGGTGGTTTAAATATTTAAGTTACCCTAGGTTTACCTCTAACTCTTGGTGGCGCAAGATGAATTATTTGATTGACCCTGAGTTAGCCCGTTATCCGAGATAACCCCTATAAAGCCTTATAAAATAAAACTTTATGTATTGAGACAGATCCAGGCGAAGATGGTGGAATTTAAACACAATAGTCCACATTCAAATTCAAATTTATTTATTTGTACACATAGATATAATGTTAGTACCTATATGATCTAATAAATTAACATAAAATATTGTGTCACTATGTGCTGCCCTGTAAGACGTACAAACATTTTTTTAACATTTCTTACACATAATAGGAGGTAGGTAGTAACCTATAAAATGATAAAATACTGCTAAGTAAAAGTCTTAAAACTTTAGCAATAAACGTAAACAAACAAAATAATAAGAATCAAGGTAGCAATAGTTACTAACTAAACTTATTAACTAAAGTAATTAGGTAATAAATACATCTGAGAAAAGGGTGTTATGTTTTTATTTTTCTTCTAAATATTCATTTATAGTATAATATGTATGAGTTGAGTGTATATGAGTTTAAATTCTGCCATTATTTGCCTCTATCCTGGGGTCATTGTTTGATACAACAGAGTTTCTAGTATGAAGACCCTATTCTGCAAGCTTTTATTTAACTTATCTTCGTTGGTGCAGTGGTCGCAAGCGCAACTGCTGAGTATGAGGTCCTGGGTTCAATTCCCAGGTCGGGCAAAGTGTTATTGGGATTTTCCATTAATTTCTCAGCAGCAGCCCGGAGTCTGGATTTGTGCCCGGTTGATGGCAATAGGCTCGCCCCCCATTACATGGGACTTAAAAAAAACTGGCGAAATGTGGGTGTACTATAGGTACACCTCTGCCCAACCCTTCGTGGAAACAAGGCGTCATGTTATGTGTTATGTTATTTAACTTGCCTTGTTAGTTATTTACAACGTTGATGGAACAGCCTAGACGGATGTGTAGGTACTCAAGATAATGGAATCGTATTTAAATCCACTTTGTATACGTCAAAAGTTTTTGATGAACGATGAGGTAAAATGGATTCCCATTTAGGTTTAGCATATTGTTTAAGGGTATTTTGATGATAAATGATCTGTTGGTCTGTTTGGTACTTAATTGATAAATGATCTTGTTTAATTTGAAGATTAATTCATGAATCAGTAGATGGATATCTCGCTAAATATAAAATATCTAGGTAGGCAATGATATTTTATGTACAAAGAGGTAGATAGGTTATTATATACACATCTTCTACGTGCTGTCTCTTTTTCGCTCCCGATAATTACGACATTCCGTCCTACTTCCACGTGTCATCTAATAGACATTGTGTCGTTTTGGAAGATCGAATGTTGATTAGGTAACCTATCTACGTCATTAGGGTTCCGTACCAAAATGGTAAAAAGGAACCCTTATGGTGAGACTAAGTCTGTCTGTCTGTCAGCTGGATATCTCAAGAACTACTGATGCTATCAACTTGTTTGGAATAGTTTTAGATGACGTTTACCCAACTATTTTTCAAACAAGACAGATTTTTTTTAATATGTCTTTTTTGCAACAGGGCCTGATTTTTTAAGACGGGGTTTCTTAAAAAATCGAATGGAGTCTACTAGGGCATGTGGGATGTCATATGAAAGAGCGCTGTTTGCACATTCTCAAACATTTTATTGTTTTTTAGGCATCATAGTTTTCGACTTTTGAAGAAAAATGTCAACAAAAATACCGTTCCCCCTTATCTCCGAAGTTTGCATAGAGCAAAATCTGAAATTTTTCTGTGACAGAAGTTTATGTAAAGATTACAGGAAAAATAAAACGATCTCTCTAAATAGCACAGTTTTTCAGAAATCATCAACATCATACGGAACCCTCTACTACTTATAATACGATTGTAGGTGATGATAGATTTTGTAAAAAGCTTTTACAAAACCACAAAGAAAGAGGAATTCCTGGAAGGAGATATTTAAGCTGCTTTTGTTTGAAGTAAAGTAGGATCGAAACTTACGAGTGCCTTTACCTGTTACAGGATTCCTTCCCGAGGTTTTCCATAAAAATTTACTTTTAATACGTACAGACGCCAGCAGGACAAGCTACCCGAAACTGTCAAATTTTCCCAATCAAACTTGAACCCTATGCTGTAGGGATAATGTTGAAAATCTATTAAAGAAATTTGACAGATTGTAGTAGCTTGTTGTGCTGGCGTCTGTACGTGAAAATATTTGTATCCTATACTTAGTTTTGGCCGTAGGAGTCTACAATGCACCAAATTGCTTAGCATGATCCTCTGAAATATAACATAACATAACATCACGATTGTAACACCCGAAGGGTTAGGTAGAGGTGTCCACCCACATTTCTCTACGAGTATGTTTCACGAAAACATGATTTCATACAATTTTTTCGAGCCAAAAAAATTACCAAGTTACCTCCAAACCGAACAATAAACCGCTAAAAAAATATTTCAAATTAGATCATGAAAGCATAATAACTGAACTAAATTTAAAGCAGATACTATGTTTTTAATTATTTTTTAATTACTTTTATTTTCAACGTAAAAAGAAATTACCTAAACTATCGGCGCCTTGGAGCCCTGTCTAGCTGAGGTAATGTGCGAGCGAGATAAATAGTGAGGTGGCGCTAAGGTATTATGGACTCTTAAATAGTGTAATCGTAATTCACAAATGGCTTATTTCAACACTTCTCTGGCAGACAATTTCATACGTACTTTAACATTATTTTAAATTAACCAGGCCCTGCAGTCTCGACATAGATAGCGATCGCTTTACGACCGAATTTGATCGCAAAGTCCTAATTTAGTCCCTAGACCAGGGATGGCAAACCTCTACACATCTACGTGCAATTTTTCCCAAATATATACTTAATGACTTAGTGACTACTGGGAAAAAAAAACTATATACTTTCATAATAATTCCTTTATTATTGAACAAGTTTTATATTGATTTAAATGAAATAACAAATCCCACCAAAAACATTTCATGTAAAATGTTGCCAAGACGACCACATAAGGTTTGCCCTGTGAAAAAGATATCAGATCTCATGTAGAGCCAAGCATCTGAATCTACACGGCCTAACTCTACCGACCGGTGGGATTTCAGTTCTTTTTGTTGCTAGGCAGTCTTTTTAGTGTTATTTCGGCTTTCTAGCACTTCAGGAAGTACCCTAACATTTAGAAGTCTCATACAAACTTCCACCCCCCCCCCCATTTAAGGGGATGGGGGGCGAAAGTTATGAGTTTATGATTTTTTTTGTTGGTTGTATACTAAACTTAGATTACATACCAAATTTCAGCTTTCTAGCACTTCAGAAAGTAGCCAAACATTTTGATGATCATCAGTGTGTCAGTGTATCAGTGACGAAATCGGTGTATTTTAGATATCAATAAAATCTAAAGTATTAGAGCTATTCAATTGAGACTTCGTATGTTTAATTAGTCTATTATTGAAATCATATCCTGAGAATATGAACTATCTGGTACATCGGAAACCAACTCTATGAGGGTTCAAAAAAACGACGAAACACTTCGAGAAAGGCTAGGTAGTGCCCGTGCGCTTCGCTTGGCTCGTCTCGGCGGGGGCACGGTAGTGCCCCCAGATTCGTGCGACTTCTGCTGTAGATGACTTAGGTACCTACATCTCTGAAATGATGCCGTGCCCAAAATATTTGCTTACGTGCCAACAGTGACACGCGTGCCATTGGTTCGCCATCCCTGCCCTAGACAGTTAAAATTGCTTGATAAGCTCGAAAAAATCACAATCTCGTCAAGCAATTTGACCGTCTAGAGACCCCATTAGGACTGCGACCGAATTCGTTCGTAAAGCAATCGCTATCTATGTCTAGACTGTAGGCCGGTAGATACTTAAAGGCCCATTTCATAATGTCCGAAAAGCACTAAGTATCTAAACAGGGGTTAGTGGCTATAAGTAATAACAGCCGCACGGATCGATCAATCAGGTTGAGTTGCGCTTGCTACGGTTGGTTCATGGATGGGTGACCATCTTGACTTACCGAGATCCCTCCGTGCCTCGGAAAGCACGTTAAGCCGTTGGCCCGGCTGCCATTCGTGGATTTTTGACAAGCGTTATGGGTCATCAAAAGCCCGAAAGTCTGACAACCAGTCTTACCAAGGGGTGTCGTATTACCCAATAACTGGATTGTAGAGGTCAGATAGGCAGTCGTTCCATGTAAAATACCTACTGGTATTCTGCTGCATCCGGTTAGACTGGAAGCCGACCTCAACATAGTTGGAAAGGCCGATGATTATGACCATATTAAGCACGTCACTATTATTTTTCTTTGTTCAGAATCTTGCAAAAAGTATCACTACATCATTTTTGTCTCCTATGACGGAAAATTTAAACCCTTAAGAACATTATTACACAAATTTTATTATACTTAACCATAGCATACATAAATAGCAAAATGATAGCCGAGGGTACATCGAAACAAGTAGGTACCTACTTATTATTAAAAGGCTTTTTTCTATAATATTTTTATTTTATTTTTCAGCCTGTAGATGTCAGGAGTCTGTCGTTAGTACAGGTAATAAGCTGTTTATAAAAGCTAGCGTCATTATAGCTCATTGTTGTGGTCGGAACAGCACTAAAATAGCTTCATCGTATAATGATAGTGTTGGGATGTGTCGTGATCAGTGTGAATATCGATTGTTGAAGATTGGTATTCATCACTCTATTTTATAAAACTACCTTTTGGAAGGGGCGACTAGAATTAATTCAATTTTTTTGGTAAATTTTGCCGTTCAAAAGTGCCTTTTATGTGCCTATTTGAAATAAATAATTTGACTTTGACTTTAATACCTATGTATTACGTGTTCTATTCCGATACAGCGGGTTAATTGCTTAACACACATAAAATTACAATCGATTGCAATGGGTTTCATTTTGACAGTTCATCGCATGAACTGTCAAAATTCGTCTGCTCAACAACGTAAATAACACAATGGACGTGGATGAAGTTCATCCACGTTATGTTATGTTAACCATGTTATGTTGTTGATCAGATGAATTTTTCAAACATGAAGCAATGAGTTAGCAATGTCCTTCAAAACTCTCGGATTGTGATTGAAAGTTTGTAACGCAATTAGGTCGCTGGTAGGTACGTACAGTATTTCTGAAATAAATTGATACCTAGTTTACATACAAACTTAAGAACTACCTAGCTTTTTTGCCAACCGTATTTTTTAATTTCCTCTGTAGAATAATTTTAAACAGTTCTGTTTGTGTTAGGTCTAGCCAATTTAGCTTTTATTTGAACTGAAACTCACACTTTTATTTACCAAGTAAATTTAACAAAACTAATTTCAAAGCCACTAAAATCAACAAACCTGTATTAACAAGGTATTTGACTACTATCAAAAATATACAGGAAATTATAGGTCTATTTTTCTAAAAAAGACGATTTGTGTAAAAATATATAAAATCGGTGGAAAAATGGAGAAGTTACACGCTTTTGAAATTATTCTACTATCCTTGTCATGCAAAACGATAATTGTACTGAATGGCGCGGAGTTACCATAGCGTTCCTGTGTTGTGACGTCAGATCCCAGCAGTGCTGTCTCTGTCTACAATAGACTATAAAACGCATACATTGTTTTACCGTGGCTCAATTTTTTTGTTGGTTTCGAAAAATGTAAAAAAAAAACAGTAAATACCCTATTCCACGTACAGCCAGTTCAGGCCGCATAGCAACCAAAAAGGTTAAGAAACAAAGCGTCCAGATTTTTCGCATACCCGCTCATCCTTAGTCCATAGTAATAAAATTACTTTAAACAGCGACTCAACTTTTTTATCACGTCAATATCGATTTTACATTATCATAAATACAGTTGAATTTCACTTGACAGCTCGAAAGCTATCGATGAATATGCGACGACACGCGGGTAGTAAAGTAGATGTGCAATTTTTTTTTAATGTCGTTTAATATCGTCGAACATGTCCCGTGCTCTATGCTGCGAGTGTGACAAAGTTGCTCTGAGATTGAAATCATTTGAAAAAGGTTTCTATAACTTATGAAGTTAGGTTTGTTTTCGAATGTGTAAAAGTGAGGTCAACGTTTTCATGTCTAGTACTTTTTTCAAAGATTACAGTTGACTGATTCTCGAATGCAATTCAATAAAAAAGCGGTTGTGAAGCTCGTTTGGATAATGATTTACGAATTTATTTTATTTTTAATCCTCCTCTGTAAGAAATTGCAATTAAAAATACTTGGTGGCGTTCTTTAGAAAAGTATTTTATTTACAGAAGCGGCACGCGGCGTAACGTTTGAAGTCGTTTTGAACAAAAGCGTCAGTCGTTGAAATCTTAAAGACAAAGAAAGGAACAGCATTTGCATGTAATTAAAAAAGTTGTAAAGGATTGTGTCCTTGTCGTCACTAAGTATACGTATTTGGGTCATTTTAAACGTGATATTATTTTGTCACAATTTTTATTATATTATGAACACAGCAGCGCTGTCTTTCAGAATTTCTATGGAAAAATATTACGGGCAAATAAAAAAAAACTTTCTAAAATCGTGGTATTGATTCGTCAAATACACTGATTATTATTTATTTATTTATTTTAACGTGCTTTCCGAGGCACGAAGAGGTCTCTTAAGTAATGGATGGTCACCCATCGACGGACCGAACTCGGCGAGTGTTGCTTAACCCTAAAGATTGACCCGTGCGGCTGTTTTTAGCCACGATGCCGTCAAATTCACAGAGTTTGTTACGAAAATCCTCTTTTGTCGTTTTATTTGAATTGAACAGGATAAAAATCATAACTAATATTACAAATGCGAAAGTGAGTTTCTTTGTTACGCATTCACACTAAAACGGCTGAACGGATTTGGATGAAATTTGGCACATGGCTTGGGTTAGAACGTAGCATACTTTTTATCACGGGATCGAGACTTAATAAGGCTCTTACAAACACACGCGATATCGCGGGCGCGACATGCACCGACAAAGGAATTGTCTTTGTCGGTGCCGTGAGTGTGTAAGAGCCTTTATGCGGGTGAAAGCGCGGGGTTCAGCTATTTATTTAAATAAAATTGCAAGGTAGAAAGAAACATAACATCACGCCTGTAATCCCCGAAGGGTTTGGCAGAGGTGTACCTATAGTACACCCACATTTCGTTAGTTATGTTTAAGTCCCATTTAATAGAGGGCGAACCTATTGCCATCAACCGGACACAAATCCAGACTCCGGACTGCTACTGAAAATTCCTAATGGAAAATTCCAACAACACTTTGTCCGACCTGGGAATCGAACCCAGGACCTCATGCGGCAGTCAGATATCAAGAAAAGTACCTTAAAATAGTGTTAAAATCTGTCTGTAGTGCACAAATCTAACTCTTAACTACATACGTCGAACACATCTAATATTAGTCGCTCACTCCAGCTACAATATACTTAGGTAGTTTTGAGTGAATTAATCCTGTATGTTTAAGCATTAGGGCAATCCTGCATATCGATAACAACATACAATTATCATAACCATTAAAACATGTGCCAAACGTGTAAGTCCTCTGCTTACCATAACACTATATGCTTGATCTGATCTTACATAAGCATTGCATAATGTATGACCCTTGAAATAGGAAAGGGTTTTGGGACTTAGATACCCCCAATTTAGGTATATTGACACAAAGACAGCTTGAGTAGAGCAGCTCTTGTTATGTGAAGAAACTTAACTTAAGTGAGCTGCATTTCATCTGATGCTAGGGATTGACACTTTTGACAGGTCAATTCAAGCTCACCTAAGATTTGACGGTGAGATATTTCTAGAATAGATCCGGTGAAGTCAGTCATTAAGAGGCAAGACAGAATAGTTCTTTTTCTAATCATGGAGTAGGAGTAGCACTATTTCTGTTACTTTGTAAATAATCAGTAGAACTATCGTGAATACAAATAAGTAGGTATTGTATCTAATTGTTTGTCATCGTTCACAAACACACATGTTTGCTCTAGATTGGATCTTTTGTTTTCTTTGCATCGTTTCAATATCGGAGACTCCAATTTGTATAGACGAAGGTCGCTATGACAATACTTTTTTGCAATCAGAAATACTGTTATACATAGTGGCATGTTTTGAATAGACCAGCGCCCTATTTGCGTAACACAGTTTTTAAGAACATTGCTAATCCATTGCTTCATAGGTTAGAAACATTCGTCCACTCAACAACTTTAATAACGCAATGGACGTAGGTGAACTGTCAAAATTAAACTCATTACGATTAATTGTCATTTTATGTCTGCTAAGCAATTGCCCCGCAGTGCCTACCTAGACAAAGTGATAGTCTAACAACTATAACGATGATGGGAAAGTCAAAAATGTATTGGATTGGCATAAGCTTCCAAAAAGCTTATGTCATGTCGTTGTAGGAATGCGGAAGCTTTGAAAGCGATTACCACTTGTCTAGGCTCTCTGATCCAGGGCTTGACACCGGCTAATTTTTATTTCCGAAGATACTAATTAATTTTGACACAATTGATATTAGCTTCAAAGATGTGGTTCAGCATTGATTTTGTAGATATATAAATATTCAATAATTAACGAAATATGTTCGAAAACCTTTTAACGATTAAGGTGACATAAAATATTAACCGGTTTTCGAGCCCTGTTCTGATCATCTTCATTCGCTGATTGAATATCTAAGTGACAAAATAAAAGTGATAACCTAATAAGTATTAGTACCTACAGTAGACTATGAAGGTAAAAAAAAATAATTAATAAAGTAATATTAGATTTAATTCAGAAGACTGATAAGCTCAGTCTTTCAAAGCTTCCACTCGCCTACTATTTTGCTGTGCCCGACAGGTTCCATAATGGTCACTTAAAAATTAAAGTGGTAGTTGTAGGTGGTAACCTAAGTAGGTAGGTACCTACAAAAATCAAAATCAAAATCATTTTTTTTTATTTCACATAAACCTACATGGGCACTTATGAAACGTCAGAAGCTAGGTGCACGGTTCCAATTGGTCGTTTCCTATGGAGAAGAGCCGGCAAGAAACTCCACGGTTACTGTTTTTAAAAAAAGTGGGCTATAACAATGTTTCCAAGTTACAGTGTTAATAGGTATGGGAGGACAGCGTAGGCCCGTCAACAACGACTACACATTGTGGAATGCAAATAATGTATTGAGTATTGATGAATTACCAAGGATTACCCTGTAGCAGACTAAAGGCGAAGTGCCTTTTGCCTCCGAACTTCTTGGCATTCTTATACTTTAGATAGATTTTCCGACAATCAAACTTGCTATATTTTTGTTCAGATGTGAAAAAAGTGAGAATCGACCGACCAACTGACAAAATAATGCTTGCGCTGTCCGGACCAAATCTGTGTGGTTCTTTCCTCAAAGGATAATTTCATACACGGATCTACATGGTCCTCACATGAGCTGACCAAGATTATGTTAAAAGAGGCTTTGACCCCTGAGTTTGTTCCGCCTTCTCAGAGGTAATCAGATAGGAAATATCGACTCCAACCAGCAATTTTTTTTTATATGACTTAAAAGTGATTCCTATTTACAGAATAAACAATTTCAATTAATTTCATGAAGGACTTTATTGTGATGTGTGTGTGTTTTGGTGTGATGTGTGTATTTGTTGTTTTTGTTAAGATTCAACAGCGGATTTGCTGATACTGATATTTTGATTTCTTTCATGATATACACTAATTAATAAAATTTAAATTAAAAAAAAAAATATATAAAATAAAATTATATTTTAAGGGGTAAACTTTAATTTAAAATACAAATATTTAATTGAGACATTTTCAGCAACCACACTTTCCTTACATAACAATTAGGAAACTGACAAAGTTCAGAGCAAAACAAAACATAATCAATTCGTCATTCAACACTACACAATAGTATCAAATAGGAAGTAAAACTAACCAATAGGAAAAACTCATAGGTTCTTTGAAAACTTCGTTCCCGTGGGATTCCCACGTCCCGATGCTATGGGAAATGGGAATTAGCAGACAATAACCTTGCACTGTTCATTGGAACACTTTGACTTTGTGATCGTGTGGACCGCAGTATACGGAGGGTTAAATGTCAGAAGCCAATGTATTGTTCACATAACCATGTGTGAAGATATTGAAGAGCCTGAGTAGGTGGTAAAGCGTTCTCATTCTGTGTAATCACAAGTTTTTTTTGTATTGGCATCCTGTCAGAGCCAATCCACTCCACTGAATGTCCTGTTAAGCTTCTATCCATCAGTTAAATCAACTTGGAGCAAAGACAGAAAAGCATGTATACTTGGGCCAAAGCTGCTAACGCAGTTGTTTCCGAACGGCCAATCATTGGCACCGTAATTGTAGAGTTTGACAGTTTTGCTAATCTCCTAATTGAAAGGCGTCTTTATGATTTTCCAATGACGTGACTGATACTCCATTGGAAAAATTGTCTGTATTTGGTAATCTCGTACTAACAAGCTCCTATTGTTTTGATTTCCCTATGGACCACTGTCACGCCATTATGAATTTAGGAGGTTACAAACTATTGGCACAATGGTCATGGCGTTGCCTTGGTATGGTCGTCATAATGACCAATCATTGAAAATAGCAGACTTGGCCCCCTGGTCTATGGTAGGTACAACTGCGTTCAATCGAAATAAAAAGTCGATAAAAAGCAGCAGCTTGTCGATAGCAGTCATGACGATTGCCACGATTGGTCACTATTTATTAAATATTCGTCCATTGGCAGACTATATTCAAAATCAAAATATTTTATTTCACATATAAACCTACATGGGCACTTATGAAATGTCAGATGCTAGGTGCACGGTTCCAATTGGTCGTTTCCTATTGAGAAGCGCCGGCAAGAAACTCCACGGTTATTTTTTTATAAATAATTGGCTTTTACAATGTTTTCAAATTGCAGTTAATAGGTATAGGGCAGTGTAGGCCCGTCAATTCATGAATTCAAGTACCAGGTACTTAACAAATAAAATAGAAAATAGTCTACAAATCTACAGTCTATTAGCTTACAACGTTCTCACATGCACAAAATATAAAAAAGTCTATTTAAAATATTATTAAAATAAAAAAAAAACAATTTAAACCAGATTATATGATTGCCATTACAACTGTTACAAATCTGAATTAATATCCTGGCAACAAAATCCACTAATAAACAGTTGAAATTAAAGTTGTAGATTTAAAGTGTCAAATAATGAAAAGATTATGTCAAGGAAGCATGTAAAAAAATAAAATATAAATAAACATCGTAACTTGGGAGCAGTTATTAGACATTTGCATAGCTATACCGTTAATGAGTTACCAGGGAAGCCACATGTGCAGAAGGAATTATTGCCAAACTTCATTGTTTTCAACGTAGTCTTTAATCTTATACTTTTATCAAAAACTTAGGACTTTTCAAAATAAGAAGCGATTTCCATAATATAAATACACGTAGTAAACATGAAATTGTGATACCCAAATTTAGATTAACTAAAACAAGCAAGTCATTTCTTATAAACAGTATCCGCTTCTATAACAAGTTGCCAAAGTCGGTTATAGAACTTAGCGATGGAAAGTTCAAAACCCACATCAAACGTGTCCTAATCAAAAAAGCATACTATAAGATTAAGGACTACGTTGAAAACAAAGAAGTTTGGCAATAATTCTTTCTGCACATGTGGCTTCCCTGGTACCTCATTAACGGCATAACTATGCGAACGTCTATTAACTGCTCCTAAATTACGATTTTTATTTCTTTTTTTTACATACTTTGACATAACCTACAATTTTAATTTAAAATATTTATTAGTGACTTGTGGACGGAATATTTATTCAGTTTTTTTTTACAGTTGTAATGACAATGTTGTCATTTGGTTTAAATATGTAGGTTTTTATTTTTATTATTTTAGTAATATTTTATATAGATTCTTTTTTAATTTGTGAATGTGAGAACGTTGTAGGCTTAATAGACTGTAGCTTTGTAAACTATCTTTTATTTTGTTAAGTACTTGGTACTTGTTGACGGGCCTACACTGTCCTCCCATACCTATTAACACTGTAACTTATAACATTGTTAAAGCCCACTTTTTTTAAAAGAGTAACCGTGGAGTTCTTGCCGGCTCTTCTCCATAGGAAACGACCAATTGGAACCGTGCACCTAGCTTCTGACGTTTCATAAGTGCCCATGTAGGTTTATGTGAAATATTTTTTTTTTTTTTATACGTTTTTGATAAGGACACGTTTGCAGTCACGATAATGTGACTGACAGGAGACAAACTTAAACCCATCATCGGGCAACGACCCAACCCCAGACTTAATTATATGACCTGACGATATTACACCAGAAGCATGGCATATTCTTGGCCCATCTTGAAGCCACGCACCACCGGTATATCATGTCCTATGCCGGTAGTTATCGTGTATTACGGTTCTGAAGACATTGTAAGCTAATGAGGTACTGTTCTCACAGTATTTCGTGCCATTCGATTGATTTAAGCGATAAATACTGATCGTAATGTGGGGAAAATGCATTGGTTTTGTATTTTATCGCTGTATGATACATAAATTAATTCTCGTGAATGCTAAATGTACTGTTATAGTTAACTGCTTGTGGTATATCAATCGATCGTGATGTAAGTTATTGGCTATGCAGTGGTGCATAGATTATCCAATCGATGGAAGTCCGTATGTACCTACTAGGAAGAGGGCAGGGCTGATTCTCGGAGAGGGCTAAGGGAGGCAACTATCTTGGAACTAAGTTCAATGCGAAAAGCCATGCCTTTGGCACTGGGCCCACGTGCCCACTCTGTCTCTCAGACAGGTCTGATGAGTCCCAGCAGTGATGATTATGCCAGGCCCGGAAGGTTTCAAGGGGATTTCCGCTACACCCTGGAATGATAGCAAAGTTGACTGTCCAGAATGCATTAGATGAATCTTTTTATTCTTCTTATTCTTAAATATAGCATACCTAATTTCATAAGAGTCTTCCTGTCTTCAAATATAAGATTCTGATGCACCATTAGATTACGTTATTACTATCAAACTGTACAATACATAGTAACTTTACTTCTATGACATCATAATCCGAACCTCACCGACTCGACGCAACCTTTACAACAACACAACAAGCGACTATGCGATCACATACATCTCTATTTCTGACACGATAAGCTTCAATATCCGTTAAATTGACGGTGTAATGCATTTGTGGTCAAAGACGTCATGTAGATAGCCAACCACAAACGCACTCACCTTTTCCTCCCTCGTGGGAACTAACTTTGTATCCGGTGATTGCTTGTGGGATCCAAACGTGTTTCAAATTAGCGTTATAGTTAAATTAAAAGAGGAACTCGTGGCTAAGTATGTATTTATTATTAACAGTCACACGGGTCGATCCATCAGATTAAGCCACGCTTGCCGGGGTTAGTCCGTGGATGGGTGACCATCTTTACATACTGAGACCCTTCCGTGCCTCGGAAAGCACGTTAAGTCGTTGGTCCTGGCTGTCATTCATGGATCTTTCGCAGTCGTTAGGGGTTGTCAGAAGCCCGAAAGTCTGACAACAAGCCTTACCAAAGGGTATTGATTGTATCGTATTACCCAGTTACTGGGTTGTGGAGGTCAGATAGGCAGTCGCTCCATGTCAAATACTGGTATTCAGCTGCATCCGGTTAGACTGGAAGCCGAGCCCAACATAGTTGGGAAAAGGCTAGGCAGATTGAGTTAAATTAAAAGCTTGTGTTCTCAAGTCAATTGAGTAATCAATAGGCTTTGGGTATTTTAAACATGTTTTAGAAGTTCAATAACAGGAAATACCTTAAAAGCCTCGACTGTATTGTTTTGATTTCTGGTCAGGATAATATAGTGTCCTGGGTCTGATGACTCTGAAACCAAAGGAATCGACATCTAAGCATCCATGACACCACATTACTGGGCACTTACTTAATACAGTTTAATGTTATGTTATGTCAAAGAAAAGCTCTGAAATAGTTTCAAATAAACTTCAGCTGAACTTTTATCGACGTAGACTGGCAATCGAAACAGATGGAAAACTATATAGATCTTGTAAGTTAGCTAATCAGAAATGATCGCATAGCGAGTACAGATACGAGCATAAATATTTTACAGATCCGAAAAAATAAAAAGCGTTTTTCAATAAAAAATAAATATTATAACTTTGATAACTTTGACTTTGTACGTATTTTTCTGTTCCTTTCTTCTTGTATGTTTATAATGTGTGTACACAAATGGTTAAATAAATAAATAAAAGATTTCAAAAAATAAAGTATTTCAAAAAAGTATGGTTTCGATAAAAGTAAAATACACCATTTAATCAATAAATCAATCAATCTGCCTGGTCTTTTCTTAACTATATTGGGGTTGGCTTCCAGTCTAACCGGATGCAGCTGAATAACAGTACTTTACATGGAGCGACTGCCTATCTGGCCTGCACAACCCAGTAACTGGGTAACACTTAAACACCATTAAATATCTGCCAATAAATTAGGAGAAAATCGATTTTGAATCTTGCTGAAGTGTAAGGTGCTCTACACGTAAGTGACACGGTATTCGGTAAGAGGCCAGAGGCCAGAGGTCGCTCTAGAGAAAGATGAAATAAATAAAATTGCTGGAGAAGACTGGACAAATAAAGCGAAGACAACCTGTAAAATGTTGGAGGCCTATACCCGACAGGGGCTTTACCTAAAAACAAAAACAATGTAATGTAAATAAATCTAATGTTAATTTGTATGTATATTAAAGAAATAAAAGGGCTTTATTATTATTATTATCAACTACCAACACAAACACGGTTCACGAGACAACTACACTTGTTTGCAGGGGCTTGCAACGTACTGAACCATTCGACTATAATCGCATAGTGCTCGGATTCATTCGTCAGGCGCTTTGTATCTGTCGTGGTCCGATCGTAGAAATGGCTATATCGTGATCTGCCTGGCCATTTCACGACACGCCGTTATTTCATGATTTGACCATCTAACATCAGCCATATCGTTCAACGCTCAGAGTTCGACGATTTTCCCAGTGATTTCGACCTAGATACGCGTAAAAACATAACCCTGTCTTTGCTGCCGCGCAGTCGGGTAATCATTCCTATTCGACCTATTCTTACTCGAATAATTCCTATTTTAGGATCCTAAAAATACTAAATAGTAACTGGGACCGACTTGGATGTAGCGCTTGCCGGCCGCTGTGAAGGGGCCGCTCGCTTTGCTCGCTCTGCTTGCGCGCGGGTTGTCCACAGTTCTGAGTTTCTGACCTAACTTAACCCATTTAGTCGGGGTGCCACTATTAGCGGCGTGAAATGTAACAACTTTGCGATATGGGCAGTGGTCCGCTGGAAATATCGATAAATAGGTTACTTTCGTCGATCCGCCCGACTTTCGATGAGGCACATCGATATTATTGGGCCAAATTATGAAATGGCGGCGTATCGTAAAATGTCCAGGTTGATCACGATATGGCCGTTTCTACGATCGGACCACGATATATCGACATCAAAGTTATGATTATTTTTGCTAGCTATGCACCATTTTGATTGCAACCAATATTTTACCTGTTTACAATTAGTGCAGCAGACCAGTGCAGGATTTTGAAGAATACCTAGCTTTAGGTACAGTCGACTGAGCACTTTGTCCTTGAGCTGTCTTAGCGTAGTACGGAGTTTCGATAGAATAAGACTCTGTTACCACTCATGTGCGGCCTACTGTACTAGACAAACTGTACTTGACTTCAAATTATTATTTTGTTCTGGCCTTATCACCTATTACCACGTTATCTCTGGGTGTATTACCCTTTGAACACTATAGTATTCAATTAAGGATACTAAAAACTGGATATTGGGCTCAACTGAGCATGAGTTCCTGGATAGACCCAACCAAAATCCAATTCATTCCAATTGAGGTAATTCACAAAGAAATTCCCAGTAATAATTCGGAGACTGGCATTGTGCTCGAGTGAATTGTCCCCTATTACATAGAAATTGTATAACATAACTGGCTAAATGTGGGTGTATATGTCTGCTCTATCCATTTTCTTCCTATTCGGTGAATACAGTCGTGACAGTATGTTACCCCAAAGATATATGCGAAGAGGTCCCTGGTACGTCTCAAGCTATTAGTTGTGAATAGGGAATTCATTCATCAAAATACTCCAAAGTACCATTAGACGTAGGGGAGACCGGGTATTGTTGTCTCACGGGTTGGTTGTCACAGCGGTCATAACAGAAAACTTAACGACCGAATACGAACATTGATCGGCGTTGAAGAATCGCGAAGGCACCTCCCTCGCTACTTCACTTCAGTCCGACAAGACACGCCGTGACAGAGAGACGTGCGTTCGTTTTTTTCGCACAGTGAAAGTAATTTTTTGTGCATCTGTGTCGATGCTTAAATTTTGCATTGTAATATACCTTTTCATGTATTTATTATGTTAAATATATGGTCCATGATATCTTTATATTGTTTTATAAATATATAATACATCGATTTGAATTTATTTTCTAAAACGTATTAATTAGGGGGCAGGTTGTCTCAACTTGACGAGAGCAAAGTCACATGTCACAAATCACCTGCATATGTGCTGCGTTTATTGTTGGCTTTTTAGAGGTTTGCTATTTAAATGTTTGTTAGTTTTACCAAGGTATCATTGCTACATCAAGCTACTAAGGAACCTATTCCTAGTCAAAGTTGTTCAAGGAGTACTCTGATTATATCATCGCAAGTTTTGAAACCTCTACCAAAAGCTCCTCCACGCATGACGCGACACAGCGAGCTGTTAGAAGAGAATGTAAATCAGCAATTCTGACAGATTACTCACTACATCCTAATACTCCGATTAATTAATACTCTATCTTAAAAACTACAGATATAAATGTTTAAATTTTACATAGGGTGACACATTGGGCAGTTACACCGGAGAAGACCTATTTAGAAAAGAACAAGAAACGAAGAAGAAAGTATCTTAACGAGTGTGAGTAACACCAAAAAAAAAAATACCATTACATTACAAAAACTACAAAATAATTTATTCCCTTATAACGAATTTTGATGGCTATTTTTATTATAATGAGTAAGATATTTAACGTTCTTTTCTTGGGTACCAGACTACCAGTTCAACATTCAGTTTTTAATAAAATAGTCATTTGATTTAAATAAGTGTTTTTTTTTTATATTTCCCCCCTTGATTTATTATGTGACTACCTACCCCAGACACTGTGACAACCAGGGGCGTAGCTAAGGAATAACCCGATTCCTGTCGGCTTCCCTTAGGAAATTATGACAGTCAGTAGTTCTCAAGTTTTGAAAATAAGAAACACATAATTAGGCTAGGTCGTGCTCGACCAGATATGACTATAAACTACAAACGACGCGATGGGTTTTTCAAACATTTTAATGTTTCCCTTTACGATAAATATCAATGGCTGACTGGTAGTTGTAAATTAAATAAGATGTTTTGTTTTCCATGTTTACTTTTCTCAGATTCTAGTAGTTTATGGAATAAAGGGGGTTTTACAGATATTAATAATCTGACGAATTCATCAAAAAAACATGTGCAGACTGAAAAGCATATTCGTAGCTGTTGAGATTTACATGACTTCGGGAATAGTAGGATAGAACCATTTTTCACTAATTCGCATGAAGCTCATAATAGGAAAGTAGCTCGAAATAGGAATTTAATGAAACGGTTTATTGACACCGTTATTTTGTTAGGTAAACAAAAAGTAGCTTTTCGCGGCCTCGATGAACGTCCGAATTCTGATAACCGCGGTAACTATATTGAAACCTTGTTATATCTGAGCAAGTATGACACCGTAATGGACTCTCATTTGGAACTATGTTCTTCAGTTCAGAACCCCGCGTATTCTGGTCTCTCAGTGATATTCAAAATGATTTAATACATAGTATTGCATCCGTTTTACGAGACCACATTAGAATCGAGATAGATAACGCTCCATTTCTGTCTGTAATGATTGACGAAACTCCCGATGTCAGTCATAGGGAGCAATTGACTGTAATTTTTCGATATTTATCTGAAACTGGAATCGAAGAACGAGTTCTAGGTTTTTACGATGTTAGCGGAAGTCAAACTGCTGAATTTTTATACAAACAGTTGTTAGAAATACTTGACCAGTATCGTTGTAGGAATAAGTTAGTTGGTCAGTCTTACGACGGCGCGGCAGTAATGTCTGGCGAGCACGGTTTGTACTCCAAGCAAAAATTCGCGATGCGTATGGCAATGTTTGTCCCATGTTACGCTCATATATTAAATTTAGTACTTAGCCGTTCCCTTGAAAATATTCAGGAACTGAAAACTTTTTTTGGACACGTAAATAGTATTGTTCGGTTTTTCAACAAATCAACTAAACGGTCCAACCTTTTGAAGGAAATAGCTGACCGCCGTATGCCTGGAGTATCAGAAACCCGTTGGCACTATCACTCACGCATTATTTAATGTAATTTTTAACTATAGATTAGACATGATTAATACTTTTAATTCGATGTTAGATAACCCGCAATCTTGGGATAGTGAATCTCTTTCCTTGGCAGAATGTTTCCTCAGTAAGTTAGAAAACAGGCAGTTTTGTTTTTTTTTGCATGTTTTATCAGACATTTTTCAAAAAACCAACGTTCTTTTTAATTTATTGCAGTCAAAACAGATTGATATCGAAGTGGCAAACCGCGAAATAGATTCATTCAATAGTTGGCTTGCGAATGATTTTATAAATAATTTTGATTTTATTATGACAGCGTCCAGGAATTCCATGAGCCGCCGCGTCAGCGTAGACGACTAAATACAGAAGTAGACACTAGAACTATGTATCGGCGTCTTTTCATTGAAATAATAGACAATGTTAAGACGCAAATACAACACAGGTACCAATCACTTTCTCAAATGAGTTTATTAATTTACTTAATTAAATCTTAGTATAGTTTTTATAGTAGATCATTTCCTGGTGAAATAATATTTTCGTTGCTATTAAAATTTCCGCAAATATTTGAGTTCACTGCTTTAAAGAACGAGTTGAAAGTCTTATACACAACTCCGTCTTTGAACAAACTAGATGTTTACGAGCTTTATCTCAATTTTCAAAATTCATTATTGTGTGACACTTTTCCACAAATTACAAAATTATGTAGTATATTTTTGACACTTCCCGTTACAGTGGCATCCGCGGAGAGGTCGTAGTCGGCTTTGAAGCGAATTCATACGTACTTGCGTTATTCTCAAAAACCAGAACGATTATCTGATCTAGCCATTTTTTCTATAGAAAAACATTTATTGCTAAAAATTAAGAATCATCCCGGTTTTTATGATAATGTCTTAGCGCACTTTGTACGAAAGAATAGACGAATAGCTTTAGAGTATAAGTAGTATTATAAGTAGAATAAGTCAGTAGTATTGTAGTTAAGTAGTTTTGTCTAGTAGACATCATACGTCAACGTCATCACACTGATCACACCACAAACGGCTTTTTTCAAAGCCACTTTTATTATACTTGCAAGACACTGTTTCAATCTATCAGTGCTTACACGTATGGTAAAGGTGGACTGAAGACATCTGCTTATAGAAGACTGAAGCCAGGAAGTCAGTCACAGATTTTAGGTAACTGGACTACGTGCGCCACGTCCGGGCTAGGTAAGCATTTTTTTTGCTCCGGCTTACCTTTCTCATAAACCCACCCTTCGCCACTGGTGACAACCATCCCTGATACGGGGTTTTTCTAAAAAATTAAATATTTCGTTAATGGATAATGTTAAAGTTAAAAAGTATTTCATATTTTAAACTAGATTAGATACACTGTCCATTGATATATAAATATCATTGCTATACCGAATAAGATGCTATAAGAGAATAGGCACCAATAATTCAAAAAGTGACTTCCGAACCCGGTCTCCCTTATTCGTGCACATTGGCGCATCCGATCGCGTGTTTTTCCCCTTTGTGCAGGGTCCTTTCAAAGCATGTTCCTTTTACTTTGTCTACGAATGTACACATGGAGATCTTTATAAGCTATTCATTAATTCAGTATGTGATATTATATTTTGGTAACAGATAACCTATACTTATCAAAAACGCTGCTAGTAAAATTTTGTCATTCTCCTAATTGTTTCAGCTGAAAATTCGATTCCCATAAAACCATCGTTGCCTTGCCGCTATTCGTAAAACATTAATTCCATAAAAGCTTTCATGTTAATTCCAACAGACCGTTTAAAATTATTAGTGCGATCTACAAACAGAGTCCAATGCATTTTTTCCGAGCAAAAACAAACGGCCATTTTTCACGTACGCGGCAAAAACATTTACAAATACAGGGCTATTTGTACGGGCAGTGTTTGAAACCTGCAAGCGTGTCACGGAATATTTTACAAGTCCAAACAGCTCGGGCAAAGTTCAGGGGGGCTGGTATGTTCAACAGTTAGAAGTTCCACGGTTCAGTTTCGCTGTGAAGCGGTGAAGCCTTCGTTTGATAGGATGGATTTGTGGAAGAATGTTATTAGTGAGGCTTCGATAACGTGGTGTCATCGTTTAGTGAAAAATGTTTTTTCTGTCAGTTATCAACTTAGTTAAAAGAATAAATGGAAGGAGATCAAGAAAAGGAGTTAATTTTGCTGATGCCAGTCGTAACGCAAGGAGTGGACATCCTAGAAGACACTGATGTTGGTTAGAAAAGGGTCAGATGTCTATTGCCCACCACATGTGTATAAAAAAAATATGAATTTGACGAAGGGTGTAGGAACGGGGGGAAGTTTCTGGCTACACAATCAAACTGCCTAGCCTTTTCCCAACTATGTTAAGGTCGGCTTCCAGTCTAACCGGATGCAGCTGAATACCAGTATGTTATACGGGTAAATACATACCCATCTATTACAGTCGCGAATCATATTTTGATCAAGATACAACCTGACACTGACCTGCAAATTGCAAAAAACGTAAGACAATTTGAATTTTGCGGGCTACAGCTGCGGATTCACCTTAAGTGGTCGGGCAAAGAAAATATAAACAACCAAGTATCGTCTGCTTCTTCCCACGCTATTGTTACAGGCAATTGAAGAAACTTATCGAAGAGCGTTATGGCCGTTTTCACTATCACTAGTTGGCACCTAAATAAAAGCGTGGTGTTAGATTTTTAACTTTCTGTTGAAAATCATATCCATTTTTTTTTTTTTTAATCCAACAGCGTGCTTTATTAAGGCATTTGTTTAGGTATCGCTTTGTGTTAGTGGAAGCAGGCATAAAGCGTATAGCAAATAATATTACTTCTATTTAAGCCCTCTTTTATATTTCGGACCAATAACTATAAGGGAACGTGTACAAGTACCTAATTGAACTTTTCTACAGACAAGGAAATGAGCAATAGCCGTATTGCAAAGAATAAAAGTTTATTGATGAATAAAAGACGATCAGAAACATCACTGGAAGAAAAAAAAAAGGGGGGAGTCTCGGTTTATCAGGGGTATATCCCACATAAACAACATGTCCCAAACCACAGCACCAAACACCCCAATTAGAATACTATGTTATAATTATAATATATGCACTGAATTTTTATTATTATGTAGAAAACATTGTATAATTATTAATTAAAAAAGCAATACTGCTAAAGGTCTAGCGTAGAATGTAATTCGTCCGCCATCCGATAAGGACCAGGGGGTCTACTCCGAAGCGTTAAACCGAAGTATCGGCCGAATTTTCGGCCGTTGCTTGACTACGGCTAACTATGGCTGACTACGGCGAAACAAAAAAAAAAAAAGACAGTCAAAGAGATAAGCCAAAGTCAAAAATGTGACTTTAAGTCGGGTATGGATTCAAAGTCAAAAAATAAAACGGCCGAACATTCGGCCGATACTTCGGAGTAGAACCCCAGGCCCGGGTCGACGCGACGGCGCGTTGTGTTCCACGCGCGCCTCAAAGAGATGTCAGCACCAATTGACGGGGTCCGAAAGGGCCAATGGCTGCCCGGGTTACGAGTTTGTCCGAAAGGGTAAGTAAAAGTCTGGCATGCCTTCCCGCTCCGCCCAGAGCGGGAAAAGTTATTTGATAATTACCTACACAACAAAAAAGAAGGTATTTCGTCCATTTTGGTTTGTTTCGACTGTACAGAGGAAGAGCGGCGAAAAAAAAATTACATATATTAAAAATGACAGTAATCAATTCAGTAAACGATTCTAAGCAAACTGCTTTCATAATGTGCATTAATTAAGTTACACATTGCGTATAATTGTATTTCGCTGATAGTTGACCATAGAGTGTCAGCCGAATTATCTTCAATGTCACTAAGTAATTGTGGCAAGCAGACTTCAAGAACGACTTAAAGTGTGTCGTCGAGAATGTGGGGGGGAATGATGATGAGCATAATTATAGAAGTATAGTGAAATAGGTATTTATTACCTGGTTAAAAGAAGCCTTTAAACAGGATGATGTTGCTAAATCTCTAGCAAGTATACAAGAAGGATTGTGTACCATACTTGTCCACGTAAAGCACAAGTTATAATACAGGGTCAAACTAAATTAGTTAGCGAAACTGCGTAGACGTGGTGGGTATCGATACCTAAATACGATACAAAGAAAATGAAAAAGAACATTGTATTTTCTTGGGGTGTACATAGTTATATGAAATATGAGTTTCAAAATCAGTTTTTTTTTCTTTGTGTAAACTTCACAGACGCGATGGGTATGGATATCAAAACACGATAAAACAAAAACTCAACTACTTCAAGTAACTTCACTACCAGAGGTCATTGACACCAGACAAAAAAAAAAAAACAAAACTTTTTTCTTTGTTTTTCGTGTTTAGATATCGACACCCAATATGACTGTGGAGTTTCGCTAGGTAATTCAATTTGACCCTATATGCCTACTCAGGTTACTCTTTACAAGACAATAACCATGATTCACTAGTTTAAAAATACACCTAAGTTCATGGAGTTACTTAATTTAGTTCATCTGATTGGTATTTTTTTATTTGTATTTAATTAAAAAATTAACGCGTCTACGCTGTCAGCTTTTACGGTACCTAAGTAATAATAGTACGGCTCTGTATAAACTTGGATCTATGCGGATTATCCTAATTCGAACATAACCAAAATCAATCAATCCTAATTAATTATCAACCTGTCTAGCCTTTTCCCAGGCTCAATCAATCCTATTTAATTATCACCACCTATTTATTAACAAAATTCAATTATAGTCATTCAACGTGAAAGGCGACTGAATTTATGTCAATTAAAATGAATGATTTTGTCTAACACACAGTGTGCCAAAAAAGAGGACAAAATTATAAAAAATATTTCCTATTTTTGTTTTGTTTTAAAATACGCTTACGTAGTTAAAGTAATGTTGGTGTTGCACCCCCTCATTTTTATAAATGAAATTATTACAATAATTTCATAATGATAATGTAAAGGTTAATTAAGGAATGCCTCATGCTGTAAATAAGTTTGTATCCATTGTTATTTTATACTTATAATGGTGCTCCTAGCCTGTAAAAGTGTTGTTGGTGTTGTTGTAACTGTAATTTTACTTGTTTAAGTACTACAGATATGTATTTTAATGTTAATAAAGAATTTTTCTAAACTAAAAAAACTAAAAACTGGTGTTGTGTGTTGAACAGTAGAACCAGTACCTATTTAATTCTGTGTTGACAATGTGTGGGGTCGTCAGACTGATATTGTTTACTTTTCAGCATTATGCTCAGGCATGCATGGTATTTACCGGGTAATGTGCTGACAACAATATAATTAAATTATATAAAGATTAAGAGACGACCATAACGTACCGATTCGTGTCCTTTCAAACTGTTAACTAAAATGAATGAAAAAAAATCTCTATTTTAAAATACAAAAAAATATCGTATGATTCTTGAAATTTCGTCTACGAATATAAGTTTAAACTAAAGCACATAATCGAAAGAATATTCATTATTTTAAAATGTTAAAATGTTGTCAAGACATTCTTTAACTTAATACGTATATCTAAGTAATAGAAACTTAATCATGTGCACAATATCAATTATGATTTATCTAAATCTAAATAAATGAATATAAAACTTATTAAAAAGCATAAACTTGCTTTCATTTATTTATTATACATTTATTATTATTGTTATACTTATACATTTATTCATTTAATACTTATCAGTCAACCTTTGGGTGATGCAGAGATAAACAGTGTTAGGTGCAATTACGAATTTTAGGAATAAATTTATGTATTTAAATATAATGATACAGATATGTGTATCTTTTATAATTTATTAATAACACAGATTTTACGTTGTCTTTTCAAATGAGCAACAAAAGCTAATGCGTCAATTGACATGAGTAAAATTGTGAATAAGAATCCATTGCCGAGCCAACGAAGTGAACCCACTCGTAGAACAAACGTGAACGAGCTTTACTGAAGAGCTTTACAAACATTTTACTAAAGGAAAACAAGATGTTTTGTCTTTAAAGTGACTATATTCAGAAGCTGTAGACAATCGATTAGTCGCGGTCTCTAGTATGGTTAAATTTATTTATTTACTTATACACAATTTATTATCGTATACTTTTGACTTTACCTAAATAATTATAAGGAAAATATTTAGATATACATTACTAATGAGATAATAATAATTTTATAATGTTTAATTTATGGACCAGTAAAAATTACCGTACTTAGGCGGACTTAATGTCTTAGACATTTTAGGGCGATGCAGATACTGTTTAATAGGTCTAGTATTAAGTAGGTAGCTTCCAATGATCTCTTTGATAAAATTGTGGCATAGGGATTATACAATTGAAACATGAGGAACTTGAGGATATTACCTGCATACAGCTAGGTTACACAAGCAATTGCCCGAAGTTAATACCACTAGGACATCAAATGATTTAAGATAGTTAAGCCTCCTTTATGATAAGCTTTGACCTGCAGCTAGAGGATTTAGATAATTAATTCGCACCTCGCATGTGGCTCCACTGTGATTCTACCTGGTGATACTTAAGATAAAGATCTCAAAGCATCAAGAAATTTGAGAAAACCATATTTTATGCTGAGCATTACATACATTTTATTTTACGTATACTCAATATATTTGATTAATATCTTCTGGCGCGGTAAGAGGACAAATCTTTAGGTACATAATGCAGGAAGTGAAGCGAGAGTAGTGCATCGCGGTATACAAATATGATTGAAAATGGCGATGCGTTTGATGTTAGTTAAAAGTCGAGTCCGCCAATATAAGAAAGTTATTTCACAGTTTAAATTTACTTTTTCAAAAATACAGCAATATATTAAGACGTTTTTACATATTTCTTTACTTGAGTAAATTTAATTTCTTATAGCTACGAAAATATGAATAGTTGTCGCTCAAAATATTGAGCATTTTGAGACGAAAAAGTTTTTTCGTGTTCTCTCTTGCGATTTGTTTTTTCAAGATCATTTCTATAAAATATCTTTGTTTGTATTTTTTTTATCCACTTGTAATATGTAGCAATACGGCTAATTGTGCGACGAAAAAGTGGACGTTTTACGGTGTATGTTTGGGCAGACAGCCTAAACCGCTGCTGGCATAAAATTGTTCACAAGAGTTCCTAATCTATCGGAGGTGAGCACTAAGGAAGCATTTTTGGTTTCAACAGTAACATGACAGTGAGTAAGCATGCCAGTTTGTATGAAAGTTCGTAATTTTTACCGATAGAAACAACTATCGAGCGCAAAGCTTGTTATTTAACAAAATTAAAGAGAAGTCTTAACAGCAAAAACAGCAGCAGCAGCAGCTTGATATAAACAGCTGTATCACAAAAACCTCCTTTAAAAATAAAATACATAAGTACCTACCTCTTTGACATATTTTGTGAAAGCCTCGCTGCAGAGGATACTTAAAAGAAAAGAATTAAATTGTTTGCATGTTTATAAATTGGAATGCAAGATAGTTTTAACCTTTATGTGAAAAAGTGTCATTATAAAAACCACTTTTTCTTTTATTTATTTTTTTAACTTGGTGTATTTTGCTTACTAAATAAATTCGATCCCCAGTTATATGCCAAACACCAACACACCAAAACACATTCTCTCTAAAAATATTTATCTACCCTTTAAATTCTACTCTCCCATTAGCTTCAACCCAGTGGCTCGAGCACATGCATTGTTGTGGCATATCGCACTTTTTGTCGCCATAGACACGGTGCGACCCTCTGTGCAGTTTACTAATCGATTTCCCATTTTCATTATTTACGACATGCGACTTTTAGGGGAGAAAAATTGAAAATCTTTTTTTTGAGTTTATCTGATTTATTTTGTTTGATTTGTGTTTGGGAGTGTGAAATCGAAAAATATTTGTGTATTTTTGAGGGAGTCAAGTTTTTAAAATGACTTCTGAGAAAGAAGCTCAGGATAATAATATTCTCCTCGCGTATCTCATATGCTGTGGTAACGTATCTCATATGCTGTGGTAAAAATACATGGTGTTAGGTTAATCCAGGGACATACTTTAAGGGAGAGTACTATTTATGAAAATTAAAAAAGATACTCTGGGACGAACCCTGAAACATGAAAAAGAAATTAGCTGTTCCCTAACAACAACACCTACGCTCACAACATAAGAAACAGTAAAAAAAAAATTAGCCATCAGCTATTTGAAGGTGAAGCTTACTGCCTAGGTTGCGCCGAACGTATATTTATGTGTCATCACTAGTGGAGGCTATTTTAATGCACCTCTTAGGCTTACTTTGGCCTTAGCTTTACATTAACTGGCTATAAAAGACATGAAGAATGCGTCCAGCCTGTTTGATTAAAAACCACCGAATTAGGTAAAGTCCGCGCTCAACCCTAGCTCACAATATCCGTTGCATAACCCACCCACAATTACAATTTGTTTATACAAACTTAATGAAAACACGTTTTCAGAATTGCATCGAGTTTCAATAACCCCCACGTAGTTCCAGTGTGGCGTGTGGTGTCAAAACAAAGCAATATGAGGTGATTGTCATTGTACCGCGAAGTGTTCGTTTCAAATTGTGCTGTAAGAGTCCGATAGATGATACTTTTTCTACACTATGTGTTACATTTGGTTGTGCTTGTGTAGTGAAGCATTAGAATTCATTTTTTTTTATGGGTATATTTTTTTTATTAGTGTCCTCTCGCTTTTTGTGGGAGTGATTTCGTGAAAAGGGACGGAAGTGTGTAACAGGAAGTGACAGCTTGAGCATGAAATAAATAAGTTCTTTATAATAGCAAGGAATTAGTAAGTAGAGGAGGTAATTTCTGTCGCTGCTCAGTTGATTATTACAAAGGTGAGATGTCAGATGTTACACATCTTAAGCGACTACTTTATTTTTGAAGTGTGTCGTCACTTGCGAACGTTCTCCCACCTGGACATGAGTTGCCTTGGCTAACCTGGATGTCTTTAAACAGACTCTGGACCCAGTTTGGCCGAAGCAAGGACAATCGGTTCAGGTGGACATTCATAGACGACTCCGCCTTGGAGTGTAAATGTGGTGCTGTTCTACAAACGATGGGACACTTAATATCATGTCCTGCATGTCCTGTCAGCTGCACGTTACCGGAACTGATGGACGCTAGTAATGGCGTCAAACACGTAGCCGAATTCTGGGCCGAGTACATTATCATTGCCATCGACATGCTAAGAAGAAGAACTCACAATTAGGTTCTTATTCTAATGCCAGCTTGTGACCTACTGAATGGTAATGATTGCTGCAGCAGTATTTTTTATATTTTTAGGGTTCCCTACCTCAAAAGGAAGCAATGGAACCCTTATAGAATCACCTCGTTCTCCGTCTGTCTGTCAAGACCCTTTTTCTCAGGAACGCATAAAGGTATCAAGTTGAAATTTAAATCAAATGTGTAGTTCCATGGTCCCGTGGAGCTCTAAAAAAAACATACTTCAAAGTCAACGTAAAAAAAATACAGCGTTTTATGCAACATATTTTGATACTCGCAAATAAATAAAAACCTGTAAGGTACTTCATCTTTCATAATCATGAAATTTGATAAGAAGTAAGGTCTCACAGCACAAGTAAAGGAAAAAGTCCGAAAAACAGTCTAGTTTTATCATATTTTTTTTAACCTTACATTTACGGGATATCGATATATCGATGTATGGGTCGGGAGAACATGTTTTTCAAGTAAAATTTTAAGTTTGTTTTTGGGATAGATTCATCCCAACTACGGAACCCTTCATTGTGCGTGGTCTGACACGCACATGGCCGGGTTTTTACTTTAAGTATGTCAATAAACAAGCGAAAGAAAACAATAACCATTTTTTTTTATTTCATCATTCATAAATGTTTTCTATTCATGGCGCTCATTATATAAAATCATAATCAATTCCACTCGTAACTCAAAATTAAAACAACCACTTCGTTACACCACAATAAACATAAAACACACTACATATTTTGTACACATCTCCCGACGGGCGGCACACAGTGCACTAATAGAATGCACAAACGTCCACTCTTCCTATCCCACATACATTGATGGTCCATTTGTATTCTAGTCCGGTTCGTAGTGAACTAATCAAGTGATGCATCCTATTCTCCCCGGAGGCCTGAGGCCTGGAGCCCTCTGTCGCATATTAAAGGGGATGAGACAGGCCGCAGACCAAACAGGCGCGGAAGCGGCCGTAAAATGTATTGAATTTTTAACACGCTTGCTTACAAAGTTGTAATATTAAAGAGTATCGAATTTGTGGTTGTTTGTATGTGGAAATAGAAGAAATTTATTTTGTAATTTATGGATAGGGTGTTTAATATTTGTGGCTCAGTAATAACAGCTGCACGGATCCATCAGGTTAAGCTACACTTGCCGGGGTTGGTCTGTGGATGGTTGACCATCTTTACATAACGAGACTCCTCCGTGCCTCGGAAAGCACGCAAAGCCGCTGGTCCCGGCTGTCATTCGTAGATCTTTGCCTCTCGTTACGGGGCACTGGGTTGTGGAGGTCAGATTGGCAGTCGCTCCATGTAAAATACTGGTATTCAGCTGCATCCGGTTAGACTGGAAACCGATCCCAACATAGTTGGGAAAAGGGTAGGCAGATTGATGGTCCAATATTGAAGGCCTGAGGAGAGTCTGGTCTGTATGGTGTCGGATATAAAGAATACCACCACCCTATTTCTTCCCGTTGGTGTCGTAAAAGGCGACTAAGGGACTTACTAGAGAATGGGCAGCAGCGTTCTCTATGCATTTTAACACCATACTGTGATCGCCAACCCGCCTGCCAAAAGTGGCGATTATGGCAAACCCGCTGGACATAGGCCTCCCCCAAATCTTTGGGGGAGGCCTATGTCCAGCAGTGGACGTCTTTCGGCTGAAATGATGCTGATGATGATGAGGAGGAGAGTCTAGGGGTTGTGTTGGTTTAAAACACTTGTTTAATCCGCGTCTAACCTCATTTTCTAAGCATAATGTGCTAAGACCGTGTCTAATCTGAAAAATTATTATTAAATAAACACGTTTTTGCTGGTGTAACTGGTGTCATGGGATAGGTTGAGATCAGAAAAATCATGTTTAACAGCCTATCCTATATATACTACTAGCTGTTGCCCGCGACTTCGTCTGCTATCCAGGATGAAAAGCCTATATCCTTCTCCAGGTCATGGTCTACCCATGTGCCAAATTTCATTCAAATCCGTTCGGCCGTTTTACCGTGAAAGCGTATCAAACAAATACACTTTCGCGTTTATAATATTAGTTAGGATTAAAAATACACACATTCACATATCTACATAAACTCACGCCTTCTTCCCATGGGGGTAGGCAGAAACTATAGAATGCCACCTGATGCGCTACTTACTCCTTTTGCTTCGTTTACGTTCATACATCCTGCCATGGTCATGTACGTACGCCGGTCGCGAGTACTAGACCTTAGTGGTGATGTTTTTCAGAAAGGTCAGGTGCGTACCTGACCTTTCTGAAGAACATCACCACTAAGGTCACTATATTATGTCGTTCTAGGGCGTTTCCACTCACTTCTGCCTTGTAAATACCTTTTGTTAGTCGCCTTTCATTCATCCTCTCAACATGAGCACACCGACTATGAATACAAAAAAAAGTCAAATTATCTTTTTATTAATCATTTTTAACCGATTTCCACAAAGAAGGAGGTTATATGTTCGGCTGTATATGTTTGTTTGTTTTTTTTTTTTTAAGTTTGTTCACCGACTACTCCGTCATTTGTGGACGGACTTTGAAAACTCTTTTTTTGTTTGGAAGGGTATGCTCCCGAGGTGGTCCCATTGCCACCAAATAAGAATCTGATGAGGAGATCCCATGGAAATCGAGGGAAATCCTCAAATTTTATAGGCATACCTATAGCGATTTGAGTATTTTTTATAGTAACTCGTGCATTTGCTCTCGGAAAGCACCATTTGGTGAAGTGGAACTGATCATAAAGACCACAGATGGCCACCGGAACTACTTAATAATAAGTATTTCACCGTTGCGATTCGATTAGGCACTTTAATATGGTTGATAAGCAATTTATGCTCGTGAAAATGCATATGGTGAAGTCACCATCAGTTCTTCTGGTTCTTATTTAGGAGAACTCCTCAACAATTAACGCCCCTGCATCGGGAAAAGCACACATTTGGCTTTTGTAAATTAGATAAATTACAAACTGACCCACTAAAAGGTAAAAAATAAAAAAACTATTTACAAAATAAAACAACCGACTTCCAAAAAAACACTACAAAGTGAAAAATAACTTTAACTTCGGAAGTCACATCCAAAGACACCGACTTCCGAAGTTAAAGTTATTTTTCACTTTGTAGTGTTTTTTGGAAGTCGGTTGTTGTTTTTTGGAAGTCGGTTGTTTTTTTTTTTTGAAAAATGTTTTTTTTACGACCACGATCACATTGCTTTTATTTTTATCCAGTCAACCTTTCAGTAATCTAGGTTTACTCTAACGCTATTACTAACTCCCTTTTCTAACTTCCTCTTAACCTCCCCGCTAGATCTCAAGACATAAGCCTTACAAACAAATGCAGGCATCCGCTGCCGGCGCGGCGCGGCGCGGCGCCGGCGACAATGTCGATAATATCTTGTCGCGGCCTTGTCAGTCAGGTCACTGGACATTGCTGAAAGACCTACATATGTAATAATATCACATCACACTACGAGAATTGATAATTGTTATAGTACTTGTGGCATGTAACCGATTTGAAAGAGTTTTTATGGGGTCCAAGCGAAGGACTATAGATTTATCTAGATTTTAACCTTCTTATTACAAAACAAGGTTTATCTTCCGACCCAGGTTTAAACCATGGAGCCATTATTGAATTTAGAACTATATTCTGCCTATGGTAAAATTCCTAATACAAATCTGACAACTTAGTACCGAACTAAGTTATCAGTTTTGTATAAAGAACGTATTTCAATCACAGTTACGTTCTTATTACAAAAACTGGCTGCATGATTTAAGCCATGTCAAAATATAAATCTTGTTTCGTAATAAGGCGATAATAGTTTATTTAAGTTGATACGGTGCTACAAAGCTCTATTTGCGCTAGAATGACATTGACCGCTGGTAAACTTATTTATGAATTATGAAATAAAAAAATGGTGATAGTTTTCTTTTGCTTGTTTATTGACATACTTAAAGTCAAAATCCGGCCAAGTGCGTGTCGAACCACGCACATTAAAGGGTTCCGTAGTTGAGATGATTGATTTTTTATTATTTTAGTAATATTTTATATACATTATTTTTTAATTTGTGAATGTGAGAACGTTGTAGGCTTAATAGACTGTAGCTTTGTAAACTATCTTTTATTTTGTTAAGTACCTGATACTTGTTGACGGGCCTACTCTGTCCTCCCATACCTATTAACACTGTAACTTATAACATTGTTAAAGCCCACTTTTTTTTAAAGAGTAATCGTGGAGTTTCTTGCCGGCTCTTCTCCATAGGAAACGACCAATTGGAATCGTGCACCTAGCTTCTGACGTTTCATAAGTGCCCATGTAGGTTTATGTGAAAAAAAACAAAAAGGAAAATGAACTCGTTAACTTGTAAAGCCTACTTACTGTGATATTTTTCCTTTTATTTCGTTAAGTATATTACAGGTTGCTCGGAAACTGGACCTATTCCTTGAAAGGGTATATACTAGAGGTAGTTTCCAAAAAATTAAGCCCGCCAACTAGGGGTCAAAAATTAATGGTTTCTGAGATACGGAGGCTTTTAGATTATTGTTCAAATTTGTACCCCTATAAACGAAACGAACGAACGAAATTAAAAGGAAAAATATCACAGCTAAAAAGGTAAAAAAAAAAATGGCAGTTGTATATACAACTGCCATTTTTTTTTTTCGCCTATCCAGAAACAACCATTTAGCTAGCAGGGGGAGACCTTGACTCTAACAAAAATTTGCACTTTAAAGCTTAATATTACGCAAACTGTTCCCTGAATCGAAAAATGGTTTCCACAGACTCGCAATATTGTTGAACGACCTATCCAACGATACCCCACACCATGGAAAAACCGAGAAAAAAAAATATCATCCCCACATTACGCGCAAGGGACATACCCCAAAAAATTTTTTGTTTCAAGAATTTATTTTACCACTTTGTCGGCGTAATTAATATGTAGACCCATGCCAAATTACAGCTTTCTAGTACTAATAAGAGTCTTGGAACTAAGCTGGGGACAGGCAGACAGACAGACAGATGGACATGGTGAAACTATAAGGGTTCCTTGTTGGTTACGGAACCCTAAAAAACAAGATGGCGGCGTTCGTTCCAATTCTGTCCACGCGCAAAAAGATCCTTCTACAACTATTAGGGTTGTCTGCTGATCTGGTATCTCAGATTTCTATTCTATCTTCCATGAGCATCTTCATCGGTTAATATTGACACAGCCTATTAAATCAGCCTATTAATTGAGCCAGTGGTAACAGCTTAATATATATTATATATACTTACAAGTTGTAGGTGGTGGGTTCAAACCCAGGCAGAGACTTTACTTTGTGTAATTAATTTCATTACCACTGCTCTCAAAACGGTGAAGAAAAACAACAAAACAATATCGTGAGGAAACAGGCATGTCCCAGAACCAAAAATTCGAAGACATATTGTGACGTCTACCAACCCACACTGGGCCCGTGAAGTAGCTTACAGCCCACTCCCTCTCACAGAGAGGTGGCCTGTGTCCCAGCAGTGGGAACAATAGGTATAGGCTGATTATGCTTATGCTATTAAATACGCATTGTAAGGAGTTTATTATAAGTACATAAACAAAACGATTTGTTTTTGACATACATATATACGTATGTAGATACAACGGTCAAATTATCATATTATACTTGTCAAAAAATAATAGGCCCGTTTTGACATTTAACTTGAATCGATTTATCGTCAGTATCGAGAACCGAGTAGTATGGTTACTTCACTAGTTACGTTGCGATGGTCAATCGCGACGTAACTATCGCGATTCAAGTTAACTGTCAAAACGGGCCTATTATTTTTTGACAACTTTAACTACTAGCTAAGCTGTTTTTTTTTTAAATAATATTTGAATGGCCTGGTTGCTGGGACCTTTTAGCCAAGTCTTTATTTAGTTATAAAGTTTATTTTTAAATAATGATAAAATTACTTTACTTTTTGAGAGAACTAGAAGTTATGTTGCACCGTTTTGTTTCATTTGCGTACACTAATGCACGTTCACAAACACTTAATGGTTTATAATCCACCATTATTACACATTAATATTCGGCTAAAAACAAATTTTTGAAAATAAAACAAAACTGCTAAACATGAAGCTTCACTTTCCCGCCAAGAAGTCCTAGTTAAGCTGAACCTGCTGAACAAAACAAAGGTTGTAGACACGTTCTTTAATCGCTAAAACTTATTAATAGTCAACGAATATTCATCAATTGATTCATAGAGGAATATGGGCCAAGGCCCGTCCCTACTAAAATATTCAGCCTCGAGAGGAATAATAGATGAGATGATCTCTCAACAGCCAGATAGATAGAGAGTCAAGCATTATACTGGGTCAAATTAAATTAGCTTGCGAAACTCCGCAGATATGATGGGTATGATGGCCACTTGGCTTTAAGACTTTTAACCTTTCATTAACTCGTGGACAATGGTGTGGGTTATATGTTTGTTAAATCTTAGTTTAAGTATTTCTTTGTATTTTTAGCATGTAAGTGTTTTTTGTCCCTAATAAATCAATAAATAAATAAAATAAATAAACACAATAACTGAAAAAGAAAGAATAAATATTTATCAACACACTCTTAGAAACATAAAAACAAACACATTAAAAAAAAACAAAGTAAAATGAAAATAAAAACCAATTCCTGTACCCAAGTGAGGCCAAAAGGCTCCTACCTCAGCGTGATGCTGCGATAATTAAAAATAAGTGACAACAGTGAAACAACACACCACAGCACAACACTTACAACAGTGTAACTGGTGAAATGTAAATGTGCTGCACACATCTGCTTACACCTTTACGAATACAGGTGTGATGTTATGTACCATAGAAAATATAATAACAGATAAAAACAGCTCATTTATAGCTAATTTCACGTCAAAAAGTTGTAAGTATTTCTCTTCTAATGATTATAATTCTGTAAAACCATATTTGTTATGGCCGAGATTTTATTTAGATCAATATACAACCTGTTACTGACCTGCAAATTGCAAAAAACGTAATAAAATTTGAATTTCGCGGGCTACCTTAGCGCATCCCCCTTAATTTCTTGGTAGTTAAAATTTGGTTTTATTATTGTTTAAGAAGATAAAATAAATAAATCTCTTTAAATCTCTAAGCAAAAGTCCCCATGTTATCAGTTCGAAACAACCGTTCCAAACTCCTGAAAATAGAATCGATTGCATCAAACTCTGCCGTACACCCGAAACTTTAGCAGCCGATAATTGTTTAATATACATACTTATTAAAGATAAACGCAGGAAGATATTGAATTCCAGAAAGTTTGAAAGTGATCCTGTGTTATCGAGGAAACAAAATGGAAGACAGAAAACAGTTTCGCAGAAGATCCATTCTACGTCAATGGTCTAAATGTTGCAAGTTTCGCTTCACTTATTTAGTAGCAAAATGTTAAAGAACCGATAAAAGAAAATTTCACTTTTGACACGTTTTTCAACGTTCATCAATCGATGGTTTCTGGAATACTTTTTTTTTTGTGGGAAATTATCAAATAACTTCTCCGGCTCTGGGCGGAGCGGGAGGGCGTGTCAGACTTTTACTGACAAAAACCCACCCGTGTTCCTTCGGTTGCCTGTGTGCCAGGGCCACGATATCCCTTTCGGACTAACTCGCAACCCTGGTTCTGGAGTCCTTAGGTAAGTGACCAACAATCTACCCATTTGTAATTAATATGCTTAAATATGATAGTTCCCATCACATTTACTGTTACGATGAAACCGAGGGCTAAGATCATGTGAACTAATGAACAGAATATGTTAATAAAAGCAATAATAACTACACTTCGGAGTGGGTTTAATTATAGAAATACGAGGGAAAACTCTATCAGCTTAAAATAACAACTTTCTATCTGGTTTTGCGCTGATTCGATTAGAATTATAGTATTGTCATTTCCTTTCCTTCTTTTGGCCAATTAATTGAAAGATAAAGTTGGTTTGCAACCTTCTATCTCCTATCCCCTTTTCGTTCGCGTGTGAACAAGAAGGCTACACCAAGTGGCGCCACCCCACGCAATCTCGTCGCAACATTTTGAAAAAGGGATTATAGCGATTGTCTGTGTACGAAAAAGCATCGCTCGCGCGTCTCGTGCATCAACGAAACAAGTGAAAATTCGTGAAGATTGCATATATATCGTCGCTCCAGGCCTCCATTGCAACTATTAAGGTATAGTGCACCCTTTCCTCTGTACAAACTGTCGTTTTCATCGCTCAATTTCTCTCCAAACAGTAATTGTACGCCATCCATTGTTTGCGACAGCAACTTCAAAAATCTATTGTTCGATATCGCTTATTTGCGTAAAAACCTTCAAATATTTCAGAAATTGCTTAGCTAGAACTTGGCCTTACTTATAGCGCTAAGTGAGTATTTTTAACTTAGAAGTTAAATAAAATCAAGTGAATTCAAATAGCCTCTGCTAGCAACAATTATTAATCCTGGGGAGCCTGCTGCAATCAGCAAACGAGGATCGTCCATGTCTTGGTCAAAATTATTCAGTACTAGACCAAGACATAATTATGTACGGGCAATTCTCGTTTAGTTTGTGCTCACTAAAAAAGCGACTCAAACGCAAGGGTGGTGGGGTGGGGTGTCGATCTTCGCAGTGTGATTGTTAACGCCAGTAGCACACCTCCGCCGCGAAACCATCACAGCGAAACCGCAGTAGTTAAATTGTACTGGTTCGCGTCATGTTCCGCTACTCGAATCGGATGCGAGTAGCGAAACATGACGCGAACCAGTACAATTTAACTACTGCGGTTTCGCTGCTATAGTTTCGCGGCGGAGATGTGCTACCAGCGTAAAAGCTGCAAGAGAGTAGCTGAGGATCCAGTCAAATGTCGTGCGATTGGAGAGGCATATGCTGCAGTGATGCAGGATGCGAGAAACGCGGGACCGGTCGATGTGGAGTTCCTTGGAAGAGGCCAATCAAAATATTCACATAAGCCTACATGGGCACTTATGAAACGTCAAAAGCTAGGTGCACTGTTCTAATTGGTCAATTGGTTGGTTTCCTATGGAGAAGAGCAGGCAAGAAACTTCATGGTTAGTCTTTTAGAAAATAATTGGCTTTCACAATGTTTTCAAATTACAGTATAGGTTGGGAGGACAGTGTAGGCCCGTCAACAAGTACCAGGTACTTAACAAAATAGAAAATGATCTACAAATCTACAGTCTATTAAGCCTACAACGTTCTCACATTCACAAAATATAAAAAAAAAAAACTAACTAAAACTTTTATTAAAATAATAAAAGTAAAAAACTGTTGAAATTAAAATTGTAGATCCATTTATTAACGTCTTTCGGTTGAAAAGGTGGTGAAGATGATGCAACAGTGGAGTATTAGGCTGACAATGGTGATGAATCGACTAAACAAATCGTACCAAACAAATCAAACAAACAAACAAATCGTATCTAATAATGTTATAGCTGGCCTTCTGCCCTTCCTTCATGATACAAAGTTTGGTATGAATAATTTAAAAGCAATTCAGCTAACCACGAAGCCTGGTTGTGCCTGTAGTTACAAATTATACTGCTACCGCCTACCGCCTTCGCTTACCGGTGCTCGTAAATAGGACTACTGCTAATGGGAATATAATCGATTCTATAAATAATCTTAATATTTCCTATTTATGTTTGTGCCAAATTGAAAAGGCTGTGTTTGCACAGACTTGAGAATAATCAAATGCTGCAATAACTTGTTAGAAAGGGTTTTTAATGCAAATTATGGGATTTTCAAGTTTTGCCTATTGGAGCAAGTCATATATATTTTTACGTAGATATGAAATGTATTAAAATAGTCTCCACTAAACTTATTTTGGAGAGCAGTGGTGGCCCAGTGTTAAAGTCCACGGTAGGTCGTGGGTTCGAAGTCGAACTCAGACGGGCGCTTTACTTTTTGTAAATTATTTCATCACCACTGCTCTCAAAACGGTGAAGGATAACATCGTGAGGAAACCGGCATGTCCTAAAACTAAAAATTCGAACACATCATGTGACATCTACCAACCTGCACTGATTACGGCCCACTCCCTCTCAAAATCAAAATCGTTCTACTAAACTCGCGTCGCTCTGTCTGCGGGGGCTTTCATAATGATACTTCTTAATCGAAATCATACTGATCTGAGACAAACCTTTTTTATAATTACAACAAAACAAGACCTAATTATGATTCCGGACGTAATCTTATTGTCCAAGTGGTGCCGGACGTAAAGAATAGCACCACCCTATTTCTTCCCGTGGGTGTCGTAAAAGGCGACTAAGGGACTTACTAGAGAATGGGCAGCAGCGTTCTCTATGCATTTTAGTACTGCGATCGCCAACCCGCCTGCCAGGCGGATTATGGCAAACCACCCATTGGGGGAGGCCTGTGTCCAGCAGTGGACGTCTTTCGGCGGGAAATGATTATGAATGATGAATATTATAATAGCCACAAAAACTTGAATGGGTAGGTTACTCGGCTTCGTGAAGATTATAATTATCCTAACGAGTCAATCAAATCGATCAAAATCAAAAGTTATTTATTCAAACTTTAAAGGCTGAGAATCAGTACTTTTCGAACATCAAAAATTACATAAGACAGTCCCCCAAAAACGCCCACCCGTCACTGTTCCTACTGAGTTATGCCTACTGAATCTTAATT
The DNA here is from genome assembly GCA_963921375.1 of Tiliacea citrago. Classification (NCBI taxonomy): domain Eukaryota; kingdom Metazoa; phylum Arthropoda; class Insecta; order Lepidoptera; family Noctuidae; genus Tiliacea; species Tiliacea citrago. Next base: position 5,798,370 of record OY992788.1, on the reverse strand, counting down.
TAGCCTAGATATCTAAATGTATAGTCAAAAATAGGTCAGACCAAATACTATTATAATAATAATATCAAAGTAACTTGCAACCGACTCATAACATGTAGATACAGGCCTTTTGAGGTAGGTAGAACCGTGTCAGCCATAGAAATATAAAAGATAGGTGCCAGCTCTTGAAATTACGTCTCACATTCAAAGTTTTACGATTTGATAAATCAGAAAAAAATAATGAATCTGTAAAGATTTTATCAATAAAATAGCAATCATTTCTCCTAACATCATAACTCACATGACACGTAATAATGACCCATCCCTAATGACCACACGATCAATCTTCACCCAACCATAGACAGGTTAAAAGCTATGAGGAAGCTAGAACGCAAATGATGCATAACGATCGCAAAACTACCCTCAAAAACGAAAAAAAAAACGCACCGATCCGTCATACACAGTACCTAACCGTCGCAGCCCTGGCCTGATCAGAAAAGTCCATTAACATGCAAAAATAACAAAGGTAACGATTAACCCTTTTCTGCCGTCCCTGGGGCACTTTTAATATGGATACGCTGAGCTGGTAATGGCAAGCTTAATGCTACACATTTATAAACTTAAGCTGAGCTCTATGCATGATTTGATGTATAGGGTTAATGTTAGCTTTTGAAGGACCACAATTATACAAAAAAATACCCTCATGTATAAATAAATTACACTCAAATTGCATTCAAAACTAAATTAGCTGAATGCATAATCACAAATAACACTCTTCCTAAAAGCTGAATGCATTGGATGGGTGTATCATAATTTCTACACTGACGTCTTTGACGAACGTTATATTTATAGTTTACTAGCTGCGCCCCGCGGTTCCCGCGTAAGTCTCGATCCCGTGGGAATATCGGGATAAAAAGTAGCCTATGTCTTAATCCATCAATCTCCATACAAAATTTTATCAAAATTGGCCCAAACGTTTGAGCGTGAAGAAGTAGCAAACATGTACACACACACACACACTCACAAACTATCGCCTTTATGTCATTAGTGTGATATATTATATTATATGACATAGTGTGATTGTAAGCATTGTTCTCTTGTTAGTGACGTCGTGCATTTTTTGAGAATCCTTCAACCTAAACCTAATTTTAGTTGTATAATGAATACAGTTGAGGCGCTCGTGACTAAGTAATTACAACCGCGTCAGTCAACCGATCAGGTCTCAGGATCCGGCTGTCATTCGTGGATCTTTGAGTCGTTACGGGTCGTCTGAAGTCCGAAAGTCTAACAAACAAGTCTTAGGTATCGTATTTCCCAGTTACTGCGTTGTAAGGGCCGATAGGCAGTCGCTCCATGTCACATACTGGTATTAGCATCCGTTTAGACTGGAAGCTGACCCCAACATAGTTGGGAAAAGACGGCAGATTGATTGAAGGATAGAGTTGGGAATTGCTTGACGTGAAAGCTCATCTGCTTTTATGACTAAAGATGAAACTGCTGCGTATTCGGCCTTATTCACAGCCATGTATTCCAGTGTTTCCCAAACATTGTTCTGCAATGGCCCGTTAATTTTCACACTGCCCCTTCGTGACCCACTTATTACTTTTAAACCCAAGTTGGTTCCATTAGGTAAAATAATACACATTTATTAATAGTAAAAATGTTTTATTAATATTACATATTTTGGTATCGCCTATTTAGTCACTAAATTTTAGATCGATAGTAGGTATTATTTTTAAAACAAGGCGGGAATGTTGCTACCCGGTATTTTATTTTGATGGCCCGGTACCGGGTCGCGCCCCGGCAAATGGGAAACACTGATGTATTCCCAGAACGGATAGGCGAAGGTGTAATAAGCCTACATTTCTCCAATTATGTTAAAGTCCATGTAATAGGAAGAGAGAGTATTACAATTACCAGTCTCCGGGTACTAATACAGACTGGGCTGGTACAAGAAAAAATAATGTCTTAACGGCCGCATGTAACATTTTACCAAACCCGAGGATCGGTGCCAGGACCCCACAAGGTAGACCAACGACGCACTCAATTACCAAAGAATTACAATTATCTTTTTTTAAATACTAAACTTCTCGACAAACCCGAGGAACGAAGAGATGTTATCGATAAACATACCAGTATTAAACAACGAACTTTCGCTTTCGATCGTTCAAGATGAACGGTGCAATTTCGCGACCCATCCACCCATTTATATCAAACCTTGGAACACACAGAGTTGGAACGACCTATTCATATTCCTAGTGTGTGCATATTTTAAGACATGGTTATTGATTATCATCCCGATTTTGTCTAAAGGAAATAATATGTAACGGTGGTTAACTGTTATATATTATGTATGTATTTCTACAGTACTTTGCGTGTAGGTTTATGAATATATGAATGTCTAAGTGAAGTTATCATTCCAGTTGGTAACTACAGGCAAATTAAAGCTTCTGTATATTCACTACCTTCGTAAGTAATATACATATTTATGAAAGCATTCCTAGCTTTATAGACAACATTAACACATAGAAATGATTCACAAATTATACACATTTATCTCTCAAATTGGTCCCTCTGGAATAATTATGCAAGAAAGCTATTCCACTAATGCATGGCTTTATAAATCTACTGGGAAACCTAGAAATATTTAAAGTGTACAACCATTTTCATTTCAAATGTACCTGAGATAAAATACAATTAAGGCGATGATAATTTTATTATATATAACTTAGTATAATATAACCAATTTATTATAAAATACTACTAAGTAAAAGTCTTAAAACTTGGCATGTATTTAACGCAGCGACAAATTAATCGGAATTTGGGATTAAAAAATAATGAAAGCCGGTAGCAAAAATAGTAGGTTAGCAGCTACAGCGAAGTATTATTTTAAGTAGAAAGTCGCCTCGAAAATTATTAGCCTTAAAACTTTAGCAATAAACTTAAAACAAAATAATAAAAATTAAGGTAACAGTAGTTATTAAATAAACTTATTAACTAAAGTAAGTAGGTAATAAATACATCTGAGAAAACGTTTTTATTTTTCTTTCTTATGGAGTGTTTTGTTTTTAAGTATGTAAGTCTTATGAAGCTTTTATCGATTTAGGTAGTTTGTTGAATATATCCGTTAAAGGTTGGGTTGTCAACCCTGCAACTACTTTACTGGCTGGGTATAATTTGAATACAACATGAGCGATATTTCCATTTTGTGGCAATACGGGCGAAAAAGAAGAAGCATTAGATATTTTCCAACGATCTTTAACGCCATCACCATCATTCCTAATCCCGTCAAATACATTCACGTACTACCATTCAAATGACGTCATAGAACTCGCTCAACACGCGTTTCCATATCCAGCACCTTCGAATCCAGAACTATAACAATAACATCAATGTTACAAGCGACTCATCGAAGAAGATAGTTAGCTGATAAACTTCATTGGATAATAACCCTGCTATTACATGGAAATAGCTTTGAAACTATGAGCATTTTAGTTTTGATTTGGGCTTTTGATGGCAGATTGGTTTGAAGAATGTGTTTGAGCAGACGAGCTTGTACACGAATAGCTTCTGCCCGCGACTTCCTTCGCGTGTTTTTTACCGACTTCAAAACAGGAGCAGGTTCTCAATTCAACTGAATATTTTTTTTTTCGCATATCCGTTGCGCGATTACTCCGCCAATTATGAACTGATTTTGATGATTCTTTTTTTTTAGTAGGTCATACTTCAGAGGTGGTCCCATATAAACCGTATTGAAACTGATACAGAGCTTTTTGAAAAAATCAAAAAATATATACACAGATGACGTTTTGGTTTGTGGTTCCCTTCAGCAAAAGTTTTTCTCACTAGTCTATGTGGATGATGTTATAACTTCCTGTCACTGTTATTTACATAGGCATGTAATGGTATTAGAGTTTGTGTGTTGTAGGGTAGGTACCGCAACTAAAAAGCTGTTATATTAGTATAGCTTTGCAAGTGTTTAAGCCAAAGTTTAGCACTGAAAGCGGCAGCAGTTTAAACCACAAACGTTTACAATTATATCGTTACATTCTATCTCATGTTTTCTGAAACTCGTGAGGCGGAGGCAGGTGTTAGGCATAAATTACAGAAACTGTATTATAAGTTAGAGATTTGAAGGTAACTTTGAAAAATAATACCGAGCAGCCTTAGTTATGAGAAATTAATTACCTATTCCAAGGAACTCCTTAAGTGTTTACCTATAACTTTTCTCACCAAAGATAAACTAGAAGAATTCTACCAACAATTTGAGGCCTCTCGGCTATAACCTAATGACTCACGAAGACTCAGAATACCCAGAATTTGAAGATAATCAGCAAATAATCTGAACCACACGAGATGCAGGAGAAGCCATAAGAGTTTTATGTGATAAAGGTCCACTATCGAATAAGCAATAGACGAAAAACATAATTATGATAATTACAGAAATAGGATAGACTAATCCTGACTTTAAAAGGAATTCACGTTATTCTTCTACTTCGCTTCACTCTTGACAGAGCTGTCGTGGTCACAATGAACTGTGTCCAATCGCATGAGAGTCGTTGCCCACCTCACGATCTCTCTCCATCTGACTCTGTTATTTGACAGTCTGGTGTAGTCATTACCAGGGCCTCCAAGCACGGATTTCATTTGGTCATTCCACCTCATCGGTGGCTCTTAGGACTTAGGAGAAGCCCGGGCAAGACGCATATGTTAAGGAAAACTGTAAATAAAACTACAACCTGATAATCAATAGAACTCTTTATACTTTTAATTTGTACTTTGCTTAATCATCTTTGGATAATACTATTTAAAATTAAAAAACTTTAACAATTTCTATAATAATTATGAGCATTATCATAAAGTATCAATTATCCGTTTTGCCCGGAGGGGTTAGAATGAAGGGCTAACGAAGCGAAGGGAAGCTATTCCTACAACAGAAATTTTCACAATCCAAACATTTTTCGATCAGTTCTCTTACACCTATCAAACTAATATCTACGGCCTACAGTTACCTTAAATTTATACTAACTGCAGATTGCCAGGCGTATGTAATCAGCAGGCGTACAATAGTAAACAATTGACGGTCAACATCACCCTGTGATTCACGTGTTCTGTGGGCCTAGCGCGAACGCGCGAAATAAATTAGAACCATTTTGAAAATTGAACTTTGACTGCCTCTTTGGTACAGTGGGCGAAAATGCTACTGCCCAGCATGAGGTTGGATCCCGGGTCGGGCAAAGTGTTATTGGGATTTTCTATTTAGAATTTCTGTTGTGTTGATGGTTGATGGCAAAAGGCTCGCCCCCTATTACATGGGACTTAAACATAACTGGCGAAATGTAAGTGTACTATATAATATATATTAATGGAGCCGTTTATTATGTTATGATGTATGTTGACTTAAAAAAGCCTGGCAGTTGAGAGTATGTCATGCTCACTTAAATGTCTCGCCAATGGTGGCGCGTGTGTTGGATTATTCGGTTCCCTACAAAGTGGTTGAGCTGGATGGTGCTGATCCACGCGTCATGTTCGTGAACGGGCGCCGTTAGTTGAGTCTGATTTTGTAATATTTTAACCATATTTTTTTTTTTTTAATATACATATTTTTTTGTTTTTTACATTGTTCTCACATATAGAAGCGACAAGAATAATGTACCCAGGATTTTGTAATATCTTGATTAAAAAGAGTGTCCTTGGAGTTTCTTGCCTGTTCTTCTCCATAGAGATCTACGTTTTGGAATGGGCAAATAGCTTCCACTTTCTGACTAACTGACCGACTCTTTGACAATTCAAAGGTGCCTGTAAATGGTTTAAATTGAAATAAATGCTTTGAGTTATAGGTACATCTCTGCCTAACTCTTAGAGGAAGACCTGGCGTGATGTTATGTATGTGTTATGTTTAAAATTGAAAAGACAAATTTCGCACATAATATTGATATAGTTTTAAGACTTTATTCAAGCTTTGTTCATAGCTATGTGTGATAATAGTTGTGCTTGTCGCAAAAATGTTATCTTATGCTTTATGATAGTTTTATTTTCGATTCAACAATCATTTGAATTTCCTTTACGTTTACTCCGCGCGTTCGTGTTAGGCCCACGGATTAGCGCGCGTAATTTCGATCGACATTTCGAATCGACATTATGACCGACACGCGGCTAATATGCTGCATCGGTGGCTGCAATTCGACCGATTGAACTTTGCGCATATGCTGTTTGTTGTGGTCAGAAGTTTAGTCGGTCAGTTAGACTAGGTGTTTATTTGAATATAGCTACTCGTACTAATTGTTTGAGTTTCTGAAAACAACAGGTGAATTCATGACACGATGTTAGCTTATTCGTAACTTTGCAACCTCTTTGATCTTCAAAGCTAATTTTAAGATTTAAATCATATCCCACTTCTTAATAAGGTACCTATTCATATTTTTATTTATTTGAATTGCAGGAGAAGCAACATCTTTATAGAAAGTATTATGTAGGTATGTATGTGATAGGTACCTACAGCAGATTTTCCGCATCATTTCAAGCCCATATTTGCGATTGATAAAATAAAAAAAACCGGCCAAGTGCGAGTCGGATTCGCGCACGAAGGGTTCCGTACCATTATCTATAAAAACCGCAAAAAAAATCACGTTTGTTGTATGCCCTTGAATATTTGTTTTATTTTAATTAATTTATTTATTTTTAAATTGAATATATAACTAAATATTCTGTGAATATTTCAAGCGTATACCTGTTGCCGTTATCAATATCGAGCAAAAACGAGCTAAAAAATCACGTTTGTTGTATGTGAGCCCCCTTAAATATTTATTTTATTCAGTTATTTGGTATTTGTTGTTATAGCGGCAACAGAAATACATCATCTGTGAAAATTTCAACTGTCTAACTATCACGGTTCATGAAATACAGCCTGGTGACAGACGGACAGACAAACAGAGACAGACGGCGGAGCCTTAGTAATAGGGTTCCCGTTTTACCCTTTGGTATGGAACCCTAAAAAACCAGCAAATGTGCTTATAACCAACTTCGTGCTAGAATTTTGAGTGTAGAAGAAAACTTTACGTCACGAAGAATTTCTCACCCGTAAATATTGCGAACTTTGCGGCAAGTTGTATACTAGTAACACGCCAGTCTCACTCACGAAGCGACAAATGTCTAGCAATATGTCGCGAGCGCTGTCGTGCGACAAGTATACAAATGTCGCCATGTCGTACGCAACACTGTGACAAGGCGCCGCATATTTACGTGCACACTCGCTAGTCACGACGACGTTGTCTGACGTCAAGCGATGTACCAACGTTCAAAATTATTCGGATCGGTTTCACGATTTGTAAGCTGAAGAGTTAACCGGTCTAGAAAAGTTAAAAATCAGATTAAGAAGGGCAGTTTATTCATTCATCATCTCCCGAACTGCTTGAAATTAATAGTTACTCAATCTTCAGAACCTAACGAAATGTTTTGTTTAAACTTTTAGGTAACAAAACTACGGTCCATCAACGGTACAGACAAGGCGAGAAATCGTGTAGATACACTTCACTTAACACTGTGCCAAACACTGCCAGAATTTCTGCCGGTCTATTCTGTAACAATCTCACCGTGAATTTTAGTTGAAGTGAGCGTGGAGTGAACTATCAGTGTTATCCCACCTGATGATAGGGATGGACCAAGGATTACATTTACAATCATAATCGAGATTTTAATAATATTTGATTGCGTTTATTTAATCAGTTAACAAAAAAAAAACGAATTCATAACAAACAATGTAGATGCGTATTTTCTGTAGTAGATAGTTTAGAAGTGTACGTTTTATTTTATTTATGATATATAGGGCCTAATCTAGGAAAAAAATGGACACAATACAAAATTTAGTTTCTGATTGAATTTCTGTTTTGCTAGTTTTATTCAAAAACCCCTAAATAGTAATAATAATAAATAATATAAAATGATCAATATAATTGGCATAAAAATATTATAAAAATCTAGATTATGATTGTAAATGTGATCCTTGGTCAATCCCAGTGGAATGACACTGACAGCTCACTCCACGCAAGAATGCACGGTGAAATTTTAACAGAATCGACATGCTGAACTTCATTTTTAAAACATGACACTTTGACATGACCTTTTGTTTTTGTATTTATTTGTGTAGTTAGTCAGTTATTAATTTAGTCATCATAATCAGCATAATAATCAAACAGCATCAGCAATAATCATCCTGTAATAGAAAAGAAGAAAAGAAAAAAAGAAAGAAAGCAAAAAATAAAAGGCTATCTTATTTTTATTTATTTAATTTAATCAGCATATAATGTCCCCACTGCTGGGACATAGGCCCCCTCTCTTCGAGAGGGAGTGGGCTGTAATCTACCACGCGGGCCCAGTGAGAGTTGGTATCACGTCTTCGAATTTTTGGTTCTAGGACATGTCGGTTTCCTCTTAATTTAGTACCTAGTGTAAATAGTTAGGATTTGGTTTATACGTTGTGGACATGAGATAGGCAGTCGCTCCATGTAAATTACTGGTATTCAGCTGCATCCGGTTAGACTGGAAGCCGACCTCAACATAGTTGGGAAAAGGCTAGGCAGATGATGAGTGGAAATGGTTAGGTGTGTTATATATTGTATATTTAAGTACTATCAAGGAATTTCATATCTATGCACCTTAAGGACTATTTTTGCTTGCAGCGCTCGGCCGCTACATACATATAAATATACTACAATAACTTAATCATGAGAATCCACAAGACAATCTGCACGAAACACAACGTTTAGCCGTCAAACTACGTTGCTTTATCAACACCCTAAAAATCTACTCTCAAGACTGCTTTAAAGAAACGATAAAAATTCAATTCGCTTCATTTCCATACACCCGAATATTCTCCCAGAGGCGACTATTGGTATTCTAATGGTTCAATAATGAGATTTTTTTCGTATTATTCCAAAGAATAGGATGAGTTCTAAAACGTTGTAATCATAAGGCGGTGTGTCGACGCCCTATTGTTACTTTTTAGGGTCGAGGGGAACTTTTGATTTTGACGTGACGTGTTTCTATGCTTTGTGTTTTTTGAGTTTATTTCGTTTTAATAAATTAAATATCATTCTTATGAATGGATTTTTAATGTTAAACAATGGATTAGGTATACTTTAAAGTATTAATTTCATATTGGCTGATTAGGTATAGGTTTTTCTGTAGAACAGCAAACATTTTTATTAATAAAATCTTTGAATTACCCCTCTGTTCGGTCTTTTGTTTTACGTTTTTTACCCGACTGCGGCGAAGCCAAAAAAGTAGGGTTATGTGTTTGACCTGTATGTATGTATGTCTGTCCCTATATTCCCTCAAAATATAAAAAATCAAAATGGCGGATTTTTGGCGCCAAAAGGTGTGATTCGATAAAAAAATATCTCCCAGGCCTATCAAGTGGGGTATCAAAATGAAGGGTTTTAACAGGTGATTACATAAATATATACATATTATATGTTTAAATGTAATTTAAATGAGAAATGATAAAAAAACTTACCGTACTTTTGGAGTGAGTGAGTAAGAGGTCGTAATATCCCGATTATAAGTGAGTGTAAAAACCTAATTTACTGTCTTATAATGCTAACTAAGAAGCGTAAAAAAAAAGTAAATAAAAAAAAAAACTATAAATCCGACTGCGTAAAAAGTGAACTTAAAAAAAGATAGAAACAATATTTATATAAATGAATACTATAAACAATCTCATGCAGTCGGATGCATGCTTAACAATAGCGACCTTTGCCTTGGGTTTTTTTTTTACTTTTTATTATTACTTTGTGTAAAAAGATACAGAAACATCTCAAACTTTTGATAGTGCCTCAAGCCCCCATATTAATTCAGGGTTAGCCAATACCTACACAATTAATTTCTAATAATGTACCTACTTGAAATAAATACATATTTTCTCGCTCGCTATGGCTTATTTTCTCCATTTTACATTAGGTTTGGCAAACCCCATCATAAATCATGGATAAGCCTTTTAATTTTTTAACACAATAACCCTCGTTTACTCCTGTTTAATAGGAGGACAATGCTTTAATTCGACGCGCCGCGCCGGCCGCGCCGTGCACCGGCCGCAGACGGGCAAACACCCTATGATTAGTTCTACCCCGCATTATAGGATTTTGGAAATACCCAATTTTTTCCTCGTTTCGAAGAAACTGATTAATTTTGTTTTCCCCTTTTTTTAAACATGTTATCATGTACAATATTATACGTTTGTGTACCAAACGGGTATAGGATGGGTTATGACAAAATAATGTATACATTTTTAATGGCAGAAGGCTCTTAGTAACTCAATGGGGAAAGATCTTTACAATCCTTAAAAACGTATTCTGATTTTTTGTACGTTTACACTTATTGTTAAAAGCCCTCGTGTCATATTGATCGTCAGATCAATATGACGCATTGTATTCCATATGAATTCCCAGTTCTATAGAAATCAAAAGTTCGTAAACCTCAACAGGCAAAGGTTGTTCCAATACATGTCTTACGTAACAAAGCCCCGTAACGTAACCTAAACCCAGGCCTGACCTTTAGATCTTCGAGTATATTTGCCCAAAAATATCTAGACGTATCCAAAATTGCGTCACAAAAATAGTTGTGTGTATTTATATATGAAAACTGGTGATAGAGGAGAGTTGGGGCATCAAAAACAGTGAACGCGCATGCGCCAGGCCTCCCCTAGTCTGTCTGTTCGTTAACCTCAGATGCAGGGTTGCTAGCTAATCATAACGTGAAATATTAGCTGCTTTTTGTATACGAATGCAAAAAAGGGAGATTTTTGACGTATGAAACAAGTGTGCCATGTTAATTAGTGTCCCTGATTATTTTTTATTAATCAGGGACATCAAATAACATTGCAGTTTATAAATAAAATATTACAGATCGCGGTAGGTTATTTTAACCTAGCGCGATCAATAATCTTTTATTTATAAACTTCTGCCAAAGATCTACTTGATACTTCACGAGATAATGGATTAAACTATAGGTAAAGTTGAGTAAAGTTGAAGCTAACTGCCGTCTTAACTAAACCTAATTGACAAGAAGTCTATCGTAAATACTGGTAAGTAGGTTATCTATTTCTAAATTGTACCGAATAAACGACTTTAAAGATACATGCGGATTTATGAACCAATACACGGTAGCCTTTTCGCCTGCCTCACTAAATTCTACTTTTCTCAGCTTTATCCGTTTTGAAACAGTTCTAAATTCAAATTCATAGTCCTGATTTCGAATTCAGAATCTCATCTTCAATGTACATAATGCTCTGTTGGAATTCGAAACAGCTTTATGTATAAAAAAATCTGAGCATGTTGGGCAACCCTACTTGGAGATGTGGCCATGCAGTAGCAAGGAAGCGGATTTGTCTCGAGCCCTGCAAGGTCGGTGGAAAGTAGGTGGGCGATGGGGCGGGGGAGGGGGAGAGATGACGCGCAATTTTTCTTTACCATTTATGCAACCGAATTGGGCAGAATTATTATGGGTGCTTTGTAGTGAAGTGCGCAGTTTAGGGTTGATTATTTTGTTTGATTTTGTACTTATTGGATGTATTATTGGGTTCACTTTTAATATTTGATTTATTTGAAGAGGATTCATGTTTGATCGTACAAAATGTGGATATTTAAAATGCTCTATAAATGATTAATTTATGCTCGTATGTTTACAATGATAACGAGTTTTTGTACTTTTCAAACAAACACTAGCATGTGCACTGACATGGAAGACCACAAAAACGATAGAAAATCTAAACTTTAGATATTTCATCTTTTTGTGTTATTCCATGTTTAGATTCTAAACCTTATAATAATATTCTCATTCCGAAGAATACTCGTATAGCCAAGAATTCGTCACAGCGCCATAAAATAAATATGTTTCAAACATTACACACATGACGTCAAGTTTAACATTGTTTAAATAACACAGCTAATTAGCTCATTCATCTCTTGAGTAATTAGTGTAACGTACTTAATTAAATGTTTGAGTCATTTAAGCGGCCTACCCAAATGTCCTTTCTTTGGTATTGATCGTCGCATCGTTGAGCTCCTTAAGTTCTGAGTAGAGCTGCACGATTACTGACAAATGCGTGCACTGACTGGTCAGGTCCACTCAATCTGTGTGGTTCTTTCCTCAAAAGACCATTTCAGACACCAATCTACATGGCCTTCACATGATCTGACCAAGATTATGTCTGGACTTTAAAAGAGACTGTGACCTCTGAGTTTGTTTCGGCCTTTCTTCTCAGAGTAGTCAGATAGGAAACGCCGACCTCATCTAGTTTTAAAAATATGACTGACGTGTAAAAGTGTTTGTACAAACCTACTTACAGAAATAAAAATCATTTATCATTTATCAAATAATGATTCATCTTATTAATAAATCAAGACGCCGAAACAGAGAAGAGTGACATATTTCCACACATCTTGTAGAAAAAATTAAAATTCGGTTTAAACACATTTTATTTCTCAAAGAACAAATTACAGTTCACTTTAAGAGAAACTTAACTAAATTAGCAATAGGTTTATACATTACGACGTTCAAGCCATCTATGAAACTGAACACCATACCAATAACAACATATATAGCAGGTAGTTATGTACTTAAGTCTAATTAAAATACAAAACAGTTCAAAGGTAAGCTTATGTGTATAATATAAAAAAACAAAACTTTTGTGTCTAATATATAAAATTGCTTACTCTGCAAGCTATGTCGGTAACTCCGGTTCTTTTCCGGATAATTTCATTCCTGATCTTATCCTTCAAAGAGACTCCAAGCATAGCCCGATCCATAGCACGCTGCGCAACCTTGAATTTGTGGACTAGCCCGACTGTCAGTGTCCACGTTTCGGCACCGTATGTCATGACGGGCAGGACGCAATGGTTAAAGACTTAACCCGGTGATTCTTCGCACCCCCCGTCCCGCCGTTACCGTGACCGCTACCTTGACCAGGAATAGCGGGACCACCGGGAACTGGGGGCCGTTGTTGGTGGCAGTGGGCTGGCCATGTTTGTCGAAGGACCGATGGCCGATGGAGCAGACGAGTGCTGGAGTGGAGACCGCGTATCGGCAAGCGTAGTGTGGGACGCCCCCCAGCTAGATGGACCGACGATCTTAAGAAGGTGGCTGGGTCAGACTGGATGTGGAAGGCGGAGGACAGGGTGTTGTGGCGCAGCCTGGGAGAGGCCTATGTCCAGCAGTGGACTGCGATAGGCTGAGTTGATTGATTGATATAAAATTGTGAAATCAACTTGTACAAAATTAAAAGCTCTCAATCCGTAACATTAGCACTAGATTAAAACAATTTAAATAAGTGTTGTCATTATCATAGTAATTAAGTCTCTTCCGAAACTTAGTTAATTTCTATATTTCAGAACAACGCTTAGTTTTATCTCGATTTCAAATATAATAGATTTAAAACGAATCTATCAAATCTAGATTTAAATCGAAACTGAGCATCAATCTTTCTGCTGACACTCGGTTCCAATTAGCAGTGTAAAGCTCTATAACACGTAAACATGAGAGTTTCAGCTTTGCCTCTCAAATTGGTAACGGTAAACCCTATAGTGTTGTACTTTGAACCGGCCTTTTTCCTATAAAATTTCGTCAATCATTATGTCGAATACACTTGTATAGCGCTACAATGGTATTTTGGCGCGTGGCCAAATCGGAACTAACATCGTCTTCTTGTTCTTCAACACATTTTACAAAACGATTGCACAAATGTTTACCAGCAGCGCCCAACGTCATTCGAGCGCCAAAAGATTCAGTGTACCTAACCATAAACTCAACAAAATCATGTCCAAACGGACATGAACTTCGTAAACTAGAGTACACAGACACCTTTCAAGCCCACGCCACGTGCCTGCGATGTGTAGGGTTAAAAGATCACAACTGTACAACGGCACTGACAGGTTGATAGCCCATCCGCTGCAAATGCCGTTCAAACCAGGAGAAGTTTTTGCCCCGATTGCGTCCGGAAAACCGGAAAATTGGGGTAAAAATAAAATATTAATTTGCTTTTCGATTTTGTATTGGAGAAACATGCATCTTCAGACTGAGGATCGAAGGAGGATTGTATTTATAAAACCGTAGCCCGTAGCAACCTTTTGAAGGAAACATATTGTTCAACATCTTGTAAAAGAATTGATGAGATAAAACTGTTTTAATAATCATTTTAAAGCAGAAAAGTTTTCTACTCTCATCCAAATTAATATTCTCTCCATCTGTGAACTAAGTACTCGTATCCAAATCCTACAAACTTAAGCCCATTCCTTAACACCCATGATTATTTGGCTATCATAGCCATTAATCGTCTTGTAACAGACGATAAATAGGTAGGCACACATACCAACTTCTTCCTCTGCTCACATTTCAAACTGGCACCACCAAAGACAATAATGAAAAAAGTTCTGCCCACTTCCTTAGGGTCACCGCCCAATAACTAAAAGTATTTACGGCCAGTCACTTAGTCCTTCGTAAACAAAGCCAAGCTTTCGCTGACACGGAAGAGGATGGCTTGGCCTCGACTTTCAGCAACTTGGAAGGGTCAACCCTAATTACAGATACGGTTCACAAGCGTTTGATTTTGTTTTATTCGTTTTTTAAGGTCAAAGGGTTTGGCAGGATTTTTTATCATAGGAGAAAGGTGTGTTTGTTTTATTTATACCCAATTTCTATTGTTTGAAGAACCGTTATTACAGCTAAGATAATAGTAATTAAGGGCCTTGTTTAGGGCTCCCGCAGACAGGCGCGACGCGACATTAGTAGCACAATTTCTATGAAAACTGCATGGAAAGTGTCGCGCTGCCTATCACGCCCGCGATATCGCACCAGTCTGCACGAGCCTTAATGGTATAAACACTATAGCCTCTAACAACACTAGACCTCGTCATCTTATTTAAAGACCTCAATGAAAAGATACACTTATTAAGTTAGTTTTCCGATTTCTCAAACCTATTAAATCTCAAGTCTAACACACCACAAAAATTCCTAAACACTTCCGTAAATACTTTAGTGGTCCCCATAGTATCTGAGAGCAGTAGTGGCGCTGTGGTAACAGCCCCGATTTACGAGTTGTAGGTCGTAGATTCGAACCCAGACAGGCGCTTTACTTTGTAATTATTGTTTCATCACCACTGTCCCCAAAATCGTGTTGGAAAATGCTCTAGGATCAAAAATTCGAAGACATATGACATTTACTAACCCACGCTGGGCCCGCGTGGTAGATTACATACAGCCCACTCCCTCTCAAAGAGAGGAGGCCTGTGTCAGTAGTGAGAACATTAAATGCTGATTACAATGCATCAAGTCACCAACTAATAGGTCTAAGTCACGACGCCATTCTTCGTGACATCTGAGGCACTCGATCCGCATTCCCAATGACCTTAGACAAGATGCAATGCCGTCGTGAATGGAAGGGTCACTGGCCTCAGTACATACGTTATTTAATATGCAGTTTTATTTGCGTGCATTGTGCATTATTGTGAGACGTCAAGCTGCGTACAGGATGATTTATGGCCCCTGGATATTCTTTAGAATATGCCACTACTATAGTATGGGTTTTGAAATATTCATAGCACCTGTCATTCAGTCAAAAATTTTCCTTTGAGAATTAAAGTGCTTTGATGTCTGCCACAGAAATGAGATGGACCAAGGGGATTCTACAAATTCAAGGTCGCCCAGCGTGCTATGGAGCGGGCTATGGCGCAGCCTGGGAGAGGCCTATGTCCAGCAGTGGACTGCGATAGGCTGAATTGATTGAAGGGGATTCTTCTCCCGTGTTGGCCTTTTCTCTTATCGACAACAGATGTACGACTGCCTCGTTTGTCTAGTGGTTGCAAGCGTTACTGCTGAGCAGGAGGTTCTAAGTTCGATTCCCGGAGCGGATAAAGTGTTATTGGGTTTTTCCATCTTTGCAGCCCGGAGTGTTGTTTTTGCCCGGTTAATGGCAATAGACTCGCCCCCTATTACATGGGACTTAAACATAACTGGCGAAATCTGGGTGTACTATAGGTACACCTCTGCCTAACCCTTCGAGGAATTCAGGCGTGATGTTATGTTATGTACGAGAATAACTCATGCCGTGATAAAAAGTTTACCTAGACAGCAACGTTAGTTGCGGACTGTGACAAGTGCAGTTTTGGCGATGAAAATCGCAAAACTGCAGTTGTCCGCATAACATGACGATATTTTTTGCATTGACCTGCGTTTTCGTTTTTCTTCAGCCGTGACAAACTAGCAACGTTCGTAGATTGTAAATCTGTAGCGAAAACTCCTTTTATCATAAATGGAAATGACGACGAGCATTCATAACCACGGTTCAATAAGAAGAAAATGAGGGTCCCTCAAGTTTTGGGAAAGCGTGATGGCCTCTCGGCCATTAGAGTAACAATACCTTCTAGCACCAAAAGACGGACATTTTCCGAAGATTTTCTTTAATTTTTCGACCAGTTGGCCAATTTCCGAGTAGCCATAGCACACGACTCTACGTTTATAAATACACATCCTGCAGCATCCTCCAACTTCCTATCGATTAGGAAATCTTACAAGATACTGTGTGTTATGATAAAATACATCAGACGGTTCTTTTAAGCACATGCACACAAGAAATGCTAATTACGTCGTTATGAAGCGTTACTTTTATAGATTCTTCACCCAAGCACGACGTTTGACTTAGATTTAATCAGCGCCAGAGAAAATGTATTATTTGATGGAAGAAATTCACGTCTATCGTCATGAGTAAATACCAAGTTTAATTCCTTTTTATTACAATCGTCAAGAAGATCATAACATACTGAGTATTAACTTAATACGACCACTTACGCACGTGAGCCATATTAACGTAACCGCCGAACATTTAGCAAAAACACACGCAGTAATTAAACGGGGTACGCGATACCAGACCTTAAGGGCTTATCTGTTTATCTGCAAAACACTACTTACCTTGTAAACGATATATTCAGGCGAACTAGTGCGGCTAACAATCCAACAAGACAATGCAACACTCACTAACGATCATGTTCACAACACTAGCTGACTCGAGGTTCACAATAGGGGTTTATTTTTATTTTCGTTTCGATATTGGCGACGATAGCGAAGCGAACGCGCTCGGGTCTGTCTCGCGACTGCCCGGTATCGAGCGGGCGACCGGCGACTCCCCGCGCCGCTCTAAACCAATTTATAATACATACAGAGGCGCAGCATCCCCTGAAACCTCTCCATCCCAATCCGAACCTTGCCCTCTCCATAATAAAGTTAGATTTGGTTACGCATCCGAGATGCCGCAGAGGCAAAAACGTCGCCAGTCCTCGCAGAAAAGCCAAGGGTGCGAATTGTGTACGTTTCCTTCGTTTATAATTGAAATCAACGTACAAGGAAGTTCTTTCGGCTTGAATATTCATAGCAAGGATTAAATTAATTATCATAAAAGTTTTACGTGACATCTCGAAGACACCTGACTACTAAAACTACTCAGAGTTTTAGTAATCAGGTGTCTTCGAGATGCTGATCCAAGAGGGATACACTGACTGACAGTCTGACACTGTACTCTAAGTTATGTTTACTTAATGTTCCGCATAATAAGGTATGGCACAAACGTCATTCTTACGACAGTAGGTAACCGGTGATGAAAATTAACCTACTACATTTTACACGTTAAGAAAACTCGTTTTGTTGACATCAAAAGTATTTTTAATACTTTGAATTCAAAGAAACGAAGCTGAGATATACTTAAAGGAACTCCAGGAAAAAGACATACAACAGAGTGTTTTATTTATATTAGCAAATAAAATTGAATCTTAGCAGTTGTGATTTTCTTTGCAATAAAACAAAAGACTGTAGCAATGTAGCGTAGATGAAATGAACTGTGTTCTTTTACTGGAGCGCGTTTAATTTATCGACTGTTCCTGAAGACATTGTATAGGGTGCA
Organism: Tiliacea citrago; assembly: GCA_963921375.1. Taxonomy (NCBI): domain Eukaryota; kingdom Metazoa; phylum Arthropoda; class Insecta; order Lepidoptera; family Noctuidae; genus Tiliacea; species Tiliacea citrago. The sequence continues at coordinate 5,780,450 of OY992788.1, read as the reverse complement.
TGAACAGACCCTCTGCGAGTGACGATATTATAAATGATCGTCCGGCACTCCCGGGGCAGTTATCCCGGCTACCAATATGCTGGCTAGTGAATATTTTCTTCACTTCATGGACTATTATTGAGTAGCTACGGCTGGCTACGGCTGACAACGGCGAAAGAAAAATAAACGACATTCAAAGAGATAAGTCAACGTCAAAAATGTGACTTGAAGTCGGGTAAGGACTCAAAGTCAAAAAAGGAAACTATGGCAGTCAAGAAACGACAGAACAACCGGCCGATACTTCGGATTATCGCATCGTAGTAGACAACAAAATGTTATGCAATTTCAATATTCAGTTTAGTGAGAAGCCATGATGATTTATAAACCATTTAAGACAATTAGATGAAACGAGAAATAGAAAAATAGAAGAAGATCAAGTCAGTCAGGCTGATACCATATTGGTGTCTTCAAGAGATTGGATTAAGGCAGACATGACAAAATCAAAACAAGTCCACACAGAAACAGTGCTGTTGGTTTGAATAATGACTGAATAAGTATGGTGGGTAGTTTTTCGCATTGCTTTCAGTAAGGTTACATCATAATCAGCATATAATGTTCCCAGTGCTGGGACGAAGGCTTCCTCTCTTCGCGAGGGAACGGGCTGCAATCTACCATGCGGACCCAGTGCGGGTTATTAGATCTCACATGTCTTCGAATTTTTGGTTCTAGGACATGCCGGCTTCCTCACGATGTTTTCCTACACCGTTTTGAGAGCAGTGATGATGAAATTACTTACACAAAGTAAAGCGCCTACCTGGGTTCGAACCCACGGCCTACAATTCGTAAGTCGGGGCCGTTGTCACTGGGCCACCACGCCCACCACTGCTCTGCCATGTTGATGTTCTCGGGTTACCGATTTCTAAAGCCCAGCATAGATTCCACGTACATAAAATGCACTCCCTAAACTAAAACTATGACATATTTACCTACAGTCCCTATTCTTAGGACATCGCCTCTCATCCGGGCAGGGGGATTAACAGTCTTCCCCCAGTGTCTCCATACATGACAGGCAGCCAAAAGATCCTTGCTCCTTGCACAGAATATTTGAAGTATCCTGCATTACGACAGTGGCGAATAAGGGAAATATTGATTATTTTTAAAATTATTATATTTCAATATTATCTAGTGCCCGCGGATTCATTAAAATAACAGTTAGATATTACTGAAAACTTACGGCCTATTGAAAAGTTACTGTTTAAAACTGTTTTCTCAACTCCTGAGGGGCAGTTCGGGTATTTAACGTTCGCATTCAAATCTGTCTCAATCCGTCAAAACTACCTCTAATTTTCATACATTTTAAAAAGTTTTTGACATTGATTGTCGCTGAAATGAGATTGTGCCCAGATTTTGAACATTTTTAACTACGGGAATTGCCCTTCTGATAAGTTTCGGTAATTTGGTTTATATACCTTTATAATTTCAAAGAAATTGTATTTAATGTATCTGGTGGATAGAGTTTACCCGACAATTGTGAAATAGAGGGCCTATTTCACAATTGCCGGAAATAAATCATTTATTTTTTTAAGTGTTTCACCTTTGTTCAGGTAATTATTTTATGATTGTGGCAACCCTATTTTCTACAAAAGATCAGTTCTTGGTGAGATTGATTATCATAATCTAACCAACGTAATTTATAAAAGTCAAGGCAGATCCCGATGATTAATCCTTGTTATAATACGAAATTAATTCTATCGTTTTTATTTGGTGGACCGTTTGGTGATGCTATCTTGCTTGGAAAAGGATATAGGGGAGGATTCTTCAAGTCAAAGAAATAAATTGTCAAGCAAATTAACTACCAACTCAAGTCGTCCGTATTTCTAATCACAACTGTCATTCTTTGACAGACTTAGGGTGTCAATTTGCTTAATAATTAATTTCCGTGACTGTACATATATCATTGTCCGTGCGGAGTCGGACGTAAAGAATAGCACCATCCTATTTCTTCCCGTGGGTGTCGTAAAAGGCGACTAAGGGACTTACTAGAGAATGGGCAGCAGCGTTCTCTTTGCATTTTAACACCATACTGCTATCGCCAACCCGCCTGCCAAGTGTGGCGATTATGGCACCCCCTTTAGGGGAAGCTATGCCCAGCAGTGGACGTCTATCGGCCCGACGATGATGATTGTCCAACTGCAGGGCAAAGGCACAACATGAGCATGTGCCCATGGAGTTTGATCACCAGGCTCGCGCAAGGTGGATTGGCTGACTACCAACAATTTTATGATAAAAACTTCTCGAGAGCACGTGAGTGAGGCAAAACTACCTATACATCTAACCATGCACCTTAAGATCCCTCTTAAAAGAAGACGCAATCCACAATAGCCTCGTCAACACGTACGCTTTCCTACATTAACCGGCATAATCTTATTAAGGAACTTATTTAGGAGCTCCGTGCAGCACAACACCACCTTAAGCTCAACATAATGAGAGAAGTTACCGGGAAATGAATGATGAGGCGAAAATGAGTTTATTTTTCGTCTAACTCAGTACGGATAGCAGCAAAAGGTAAATGATGAAACAATGTTTGGAAAAGTGATTTTGTAAGTTACGTTCTTCTTTTATTTTCGGAAAAATGGTAGGTATGATGACAATTTTAAATTGAATATTATGATGAATTTAGTCAAATAAAAATCTGCTTCTCTGATTTCGGAAGGATTTGTTAATTTTTGCTGCTGACTGTTCAAGCAATTTATAATATTTTGCGTCCACCGGGTTAATGCTGTTTGAAGTTTAATCTGGATTGTTAAGATGGAAGTTTTAGGTAAAATTAACACTACTAACTTACTGCCGTCGAAAATAAGACATATTATTTCTGCCCTACGTGTCATTCACGTATTTTACGACATCTTTATATTAAGGCATTGGGCTGATACCGTGATAAAAATAAGTTTAATAAGTTTTTAGGTTTTAATAAATAAGTCTTAGAAACCTTCTTTTAAGTATACCTCTGTAACGGAAGTCCTCCCTCTTCCATAACTATGTGTACAACATACAAAGCCTGTTAATAACAGAATTTAACTTAGAAGGTAAAATAACAAAACTAGAACTAGAGAATAAAAAAAAATAATTAGGTGTCTCTGATACCTAATTAATTATTGTATGATATCAGCACAACCGACATCTAGGGAAAGAAGGTGTTATGTTGGACCATACATACAACCATACAACCTCAACCAATGACTGCCAAAGTAATTCAGTCCTTTTACTGAAGACCTATAGATAAACTAGCGAAAATTCGTCGGAACGCATCAGAAACTAGGATAAGATAAAGTAGGATTACTTCATCTGAACAATTTACTGAAGTAACGACTAAAGGGATGGCCCTTTAAAATAAACGAAGAAACTTATAAAAATAACTAAATAAATGAGCTCAGTACCGTTGAATGACACAAATCCTCAATCGAATGGATTCAGGGGTTTTAAGATTATCCCCAACAGATATGTAGATTCTGGGTGCCAGCGAGCAGTGCTCTTTATTTTTCACGTTTATTCATGCTGAAATATAAAATGTATCTACTTTATCTTAAAGTTTCTTATCTACACTGAATTTGTGGGATAAATTTCCAATAGCGTTTTATCTAAATGAAAATGTATCAATTTCTGCCCATCCTCATGGGAAAATGGCGGTACCTTTTCATGTGTAAGTTATACTCGTATAGGAATATATATTACACATAAAAAAGGTACGCCTTTTAAGACAACATTATTATATTTTTTATTTAAAAAAATATTATAATTATATTCCCTTACAATTTCAGTGCCGAGAGCCCTCCTGAAGGGTTCACTCAAGTCGCATATGGGATGCCGGGAGCCCTCGCGGAGGGCTCATTTTAAATATCCGTTTTTCTTAGCGAATACAGCATTATAAACTGTGAAAATAAAATCAGTTGGATATTTTAGCAAGATTTAATAGTATAGTCGTTGGTTTTCAAATAAAAGTTTTTTTTATTTATATTCTTTTTTTTTTTTTCATTATAACTTGCTATATGTATGGCGGCATGGCGTATGAGCTCTACGAAAAGTGGGTGGAGTCGAAAGTGTTAATACACAGTCGAAGGTATTTTCTTGCCAATTGATCCATCTTGATTACTAAAATTGCAGATTGGCGAAAAGCTGACTACAGGCCCTTTGGACCACCTACCATCTGCATAGCTTTATCTCAACTATATTGGGGTCGGCTTCCAGTCTAACTGGATGCAGCTGAATACAAGTATTTTAAATGGAGCGACTCCCTATCTGACCTCCACAACCCAGTTACTGGTTAATACGATACCCCTTGGTAAGACTGTTTGTCAGACTTTCGGGCTTCTAACCACCCGTAACCACTCAATCCACGAATGACAGCCGGGGGCAATGGCTTAACGTGCTTTCCGAGGCACGGAGGGGTCTTGGTATGTTAAGATGGTCACCCATCCATGGACCAACCGCGGCTAGCGTACCTTAACTTCATCGATCGGCCCGTGCGGCTGTTATCCTACTTCACTGGCTTAAGAAACTATTCATCTTTGTCTTTAAGGTCGATAACTAACTTTAACCCGTAACCTACCTATTAAGAATATTACTAAAACAACTTTTCTTGGTGGCTCACGTAAATAAACTACGGTAGTTACCTACGGTCACGTAAAAAGAATTTCCCAGGCGAATTTATTCACAAGAAGCACAAGAAATACTCATCTTTCAGGCTAAAGTTGACAGGCTTCCCTAACCTTCTTGTACAACTAAAAATAAAGCTTGGGGAAATAAACTAGCAAAATAAAAGCTGGAAAATTTTAAGAATAGTTCAGAAAACTGTCCCTTCTTCATATTCATTATTCTAAGTTCCATGACTATAAAAAGTTATCACTCATTATCGACTAGTAAATCCAGCAAAATGGGCTGGCTTGCTTTTCCCGAAAATGGAAATAATTCTAAACAACTAACCATAAAGTTTAAAATTGAACGTGTTTCACTCAATCAACTGCATTCATCAAAGTTGTCCTGTTAAGGCTCGTACAGACTCGCGCTATATCGCGGGCGCGACAGGTACCGACAAAGAAATTGTGCTACTAGTGTCGCGTCGCGCCCGCGATATCGCACTAGTCTGTACGAGCCTTTAAGACCCTGTCTTTTTGCCTAATTAAAAATACAATTCGATTTGTTCAACAGTACGTTTTTATTCGACAGAGAAACGCTATAGTCTATCACATCTTTGTTTTATTTGCTCATAGATTATGCAAAAGTAGATAAGCTCCTGGTTTCTACGTTTCTTTATAGTGACTAGTTAAGCCCCAGGCTTGAGCCTGAGCTTACGTGACGTGGACACATATAAACCAAAACCTGGTCAGGCTTTGGTTTAAATATGTGTACAGAAGCACCCAACACAAGAAAATCACTTTATCACCTTATCTTTTTCATATACTCGTGTTTCTGTGACAAAGAAACCTATTATTCTTTCGTCTTTCTCTCTAAATTGGATTATGCGTGGTTCTCCAGAATGGTTGGGTATATAAGTGCACTGACGAACACATTTTATAACATCCAGTAGAATCCGCTCATAATGACATCGAAGGGAAGTTACAAACACGTCATACTAAGCGGACGTCATACAAAGCATAGTCATAGAAAACAAACAAGTTCCAATTTTACAGTGTATCTATTCACAAAAAAAAAAAAACATTAAAAACATAGAATAAAAGTTGTAACACATTCTTAGTGTTTATGTGTCAGTGTTTCATGTCGTTTATTATGTCGCTATTTCTTAAAAATGGGTTAAATAATAAGCGACATGTCCCCATAAGCGAAACCATTATATCCGAACTTTGTTACAAAGCATTTTATATGAAAACCAATCTACAAACTGCAATTACATACGTCCTGTAAAATTAAAAAAAAAAACAATGAGTTGAGAAGTTTTAATTACCGAAGGTAATGAAAGCATTTCTCCTATAAAGTAAAAAAAAAATCAAGAACCACCAAATAATTGTTTTCAACTATGGCTCTATGCATTTATCATGCCACACAATTCCCCTCTGCGTTACATTATCTATGCCGCTATCAAAGTGCTATCATCGGTCGCGGCGCATTTCAAGGTGCGAACACATGAATTATTGAGACGGTGCATCCCTTGCACGGAGATTATGCTCTACTGTTACGCTTTATTGTATTACTGTGTAGCTAGCTGGAGTGCTTCGAGCTATAAGTTTTATCGAAGCTGGATCAACGCTTGTTAGAGAAAATACCTTTAGAATGTACTCGTACAATTTCAATGATTAAGACCAGGCAGTCTAAATCAAACTTCCACGCAAGCTCCGCCCCTTGCTCCCCGCCACTCCGTTTTGTGCTAAACGCTAACATATCAGTAATAACGTTGAATATCGCGTGCGCTCTTTGATCGTGTTCGAGCACGAAACTAAATAGCGTAAGTCTCAATTCTTATTTCTTTTATAACTAAAGTAATAATTGGTCTAGAGATAAAATATATGGTGGCTGGATAATAAACTATATTTTCATGCTGTAAATATTTATTTTAGACATAAAAACCAAACAATCTTGTTTGTGTTTTATAATTATCCTTAAAAAAAAACTTGATTTTCGAATAAAAAATGTATCGAGCGAAAATATTACAATTACGTTGAAAGAAAAAGATCCAATAAATCATATACTAAAGTTTCATTTTGCTTGTATGTGTGACTGTTTCAGAATATTCATGCAAATTAACATAAAAATCAAAATATTTTATTTCACATAAACCTACATGGGCACTTATGAAACGTCAGAAGCTAGGTGCACGGTTCCAATTGGTCGTTTCCTATGGAGAATAGCCGGCAAGAAACTCCACGGTTACTTTTTTAAAAATAATGGGCTTTTACAGTGTTTTAAGTTACAGTGTTAATAGGTACTCGTATGGGAGGACAGTATAGGCCCGTCAAGAAGTACTTAACAAAATAGAAAATGGTTTACAAAGCCACAGTCTATTAAGCCTACATCGTTCTCACATTCACAAACTGAAAAAGAATCTTAAAAAATAAAAAATAGGCAGCCTCCTCTTAATATTACAATGACAAAGTATTTTTGGAGGTGAACGGGAATAATTGCAGAAATTCTTACTTTGATTGTGATGTTACACACGTATTGAATGGGGATGATAATTAAAGATGATGCTTAGCTTCTAACATGTCCGATTCCCTGGATGGTAGCAGTCATCGCACGGGGCTCGTGGCTAAGTAATAACAGCCACACGGGTCGATTTGCCGCCGTTGGTCCGTGGATGGCTGACCATCTTTACATACCGAGACACCTCCGTGCCTCGGAAATCACCTTAAGTCGTTGGTCCCGGCTGTCATTTGTGGATCTTTGTAAGTTATCACGAGTCGGCAGAAGCCCGAAGCTGTGACAACCATTCTTACCAAGGGGTATCGTATTACCCAGCAACCGGGTTGAGGTCAGATAGGTAGTCGCTCCATGTCAAATACTGGTATTCAGTTGCATCCGGTTAGACTGGAAGCCAACCCCAACCCAATTGGGAAAAGGCTAGGCAGATGATTGTAACTGTCATCGCTACTATTTATAATCACGTCATAACAGGTAAGCCAGTTAACGGTAGCAAGAAAAGGAATGATCAAAAATGATTTAATATTATCCGGAATTCTGTATGCACAGATACAGTAGGTAAGCTTCATTCAAGGACAATGTGTAAGTTGTAAAGTCTCCTGGAAAATTATAAATCGTAAATATGTACGTACACAGACAGTGTAAAAATAATTATTACTGAAATGGGAATTCAGTGCTAAACTAGGAGCTTTTGCAAAAACTAAATATATGGTATTAGTTTTCCCCAGATTGAAGCTCGTGGCTGATATCTGTCACATTGCTATATTTATCTAAGCTACAATTTTCGCCACAAGCAGTTCCAGCTCAAAAATTCGCCGTTTCACTCGTGATTGATAATAATTTTTATTTGTACCCCGATTGTTTGATTGATGTGTTTGAATATAAATAAAGTAGGTGCCCCGGCACGGTGGGCTGACAATCGACTTTCACAGACTTAGGGTATTCAATTTTGAAGTGTCTTTTTTTTGTTGGATATTGCTTGTATTAGCTATTACTATACACAAATACTAAATCGTCTTATGGACCTCTAAGTGTAATGGACTATAAATCAGGATCTCTAAGTCCTTGAAAAGCGACCTTCGCCGCTTTAATGCAGACCACATTAAGGACGCGATAGAGCGAAATAAGGGCTCCAAGGTCTTTGCAAGGTCTATTGGACAGAGCCAGCTTACAAAACTGAAGACCGATAATGGCAGTATCGTATCAGCCAAACCTGAGCTGTTGGGAGAGATCGAGAGGTTCTATGGACAGTTACACACATTCACAAATAACCCAGGTACGAATCTGGCAAACGACCTAAGAGCTAGATTGACCCGACACTACACTGAAGACATCCCGGACGTCAGCTTGTGCGAGATTAGGATGGCTCTGAAGCAGCTCAAAAACAACAAGGCAACGACGGAAGGCGAAGGCGATGACGGAATTACGGCCGATCTCAGTCAAGTCCGGCGGAAAACCCGTTCCCAATGTCCTCCAGAAGCTGTTTGATTCCGTCATAATCAAGGGCAAAACGCCACAGGTATGGGACAGAAGTATGGTGATCCTTTTTTTAATAAGGGTGATAATTCCCTCCTTAAGAGTTATAGGCCCATCTCACTTCTGAGCAATGTCTACAAGCTGTTTTCAAGAGTCATTACGAACCGTCTCGCACGCAGGTTTGACGACTTCCAGCCTCCCGTATTCCTTAAAGGTTTTAGCACAGTAGACCACATACAGACGCTGCGGTAGGTTATACAGAAAACCGAAGAGTATAACCTGCCTCTCTGCTTGGCGTTTGTGGACTACAAGAAAGCCTTCGATTTGATCTAGACATGGGCTGTACTGCCGTCTCTTCAACGGTGCCAGATCGACTATTGGTACATCGAGATGCTGAAGTGTCTGTACAAAAATGTCACTATGTCAGTCTGACTCCAGGACCAGACCTCGAAACCTATCCTTCTGCAGCGAGGTGTGAGGCAGGGAGACGTTATCTCTCCGAAACTGTTCACCGCTGCACTGGAGGATGTCTTCAAGGTTCTGGACTGGAAAGGGCTAGGCATCAACATCAATGGCGAGTAATCACTCACCTACGGTTTGCCGACGATATAGTTGTCATGGCTGAGACTATGGAAGACCTCAGTACAATGCTCGATGACCTCAGTAGAGTTTCCGAAAGAGTGGGTCTTAAAATGAACATGGATAAAACAAAGGTCATGTCAAATGCCCATGTAACACCCACTCTCATGAAGATCGGAGACGCTACACTCGAAGTTGTGGACGAGTATGTTTACCTCGGACAAACTGTCCAGTTAGGTAGGTCCAACTTCGTAAAAGAGTCAATTGTCGAATCCGACTCGGCTGGGCAGCGTTCGGGAAACTACGCAATATCTTCTCGTCCCACATACCGCAGTGTCTCAAGACGAAAGTGCCAGTGCATGTTGCCAGTGATGACCTATGGCACTGAAACGTGGTCGCTCACAATGGGCCTTATCAGAAGTCTAAAACTCACCCAAAGGGCAATGGAGAGGGCTATGCTTGGAGTTTCCCTACGTGATCGAAACAGAAATGAAGAGATTCGCAGGCGACCCAAGGTAACCGACATTAACAGAAGACACGAAGAATTGCCAAGTCTATCTTAAATACATACGCATTTTAACATAAAGGTCCCTGTGCACCGTGCTTTAATTTAGTTTTAAATTAATCGAGTTTATCTTCATCCCAGGGATATTTTTAGTTATTTGCGAGTTCCTCCCACTCACACACCCACGTACAATCAAGGTTGTTCAATCAATAGATGAAGCTAAAAGTCTGAAATTTTCCGTTTTATACGAGTAGGTCGGTACATATGAAACGGAAAATTTCAGCCTTTTAGCTTTTAACTTTTAGCTTCAGCCTTTTAGCTTTTAACTTTTAGCTTCAGCCTTTTAGCTTTTAACTTTTAGCTTCAGAGTTTTTATGTTTTTTCTCTCGTTTCTATGAGAATAGCTCATAATATCATGGCCAAAAGATTATTTACTTATTCTAAGGTCGGACGTGCCCAGGGTAAGCCCGATATCCTATTGAATACCTCGTAAAAGCTCTTTAAAATTACCATTTTGTTCGGATGGAAAATAAAATGCACTTTTGCAGCAATTTTATGCCTTCGTTGAGATTCTGCTTACTAATGAATATACCGCCAGTTGCACGTAAGTCCATTAAATTTAATTCCCCATTCAAACGAATGTTTTCTTTATCTAAGGGAACGTATCAGAAAGTGAGTGAGTTAGCCTATCAAAATGTGTCTCAAGTTCGACCTTTTTTTTGTTTTATTACATAATTACAAGGAGAATGGACGCTGTTTACTAAACAAACCGATTTCGGGCTTTAATTTAGAGTAATTTAGTAAGTAGGTATTTTAACTGCGTGTGTAAGTATTTAATTAACGCACCTTAAAAACACCATCTAGCCCTTTTATTTATTTAGTCGCAAGATAAAATAAATACTTACAGCTTAATTTTCCCTGCCGTTAATATTGGTTCCGTGTCCCTAATTACATAAATATTTCCATTGGCTACAGGAAAACGAGCATGGCGTGGTAATAACACCTACATATGTGCTCCTATTTCGTGTGTTATGTATGTTACTAATTGCTCCTTAAGGAGTGGTGTAATATTACATAATGGAGGGCGTGTTTGTGTATGTTTTGCTAACAATAGTTTCACTAGTGTTAGAAAGAAGATTGGCCGTCTTTGTAGGCGCAGACTTTTTGTAGGGTAAAGTCAAAGTCAAAGTCAAAGTCAAATTATTTATTTCAAATAAACACATAGATGGCACTTTTGAACGTCAAAATTTACAAATAAAATAGAATTGATTCTAGTCGCTCCTTCCAAAAGGTAGCTTCGTATGGAGAAGAATTGGCAAGAAACTCCACCGTTACTCTTTTAAAATGTTTTACAATATTTGGTATTGGTAAATCAATTATATAATTAATTATTATATATAATTATATGTGAAGACGATGCACCTAGAATAAAATTACTATACCACAATAGGTAAAAATATACGGTATAAGTACATACCGTATATTTTTCTAATCAAAAACCTCAACAGGCTATCATGTTGTTTTTTCTACGATCTAAAAGAAGTACCTGATTAATGGTTTCAAATATGAATGCACTCCTAGTTTATTTTTATTTTATTATTTAGATCTTCTCATTAGTACGCTAGCATTGCAATTGACATGTGCAACGCCTTGTAAGTTTTTTTATGCTCTTGACAACTGAACTGTGCGAATTTACGGAGTCGGAACAAACGATATAAATATACCTTATACATAACATAATAAAGATGCCAAAAAGCATGTTATTGAACAGTAAAATGCTCTCATAAGATTTAATGAAATATACAAAAAATAACCGATCTTCATTTAGGGCTTCAAACCAAACATAGGGAGAGGGCACACTATCTGTTGCCACTCAAATGCCTCCAAGACCTGAGGCATCATGAGGAAATTTGCTCCCTAAAAATTAGGAATGATGATAACGTGTAGATAACTAGATATAGAAAGGGTGGCAACGCCTGGGGGCGTTGGGGTGTCTGGGTGTATCAAGGGTGTCTGGGGGTCGGTAGTACGTCAATAATTGGCATCAGAGGGTCTTCAGTCGGCTGGAAAGTTACGAGATGAGATAAGAACCTGTCTCGAATCACAATAATGTGTATATAGTTACGGTGTTTATCTAATTGTGACGTGTATAGGCATCGTTATACGTGCTGACGGCTATGAGCAGATGCCGCGCTGACGTTGGGCTTCTTCTTAATTTTTTTTTTGGGTGGGTTTACTCTTGACCTTAGTCTAGGTCAGAGGTGACAGAGACAAAGTAGACGATAGAGTGAGCTTACCCAGAAGAAGCGCCTGTTCACTCTCATTTTGAAGAGATTAGGGTTGTATGCGTTCGGAAACACAAACGCAGGTAGAAGGTTCCACTGTTTTGCTGTGCGCATTATAAAATATATTTGGAAACGCTTAGTGCGAATTGGTGGAATAGCAACCAGGAAGGGATGGTAACTTGCAGTGCGTCTAGATGTCCGATAATAGAAGGAGGCCGGAGGAATGAGGTCGTGGAGTTGGGCACACTCACCGAAGTACAATCCGTAGAAGACCGACAAGCAGGCAACCTTGCGGCGATGGGCCAAGCTGTGAAGCTTGGCATCCACCAGTTTTACGTCACCAATGAGCCTTTTAGCTCTGCGTTCCACCGAGTAACGTGCGGCAAGTTGGTATTTAGCTGAGCCGTCCCAAAGGCGGCTACAATACTCCATGCAGGATCGGACCTGCGCCTTGTAAAGGGTCAACAGCTGTCCAGGCGTATAGTATCGCTTCACCCTATTTAGGTTGCCCAGTTTCTTGGCCGCAGTTTGGGCTTTGTACTCGATGGTGGCGCTGAAGTTGAGACTAGATGTCAACTCCATGCCTAAAAGCTGGAGCCGACCAGTTACAGGAACCGATGTACCCCGAAAAGTAGTAGTTTGGTCGAAACGACTCCTTTTAGCGGTAAAAAAACACGCTAGTGTTTTGGTAGCGTCAAAAGTGATCAGATTATCATCACCCCACTGGGAGACAAGGCTTAAGGTTAACTCTGTCCGCTCTACCATTGCCTCTCTCAAGGAACGAACTACGGCCCCGCTGGTTTTTGCGCTGGACAAGTATCTCTCTGAAACAGTACTGTCGTACGCGTACCCAACAATACCAGTCTGTAGTAGGTCATTGATGTGCAGCAAGAAAAGAGTTGCAGAGACTTGAACTTACTGTTCAGTACCCTTTCCATAACTTAGCACAGAATGGAGGTAATGGCGATCGGACGGTAATGGGCAGGGTCTGCACGGTCGCCCTTTTTGGGCACTGGTTGTACATTTGCAAGCTTCCAGGATTTAGGCACCGTTCTTTTTTTAAGAGAGAGGTGAAACAAACGTGTCAACACAGGAGACTGTTCAAGCACACACTGCCTCAACACTCTCGCCGGAATGCCGTCAGGCCCGCTGGCCTTGTTCACGTCTAGACTGCACAATACTCTTCGGACCTCTTTAATGTGTACCGCGATCTCCGGCATCGAGGAGTCACAACGAGGTACAGTAGGTGGTTGCTTGGAGCCAGCGTCCAGACGTGAATTGCTTGCAAATAGAGATGCAAATAAATTTGCTTTCTCACTTGCAGAGTGGGGGCCAGCGACCCATCAGGTTTCTACTTGCAGAGTGGGGGCCAGCGACCCATCAGGTTTCATCATTAGAGGTAAATGGGACGACAGAAATACGCTTCAGCCGCTTTTGACAGGTAGGTAGGTTTTTTTTTAAAGATATTGGTATTCTCACATCACAATTCATCTTCGCCAACATCTTATATGTTAGGCAAAATATACACTATATACTTACACACTAAAAACAGTGATATTCACAATATTAACACCAGAAATAAGGATAAATTACGTGCTGCAAATTACGTGTGAGCTATCATAAGGCAAATAATATAATTATTTTAATGTTCTGTGTTGCGCAATGCAAATTATTTTACATTTTATTGTATAGATTGAATTCAAGTTGTATATCTGAACAGACAGCTGTGCTGCTGGGGAGTTTGTTGCGCCACTTCTTCTTCCCAGCTAAAGCACTAGGAAGTGGTGAAGGGTGGGCGTTTTTGGGGGACTGTCTTATGTAATTTTGACGTTCGAAAAGTGCTGATACTCAGCCTAGTTTGAATAAATGACTTTTGATTTTTATTTTTTTTGTACCAAAACTCTTTACTACCCGGAGGGTGCGATGCCAGCTTGGCCCCAATACGGCTGCGACGGCAGCGGCTTCATAGCTTTTACCCCGTGGCTACGAGCTACACGCGCCAGCGACACGCGTCTTGCGACAGCGACTGCGGAGAAAAGCAATCCGCGACTTGCGAAGCGACACTATCAGTAGGAATCGGTTACTATTAGATAGTTCAACAACATTCATTGCGTTATTTACGTTGTTGAGCACACAATTTTTTCTAGCTCAAGAAGCTATTTAGGTACTTCAAAATAATTCCGATTGTGATTCAAACCGTGTTACGTAATTAGGGAAACAGGTGACGCGCGCGCGTATCGCTTAACGCAAGTCGCATCGTCGTCAGTCGTATCGACGGAACCTTTTTTTTTTTAGGTGGAAATTTATCAAATAACTTCTTCCGCTCTGGGTGGAGCGGGACGGGTGTGTCAGACTTTTACTGACTAAAACCTACCCGTGTTTCTTCAGTTGCCTTTGTGCCAGGGCCACGATATCCCTTTCGGACAAACTCGCAACCCTGGCAGGAATTGGCCCTAATGGACCCCGTCAGTTGGTGCTGGCATCTCTTTGAGGCGCGTGTGAGTCGCCCGATGCCTGAGGTTGGAATCCCTATGGACGATTGCCGCAGTTGCCGATGATGTCGTCTGAAAACCCCAATAAATATGAAATGTATTTTTCATCACAATTGCTTGTAAAGTGACTCTTATGGCAACGCATTTAGGTTCATAATTCAGCTTATTATACACTCGTGTTTTTTAATTTACATTATGACATTACTATTCAAACAATATTATGAAACGTGAAAGCAAACCTAAGCTGACTTCTTATTAAAGCAAAATGGCTTAAGAAAGTGGTTAAAATCGTCTTTTAAAACAGCAGGTACTTTTTTTTTACAGTAGGGCTCTATATTTCTGTTCATATCTGATCTATCTCATAGCGACAAAAAATACACCACTATTAAATGTAAAAGAAAAATCAAGATAAACCGCTAAACATTTCGCAAGAAGCAAGCAAAAAGCTTTTAACAGCTTGCAACCATTTTCCAGCACTAACGGTTTACAGTGCACACAAACAGACAGACAATTTCATTTGTATCATTTTTATTTTAGAGCCCTCGTGATAGTACAGCAAGGTGTAATTACATGGATGTTACAGTTGCTGAAGCGAGAAATTGATAATATTGGTAAAAAGTTGATAATATTGTAGATCGGATGGATTATGACAAGAGGATGAACACTTGAACAGCAGCATCCTCTTTTTTGTGTGCATTAATAGAGAATGCAGGAAGACGAAAGTAAATTTGTATTGGTACGGCATGTAGGTACTTAGTTTTTGTTTTTTAGAAGAAGAATAAGATGACATCTAGTTTCTTATTACACCTTATAACAGCTCTAATACAGCTATTATTCTGCTTCTCTATTGCTTCTACAGCTACTATACAACGCTACTAACGCAAAAAAACTATATAATATGGGCCTCTTTTGTCCTAATAAGGACTGTATAAGCGCTAATACTGCCTTTATACAGCCCTGAATATACAGCATCAAGAAGAAAAACGAACTTAAATACAGCTTGTATACAGCTTGCATCAGTACTTGGGTGTCTACATACGTTTTTTAAAGGTACCGTAAGTTTATTTTTAACGCAATGTCGTTACACTTATTAGATTAAACTATTTTTAAAGCTACACCTGCTTCCCCATTAAAAACTTAAACACACACTCATAGGGTTGAAAATCCCTAGTATAGCAAAGCTTATGTCGATTACATTGTGGCCATGTAATTAGCGGTGTTAGCATTCGATTTTGTTTCTTATTAAAACGAATGGTGATCACCTTAGAGTGCCTATGTTCACTATTTTGTTCTTAAGTGGCAATAAAGTATGCATTAGTAAGACAGAGGGTAAGTTAGGGCTAAGAGTCTTAAGTTAGGGTTGTGCATATTCAGTAGGTACCTAGGTATTTAAACGACAGGCAAGTTTCAGTCATTGTGCAAAATCTTATGTGGATGGAGAGGCGATCCAACTCCTTGACATCACTGAACTAGTGCAAGTAAAACCTTTTGAGTTAGTTTATTGCAGTATGAGTGAACTTAACAAAGAACACGTGAATGACACGTCTTTAAGGGGGATGCGCTAAGGTAGCCCGCGAAATTGAAATTTTCTTACGTTTTTTGCAATTTGCAGGCAGTACAACTAACTCTCTTCGTAAAATCCTATTGAATGAATGTTTCTGAAATAATTATTCAGTAGGATTTTATGAACTTTGAGAGTTGTAATGCTGATTCTAATGATTATAATTCTGTAAAGCCATATTTGTTATGGCCGCGAATCATATTTAGATCAACATACAACCTGTTACTGACCTGCAAATTGCAAAAAACGTAATAAAATTTCAGTTTCGCGGGCTACCTTAGCGCATCCCCCTTAACATAAAGTGAATAAGAATAACGTTATTAGACGATTTCTTAATTTTATAGTGACAGCAGTTTAAGTTACATTTAGATTATTATCCCATGGGAAGAAGGCGTCAGTTTATGTATGTATGTACATTATTATTAGCTAATAGGCTAGATTGTAATGTGAATAAAGTATTAACAAGTGTGATACTTTATAAACGGAAAAAAAAATGTGCAAAATAATTGATCTTCTTGGAAGGGGATTTAAAATTGTAAACATTTGTGGGCATCTAAGCAAAAAGAGTCCAGTAATTGAGTTAAAACTAGATTCGGTATCGAGAATAGTCAATTGATAATAAGGATTAAAAAATATTCAAAAACTGGCAATTATTTTTATTAGACATTTGAAGTAGTTGAAACTCTGTCAAAGCTTGATTTGAGAAAAACTATATGAACGAGGCATTCCACTGAGAGCACTGATTTCAACAGCACTTGACCGAACCGCACCTGAGCACTTCCACTAACCAGGATGGTACGGGGATACCGCACGGTCTCCCGTGAGGCGGCGAGCCTCCTTGCCGGATTGCCGCCATGGGATCTGGAGGCGAAAGTCCTCGCGCACATTTGGGTGTGGCGCGAAGAGGCGAAACTCCGGGGCATAACTCCGCTGCCGCAAGAAATTGCGGCACAGCGGACGGAGCTCCGGAGGGATCTCATGGCGACATGGAGAGTGCGATTGTCGCAACCCAGCGCTGGGCACGCCACAATTGTGGCGATAAGTCCCCTCTTTGAGGAGTGGCTGGAGAGGCGCCACGGCGTCCTCACCTTCCGCCTGACGCAGGTCCTCACCGGACATGGATGTTTCGGGAGGTTCCTGTTTAGGATTAAGCGGGAGGAAACGCCCGGGTGTCACCACTGTGTGGATCGCCCGGAGGACACGGTGGAGCATACGGTGGAGGTCTGCCCAGCTTGGGCGGAGCACCGCCGTGTCCTCACGGAGGCGATCGGCGGCGGCGATCTCTCGCGTCCGGGCCTGGTTCAGGCCATGGTTCGGAGCGAGAGTGCATGGGAGGCCGTCACCTCCTTCTGCGAAGCAGTTATGCTAGCGAAGGAGGAGGCGGAACGCGTGAGGGTGAGACAAGGTTCACGCCCTCATGCCCCTAGTCGCCGCAGGAGACGCCCCGGGCGTCGGGAGTCGCAAGCCGATTTCCGGCCACCGTAGGCGCGGGCCTGCGGACGGTGAGCGATGGGTAGCTCGCCGTCCGATAAGGACCAGGCCCGGGTCGACGGCGCGTTGTGTTCCACGCGCGCCTCGAAGAGATGTCAGCACAAACTGACGGGGTCCGTTAGGACCAATGCCTGCCGGGGTTGCGAGTTTGTCCGAAAGGGATATCGTGGCCCTGGCACACAGGCAACGGAAGGAACACGGGTGGGTTTTAGTCAGTAAAAGTCTGACACGCCCTCCCACTCCGCCCAGAGCGGGAGAAGTTATTTGATGATTTCCCACCCAAAAAAAAAAAAAAAAAGCACTTCCACTAACGGCACTTAAACAAAATTTTGATGAGTGCGGTTCGGTGGAACAGTTTTCTAATATTACTTTAAGTCTCCGAACGGCACCTGCATACAGTTTGTAGTGATGGGACGTATATTATATTCTGTGTTCAGGACATTACCAACTATTACATAACGAGTAGTAAGTGCAATCGTTACGTACAGTAAAGGGCTCCGATATCGTACGTAATTAATGCGGGTAAATTTTCACGTATGCAATTTGTTTAACGTTGGATTAAAATCACTAAACTATTTCAACATAGCATAATAGCAGAGACGCTGAAAAAGTTAGACCAGATGCTGCACAGCTTAAATGGAGCCTCTCGACGGGTTGGCCTCGGTATCAATTTGGACAAGACGAAAGTCATGTACTATTCACACGTCTTGCTGAGACCAATCTACATAAAAAGGTCGCTTTTTGAAGTTGTGAAGTAGTATGTCTACCTAGGGGAAGTCATCCAGCTCGGTAGACACAACTTTGAGAATGAAGCGGACAGAAGGATCCAGTTGGGTTGGGCAGTGTTTGGAAAACTTAGTCAAGTCTCTACGTCACCTATCCCGCAATGTTTAAAGACCAAGGTCTTGAACTAGTGCGTCCTGCCCGATATGACATATGATAACAAAACGTGGACACATACAGTCGGGCTGGTCCACAAATTCAAGGTTGCTCAGCGTACTATGGAGCGGGCTATGCTCGGAGTTTCTTTTTTAGGATAAGATCAGAAATGAAACTATCCGGGAAAGAACCGGATTTATCGACATATCTTGCAGAGTAAGCAAGCTGAAGTGGCAGTGGGCGACCCATGTTTGTTGAAGGACCGATGGCCCATAGACAAACGAGTCTTGGAGTGGAGACCGCGTATCGGCAAGATAGACCGAAGACCTTAAAAGGGTAGCTGAGACAGACTGGATGCGGAAGACGGAGGACAGGGTGTTGTGGCGCAATCTGGGAGAGGCCTATTTCCTGCACTGGTCAGCGCAAGGCTGAATTGATAGATCACGTTGACGATATAATAGTTACATATTATGAGGAGTTGATTTGATTCCATTCACACATACCTAGATACATACATAATAATTTAAAAAAATCTAAACTAAAATCAATTTTGAAAGCAATCGTTTAAGTTACTACATAACACACATACATAATCAGCCTATAATGTTCCTACTGCTGGGACACAGGCCTCCTCTCTTGGAGAAGTAAAAAAGTAACAAGTAGTAAGTTTAACTTACTAACAAGTCCAAAATGGCGGAAAATAATAATAATTAATAGGCCTGACCTAGTTCTCGAAAATTACCATGTCACGTTGTACTGGGATCGGTCTATCATTACTGACCGGACTATTGTCGCCAATTTGTCTGATATAGTGGTGATAGATCGATTAGCGCGCCGCGCAATGATTGTAGATGTTGCCATTCCACATGACGGGAACCTCGTGAAAGCGGAAAAAGAGAAACATAATATCTCGACACGAGCTTGTTGACATGTGGAATGAAAGCTTGGCTGTCAATGTGCCGATTGTCGTTACGGCCAAAAGCCTGATGCTTGAAAGCCTCGATCAACATCTCTCGAGGCTCTCGTTAGGCGGTTGGATCAAGGGCGTGATTCAAAAGGCAATATTCCTTGATACGGCTCGCATTGTGAGGAATTTCCTATCTCCCGCGGCCCTATCAACTGGTTGCTCGAACCCTGCTCCCAACACCGGCGGAACTAATTTTTTTAATATTTCAAATGTTTTGTTTTTCATTTTTGATTATATGAAATATTTAAAAATGTATTCTGGTAAGAAAACAAAAAACACACGACATAATTATTATTATAAATTAGACCTCCTACCTACATGATAACACGCAATTACTAAACTTCCCTCGATGTGACAGCCCCGACTCACTGCATACTGAAACATACTTAGATTCCATGCAGCGGTCTATAAGTGTGAGTGTGTTCATTCGACCATTTTGTTCCTAGTTGAAATACTGTATGATTTGAACCTCAGAACAATTTTGAACATACGAAATCGCTGAGAAAATTGACAAGGTCTCTCATTTTTTGTTTACTGACCGACTCAAATAAAACATTACTCTTTGCTCCAGGTGAACAAGGTGGAATTATCCGGAAAACTTAACTTCTGCTGATTTGTATCGATATGTTTTGTTTGCTTATGTCTTGAACAAAAAATACACCCCATCACTAAAAAAATATTTTACATAGGTGCCGTTCGGGGACTGAAAATAATATTAATAAACTGTTCCACCGAACCGCACTCATCAAAATTTTGTTTCAGTGCCGTTAGTGGAAGTGCTCAGGTGCCGTTCAGTCAAGTGCTGTTGAAATCAGTGCTCTTAGTGGAATGCCTCATATGAACTTGTAGATAATTAAGCATTATAATTAATAATCAATTATAATCGTGAAATGCAATTTTTTCACCCAACTTTACAAAACTGTGTATATCTCGGAAACTAAATGCCGAGAACTGGACCCTTTTTGCTTGGATGCCCACATTTTATTTTATAACTATTTGAAAGTCGTTACACGATAATGAACCTCTCTTCTTGATCGTTAGTCTTGAACAAAAGTTTGTTTGCTATATTTTCGAGGGTTATAGCTAAATTCAAATTCAAAATTCAAATTGTTTATTTGCAAGAAAATACAAGGTTTACAAGGGAAGATCTTACAGCCTTAAAGTCATAGTATTCTGCCTGCGAGCAAGCGTGCAAATTATTCATGATTTTAAGTCACAATTTATTCATGATTTTAAGTCACAATTTATTCATGATTTTAAGTCACAATTTATTCATGATTTTAAGTAACAATTTATTCATGATTTTAAGTCACAATTTATTCATGATTTTAAGTCACAATTTATTCATGATTTTAAGTCACAATTTATTCATGATTTTAAGTCACAATTTATTCATGATTTTAAGTCACAATTTATTCATGATTTTAAGTCACAATTTATTCATGATTTTAAGTCACAATTTATCTAAATTACTGAACTACACCGAGTTTAACGAAACATGGTAGTGTTAGTTTCTGACTCGGACAAGGAAATATAGGTATTAGTATATAATATTATAACAACATGATACATCTATATTTCCAGTTTTACAATTTTACATTTACCACTAACCATTTTTAGGGTTCCGTACCCAAAGGGTAAAACGGGAACCCTATTACTATGGCTCCGCCGCCTGTCTGTCTGTCCGTCTGTCTGTCTGTCCGTCTGTCTATCTGTCTGGTCTGTCCGTCTGTCACCAGGCTGTATCTCATGAACCGTGATATCTTTAATCTTCTGTGTTGCGTAATGCAAATTATTTTACATTTTATTGTATAGATTCAATTCAAGTTTTATATCTGAACAGACAGCTGTGCTGCTGGGAAGTTTGTTGCGCCACTTCTTCTTCCCAGCTAAAGCACTAGGAAGTGGTGAAGGGTGGGCGTTTTTGGGGGACTGTCTTATGTAATTTTGACGTTCGAAAAGTGCTGATTCTCAGCCTAGTTTGAATAAAAGACTTTTGATTTTTATTTTTTTTAGTTGAAATTTTCACAGATGGTGTATTTGTGTGTGTGTGTTGTATGTGTTATGTTGCCGCTATAACAACAAATACTAAAAAACAGAATAAATTAATATTTAAGAGGGCTCCCATACAACAAACGTGATTTTTTTGCTCGTTTTTGCTCGATATTGATAGCGGCAACAGGTAGACGCTTGAAATATTCACAGAATATTTAGTTATAAATTCAAATAAAACAAATATTTAAGGGGGGCTCCCATACAACAAACGTGATTTTTTTGCCATTTTTATAGATAATGGTACGGAACCCTTCGTGCGCGAGTCCGGCTCGCACTTGGCCGGTTTTTAGGTTTTGTAGGTTAATACAGAGTAATAAACCTCTGACACCCAAGCTAAGATTAAACTTGTGTTATGGGTGTCAGGGCTCTCAGGTTAACAAATTATACCTATAAGTAAAAGTTCAGACAGAAAATAAAGAAAATAATGTAAAGATTTTACACAGAAACTAAAAAAAGTGATTATAGAGAAAACCTTTTGTATAGTGTGTGTTATTTGTGTATGTTTGTTAGTATTACAAAAAAAAGGTAATTTTGACTCAGTAGGTCATCCCCACACATAGGTAAACAGACCAGTACCTATGTGCCATAATAATTGAATGCACTTGCATTTAATTATAAATTAATTAAAGATTTAAAAGTTCACGGTACATGGCCAAGTTCGCTACAATCGCTTGTTTTATTGCCGCAAGCCCGATTGTATTCAATTACAGCAGTGTCAGTGGGTTCAGAGTTCGCCACAAAAAGAGACGCCTGCGCAGACAACGACTAACCATGTTTTAACGGAGCTGAGCTAATTGGTAGTACCACAACTGACACGTAAGATAAGTTAACGTAAATTTAATGATATTAGTTATACCATTACCTCAAAAGTCAAAACCATTATATTCAAAAACACATAAAACGTTTACCCCTAATAAATGCACTCATATAAAAATGCACTCATGTCACGAGACGAGACATGAGACGCGGGGCTGTGGCCAAGTAATAACAGCAGCACGGGTCGATCGTTCAGGTTAAGCTACGCTTGCCACGGTTGGTTCGTGGATGGGTGACCATCTTTACATACCGTGCCTCGAAAAGCACGATAAGCCATTGGATACAGACTGGAAAGGTCAAAAGTTTCTGCACAGCACAAAATTCGGGGCACGCTTGGTCGGACGGCTTGCGGTATCTAGCCTACTCTTAAATCTGTAGTACACCCTCACTTCGTCAAATAATGTTAGCAGCGGCCTACTTGGGTACGCAACGCAATCGATGAAGAGCTTAAGTTGATGATGATCAATTACTCGTAAACTTTATGATCAAGGAGCACCGTCGGTAAATAATAACAGCCGCACGTGTCGATCCACCAGGTTAAGCTACGCTTGCCGAGGTTGGGCCGTGGATAGGTGACCATCTTTACATACCGAGCCTCCTCCTTATCTCGGGACAGCACGTTAAACCGTTGCTCACGGCTGTCATTCGTGAATCTTTTACAGTCGTTACGGGTAGTCATAAGTCCGAAAGTCTGACAACCAGTATTACCAAGGGGTATCGTATTACCCAGTAACTGGATTGTGGAGGTCAGATAGGCAGTCACTCCATGTAAAATACTGGTATTCGGCTGCATCTGGTTAGACTGGAAGCTGACCCCAACATAGTTGGAAATAGGCTAAGCAGATGATGACCTGGCAGAAATTACAAAGAAATAAAGAAAATCAAATTGGCACAGAACAAAAAACCAATCCAGACTACGAGCTGAAATTTCATAAACTATTTAATAAGATGTACATTGATTAACATAACTGACGAAATGAGGGTTGGTATACACCTCCCTCTGTCTAACCCTTAGGGAAATACAAGCGTAATGTTATGTGTTATGAAATGCACAAATGTAATTGCCGAGTGTAAATCATAGTTGCGAAGTGCCATCCCAACTTCAACAAAACATTTGAATGCCTTCACGACAGACAAGTAACATACAGCTCACATAGCTAGGTTCGCTCGGAGATCGGAAGTAGGCGTGAGCGTGTCGTGTGCACGTCTAGAGCTGCTTCCGGTAGCGGAACCCTTCAAGTAAGCACAAGGTCGATGAAAATTGTTTATTGCCATTAGTGTTGCTTTTTAAGTGTTTATTTATTAGTAGGTTCTGTGGAAGCTGTCTAAAACACCGTGTGATGTGTTACTAGAACTTTCAAAGAATAGTGAGGTGAAAAAATGTATATAAGTGCGTCTACGCTAAACGAGCCGAGCACGAGCGGAGCCGCTCTGCGCGTCATTGTTTGCGGCGTCAAGTATGGACTTACAATGAACCTACAATGATCACTGTCCTCGAACGCGATGCAAATCCCTTTGTGTTCATCAAAAAACCGACAATTGGCGGAGCACAACCGAGAACGAGCCAAACGCTCGAGGCGCGCTCGTTCGAGACTCGTAAGTCGGGCCACACTACGCGAATTGGTGCTCGGCTTATGCTCAGCTCATGCACGGCTTGTTCTCCGCTCGTGCTCGGTTTGTGCTCCACTCGTGCTGGGCTTGTGCTCCGCTCGTGCTCGGTTCGTTTAGCGTAACCTCTAGCGCACCAAGAGCAACACGCGCAACTTCAATAATAGAGTTACTGGTTACTGTGAAATTATTGTATATTTACATACAACATTAAGTTACCTATCGGTAAAAAACTCATTATAAAAAATCATAATACATTTTTCCACATCATCATCATTGTGAAACTCATCTCAAACTATGTACTGTCATTGGATCTCAATCAGAAACTACATTTGAGAGAAGGTATATTTCATTTAATCATCAATCAAATTCCATAGGTAGGATCCTAAGGCAAAAGGCACACACAAACTTTCTGAAGCTGAGCCGGGATGCTCACTTGGAATTGAATCCGAAATTAACTTCAAATGGAGTTGGGTGAAGTCAAATATGAAGAAGGTGACAGCTTTAAGTATCTTTTGATTCAGAAATTTTAATCTAATCCAATTTGAAAAGATGTTAATGTTTGTACTAAAACTGGATTCACACGGTTTGATTTTAGTTGATCAACTGCTAAGTCTAAACTTCTAAAGCGATTTGAACCGTCTGAATAGACTTCCAATGAAATTGAATTCCAAATTCAAAGTCCTGCTAATAAAATCCTCCGTCAAACCCCGGAAACTCAGCTAACTTATAGTGCCAGTATTTTTGTCAAACTGACATAGCCATACACACATCATCACACAGATTTTCAGCACCTACACCACACAGACACACACACACACTTTAAATATTATTAATTATGTCACTCTCTGTTTTTCTTATTTTTCGTGTACTTCGTAATTGGCGTAATGTTTCGAATAATAAAAATGTTATACTTACTTATGTCAGCTTGTGAAGCTACCCTAAATTAAATAAATAAATAAAGTATTTTTTGTTGAACATGAAATATATTGATAATATATTGAGTACCTAATTAAATAGTTCGTTAAATATTGCTGTATAATATACCAATTTTATATGCGTGCAAGAAGACAAATACAGAAATATTGGTACTGAAAGTGTTTCTTTAGACAACCTTTTATTTCCCGACGAGTGCCCGACGAGAGCCCGACGAGTGCCCGACGACCGTCGCCGCCAAACACTCGATATTTCAATAACAGCATCAGAAATCAAAGTGGAAAGTTTATCATTTTATATCCGGGCTCTGCATTTGGCTGCAATTTCCGCCCCCTCCCCTTCAAGTGCCGGGAACGCCGGGAACATCACCTTTCGGGAAATTATAGCCATTTCCCCCTTCAAAGTGGAGAGTAGACAGGTAAGGTGCTTCCGGGGCTGAACGGCTAATAAAACACGTGAACTGACCTCCTTATCTATAAGTTATTAAATGACGGTAACAGGTCAATTGTTTACTTCATGATTTAGTACAGAGTAATAAACTGTCTTAATTTATATACCATCACGCCTGAATTCTTCTGAGGTAGGCATTAGAAGGATAGTACCTACTTCTACATTTAGTGTAGTAGATTGCATTAGCTTGTATTTTATTGAAGTTCTTGGGGTAGAGCAAGCGTGGTCTAGCTTTGATAAATAATATAAAACAAGCCTTTATTGCTGTAACTTAGGTAATAATGTAACAACTGATTAAACACAGGGTTTATAATAAATTAATTCAAACAACCTTAGCAACTTTCTTTAATCACACTAATATTATGAAGGCGAAAGTTTGTGAGTGTGTGTGTGTGTATGTTTGTTACTTCTTCACGCTCAAACGGCTGGACCAATTATGATAAAATTTTGTATGGAGGTAGCTGACACCCTAGATTGAGACATAGGCTACTTTTTATCCCGATATTCCCACGGGATCGAGACTTACGCGGGTGAAACCGCGGGGCGCAGCTAGTTAATTACATATGGAAATCACAGTAACTTATTTGAACAAAAATCTGTTATAATTTAGTCACATGAAAATCAAACTAACAATCAATAATTACTAGTTATACACAAATATTTAACTACCATCATTTTATTAGGCACAATATAAATCAAGGGATTAGGTATACTTATCGGGTTTTTAATTGTCAGCACAAACAGCGATACAAAATGGATACAAAGTAGAATCAAGTAGCAAGTTGACGGAGGTTCGACCTGCTCAGTTGTCCTTATGAAAAGAGAGCGAAAATGTTTTTTTTTTTTTTTTTGTATGGCATCTCGCAGTTGACCTTGAGAGGCCGTGACTGCTTAACCGGTCTTTCCTGTGGCTGCCCTAAGGTGTGAGCTTAAAGCCTCCAGCCAGGAGCGTAAATATAATTATTACAAACTAAATGACAGCGCTCTAAGGGCACCCCCTGTGGGGTACGAACCTCGGCTTAGGGCGTCGTTGGGGAAAAACAGCAAGTTGGGGACGGGCTGGATCGAAAGTTTAAATTCATGGGATTACTATTACATACTACGGCTCACTCAGCCTCGGGGCTGGCGGTTCGACGTGCAAGGGACGGGGGGAACAATTAATTCTTGAACTTCGCGTGGTACCTCGGCGGCGAGGACGGAATGACGGTTTGTATTTGTGCACTGTACTTGTGGCCCTATTGCTTTCCTGAAGGAGAGTAATGGGGTCATCCGGATCTGAGAGCGAGAATCAGACGTGCAAGCTTATTTATGCACCATTTCCCGTCATGGCGTCTTGAAGTGCGAGGAGGGGCTTGACAGGGGTGAGGGCACGCCGACAGTGTTGCCAGCGTCTTAGCGGGCCAGCATAGATGTAATAATAACATGCATACAATTATATTTTACTTAATTCTATTTAACTATTTAGGTTTTAGCTAATTGTATCATTAGGCAGACGGTTTTCCTTTTACAGCTTGTACAAAGGACTTCGACAAAGGCCTCGTCTAAAGCTTTCCATTTTGTCCTGTCCTTTGCAGTCCGTGTCCATTCTGGACCAGCTATCTTTCTCATGTCGTCTTCCCAACGTTTAGTTTGTTTACCTTTGTTCCTTTTATTATCACGCGGGTACCATTCCGTTAATAGTCTCGTCCACTTCTCATAGCATGTGTCCTGTCCATCTCCATTTCAGCCGTTTGTATACGGTATTTATATTAATAAATTTAGTTTTGCTCTTTATATTTTGTAATCTCACCTTGTCTAGCCTTAAGCCTTACTAAATTAAAATAATAATTAATGGCACGTCATGTTTCAGGTAATACCCGCAACGACTGACTTTACTGCACTTTGAAATTCACGCTCTGAACTTCTTATCCACCTGACACAAATTAGTATTAAAGGATACAACAATAAACCACTAGGTAATTCCATCGATCGTGAATCTAATCCCGACAACGAGGCGTCACCTAAATCCTGACCACAATCTGTAAGCCCAAAGGACTAATACTCCGAAATTGTGATTATAAAAATATAGTTTTTGGGTGTTGGCA
This sequence comes from Tiliacea citrago, assembly GCA_963921375.1. NCBI lineage: Eukaryota > Metazoa > Arthropoda > Insecta > Lepidoptera > Noctuidae > Tiliacea > Tiliacea citrago. The sequence continues at coordinate 5,753,138 of OY992788.1, read as the reverse complement.
ACATGAGCGGAAGGCTGGCAACACCTCACAAGGGAGTTATTAAAAAAACATAGTCTGGGGTTAAAGGCATTTTTCTGTAATCGTATTGGAAACGAATAGAAGGGACTTCCTGTACATCTATCCAGTTGTTTTATTTACATCTCAGAAGTGGGATGGCCGAACTGTAAGCCCAAAGGACTAATACTCCGAAATTGTGATTATAAAAATATAGTTATTGGGTGTTGGCAACATGAGCGGAAGGCTGGCAACACCTCACAAGGGAGTTATGAAAAAAACATAGTCTGGGGTTAAAGGCATTTTTCTGTAATCGTATTGGAAACGAATAGAAGGGACTTCCTGTACATCTATCCAGTTGTTTTATTTACAAATCACGTTTAGTAACCATTTACAAATAACCACAGCCTATAATAATATGTTCCAATTTCCAGCATTCAATGCGGATGATAATTTCCCGTGGGACTACTGGAGCTTAATACCTAAATCTTCAGTACACTGCTTCGTATAGAGAAGGTTATAGGACAGGAATCTGCGAGGTAACTGCACACACTATCAGTAAGAATGGGTTTCATTTTGACAGCTCAACAATATTCATTGCGCTGACAAATTTTTCGAACATATGAAGAAATGGATTAGCAATATAGAGATAAGCTACGATAACATGGCGCGCCGCTCCGAATTACTGTTTCCATGTGTGTAGTCACATCCTTACGAAAGAGTTTGTATGTAGTTGTATGTACTCGTAATATCTCACTTATTACCAGATTTGTTGGTCAACTAATCACAACTAGCCGATCGCGCAAGACAACGCACGTGTCGTTTCCATAGAGTACGTCAGTGCAGCAACATACTAATAATAATGAGCGATTAATGACGTCACTAGTCGAGTAACAAACCCGTGATTTGTTTTTGTTTGACGGCCGTCTCATTACGCACACATGCGTACAAATAGTTTCAAACGTTTTGAATTTTGGAGGGGCGGGCCATATTATCGTAGTTAATCTCTGCTTCAAAATCATTCAGATTTTGAATGATAGTGTGTTACGCAATTAGTGAGTTTGTTTGTTTACGCTAAAACGGCTTAAGGGATTTGGATAAAATTTGGCACATGGGTAGACCGTGACCTGGATTAGGACATAGAATACTTATAATCCCGATATTCCCACGGGATCGAGACTTATGCGGGTGAAACCGCGGATCGCAGCTAGTATCCTATGCATATTATAGCGTAGTCTGAACAGCCCTATAATGAACAATATATTGTTAGTAGGTATATATTATTGACGCAATAGTTATTGTTCTCCAAATAGTTTGATTATTAGACAAACCGAATTTCGAGTAACTCTATTAATGCAATTAATTAAATAAGTACATTGAATACTGAATGTTATCAAGAAATTCTCACCCTAATATTTTAGTTCAGAGATAACATAACACGGTTTTGTAGTAAATAAACAAAATTATCTACAAATGACACCTATTTTAATGATAACCTATGCTTTGTTATAAATTGTTATTGAATTATTATAAACAAAATAACATGATAGAAATTGGTGCCGAAAGTATTGTACAGTCAAACGCACATAAGTAACACTTGCACTTCAAAAATAATCCTTAGCATTACGTTATAAAGGCGCTGTTAATGTCCACAATCGAATGCCAATGCCAATGTTTACCATTGATGTGTACACCGCGTGTGGCTGTATACCGAACTAAATTAAACTATCATTAAAATTCCCTTATTTTACTCAAGAGAACAATCCTAAACAAACTCACCTAACATCAAACTATTTATAACTATAGTTCGGCCGTTGAAAGAATGCGTTCCTGATAACTGTCAGTTGGACAATTACTAGTAATTAGAAGGATCAAATTCGCAAAATACATATTCGTTAATATGAAACTGACCGTCAAGAACGCAATCTCTCAACGGCCGGACAGACGTTGTCCTGTCAATTTTCATTAGTTCATACAAAAATCCTATAGAAAATCGACGTTCAGTTCATACCGATTTTTTTTAATTTTTCGGGAAACTTTTCCAATTTTTCTTTCCATAAAATTAAATTCGAAAAAAAAAAATTTTAAAACATAAAAAAATTGCAAAATCAGTCCAGCCGTTCTCAATTGATGCTGCGCTTAAACTAACGAACTGCATTTCATTTTTATAGATTATAATCAAGTTCGACATTAGCTAAGTTCAAAGGGCAGGGAAAGAGTGAACGAAATGAATATACGTGCAAAAAAGAAACATTGAAAACATTTTTGCTACTAGAAAAAGAACTGCCAATGCCACCGTACAAACACCGCCCAGTGAAGGAATGAACGAATGCTTCTATCTTTTTATCCACGAAATACTTTTTCCGCTCTATCTAACTTAAAAGAAAATTCCATCTGGAACGTCAAGGAACACACAGTGAATTCCGAGCAGCGACTGCAGCTAGTTTCGTAAGTGGCAGTCGATGGCTGGGTCAACTCAGTGCACTCGCTAAACCTAAGGAAAACTGCTCGAAATGTTAAGGCCAGAATACATCAGTGTGGCAATGCATTAGTAAAAATCTGTCATTGTTCAGCACAACAAGGTAAGAGACGGAATAGCCGAAATAGCTCACTCAGTATTCAACCATTTCTAATTCACATTCTCTATATACCTAAGGTGTTTTTAAATTAACCCGACAAACTTTAAGGAGTGCTTTTTAAGACCATCGAACATATTTTTAAATTATATATTGCACGACTTCAATTATTAATATTATAAATTACAATAAATAAATATTTGGAATTTTATTTGGTCTTGTAGAATGTTATTATTATTTAGAGTTTAGACCATCGAACTGGATAACTTTTAATGTGGGACCAACTATGAGATCGCAAAAAAAAATCTACTGTTCCATACAGTTTAGAACAGAAGGTAATAATTAAACTTTAGTATGTAACAGCAGATTTTTTTTTTGCCTTATCAAATTTGGTGTCATAGTATAAGTTATCCAGTTCGATAGTCTGAACTCTAAAGCACTCCTTTAAGCTTGTCGGGTTAATTTTTAAACACCTACAACATGTACCGGAATTAACGCACAACCTCTTAAGGGGTTATTGTACTCATCATTATAAACTACTTTTACTATGGGACAAACCAGAAATCGCGAAAAAAAAATCAGCTGTTTCCTACATTTTGTAGTAATTCGAACATAAATGAAGGGAACAGCAGATTTTTTTCGTGATTTCAGGTTTGGTACCATATTTATAGTTTTTCATATGTATAATCATTATGTTGTATGTTCATGTTGTATAATGTATACTTACCTACTAATTGTCTACTAATATACCTATTACTGTTGTTAGCGCAGCTAACAACTATTAGGTAAAAGTTAAAAATCATTGATTCCATGATAATAATAATATTGTCCCTAAGATATTTGCATGCTATGAAAAATGGCAGACATGTCGTGAGCCACTCTTTTTAAGATCTTGCATGCATGTATTATTTTATTTTAATTCTGTATGTATATACATGTTCGAGCAAATAAAATTTCATTCTTTCTTTCTTACAGTTTATACTTCTGCAGAGTTAAATATATAAAAACTTTTTATATAAGTTTATTTTTTTTATTTATACTTTAATTTTTAATGTATAATATCATCATCATTTCAACCGAAAGACGTCCACCGCTGGACATAGGCCTCCCCCAAAAGGGGCGGGTTGCCATAATCGCCACTCTTGGCAGGCGGGTTGGCGATCGCAGTATGGTGTTAAAATGCATAGAGAACGCTGCTGCCCATTCTCTAGTAAGTTCCTTATGTATAATATACTTTAGTATAAAAATACTATTGAGACGGGACGGTGGTATGTCATAATTAATTGAATTAAGGATAGAGCTGGTACTGATACTGAAAACAGGCTAACTATTCACATTTAAGTCTAGCTAGATTAGCACACTTAATCCAAGTTAGATACTTTTATTCAAGAACTGAAAAATAAACTTTAAAAGTTTATTTATTAGGAACGATTTCGGTATAACTTAACAAAAGACACGAAGATAGCTAGGTACAAAAGTAAAATACTGTGGCGCAATGTTAAGCAATGTATGTTCCCTTCAGTCAGCACCTACCTTAACATTAATTTCTGTATTCAATTCCCCTTTTACTAAAACAAACAAGCATTTACAGTACGAAACAAAGTTAACACTACTCAAATAAACTTTATCTACACTATAATGTCTCGCCTCGTTAGATTTCTAAGCTGTCTACTGTTTGTCCTTAAAAATCGTTGTTGTCGTTGTTCGCCCACTGTGTAGTTGTCCTGCTAATTCGTTCATTAGCATTGAATGGCGGTTCGGCGCCACTTTCGCCGACAAGCTTGCCTTCGCCGACACGGTAAACCGAACGCCGACAATCTAAAGGCACAATGTGACGTATGTCGGCGGCGAAGCTGTCGGCGTCTGAATTATCACTAGCCGACTAGGGTACTGGTAGGCTCATTCATTATTGATAAAATCAGAATAAGATATTTTAACTGGGCGTAGATGTTCTGAGGCGATTTCTTGCGACAACAATACAATGTTTGTTAGATACCTACAACCAAAGACATCTAAAGCTCCCGCAGACAGGCGCGCCGCAATTTCTATGGAACCCTCATGCAAATTGTTTTATAAGAATCGTGTCGCACCGTCGCGTCGCGCCTGTCTGCCTTAAATCTACTCTTAAATCTCTTTGCCTACAACTAAACTTTTTCAGGAATATTGTGCAGAAAAACTTTGATCCACTTTCGCAACCAAAGCGACTCCTGAAAAAATACCTCTCTACGTCAGGCTAATCAGATCCACTTAGTGACATATTTTGCTTCATAACTTCGTCTAAGACAATAAGGTTGTACTTGTTACTAACCCGATAACATAGAAGCTGACATGATTCCTGAAAAACCTATTCGACACTCAGAAAATGATATTTCTCAAACTTCAGAAACTCCATAGAAAATTCGACACCGAAATACGCTTCCCAGTTTCAGACAAAATGAAATACCTACCGTACGTAGAACAGTAATTTAGTATTCACGGTAATAAACCAACTGAAGTGAAGACAATAAAACGTACAATTTCAATTCAGGATAGCTAAGTAAGTAATTTAATTTCACTGCTAACTCAAACTTGAAATTTTCAAGAACTAAATTATTCCACTTTTCAACAACTTTGTTTATAATGTAAACGTACGCATACCTACTATTGATTTGCGGGAGCTTTTGCGATTCCTAAAGATGTAGGTAGGTACAGTTACTTATATATGTCACAGGGTAATTTGATAATTCGAATTTTCGTGAAAACCTTAGGTATATTGCGAAAACACGCATAATTAGACAATGGTGAAAACATTTCTCAATCTTACTGGAAAAACATAGGGTTATTGCAAAAACACGAGTCGCTCTATTGCATATCCTTAACTCTGATTGGCTAGATTTTTATGAATTACCATTACCTCCGATTCATCCTATTCATTCATCCTTATCATTCATCCTATTTTTATAATTCCAAAATTTCAATATTCCTAACGTTTTACTTTAATTACTATTATCAAAATACCGAATTTCAATAGATCCAATTACAAAAAGTCCGACTTAATGATAATTCTAAACATCAAAAATACGTATTCCGATTATTAAAGTACCGATTAATTGGAATTCCGAAATAAAAACGCCTTGTAAAACATTCTCATTTAAAACTATGATTGTTTACTTTGAATAAAAATATTTTCTTAAAAAAAAAAAAAATATCCAAATGATTCACCAACTATAGAGGGGATCTGGTGCTCGGCAGCAGCTGCCGCGGTACGCTCGCTTCGCTCGCTCGCCTTCGCACTTTAATGGTCACAGTACTAAACTACCCTAACCCAAGTGATTTAATAACAGTAGATGGTACCCGACGCAGGTAAGGAGAAAAAGAAAACAAAAATAATATTAATAACAAAGTAGATGTTTTTAAATTACATTAATCGTTATTTTAAATTTATATGCGTAACTGAATATTATACTAATTGACTCTGAATCAGAATCCTAATTTTAGCAGTTTATTCCGAAGTATTGAAAACCGGAATATCGTTTTTCAGACCGAGAACCCATCGAGCATTTGATTCTTCGAACGTAAAAAATAAAATCTGAAACCAAACAAATCGCATTTACGACTTTCGGTAAATAAATTTCATTATTTTTAATAATAGACATGAAAATTGGAACATCGAAATTCGGAATAAAATATTTCGGAGTATTTGTTTGGGTGTGCCCATTTTAGTTACCTAATCTACAAACATAGGACCCTTAAGTAGGTAAATATCTATTTTATTACTATAAAATAGAACGTCGGTGTTTGTGATCTTACTAGATCACAAACACCGACGTTTAGTAGACTAGTGTCTTAAGATAACTCACTTATTTCTCAGCCTTCTTTTGTCTTCATTAGATAAATAGAGGTAACATAATTGTCACATTGGTGCTTAACTTATTGCTAACAAAACTACTGCTACATAATAAACTTCTATTATTATTATACAGGGTGAAAGGGACATCGACGCGCATCTTGTTACCATGGATTCAGTACCTACATCATTCTTGACTCCCCTGCGTTAAAATTTTTCGTCGGTTATTTTAAAAAATATTCGCTGTTCCATACATTTTGACAGAATAGGTATTGCACTTCTGTAGGAAACAGCTGTTAAATTACCGATGAGACATTTCAACTCACGGGGGTCAAGACGGATGTACTGAATCCCAGGGTTCGCGTCGATGTCCCTTCCACCCTGTATAGATATACTTCTTATCTTGTTCCAGTAAGATTGAGAAATGTTTCATTGTGTTTTCGCGATGTCGGTTTTCGCGAAAATTCGAACTATCAAATCACCCTGCGACATACACAGCACAGCTATTCTATGCTGCGGCCACATTGTCGCGATAAGGTTAACTACATTCCGCGCGCTCTCTCTCGCACACCGCTCTACGTCTCGCTGTGTAACAGAGAGCGCGCGAAGTGTAGTTGCTGTATCGCAACAATGTAGCCGTAGCATTGCAATTTGAAAACTATTCAAAATGAGAATAAGGATTCCTCCTATGCATTCGTCATCGGCAGCTGGATACAAACCAGGTTCCTCGGCTAGCCCCACCATCCGAACGTTGTATTGGGAATATCATACAAAAATACAAATTGTTATTGAAATAACTTAAAACCTGAATATTTCATTCATCAAATCATCACGCAGAAATTGCGAATCATTCCACTTTGCCCACTCTGGTGGGGGCGAAGTAGAATGCCTAAAATTTTGCCTGGAATCTTGTTGGATTCTGCCCCACTAGGGTTGGCACCTAATCTTCAAAGCATAGTAGCAGTATAGTTAAACTTTACTAGGTTAATATTAAGATGCACATGATTTGCAAGCGCCCGCCGGTGTAACGTCGACGGGGGCTCACTAACAGGATTACCGAGTAATGCAATTACTTGCACCCCTGAACTACGCATACTTGCAGGATAACACACCAGCTAGTAACGTCGGTACAGCTGTTTATATTACGTAAGTACAGACTACAGCCGGAACGGAAGATTTTCCGGTTAGAAATGTGAGCAATAACTCATAGTTCGTTAAGAAGAAAAGTTTGTGAGAAAGGGGAGAATTTCAAATTTCATATTTAGAAATTTAAAAAGATTACTTAGAGTTACCTTATTTATAGGTAGTTAGTAGCTACTAGGTTTTGACTCGGCAACGTTTAAAAAGCAAGTTCGTTAACCTATACTAATATTACACCAACAATGTTGATGAAATTCTGAATCTATTTAGGTAGGTGTACTTGCGGTGTAATTGTCACGGGCCAGAGGTTCAATTGCCTATAATTATCCCCTGCTGGGAAACAGGCCTCCTCTCTTCGAGAGGAAGTGGGCTGTAATCTACCACGCGGGTTGCTAGAAGTTATATGTCCAGTGCGGGTTGGTAGATGTTATATGTCTTCGAATTTTTGGTTCTAAGATATGCCAGTTTACTCACGATGTTTTCCTTCACAGTTTTTGATACCAGTGGTGATGAAATTATTTACACAAAGTAAAGCGCCTGCCCGGGTTCGAACCCACAACCTACAACTCGTAAGTCGGGCCCGTTACCTTGGGTCACTACTGCTCTTCCCTCCTCTGCCTATAGATCGAGTGATTTAATTAAATGTTGAATAAGTCAACACAACTACTCCACATCCCAGAATTGTAAAACCTGGATTTATGGAAGAACATGACACGTTGCGCCAACCTCAAATAAATTGTAGAACCTGGATGAAATACATGAGCGTGAAGATCGGCAAAAGCAAGAAGAGACCTATGACCGAGCAGTGGTGCAGTCGGGCTGAGAATGATGATACATAATTCTAATTTCCTAACTAATATTATAAATGGTAATGGTATGGTTATGGTATTTCTAAAGCAGAGGTGAGTGGAGAGGACGCCCTAGGAGGACATATAGTTACCAAATTGGTTCATCTATTTAAACCAAATGCAAAACTTTAAAGAAAGCTCACCATTTACTTCAACAACGTACCTGTCGTGTCTTCGATCCATCACCCTGATCGGAATCTAACTCCAAAAGTTACAAAAAACAAATTGCAATTTCGTCGCCTTTCCTCACGAACGACGAACGATGAATGTTTACCTTGACGAGCGCCTCTTCATGTAATCTGGTGTTTATTGGTGATAGAAGTGTATGTTATAATTATTTATTTTATTTTAAGGTTTATAGTTTTTAGGGTTCCGTACCCAAAGGGTAAAACGGGAACCCTATTACTAAGGCTCCGCCATCTGTCTGTCTGTCTGTCTGTCTGTCCGTCTGTCACCAGGCTGTATCTCACGATCCGTGATAACTAGACAGTTGAATTTTTTTTTTATTTCTGTTGCCGCTATAACAACAAATACAGAATAAAATAAATATTTAAGGGGGCTCCCATACAACAAGCGTGATTTTTTTGCTCGTATTTGCTCGATATTGATAACGGCAACAGGTAGACGCTTGAAATATTCACAGAATATTTATTTATATATTCACTTTAAAAATAAATAATTAAATTAAAATAAAATAAATATTTAAGGGGGGCTCCCATACAACAAACGTGATTTTTTTGCCATTTTTATAGATATTGGTACGGAACCCTTCGTGTGTGAGTCCGTTATTAGTTACTAGCTGACCCGACAGACGTAGTACTGTCATTCAATTCAAACTGGAATACTATACTAATAATAATTATTTATATTGTTGCATACTTTGATATTGTATTATTTAATATATTATATTTTTCAACTTTAAAGATAACTAGCTTCTGCCCGCAAATTCGTCTGCGTGGAACTCAACTAAACCATAAAACATAGCCTATGCCACTCAGGGATAATGTAACTTCCCATTAGTAAAATATTTTTTTTAATCGGATAATTAGTTCCGAAGATTACCTCCTATATACAAACTAACCATAAAATGTTAGCTTTTTATAATATTATATTATTAGCATAGACTAATCATCATAACCAGCCTATAATGTCCCCACTGCTGGGACACAGGCCTCCTCTCTTCAAGAGGGAGTGGGCCCAGTGCGGGTTGGTATATGTCACATATCCTCGAATTTTTGGTTCTAGGATATAGAGTTTCCTCACGATGCGTTCTTTCACTGTTTTGAAAATAGTGGTGATGAAATTTTTTACACAAAGTAAAGCGCCCGCCTGGGTTCGAACCACGACTCCCAACTTGTAAGTCGGGGCCGTCACCACTCTGCCACCACTGCTCACATATAATTATATGGTATAGACTAATACTAAAACTTTATTCTTGTAATCTACAATCTACGAGTACTTCTACTACTGATTAACAACTCTTCAAGGACTTATTATTATGATTCCTTGAAAAGATGACAGTCATTTTAAAAGGGAAACCAATAACCAACAAACTTGAAATAGGTTAATGGCTAAGGTTAATTTTTGGAAATCAGACAAGGAATTTGTCTGATTACCAAAAATAATTAAGTAATAATATATGTAAATCAAGGAAGTATACGATTTATATAAAAAATACAACAAATTACCTTGCCAAAAGAAACGTTATCAAAGGAAAATCAATTGTAATTGCAGGGAGAACTTTTCCGTTGATATCAATGTTATAAATAGATGCCACGTGTAAGCTTGGATTGTATGCAAAGGTGCTAAGAATGTACACGGATAACCCAACATATTTCAGCATTTTCGTCACAGTTAATTGTTCATCGTTAGTCTCAAACTAGACTCGTATGACTTGCTCAAACATCTATTTAGATTTGATCATTTTGAACAAAATGAAAATAAAAATACGTGCGGGTACAGACGGACCCGAGGGTATCAACCCTGCTTAATGGATGCAGGGTTATGATTATGATACCAAAACATTACTAATAGGCGCAAAATCTCCTGTCTACCATTTTAGAACCTAAATTGCATATCGAAATAAAATGAGATTATGACATTTATTATTTTTTTTTATCAAAGTAGTTGACGCCAGCATTTCCTAGCTGAACGATCCTCCTAGAAGAAATGCCGAAACAAACTCAGTCTTATCCAATTGCAATACGGTGGCAATTGACAGAAACGAAATCTACAACAATATTAGAAAATGTAGATTATCCATGCCCAGAATCTAAACAAAAATCTTTTCGCAATCTTACTACCCACTGGTACAACGAGGCACTAGGCGATCATATTAAATTAGATTTTAGGGGAACAGTCATAACTGCGAGGTTCTCGATTAGAGGATAACCCTTTCGATCCCAGGGGCGACATAAAGTAAGTAATGAGTTGGCAGCTGTGACGTTTGAAGGGGGCAGGCCGAAGTGACCACCTGTGAACTAATTAAAGCAGTCATGAATCTACTAAGTTAAATTTATGCAGGACAAGCGAATGAAAATCTAATTTGATAAGCACATTTCGGGAATAAGTAAGTGAATAATTTATGGGGTACTGTGTTAAATGTTACAACAAAATACCTTGTGATACTCGTATATTGCAATTAAATGAGAGAAAACGTAAAACACATAGTCAAAGTACACTTTGTATACAAACATATTACAAGTTAAAGGATTATATCCAGGACAGGAATGCTTGGAAACATGCTGGTCCAGCTCCATAGGACAATCTAGAGTCTAGACAAAATCAAACTGGTTGCTATTTTTGTGGTAAAATCTGTTATTTTTATGATATTAATTTTACATTCTGTGATAACCTATACTCACACACTGACTTGTTGTTTTTTTTTTTTTTTTTAAATATACTTTTAAGATGTTTGTAAATATGTGAGCACCATGTATCTATCTAATAATTAAGTTATTTTTCATTGCTTAGTTTTTAATTCTTTTACCTATTATGGTATAGTAATTTTATTCTAGGCGCATCGTCTTCGCATACAATCATATAATTAATGTACTCAAACAAAATATTATATATAATATTATATTATAATGACAATGTTGTCATTTGGTTTAAATATGTAGGTTTTATTTTTATTATTTTAGTAATATTTTATATAGATTCTTTTTGTGAATGTGAGAACGTTGTAGGCCTAATAGACTGTAGCTTTGTAAAATATCTTCTATTTTGTTAAGTATTTGGTACTTGTTGACGGGCCTACACTGTCCTCCCATACCTATTAACACTGTAACTTGGAAACATTGTTAAAGCCCACTTTTTTTTAAAACAGTAACCGTGTAGTTTCTTGCCGGCTCTTCTCCATAGGAAACGACCAATTGGAACCGTGCACCTAGCTTCTGACGTTTCATATGTCATGTAGGTTTATGTGAAATAAAATTTTTTGATTTTGATTTTGAAACAAAATATTGTAAAACATTTTAAAAGAGTAACGGTGGAGTTTCTTGCCCATTCTTCTCCATACGAAACTACCTTTTGGAAGGGGTAACTAGAATCAATTCCATTTTGACGTTCACAAGTGCCTCTTATGTGCCTATTTGAAATAAATGGTTTGACTTTGACTTTGAAATATGTTTCGAGTGTATGTTAAGTGGAACTCTAGAGAAATTAATAATAATAAATTCTTTATTCCGAGTAACTATGAGACTCTCATAGTGTTATAACTATTTTAGTGATACAAAGACAATAAAATAATATTTACAAATAGAGAATTATAGAAGTATGAGGAACAGGGTGTAAAGTTCACTTATCCTCCATAGAAAATTTTGATGTCGGGACGTTGTATAAATGGTAGTCGCGCGGTAAACTCTGCTTGCGCGATGCAGGCATTTGCGTTTTGGGAGTATGAGGAACAGGGTGTAAAGTTCACTCATCCACCATAGAAAAGGGAGGATCCTCCGACCAGACGGGTGTTATGTCTGGTAGGCAACTGCCCGACGGTTGATTTTTTTTTTTTTTTTAATGGCATCTCGCAGTTGGCCTTGAGAGGCCGTGACTGCTTAACCGGTCACCGACGGTTGATGTCGGGACGTTATATATATGCTAGTTGCGCGGTAAACTCTGCTTGCGCGATGCAGGATTTGCGTGACGTCAGTGTGAAGCGTAGTTCGCATGTGGCGATGTTGATGCCGCTACAGCGTGACGTCAGTGTGACGCGTAGTACGCATGTGGCGATGTAAATCTTTTTATATTTGGTGGTGCGAGTGAAACCGCAACAAAAAGCTAGTTTCAAATAAATCCTGCACCAAAAATCCGTCACACAATAAAGCTTCGGCAAGTCCCCCAAACTCCCCCATTCATCTAAAAGTTGTAGGTGCCCCTTGTAATAATGAGCGAATGAAATGAATGGTAGGGCGCGAATCGATTGCGTCGCCGTTGCCTAGCAACACGGGAGGCGTCGCGACGCCGACGTCCGCGTCGTCGGTTAGACGACAACTGTGGTTGTTATTGTTTTGGGGTTTTAATTAAGTAGCTATGTGTTATTAACGTTGAGCGGAGTTTCTAATAATATAGATGGTTTTTAACATAATATAATTATTGTAAGTGCTTGAGAGAAAGACATGTGTGTGTAAAAAAGGTTGGGTTAAGAGTTAAGAGGAAAGGAAATAGAAAAAAAAACGGGCAAGTGTGTGTTGGACCACAGACAATGAAGGGTTCCTTTAATAAATTTATCCCTAGAACAAACTTAATATTGTAGCTGAAAGACATGTCTCCTTATACATTCCAACTGCAAATGTAAGTTTGTACGCACAATATTGAGTGATTTACCATGTTTACACAAGCTAACCTTATCAGGTTAACATAGGCTTTTCTTTTTATTTATTTAAAGGTTTTGTCGCTTGGCAGCCACTTCGCCCAGTGCAGAAAAACACAAAATTGTTGATTGCTATCTACCTTATCAGTAACTTGTACAGTTGTTTAGCCTTATCGGACATTGGTGAAGCAAGAATGGTGTTACAAAAGCCAATATCATACCTTTTATTTTCCAAAAACATTAATTCTAGTATTTTCATTCCGGACACACTCCATCAGAATATGAAAGAAATCATCAACCATTCCACAGTCATCACAATTTTGAATTTGGAGACAAAGCCTTCCTCGTTAATAAAACTTATTTGATGGAATATGTCCGGAACGAAGTCTTAAGGCTGTAGTAATTAACATAGGCTTCAAGGTTTTCCAGTAATCTTTAAGAAAATAAATATTTTCTGTATTTTGTTTCGAAATTTCAGGCTCATTAGTTTTGGAGATTAAGGGAGGGGGGAATTTTCATCTATTTTCTTGAATAACTTTAAAACTAATTATTTTCAAATTATTCAAAAAAATCTTTACAACAAGCCCTTTCATTTGATATGTCACACGTACGGTACCGTTTGCAAAACGTTTTTTTTTTTTTCTAATAAGCTTCTAAAAGTAACCCCCATATTTAAAATTAATTTATTTTCGTTACACGTCCGTGTTCGGGTCACAGAAATTCATTATGTGTACCAAATTTCAACTTTATCGGTCTAGTAGATTCGGAGCAAATTGGCTGTGACAGACAGACAAACAGACGTCAGACAGACACACGAGCGATACTATAAGGGTTCCGTTTTTTTTCCTTTTGAGGTCGTAACCCTAAAAACCGCATTTACCTACAAGGGCACTCATGAAACGTCAGAAGTTAGGTGCACGGTTCCAATTGGTCGTTTCCTTTCGCAAGAAACTCCACGGTTACTCTTTTTAATGTCCGCCTTTACAATCATGAACCCTAACTGAACCTGAACTGACGTTACTGAATGTTGCTATTCTAGATATTATATTTATATAAACATAGATAACGAAGTGTTGTATTTATTTTATTTCTTATTTTGCTTATTTTTATCTCATTTAATGCTGCACCGGTTGACGTCATCACGTCAACGCCGGCTGTCGCTGAAAACCAGCGCTGGGGTTCGCATAAGGTCGCAGCATTATGCTGAGCGATGGCCGTTTTGCGTGAATGTGACCCATATTTTCCCTCAACTTGTTCTTTCGTGTTTGTGTTTTTATTTCTTTGCGTTATGTTTACCGCAAATAAACGTATTTTCTTTCTTTTTCTTTTTTTTTTTTGTAACTGGGAGCTCCTTCCACAAATCTGTGACTAAATGCAGAGTATATAATAATATGACGAAGCTATCACGAAATCCTATAGGTAAATCCAGAAACGCGTAGACAGAAATAATGTTCATAATCGTGCTGATCATTGAACGTAAATCAACCAAATGCTAATATTACCAACTTCATATAAACATATGAAAACAAAAAACAGCAGAAAAACAAAACATTATTTTACAGCATCAAAATTGAAAAGGGTTTAAGTTTATAGTGTACCTACAGTACAGCAAGCTATGTACGGACAGCAAAGTAAGCCGAACAAAATATATCGCAAGCTGTGTGATGTATGGCGAGCAATCGATGTTACGATCCGTTTGCGGACGGCCTAACGTACGGGCTAGCAATGATATCCTGAATGTGCGGCCCAAGTTATAAACTTATAACGATGTACTAATATGTGCAACTAAATTACGCATCATTCATCATTTCAGCAAAAAGACGTCCACTGCTGGACATAGGCCTCCCCTAAGGGGTTGTTTGCCATAATGGCCACGCTTGGCAGGCGAGTTGGCGATCGCAGTAAGGTGTTAAAATGCATAGAGAACGCTGTTCCTCATTCTCTAGTAAGTCCCTTAGTCGCCTTTACACCCACGGGAAGAAATGGGGAAATTCCTGGCTAAATTAAGCAATTTGCGGCAATTTTGGTTAGTATAAAGAGAGTGTCGGCAACACTGAGCAATTTACAGCAACAAAAAGATCGTCCAGAATCAAAGAGCTAGAGATAGATGGAGAGAGAGATAGAGGGAGAGAGAGATTGAGATAGAGGGAGAGAGATAGAGATAGAGGGAGAGAGATAGAGATAGAGGGAGAGAGAGATAGAGATAGAGGGAGAGATATATAGGTAGATAGAAATAGAGGGAGAGATATGGACGTAGATAGAGATACAGGGAGAGAGAGATAGAGTAAGAGCGAGATAGAGAGTATAGATAAAGAGGGAGAGAGATGAGAGATGGCGAGAGAGAGAACCATCGAAATATAGTAGGCAACTC
This sequence comes from Tiliacea citrago, assembly GCA_963921375.1. Taxonomy (NCBI): domain Eukaryota; kingdom Metazoa; phylum Arthropoda; class Insecta; order Lepidoptera; family Noctuidae; genus Tiliacea; species Tiliacea citrago. The sequence continues at coordinate 5,737,573 of OY992788.1, read as the reverse complement.
CCTAACGCCACCACGCCAGTCGCGTTAAAGCTCAACACACACAGGCATCGGGTGCGGGTCGGGCGCGGGACGGGACGGCAGTACGGCGGGCTTAATTCTTTATAGAGAGACAGATAGACATAAAGAGATAGAGGGAGAGAGAGATAGTGGAAGAGGGAGAGAGATAGAGGGAAAGAGAGATATAGGGAGAGAGAGATAGAGGGAGAGAGATAGAGATAGAGGGAGATAGAGCTAGAGGAAGATAGAGATAGAGGGAGATAGAGATAGAAAGAGATAGAGAAAGAGGAAGATAGAGGAAGAGAGAGAGAGAGAGAGAGAGGAAGAGAGATAGAGATAGAGGGAGATAGAGATAGAGGAAGATAGAGCTAGAGGGAGATAGAGCTAGAGGAAGATAGAGATAGAGGGAGATAGAGATAGAAAGAGATAGAGAAAGAGGAAGATAGAGGAAGAGAGAGAGAGAGAGATAGAGGGAGAGAGATAGAGATAGAGGGAGATAGAGATATAGGAAGATAGAGAAAGAGGGAGATAGAGGAAGAGTTAGAGAGAGATAGAGGGAGATAGAGATAAAGGAAGATAGAGATAGAGGGAGATAGAGATAGAAAGAGATAGAGAAAGAGGGAGATAGAGGAAGGAGAGATAGAGGGAGAGAGAGATAGAGGGAGAGAGATAGAGTAAGAGCGAGATAGAGAGTATAGAGAGAGAGGGAGAGAAATGAGAGATGGAGAGAGAGAACCAACGGAAAATAGTAGTCAACTCCCTAACGCCATCGCGCCAGTCGCGTTAAAGCTCAGCACACACAGGCATCGGGCGCGGGACGGGACGGAAGTACGGCGGGCTTAATTCTTTATAGAGAGACAGATAGAAATAAAGAGATAGAGGCAGAGAGAGAAATAGAGGGAGAGAGATAGAGAGAGGGAGAGATAGAGATAGAGGGAGAGAGAGATTGAATGAGCCTATTTGAAATAAATAATTTGACTCAGTCCCAAAACTATTTATTTCAAATAGGCACATTAAAGGCCACATAACGTGACGGTCACATAGGCACTTTGGAACGTCAACATTAACAAAACAATTGAATTGATTCTAGCCAAAAGGTTCCAAAAGGTTGTTTCGTTGGGGAAGAATGGGCAAGAAATTCCACCGTTACTCTTTTAAAATGTTTTACAAAATTTTGTTTATATTTATATATAATATTATGAAGACGATGCACCTAGAATATTAAAAAAGAAAATTAAAATAATTAAATGACAGATAAATTAATTATGTGATAGATACATGGTGCTCACCATTGATATTTCTATGGTGCTCACATATTCACAAACATTGTAAAAGAATATGTTTTCCTAAAAAAATTAAGTTAAGATCAGTATGTGAGCTAAGGTAATTACTGAATGTAAAATCAATGTCATAAAAATAATAATTTATACAATTAAATAAAATAGCAACCAGTTTAATTTTGTCTAGACTCTAGATTTTTCTATGGAGCTGGACCAGCATATTTCCAAGCATTCTTATTTTGGATATAATTCTCTAATTAATTTGTAATATGCTTGTTAACAAAGTGTAATATGAGTTTTAATCTGCCAGAAAAGCGGAGAATCTGCAAACAACTTGAAGTAAAAGTAACAAAAGATACTGAGTGACTGTCATCTGTGATAATGACCACCCAAAACTATATTTTTACGGTTCACCTTTAGTGGACAAGCTCCCGAGACCTACCCTGACTTCTCAGGGTATTCTTCAATAAGAGGAGTTGGTGACCAAACTGAAAATCAACTAAGTACTAATTTCATTTTATTATGAGTAGAATAGAATAGAATAGAATACTCTACTACGAGTACTCTCTTACTCTTACTCTCTTTTGTACTTTTGTTTGGCATCAGAAAAGAGAGGCCTTACAGGGACCATTTTGGTTACCCAATCAAAGGGTTTTCGATACGGTTTTTCTAAGCGGTTAATCAAAAACCCATACGATATGGGTGAGCCTTTTAAACGGCTTAAATTTTGGTTACCCGTTGAAAGGGTTTTTGATAAAAACGATGGGTTTTTGATTAACGTCTAAGACAAACCCTATCTCTATCGGTTTTTCTAAAATGGTCCCTGGGTAGAATAGAGATAGAATTGGTCATGCTACGCGTGCTGGGCGGATATCGAAATAACATAATATTATGATTTTTTCATTTTACTGGGTTTTAGGTAGGTAAAGAACCCATTGAATGGGTTATCATGTAACCCATTCACTGGGTTTCAAGTATAAAACCCATTCAATGGGTTACATCATGATAAAGGTAACCCATTGAATGGGTTACCCCTTCGAAAGACTTAACTCTTAACCGGGGTTGTACGGTCCCTATGGCCCAGCAGTGGATGAGGCCGGGTAATGTATGACGATGACGTGGAATGTGCAGTTTTGCGTAAAATCAAAAACGCCATTTGCTCATAACTTGTTTGGAAAGAGAGTATCTCACCGATTATCCGCGGCGGGCAGTCCCGGGGGCATTGCATATAGCAATTGATGGGCCAATCAGCGGCTAATAACTCGAATTCATAGTGCTATTGTAAAGTTATTTATTATGAACGGCAATGCCTGATTAATGAATGGTCAGACCGACGGGAATGTGACCTAACGGAGCAGACTGGTATTTGTTGTATGGAAATTAGATGGAGGAAGTATCTTAATATCGAATGCCAGAATATCTGAGGGGCAATTCCAGTATTTTTAAGAACGTTCGCATTCTAATCTCAGTGTCAATCTGTCAAAAAGTCCTCTAATTTCCCTACTATTTTGACAAGTATTTGACATTGATTGTCGCTGAGATGAGATCGCAACTTGAATTTGAACGTTTTTAAAAACGTTCCTTAAGGACGAGAATTGGCCTTTTGATATTAGCAAAGGCTCTATGGATCGAGCCGACACGAGAGAAAAAGACATATGACATAAGAGTATATGTATAATTATATTTGGCTTTTATGGTTCCATAAGAGGCTTTAAGTAAAAAAAACTGGCCAAGTGCGTGTCGGACCACGCACAATAAAGGGTTCCGTAGTTGGGATGAATTTATCCCAAGAACAAACTTAACATTGTAGTTGAACGAGATGTTCCCTGAAATGAAATGAAATGAAATTATTAAAATTATTCTGTAAATAGGATATCGGAATCACTTTTACACGTCATATTAAAAAGTAAAAAATAAGCTAGATGTAGTCGACATTTCCTATCTGACTACCCGTGAGAAGAAATGGCGAAACAAACTCAGGGGTCAAAGTCTCTTTTAAAGTCCAGACATAATCTTGGTCAGATCATGTGAGGACCATGTAGATCTGTGTCTGAAATGGTCTTTTGAGGAAAGAACCACACAATTTTGAGTGGACCTGTCCAATCAGTGCAAGCATTTGTCGTAATCGTGCAGCTCGACTCAAGACTAAGGAGCTCAACGACTCGACGAACAATACCAAAGAAAGTACATTTGGGTAGGCCTCATAAAGTGCTCAAAATGCCAGACCACCATTAAAACTGAGAAAAAGCATAAAATAATAGGAAAATATTTAAAGAAAAAAAAAAAAAATACCCACATAGTGCTCACATTCACAATAAATTAAAGCAGTAAATATAATACTTTTCAAAGTAAACATTAATGTAATATTGTATATAATATTCTGCAATGTCAATATTTATATAAAATCATGCATAATAACATTAAATGTCAAGTTTTCCAGTTTGATCACAAGGCTTGCAGAGCGAGCAGCTCAATCCCAAGCTTTTTTGTCTTCTAAATAATCAGAAATTTTATAGTACCCTTTTTTACAAAGTTTGGTTTTAATACAGCTTTTAAATCGTTTAATGGGTAAGTTTCGAATGTCAGTAGGAAGTTTGTTGTAAAAGCGTATACATTGACCCATGAACGAGTTGCCTACTCTGTGGAGGCGAGTGAGATGTACAGCAAGATTGTGTTTATTCCTGGTATTTAAACAATGAATATCGGACATTTTCTTAAAATTTGATATATTTTTGTGTACATACAATAGATTTTCAAATATATATTGAGAGGCTTCAGTCAGAATATCTATTTCTTTGGATTTTTCACGAAGTGAATCTCTTGGACCTAGATTGTAAATGGCTCGAACAGCCCTTTTCTGTAAAACAAAGATATTAATGTCCGCACAGGTTCCCCAGAGAAGAATCCCATATGACATAAGACTATGAAAATAACTAAAATAAACAATTCTCGCAGTATCTACATCAGTTATCTGTCGAATTTTTTTAACAGCATAGGCGGCTGAACTAAGCCTACCTGACAATTTTTCTACGTGTGGGCCCCATTGTAATTTACCGTCAATAGTTATCCCAAGAAAAACTGTCGACTCAACAGGGTCCAACTCTATTCCATTAAGTTGAACATTGGTAGTTAGCTGCCTGACATTTGGCATTGAAAATTTAATGAGCTTAGTCTTTTTTTCGTTCAAGAGAAGATTATTTACATTAAACCAATGGACAACCTTAGAGAGTGCATCGTTAACATGTTCAAAATTGACTAGCTGACGTTTGATTTTAAAAATGAGGGAAGTATCATCTGCGAATAATACAATCTTGTGATTATCCCTTATGTGATAAGGTAAGTCATTTATATAAATTAGAAACAAGAAAGGACCTAGAATTGAACCCTGCGGAACTCCCATAGTGACCGCAGATCCTGCAGATCTCTTGCCATTAACATCAACCCTCTGAATTCTGTTGTTCAGTCAGAAGGTCGAGAGCACTGTCCCTCATACCATAGTGGTGCAGTTTTCGGATGAGTGTATCATGATGAACGCAATCGAAGGCCTTAGACAAGTCGCAGAAAATGCCAAGAGCATCCTGCGACTCCTCCCAGGCCTCGAATATGCTCTTCAGTAATTCCACGCCCGCGTCTGTAGTTGAACGACCCTTTGTAAAACCAAACTGTTTCAGATGAAGTAAATTATTTGTATTGAAATGTCCTAACATTTGTTTTAAAATTAACTTTTCAAAGATTTTGCTCAATGTAGGTAATATCGAAATTGGCCGAAAATTCGTGGGATCAGTTGTGCTGCCAGATTTGAACAGTGGAATCACTTTACTAAGTTTCATCAGATCAGGAAATACACCAGATGCAATACAAGAATTAAAAACAATTGCTAAAAACGGTGAAATAACATCGATTATTGAAGACATGGTATGTACTGATAATCCCCAAAGGTCAGCAGTTTTTTTTACATCAAGATCTTTAAAAGATTCTATAATATCCTTAGCGGTAACAACCGTGAATTTAAAGTGTTTATCACATTCTGGTACGCATTCTTTTAGTATGGAGTAAGCAGAAGTGGAGGACGACGATGACAGAGTTTTGGTTGTTAAAATGGGAATATTAGTAAAGAAATTTTCAAACTCAGTTGCCACCTCCACGTCTGCCTTAATATCTACATCATTGATTTTTAGGTGGAAGTCACGATTACGTACTGTTGTTCTACCTGTTTCTGAATTAATAATATTCCAAGTTGTTTTAATTTTATTACCAGAAGATTTTATTTTATTTTTAATATGTATGGCTTTTGCTGAGGAACAGGCTCGTTTAAAAGTTTTAGAATATTTTTTAACGAATTCTTTAAAAGTTTCATCATGGTTATATGTTTTTTCATGATACAATTCGTATAACCTCTGCCTACTTTTGTAAATACCTGGTGTTGCCCAATCACTAAATATAACGCGGTCACAAACAGGCAATGTTTTTGAGGTGAATACCTTCCTAAATTCACTATTAATGAGGTTAAATAGTGAAGTATAAGCTTGATCCCTCATACATTCCAACTGCAAATGTAAGTTTGTACGCATAATATTGAGTGATTTACCATGTTATTTTACGACCATAGACCTGTAATCTATCCTAGAGTTGCATTAGGGAGGCACTTCGGTATCACCGGATGCCGACCTACCTCTGTCGCGTGGTCGAGGCCTATTTGACGGACAGGGCCGTCATCTACCCCGGTCACCACGGAGATTGGAACCGGCGAGAGATGTCGTGCGGTGTCCCACAGGGATCGGTCCTGGGGCCGCATCTGTGGGACATCGCATCGGGTACGACTGGGTGCTGCGTGCCGACCTCCCTAGCGGCGTCAGCGTAGTCTGCTACGCTGACGACACGCTGGTCCTAGCGCAGGGGAGGTCGCATCAGGCGGTGGCCGAACTGGCGGCACGTGGGGTTGCGACAATCGTCGATAGGATTCGGCAATTGGGACTCGAGGTAGCTTTGCACAAGTCCGAGGCCATGTGTTTTTATGGTCCTCGGAACACGCCACTGTCGGGTTCCCAGATTACGGCGGGAGGGGTTCACATCGGCGTCGAGTCGACGATGAAGTACCTGGGACTCGTCCTCGACAGCCGGTGGAACTTCGTGGAGCATTTTCGACGTTTGGCTCCCAGACTGGAGCGGGCTGGGGCTGCTTTGAAGCGGCTCCTGCCCAATCTAAAGGGTCCAAACGCCTCCTGCCGGAGGCTCTACGCGGGGATCATGCGGTCCATGGCCCTTTACGGGGCACCGGTGTGGGCGCGTTCTTTAAGGCTGTGACCAGCCCAGTTGGTACGGGGTTACCGCACGGTCTCCCGTGAGGCGGCGAGCCTCCTTGCCGGACTGCCGCCATGGGATCTGGAGGCAAAAGTCCTCGCGCACATCTGGGAGTGGCGCGAGGAGGCAAAACGCCGGGGTGAAACTCCGCTGCCGCGAGAAATCACGGCACGGCGGACAGAGCTCCGGCGGGATCTCATGGCGACATGGAGAGTGCGATTGTCGCAACCCAGCCCTGGGCACGCCACAATTGTGGTGATAAGTCCCCTCTTTGAGGAGTGGCTAGAGAGGCGCCACGGCGTCCTCACCTTCCGCCTGACGCAGGTCCTCACCGGACACGGTTGTTTCGGGAGGTTCCTGTTCAGGATAAAGCGGGAGGAAACGCCCGGGTGTCACCACTGTGTGGATCGCCCGGAGGAGACGGTGGAGCATACGGTGGAGGTCTGCCCAGCTTGGGCGGAGCACCGCCGTGTCCTCACGGAGGCGATCGGCGGCGGCGATCTCTCGCTTCCGGGTCTGGTTCAGGCCATGGTTCGGAGCGAGAGTGCATGGGAGGCCGTCACCTCCTTCTGCGAAGCAGTTATGCTAGCGAAGGAGGAGGCGGAACGCGTGAGGGTGAGACAAGGTTCGCGCCCTCGCGCCCTTAGTCGCCGCAGGAGACGCCCCGGGCGTCGGGAGTCGCAAGCCGATTTCCGGCCACCGTAGGCGCGGGCCTGCGGACGGTGAGCGATGGGTAGCTCGCCGTCCGATAAGGACCAGGCTTGGGTCGACGGCGCGTTGTGTTCCCCGCGCGCCTCAAAGAGATGTCAGCACAAACTGACGGGGTCCGTTAGGACCAATGCCTGCCGGGGTTGTGAGTTTGTCCGAAAGGGATATCGTGCCCCTGGCACACAGGCAACGGAAGGAACACGGGTGGGTTTTAGTCAGTAAAAGTCTGACACGCCCTCCCGCTCCGCCCAGAGCGGGAGAAGTTATTTGATAATTTCCCACCCAAAAAAAAAAAACAAAAAAAGACCTGTAATCTATAAGTAAAGAACTATTTTCTGTATTTTTTTCAAAATTTCAGGCTCGGTCGGTTTCGGTTTCGGAGATAAGGGGATGCTCAATTTTCATTGATTTTCTTAAATAACTATAAAATCACTTATTTTAAAATGATTAAAGAAATATATCTGTAATCCTTACATTAAGCCCTTTCATTTGATATGTCACATTGTACCAATTGCAAAACTTTATTTTTAAGTTTTCTAATTTGCCCCTCCAAAAGTGACCCCATATTCAAAATTTATTTATTTACGTTATACGTCCATGATTGCAATCGTGGTGCTCGAAACTCTTTCCTTCTCTTTGTAAGAAGAGGCATTTGACTCTGTAGCCTGATGATATCTGAGCTCAATCTGAGCTTCACTAACTGAACTTATTCTATTCTTTTTTTTTTAAATGGCATGCAAAGCCGATGTCGATTATTCTGCCAATGTCAATTGGAAAAGCAAGTGTGTATTGTTCTATATTTAAAAATAAATAAATAGAATGACAAAAACCTTTGATGATACAGTTGAACTTAATGTAGATCAATAATTATTAACTTTGTGTGGTGTTTGGGTCACCAAGATACAGGCTGTGCCTAGTTTGGGACCCGCTGTTAAATAATATATAATTTTTCTGTTGGTAAAATTTCATGCTTAATTGTATATTTGTAAACTAAGTTTAATAAAAGAATTTGAATTCGAAGATCTTGTGGGTTAGTCTGGACTAAAACAAACAATAACCCTCCTTCTGGGGCAGTCGGGTAAAAAGATAAAATTACGTAAATATTACAATTGTTAGAACATTAAATATACATAGGTGTCTACCTACATCCACACAGACAGAATATTTGGGGAAAAAAATTATAATTTCAAAAAATCATAAATCAAAGAAAATCATCAGCGCCACGAGCAGATCTGGAGAGGGATATGTTAAAAGGGAGGGAGGGTAAATTAACCGAAAGAGGGATATTAAATTTAAGGAGACGGCTATACAAATCTAGAGGAGAGATGTTGTTAGAATACCTTAGAACTAAAATGACAGCTTAGTAGATGACAGGACAATGCAATCTAGGCGCCCGTTAGTGAAAGTTTCTACATAAAATGCGTATTTACCGTCCTTAGTAGCACAAAATGCAATATTTCTGGAACTACATAACATCACGCCTGTATTTCTCGAGGGGTTAGGAAGAGGTATACCTATAGTACACCCACATTTCGCCTGTACGAATACGACGAAACTAATAAGTTTATTGAAGGAAAACTTCTTTAGGCGCGTTGAGCGATTTTTGGTAGGGGAAAATCTATGTGTTCGCGTCACCGACATGCTGTAGTTTTATTGAAGTGAAAACTTATTTAGGCGCGGTTGCGAGATTGTCTGAAAGGGATATCGTGGCCCTGGCACACAGGCAACTGAAGTAACACGGGTGGGTTTGAGTCAGTAAAAGTCTGATACCCTCCGCCCAGAGCGGAAGAAGTTATTTGATAATTCCCAACACAAAAAAAAAGGCGCGTTGAGCGATAAGTCTTCACTTTGTCAGCAGTCTCCATGATATTGTTTTATTATAGTATAATAATATTTTTAACGAGGTGTGTGTTATTATTTATTTAAGAACCGGATATCCTTTCATTTCATAAAAATATCTAACGAGGCTTTTTTTAATCGGAAGTCATAATGACGTCATTTCGTAGCACCCACATAACAACGTAGCAGGAAAATTATATACAATAAATGGTGTTATTTTTAAGGAAAAATATCTGATATGTGAATTTGTCATTTCGTTTAGTAAATCACACTTAACTAAAAAGAACGGGCAAGATTTAATTGTTTTTTATTGATTTAATTATTATATTTATTAATTTTTTATGTTTTATTTATATAATCATTTTATCTATTAAAAATACACAATCTGTGAAAAATTCAACTGTCTACCTATTACGGTTCATTAGATACAGCCCGCTGACAGACAGAAGGACGGATAGCGCAGGCTTAGTAACAGGGTTCTGTTTGGCACCCTTCTGGTACGGAACCCTAAAAAGTCCTATTTTTAGCATGCAGATAATACAAGAAACACAAAAAACCCGACTTATTACGACCGATTATTTCTAGCACAAGTGTGATATGTGATGTGGCTGTGCTTTTTTTATATAAATAAATAAACACATAACTATAAAGAGAAAAACAAGCATTATAAGATATAGAATTTTATAGATTATTAGATTTATAGCAATAGGCTCGCCCCCTATTACATGGGACTTAAACATAACTGGCGAAACGTGGGTGTACTATAGGTACACGTCTGCCTATCCCTTCGGGGATTACAGGCGTGATGTTATGTATGTATGTGATTATATTTAATAATCTATAATAATATCTAATATTAATAATTATAGAAAATTCTATAGATCATAATGCTTGTTTTTCACGGTTCTACGAGTATAAATAAGTTAATTCCTAGCGCAGAAGGCTCTAAATAACTGATAACCAAGCCTATTATCAGCAGCCTAACCCAGCTCATTCACCGGTCTATAAATCAGCATTCTACAACTATTGTCCTTATATCCCCTAATTACAGCAAAATATTCTACGTCTGTCCGTCTGTCCCGATTATTAGTTGTCAAAAGTGCATTATAATGGGCAATGGCGTAAGATCCGATCGAGTTTGCGATACCAATCGATTGTATCGATATAAATATCAGGTTGTGTCTAGAAGTGTTAGATTGTTATTTATTAAGGCGGTTCCTCACGGTGCCTGATATTGCGGACGGACGCGGACTAGCCCGCACGGCCGACGACCACGGACAGCCACGCACCGCACACCAAGGCTCTTCCAACGGTGAGTGTCGGACTGTGTTGGTCGTGAGATTCGAAACCATTTTCATTCTAAAATCAAAACTGAAAGAGAACTCGTAGAGAGAGCTCGCACCGCACCTTTGAAGAAACCGACTCGCCGAGGATCGGACGCACCGCGACGGACGTGTCTGCGCTACCACGGACGATACTCCTTTCCATGTTGCGGCGGTGCGGGCTGGTCCGCGTCCGTCCGCAAAATCACGCACCGTGGGAAGCCAGCTTTAGAGCTTTGATAACTGTAATTACAGGTTAAAAATTCAATTAATTTAGGTACAAAATTGATAAAAAATCAAAGTATTAGATACTTACCTTGTGGTAGATATTAATTCTATGGAAACCAATATTTATGAGGAAACTATGTTTCAAAGTTATAAGTTTCTGTGAATTCTGTGCAAAGTCGTATAAATTTACGGCCGTCCCTGCTCTCCTCCTCCTAATCAAATGAATGACATGAAACTGAAAAGCAATAATAACAAAGTAAAGTCTCATGAAAACCTTATCAATTTCGCGGCAAATACTTTATCCAATACTTAAATATAATCAATCTGGAATGTGTATTCAGAGAGGAAGTTTGTCGGAGATATTTTCAATGCCTTGACAAAGTTTCCAACTTTGCCCGGCCAGTTATGAATGGGAGTCGGCTTCAGTGCTGATTAATATACCGCCTTCTTCCTAGGATAGGTTTAATCTTGAAGATAGAATGTGTGTTGGTTTTAAAATAACTGCAATGAGAAGAGAAGAGCTGTCATAGTGCAGTCTGTTAAGGATATTTATTTTAATTTAATAACATGCAGAGGTTACATACAAACTGCGATCACTCCTTTACAAATTACAAAAAATATAGAAAAAAAATACAGTGAAGTCATACTTTCTAATATCATCACAAATTACATGTAATTCCAGTTAGGGATGTTCTCACTAATCCAGCATTGGGTGGAACAGGGCCAGGGCTGAAAAAGATGATGATCATGATTACTCACAAATAAGGTTGCCAATTTTTTTTATATCAAATATCTATAGTGTTTTCAAAGCCATTGTCTGAAAAATATAGTAAACAGCGAACAAATATTAATTAGGATATTTTAAAAAATATTTAATTTTTTAAATGTATATTTTTTGCTGTTTTGAGCCTTTATAACGGTTACTTATTTTTGTAATTATTACACTCTAAATTAGGGTTACAAAATACCATTCAGCTTCATCGGTCATGTCGCCGTTTTGTATTGAAATGAAAATATAGTAGTTTCGCATACATTTTTTTTTTTAAATATAATATTTATGCGTTTAATATAGCAGGATACTATATTGTATAGTAGGGTTAGCAACCCTACTCACAAATCTTTAACCTGTTCAATATCTTATACTAAGAAGACCAATAGGTAATAACTCAAAACACACAATTTGCTACTCCGTGTTAGGAACACGGCCATGTATCGTTAGGTAAGCCCTGCGGTCTACAATCGGGACACCGTAACTCGTGAGGCCTGCTAGCCGTCAGTGTGTAGACGCCATTATATCGCTACACAGACCTAGAGTTACCTACCTATCTAAGTGCTACTACTGCCCAAATAAGGTGCTACTGCTAACTCAAACAACGGTACAAAAGTTTTACTATTTTATAAATCAAATAGAAGATCAATGGCTGCTAATTCCATCTTAACTTGAGTTCGACCACGTCGGGCAGTGTTATTAGGGTTTTCCTTTAAGGAATTCTTAGAAGCAGCCCGGAGCCTGGGGGTCTACTCCGAAGCGATAATCAGAAGTATCGGCCGAATGTTCGGCCGTTCCTTGACTTCCAAAGTTTCCTTTTTACCCGACTGCCTCAGAAGGAGGGATATGTTTTTCGAGTGTATGTATGTATGTATGTCTATTTCTTTGGCACGCTCTGTAGCCTAAACGGCTTGATGGATTTTAACATATGAGGTATCGTTAGATTCGTTTTAATTGCAGAAGTGTCATAGGGTATAAAATTTTCACATGGCATCTGCGAATCAAAAAAGACAGAAGGAATAAAAAAATATATTTTGTGATTTTAATAATATGGGTATCAAATAAAAGCTAGTAAAAAGCCAATTCCAAATATATATATATTATAACACTTTTTAGCTACTATTTTGACTCAAAAATACAAAAAAGTACATTTTCTATACAATAACAAAATGGTAGCAAAATCAAAATTTGTACATTGAATATTTTTGAAAAAAGCAATTGCTATGAGGTTTGGAATCGATTTTAATGCCGAAATATAGTTTTTATAATTTTTGTCTGTTTGTCTGAATGTATGTTCCAGCATCACGAAAATTTTAATGGATAGATTCTGTTAAAATTTTGCATAATATTACCTATAAGTCTGGTCACCCGGTAGGCTATATTTACTTTATCACGCTATTTATTATGGGGGATAAGCAATATTGTATTATGTTTGTATTCCTCTATGGTTTACAGTAAATTGTAAAAAGAGCCAAACGGTTAGAACATTGCAGATAGGTACAGATTTAATCTTTTAAATGATTATCATTACGCTATATCTTTATGGGACAAAGCAGTCAATCATCATGACATATACACGGTGGATTTTTAAGATGGGGAAGTAAATCTTAACTGTAGCTACATAATAACGCGAAATCGGTCTTAGGAGACTGTCCTTAAAATTTTGAGATATTTTATTTAATCTGCATAATGAGATATTTTCACAAAAAAAAAATCCAATAGATCCTGATTCTTATGAGAGAGTTAGACCAACTGTGGTTGAATACATCGGATCTAGTACACTTGCGTGAATGACATTTCCACTAAAGACACTTGCGCGAACTTACTTGCACAAAAAGATGGTTGTCGTGATTTTGTGATGATTTTTGTGTGGTTTTCATGTTTTCGAGGTGTCTGATAACAAAACTGGGGTCAAAATCAAAATTCAAGATGGCGCCAACGAAAAGAAAACCGAAACCCTCATAGGATCACTTCGTTGTCTGTCCGTACGTCCGTCTGTCTGTCTGTCCATACCATTTTTCTCAGGAACGTGGGGAGGTATCAAGTTGAAATCAATATCAAATATGAAGGTCTACGGTCCCTAAAAGCTCAAAAAAAATCATCCTTCAAGTCAACGTAATAAAAAAATACGGCCATTCATGCGACAATATTTTGATGGGATAGATTCATCCAACCTACGGTCATTGTGCGTGGTCCGACACGCACTTGGCCGGTTTTTTATAATGAATAGACTGGCCGCTACAAAACTCAGAAATAGCAAAAAGCGTTTCCCATCAAAATCGTTTATTTGCATAAATGTGTACAAATGGGTACAAAAGGTGTATAAAATTCAGTGCAAAGTCATATTCCACCGTATACTGATGTCATGCAAATATTTAATGGACGTTAGTCAGTTAAAGGCTTTTTTGTTTTTTTTTTCCTTTTGATCCTCCCTTGCACGTAAGGCGCGGCTCCCACTATCGGCATCGGCATCGGTGGAGCTCGGACGCTTTACAGCACTTCAGGGGCTTTATATACGGCGGATCCAAAGCGCTTACGTAAAGCGTCCGAGCTCTACCGAGCCCCACCGATGCCGATGGTGGGCGCCGCGCCTAAAGTGGGAATGATGTTTTTTTTCGTCTATCCCATAGTAAGGGGTATCGTTGGATAGGCCATTCAAAAAAAATGCAGGGTCAGAAACAATTTTTCGATTCAGGGATCCGTTTGTGTAATATTCAGCTTTAAGTGTTAATTTTTGTTAGAGTTAAGCCCCTGCCAGCTAAATGGTTGTTTTTGGATATGTGGAAAAATTCACGGCAGTAGTATATATGACATACATAATATCACGCCTGTAATACCCGAAGGGTTAGGCAGAGGTGTTCCTATAGTACACCCACGTTTCGCCAGTTATGTTTAAGTCCCATGTAATGGGGGCGAGCCTATTGCCATCAACCGGGCCCAAATCCAGGCTGCTACTGAGAAATTACAAATGGTAAAACCCAATAACACTGCCCGACCTGGGAGTCGAACCCAGGACGTCATGCTCAGCAGTAGCGCTCGCGACCACTGGACCAACGAGGCAGAAGTTAAAAGGAAAACTATCACTGCTAAGTAGGCTGCGAGCAATAGTCGACCAACTTACATTTGCAGTTAGAATGTATGGGAGAATATGATTATCAACTACAATGTTAAGTTTGTTTTTGGGATAAATTCATCCCAACGACGGAACCCTTCATTGTGCGTGGTCCGACACGCACTTGACCGGATTTTTACATTAGATATCACGCAAAGGTCCCTTACCTTTGCTTAATATCATATATACAGAAGGAACAAGTCTGATCACCATCACATGATCTGACCAAGATTATGTCTGGACTTTAAAAGAGACTTTGACCTCCGAGTTTGTTTCGGCCTTTCTTCTCAGAGTAGTCGGATACGAAACGCCGACCTCATCTAGTTTTTTTTTAATATGATTGACGTGTAAAAGTGTTTGTTCCAACCTACTTACAGAAATAAATCATTAATTTACCATGTGATAGTCACATCAGACGCTATACCTACGTAGACAAGAAGATATGATTATCCCGTGGTACAAGATAAAGCTTCATAGAACATACCGGAATAAACGCACACCACCAAACACCCCTATTCGAATATTATGCTAAATACGTATAATCATACACTGTTTTTTTTTACTATTATTTATGTAAGTTTAATATTAAACTATAAAAATAAATAAAATTGAAGTGTCTATTTGTAATGCCAAAATACCAGCTTTTAATCAATAATCTTTATTTGTAAACATAGGTTACGACAATGTGCAAGATGTTACAAGTCTTAATATAAAGTACTAACGCTAGTAGTGCTTTTTACTAAAGGCTTATGATAGTATATATAATACTTATAAAAAAAAAAATTGTTCGTCTTTTTGTCTGTGTGTTTGTTCCAGCTAATCTCCGAGATGGCTGGACTGATTTTGACGGGGCTTACACTGGCAGATAGCTGATGTTATAAGGACTGGAGTAACTACGTCTACTTTTATTTTAGAAAATCCAAGCGGACGAAGCCACGGGCAGCAGCTACACATACACATAAACTAGAGGTGAAGCGTACTTATCGTAACAGATATTAAAAAATAACAAATAACAATTGATCCTACCAATATAAATTATCTAAAATGACCGATCATGGTCATGATGATGATGATATCTTTGTTTTGATATTAAATAACAGACCTTGAGGGTCTATTATTTTAAGTAACAGATAATTTCAAAGACTGTTACTCTTAATTCATTATAACAGTCCCTACACAGACTGTTTCCACGGCTGTTACTTACATACACACTCACACAAACGAAGGAATATAACAAACAACGTTATCAATTTCTCTCGCTTTCTCATTAAAGAATGACCCTTGCTAAAAAGAGAAACACCTATTATTTAATTTACTTCGAAATATGTTTACTTCGCACTCTTACTAAATCGGTTAAACTAAATACAGTTGGTGGTCTTACAAGAACAAACATTTTCGTAAAAATTACTCCTAAGTTGCCCATTGGTCACAGTATCAGGTAACACGACCTGATACTGTGACCAATGGGCAGTGATCATTATAAAAAAAAATATATACGGTATGAGTCTAAGTTATTACTCGTAATTTACTGTTACAATTCTGCATATGACCCGCAACTGTGAGCCGTTAAATAATGTCAAAAACATAGAATGTATATTAGGAAGTTATTTTGGGTAACCGGAATTGTACAGGCTGAAATGGTGCTGCCAACATTTCGGTGCCAAAATTTTTATACAATTGTCTGAACAAAAATAACAGGCTGTTATTTAAATAACAGCCTGTTATTTACACACAGACAGACAGACAACAGACAGACAGCCAAACAGACAACAGACACACACAGACGGACAGATCCAAATATCAGTTATTAATAACTGATATTTGGATCTGTTATTTTTGTGTAACAGTAACAGTGATAACAGAAATCGTGTTTAACCTGTTACATCTCTATAAACCTTTCGGAATAAATTATCTTAATGATAGTGAAAACCGTAACAAAACCTGTTGCGTAGCCTAGAAGAACAACAATTTGGAATATTACAGAGACCTAACTGCTTTGTGCCTAGCGCTTGTAAAAAGTCATATGGAATGCAATGCTGTCGTCTGGTCGCCACATGAAGCCAAGTACAAACTTATGCTAGAACGTATTCAGAACAAATTTGTGAGATTCCTGTACCTAAAGCAGTATGGTGTGTATCCAGGGTATCCACTGTTGTATCCTACTTTATTTGTGCTGGGCATGGTAGGCTATACTAAACTGGAAGTAAGAAGGGAAGTAGCACTCGCCACTTACTTATTTAAGATTATGCGTGGTAAAATACACAACCCAGGCGTTCTACGCACGGTTGGGTTGTGTGAGCCGGCCGCCGCTGCTGTGGGTGCCGCCCGCTCGCACCAACCTGCTGCAGCACGCACCGCTAACGCGCGCCCTGCATGCGCTCAATATGGTGTCACAACAGATTGACTGCTTCAATTGTTCTCTGAGTGAATTCACACGGGCCGCAGTTTGTCAAATAACTATTGGTTGTTCATAATAATATATGTAACTAATTGTAAGTCTAATATTTATTGGCTATATAACTACACTATTGTATTAGGTAAGCCTGTGATGATAGTTGTATGTGTTTTTAAATAAATAAATAAAAAATAAATTGTATGTACCATGTCTTCGTCTAGTTTGTGCGTTTTCTGTCCGTCAGACCTGTACTCGCTCATAGGCCACTGTGACCGACCACCACTGGTGGGAAACGACAACCACTTTTGATACAATATGTAACGTGTTGCCGCCACCGGCTATGTGTGCTATGACCCCCTAACTAGAAAATGCATGAGAAGTGGTTGGCACTGACCACTAATAGCAGATGCGAGTCTTGCGAGTGCTCGGAGTGCGAGTGCTTGGAGTGCGAGTGCTCTGAGTACGAGTGCTCTGAGTGCAAGTGCTCTGAGTACGAGTGCTCGGAGTGCGAGTGCTCGGAGGGCGAGTGCTCGGAGTGCGAGTGCTCGGAGTGCAAGTGCTCTGAGTGCGAGTGCTCGGAGTGCGAGTGTTCGGAGTAGGAGTGCGAGTGGTGCGAGTGCTCTGAGTGCGAGTGGAATCAGTCATCATCAGTCACCCAGTCATTCAGTCAGAAAAAGTCTTATTTATAGACAAACTAGCTTTTCCCCGCGGCTTTGCCTGCGCGAAGATCTATGTATCCTATGGGCAAACCCCGGTTATAATCTACCTGTGTGCCAAATTTCATGGAAATCCGTTCAGCCGTTGTAGCGTCAATGTTAATGTGTTTATAATATCAGCAACAATGATATTATATAGGTACAAGAAGCAATACAAGACGATTTGAACAGTATAATGAAATGGGCACACGACGTAAGTAAAACTAACTGCATGCCAATACATTCTCCATATGCACGTAACAAAAACATAGACCTGCATATAAAATATCACAGTTATGAATGTCTTCACAATGGAAAATCAAGCTGTCAGTGTACCATTAATTTAGAGCAGGTAAAACATACAGGTACTGACTTAGGACTGACGATGGATACTAAAGGAGACGTTTCATTTTTGTATAGGACTCCGGCCATAACATGTACGCTTTATAAAACCTGGGAAACGAACCCCTGAATACAATAAACAATGTTTTTCTTCATATTATCTAATATTTTTTAGGCACTTTAGTTTTTATTTATAAATACTGAAAAAGTTTGACGTTTGTCATGAGAGTTACGACCATCGACAGCCAGCCATGACAGGTTGGAGAGATGACGTTTTTCGTCCAGAAGTATCTACAAATCTATTTAGAATATATTTTGTTATCGATCACTTTCTTATAATTAGTCAAAAACGTTGTCTAAGATAGCTATCTTATTATCTTATCATAATAGCACAGAAATACATGCCTTTCCTATTTATTTAACTAACGTCTAAGTGATATTATTATTTTTTAATGTAACATGATTTCTGGACGACAGTATAATGCAAATAAAACGACGCCATGTTCAATAGAATATGGCAATATTTTGAAAAACTATAATTTTTTGTGCCGGAGTAATCAGGGGAATACTCAGGAAAGAATATTTTTCCTCAATTCGTGGAACTTTTTCCTCTTTTTTAATTACCGTCCACTTTATGGCCGAAAATTAAACATCTCCTTTGCATGGAACATACACATAGACACGGTTTGTAATAAAGTTCGATCAGTTCTGGTTAAATTGTAGACCCTGAAGTTTTTAGTCAAGAGAGGACTATTGTATGGATTGTAGTATGTGCTATGCTATGTGTTGAGTGGTTATGGACTTACTTTTAAAACATATCTCGATAAAATTAAAATACTTCAAATACGACTTCTAAAATTGTTAGTAAGCAAAAGAACTATACAAAGCTTGAACAAGGAATATAATTGTTTTGTTAAGAAGTGCAATTTTTTACCAGTTGATCTGAGAATAAAGTAAGGCAATGATTCTTGAACAACATAATATTAACAAACACAAAAAAAACCGGCCAAGAGCGAGTCGGACTCACGCACGAAGGGTTCCGTACCATTATCTATAAAAATGACAAAAAAATCATGTTTGTTGTATGGGAGCCCCCCTTAATAAATATTTGTTTTATTTTAATTTAATTATTTATTATTAAAGTGAATATATAACTAAATATTCTGTGAATATTTCAAGCGTCTACCTGTTGCCGTTATCAATATCGAGCAAAAACGAGCAAAAAAAATCACGTTTGTTGTATAGCCCCCTAAAATATTTATTTAATTCTGTTTTTTAGTATTTGTTGTTATAGCGGCAACAGAAATACATCATCTGTGACAATTTCAACTGTCTAACAATCACGGTTCATGACATACAGCCTGGTGACAGACGGACAGACAGACAGACAGCGGAGCCTTAGTAATAGGGTTCCCGTTTTACCCTTTGGGTACGGAACCCTAAAAAAGAAAAAGTACACAACTATCCAACCCGACTTGCAAAGAAAAATAAACTACAGGTGACAAATGTAAATAATTATTATGGTAAGTGTACAAGACGATGGATTACACCTACATTAATGAATGAATTACCTGAGCGAATAATCGATCGTGTCAGAAGTATAGAATAGAATAGAATAGCATTTATTTGCAAATATGGGTTATACATAAGTAGGTAGTAGTAGGTTTTCATCAGAGTTCTGCCATATTTCACCATTCGGCATGCAAACATTTTCATTACCTATATAAAATTGTTAAAATTTAAACTCTTGTTGGAACATTAAATTAGTTATGTCATTCTCATTAAATAAAATTATTAAAATTCAAATATTCATTAAAAAGAAAAATTTAAATTGTCAGTAACAGTAGGTATATACAAGAAATACAAATAAACCACCATAGAAGTGTCCTAAAGAAACATTATCTGTCGATTTGGTCATAGTTGCTGCGGTCGATCGACGGCCTCGGTCAGCTGCTGTCGTGGATCCTAATCCTAAGTTTGCTTACCTTATACTGAGTAGGTATTATAGGATAGTCTCATGGCGTTTGTTGGCTGATGCCGCGTGTGAAGTAGCTGTGGTTGTAGACTCTATGGATTTGTGGGTAACTACTCTGCATATACTTACGGAGTATTTGCCTACAGAGCCATGGTTTTAGTCTTAGTTGTAACTTTGATTTAATTTTAAAATCAGGTATGGACGTAATCTGAACAGAGCTGAATAAGTGTGGTTTTAAGAAACACCTGAAGCTAGGTGCACGGTTCCAATTGGTCGTTTCCTATGGAGAAGATCCGGAAAGAAACTCCACGGTTACTCTTTTAAAAATAATTGGCTTTTACAATGTTTTCAAATTACAGTGTTAATAGGTATGGGAGGACAGTGTAGGCCCGTCAACAAGTACCAAGTACTTAACAAAATAGAAAATCGTCTACAAATCTACAGTCTATAAGCCTACAACGTTCTCACATTCACAGAATATAAAAAAATATATTTAGAATAATGATTAAAATAATAAAAGTAAAAACCTTGTTGAAATTAAAATTGAAGATATGTAATGTCAAATAATGAAAAGTTTATGTCAAGGAAGTATGTAAAAAAAAAAAACAACGAAATTTGGGAGCAGTTCATTAAATACATTTACATAGTTTTGCCAGGTACCAGGGAAGCCACATGTTCAGAAGGAGTTATTGCCAAACAACGTAGTCCGGTAACGTTAGGGCCGTTAACGTTTACTTTTTGCTGCCTGTTTGATAGATAGGAAAGAACAAGATCAGCAGCTTGTCCACGAATACCGTAGGTAAAGAAAGAAAGAAAGAAAAATAAATTTATTTGTCACAGAAATACGTGCATACGAAAACATAAACTCGAGTATGTAAACATTACACAAAACACATCTACATTATAATCACGAGCACGCACAATAAAACAAATAGTCGGAAGCTGCACGTTATACTGTGACAAGAAGGATTCCACTCAGCATGGTGCTGTGCTATGGGGGGACCCACAGCACAGCGCTGATTTTCAGTGGTCACCCGAAAAATAATGCTATGGTTTTCACAGATTAGTGTATTGTGGTCAACGCAGTCAAACGCTTTTGACAGGTCACATAAAGTGCCAATGGCATCTCAGGATTCCAAAATGTGATAAGAGTGTTTTTCTCCTGCATCGGTCGTCGAATTACCTTTCGTGAAACCAAACTGTATGTAAAATCCCATTTGAATTTAAATGTAATCTGGTCTAGTATGAGTTTTTCATATGTTTTACTCAATGCTAGTAGCACAGATAAGACAGAGATAGTCTATAATTAGAAGGATCATTCTTACTACCCGATTTGAAAATTGGTACTACTTTACTTTGTTTCAATAGACAAAGGTGAGCGGTACGTTTCCTATGTACCGCTGTCTAAACATTGATTAAATATGCCTGTTAGGACAGGGGCTATTGTTTCAATGATGTATCCGAGAACCTTAACAGAAATCCCTCAAAAGTCTTCAGTATTCTTTATGTTAAGACTTTTGAAGGTTTTTTTAATTATGACAATAGAAATGGGCTTGAATTCAAAACTTGGAATGTCTTTCGAGAAGTTTTCTTTGAGAAGAGATTTAGCTAATACAGATGATGAGGGGAGAGATTTCGTAATCTCTATTGGGATGTTGGTAAATACATTTTCTAGTGTCTCATCAACATTCAACTTATCTGAAATGGTTTCATTATGAATTTTTAAAGAAGATTCATTCTGATCTCGCTGTTTTGTGTTTCCAGTTTCTTTGTTAATTACCTGCCACACAGCATTTATTTTATTATGAGAAACACTAATTTTGTTACTTATTAATTTAGATGTAGCTTGAGCGCAGACTCTTTTGAATATCTTAAAATTGTTTCTGACATAATTATGAAGGGCTTGATCAGAAGTCAATGATTTCTCGTAGTATAAATTATATAAAATATCTCTTCTTTTTCTAATGCCAGCAATGTCCCATTCATTAAATTTTGGTTTAGTATTCATTGTAACTTTTTTACAGGACACGTTTTATTGAATTATTGGCATACTGTAGAAAAAAATGTACCGTAGTTTATATTGGGGTCTTGTGGATCAAATCAAAGATTGCTGAAAGATTGCTTTTAATGATTAGTCAAGTAAAGCTTCGTGTAAAATCCACGAGAACGTACTGCCGACAAATTGCTTTGCAGTTTGGCAGGTATTATATTAAAATAAAACTGTAACATTATGGATTAAATTAAATTAAATAAAAACCGGCCAAGTGCGTGTCAGACCACGCACAATGAAGGGTTCCGTAGTTGGGATGAATTTATCTCAAAAACAAACTTAACATTGTAGTTGAAAAACATGTTCTCCCATACATCGATATAATTTACTTCTCCAACTGCAAATGTAAGTTGGTCGACTATTACTCGTTAACTTGTAAAGCCTACTTAAGCCGGAGACACACAGACATAGCGAAACTATGAGAGTTCCTTGTTCACTACGCAACCTTAAATAAGAGGCAGATATGTTTCTAGCGAGCACGTCGCGTCGTCGTGAGGACTCGAAAATGTCCTGTGATTGGAACGTTTTGTCTTTAGTCCGCGCGTCAAGGAGGGCGACGAGCAGTCAAGTGTCACGAACTCACGACCAGATTTTAAACGTCACCGCGTCGGTTACTAAGTGCTCGTTTACGGACACGCGGGGCGTCGCGCGTCGCTTGTAGTGTGGCGTCTCGTGGCGCGTCGGACGTTTTTTCTGTTTACAGAGAAGCGGTGTGTGCAGCGGCCCGCATCATCACACGCGCCAACACAAATATATGGCAATGTACGATGTTGTTTGTGGAGACGCGGGCCGTGAAGAGTAGCGGTGTCCGCCGCTGCGGTCGCGGCGGAACTTCTAGCGTGTAGCGTAGCGGGTATCGCCGCATGCTCGTACTGGGGCGTGCGACGCCGCGGGTGTTGTTACGTTTTACCCTGAACAGAGAATTACAGAAACGCAACGCCGCCTGCATTTTAAGCAAACGCGTGTAAAATCGCTTCTCCGTAAACGCTCTCATACAACGCCATAATTTATGTTTGAATTTAGTGCGGGCCGGACCGCCCGACGCGACGCCCCCCGTCTCCGTAAACAAGGCCTAATAAAGTAACATATCTAATGTAAAATATCATTGATTACCAAGGACATAGCCATAGCATGACGATAAAAATAACTACACAGACATTATTAATAAAGATACCTAAACCAAACTCACATAACACTTACGATCCAATAACGCAATACAGCAGTCACGGGTACTACCTACCTAAGTATCAAGTAACATTCGGCGTAAACAAGAGAGCCCTGACCAAGCGTAATGCTATACTGGAGCCGAGGCACGTAGCTACTGTTGGTATTACCGCCCGTAGTTCGTACCTAATGGCTAATAAATTAATAATTGAAAGAGAAGATAATGAGAGGGGTTTTCAAGGTTCCGTAGTCAACAAGGAACCCTTTATAGTTTCGCCATGAACGTCTGTCTGTCCGCGGCTTAGCTCAGACTCTTAGTACTAGAAAACTGTAAAGGCTCGTGCAAACTGGCGCGATATCGCCACAGTTTTCATAAAGTTTTCATAGAAATTGTGCTACTAGTGTAGCGCCGTGGTGTCGCGTCGTGCCTGTCTGGCTTAAGGCTCGTACAGACTCGCGCGATATCGCGGGCGCGACAGGCACCGACAGCGAAATTGTGCTACTAGTGTCGCGTCGCGCCCGCGATACCGCACTGAAGTGGTAAAAACAAATCTTGAAAAAAAAATTGGTACCTATTTCCACGGATCCGTTTGCGTAATATTAAGCTTTAAAGTGCAAATTTTTGTTAGAGTCAAGTATCCTCCCCTGCCAGCAAAATGGTTGTTTGAGTTATGTCAAAAAAAAAAATGCCGAATTTAAGGAAGAACATGTTTTTTCACTACAATGTTAAGTTTGTTCTTGGTCTAATCTCATCTCAACTACGGAACCCTTCATTGTGCGTGGTCCGACACGCACTTGGCTGGTTTTTGTTACGAGGTTGTGCTAATGTGGTGGATAATGTAGATGAATAAATCATAGCCTAAATCTTTAATTATGTTGACGTTATGTTTGTTACTTATACTGTAATAATATCTAATTTTATTATAGCCTGGAAAATATTTACTAAAGAGTTCATAATAAATATAGGCAAGACTTATGTGTCTGACTTTGGCAAAATCACAAATCTACGGGAACGCAAAAATAACTATTGTCCTGATTAGTAAAAAACATAGAAACTTAATTATAGTTATACCTATTGATTTATTTTATGATTTTATAGTACGTGCTATAATAATGATACTTAATACAAATACAAAATCTTTATTTCTGTAAAAATAAACATTCAGAAATAAACATTTTGTATTTAATATAAAGCTAGTATGGCAAAGAAAATGCTAGGACTCAGCCACTGACGAAAAACTAAGCACAAAAAAACACAATTTTAAAACATAATCACACAAAAAAAAACAAACAAAAGCACTAGGAAAAATCATAGAATTTTTTTTGAAAACGTCCTCTGAAGACTCCCATTTCTAATCTTGCTGCCATTCTGCCTATCCTTCCAGATATCTTCTGATAGTAGTATAGTCCAGGTCGAGACTTCCACTACGTCACATCACACGTTGTACCGTGATGACCACGTGACTGTGAGGTAATGGCCATTTCAACCCTGAACCTCTTCTCTCTTCTGACTTGAATACTTCTTCTGGTCGTGATGTCTTCTGGTCTTGATTGTTTAGTAACACGACGAATTCGAAGACGTAATTGACATTGTAGATAAGATACAACATAACAATTTAAGAACCGAAGACAATTCGAAATAATTCGTTTTGACGTGACAACGTCTTATAATTCGATGGGGCCGGCTGCACGCACGAAAAAACATGACTCATGCGGCGTTACCTCTCATGCGGCGTTACCTCGCTCTGAGGCGTTCCATTTAAGGCTTATGACGTTGTCACGTTCAACTATCGTCAGTAAACCGACTTTACAGACAACCGATTTTTAAATTAATGTAGAAAGCCAAAAGATTCCGTAATTAACCGCAGAAACACAAATAAATTATATTTATAACGCACAAGTCATAAGCATTTCCGTTTTAGTCCGGGAATCGAACCCCAACGGTATACGCAGCCTTTACGTTCCTTGAATAAGAAAGCTATTCTAGGTCAAAAATAGCGACAGAAAATAATTATGTGCACAACTGAGTAATTCAAAGTTTTATTATAATTTAACAGGAATTTACAAAGCTTACGAGCTTAATGACCTGGCAACCATACCCATAAAAAAACTTAATTACCAGTACCCAGGGGTATTGGAGTACCCCTAATAGAAAGTAAGAAATAAAACGGCATTACTACGAAAATGATTAAAGTCAACTTTTATAGATTTTTATGGCACTAACATCAGCATTATATTCACCTAAAGTTTGAGAGTTGACTAGTATGGAGTGCGTTTCGGTACGGGAAAAAGTGTTGCTTTCCAGGACTGACAAGTTTTTAAGAACTACTCTTTTGAACTGTGTATCCCTGAATAAATATATTTCATTTTAGAATAAAAGGTTTTGAAGAAATATTAATAGTGTTTTTTAAACGAGTTATATTTCCACAAAATTCTAGCCTAGTTCTAAATAGATAAGAAATATTTGTTATATGGAATACAAAATTGTATACCTACACACTGTTATTAATGAAACCCCGCGATAACGGAATAAAAATATATTTTAAGAAGCCGTTTCCATACTTTGTATCCTTTGCCGGGAAAAAAAGGACTTTAGGTAAATATGCATCCGAATATCCGATCTCTGCTTATAAGTAACAAATCTTTATAAAAATAAGTCCAGTTAACAAGTTTGGCATATTTATTTTTGTGTTCTAAACTTTATGTGATTATCAGTCTTTTGACCTTGGACATAACGAACGTCTCCCAGATTTAAAATCGATTTAGATCGGAAGGGGTTGCATGGTGTATCTAATGTCCGCTTATTCTCAATACTTATTTGAAGCTGTACCCAGAGGTACTGCGCGCAACGTACGACGACCAACACGCTCACAAGTGCACCGCGATAATATGCGGTAGCGCGAAAAATCGGTTGAGTAATAAAAAGTTATCGCGGTTCTAGGGTTAAACAAGATGACCGACACGACAAGTGATATCAAAGTAAGGGTTAGTTAAAAACTTACAATGCGCTCCCACGATGCTGGAACTCAGCCGTCCAGAAAACAGCACTGAAAAACAAAGATTGCTATTTCAGATCACAGTCATTATGTTATGTACACTGTAGCTCCTTCCTTTGAGTCCTATCTTAAATATACATAATCAGCCTATAATGTTCCCACTGCTGGGACACAGGCCTCCTCTTTCTGTGAGAGGGAGTGGGCCGTAATCCACCACGCGGGCCCAGTGCAAGTTGGTAGGTGTCACATGTCTTGGAATTTCTAGTTCTAGGACATGCCGGTTTCCTCACGAGGTTTTCCTTCACAGTTTTGAGAGCAGTGGTGGTGAAATTATTTACACAAAGTAAAGCGCCCGTCTGGGTTCGAAACTACGACCTACAACTCGTAAGCCGCGGCTGTAACCACTGGGCCACCACTGCACACTGATCTTAAATATTTAACTTTCAAAATGCAATGCCTGAATGGAAATAAAGATGAAATCACCTTTAACACAGCCTGAAGAATGGGAGTTAGCATAAAGTAGATATGGACTAATCTAATGTAAAATCTAAATCTAAAAGTCAGAATAGAGAGCATTTTGCTTAGGTAATAACTGCCACAAGGTCTAGAGAGTTTTCACCACGATTTCCTCCGGTAAGTCCTAACAGGAATGTGTATAATTAAGTAGGTACGTATAGGTATCTTTTGTTACATGGTGCCCTGAAAACCTCACCTGTTAGTCGATTGAAAACGAGTTACCATGCGTGATTTCAACAGATTACAAGCAGGGTAACGAATTAATTAAATAAAACGACACCTAAACAATACAAGAAATACTCGTCGATGATTATGTTCAAATTAACAATGGAGATATTATTTAAATCCATATTAAGGTGAAATTCAAAGAAGGTTTTAAAAATTGACAGGAATTAAGTTTAAACAGTTCTGCAAGATCCAAATAAATAACTTATTACAGCTTTTGTTTACAGGCATGTGTAAGTCTAAAGTGTTAAGTGGCCAAAATGATTTAAATAGATGAAGAACTAATTATTAGTAGTATGACCTAATAAATCTAGACATAGTTAATTACTCACATGGTCCAGTGCAGTCGGTTGGCGGCGCAGGAGTGGGACGAGACCCCGCAAACAGGACGCTTGCCGCTACCGACAACTTGCTGACACTGCAGTCTGGTGCAGCCGACAGGGGCTCTGAACTTTTGTGGCTATTAATTTTATCGTTATTTTCTACTATTACATTAATAACATTTTATATACCTAGTTTTTTTTTAATATTTTGTGAATGTAAGAACTTGTAGGCTTAATAGACTGTAGATTTGTAGATCATTTTCTATTTTTTTGTTAAGTACCTGGTAGGTACTTGTTAACGGGCCTACACTGTCATCCCATACCTATTAACACTGTAATTTGAAAACATTTTAAAAGCCAAATATCTTTAATATAGTAACCGCGTGGAAGTTCTCACCGGCTCTTCTCCGTAGGAAACGACCAATTGGAACTGCACCTAGCTTGAACAATGTAAAAAATAAATTATTTAAAAACAATACAAAAGCCTACCCTTCCTCCTTTCTTTGGTATTGTTCGTCGAATCGTTGAGGTCCTTATGTTCTGAGTTGAGTTGCACGATTACTGACAAATGCGTGAACTGACTGGACAGGTCCATTCGATCTGTGTGGTTCTTTCATCAAAAGACCATTTCACACCAATCTACATGGTCTTCACATGATCTGACCAAGATTTTGTCTGGACTATAAAAGAGACTGTGACCTCTGAGTTCGTTTCGGCCTTTCTTCTCAGAGTATTCAGATAGGAATTAACGCCGACCTCATCTAGTTTTTAAAATATGATTGACGTGTATAAGTGTTTGTTGTATTTACAGAAATAAATCAAAATCATTTATTTCAATCCATAAAAGATCATAACAAAATTATATTGATCAAAAGTAAAATTTGATTACACTAAATATATATAAAAAAATAATTAATTTAAAAATTTATATAAAATCAAAATCAGAATTTTATAATTATATTAAAATCATAAAATAAAATTGATTACTAATACGCCTGCCTGCCTCTGAGTCATTTGTTTGTTTGTCATTGCATTAATCATATAACAATGGTTTATGTAGGACCTGACAATCAACCCTGTTCGCAAATAAAATCATGTATTAACTATCTATTATTTATTTCTCCTATGTACTTACATATTTTTTTAACTTTCGAACACTATTCCAGGTCTATTTTATAAGGTTAGCTTAGAAACCCTATTAACTGAATAGTTGTACCTATGTTCAGCTGCTTTTTAGGGTACCTACCGTGGTCTACAAGGAACCCTTATAATTTCTCCATGTCCATCAGTCGTTTAGTAATCTGTGCTGTCGGTCTATCTGTGGCTCAAAGAATATATTAATCACGCCGACAAAGTGGTCAAATAAAACCTTTTTTTTTCCCGTTTATCCCCCCTGGTGTGGACTGTGGATAGGCCGTTTAAAAATATGGCGGGTCTGTAAAAACCATTTTTCGATTCAGGGATCCGTTTACGTCAAATTAAGCTTTTTACGTTTACGTCAAATTAAGTGCTCTAATTATTGTAGTTGCTAGCTAAATGGTTGTTTTTGGATAGGTGAAAAAATTCAGGGCAGTTACTGTAGTATCGAAGATAAAAGGAAAAATACCACAGCTAAGACTTCGCAATTTAACGATTAATAGTCGAGCAACGTACATTTGCAGTTGGAATGTAACGGAGAACATGTTTTTCAACTACAATGTTAAGTTTGTTCTTGAGATATACATCCCAACCGTTCATAGTGCGTGGTCCGACACGCACTTGGCCGGTTTTTTAGCGTACCTGAAGTTCTGAATACCATAACACTTGTCTGAATATTTGAAATAAGAATAGAAATTTAAATAAACCGATTTTGACTTCTAAAGCCACACATGACAAATGACAGCTGTAATAAACAGTTGCTATTGTAACCACGTTTTTGATTTTAATGCCATCCTTACATACGGAATAGAAGTCAAAATGGGTTGAACGAACTGTAAAAAAGTTTTATTAATCTTATTTCTACTGGAGTTATAAGTCAATTCTGATGACTTTTAGGTCAAAGTTGTAATAAAAGCGACGTTAATTGGTAGTACGTACTTTCACATTCCCTAATCTGTATGCATCATAAATCCATGCATTAAGCAAATGCGCTTGCATAATGTAACGCGAACGGATTTAGGTAATTATATAATTGTAGGTACCTAGTACCTACCTACTTAAATATTTTTAGGACAGTCACTGAAATCACAAAAGCCACTAAGATTTGCTCACGCGTTTCATACGATTACTTACACAACAACAAAGACACTTAATTATGAAGAAATAAAAAAATCAGGAAAATCCAAAAGTGCACGCCTCACAGACAGAAACATGTTGACGAAAAATTTTACGGAAAAAATCTAAGTAAGTAAATTCATCGTTTACATCTTTTGAATGGTATGAGCTTATGAGTTTGATAACGAAAATCAATAGGGGCTAATCCAAAGGATGAAAGAAAACTTATACAAGAAGATTTACTTAGATGAATCCATTGTGTGTGTATATTTATCAAGGTATATTTATCTAAAAATCTCTAGTTTTTAAAACTTCCTTGATAATATTATGAATTTCATGTAGGTATAACGATTTTAAGTTGGAAAATCTTGACAAGGAGACGCGAGAGTAGAGCACTCTCGGACGCTATAGCGGTGTGAGGCGTGCAAAATAAAGTTTCATAAGTTATTGTGAAAAAAGGCACCCGGGCAAGCAGCCTAATATTATAAACGAATATACAGGGTGGAAACTTTCAGCGGGGCAGTAAGGGGAAGTACCTTATCCGTTGCAGCTACGCGAAAATGGTCTTAAGAGACTATCCATAATTTTTTATGGAATTTTGATCCCCATTCACAGATTTTGAAAAAATTGTACAGTCAGCAGGAAAATGGGCAATTTTCACAAAAACTTTTTTTTGTGCCAATCGATCCTCTTTCTTATAAGGATCAAAAACCTCTATTGGACCAATTGAGGTTTGAGTACTAGACAAGTCATAAATCGCAAAAAACTTTTCCCATACATTTCGTAGGAAATGAGAAGTCCCAACTTACATTTTTTACCATCGATAAACTGGCCGCTACAAAAAAGACTGATCGAAAAACAAATAAAAAACTATAACTTCTACTTTGGGTATTATTTCACCTTAAAATTAAAAGCTTGAAACTTTACATTTGGACTCACCTAGAAATTTTACTTTTGTGCTCTAAGTTATGAGGTGTTCAGAATGGTAGCCGTTTTGACGTAGGCATAGGTTTATTCTCTTTACTACAGACTGGGTAGCAGCTGATAATGTGCTAGGATTAATTCCATACAGAATCGTGGTAAGTAAATCTTTGAGTTCCTGAACACTGTTGTATTTCTTTTTATAAAGTTCAATTTTTAAATAGCGCCACATAAAAAAGTGTAGAGGCGTGTGAGATCAGGACTGCGAGGTGGTCACTAGGACCATCATTATGTTTGTATCCACTGCCTTGCAAATTGCCGGAACTCGATTTCGAAATACGCAGTTTATTTATTTTTGGCCAGTCTTCGTTGTAGCGGTCCATCTAGCGATCATAAAAAACTAAGTTGGAGTATCATTTCTTACGAAATGTATGGGATTTTTTTTTTGCGTTGTATGACTTTTCTAGTACTCAAACCTCAATTGGTCCAATAGAGGTTTTTGATCCTTATAAGAAAGAGGATCGATTGGCATAAAAAAAAGTTTTTGTGAAAATTGCCCATTTTCCTGCTGACTGTACATTTTTTTCAAAATCTGTGAATGGGGATCAAAATTCCATAAAAAATTATGGATAGTCTCTTAAGACCATTTTCGCGTAGCTGCAACGGATAAGGTACTTCCCCTTACTGCCCCGCTGAAAGTTTCCACTCTGCATAAACACGGAATATTTTTAATAGAACACAGGTTTGATGTTTAATAGAATAGTAATCTTTATAATGTTTATTTATCATATTTTAGGTACACAGTTTAAAAAAATACTTTTAGGTATAAAAAGGCATGAAGGCTATTAGCTGAGACCAAAAAGCAGCCCACATCTCTGACTAGTAAATAGACTGACTAGTTGTTTTAAGTAGCGCACGTTACCGTTACCGTACTAGTGGATAATACAAAAATGTAAAAGAAAACCCCCACCGTAAAAAGTGAACTTGAAAAAAATATGAAAACAAGATTTTTATAAATTAATAGTATAAACAATCTAATGCAGTCGGAGGCAATAGGTCGTTATTGTTAAGAAGATACCTCCGATTGCATGAGATAGTTTATAGTATTAATTTATAAAAATCTTGTTTACTTACATCTTTTTTTAAGTTCACTTTTTACGCAGTCGGGTTATTAGTTTTTTTTTTATTTTATTTTTATTTTACACTTTTTAGTTAGGATATAAGACGGTAAATTAGGTAATTTACTCACTACTACTCGGGTTATAACAGCCTCATACTCACTCACTCCAAAAGTACGGGATAGTTTTTTTATCATTTCTCATTTAAATTAAATTTAAACATATACTATGTATATATTTTTGTAATCACCTTATAAAACCCTTCATTTTGATCCCCCACTCGATAGGCGTGGGAGATATTATTTTTCCGAAAACACACCTTTTGGCGCCAAAATTCCGCCATTTTTATTTTTTATAATTTTAATATACAGTTCTCATCATGTAAGTTTGCCGCTCTGAAGCTAGGCTTTCCGAACGATTGCGCAGTGACACTCGCGCAATAAAGACGAATCTAACGACATATATCATTCATCAAAATCGGTTCAGCCGTTTAGTAGTTACGAGGGAACATAGGTATGGACAAACATACATTACAGGTCAAACACCTAACCCTCCTTTTTTGACTTCGCCGCAGTCGGGTAAAAAGCACGCGTGTAAAATGCACTGCATTATAAACCTAAAAGCGGTGCAATAAGAACCACTTTATGAGCAAGTGTGTTGAAAAATCTTAGGCATACCTACTTGATCTGATGTTCCAGGTTACAATCCACCTTAATTTTTATGTCAACTGAGCTTACAACATTAGCCAACATGGAGGAATATTTAAGAGGTTGTTGAAAATGATACGAGTACCTATGGTTACCACTTGGTAATGAAAAGGTCTTACATATTTTTTTAAAGTGGAGGCGTTGAGAGAACCTTAGTAGCACCTACTTATTGTCTCGGTAGTCGAGTCTTCAACCTCAATTAGCAGCAAATCGTTCTACCATTCCACCAATAAGTAAAATTGCATCACTATACTTGTAAATAAAACAATAGCTTGATGATACCTGCCCAGGTATCAAGTTGCCTTGTGAAACATTTGTCGACAGCGTTCCCGGGGCCGAGAAATACCTTACACAACTTACCTATATGCATTATGTTCGCTAAAACTCGGTAGAAATTCGAAACGATAGGTATCTACTGTAATGCAGTATTGCTTTGATGTTTGAAATGCTGATAGCTGTGTTTTGGCACGTGGCGTGTTCTGTTCTTTGTTGAATATTACTGCATAATTATTATTTTTCAAGGTCGTTTCATGTTATCAAAACTTTCATGTTTCTAATTGAGAGCAGGTCCAGGGTCTATTCTTGGAAATAACCTTCGCTGTACTAGTATCTCCAAAGTATGAAAATCTGTGTTTTTTTTCTACAGTTCAATAGATGAATCCAATCCAAAGGGAAGGCATTGAGTTCGCCTTTGCGAGAAGTATAAATAAATACAATTAATCAAATGTAAGAAGTAAAAGAATACAATACTCTTTTGGGACTATTTCTGTGCTCGTGATTAGAGATCTATTTTATTTTCTTTATTTCATTAATATACCGTTTACATAATTATCGCTCACATTTTTAAATATTCTTTTAAAACATTTATTATTTTATTTATTTTCTGTAATTATTTTTCTTTAATATTATAAATAAACCAATTTTTTTTCTTTCTATTCTTCTGTCTCGTTAGGTTAGTAATCGCAAGCGCGTCAGCTAAGCGTTGGATCCCGGGTCCAATCCTCAGATCCGTCATTTGAATAACAGTAGCAAGGCGAGCAGCCCTTTCTCTTGTTTGTACCGATATACCTACACCTCTGTTACTCTTCTAATGTTATTTCAAATGGATTATGCATTTGAAATAACATTAGAAATTTAAATAAACTTTTTTATAGTTCGTTCAACCGATGTTGACTTCTATTCCCTATGTATAAAGATGTATTTAAAAAAAAATTTGGTTACAATACTAACTGCCAGCTACCAACACAATAGAAGTCAAAATCGGTTGAACGGACTGTAATGTTTAATCTTATTTCAAATGGAGTATAGTTAGGAATAAAGCGTTCTTGTTTAGGGATCCGTAGCCGAAGGGTGCCAAACGGAACCCTATTACTAAGCTTCCACTGTCCGTCCATCTGAGCTCATAAACTGTAATAGGGAGATAGTTGAAATTTACACCGATTGTGTTTTTCTATTGCCGCTAAAACACCAAAAAATAAAAATAAAATAAAGTTAAAAATTAAAAGAGGTGATAAAGGAAACCGTGTTTTTTTCGGCGTTTGTTGCTAAATATTGTATGGTGGTACGGAACCCTTCGTGCGCGAGTCCGACTCGCACTTGGACTTTTCGATTTAACGTCAAGTTGAATCCATGATTAAACGGTAAGAACCGTCAATCATGCATCAAAGAAACCGTGGATAACTAGCTGAAAGTAGATAAAACTAAGTTCAGATTACTTTTACTGGTATCATTCTACAAAGGCATGTCCCCATAATAGGTATTTTTTAGCTGTATTTTTGTTGTTTGATAGGGGTATTTTTCCAAATTTATCCGTTAAGGTATGGGAATTACGTTACGTACGTTTGTAGTTAAAACCAGGAAAATTGGTAGTTATTTATTTAGCCTCGGCATTTATTTAACGCGGCGACAATTTAATCTGAATTTGAGTTTAAAAAATAATTAAAGCCGGTAGCAAAAATAGTACGTTGCAGCATAATAATCAGTTGTTAGCTTTGTTTTAATTTAAACTGGCATCGAGTTTTTGTTTTGGTAACTGAATTTACCAACAATAGAGGGGAAGTGGCGGTCGGCGGCCACTGCCGCGGCACGCTCGATCCGCTCGCTCGCCTTCGCGCGTTAATGGTCGCTGTACAAACCCATTTTTTTTTAAATCCCTTTTCACACTTGTACCGGGGATCATAGGATCAGGTGCGACTTCCACGCGTCTGCGGGCTACCTCAAGTATGGGGGGGTCAGTTGTTCGACTAACCCCCGCGACGTCTCAAACGGGCGCTCGTGGAACACTACGCTCCGCCACCTCGGGTCCTGTATGAGGGGCGGCGGACATCCCCGAGTCCGCCGCCCCTGGACCCATTTAAGCGCAGGCCACACCGCCAGCTAGCGGAGCGGGCGGGCGGAAGCGAACGAAGGAAACTATACAAACTACGCGAAATGGGTAGCTCGCGGTGTGAACCGAAGTATGTAAAGAGGTGAAACGATGTTCGCCCACCCGCCCGCTAGCTGGCGGTGTGGCCTGCGCTTTAGGGGGGCCGGAAGAGGGCATTGCCTGCCCTCTACCAACGCCCGGTGCGCCTGCTGCGGGCCGGGTGAGCGGAAGAGATATCCCGCTCCCTTTCCGCAGCCTCTTTCTGCGACACGACTGTTTCGCAGAAGGATACCACCGCGTCCCAGGACTCCTCGCTGCCGACCATCGACTCGACCACGGCCGGCAGCGACAGCTCGCTGACTACTCCTAAGATGAGGGCTCGACGTGGCTCCTCCTAAGCGGCACACTCTGCCAGCGTATGCCGCCGCACCGTGTCCTCCCGGCAGTCAACGCAGTAGTGACACCGGGCGTCCGGCTCCCTGTTTATGCGACACAGGTACCTACTTCCATAAGCAACTATGCCCCGAGAGCACCTGCGTCACCCAAAACGACATGGAGCCGTGCCTCCTCCCGAGCCAGGGCTCGAGTACCGGCCGGACCGCCCCGATAGTGACGAGGCGGTAGGGCGTGAAAGCCTGTCCCGCCATTCCGCCACCAGGGCTACGCGAAGATGCGACCAACGCAACTCCACGTGTCGCTGTATTAGCCACTCGCCCCGCACCCTCGCTTCCTCGCGCCACCGATACAGTGACTCGAGTACTTTCGCCTCGAGGTCCCAGGGCCAGTACACAAGCCGCCTCGTAGGAGATCATGCGATATCCCCTGATGACTCTGACGACCATCGCTCTTTGCGGCTTTCCAGAATAGCGATGGTACCGGCCGTCAGGTCAGCCGCCCAGATTGGGGCCCCATACAGGGCCAACGAGCGCACGTCTCTGTTCTAACCTAACCTAACCCAAATGATTCAATACCAGTACCTATAGATGGTATCATACCAACCACAAACAACTTTTTTTATTGTTATAGTTATTATTATATTGACTATGTGAACTACCTAAATAAAAAAATTAAATACATAAGTTTTGCTGCCAAGTTATTATTTTAGTAGCCACAGTTGGTCGACCTTTAAGTTGTTAGTCGCCTGGAAAATCATTAGCCTTTAGGGACTAACTACATTTATTCAGCTCCATTCGCGTTTCGCTGAACGATTTTGGTCACACTTATACAGTTCTACTTCTACTATCAGCCGCGTACAGCATCGTAAGATTGTGAAAAGGTCGCAACTTGTCGACGAGGAGTCGAGAACCATCCGTGCACAGCGCTGTTCCGCCACGTTCGGCGTTGAACGTGGACTATTCCCGACTCCTCGTCGACAAGTTGCGACCGCGATTTATGTTCATTTTAAGGTCCCAAATGGACGTGGTTACGAGGTGGGTTGCTTGCTAGTGATCTAAGAGTATGTGCATGCTTGTTATATTCTTTGTATATTAACTGAGAAGTAGAAATTCACCTGTTGTAAAGAATATATTTCGGTTTCCTGATATACCTACCTCCCTACGAGTATGCTGTGTAGAAGTCGGGTGGGATACTCAACTTCAAAAACCAAATCATCAACAATCAAAATATCAACACCATATTATGAATTTAATCGAAAGTATGGAATTCCTGGATCTTTTGAGATTGGCATGGCAGACGACTCGCGACAGTAACAAATATTTACAGAATTATAATCATTAAAATCACCAATACAACTCCCAGCTAGAATTGACCTCCAATGTCATGATTTCACGAAATAGTCATTCAATGGGGTAATTTGAACTTGTGTTGCTTGAAACAGTTGTGTTGATCATTTTATAGATCATAATTCTATAAATTCCTATTTGTTACAGTTGCAAATCATATTTTGATTAACATACAACCTGATACTGACCTGCAAAATGCAAAAAAGTTTGGTAAAATTGAATTTCGCGGAAAATAACAGATTTTCATGGCAGCCTAAAACATGACGGAACCGCTTTCCTAGAAAACCAAATCTTTATTTGCTCTATTCAATGATGATTGTATCTTTGTTTCTTTTGAATGTTTTAAAGTGATAAGGCGAACGTATATAAAGGTGTTATCAGATGATGTTTCAATGATTTAATAAAACACATATTTATCAATCATACAATATGTATTTAATATAAGATACAGTACTTGTGACAGGTGGACAAACCTTTTTATTTGAAAAAAACCTTAATAATCACTACATTGAACAAATTTCAAATTTAAATTAACATTCACTATTATTATGCCCAAATGTGTGATAAATTAATTGAGGTAGATTACCCATCAGCTCGTGGGTTCAAAATTATAATTAATTTCACCGATTTCACCATAGGGTATAAGCAAATAAGACAACGCATTAAACATTATACTATATATAATTAAATATCTACAAATTGAATAAGTAGTGCACACTATTTGGAATACACAGGCTCCACATAGTTACTATTGTATTCAAACATTTACAATAAAGGAGAACATTCATTTATTAAACGCATAATATAGGAAACGTTTTTGAAAGACAACTTGCGAACATTACCACTAGACTAACCCCACGCGGCGTCGCCCGGGACCTCAGCCCGGGAATGTCCGGGATCCCGGTCCGGGAACGTCCGGGATCCCGGTCCGGACGAATGTCGCCACTCCGGCCCGGGCGCGCCGCCCTCACGTTCCCCTAAGGCCCAACCAGGCGCGAAGCAAATTACAGTACTATGCAGAATAATACTTAATAATAAATACTTAACTATTTACATTCCTTGAGTTTCTGTCTAAGTGCGGGAGGAGCAATTAAAACCACGATTTCCAACATGACATGTTATTGAAAATGGCGCTTTTTATTGTTCCATTCGCTCTAACTTTACAACGTCATTCAAGCGTGTCTGCATCACGGCTGTAATGTGTTTCACGCCTTCACATAAACCAGTGGACACACGCTGAAAATAATGCTGATCAAACTATAGGGCTTAAATAAAATTGGCAGCGACTACCATTGTTCCCGTTGTATACTCTGTCACGTAACAAAAAGATTTTGCATGCGAGTGAGCCCGCGGTTAATTAAAATTATTATAATTGGCTGAGCAATAAGTGAACGGTTGCGCGCTTCACAAACATGCAAAACCGAACTCAAGTCACAACGACACGACATCTATGACTACTGCGGCAGTGATAAAAATATATTGTATCTTTTCGAGCTTACCAATATGTATATCAACGTATTTCGATATAATTTCATCGCCTCGTCCGAAGAGGTTCGTCTTCACAAAATATCATCTCTGACTAACATTCAGAACCACTAACACTAATCCAATGTTAATTTAACTTTAGTCCGATTATTTGCCAAACACTAGACATTTCATCGCGTCGTAATAGCGAAACGAAATTTGTACTCAAGCATTTTGATAGGCCAAAATGTATGTTTGTATGTGTGTCAAACTTTGTTCTCGTAAGTAAAATAAATTTAAATTGAGCGACACTTAACATGTTCATTAAGAAATAACACTCACGGACCGCAATAAGGATCCTCTCATGCATTCTCATCATAAATCTGTTACACTGCCGATTTCTGAGATCAAATATTCAAGTCCATATTGTTACACGGATAGAACAAAAAACTAATTTAGTCTTTCTGATTTTGGTGTCGAATTTCACTATAAAAATAATTTATTAAAAAAGCGAGCCAATAAAATATGGCACTACGATCAGTGCTGAAAAAATAATTACTCTAATTTTTTAAATTTATTAAAAAAATAATCAGTACGTTGGAAATGCTCCAAAAGGAAGTCTAGACTGTATAATATGTTAGCATACGATCCCCTTAAACACGCGAACAATCAGGCACCAACTTGACTACTAGAGAAATTTTCCTAAACACTTCTTTGGGTCCATACCTACTACGAACGCGTTCCAAACTACACCGCGCGACATAGTTTGGAACTTACTCAAGTGTCACGCTACGGTAGACACAATAGTGATCCCTGACCAACACCGCGCCGCACGTCGCATGCGCACGCAATTCACGCCTAAGGCTCCCTCTATAGTAAAATATACTATTCACATTCAATTTTCACATTATTAGTCTAGGGGCCGATTTACACTACTAAATGAATCTAATAAAATCTCCGTTCCAGTTTACGATAAGCGATAGTTTGAAAAATACGTTATGGTGTTTTATACGATTAAGAATACACCACGTTCACACAATTCGTCCTAACTTAACGCTATAGGCACTAACTAAAAAATACTAGCGAGATCGTGTGAGCACAGGACACAATTTTATATTCACTTGTAATTATACAACCCTTATGGCTAAAAGGCAGCAATAATCTGACAAGGTCTGTATAGGGGCATCCAAAAGTTCGTTTAAATCTAACTGTGTGTACTAAAACCAGCTATTGACGTTAATCATTGGCATGTATTACTGTATGAGCTCATTTAACCTAACTGTATATCATTCGGAGTCATTTCATTGGACTTGCCTTATAAATGCGCTTAGATCATTGGAAACTACACTTAGTACTCTGTCGCGATATTATTTAACATTTAATTTGGTGTTTCTTTTACACGAATCGCTTATATCGAATAAATTTAATATTATTAAGAACACGATGCAACATTGCTTTTCTATTGGTTATCCCACATAACCATAACTTACGATAAATTATTAATATTGAACATTTCAAGGCTCCATACATTTCAATGATCTAAAAACATTCGCCACTACAATAATTATTACTTTCACAATAGCATCACTAATTCCTCTATACCGTAAACTACGTTCGTACAACACGAGTTTTCTTAGGACATTAAAATAAAATAATAATTCATTGAACATAGTTTGCGCTCATCTGTCAATCACAAACACACGCTTATTATTATAATTTCAGCCGAAAGACGTCCACTGCTGGACATATGCCTCCCCCAAAGGGGGATTTGCCATAATCGCCACGCTTGGCAGGCGGATAAAATGTACTCTGTGGCAGGCGGGTTGGCGATCGCAGTATGGTGTCCAAACGTTCTAAGTTATTATTATACTTATGGCGTAATGATATAGGATATTACTCGTCTAGTCTGCAGCAACAAGGATACAAATTGACGTCCTTGACTTCTTAATTAATTAAAAATTCAAGAAAATAAGTTTGCAATCAACTGTTTTTATTTAATACATAAAATTCAAAATGTTCTTACAACGTTTTCAATTTTGTATCTTACGCTTGACTAACGGACTCTTTGCCTTTGCAGAATTAGAGCTTTGAAGACATTTCATGAATTTCTTATTGACAAATGTGCGCATACCTTTGTAAATAAAAATAATAACCTAATATGGTTTTTAGTAAAAGATCTTCCAGTATGAATGCTCATGTTGTACAAACGAGTGCTCCTCGAACAAACAAATTCTCTCATAAATTGAATTAGAAATTTATTCTATATCTTTATAAACCATTGCTAAACTATTGTTAATGTATATTAATGTATCACACAAAAATACGGCGAATCTTGTGCGTGGAAACGAACGTCGGTTATCAATATAATCTTATCACAAAACTTTTATTGCTAACAAGTTGTACACAACTTTGAATGGCAGTGACATTATGTTTATACTACAGACAGTTGTTGATTCCTTAGAGACACCAAACACAACAAGGGGAATAAAACGTCGAATATCAAAATTGATCGTCCTACGCTACGACTAAACTGCGAGTCTCGTTTGATATGACTACGCGCGGTATACGTGATATTACTGAACACTAGCTTGGTAGGTGTGCGGCGTGTTCGAGGCACTTGTCCGGAAGACGTCACAGCGTCACACCGGCGCACGCGTCACGCCGGGTTTCACAGTCGGCACCTGAGTAAGCGAAAGCAACACGAGACGCGGGGACTATTACAACTAAAAGCGAAATCATTTAATACTAAGCTAAGTATCGAGTCGATACGTCTACTATGTACAAGTGGCAGTGATGCGCATCGCTGGTCGTCCTTACTCTAGCTTATCTATCAGACTAACGTCCGGTACTCTACCCGCCTCGCTATGTTACATCGAGTACGAAATGGTACTCACTATACATTTCCAACTAACTATGTACACGTTTTGTTCGCGCCGCGTTCTACGACCTCGATGAACGGACGCGTAAGGCTCGATATTTCGACCGTTCAATATCATTATAAAAAAGCATCAGTCTTGTGAATAAAATTTAACTTTCTGCTGTATAGCAGTCTAAACCGCGTCGCGGCTCCTCAACAATCTTTGGCGAGAATTTTCCTAAGTCGGATATCGTCGGCCATCAGCCTGTCGTCGAATCAACATCTGTCTCGCTAGGTGCCACACCGACTACACGCGCCGACAACATTCACACTGTCGATCACAATATTCTAATGAATTGAGAAAACAAAGTTCGTACAGACATTTCTTTGCGGGCCGACGGTAATTCTGGAAAGTTGATGCTTTGCAAAAATGTATTAAAAATTGAATTAATCACACACAAACAAATTCACATCTTCATTCACATAAAATTAAATCATTTTCATAATTTTCCCAGTCAACTTGATCAAATCCGCGTTCCAAAATGGCAGGCGGCCCGCAATCACAAATAATAACACTCGCGCGGTTCGGGTGCGGGGTGACACCGGGCTCGGGATCGCTTATCAATTATCGTCCGCACGGCCAGAAGGCGGCGCCACCGTAGCGGCGGCCCATCTTGCGTTTCTTGGCCCCGCTGGGCCGCACGGGCCGCTCGGGCTCGCGCCGCTCGGGCTCGCGCCGCTCGGGCTCGCGCCGCTCGGGCTCGCGCCGCTCGGGCTCGCGCCGCTCGGGCTCGCGCCGCTCGGGCTCGCGCCGCTCGGGCTCGCGCCACTCGGGCGGCTCGGCGCGCGCGGCCAGCAGGGCGGCCAGCGCGCGGCGGCCGGGCGCGCGGCGCGGCGCGGGCGCGGGCGGCGGCGGCCCGGAGTACGACGCCGAGAAGTGCTCGTAAAGCGCCACCTTCACGCTAGCAGACAACTCCGCGATTTCAACCCGCTTGATACGTGTC
Source organism: Tiliacea citrago (assembly GCA_963921375.1). Classification (NCBI taxonomy): domain Eukaryota; kingdom Metazoa; phylum Arthropoda; class Insecta; order Lepidoptera; family Noctuidae; genus Tiliacea; species Tiliacea citrago. The sequence goes on along the minus strand of OY992788.1, from coordinate 5,695,905 downwards.
ACGTCCTTCTCTGGCACCCATTCGTCCTCCAATCTGAAAGAACATCAATGCTATCAATACTAGCTCGTTCCCGTGCCACACGGAGGCAGCTGCAAACACAATATAAGCTGCGAATCTTGGTGTAATGTCGATCGGCTTCTGGAATAAAGTTTCATTATCCTTAGGAACAAATTTTTGATTCGTAACTTGTGTTTGCAGCGTTTATGGGCACCAATCCCATATTGAAAGTGAACTAAATGATAGACATGCACATCTAAAAAGCGTTTTTTCAAACACCAGCTGTTAGAGATACTTTCAATTTGGGCGACAAATAGCTGCTCAGCAACGCGACATCAGCGCCAAACTGTATTATATTACATTAAAATTTAATGTGACGAATCACACTGCCATTATACAGCCTATTTCCCACTCAGACTGTAAGCAACCTTATGATTGAGATTTGAAAACTTCTAAAACAAAACCAAATCTGATTTACTATGCCCAAACTCAAAACATCAATAAGGACTGGCAACCCATTCTGTTACTAGCAATAAACGAGAACAATTTATAAAAAACTAATAAAATTAAAAAGATTTTTGATGATTTTCAAAGTAGCAAACATTAATTATTATGCTGAATATTGAAATACTGTATCAATGCTAGCAACTTTGTAAACATATTTTTACTCTGTGTGGCACTGGCGGCAACATCGAGCATGCTAAGCCAAGCTGATTGCTTGGGGATCAACTGCATATTATTATAAGCTATGCCAATTTTGACTCGTAGATGCATATGATCCCCGGAAGAGGTTGTAAGTAATCATGCACTATAATAAAATTATAAACGTATGTGTTAAATTAATTCAAAAGCTACAGGTTGTAGAGAAATTATATGAGCATAATAATGTAAAAAAAATTACGTACGTAAAATGGTTGCAACTCAATCTGGAAATCGAGCATTTAAAATGGGTGCTAAAACTGATAATAATATTTTTCGAAATAATAGAATGACTTGTGAATTTAATTGTGAAAATAAATTAACTCTTTAAATATGCAATGAAGGAAGTAAAAGAGAAAAAAAAAGAAGGTTGCTTTTGAACGATACATTCACTTGACGAATATTACAATTTAGCTAAACACCAAATGTTATGAATTTCCTTTTGCACTACTAACCCACCTGAGTTTACCTGTGCATATTATAATAATTTATTTAGACACCACAGTCCGAGCTGTTGACTAAGATCGCAAATACTGAGATTAGTATTTTATTTAAATTTTTAATGTAGATGTGATGGTGATAAATGATGATTGATAATACGAGTAGTTATCCTATTTCTCACTTTGCTTGAATGAAAGGCGACTAATTTTATAACTAAATAGGTATGAATAGGTTATTTTTATCCCATACAATCTTTACAAATAAATACAATTTAAGTGTCTGTTTGTCAAAATAACAGCTTTTTACAAAATGCTTGAAAGTATTAGGTTGGGGAAAAAGTCTTTTCGCATTATAGTATGTATGAACTTATAATAAAATCTCTTTGGCTTATAGTATTTGTATCTGGCTGGTTTTGGTATCATTGAAAGTTTAAATTTTAAAGAACATAATTCCAAATTCAAATTAGGAAAATGTGTGACTTTCATTTGTTTTTCGTACTGTCAAGATGAGTGAATCTAATGAAGAAATTCGATACATTTTAAAATTTTACTACAAAAAAGGTAAAAATGCAACGCAAGCCGCGAAAAAAAAATGCGATGTTTATGGACCTAGTACAGTGTCTGTGAGAGTAGCACAAATTTGGTTTAAGCGTTTTCAATCCGGAAATTTTGATGTCAAAGATGCACGTCGCTCTGGTCGCCCTATTACAGATAAAATGGATGCCAACGGAGCAAGATCGGCATATCAGTAGTTACGACGTAGCTGAAGAAATGGGAATTGACCACAAAACAGTTTTGGCACATTTGAAAAAAACTGGGTACACAAAAAAGCTCGATATTTGGGTACCTCACGAGCTCACTGAAAGAAACCTAATGAACCGTGTACTCATTTGTGATTCTTTATTACGACGTAATGAAACCGAACCATTTTTGAAGAAGCTGATAACTGGTGATGAAAAGTGGATCACGTACGACAAGAACGTGCGAAAAAGGTCGTGGTCAAAGGCCGATCAGGCTTCACAGACTGTGGCGAAACCCGGGTTAACTCGCAACAAGGTGATGCTGTGTGTGTGGTGGGATTAGAAGGGCATTATTTATTATGAGCTGTTACCACCAGGCAGGACCATCGATTCTGAACTCTACTGCGAACAACTGATGAGATTAAAGCAAGAAGTTGAGAGAAAGTGGCCGGAATTAATCAACAGAAGGGGTGTGGTTTTCATTCATTTCATCATTTGTCTTTAATATCTGTCCGTCTGTTTGTTTGTTCCGGTAAATCCTCGAAACGGCTGCACCGATTTTGACGGGACTGGCAGATATGTTATGAGGAGTAACTTAGGCTACTTTAATTATGGAACAAGACACGCGGACGATGCCGCAGGCACCAGCTAGTTTAGAAATAAAATTAATCACCCCTCAAATAAATCAGTTAAGTGCTAACCTTCCCTAAGATAAATTAGTACTTGGAAGTCCTTGATAAAACGGCATACCAATTTGTATAATACAGATTTTCACAGTAATGTTATCTATACGTATTCCCTACACGGAATAAGTCTGTACTACCCAGGTTGCATAGATGGTTGGTGATATGAATTACTCCAATGCTTACCTGAAAACACCATACACTGTGATATCGAAGAATATCATGAGCTACAATTAGACAATGATTGTAATGATTACTGTTTTTATTTAAATTGTTCAGTAAATATAACAATTCATATCAGATCAGACAATACCTATGTCAAACACTCAGCATACAGAATCGTCAATTAAAATCCTCAGTTGTTTAAGACAAGTTGAAATCAGCATTGGTTGGATCACAATAGACAAGTGTATTCCTCATTGATTTGATCACAAGGGAGAAAAAAGTATTTGACAGATCTCAAAATTCTGCTTGTCAAACTTAACGCTTTTATGCGTGTTCATTGAAAATAGAGCCAAAGGTAAACTATAGTACTCTAACTTAGCAATGTTTTCTGGAGTATCATTCAGAATTTCTATTAACTTTGAATCTATTGTGCGTTTGTCATACACATGCCTCTCAAGCTCTCTTTTCTCTTCAGAACAGCCTTCATATCTCCCGCACTTGTCCTATATTAAAAAAAAATAAACATAGAATGGTAACTTACACATTTGGCGGGTAATACGTGACAAGCGCCTCTCTCCTATCCGCCGCGACATTGTACCGCGTCGCCGTGAGCACGGCGCGCAGCGTGAGCGTGTGTCGGCCGGGCGGCTCCCGCAGCGGGCAGGCGCCGCTTAGCCGCCAACGCGTCGCGCGCAGAAGCCGCCACACTAGGCCCTCCATCATGCCCGCGTCGAAAAAGTCGAACATGCGTGCTGGAAATATAACGGATGGCGTGGTCAAATATTTGGGCAAAATTATTAACAGCAGCATTTTTTTTGAGAAGGTTGTAAGTCGGTTCGGACTTGATATCACGTCAAATGATTTATGCCTTGGTTTCTGATTAATTTAAAAAAAACCATCCATAAATAACATTACTTAAACTCACGCCTTCTTCCCATGGGGGTAGGCAGAAACCATAGAACGCCACCTGTTACGCTCCTTACATACTCCTTTTGCTTCGTTTACGTTCATACATCTGGTCATACATGTACTGCTAGTACTACGCACCTAACCTTTCTGAAGAACATCACCAATTAGGTCACTATTTATGTCCTCCTAGGGCGTCCCTCCCGGCGTTTCCACTCACATCTGCCTTGCAAATACCTTTTGTTAGTCGCCTTTAATTCATCCTCTCAACATGACCAAACTACCTAAGCATACTCTTTTAAATTTTTGTCACTACATAAATATCCACCAAAAATACCAACCATTAATAATTTTGCAAATCAAGGCTCATAGAAAAACACATTTTCTGGTATTGGCTGAATTCAACTGTCAAATGGCAGTTTTAAATTTCACATTTTTTGGCCACGAACGAGGTGGATCGACGAGTCGATGACCTGATCGAAGTAGCAGAGGAAGATTGAATGCAAAACACCCAAAACCGGAAAAGATTGGCATGCAATAGAGACACACCAGAATCAGCATGGGGGTAAGCGGATGGAGAAGAAAGAGTTAACTCACCAGACCAAGGTTGTCTTCTATACCGCAGCTTCTTGCCATTTCTACGAATGAGTTTGACGGAACCCTCTGCAGATTTCTTGCCGGAACTATTACTGGGCGAAGCTTCATTGAAGTGGTTGTTCACATGTCGCTCCAATAACGTCTGTAATTGCAAGGTAAACGTAAGCAAGTAAGAAATTACACGCTCGGCTATGGTAAGGTTCTCTGAGGATATACACATGTTTATATGCAATAGCAGTACAAAACCATCGCAGTATTTGCAGTAAAATAGTACCAATGTACATTGGTAATGCAGTTTTCGTTCTTCCAAATATAAGATTAAAGTACAGTGACGCTATAAGCAGTAAGGCCATTTTTATTTGTTTTTGATTCGAAGATATGTCAATTTAAGTTTTTTCACGATTATTGCGGAGGTTTTTCCGGTATACCGTTTTGTTAGTTATATTTTGGTATTCAATAATATAAGCATAGAATAGTTATTGTGTATTAGTTTTTCCTAGTGTTATCTACAAAATTATTAGTTATATTATATTGCATAATATTTCTAAATAACATTATAAGTTCGTTGGATGAAGGCGTAAAGTTTTGAGTCCTTATGAACTAATTAATCTAACACCAGTTCATCTTAGTACTTGCTTTTACACTACACTTATTCCGTTGCTCGACACGTCGTGTTGAAAAAAATAAATGATACATATCAAATTCATCGCATTTAACACTTCGACTGCCAATAACAGGTAATCACTTCAAGGAATAGACAATACGTGAACAATACCGAGATTACAACGCATGAAGAGTTGTCGTCGAAAATTACGCTGCTATTTTCGCATTCTTATCTATTTTTTACGGTACGCTGAACGTTAACTAGCGGTCAAAGGGGTAAACCCGACGAATTTATAGGTCGACAAAAATAAATAAAATCTCAGAAGTGGTTTCAGCCATCGAGGGTTCTCTTTGGCATCGTCTTCAGTGTCCTTGGGGAAAGAAAACATATACAACTTTATCTTTTATATTCGTCGGAGGCTGCGTCGTAAATTAACGTCAATATGGCGACATCACACGACGGGTGTTTTGTGGGAATGAGATTTTATGAGACTTGTTTTTCCGTTTTTTTTTTTTTTTTCAAAAGGAAAGCAATAAAAGTAATGAACGAAAGAATCGTGAACTCGTGATATGCCATACTATATCCAGTGATGGGATCACATCCCTAAGCAAGTACTGTTACGTTATAACTAAATAGATTAATTGAATTAGTATTAAGATGATTTAGTTTTTGTCGATTGTTTTTCATTAATTATCATTTTTTTTTGTGTTATTTATCGATTTGTCTTACCGAAAGCAAAAGTCGATAATAATATTTCCGTAGTGCTCAAAAGTTATTTGAGTTTACGGCGGACATAGAAAATAATTATAAATTTCACGTCGCTTGAACATTATATTTTGATGTGATACGCGTTTTATGATCCGATCACTCGATTGGACGTTATCCACGTGTTGAAGACACTACTGTCACAATGAACATACATTTTAGATTCATTAGACGAGTAAATTGACAATTTCAAAAAAGTACACGAGGGTTACAGCTTTCATAACACGAGGATATCTTTTTGAAACTGAAGATTTACAGCTGAAAAATCCAAAAGTAAGTATAACTAAAATAACCATTCCAACGCTAACTAGGAATTGTAAAAAATTCTCAAAACATTGATAGTTTAGTTTTCATCTTGTTATTGCAATTGTATTTTCTAAATTGAGGACCAAGAAGTACATGAGAACAATAAAAAAATAAAAGTAGTATCTGACTTTGAGTACTTTTTTATAATTATTATCTATATTTTTAGTTGACGTCATTTGACGTCGTTAGCGGTGAAAGGGTTAGATACAATTCACTTTTTTACTAATGAGTCATTTCATAACACTTAAAAACGATTCGCGGCAGAAGTAAACAAATTACAAAACAAAGACATTCATAATACATTTTCGATAAATTATTGTATTTATGACAAGTTTTACTAGTACCTCATTATTTTTAAAGCCCACACTTAAGTGAACTCTTATAACTTTCACCTAGACTATGAATAGACTTATGTAAACTAACATATAATATAAATATTTTAAAATGTATACCTTAAAATATCACATAAATATTTTAAAATGTATTTCCTAAAATATTTCACCATACATTAATATACTTTGTATACGAGTATTACTTATTCTGCAACCGTTTGATTAAAAGTGATATAAAGGGATGCTTAAATAATATTTAGGTTGTGAGAAAACGCACTGAAGATTTAAATAAAATATAAAACTTGAAAGTGCAATAAAACCGAAACAATGAAATTATAATTGATGACTTGTTGTTTTAGGATAATTTGGTCGTTTGTGAACATAGAATCAGGTCCATATCAATTAAAATTGCGGTTGTGAGCCCTTTAATGCGAAAACTATTGAGAAGGACATATTCGTAGTTACAATGAGAATGCAATAAGCTTATTTGACTGATATTATTAATTTAACTGGTTAATGTAAGTATCAGCAAATATCCGGCGCATACTCTCAAAAATGTTCGCCACATCAACGCACACGCTTCGCTGTCATACTTTACAAATAGAAAAATAATTTACGCCGAAACGCATCGCATTGCAACTTTAAACGCACGCAGTAGCTGACACCAAAACCTCAAATTACGCCGAATGCCGCATTTCACACAACGCATACTTTCATTAAAATGGACCGTCTATTGACGCTTTTCATCTTTAGTGCGTTTTGGGGATGTTTGTAAATTGTATATGCCCGTAATTATACCTGTGTGGAGAAGCGCCTCTCGCAGCCGTCCACGATGCACTTGAATGGCTTGTTCCCGCCGTGCGACAGCGTGTGACGCTCCAGCCATAATCGGGAACATGACGGCTTGCCGCGAACTTTGCACTGCTCCCATAAGCAGACGTAGTTCTCCTTGCCGGCTTGCGTTTCTACGTGGACGTTCTGAAATTGTGATGCGAGAGAATTTTACTAAATTATATTATAGTGAAACAGGATGCAGAGACATAGGTATGTTTATAGAGTGTAAAACGATATTGTGATAATCTGTCTCTCTCATCATTCTTCGTTCAAATGTTATGAATATTCTTTCAACACTAACATTTGAATAGTTTTAGAAAGTTCGACTTTTAGTATTGGAAAACAATGTATATTTTGAAACTGTGAAATCATTTTGGAGAGGAGGTTAGTAAGGAAGGTGTAAAATTGAGGAAGTCTAAAATGTTTATTGCTAACGTCTTGCCGGCAAAGAAATGTGGCTACTACAATATTATGAGACAATGTAAATAACAAACCTGTATATGTTCCAAGAGATCTGGATCTCCGTCGAACTCTCTCTTACAGTTCTCCCACTGACACACAGACACTGTGGACGTCGTGTCTGTACTCGACTTCCGCTTGTCACTGCTGGGCTTCGTCAAACTCCTCGGAGGAAAGCGTAGCGTCTTGGGCTGCTTCAGGATAGGACTCTTCTGACTCTGTACCTCCACAGAACACACACTTATACTCAAAGATAACGACGAATCTTCATCACATTCTTTACTAGTTTGAGAGTCACTAGGCGAGTCTATGGACTTGTCCGTCCCTATACCCGATTCTGACTCAGTTGTGGTACTACAGAAATTAGCTTCTATCACAGTATTGTGGACGTCAGACGATGACACGTCCTTGAGAACGGTGATCTGCGTAAAGATCGTCTCCTCCCGCCTGGCGACCGCCTCGATCTTACGAAGTTCAATACTCGAATCCATGGTCGAATCCATGGTAGAATCCATGGTCGAATCCATGCCAGAATCCATCCTCAAATCTTCAATTTTGTCGTCCTTTACCTCATACTTCGCCTTCTTAGCAGCTAACTCTTCGAGCTTCTCCGATATACTACAAATATCCGCAAAAGGCCTCGAGTTCTTTTTATTTGGTTGTATTGGGAAAATGTTATTGTTGACAGTTTTGGACAACCACGGTATTTCACATTTGGGAGGCGATAAATCAAATAGCTCGTGTTCCTTCACTGTGCTGCTGGGGGGGTCAGTGCCCTGAATCGGGTTGTCCGGCGGTTTGACCGGCGCGATGGGTATACTACTCGTGTGCAGCGAATGATAGTTGGGCACGATGGGCGGTTGATGGTGAACTAGATGACTCGAATACGTAGTTTGTGACGAAGACACTGTATTCGTATTCGTATAACTCCAAGTTTCCTTCACGTTCATATTTGGTGGCACAGATGTAACAATATAACCAGGTTGAGGCATAAGAACAGGGTGGCTAAAGTTGACAGCGTAATTCTGCTTGGATTGAACTGTCATGCCGACAGCTTGCATTCCAGTGACATTTTTATTCATCCCTGGAATAGGTTGACTTGTTACTGGCTCACTTTTTACGTTCGGATACGCCGATGTCATCGTGTTAGCGAGCTTCAAAAGAGTGCCGTTTATAAGAATAGATGCCGCTTGCTGGTTTTGCAAATGGTCTTGTCTTTGTGTGTGAGTTGGTGGAAGAACAAAGTTAGGCATCTTAGTCATTAGATTTGGTATTTGGACAACCGTTCCGTTTAGGTTCTGCATGAGTGGGAAAACGAACTGGCCGTTTAGTTTTGTCGGACTTGAAACGTTAACATTCTGTCGGTTGTAAGCTGCCATATTATTCTGTTGTCCCAGTGTTTGTGGCGATAAACCGTTCTGGGGTATCCTTAACGTTGTAAGCATCATGTTTTGTGGGACAGCAACGAATGATGCTAAATTGTTGGGGTTCATTGTACCGTTACAAGGTTGTGGGATGTTAATCTGATGACAGTTCTGATAATTATTCGGTACAGGTACATTTAGATTGGTGTAGTTACCATTCATCATGGGAGCCTGACGAACACCATTCGGAATATGCATCTTCGGTACAGCAGTTGCCTCACCCGGCATGGTTTTAATAGGGGAACTCGAAGATATGTTTGTACAATTTTGCTTCTGAAGCTGCACCTGCTTAAGATTATTCGCTTTAGACCATGTGAGGTTTTTACTATTGGCAATACACGCGGATGACTTGCGATTCGTTCTTTTCGCGGGTTGGGTCGCTTTCTTCTGCGTCTCCTTTTTAGCTGGTTTAGTTATAGGGTTTAAGTTCAAGTTATTTGATCCATACGTGACTCCATTCATTCTGCTGTCCAGTTTAGTCGTCGAGCTTACAACGCCGTTCATTCTGGATTTATCAGGTTTTGTAGTTTTCTTAGGTGATTGATTTATTGTGGTTGAGGGCGCAATCCTCATTCCGACCAGGTCACTGGATGCAGGTATGGGAACTTTACGTCTACTGACGTCTGGTGTATGTTTATTGGCTAATATCCCATTGGCGGATGGGTCAGATGAAGTCTTTATTTCAAGGCCTGGTCTCTTACCGTCTATCAAGTCTTTCAGAAGCCCTCCTGTTTGCTTCCCTTTTGTGAAGGTCTCGGATCCGTGCCGGATTTCCAAAAAGCCATTCATGTTCGTGTGATTTTTGTCTTTCATCTCCTTGGGTCTACTGTAGTCGATCAGACCATTAAAGTTACCATTCGGCGTCGTTTTGCTGAGATCTGCCGCTTTCGTGGCGTCCATCGCGCCGTTAATGGTAGTGTTCGACTTTCGGCTAGCGGCTTCGTTTTGCTTTCCGACGTCCATTAATACTTTAGGACTAAGGGTCTGTGACAAATAAGAAATATATTTCTCTAGGTCATGTGTGACCCCATTTTTAGGTAGGCACTTTTTCTTGGTGTCATCGTTGGCCGCGTTATCGCGCTTGAGGCCGTTCTGCGGCTTCATCTTGTGGTTGAAGTACTCGGTGATGCGGCGATGTATGGGCGGCTGCGAGCGGCGCACGGGCGCGGGTTGCGCCGCGACGCGTCGCGGTGCCGGCGGCGCCGGGTCACACGCCCACGGCGGCATGCGCGCGCCCGCGCTCTCCTCGGAGGTGCTGCACGACGAAGTCGACGACTCGGGGCTACGCGGCGAGCGCGGCTCAGTAATGTCGCTACCGCTGCATCCACCGCTTTCCGTCGGACTCAACACCGCCACGCCACTGAAACAATACGATACAATAGTTAGCTACTATTCAATAGTATAGGGCGTCACGTGAGGCGGTGAGACATAGTAACCTCACCATGTCACCGATCACGTTACGTGAAATGACAATCAGCTGTTGAATGGCGAGGATCGATCGCACGCGCTAGCGAGCGTGGCGAGAGCGGGACAGCGCGAGCCTGCGGTGTGGTCGCAGCACTCGCGTCGCGGAGCACAAGGTGCAATGCCCCGGCGGTCCAGTGCAGTGACGCAACGAGACTGCACTGACCGAACGACCGTCCGGACCGAACGCACACATTATTATTTTTGGCCGCGTGACATTCACCGCACGTAGACTTGACGCGACTACACACTGTGACGAACGAACTAACAATTTTACTTATTGTTCACGTATTTGAAAAGGTGTTTTATTATTAAAGTACACTTTTATATTCTTATTTAGTGGCGAGACTTCGTCGGTGGTGGGTATCAATCATACGTCTCACGCCGACACTTACGTGACTTACAAAGTGAGATGGCTGCAGCTTATTTATCCACATAACGCGACTCTCGCTTCACACGTGAAATGTTTATTCTGGGAGCATCCTCCCGCGTAACCCGTTTTAGAATCTTTTGTTGGGCGAGATCCACAGGTAAACTGTCGAATAACATAATTTTAACGCGCAACCTTCGTTGTGGTGTCGTGTTCGATTATGAGCTCTGTGGTTTTGTGGCTGGGCGTTATTTTTCGTTGGCGCAGTGCGCGGGGCGGCGGGGGTGGCGTCGCGCGTCGAGGGCGCACCCTCGCCCTTTGTGAAGCCACAACGTACACTCATAACTAGGGACGTAGGTTCCCCTCCTTTCTCGCACTTCGTGGGGAGCTTTGTTGCTAATTGACCCAATTTTTTAAGAAATTTTTGCACTGAAGATATTCCGGACAGGTATATGACTATCTGTCCGTCTGGAAGGGGCGGCTCTTAATTTGATACCGAACATCGTTACGTCTGGAGTTTTAATTCGGGGAGTTTCATTTCCTTTAATGAGAGAAGGATAAAAGAATGTCGAGAATTATTATGAATTCGGACTGGGGAAAAACTTTCTTGTTTTCTACTGAGAAGGAAACCAAAGAAGGGAGCGAACCAAGTTTAAATATTTTACTATATAAAGTAAGAACAGTATCTTAAAACCCAAAACAAATTCCCATGAATCAACCAAGTAGCCAAAAACGAAGCGTGGCAACAACGGAGCGTAGAAACAACGAAATATAGATCGCAGATACTATAGGTACCTATAGGGCACAGCTAGATACGTCACCGTCCAACGGAACAAAGATATTCCTTAATATATTTTTTTGCGAATTGTCGAAAGCAAAAGTGGCTTGTCAGTGTGGCGTATGTAGGTGAAGCGAGACGTCGCAAGGTCGGCGCGCCGATTTCGGTCATTCACCTGCGCTCGACACTACATTGTAATCTCTCTTCGAATATAGAATGTATGTACGCTCTTTTGTTTTGCCCTATTTCGTAATTTGTTTATTCGATCTTATATCCGTTGTTCTTGTTGTTTTACGTATGTAATAATGTCGTCATCAAAGTAAACAAAGTAAGTACCTACTTAGACATCATTACTTATCATAATGGTAATGTTTTTATGATTATTTATTTGACTTCTAGTGTGATCACATTATGTGCAATGCCAATGCATGCATTAACATAGTCAATATTATGTTAGTCTAGGACTCGAGGATATTAGCATGAGGCGTCTGACGTAGATTTCTTATTCCTAAACACGCTTGTGGTGATGCAAAATGCAGTATCAACTTAACGATAGTTTGATTAATGGCCAATCAAAGCAATAACAAGAAGATCCAGCCTACTGCGAGTTGCTCGAATCAAGAATATTTCGTGTACCTAGTTACCTACCTAATGAAAATTCACATTTGCCAGAGATTGATGGATTCAAACAATGATTGCTCATTTTTACCAAGACTTGGAGATTAAAAAGTCATTTATTCTTAATCTTAATATCTTAACTTATGTTTTCACCCTAATTTCCCCAACGCCCATTAATTTTCCCCACCCGCCGACAGTTCGCGAAAGGTTGCAATATCTTAAAGAAAATGGTCCGTCCCTCACAATTTAGTTTCGTAATACCAATTTGGTTCAATATTTCATTAATTAATGTCACTGACCTGTGGGGTCATTGATACTGCAGTAGAACGCAGTTTCATGTGTAACACCTGTTTAACCTCAAATATTGAAATCTTAAGGCTTGGCACAGACTGTCAAAGGGAAGATAACGTTACTTTACCATCACGTTGGCACGCGGTAACGTTGCGTTACCATTATGTTATCACGAGGTAACGTTACATATAACGTTTCGTTTTATCACGCGGTAAGATTACGTTTTACCGTGCGGAATCATTCCGTAATATTACCATCACTAATTATCATCTGGTAACGTTACGTTTAACCACACGGTAACGTTACGTTCAGCGTCTTCAGCCTCTGTTTTTGATTACGCAGTAACGTTAAATTCAGCGTTACGTTTTACTAGGCCTACCGACATGATTATTGAGCGTGACGCGGGATCGCTACATGATGCTATCGGCCGTGGCAAGTTAACGAGACGCGACCCGCGCGCCTAGCGTGTCGCCCTCGCGACTGCGTACGCGCAAATGTAAATGGACGTGTTGGTAAACATACGCAGCAATTATATTCATTAATGAAATAGGTGTTCCCTTTAAAATTGATTAAATCTTTTTTATTGTTGTTCTAATAGTCTGAATAATTATTAAATAAAAGGTCGCATGCTTTTGTGTACTTGCTTCCGTGGCTTTTAAATATTAAATTATAAATATAAAACTCCTGACATTAACACCGAATGGACGGAACATAAGATGCAATCCAAGTAGCTTTTTCTGGGCGAAAAATGACGAAAGTTTTACGAACCGAGAATGCAGCATCGAGCATTCAAACGGTTCAGTAAAAGGTTATTGTGTAGGTTCTCTGTGTGCGGTCTACACCATACCTAAGCTCTTGGCTTCACTCGAAGCTTTGGGGATTACGCAAATATGTCTACCTGTCGTTAGATGTAACATGTTGATAATGCCAAGGTACATGTGGTTGGCTGGAGCCAAGTCTATCGAAACTCTTGACTAAATTCGTGCTGTAATAATTTTTTGCGACAAATGTGATATGGCTACGGGTCGTCAGAAGCCCGACAGTCCGACCACCAGTCTGAACCAAGGGGTATTGTATTACCCAGAAACTGGGTTGTGCAGGTCAGATAGGCAGTCGCCGACCCCAACATAATATTTGGGGAAAAGGCTAGGCTGATGAGTCATTTCAATTTCATTCAATTTACCAAAATTCTGAAAAGAAAGCCGGCTGGCTTCTTTTGTACGATAACATAATCAAACGTCTTTGTACCCCACGACCCCTAGCAAAACAACAAAAAATAAACTTTTTCCTAAGAACTTTTCTAAGAGTTTTATAATTATCACGTTACGTTTGCCGGATGTTTAGAAAATTATGTCGTTCGTTTCCAAAACTTTTTGCGAGGAAAGTTTTATTATTGAACTTTTAACTGACGTAACATGACAACTCCGGGGCTACTGAGGTTATCCAACTAATTTTGTTGATTTTTTATCACTTAATTTATTATTATAAAGAAATAATAACTACTAATCCAATTCCGTAAATTCTTTAAATAATGAAAAGTTACAGTATTGCCGAGTGTCATAGGATATATTTTATATTAAAACAAGAAATTTTAAGCGGACGAAGTCACGGGCAGAAGCTAGTGAAAACATATTTTCCCTACGACTTCACACTATTCTACTATTCCAGTACTACGTCTGCTGATTACGTACTATTGCTTCAAGCGTGGCGTGAGTACACATTTCTCGGAAATGTCGCCGCCCTGACGGACTAATTGTTCGCGGAAATTACTACGCCACGCTATGTTATAGTAACTAACTACGTAAGTACGTAACGCGTACTATTAGTTGGCTTAATTACAAGTCGCTGACTTTTTGTTGTCATGCTCTGCGTCGCAGGTGGACTAGGTTCATTGTTTTGCTGGGAAAACAAGTAAAAAGGTCATTAGTTTAATTAGGTTTCGTGATATAAAACATTTATAAGTGGTTGTGTTAACTAATTGGATCAGAAGTTTTTGTTTAACCGGACATGTTATCGAATAATAACTTTGCATGATCACATTCGGCGTTCAGGCTCGTACAGACTGGTGCGATATCGCGGGCGCGACGCGACACTAGTAGCACAATTTCTTTGTCGGTGCCTGTCGCGCCCGCGTTATCGCGTGAGTCCGTAAGAACCTTTAACGATCACATCACTCGTCGATAATAATGCGGCAATTATCGAGTAAACATCAGTTGCATTAAAATCGATTCCGACTATCGGGTATGGGCGCGGCCAGTGGCGTAAGTAGCGGGTGTACAAAAGCGCAAATGATAGATGTCAAACGCAGATGGCGTTACCCCCGTGCGAACGAGCGCTTTGATTCAACACCCCTAGGATTTGATGAAATAACTGTGCCGAGGATTTTGACAGGGGCTCTATTAAAGTAAGTTATTTTTTAGGGTTCCGTACCACAAAAGGAAAAAACGGAACCCTTATAGGATCACTTCGTTGTCCGTCTGTCGGGACCCTTTTTCTCAGGAACGCGTGGAGGTATCAAGTTGAAATTAATAAGAAATACGTAAGTCTACGGTCCATTGGTGTTCTAATAAAAACAAGCTTCTAAGTCAACGCAATAAAAAAATACGGCGATTTATGCGACATATTTTGATACTCACAAATAAATCAAAACCTACTACTTCACTTTGAACTTGAATCATGAAATTTGGCAAAAAGCAGTCTCACAGCAGAAGTAAAAGAAAAAGTCCGAAAACCGTAAATTTGTACCAGTAGTATAATCACATTAAAAAATGTTTTTGGGATAAATTCATCCCAACTACGGAACCCTTCATTGTGCGTGGTCCGTCACGCACCTGGCCGGTTATTTTTTTGTTACGTTATGAGAATTCAACAGACTTTATTGACTCGTATTGTGATATTCAATACTCACTGCTACTTTAATCGGTGTTTAATATGAAAAAGTTATATTTATGCGTTGAAAACTAGCATTTAGAGTTAGTAGCTTCACTAAATGAAAAACATGTAAGAATTAAAACAAGATTACATTGTTAAGAACAAATAAAACACAATGAAAAGGCAACTTGTTTGTGTATCATTAAAAACTACTGAACGGATTTTAATCTGCTTTCAATATCAAAGACCGCACATGCGGACGGAGCCGCGGGCACGAATAAGTTTGAATTTAATCTACGTGTGCACAAGTTAGCAAAAGGGTTTATAAGTTATAAATATTAATAAGACTGAACGCAATCGCACATAGCTGTACCGATCTTGAAGTGCCTATTCTAACTTCAAGTTTTATCGATTAAGTTAAAAGGTTTTGAAAAAATTTAATCTACAACTCAGCCTAATGAAATTCTCAAAAATAATATACACATACATGTATGTACACAAAAGCCATTATTAAATCAAATCATACCCAACAAAGACGACTTTAAAACCTATCCAAATTAAGTCCCAATCTATCTGGGGTCGTAGAATGGAATATTATTTCGTTTAGCGTTGGAAATTGATCGTCGTGCTTGGGGCAGACCCTCGAGGGATTTAAGTCCTTGTCAAATTTCACTCGGGGGTTTCAGTGTGTTGTTCCGGAACCCTGCTGTGTGCGTATGCGCCCCGTGTGGACGGCGCCCGCTGCTGCAACCCAAGTGTTGCGAATTAAGTTGGTAAAAATTGTACACTCGAAATTGTATAGTCAAATTGATTAGTTCAATTTGTTGTATTTTTGAGGAATAAAGTACAAGATTTTACAAATATTTCATTCCGTTGTTAAAATCTATACTAATATTATAGAGGTAAAATTTGTTTGTTTGTAAGATTGTATGCCCCTAATCTCTGGAATTACCAGCCGGATCTGAAAAATTATTTTTGCATTCGATAGCCCAATTCTTGAGGAATGTTATATGCTATTTAACATCAGACTATGACCCTTAGGCGCCGAGTAAAAAGAATAAAAGTACTAGCTACTACATGCTAAAAACCCAATAGCGCGGGCGGGCGATGCTATGCAACGCAGTGGGTCGGAGGAACAAGAAAATTCAGTCGCGGGCAGAAACTAATATTATGTGAATAAAACTAATTGCTGCAGCATATTTTCTTGTGAAGAGCAGCAATGTTTTATGTATAATGAATGACATTAGAAATAACACTTGTTAAAAATAAAGCGTGGGAAATAGCACCGTGAGAAATACTTGTATTTGAATTTAAAATAGACCTTGACCCCTGCCCTGAGTTCGTATCCGCGATCTATTAAATTTAATCCTTTACATTTAAATGAATTACACTACAAACCAGTCACTCGAATACTGCCTGAAGAATTGTTTTGTTACAGTTGTAATGACAATGTTGTCATTTGGTTTAAATATGTAGGTTTTTATTTTTATTATTTTAGTAATATTTTATATAGATTCTTTTTTAATTTGTGAATGTGAGAACGTTGTAGGCCCTAATAGACTGTAACTTTGTAAACTATCTTCTATTTTGTTAAGTACTTGGTACTTGTTGACGGGCCTACACTGTCCCATACCTATTAACACTGTAACTTGGAAACATTGTCAAAGCCCACTTTTTTTTTAAAGAGTAACCGTGGAGTTTCTTCCCGGCTCTTCTCCATAGGAAACGACCAATTGGAACCGTACACCTAGCTTCTGACGTTTCATAAGTGCCCATGTAGGTTTATGTGAAATAAAAAAAAAATATTTTGAATTAGCATTACCATTCAACGTGGCAATGCTGCCAGTCTTATCTGCACGTTTGATTTGTATAGTTAGTTTTTTTGTCATTTTTAGGTATTCAACCTAGTGTATAGACGTAATAGTTAGTTGTGTTAAATAAGTATATAAGCATTTTAATTACATATATGAAAAAAAATCCGACCTGAACGATGATAAATCACATCAACTCACGATTTCAAGAAAATCACATGATGTCACAGCACTATTCCATTTCGTAACGAATGCGAACAGAGTTATTTAAATTCTCAGCATGAATATCGAGGTTTAATTCCTAAAAAGTTGACCTTAGCTTTTTTTTTCCTGAAATACGTTATCAGTGGAAAGAATGATGTTTTATCCATAGGACCAGCACACCAGCACCCTAATTTCAATCGCAATCTGAATGATTTTGAAGGATCCATAATGTTCTATATTTCGAAAAATTTGTCTGCTCAACAACGTAATTATAACGCAATCAATGTTTGTTGAACTGTGTAAATGCAAGCTATTGCTAATGTGTGTTAGAAAGAAAAGAAAGAAAAATAATACGCAATTACCACGCTGCTTGATATCCTTAGCAATATGATAATGCGTTACGAGCTCATATTCCACAACGTGCGTTTCTCACGCTTACATGATTTGTTAATTTCTAATTGAGATTAATGTTGCCTTTGACCAATATTCCGTAGAAGGATTGTAATTTGAAATATGTATGAGTGATCAATTTTCGATGCCCTCTGTTTAATGAGGTTTGCATTTTATGCAGTTAGCATGATGGATACCTGTTTTTTGCATTTTAATTTAATAGATTGCAGTTTCTTTACTTCAGAGACAATCTTATTTGGTAAAAAATTTACAATTTGTGTCTTTATTAGGACATACCTTTATTCGCAATTCATCACACTAATTTTATAAAGGCAAAAGTGTGTGTGTGTCTGTGTTTGTTACTTTTTCACGCTCAAACGGCTGGACCAATTTTGATAAAATTTTGTATGGAAGTAGCTGACACCCTGGATTAACTAACATATAGGCTACTTTTTGTCCCGATATTCCCACGGGATCGAGACTTACGCGGGTGAAACCGCGAGGCGCAGCTAGTTTTAAATAAAAGGCAGTCTGCTAAAATTATATTTATTTTACTGCACTTTCGACTTCGTAACACTAAGGTTCGCTTGTTACTATTCTCGGTAAAGGATAATTATTTCAAGTACGAGCAGAACTAACACATTGTTCTTAGTGGCAGTCAACGTAACGAAAGGGTTCGGAAAAAATAAAAAAATAAACAATTTCTAGTTCGAAAGAACTCCCCGGTCAGTCCACTTTCCAACTGCATTACCGTCGCGATTCTGGTTTTCAATGTCGTGTTGCAGAGATTATGTCATCGGCGACGTATTTACGTCGTTACCCATTCATTACGACGCTGAAAGGAAGCGCGCCGCGTGAGAATCGTGTCACTGTAGGGGAGTGCTGCCACCCTCCCTCCCCCTCTTCTACTACGAGGGGGGTCGTCGCTCCACCCGCGATTATTATGCTAAGTGTCTGTCTGTATCGGGGTGAGTTTTTCGCGCATCTGCTATTTATTTACGCGTTTTATATTCATGGGATATGATGGCGTGGCGAGGCGTCAGGCTTACAGTTCATTACGCTGCGTTACAAGGTTACACCGTGCGGACTGATAACCGACTTTGGTTCTTGTGTCGTCGACATATAGTTTCGATTCAAGGGTGGGTAAAAATAGGTTACCAGGCGCACCCACCGCGACGCTCCTGCCAAACGTAGTTCAATTGATTTTGTTACTAAAATGCTTTTTCAGACAGCGTTTAGCTGTATTAGGAGCGCCAAGCGGGGTCAATGGAACAAAACATTGTACCTGCTCCGATTTTTTTACATATTCTATGCAAGTAGGTACCTATCATTATCACGCTGTATAATCTGAACACATGAATAATTAATTTTCTGTCATCATTATACAAATTAATTCTTCTCATTAACGGTTAAGTACACAACCATCAACTAATTACACTAATTAATGAAGATGTATTCGTTGTACCGTCTCACAAGACAGCTCCAACTGTAGTAGATAAGCAACACCGCCTGTAGTTTCACGTAGCACCCCCCTTCAGAAACTCAATTTCCTTCTCAAACCATATCAGGACCGATAAACGCTGTACGCTGTAGTTTGCGAACGCCTACGTCTACGGAACCGCGTGAAGATAGTTATGCCAATCCGAATTTCAAAAGGTTTATCTTTTCAAACTGCAGCCGAGAATCGATACCTACTTGATGGTGAAAGGTGGTATCCAAAGGATTAGTTTTCTCTTCGTTGTAGGAATAGGAGTCATAGTAGCGTGACAAGGTAGTCCAAATGTTTCATTTGACGTTGCATTACACAAAGACGCTGCAGTCCCAGTTTCCGTTATCGTCTGGGCAGGAAATAAGCGGATCCACAGAGACAGCTTTGTCTAGTACTTCGGTTAATATCCTCAAAAGTAATGCGGTTTTCGAAATAACGTTGGCTTAAGTCGGATTTTGCTTTTATCGTATCGTTTTTGTGCAAGCATCATTAAATAGAATGTCTTGCTGGGTCAGACGATGTTGTTTCTCTGAATGAAACGTAATGAGAAATTGTGTAAATGCATCCAGAAAAAGAAATGTTTACAGTTTTAGCTAAAAGGGAATTAGCCTTTCTTGAGAAATACTTTGTAAAAGTTATTTGTATAAACAAAACCGGTAATATACGGTCTAATATATAACTTTTGTTTGGATGGCTGTCTAGTTTTCCTACCTTTTCGTATCTCTATTTTAAGATTGGCTGATTAGACGGAATTTAAGCCACGATTTTGAAAGGAATCGCTCTTGAAAGGAAAACCACACAAAATCCCTTAATGCTTTATCATCTATTACAGCAATTGATCTTTCATCGTCCAATTTGAAGCTACACACAACAATACGGCACTTACGTCATGGCGCATAAGCGGTCGATGCGAACGCGACGAACGACCAAAAATACGCACCACAAAATATTCATACGTAGACTAAACAAACTGGACGGATTGTATCACATCCCTGAGGAGTGGCGCGATGAACACGGTTGAACTGGGGATTTTTACAAACTGTTACTTACATAATGGAATTTCAATATAACACGAATTCAATGCAGCATAATATTATGCCATATAAAGTTAATTAAATAATCTCACTAAACAGTAGTAGAAACTAAACACTATCTGAAATAAAGGCTCGTGCAGACTGGCTCGATATCTCGAGTGCGACAAGCAGCGCGAAGCGTGTCGCTCCCGTAAATAAAACGTCAGTCTGCACGAACCTTAATACAGTGATACCAAACTTCAAAAAATAAAAGCTATTTATAGGTAAATGAATTCGGTTTTATCAAATTGAAAATAAATTACAGTTACATATTAACAGTATCTAATATTAAATAACTATTCATTGCAAAATAAGATTAAAATTGGTATTAAAATTATAAATTGGAGTATTTATGGAGTTCAATTATTTTATCATTCCTAAGTTTATTAATTTATTAGGTACCAGTTTTGAACACTGGGAACCTAATTTAAGCTCTGATATGTTTTTATAAAAAAACTTGATGATCCTAACCACTAAAAGCCAGTTTGGTATATTATTAGGTCTATGAGAGTTTAATACTTTGTTAGTCATACTCACAAGCCTAATTGGAAACCGGCTTCATTTCGGCGAGATGTATCATGGATTGGTCCATGATCCTTACACCACGTGTACCATTAACGTTTCCGTTTTGTGATAATTTACTTCAGCTGTAATTAAGATTATAATTTCTTGTTAATGACCTCAATTAATAAGCAGATTTCTTAGTGCTAAAAATAACCCTCTAAATGTCGAGATAAAAGTGGCATATTGCCCGTTTTCATCCTTGGAAAATTACATCAATTTAGTTGTTTGATGTTGACTTTAGATATTTTGGGCATTTTTATTAACCAACACTATGTTATCAGACTACTGGATTTTTCAGTTAAATTACAATACTAATATTTTTATCATGTATTTTTTATTAAATACATACGTTCAAGTTCCAGCTTATCTACAGCAAAAACAGCTTACGAAACGAACGGACGTTGCACTGGGCTGCACAGATAACTTTGTTATTCCACAGGACACATCGATAACTGTTCGTATTGGATACTTAAACTATCACAGAATACATGTTTATACATACTCGTAACAATAGGTACCTACAGTATTTTGCTCTCCCGAAGCGAGGCTCGTACAGACTAGTGCGATATCGCGGGCGCGACGCGACACTAGTAGCACAATTTTTTTGTCGGTGCTTTTCGCGCCCGCAATATCGCACGAGTCTGTACGAGCCTTTATTTGTGGTTACCAAATAGTACAAACACGCAGTGAATGTGTGCATGAAGATGATAAGCGTCAGCACATAACACACACACACTTTCGACTTCGCCCTTGTTTTGGAACCGTACCGAGAGCTCCTGCCTGCACTTACACTCGCATTCACAGCGTGTTTGTATACTTGGTAACCACAAGTGAAGGCTCGTACACACTCGCGCGATATCGCGGCCGCGACAGGCACCGACAAAGAAATTGTGCTACTAGTGTCGCGTCGCGCCCGCGATATCGCACTAGTCTGTACGAGCCTTAAAGCTGCTTGGTTTACCAAACAGGATTACGTCCCATATGATAAAGGGGGAAGCTATCAACATTATCAGCACTGGAATAGTGCCCTAGTTTACAGCCCGAACATGATTCATTAGAGGGCCAATAAACAAGCGAAATTGAGCCCTAACAACGTTGTCAATACCATTGTGTGTGGGTTCGATACAATGTGCAATCGTAACTAACATTATAAATGCGAAAATAAGTTTGTTTGTTTATTTGTTACCTTTTCACGCCTAAACCACTGAACCGATCATCCTGAAATTTTGCATATTATACGTTGTCAGGTGTACAGAAACGGACATAAACCTTTCATCCCGAAAAAAAGTACTGTTCCCGAGGAAAACAACAATATCGTTCTTATGATAATAGATGGCGCCACGTGTCTTTCGAATCATGATTGAATTATGTTATAATAAAAAGCAGCGTACAACCCGAAATTATTGTCAAATTCTAAATGGACGCGAGCGAAGCCGCGGGCAAAAGCTAGTAATATTGTAAATGCGAAAATGAATTTGTTTGTTTGTTACGCTTTCACGCAAAAACGGCTCAACGGATTTGGATGAAATTTGGCACATAAGTAGACCATGACCCGGATTAGGACACAGGATACTTTATATGCCGATATTATTACGGGATCGAGACTTATGCGGGTAAAACCGCGGAGCGCAGCTAGTATCCAATAATCCTCAAGAATGCAGAACTAAACCTAGAATTATATTTGATCTTTACGTGATAAATATAGGCTGAACTTTGCGGTCCTGACATAATCTAGTCCAGTGGTTCTCAAACTTTTTTGGAGACTGAACCCTTTTGGAAAACGAAATATTTGACGGAGCCCTAAAGTAATCAAAAATGGTTTTATGTGTATTCTTCATTAATAATCATATTACTTGACATTAAATTTTGCATATTTTTTTTACTTGTGTTGGAATATTTAGATTGATATTATTTTACTCAGGTAAAATAAAATATAGTAGATTTTATTCTGGCCAGTATTTTCGCGGAACCCCCACAGAGGCTTTGTGGAACCCTAGGGTTCCGCGGAACACACTTTGAGTATGGCTGATCTAGTCATTACAAGTTCCTAGATGTAATTTGTTTGTGCGTTAAGTATGTCAAGTGCATGAATAACGCATTCATACGTAGGAACATTATGACGTGCCTATATGTTGCAGTTACATTATAATATGTCCCTTACTACTTGTTCGGAAGGATCTCGATGTGAACTCGCGAATTCCTAGCTGTTGTGTTACCAGCTCCGGGTCAGTGCGTACGGTATTTACACAACGGGAATTCGTATGTTAATTAATTTAAATGACTATTTAAGATGCGTGAGAACGTGTACGCGGCAGAGGTAGACTAGTATATTCCCGGAAGTACTAAGCAGGTGTATGTAGAACTGTTATCCGGTCCAAAAGTATCTAATAATGGAAATGCAAACGAATGGATCAGAAAATGTGCCAATTTGCCACTTACAGATTAAGGAGGACAGATTGATAACTCAGTTAAGATAATTTGAATGCTTAAAGTTAAACCCGAAATTCTAATTTTAAATCACCATAAAGATGTTTTTCGTTTGATAACAGAATCATTTAATCAAACGGTTTTTTTTTAATAGGTTAGTGTAACGACCTAACGTCTCCTTTTTTATCTAGTAAATATTATTTTTAACTAAAAGTGTACACATTAAAACGTACGTTCATCGGCCACGTGTGTAGACGACCAAACAAAAATATTCGCCCACACACTGTGATCCAGACAACTAGACGCGTACGCTGAACTTCACCGACATTCAACTACCTACGATACGGCGAAAACGAGCTTTTATTCCTTTTTAGTTCACTTCATGCATGTGTATTTCCATATTCCCAGATTCGGATAAAAGTTGCAAGATGGACCACGCGTTTCAAAATAGAAATTCATGTTGAAAAAAATTCTAACCTAAAGGTATAAAACATGTATGTCCTGTTTTAGTTTACCGTTTACACCTAAAACAAACTCTATGCAAAGCTTGTCAAAAATATCAAAATGGTGAAAAAAAATTGTTAACTTGACGTTTTTGAAAAGTTAAAGTTTTTACAAGACTAATTGAAAACAAGTATCCCAACGTGTAAATCGGTGAAAACAAACCGGATAAACGTAGCTTCACA
Source organism: Tiliacea citrago (assembly GCA_963921375.1). Lineage (NCBI taxonomy): Eukaryota > Metazoa > Arthropoda > Insecta > Lepidoptera > Noctuidae > Tiliacea > Tiliacea citrago. The sequence continues at coordinate 5,671,918 of OY992788.1, read as the reverse complement.
GTTGACTCCGTAACTTCCCTAATCTTTAATTAAATTTTTAGTCCTTTGAGTCTGAAAACTACTCGAAACTATTACATCTTCCTCATCCAATTAAAATAATTCGCGGCTAATAGTAGTGGTAACAACAAATGGCACTGCATATGTTCCGTAATTGCGAGTGCAGCGACCTTGTGTCTGATGACAGGCGACCGGCCTCGCTGTCGACGCCTTTGTGTCGAGTCGTGATCATAAAAAACAAAGGATTACCGTAGTGCACGATGCTAATAACAATGCTACACCTATCATTATGCGACAGTTTGAATAAAAAGTGGAAGCTACCGTTGACAAGATCACGTAATAACTTGTACATTATGAAATGGTTTGAGATGTTTTGAATGATCTTTTTAAGGTTCCGTATGTCCTAATTAAAAAACGGAACCCTTATAGGATCACTCGTGTGTCAGGTCCGTCTGTCCGTCATCATCATCATTTCAGCCGAAAGACGTCCACTGCTGGACATAGGCCTCCCCCAAAGGGAGATGCCATAATCGCCATGTTTGGCAGGCGGGTTGGCGATCTCAGTATGGTGTTAAAATGCATGGAGAACGCTGCTGCCTATTCTCTAGTAAGTCCCTTAGTCGCCTTTTACGACACCCACGGAAAGAAATAGAGTGGTGCTCTTCTGTACGTCCGGCACCACCCGGGTCTGTCTTTCTATCACAGCCAATTTGCTCCGAATCTATTGGACCGATTAAGTTGATATTTGGTTCAGTTCTTCTATTTTCTTAATGTTTCTCGGCAATCATCACATTTCCGAGTTTAGCAGCTTTCCTCGCATTTTTTTTAAATAAATAACATAATAAATAATAGTAACAACTCTATACACTTCCGAGTCGATTGAGAGCGTCCGGCCTGCGCCAAGTGCAAAGATAGAAAGGGCAACTGATAGAAATCTGACGACTGAACTGACGAAACACGAAGTTTGCCGAGAGACATTAAGAAAATAGTAGCACTTTACACCTAAAAAATATTATTACCTGGGGGCCAAGTCTGCTATTTTCAATGATTGGTCATTATGACGACCATACCAAGGCAACGACATGACCATTGTGCCAATAGTTTGTAACCTCCTAAATTGATAATGGCGTGACAGTGGTCCATAGGGAAGTCAAAATAATAGGAGCTTGTCAGTACGAGATTACCAAATACAGACAATTTTTTCAATGGTGTATCAGTGGCACGTCATTGGAAAATCATAAAAACGCCTTTCAGTTAGGAGATTAGCAAAACTGTCAAACTCTACAATTACGGTGCCAATGATCGGCCATTCGGACACAACTGCGTTAGCAGACTTGGCCCCCAGCTTCGGTTTTTACGAATGAAAAAACTTTATGGAAGTTTAATATTAATTTTGATGTGGGAATTTTATCCCCTAAATGATGGTGAAAACTGCATCAAAATCCATTCCGGAGTTTAGAAAAACTACGCGGTCACACGGACAGACACACGAAAAGTGACTTTGATTTATAATAGGTATGATAGATATGGAGCGGAAAATGCCCGAAGATATGTTGTTCCAATTCTCTAAGGGCATGTTGTAAGATGACATATTTTCTTATCTATGAATATGTCAACATAACTTCGGGCATCGACCGGGCGGTAGGTATCTGACTCAGATTTAGATCTACCGATCTCACGTAGGTGTTCGAACATTCGTATCGTTACAATGATTTTGCAATATTGCGATGATAATCTCTTACTATGTGTCCGGAAGAAAATTAAAACACTATACCTTAATTCTTCAAACAAAACGAATCAGACCTTCGTGAAGATCTTTTAATTTTCATTAGTATTATGTAGCAACCCCTCTTCCAAACATGTGGCAAACCAAAAAAGGCTTTCATTGATATCCAAAGAGATTTAAGATAGATACTAGAGAGACGCCATCACAAGTAATGTCGTAGAAAAACTGTGATTCCATGTCTCCGTCTATTATTAAGTAAATATTTGAATGCCTTTTTTAATATCAGATATGGAATCTAAACGATCTATTACGATAGTGACATCGCATATTAATCAGGTTTCATAATCAATTCTATAAACGTAGTTTCCTAAGAGTTGATTCCCACGCCATTCTGGTTTGATACAGAAGCTTCTTTGTGTTATATTTATAACCTGTTAGTACTGACAAAGAAACCTCGACGCTATTTAGGTGAATCGATGAAAGTGAAAAGCATACGTCTATTTTAATTTTTCAGCATCGCATGTATGCGCGACAGAAGCATGAAATACATTTAACGCTAAATTAATTTAAAAAATCGTTCTATTTCATTCAATAGTTTGAAGTAGACGGAGACAAAATCATGTTTTAAATAGGTATGTTCTGCTATAAGTTGTCAGCTGTCGTGCAAGCCTTCGAATAAAACATTCTGTTTGAGGACCCGTGCAGACTGGCGCGATATCGCGGGGGCGTGAGGCAGAGCTACGCGTGTCGTTTTAAGCGAATTTTAAGCTTTCCAGTGAAATAACGTTACTGAATTACAAGCACGTAAACTTATCCTGCTCAACAAATGAAAAACAGTGAAAAACAAGTGAAAAGCGAGAAACTATGTTATCAACTTAACACCATGACTTTATTCAAATAAAATAGACGTACAAACTCATTGTACAAAATGGAAGCACAACCACACGGAATTACAAAACTTTTACACTTCGTCACCATCTCAGATTAATCCAGCGATTCTTCCCACTGAGCCCACACCACAAATCCCCAATAAAAACGTTATAAATATCCTCCGCGTATAAAACGCCATATTTTGGGTGGTTTTAATCGGTGCGCGCTTGGCTAGAGGAAGTGAAATTCCGGTGTGGGTTTAATTAATGGGTGGCGGCTCCCCGCTGCGAGGGAAGAGACAGTTTCATAAATTCTAACTATATGAAATTCGAGTGCTTCTATTGATACGGTGCTTCTCTCATGTCGGTGATGTTGGGCTCTAGGGCTGTATTTTATAGCTTTCCATAAACTGGTTGTTGATCCATTTTCTTTTTTTCCTACATTCTTCATCCTGTCAGCGTAGGGCCAGTTTCACGAACGAAAATTATGTCAACAGCGTCAAGCGCGCGTAAACTAAAGGCTCGTACAGACTCGCGCGATATCGCGGGCGCGACAGGCAGCGACAAAAAAATTGTGCTACTAGTGTCGCGTCGCGCCCGCGATATCGCACTAGTCTGTACGAGCCTTAATGCGATTGCATCAGTTTACGCGCCCTTGACACTTGGCAACATTTTGAGCCCCGCAGACAGGCGCGACGCGACTCTTATAGAGAAAACTTCATGGAAATTGTTTCTACCAGAATCACGTCGCACCTACTGTTGCGATAATTTTCGTTAGAGAAAAAGACCCTTAGCTATTATTAATGTTTGAAGTTTAGGTCAAATATTTTTTTTCCAAAATTCTATTAAGTATAGGTCTCTGCTTATCCTGCGTATCTTTGATGGCTTATCATCCACGGAAGGGAGACATCCAGAAGCCATTTGAATTTTCGATTCATATAAGTATTATTTTATCATGATTAATCTTTTATCTCCAGCTCCGGTAAGTCGGTAACGACCCTGACATTATTGAAGTAATCCTACTTCATCCGAAAGATTTTCAGAGTATCTCTTTATGGTTGAGCTAAAAATTTTTACTCACGGTATTAGTAACATTCTAAACAGTATTAATCAAGACCCTATAATATTTTCAATCCTCATTAAATACTGCTGCATCAACTTTTCACATCCTCATTATCAACTTTCACACTTTCGCGGGGTATACAATGACAATTTATCACAATGGGTTCCATTTTAACAGTTCACCCACGTCCATTGCGTTATTTACGTTGTTGAGCTGACGATTTTTTCGAACCAAATCCAAGCAATGGATTACCATTACCAATATCCTTCAAAACTCGGACTGTGATGGAAAGTGTGTAATTAGGGGGCTGGTCCTTATGGTTCCGCTCCTACAGAGTAGTAGGACCAGTATACTAAATTGTTCATTTGGTAAACAGAGCCCAAAGTTATTTAGACGTGACGATCGATGTAGATCGTCACGTCTAAACAACTTGAACAAGTAAACTGCTACATTTACTTTCACGATGAAGCTGCAGTATTTATTTACAAAAGCGTACTTCGGAGCTGGAATTAACTATAGTAGGTAGTGTATAGGTGCAGGGCGTTTGATAAACCTTTCCGTGCCCTAACTGATATCGAGTTTGATTTATGGTATACGTAGATACTAGATGACCTCAATTAAATAATAATGCAATTAATAGCAACGTATTGGCTTTTATCAATAACTAACTTCTGTCCGCGGCGTCGTCCGTGTGGCAGTCAACATAGCCATTAAACATAGCCTATGGCACTCGACAATAGTTGTAGTAGTGTAGTTTTCTATCAGTGACACAATGTTTGAAATTGAATCAGTGTTCCAGAGATTACCAATTACAAACAATCAATTGTACCTCTTGTAGATAAGGGGGATAGCTTCCAGTCTAGAAAATATGGCTTTGTATGATTAATTAACACGGGCAGCAAGTTTTTTGACTCCACGAAACTTTTTCATTCTTTTTTACAACTCATCGGGTGGGTTTTAGTCAGTAAAAGTCTGACACTCCCTCCCGCTCCACCCAGAGCGGGAGAAGTTATTTGATAATTTCCCACCCAGAAAAAAGAAAAAGGGGTTTATTAATGAATGTTAAGTAATGATAAGCGACGCTTAAACCATACATTTTTGTCTTGTCGACGGGTCACAGGGTTGCGAATTTGTCCGAAAGGGATATCGTGGCCCAGGCACACGCCTGCATCTGAAGGAACACGGGTGGGTAAAAGTAAAAGTCTGACACGCCCTCCCGCTCCGCCCAGAGCGGGAGAAGTAATTTGATAATTTCCAATCCAAAAAAAAATAATCGGTCGAACAATTTCTATGAAAATTTCATGGAAATTGTTCTACCGGTATCGCATCGCGCCAGTCTGCACGAGCCTTTAAGCAATGTCGTCAGTCGTCGGGCATGATTCTGTGTGTACTGAGTTTAGTATCGCAAGGAGAAAAGCCAAGTGTAGCTCCGTACACTTAAGTAATAGGTGTGTCGATTAGTTGCACAGTCCTAACATAAATAATAGCAGTGGGCGAAAGTGAATGCTACGGTCCGCGAGCCGATAGGAATGACTTGCGCAATCCGATGCGCACACGCATTGTTCCGAGCTGTGCAATGGAACATGTCGTGGGATGCATGTGGGGTTTGGTTCTCAGGTATGCGTTTAAAATCGGGATTGTAACTGGAAATGTGTTAACAGTTTTTATTTATAATTAAAGGTTTAATAGGTTGATTTAAGTTTAGAAAATATTTCAAGAGAAAGCGTTACGTACGAACCGAGAGGTAGTATTGATAATGCTATAATCTGAATTAGTTGGTGTAACATTCAGCTTCCCAATAAATCTAATCTAAAAGAAAACTGACTGCCCCGTTGGTCTCATGGTCGCAAGCGCGACTGCTTAGCTGGGTTCGATTCCCGGGTCGGGCAAAGTGTTATTGGGTTTTTCCATTAGGTATTCCTTAAGGCCTGCGCAGACGAGGGATTTTTGTCCGCGGACTTTTTTATCCGCTAAAAATAGATCGCTTACAACTGTATCGAGTAAAGGCTCTTACAGACTCACGCGATATCGCGGGCGCGACAGGCACCGACAAAGAAATTTTCCTACTAGTGTCCCGTCGCGCCCGCGATATCGCGTGAGTCTGTGAGAGCCTTTACGCAAACGAGGGATTAAAAGTACCGCGTACAAAGTCTTTATAGTCTTGTCTGTATATAAAAGTTTTTATTCGCGGAGCGTACTTTTTTCTCCGCCGCGGAGACAAGTCCGTCGTCTGCGCAGGCCTTTAGTAACAGCCCGGAGTTTGGTAGTTAGCGGTGTGATATCCCGTGCCTCGGAAAGCACGTTAAGCCGTTGGTCCTGCGCCTGATCTCTCTCCGGTCGTGTCGGATTGCCGTCCCATCGGACTATGAGAGTGCGGGAAGAGATAGTTCATCTGTGTCTGCGCACACACTTGTACACTATAATATCTCCCGCGCCGAAGGCTGGTCTCCGCTAAAATTGGTCGCCATGGCCGAAATTCGGTCTGAAGGACTATTAAATCTTAATCTAATGAACGAAAATGCAGATCTGGTTTGAATGAAAAACAACACTCTTTATAGGCAATTAACTTTACTTACTCGGTAATCTCAAGTATCCAATTAAGAAGTGAAAGATTGAACCATTGATAAAGTTCCATGACACATGGAAGTCAACATCACACAATTATTATTTCAATAATCTCTGATGGTATCAGTGAGATGGGGGTCGTTTGTGGCGGGGTAATGAACCCTGAACCTTGCCCGCATGCCCATTGTCCAAAGAACAATGTTCACTTGCGGCTGAACCATTTGTTTTGCCCTCGAGTTACACTGAACTACTTTGTTGTAAGATCTGATTTACAGCCGCGTGAGAAACCAATAAATTTTTGAAATGTTCTATAATAAGAAGTGTGTCGTAAAATTGGTTTCGAAATACTTTGGAGCAAAAAATATGGTTTGCGCTGCCAATGATGTAAAATAATAAGATGATGTAGTGAGCTGTGTAATGCAGTTTTGTACAAAAGCGATCGATATTCTATTATTATAATAACATAACATCACGCTTTGTGTCCCCGAAGGGTTGGGCAGAGGTGTACACCCACATTTCGCCAGTTCAGTTTTTAAGTCCCATGTAATAGGGTGTGAGCCTATTATAAATTAATATTCTTAATAATTCGGATGCATTATTCATAATTCAATATTTATCCTTCCTGTCTACAGGAATAAAATTTATTATTTAAAACAGAATTTGCGTCATAAATGAATGAGTGAGTCACAAAATACTAAGTATTGTTATTAATTAAGTATTAATTAAAAGATATTATTTATTAGTTATCCAATAAAATTCCCGGAGCTTACGTCACAGTATGTGTAACTTCCGATAAATAAGTTGCCCAGGAATTGCCATTTAATTAAAATAATAATATGAGTGCAGTGTGGAGTAGTAGATCGTAAGTTCAGACCCGGTCATGCGCTTTACTTTGTGAAAATTATTTGATCACCACTGCTCTCATAAACGGTGAAGGAAAACATCGTGAGGAAACCGGCATGTCCTAGAACCAAAACATCGAAGACATGTGACATCTACCAAAGTACCAACCCACACAGGGCCCGTGGTGGATTACGGCCCACTCCTAATTGAGATCCCGAGTGGGCTTGTGACCCTGTGTTCACTGGTAGACTAAGGGGCGGCAGGTGTGGTCCGCTCCGGACCGGTCTAGGGGGTCCCCAAAACTCCAGAAATACTTTTAAATCAAATCCCAAACAAACCCATGTTTAGTAAGTGAAACGTAGGGGTGCTAAAATTTTCGAGCTCGCTGCGCTCGCTCTTGCAACCTACATTCTCTTTTTTCACAGACTTATCTGAGAAAGTTGACAAAGTAACTCCTATTTATGTACAAATAATCACAAGAAAACCGTATCATTCCGGGGCAGGCTGCTAAACTTTTTAAGCTCGCTTCGCTCGCGCTTGCTTCCTACCTTTTCAAGCTTTTCTTTGTTGACAAAGTAATTTCCATTTCTGTTGAAAAGAAAATATGAACTATGCGGAGTGCAAAAAAATTCGAGCTCACTTCCCCTGATGCTCTAAATTTTCTGTTGTCGACAAAGTATCTCCTATTTCTGTATCAATTCAGACATTATGGGCTGATTATGCTAAAATAATATAGGTACCTACCTACCTAGCACCAACGTACCATAATTTATTATTATTTCCATATAAGTAACTAGCTGCAACCATGCGACGAACAAAGAAAATTATCCTAACCTAGGATAGGTCCTAGGCTAGTATATTTTTCTTTGTTCGTCGCATGGTTAGTATATTTTACCTATGCCCTAGGTCAATTTAAGTTAATATTAATTTAACTGGACATATCACCCGTACACATATAAATATTTAAATGAATTGTTTTATCAACGTCTTGAACATTAATACTTTGAATATTTATTACCCTTATTATCCAGCAATATTATTTTAACAGTGTAAGTAAGAGAGCTGGTATAATTATTGCATTAATTTGACAGCTTACATAAATGTAAGTCATAAGTACTTACTACAGTGTGCGGTTTTTGTAGCACGCGATTGTAATTAATTGAAATCATTAAAACTATCACGTGCCATCAGTGTAATGGGGGACATTATACGGGTAGGTTATGATCATTTTTACTAATTAATATGGGTACAGTGTAGTGTAGGCCGTCGGGACTACGTGACTTAGCAATACATGTTTCAAGCTATATCTTCACAGTTCGGCTTCTCTTTGTTACATTGTGGCTGTAATATTATGTAAAAGACATACGAAATGATTTGTTGTCTGCCAGACGGTATTCACAGAAATATGATGAATTATTGAACTCGAAAATAAGTCATTATGGTGGGTCACTTAATTTGACTCAACGTGTATCGCTCACGTAGTTTCGTCTTCAGCTTCGCTCAATAGAAGGTCTACAGACAATTCTAAAGGGCAAAAGGCAATGTTTTAACTTTCATACATGTTTTAGTTATAAAAAAAAAATACAAAATACATAAATATATATTTATTATTCAAAGTAAACAAATATTTAATTCGTTAACGTACTATTTAACGACACGAATGCTTTCGCCTTAGCTAACTACTAACTACTGGTGGTAACTACCTTTTATAGCAGTTTATTATCGCGACATACTCGTATTAACATTAATTTACATTTCCGATGGCTGTAATAAACGAATAAACGCTCATTGTGTGTAGTTTGGCTCTAATAGGCTAGTACGATGATTAACTAGACTTTTGGTTAGTAACGACTACCCTGAATTTTTGTTTACATAACCGTTTATACTCCATTTGAAATAAGATTAGAAATGTAAATAAACCTTTTTAGGGTTCCGTAGTCAACAAGGACAATAACGCCGACCAATTCGTAAAAGAAAATCTTAAAAAAAAAATTAAGAGTACCTCCCTTGCACATAAACTGGGGATGATATTTTTTTTCTCGTCTATACCATAGTATGGGGTATTATTGGATAGGCTGTTCAAAAATATTGTGGGTCTGTGAAAACCATTTTTCAATTCAGGGATCCGTTTGCGTAATATTAAGCTTTAAATTGCTATTTTTTGTTAGGGGACAAGTGTCCCCCCCCTGCCAGCTAAATGGTTGGTTTTGGATATGTGACAAAATTCATGGGAGTAGTATATATAACGAAATTAAAAGGAACTTTCACAGCTAAGTAGGCTTTACTAGTTAACAAGTAATAGTCAACCAACTTAAATTTGCAGTTGGAGAATTGACCGTAACGTATACCTATCGATGTATGGGACAGCATGTTTTTCAACTACAATGTTAAGTTTTTTTTTGGGATAAATACGGAACCCTTCATTGTGCGTGGTCCGACACGCACTTGGGCAGTTTTTACAGTCCGTTTAACCAATTTTGACTTCTATTGCGTTGGTGGCATGACTAATGGCAGCTGTAATAAACAGTTGGTTTATATAAATTTCTAATCTTATTTCAAATAGAGTATAACTACTAATGAAAAAAAGAACATGTAGGAAAAAAACATAATTATAGGTATTAAGCTATTTATCCTGGATAAAGCGGGACAATGATTTTAGCAGGATGGGATATTTGTCATATATGCATAATCCACAATCGTAGGTTTCCCTTCCCTTTTACCAGTTTTATCCGACTGCGTGACAGCAAAGACAAGGTTATTTTTTCATCCTCCTTTATGTCATCACTGTAGGTGCCTAATTTAATTTTAGTTAATTAATTCAAAACTACATATTAAGTACTTATCATTTTATTTTGACTTATTATAGTGTCAAATCGAAACGTGGCTACGCTACGTAAAAATTCAGACAGTGAAATCAACACCTGATTTTGAATCCGAACAAAAAGTTAATTATTTAGCACTGACAGCTATACGGAGTAATAATGACAGTATTTGTTACTGGACAATGTCTATATTTAATTGAAGCGCCAGTCCTTTACATAATCAAAAGCTGTGTATGGCTGTAAACACGAAAATAAAGATTTTTTTTTTGTGTCGTCGACCGCTGGTAATTTTGTTACTGTGTTCCTATCACGTCTGCGGAGTTTCGCTAGCTAATTTAATTTGACCCTGTATATCCAATTACAGAAAGATTATTAACTGATTGCCTCGTTAGTCCTGCTGAGCATAAGGTCCTTCGTTCAATTCCCAGGTCAGGGATGTTATTGACGCAAGAGACGCCCCGGGCGTCGGGAGTCGCAGGCCCAGATTCCCGGCCACCGCAGGCGCGGGCTTGCGGACGGTGAACGATGGATAGCTCGCCGTCCGATAAGGACAAGGCCCGGGTCGACAGCGCGTTGTGTAATTGTGTTCCACGCGCGCCTCAAAGAGATGTCAGCACGAACTGACGGGGTCCGTTAGGGCCAATGCCTGCCAGGGTTGCGAGTTTGTCCGAAAGGGATGTCGTGGCCCTGGCACACAGGCAACTGAAGGAACACGGGTGGGTTTTAGTCGGTAAAAGTCTGACACGCCCTCCCGCTCCGCCCAGAGGGAGAAGTTATTTGATAATTTCCCACCCAAAAAAAGAAAAAAAAAGGGTTGTTATTGAGTGTTTCCATCTGGAATTTCTCAGTAGCAACACTAGCAACCCGGAGTTTGGATTTGTGCCAGGTTGATGGCAATAGGCTCGCTCCTGTTACATGGGACTTAAACATAGCTGGCGAAATGAGCATGTACTTTACACCTCCGCCCAGCCCTTCGGGGAATACAGGCGTGATGTTATGTTGAATATCTTAATATATAATTACAGAAAGATTATTAACTGGTAAGTATGTATGACAAAATGAATGGTCGTTGTAGGGCCGGGCGGCGCGGGCGGGACGCTCTGTCTATATTTAAATAACAATAATATAGCGATCGATACTTAGACGAGGGTTCCGTACACGAGGGTATAACAAACTACCGAATAAGATGATTTTCGTGTTGGATTCGATAGAACAGGGGTCTATGAAAGAATTTACAAGGAGAAGAACGAAACTAGGAGTTTTCTGATTATAGTACTAAGAAAAAGTTGACAGGAGTAAGATATGTTAAAAACCCATACTTATATTATAACTGCAAAAGTAGCTCTGTCTGTGAGTCTGTCTGTCTCGTTACCTTTTCACGCCGTAAAGGCTCGTACAGACTGGTGCGATATCGCGGACGCGACAACGGTTGCGCTGCCAGTCGTGCCCGCGATATCGCGTGAGTCTGCACGAGCTTGGCGGATTTCGATTAAATGATCTTCATCTGGTTTAGGACATAGGATACTTTTAATCCCGGTAGTGCGTTACCGTGGGATAATTTCCGACATACGCGGGCGAAGCCACAGGTAAAAGCTAGTTTACAATTCATTTTTAATGTAAGCTAACATCGCGGACCGTAAGGACCTAGATTGAGCCCGACGAACAAGTTATTTTTAACGATAAGACAGCAAAATAATCGGAATACCATATCAATACACTGACTTGACTGCACATTGAAAGTTATGATAGCAAGTTAAATAGTCCTATCTTATCTCTTAGGTTAACTGGTCTACAAAATGTTAGTAAAAGATATACTGTCTATTAAGCTAGTGATGACAGAACTGTAAACGTATAATATGTCACGTACGCTTGATAACTGTATTGGTTTTAAGAACTTATCAGTCCTAAAGTCCATTAAAGGTATTCTCACTCAAAACCATCTGTACTAGTCTATAACTGTACTAATAATAATATCCCCACCGCCGTATCTGTACGTTGAAGTCGCAGTAGGGCTTGCGCGCTCCGACCTCTACTTCTGTACCGGTACAGTTTACTTTGCCGGAACAGGTATAGGGTAAGGAGCCAGACCAACAAACTTCAACAAGGTTACTGTATCTCAACAGCTTGCTGTTGGACAGTAGCGACCCCTCATCTGTCGCGTGCCTTTATTGACCGGCTGGAGTGAACACTGACGAGGAACAGAGCTCCCGCCTCATTCTTGCCTTTATTGGCCAGCTTGAGTGGAGATTCGCAAAAGCAAACGTGCTCGGAGGAAGGTATATTCCAGTCAGTGCTGGTAGGGATCTTGACCATTTTCCGGGCTCTGGGATTGTTCTTGTAGCCTTGGAATACCTCTCCACTCTTCAGGCACCTCAGGACATGTTGCCCCCTTGTTAATACGTCAGTATGTGCTAGCGACAGTTTCCGGAGGCCCATTATTGAGAGGTAGTACGTGCCCGTGGGATATTTTCCGACATACCCAACCAAAAACTAGTCATTAGATAAATTGCTTCAATATGCTATTATTATACAGCATTATTTTTTTCTGCTATTTATTTAGCGATAGCTTTTAAATTAAACGCCGCCGACCGCCGTGCCAATAAAAAATGAATAAGCATACGGACAGTGAGACACCACGCATCTTTTATTCAAACAAGTTAATTTAATCATCCGCAGAATATAATCAATCTATCAGCTTGTATCTTAAATCTAGAACCTAAAAGGTTTTTAAAACGATTCTGCTTGCAGTGCAATAACGAGTAATCGATCAAGTAATATCGACATTGAAATAAATCGATGTGTGAACTTGACCGATGATCGAATCGATTCATTCACAGGACCTGTCCCGCATCCGTTCTGTAACCGTTACGTTGAAGTTGAAATATATACTACAAATAAAATGATTTTATGAAAACCGGCTCCTTGCCGCGCCCGCGAGGCATACGTGTGTCAATGTAAATAAAAGATAATAGTCGTTTTATTGATGGTTTTACAAAGAAAGGGAGATATCGAAGTGAAAATTGGAAGGAAAAGTGATGAGTAATATGTACTTGTTAAACTTTTCAGGGGATGAGGTGTTCGCTAAGTAAACAGCAGTCCTGTGAAGTTTTGTGTTTCGGAAAATTTAACAAGGCTGATTATTCTGTTGAACTATAGAAAACTCTATAGTTCAACAGAATAATCAGCCTTGTAGTACAAAAGATCTTAATCTGACCAGCACCCTAATTAAGTAACATACTTTCAATCAAAATCTGAATGATTTTGAAGTACATTGCTAATCCATTGCTTCATATATTCGAAAAATTTGTCTGCTCAACAATGTAAATAACGCAATGAATGTTGGTGAACTGTCAAAATGAAAGCCATTGATACTATAAGTGTGATACGCAATTACGCTGTTTGTACTTAGTTCGTATTTAATTAATAAAAACAGACGAGTTGAAAATTATCAAGTTGCGTACAGAGTGATCCTAAAACGAGTGATTAACAAAGTCAAATTATTTATTTCAAATAGGCACATAAATGGCATTTTTGAACGTCAAAATTTACAAAAACATAGAATTGATTCTAGTCGCCCCTTCCAAAAGGTAGCTTCGTATGGAGAAGAATAGGCAAGAAACTACACCGTTACTCTTTTAAAATATTTTGTATAGGTACTTTTAATATATAATTATTATATGTGAAGACGATGCACCTAGAATAAAATTACTATACCACAATAGGTAGGTAAACAGAATTAAGAATAAAGCAATGACAGATAAATTAATTATGTGATAGATGGACATGACGGTGCTCACACGAAAAATGTAAAAAAAACGTTTTCCTAAATAAAATAAAAAAAATCCGTGGTAATCACAGAATGTAAAATAAATGAACTTAAAAGTACGTCTAATTTTCAATTCTTTAAAATTGGATAAGGACGATTAATCTTAAGCACTACATAATTTAAGCATAAACGTTTTTATGAAAGTACTAAACACGCACGGTCATCGACACCGAGTGGTGTGGGCAGGTAACACGCTGAGATTTTTATTTTTATTACGCAACTTCGTAAAAGATGTTTTTTCCCATATTATCATACGAATTTATAGTACCCACTAGGCACGCCTATTAAATTAAATCTAAAGAGGAACGATTACGTATTCGTAACGTTATGATTGTTTCGGTTTTCGTAATAGTTTAATTAAATTTTACATTTTATATTTTGACATTTAATTGAATTCTACTTATTAATTCCAATAATATACAGGATGTTTGTGGCGTTGGAATTAATTTCTGAAAGCACGACGCGGAAAGTCAGACCACACCATTAAAATGGAAGCAAAAATTCATGCAAGTATTTAATTTCACATAAATCCGAAACATTTACTGTAGCAAAAAAAAAGTCGTTCGTTAACGTTGAGTGATATTACGTAGAAATGTGTCAGTTTGCAATATCACACGCGGTACCGCGTTCTCATCTAGATTTTAGTATTACAGTGTGTCTTCGCATACAATTATTATGCCAGCCATGCGTCCCTCCGCACGTATTTTTAGCGAATGTCGCGGTCGTGCGCGGTGCGCGTAACGTTCTGACTTAGGCCCGGAATAGACAGCCGTTTGTAGCAGTACCGTCGGATGTGGGATGTGGCAGACCGCACACACCCTCGATAAGGATTAACTTGGTATGTATAGAGATAACAGCGCTAATTGACATTATGAAATAAAATAATCTAAATTCGTTGTCTAATGTTGTAAATTGTTTTGCTATCCAAATAGATAATCGCGCTATAAAACGATGAGCGATTCAAAGCGAATGAACTACATCCGTTGATGAGGGACAAATTACCATTATACACGCGAGTTCACGCGACCCTATGTTTTCTTTTTCCTTTTAATTAAGGGTATTCGTACAATAAAACCAAAATTAATATGTATCAGAGACGGTGCTGACTGCAAGCGACGGGCAGTGTACCCGGGGCTTATGACACACGAGGTGAACGTACTGTGTTCATTTCGTTACGATTGTATTACGAGCCTGAAGCCGCTTCTGAAGGACATTTAGCGATACTTAGAATGAAATTTATATCGGTTTTAATCATTTATTTTTCGGTAAGCCTCTTATACCGCCAACTAAGAGTGGAACTTAAGAAATTCACTGCTTAGCTCCGCCACATATTGGAAAATGTACTTAATCGATTGCGAAAGAAGCTTTATTACATAATTATATATACCACGCTGTATTATTTATAGCTAAAATAAAATACTTTGTTTTTATATGCTAACGGTTTTATTATTTAGCCTAGACGGTATTAGGATGAAAACTTTGTTATTTTCTGTTACGGTAATTTACGGCTTTAAATTATTTTGGTTATAAAAGATGTCCATCGATTTTAGCATGTGTATACTTTTATTGATGGATATATTATTATGCGGGCAGATCAAAACAGATCATATAAATTCGAGTTTATTTATTACTGGTCACTTAACTTAGGCTTTAGTTTTTACTGATGAATTGAATTATTGTTATATTTACTCGACTTTACTTTTCTACATTGCTTCGTTGGTCTAGTGGTCACAAGCGCTACTGCTGAGTATGAACTCCTGCGTTCGATTCCCGGGTCAGGCAAAGTTTCCATCTGAAATATCTCATTAACAGTCCGAAGTCTGGACAATAGGCTCGCCCCCTATTACATGGGACCTGAACATAACTGGCAAAATGTGGGTGTACTAAAGGTGTCTCCTCTGCTTAACCCTTCGGGGAATACAGGCGTGATGTTATGTATTATAATGTAGTCAGATGAGTTGATCTTTATCAATATCATGCTGTTCATGATATTCATCTATTCTCTAAACGGTAAAGGGCATCACAGAGCCATGACTTATCAAGGAATTGTATATCAACCGGCAAGTGTGCTCTAAGCTCAAACCATGGAATTAGTATGTATACTATATAGCCCAAACACATGAACAAACAGTCGTAAGCTTAGAGAATTAATGTTCTAAGGTTGTAAGGGTCCAATATCCATCGTCGTTGACATTTTACAATCGATAGAAATAATAATTCACAACCTAACAATACTTTTTATTGCCTTGCAGTTAACAAGCGCCTATATTGTTTACATGCTGAATAATAAGGGTAACATTACATTATGCCTTGTTCTCAATAAAACTTTTATGAAGTTTGCTAGGCTTATGTTCAAGTATTTTCTTTTATGACTTTGATATTGTTTATACAAAAACAAAGTTAAACAAATCAGGAAACTTGTGTTGTTGTAAATGGAGTCGAAAGAGAAAAGTTACTTGTGCTTACTTTTAGATTAAGTTTCCGCGTTTCATAAACATTGTTGAAACAAAAAACGGACAAACTATACACAGATTTTTAATGAAAATTCGCCAACAGTTAGACGTAATTTTTTTCGATGTGTGTGCTTGATTGATGATATTTATATATTTGGAAAATTCAATAAACATGGTCGTCGTATTTCCTATTTATGAAAACGCATAATGTTTAATATTATGTTTTAATTAACATCGATATAGGTAGGAAATAATATAAAAGTGATGGCCATTTATATTAATTTATAATTCACACTATCATCTAAATCTATTAGATTTATTGAAGCAAGATTCACACGCAGAACTGGTTTCATGATCAAGCAACAGTAAGTAAAGTAAATTCGCTAAGTAAAATGCGATTAGAACCTTAATTGAACCTTAAATGACCTAATATTATTGAAAGTAGTAATTTTAGAGCTAGGTCATCAAAACTTTACAATATTGAAAACAAAGCTCTAACAATTTTGTAAAAGATATAAATGCACGAAAATTTAAGTATAAGTATGCAAATGAAAGCGATATCCAGCAAATATACATAAATTAGAAGAAAGAAATACTCAGAAGTACACGCTTTTTATGAATAAGAAATTAAAAGCTAAATTAAAATTATCACACATAACTTACGGCTAATGTCGAAGATATAAGAAGATGCTAATGAATAATAAAGAATCGCATATAAAATTTGTTAAATTCAAGGCAATCCCTCCGAATTACAATATTAAAAGTGCAATTAATCTTACAGGTGAATTTAATTTTAGAGGGCACCGCTCCTGTGATGAGAAACCAGTTCACTTCGGCCCAAGTTTTATAGTGACTGTCTGACTTTGCGATTGCAACAAATGTTCCTTCGTTCTGTGAATTTTTTTATTCTATTTCTTCTTCGAAATGGCTATGCAGATGAAAGATATAAACCAGAAGCTCGTTTACGGATGTAATGGCTTGAGAGAACTTTGCAAATGTTTTGAAATGAAGATTTTAATGATGTCATTAATATTGTTTATGAATAGAGTAATAACGTGGACATAAATAAGGAGTGTAAAATTATGACTGGTCATCGTAAGGGAATCCAATTTGACATACCTGTTTTACGGCTTTGAAGATCGAGGTTGCGAAACTATGACAAATAATAATTTACTTCAGAGATCATAGATTTATATTGCGAAACAATTTAATCACTATTATAGTTCACTAGAACCAACAAGATATGTTGCGAAATCGTCGGATCATTCGACATTTGGTACGGAAATTGAGCGTAAGAGACGACGAGATTGCTTTTAAATCGCATTATGCGCTCGATGCACAGGCGATGCAACCAGCCGTCTATCGAGTGCAGAGAGGACAGGACGGATCACTTGGTAATTATAAAACTCATTTTTCTTCGTAAATGAACCTTTGACACGCTTCGCATGTAATTGATGTACTATGTAATATTTATGAGTCTGACTTCTCATTAGACGCTTTATTCAAACAGAAATGAAAAGCTTTTAAAAGCAATTAAAGTGTACCGTCAAGATATTACATTCAATAGAGGTAAAAAGCCTGTGACAAGGTTAGTAAGGCCTAAAATAATAAAAACTTAAAATAACAACTTGTGACAATATAGAAACAGGGTTCACAGCAAATAAAATTGCAGGCAAAAGGGATCCGTCGTAAAACTTCGGCTGATGGCTAGAATAGGCAAAAAATACAAACGGTCGATGCGAGCGATGAAAAAAGTTTCGACAAAAACCTCACCCTAGTATGTTTCCAACACAAAAAGTGAATTTGTGAAGAACTATCGTCCCTTTAATGATCGACGACGAACGTTAGAAAGTCATCAATGTGTCAACAATAGCAATGTTATTATGCTTAGCTGTTCGAGATAACAAAAAAAATATACACGATCGCATACAATTTTGAAATAAACGACGAAAACATTACAGATATCAGAAATTATAATGACGGGAACATTTGACGCGACTCATGAAAAACTATATTTGGATTTCATAGCGGTAAAACATGTGTTCTTATGTATGATCGATGATTAATTAATATCCGGACTTGATTGTTGATTTACACATTATATGATTTGATTCATCATTAATCAAATTGAACAAAAACTCTGAGCGCAGTGTCGATTGGGTCACCTTACAGCGCTATTTGTAACACCTGCTCAAGAAAACATTGTTACCAGCGGTAAGTTTCTGATTCGGGATAATGATTTTTACCTCTTGTGACTCTTCTAGGTTATTACTTAATTCCACAATCAAGTAATAGCGTAGAAGAGTTACTTTTTAGAACTAATACAAAGACTAACTGGTTAGTGGGATTTCAATAGATTCAAGATACGAGCTAGAGTATGAAATCTAACGATAAGGAAAAGGCCTTCATCGGATTAAACTGACAATACAAATGAGAATGGCGTACGAGTATTCATGTGATAATCACATCGATAACATTAAAGAAATACATATAGTAGCGAACTTAATTATGTAAATTTATGTTATTACACTTGATGCCGATAAAGAAAAGTTCAAAGTCAAGGTGAAGCGGAGATATGAGACCGAAGTCAAAGAAGAAAAAGAGGGTATTGCAGACAGCCCAGACGGGATAGAAAATATAATTCCTGGAAAGTTGGGAGGGTTGGTTCAAGACGGCAATTTTATTATTACTTCTCAGATCGTTACATAAGTGTTGTAGAAATCAAAATGAGCGTCGCAGAGTTCCTGACACTTAATGAGTCATTCCATCGACACTGAATATAACACTAAGAATCATCGAGAATTTCAATGACTTCCTTACGGTTCGTACCATGTTTAACTATCGCTTTGTGACACGGCATGTCGGACTACAATACCTTCATGTTATGAAATCTTACTGGCTTAGAGATTACAGTATTTGCCTTCAGTTATTTATATGTAAAGAATGGAATTTATATCTCTTTATTATGAGTATATTCCATACCAGTGCCAGAATTTCTCTTACTCTTTCATTAATAAGTAAATTTGAATTATGTGCTGAATCTCTTGATGGATAGAATTCTCCTATTGCATTAACATGATAATTACCACGTCCGAAAACGGACCTTCATATTAAGAAGTTTCAAAGTTATTCAGTAACGCCAAGTCTTTGCTAATGCTAGCTTATTTAACATCAACATTCCTTTTATGTATTCTAGTAACAAAGAGGTATGGAGCATTGCTAATAGTTATATAAATATAAAACAAAGAGCGGATAATATATTCAATGGATAAAGCCGGAAGGCTAAGCACAAGGTGCTAGGCACACACCTGCCTTATACGTACACTTTAATGCGACGCTCGTTCTAACCAGAATAGGCTTCTAACACATTTTTTTCTAAAATATCTTAGCTCTAACGCTGGCTAGTACAAGTAGAAACAATGAAGCGATACATCTCTGGTGCCTTTTAACATCATTAACGGCAGTTATCTCTGAAGCTTTCGATTGCTTGTTTATCGAATATATCTTGAAGATAAAGTAAAGTAAAAGTTATATTTATACTCACAATTAAAAGTACTGATAGTGCATCAGATTTGGACATTCAAACCCCGATCCACTTAAGAAGTTGGGATTTGATGAGACGTAAGGGATAATGCAGATGCAGTTCAGTATGGACACGAAACATGAATTGTCATAAATGTTTTAGTAGACCGCGAGAGACTGTTTTCAAGAAGCAAGAATGCGTTTAACGATATCGATAAAATGTTAACGGACTGTAAACTTAAATATGCGTAATTGTGAAACGCTGATGACAGTATAATTGTAATTGCATGTGTGATCGTTAATAAATAATGAAATCCTCTGAATTATAATGTAAATATGAACTGAGACCTCGCGTTGGACTTTTATTAGTTTCATCAGTATTTACTGGGCAGAGTGTAGCGTGGGTGCCAATTAACCAAAAGGAATAAGACCCAGTTAATGACTTAATTACATCCAATTAGTTCGTTATGAAAGCAGATTTTCTCGATACTCCACCGTATTTCTGTCAACAATGTCTCCTGTTTCGTAGTAAATAAAGTGACGTACATAAACGGAAAATATAAGGTAATTCTCATAAAACAACGTTAGTCATATTTAATTCAATACACATCATTGGAATTGTAATGTTAAAATATAATTAATGAATGCGTTATGCAATTAATATTATTAACGTGAATGTACGGGCGTACATTCACGTTAATTATATTGATTGCAAATACAAATTGAAATATTTGCTATTTCCAAAGAGAAGTTATAAAACTTGAAACTGAAATAGAAACGTGTGATAAACCATTCCTGTGTGGAAAAACTACGTAGGTAGTAGTTTACGGTACCGGTTTCTTTTATTATGACTGCCCAAAAAAAAAACCGTCAGTAGATACATAAAAAATACGAACCGCACCTTCTTTCATACAATGAGCACCCCGAACGAAAGGGCGACATCCATTGTTGAAATTTCCAAAAAAGAAGAACTTTTTCTGTTACAGCCCGGCGTGGTACTTTTTTCGTTAATCCTAAAAAGCGCCAAAATGCTGGCGTTGCTTACCGAGTGTTACGAACTTGGCAGAATAAAGCACTAAAACCGTCGCGCGGCCGGCGGAGCCGTCTCCGTGACGGTGCCGCGCGCATGCATGGTGTTTTTAGGGCCGAGGTCGGGCATAATCACCTCGGTCGGTGCCGTAACATAACTTCTCATCTCCCGGCAGCGCCGTGGTCAGCTCCTGGGCGCGGTCCACGCACTGCACATCCTGGGTATGCTCACACACAACACAACATTATCACTGGTCTGCAGGCACGGTTCCTGTCGTCACGCACAGCACTGTGTCACTGTCACCAAGTGGGGTCGCGCGAGTCGGGCGGCGTGCGCGGTGCGCTATCAACGCCGATGCATTGGCGCGGTGTGCGACTGTGCGCGCGGCGGTCCCGGGCGCGCAACAGCTGACGGGAGGCGCAGGCCCCGCGCCCCGCTCGCGGCGCCCCCCGCACCCGCGCGCGCAGCCGGTGCGTGCGCCACACCCCTCCCCCGGCCCGCGTACCCTCTCCACCTCTAATCCATTATTTACGGACGGCCGACCGGTTTCAGGCGCGTTCGTTCTGCCCGCCGCTTCACGAGACGATCGTTCAAATTTAATGCCCTTCCTATGTCCGGCCTCTAATGCGATAAGATTACGGTCGGCGAGCTGTGGATGCCGCTGCTCCAGAGCCGCCGCTACCGCTGCGGTGATCACCAACGCGCTCGACAATATAATTATCAAGAACCGCGCAATACCGCCACAATTGAATCGCTGCACAGACGTACAGACAGGGAGCTCGTTAAGTGTGATACAAACGCGTGATTGATATGACAGCGGAAAGGTGAACGAACCTAAGGCAGGCATCGGCTGGCACTGAAAGCACTAAAACGCAAATAACCCGAAGTTATATTCTGTTGTAAGCCACAAATACTCTTTTGAAGTAGTAAATCACCGTACCGAACATAAAAATGCAGTAAAAATAGAATTGGAAACGAAATTGGTACCAAGTAACTCTTCACTAACTACATAAGTACTTACATATTCCCTTATTGTTCAAATTCTGAACAGCGACACAGAACTACACTACGAATACTTGTGAAATGCAATTGAAGTCACAAAAAGTTTCACGGTTGACCCCCCCTTCTCGCGGGCTAAGTTTATCTTAGCATTTATCTTATTTCCGTGAAAACAACTTAAAAAGTTATTCCTTATCTTCCAATTCCCAGAATATTCTTTACCACTCGTGCCAGTTAAAATACTGAACGTTCCAAGTGTGCTACTGACATTACTGTTATGAAATAAGCAAAAGCCGAGACTTCTTTAGGTTTAAAAACTCGTGCTATACTGAACAAGAACACTACATGAAATCCAATCAAGATGAAGGCATTCAAAGATGTAGCAGCAATAAGATAAAAATATTCCTACTGGGATACTTTACAGAGTTTACAGTGATTGGAGGAAAAAATTTGTGGTTAAATTTATTTGAAGACGTGCAGTGCAATCAACATAAAATTTCTATGGCATTCTCATTTGGATTTCACCAAGTGTCGCTGGTGTAGAATAGCAAAGGTATTAAATCGATGCGGGGGGGATGCGATAATATAAATTTAAAGTATCGTAATTGGGAGCAACTAAATAAAAACGATTTCTCTGAAGGACCACCACGTAGATTTGTCCTCGTCAATCATCTCGTGTTCTAGAGCATCTAATGCAGGATATTAGATACTGTAAAAAGTACAGCAAACGCACACCACGGATGGAGGTCCATGAGTCGTCGCGCAGCGCAGCCGGAGGGTAGAGCAGTGTTTCATTACACGTTTCTCCGTAACATTAGCGCCGGCCGAGTGGCTCTCGAGATACTCCGGGCTCTACTTTCGGCGGACAGCCATAGAAATCACGTAGTTCGCGGAACTTTGTTACCTGTGGTGCGCCGGCAGCGCAGAGCGCCAAGGTGAACGTTCGGGCCAAGGACGGCTCGGCGGCGACGGATGGGGGGAGCCGCCCTCCCGCCGCCCGCTGCTCCCCCGTGCTCGAGTAAAAACGCTCCAAACCTTCGAACGCGGCCGGTGTAACCCAGCAAAAAAAGGGCCCGACGGAACAAATAGAAAATGTTCGGTCCCAACAAAAAAAGAATACAAATAACAGGGGTCTCGGGTAACAAAACTAGTTAGGCTCTCTGGGTGCATGTCGAAATAATGTCGAGTTCGCATGTCACCTGCGCCTACGCAGACGGGTCACGCACCGCGAACGCGCATGTTCCTATGATGTAATAGACGAACGATAAAAAACGGCTAACGGAAGAGGCGCGGAACCGGCCGGCGGCCGTATCGACGACGACGGCCCACTAATCACCTGGCACGATAGTTATTTTATAATTTCACAGCTACAGCCAACCGCCAAGGATATTAATATTCTAGAGATGACCATCTCCGCTTCAATTATTCATGTTTCTCCTTGCTTATTCGTGATGCGTAAGCGTTGAACTTTTTTCATACGAATTAAAGGAAGACTAGGGACGATAAAATGCCAGGACCGCTTCCTAGGCGTTGTGCCCTGACCGGTTCAGCTGCGCATTGTAATAACTTCCCCAGCAGTAAAAGTTGCGCCAGCTACAAAAACGTCCTACAGAATATTCTTTAACGACTCGCATTAGAAATACCATTAACAGATAACATTTCTGAGTCTACACTTAGGTAAAAAGTAAACGAATTCCAAACATCGTGGCGATGGTAACATCAGAGGAAACAACTATTTGCAGTGAAGGTCCTGCCTGACGCAAAAATATATTTGATAGTTGATCGATCGACTTCCTTTCGATTGTCGCGAGACAATAGATGTCTTCGTGTGTGCGATAATGTGACCGGTCTATTGGTCATATTACATCACCGTACATAAATAGAATCTCCTGGAGCCGCTCGTACTTACGTATAGCGCGTGCAAGGAGGCGTAACTCTCTGTACTCCTCTAGCGAACAGCATCGAACGAGAGAGAAAGGGACGAGGCAGTGTTACAGTTAAGCAGGAACTCTATTTATATGCAAATATAACCTCGGAGTCGACACCTGTTTGCGTATTCTCAGCGCTCGCCGCGTCGCTTTGTGGCAACACTGTCTCCGTGGTATCCTTTAGATTATGTAAAACCAAATCAACTGCGTTCAATCCATGTCATCATCCTAAAAACATGATCCTTATTACGGAGCGTTAGAGCTCAAACATAACCAAGCATGCGAAAAAGTATTTTTGCCATCCAATACCTGTACCTTTGTCGCTTCTCTCTTGTTTTTCTGACCACTTTTTAATCTTATTGTTTTGGGCTTCATTATGAGATTTGTTAAGTAAAATTAATTACGAATTTCACTCAAAAAACGTGTCACGTTCCTGTGACGTGATGGCATGGATCTCGTTAAAAGTTAGGAAATGAGAAAAAAATGCATAAACTGAAACGAGATATGAATTTAGGCTCAATTTTGTTCTAAATGTGTAATGAATAGATGTTTAGGTAGTGCTTGACAAAGCTGTGCATTAGAATAAAATATGACAGAAGGGAAGAGCGGCATGGCATCGCACTCATCTATCACGGCAGACTGCCGAGTACATCATTCCGAACGATAAATGGATCGTATTTGAGGACGGGATTATCGAATCACCGGATCCGCTGATGTGTGTTTTGAAGACGTGAGAAAATTTTGTAAGTTGCAGATTTCTAAACGTCACATCTCTATCCGGAGCGCGGAGTTTTGCTCAAACTTTTATTGGTTTTGTAAAGGATGAAGCTAAGTTAGATAAAGGATATTTAATTTCGCAGCGTCCGCCGTATTTCCCTTGCGGTTTTGGTGTCACATCTTTCCATTACTGTCATATATCTCCCTCCCACACCGGGCAGAGTAAAGAGAAGAATTGGAGCGGGTGTACGGGCTGTCCATTTATCATACTCGGCCGAGCAGCCCCTGAGTGCGTTCCTGTGTACGTCTGCATGCAGAGATACATACTTGCTGGTTGTTTTGTTTACACGTGTTGCGACGTTCGCAACGTCTGCAATGCACATTATGACTGCAGAATCGTATTACAGGTTCTTTATTGAAATTGTAATCAGAGTCGGAATAAAATCAATCTCTGTTGGCAATGTTTGATTAATACTCGTCTTGATTTAGATCGGAGGGTGTCTTTTGTAGGCATCGCATTTTGTAAGATTTCTCACTATTCTGTCTTTAGTTTGATGCTTTCGCATATTTCCGAAACTTTTTACCAATTTTGAGTTCAATGTCCAATTTGACTCCATCCAATCCAACGTCCTTCGCCTCAGAAACCTCATTTCACTTATCTTGGAAAGCGAAATCTCCGATTCATTCACAAACAATCACTGCATGTTATGGAGCCGTTCCTCTATGCAAATGTGACACATTGGCACCCAAGTACTTCGGTAGGTAGGGTAATATCGCACGGCTCGATCGCATCGCGAGACATCGGCCGCCGGGTGCGTCGCCCGAAGCGTCGTTCCTTACCCTTTGAAACAAACCGTGTATGACACAAAGTCAAAGTCAAAGTTTTATTTGCAAACTAAGTGTACATTTTGGTGTTATTTTATACTGTAGGTACTTACAACTTAGCGGCCTTTTCCAGGCATCGCAAATGTGAGGGTTATTTAACATTACAAATTAAAATTAAAATTAAAATAACTATGCTATTGACACAATTTTACGTTAATAATTTCAATAATTTAGTATTACTCATTCAAATAATAATAATAATCTATACACATTTTTATAATTCAATAACAATATAAATACATTTTTATAATTCAATATTAATATAAATACATTTCTTTTTTAATTCGTTCGTCTAATTAATTTATTTAGAATAGGAAGTCATGTAGGTAGTGGTGTAAGTGTGTGGAATGTATGTGTACGAGAATGCGTGTGTGGTAGTTATTGATTTATTTTTGGTGTAAAAATTCTTCAATTGAATAGTAGCAATTTTTTAAAAGGTAGGTTTTTAATTCATTGTTAAATGGAGCAAGCCTGGTTTCATTTTTAATCTCTTGAGGCAGCTTATTATAAATTCTTATTGCCATGTATTGTGGGCTTTGGTGTAGCATTTTTAGTCGTGACGGTGGTTGGTATAGGTTATGTTTGTGCCGGGTGTTGTAAGTGTGTATGTCCTGTACTTTAGTGAATGTGTGCACACCATTGTTGTAGTGTTTTAACATAACTTTGAATAGGAAATTACATCATTTTATAATCTTATCTGCTAGCGACGATTACATATTTTACGTTGATTCCAATAACTCGTAAATCTTTTTTTAGAGTAGATATTAAGAGTTGATATAATATTTAGGACTACGGTCTTAATATTTTTGGAGATGGTCTTAACAATTTTAGAGATGGCCTTAATATCTTTAGGGATTGTCTCTTAATTTTTAGTTTTAGAGATTGCATGAAGCCTTTACATGAAGTTATGATTTCAGACGTTGTTTAATATAAACATGTTAGATGAAAACAGGCAATAGTTAAGTGCAGAAACAGTTCACTAACCAGTCGCCTATAAGCTCCATTAAATAACTCGTTGCCCTCAGTTGACTTTTACAACTTTAGCGGGAATATAAACAGCTGATTCAATATCCTTTAGTTTTATTCTCACGTTAAACTCACTTGCAATAACCTCCTCCTTTTTGGAAGTCGGTTAAAATACGTTGTGTTATAAGTATATAGTATATAGTTTTAATTTAAAATAAATAAATATCATAGTATAGTAAAATAGGACTTTTTGACAGATTAAACAGTTGGAATGCCTTGCGGCACCCCAAAAAAGCGAGAACGTAACTAGGTGGTACCTCCCTAATTCTTTTATAGAGGGTCCTGAGTTCCTGACAACTAGGTTGGAATATACAAATAAGTTTGTTATTTAAAATCTTTATTTTTATGAAAACACTAAGTTTTTGGCCGCGGCTTCGCCGGCGTAGATGTCGTAGTTATTACCTCACGGGAACGTACTACCAGGATTAAAAGTACCATAATATGTATTAATCCAGTTAAACAATGTATTAATTCCGTAATACGTTGTTTTCATATAACTCTATTTTTGGTTTACGCGGCGCACGCCAGTAAAACTCCCAGTCATCATGTTTTTTTCCGACATCTTCAACAATCATCGTCATATTTCAGCCAATTTACACAAAATTTTAATAAATTATACACCTAACCCTTCCTCATTAATTACTCCGTCCATTGGTGAAAACTGTATGAAAATCGGCGCAGTAGTTTTTGAGTTTATCGCGTTCAAACAAACAGACGCGGCGTCTGGGGACTTTGTTTTATAATTATTATCTAGTGATGTTCATAACAGTTAAAAGATTTACAGAAAAATACACGCGGTACTGTAATTTATGGTGTAGAGAGGGCTTTTGAGGAGAAATACGTAACAAATGTATAGTATTTCTGCGATTCCATTAGCAACACAGAAAAACCTGCTCATAAAAACTCAAGAACATTTAACCAAACTCCATCTAACTTAATGGATAATAACAGCGCTAACCAGAAAAACATGTTACTTGTAATTAAATGGTACACACGGCTACACATCAAGCTATACATTTCCTATTTAAGCTGATCTCACATTGTGAAGGATTTCCCTACAATGAGAGGTATACTGCGTAGCTTGATGTGTAGCCGTGTGTACATACATATTGTAGCTTGAAAGTTTAATAAGTTGGTAATTTCGCAGGTGTTACGATACCAAGTTAATGAAGCTGTATGCATGCTTCTTCATTAACAACTTGCATTTTCAAAACATTCAAAATAAAAATAAAGAATTGTGTGTGGCAGTCAACAGTAACGACCCACGCTTTATGACACGTAATTACGTTTTAAACCTGCAATTATTCATGTCACAATGTTTTTTGATGAACACTGATGCATCGAGCACGCAGACCTGAGACTCCAAACTCGAAGACTTTGTTAATTTGTGTCGGTGCACAAATTATTCGTGTTTTCTTTAATCAAATAGAGACGGCACTCCGTCGAGGTTGTTAGGAAGTGCGATTTAATCTGTAACTCCGGTAGTGGAGTGGGAACGAAGCGCTTTTTGCCTCCGTTCGGCCTGTAACGCAATAATAAAATCTTGCACTTTGATGTCTGACGGCGGGTTTTGGTCGCAGCCAGTGCGAGGGGGTGGAAAATCACCCGAGGCGTCTTGCCTCAGACGACGGCGTTCAATTTCAAAGTCAGAGGGAGAGCATCGCGACGGAAGGCGGCATAAAACTGGAGTGCGACGCCTCGCCGCTCTCTGACCTATAAACGCCATCCGTAAGACGCTTGTCTTCATATCGCCGTAAATATTTTGTTGCTCTTCCATCCCATATAAAATTTATGGGATGGAGACCTCTGTTGCGATTAGAATGTCGTTTCTTTGCAATATTGAGAGCTTATTTCCCCTATTTCATGCCATATGGATGTTTGCATAATTTAGGAGGAAAAGTACGGAGTTGCATCAGAAGGAATATCTGAGGAGGTGGATCATTGGAGTCACGGTTTAAGGCCGTGTAAACCTCGATGGGGAAAGACGTACTTACGTACAAGTACATCGCATCGATGGATAATAGCCGGCTCGCCCACACGCGGCGCTAAAGTTAATCAAAACGTCATGAGCTCTCAACGTGTAGAGTTACAGTTTTCAGTTTTGATTAACGTTGTCTTAATAGTCTTTATAAAGCGTGTGGCTAATGTAGGGAAGAACCGAATCAGCACGAGTCCACAGGCGCGTCTCGCCGGAGACAAGACGGTTTATTAAGTTTACGAGCGCTGAAAATGCTGATTTAAGTCGTCCTCAATAGGGGCGGAACTGAAAGCAGTGTTCTCGGGGGTTTCATTCACCGTACCTACTAAAAAGCCTATGTTACTACCGCATTATGTTGTATAATATGAGCCTATTTAAACTCATAAGTAGGTACTCATAACTATCCTATAAAAACGTCTTCCTGTGATCGTTTTTTTTTTCTTTTATACAGTATTACAGCTGGTGATACTTTATTCACATTACAATCTAGCCTACTCGCTAATAAGTAATTTAATTTAAATATAACTTAAACTGCTATCTTAAACGTCTATCTTATTTACTTTATGTTAGAGGGAAGAGACTTAAATCACGTGTTCTTTAGTCAGCACCTTGCACTGCAGTTTAAGTTTACACACACTGTACTAAACATTGACGCCAAGGAGTCTGTGATCGTGGACACAAAGAAAGACGATTCCATGTTTGTAAGAGATGATATTAGAAACCAAAATTGATAAGATGACAATAATATCTTCTCATCTCGGTTATGAATAAGTAATTAAAAACTTTTTACAATAGAAAAAACAACTTACTTCCAAAAAAAACACTACAAAGTAATTAATATAATTTTGGAAGTGATTGGCACATCGAAAATACAAACCCAAAACAAAAACACCGACTTCCGAAAAGAACTACAGCTACAGGCAGTGAAGTGACCAACGCTTAACCTAACAAAATAGCATTATTTGAACAAGTGGCTTCACAATATAATAAATGGAGATAGGTACATTGAAAGGAGCATCGGCAGGAAGGCGTCGGTCGAGGCGCGACGACATTGCGGCGTCGGAGACAATTTTCTAATCAATCGGGCAGTGGTAGCCCGCTGGAGCTACAACTTCTATTAGTGACTTCAACTATGATAGACAGTAATCGTTATTTTGTATTGGATTTTGAATTTTATCGATTATCGTTCTCGATTGAAAGGACCGAATTACTAATTGTTTCATTTTTAGGCTTCCGTACCTGAAAAGGAAAAAAACGGAACCCTTATAGGATCACTTCGCTGTCCGTCTGTCTGTCTATCACTCTGTCAAGCCCGATTATCTCAGGAACGCGTGGAGGTATCATTTTGAAATTTATATCTAATATACGTAGGCCTTAGAAGCTTGATTTTGTTAGGGCTCCAAAGGACCGTTTCCTTGGAGCTCTAACAAAATCAAGCTTCAAGTCAACGCATTAAAAAAAATACGGCGATTTATGCGACATATTTTGATACTCGCAAATAAATCAAAACCTATAGGGTACTTACCGTTGACCTAGAATCATGAAATTTGGCACGAAGCGTGGTCTTACAGCACGAATAAAGGAAAAAGTCCGAAAGTCGTTAATTTGTAGTTTAATCACATAAAAAAATGTTTTTGCGATTACAAAATTAGTATTTGCAGTTGAATAATTGACCGTGGTTTACTTATATCGATGTATGGGGAGAACATAATTTTCGACTAGTGTTAAATTTTTTTTGGGATAAATTCATCCTAACTACGGAACCCTTCATTGTGCGTGGTCCGACACGCACTTGGCCGGTTATTTTACATCTCATAAACCAATAATATAAAGAGGCAGTATTTGTGAATTTGTATACACCTTCAGGAGGTAATCTTCGGAAATAGTGATCCGATTCCGAAAATTAGTTCACTAATACAAGCTACAGAATTGCCGAGTATCCGTCATAACATAGAATATAATATTTTATGTTAAAACAAGAAATTCCAAGCGGACGAAGTCAAGGGCAGAAGCTATGCTTTATAAAAGGATGCATTAAGGCTCATGCATACTGGTGCGATATCGCGGGCGTGATAGGCAGCGCGACACTTTCAGTTAAGTTTTCATAGAAATTGTGCTACTAGTGTTGCGTCGCGGCAGTCTGCAGGAGCCTTTACTAATGGTGTAATAAATAGTATGGGTACCTACTTGCGTTTAAGTAACACATAACTTGAACTTTAAGCGTGTATTTAACATTTCTAGACATTCGGAATAACTTTGTAGCGAGGACATTCGCCTTACTTTACACAGACATGCAATTTATTAATATATTTAAGTTAAAACGTTTAATATTTATACGAGGTTATGCAAATGTCGAGATGTTTTCTGTGTCAAACAACTGAATTAAGATTTTCTCCGACTAAGGAATACATTTAAACTTAAAAGCCATTAAGCACGAAATAAGCGGCGCAACAAACAAACGAAAACTACGTTTGTTTTAATGACTAAGCAGGAATTTTAACTAAAAATGTAATTAATTGGTATCGTTGTTATGCAAATTACTCTGTGTATGAGAAAAACGTTCCAAAGTAAAGAGAATAACATCGAGAAAAAATATGAGCGTTCATAAATAGTAATCTAATTTAATAGTACAGACGGCTACACATCAAGCTATACATTTCCAGTATAAGCTGATCTCGCATTGTATAGGATTTCCGTACAGTGCGAGATCAGCGTAAACCGGAAATGTATAGCTTGATGTGTAGCCGTGTGTACGATGTGCGCGAATTAATGACACACACATTTATATTAAGGGGGATGTTCTAAGGTAGCTCGCGAAATTCAAATTTTCTTAAGTTTTTTGCAATTTGCAGGTCTGTGTCAGGTTGTATGTTGATTAACATATGATTCGCGGCCGTAACAAATATGGCTTTACAGAATTATAATCATTAAAATCAGCACTCAACTCTCTAAGTTCATAGAAGCCTATTGAATGACTATTTCACGAAATAGTCATTCAACAGGATACTACGAAGAGAGTTAGTTGTAAGTATTTCTGTTAAGTGTGTTAAGTTTTCACATATTAATATAATGATTAGGTGTAACGAGTGACCGGAGCGGCAGCGGCAACGTGAAATTTTAATAAATCTGGCAGCTTGGTGGACGCTTTACAAAGTGAGGAGACAAAAACCCCGTCTACCTCAGTCCTCGTCACTTTTTATCCCTTTCCCGTTTAGTTGAGAGTGGATAAGCGAATGGATTCGGGACCATCCAATCCCATTATTAAATTGCTGGAATATTTTCTTCAGTTCGCGACTCTCGCCAAATTGAACAGGAATTATAATTTGTTCAGAAAAGGATATCAACCTTTTACATTTTATTACAGCGTTCTCTAAAGGTTTAAATTTGTTTTACACTCTATTCAAGGATGCCAATTTATTTAATCATTTATTTCATACAGAAGGTTACTAAAATCATATTTAAAATCGAATCTCAGCGTTTTCTAGTTAAGATTTAATACCATAAAATCACTGTTATTTGGGAAGAAATCCATAAACCTAGCAATGGATGCATGATATTATAGTACCCGATACGCCAGAAACTATCGTATATAAAACATATAACAAGCATGGCCATTAAACTTTCATCAACAGTAATTGCGTTGCAAGAGTACGTGTGAATGTATTACCACAGAGTAAACATACAGAAGCTTTACTCTATGCAACGCGTAATAATATATTCACGCTCGCATTAGACTCACGAAATAGTACCGCGAGCATGAAGTAAATACAGCTCTAACTTATAGCTATCGCACTTGGTTTACTGAGTCTTGAACTGCAAATGCTATATTCTACTCAAAATTAACTTTACTTCCTTGCTTGCAATTGTATCATTTCAAATGCCACCCCACGTGGCAATTTAAAAATGTCTTTTGCATTTACAAATCGAAGGATAACACGAAAAAAGTAACGTAAACTTTACTTTTTGATATAATTTCGCCTTCACTGTAAGGTTCTATAACTATCAAACCAAAATCATAGCGACCACAGTCCTTAGTTTATAAACACGCATTTGTAAAAAAGTGGTCCTTCTGTCCCATTTCTTTTTATGGTATAACGGAGACGGCTTCGCCAAAGCTTCGTTCTCCATCGTACTCCGGAAGTGTTCTCTCATCCACTGCCCTATTTATACGCCAAGCTATACGTTAGTTAGCGTTTGCCGGCAAGGGAAATTTCGTGGCGAATACACGTCATTTTCTAAGTAATATTAGGCAACTTTTGCTACTAGGGACGACAGAGAGCTCAACGATAAATAAAAAAATATCTCGGCGAAGCACACTCAGTCCTATCAGACGGATATTCTGAAAATTCTACAATCATGGTAGGATATAGCCCCATTTATAAGCAAAGTTATACGTTAGTTAGCGTTTGTCGGCAAGGGAAATTTCGTGGCGAATACGCGTCATTTTCTCGGTAACATTAGGCAACTTTTGTTACCAAGAACGACAGAGAGCTCAATGACGAAAAAAAAAAACAATCTCTGTGAAGCACCACTCAGTCCTACCAGACGGATATTCTGAAAATTCTACAAACATGGACGGATGTACCGCATTAAAAGAGACGTTGACTGGATATATCTATCACGAAGTATTAAGATATTTTGGGTTTCAATTTCAAATATTACCGGAATCGGTTAAATCCGCGGGAGGCGCCCCATATTACTTGAATATCCCTTTAATCCTGCTGTAAAAATAGTGACTTTTTTAAATTGATTTCGGCGAATGAAGCCATATTTAAAGCAAGTGTCGTACGCTGTCGATTTGTTAGTTTTGCATTCCCAATATTCCTTTAATTAGCGCCTTAATTAAGATCATGTGCCGAATCAAAAACAGAATGAGTGAAATGGAAATGTGAGCGGAAAAAAGAATAAATGTGGCAGTTTTTTACTTTTTATACAAAGAGGAACCCTTTGGAATGATATCCAATTATAAATATTTAAAGTGTGTAAACGAAGTCGCTGGGGTTCTGTAATTCAATTCGTCAGTGTTGAGTTTCTTATTGACGTATCCATTAGGTATTATTCGAGTTCTAGGGTGACTCGCGTCAGAGAGCGAGCACGGAATGTTTTCACAGCCACTGGAGTTGGGCACGATATTTCGAGAAGAATTTCGAAAGATTAGATTGGAGTAATGAGAGTTGCTGTAGTTTTTTCGTTAAAATAAATCTGGTCTGGTAGTCCAAGATATAAGATTACCTTATATGTTTCTAGTTTCTATTTTTAGGTATGATTAGTTGCGTAAATTTAAAATGAACCAAATACGTATTGATTTAAGAAATCTTTAAAACTTGTAACTTAGTTTAAGAGGCAGACAACAGGTAAACCGCTGTCACAGTCAGATTGCATACAAAAGAAAGAGATGCGCGATAACACAACGTATAGTGTAAAAATTTGATATTAACGAATTAATAAAAATTAATCCATCACCGGATGCAGTTTGCCATTTGCAATTTTATGGTATAGTTTTAATTATAATTATAACTGTTAACGAAGGGATAAACTGCTTTTAAAAATAATTAAGATTTGAAGATTTTTTTGATGTATTAAATTATGATTAATTATGTTTTGAGTTCCATCACCGTGTATGCACACAAGACTTGAAAATATCATACAGTTTTTGTTTTAGAAAAAATGTTTACGATTTGAGAGATACACTGCTTTAAAAAACCACCTTTTTGACCATTTTCAAGAAATCTCCGCCTTAAAGGATAGGTATCTATAAACCCATGCTAAGCCGTAGTGATTAGCTATAATATTTTATATGTCATGTTTTAAACATAACCGACAAAAAAAGAACATATTTTATTCTATCCGGCAGAGAAAGTATTTGAAGTTTGGACAATGTATGTTGTCGACATTTCCTGAGTCAGTCGTCAAATTATGTCGAATTGCAATTCACGTCTCGAATATCCGTTTCCGTTCAATTTGGCGATACACAGCAAACATGTCTAAACATAACTTATAAGCCTTATACGGAAGTAGAATTACAAATGTCGCCATATGTTAAACAGTTATTCCAAAAAGCTCTCAAAAGCGTGCTACAAATACTTAACCCGAACATTGCATAGCCTATAATAGTAAATAGTTTAATACTGCAGGTTTTAAAATATCCATGTTCATAGATTTGGAAACATGGCAACTTTAAACATACCACAAGTTCAACAGAGGTTAGACGGTACGTTGCAGCGTACAAATACAACACACGCATGCCCAAGGGATACAACTAATGCCAAGCGTACTAGAAACTATAAGAGAAAATACTATAGAAACCATGTTACTTAAAGATTCGACGAAAAGCTTACTCGTTGGTCCAGGAAAAACGAAAGTGATTACAGATGTCAACGAAGCGAATGGTCCCAAGAATGTCAATTGAAGTTTTTAATCAAAATTCTTTTGAGGCATTGCAGACAATCTTTCGGATGGCACTGGTAGCGAAATTGCTTAAATGTTAACACCATAATGCCGCATTTTAAGGCCATATAGCAATGCCAATGGCTATATAATAACAGCCGCACGGGTCGATAGCAGGTTAAGATACGATTGTCGAGGTCGGTTCGTGGATGGGTGATCCATTATATATATCGTGACCCCTACGTGTCAGAAAGCACGTTAAGCCATTGGTCCCGGCTGTCATTCGTAGATCTTTTACGGTCGCTACACAGTCAGAAGCTGAAAAGTCTGACAACCAGTCTTACCAAGAGGTTCGGGTATCGGTATCGGGTTACCCAGTAACTGGGCTGTGGAGGTCAGATAGGCAGTCGCTCCATGTAAAATACTGGTATTCGGCTGCTTCCGGTTAGACTAGAAGCCGAGCCCAAGATAGTGGGAAAAAGGCTAGGCAGATTGATTTGATTGAGCAATGCCAAAAATTCCCGACAAACAGTAAAACAAATTTTTGAGAAAGAATAGTAAAACACCAGCTTTTCTATTGGTTTAATTTGTTAGACTGTTGTATTTTAATCTATTGAGTAACACGCAGTTTTAAAACCAGCTTGTGTCCCTAACGGTGACGGCTGCGCAAGTTGCACCTTTGATCTTAGATGTGTGTATTGAGCGTATATTATTTAATAGTTCGGGGAACATTGCCTGCCTTAGCGGATTAGATTAGTGAGTGTGAAATGTGTATGGGCTGTAAATCTGTATTTACGTTGACTAGAATATTTTGGATCTTTTCTCGAAGACCCTTTTTTGTAGTAAAGAATATAAAGCCATATTATTATACCTATATATACCTATTCATATTTATGTTATACCTATTCGATGACTAGATTTTTATTAATGTGATTATTTAGAAATATTATGCCTTGTCTCGCCTGAAACACAGGATAACCTAGTTCAGGCACATAACACAATAGAATTTTACGTAGATTTAAGCAAATTTGTATTTAGTATTTTACCCGAATAAACTTTTTATTATTATTTTCTTGTTACCATATTGTGAAAGCAATTCTAGTTAGCTTTGATTTCAATAGCGCCAGTTTCATAATCCATTGCGGTAAGACTGTGGTTTTACAACTAGCTACCGACCTGAATCTAATTTTGAAGCTAAAAAACATTTCCATCATCGAATCCAATAATGATTATGCCCATTAGCTTCCCCTGGATGTAGAGGTGTAAATAAACAATGGTGCCAAAGCCAAACCATAACCCTTTCCTGCTCGAGCAATATAACCGATATGAAACTGGTAACCGGTTCTGTAATCCGAACGCGCGGCTGCCAACTTATTGAAGGAGGGTTCGTGTTTGAGGAAGCGCCGTATCCAGTCAGATGAGATATTTTGCTGAGACAGACAGCGGACCCGTATTATGACAGCTAAGCGAGAGAAATAAGACGTGTAAGGTTTGATCTTTTGCATTTGTTATATGGTTATTTTAATATAGATTAATGTATGGGAGAGTTATAATCGCAACAATTTAAGAAGCCCGATTTGCCGTTTCTCATTATAAATGCCGCAATAAATTTGTATGAACGTCTACGTAAGAAATCGAAAAATCTAATTAATAATGCTAATTACTATGTTATCCATACACTATAACAATGAGTATCATTCGTAAGCACCAAGTTTCACGTTATATTTGAAAATTGCACTCAAAAACACGAATTAATCTTTGATTTAAATTCCGACAGGACGTTATTACAATGTCATGTCATTGGGTTCGTTGTCGTAGTGTTGTAACCATTATAAGCCGTTTTTTGACCTAATAAAATCGATTTTCTGAAAAATCTATATTTTTACAAACATTACATTTAGAAAAGAGAGAAGCTTGTAATACTCTATTGTTAAATGTTTAAACATATAAAAACAAAATCTGATCACATATATTTTTAGTTTTATTTTAATATCTCATTTTATGAAATGGTTTTAGTTTATGTCTTGGTTTGGCTTTGAAACGCCCAAATTTAAACTTAGTTAGGATTTAGGTAATAACTGTTAAAATATTACTAACTCTTACGTGTAATAACACGATATGCCTCGAGAATCAGTTTTTAGCAATGTATATAAATTGTCTATTACAAACTCTAAGTATGATAAATCGATGTCTCGAGAATCGGTTTTGAAAGCAAACGATTTTTTTTCTCATGACTACACAAAGTATTTTTATAGCTCTGTCAAATCGAGCTTCTTGTATTGTCGGGATTATAGGTTGTTTTGGACACTAAAATTGAACTAAAGTTTCGAGATACATAATTATTAGTTTCACTATTGGGTACTTATAATTTGTGGCCCTTGAGCAGCTCGTCTCCTGTCAGAAGACAGCAATAAGGGATGATAAGAACATTTCGGGCAAAGTCAAGTTCAATTTTACTTTAGCGATAAAGCTTCACCTCTTGACTGTCGCAGTGCCATCACACTTGTAACTCCGAGGGCAACCCTTTTGCTAGTACAACCGGTCATGTAACTAGAGGCCGGTGGCTAGCGCGGTACATTCGAGGAAGCGGCCGCGTTCCCACGGGGCTCGCGCGCATGCGCCTGGCCACCGCAGACTGGGCTCGGACAACGTACCTGCAAACAAAAACCTACATGTTAGCTTGTATTACTTTTACAACGTATATTGTATAGGTATGGGATTGATTTCCATATGGTGTAAAAGGCGGGCCGTTACTGGACAGATCAGATCAAAAGTAGCAGAAAGTAGTACACATAGTTAGCATGAAACATCATATTTTGAGATGCTTCTACAACTTACGAAAGAGTTTGCTTGGATGTAAGCCTCAATGTCGTTATCATCATTCAGCCGAAAGTCATCCACTGTTGGTACGTAGGCCTTCCCCCACGCATCGGTTCATCGATCGTTCCTGTGCATCCCGCATCCACGGATTCCAGTATTAAATCCAAGCCCTGAATATCAATATCCTTGAACCACATTAACAAAGAACTTAAAAAGATTTGTGTTTATGTGTACACACACGTGCGCGTTTGTGTGAAAATAAGTATAGCCACGAACACAAACCACATGACACGATTTCCACAGAGTATTGAAATAATCAGTTCCGATACGAGACAGGTTCCTCTAATGTGTCTACCTCGACTTCCTACCCCGCATATCTGTCAGCATTAGGTGCACATCAAAGGCACCGTTAAAGTCGGGCTATTGGGTCAGCGAATCGTGTTCGAAATGTATTTTGCATAATGCGTGGGAGCATGAATGGTTTGGAATTTATCTTACGGGCTTTTATTTTAAATAATTCAGGAGTAAATTAATCATGAATTATATAATGGGCTTTTCTGGTCCAGGTTTCATCAATCTTCTAGCAAAAATCGGTCTTACTCCATGCTATGCCAAAATTCTAACAATAAGACGACGTCACGAACCAAATGTATGAAAAAAGTCACCCAGAGTCAATAGAATTTAAAAAAACGATATTCATATTACTTTGAATATCAAAATATTTAAGCGTTCATAATTCAACCCGACATTGGCAAACATTACTCACGTTTCGAAATATGCTAATGTACAAAGTCATTGTCAAGAACGCATGGGCACATTGCCATATGTTGTTGTTGATGTATTCTTCGAACTGAGCTTGTTCCTTCATAACCTAATCATTTGCCCCTAATATCAGATCGTGCAACTAACATCAAGAATCTGGATTTCCTAGTTTCATAAAATCATAACGGATGCCACTTAAAATAAACTCAATAAGACATCGACACTAGAGGAGTAGACTTCATTATTATTATCCGTTTCTGCGGGTGGCATCCAATGTCCTCAATAAAAACATTTAGTTTTCGACCTTCTGTATAAATTATTTGTCGCATCGTCTTCATTTGCTTCTAAATTCGTCCCAAAGCTCCTTCCCTAAAGATTTTTTTCCCAAATTCGTCACCACCACTGAAAGTGAATTTTCCAAACCCCTTTGGTCCTCCGCTCAGTTCGCTCCGCGCACTTAGCGGCCGCGTGGCTACGCGATGCGCAGGAAGCGAGCGCGTAGGCGGACGTTTAATACGGGCGAGGAAGCGCCGTGTCCGGTGCCGCACGACGACGTGTATCGGGGTTTGACGCCTCTATACCTATAAGCTCGTGTCTCGGAGTAAGATTTTGGTACTTGGGTGTGGCATTACCGCTATGGTACCGATAAGAGCTGGGTTTTCCTAAAACTGCTGCAGTATACGATATGTGTACAGATGTAGATGAATCATTATGTATACCCACGTGTGACACTTAGCTCGTGGGGCAATGACCTTGCTTTGGTCCTTCCTTTTCTGCAAACTTTCAAACATTCGACTGAGATCTTGCTGCCGTACTTCTTTTTTATGAATCAGTCTCCCAAAAACAAAATTGTTGTAACGGAAATTTGCAGTCAACAACTGCATGGTTTTTTGTATGAAAAAGACAACAACCATTGAATCAGAAACCATTCAAACTATTCTGACTTAATCGCAGAAAGGTTGACCTCAATGCGTCACAATGATAACAATTTCCGTCAATCCCAAATCCCACAAGCGCTATTAACTCCCAATCCCTATAGCCCTATAGCTCTAAATATAGATAACTAACTGCATTACAATCCTGACGAGTCCCACTCCGATAGCAACGCGCTATTCAAATGTATTCCCATTTCCGCGAACAGCACAAAAGCGAAATTCATACAACCACGTGTTCTAGCTCATCTGTTATTGTTGTGCATACCGCGAAATACTCTGAAAGGCCCTCATTGTACTACCTTTGTCGGATTGTAAACATTGATGCCTCGTTGGCGAGATTGTTGCTATCGCACGTAAATCGTAATTAAAACCAGTCAAAACATTGCGGTGCGTGGGAGTGATGTAAGTAATAAAATCGCAAGTGTTACGTTTGCATCGGTAATATTGTTTTTCTATTTACGGATACGCGTCATTGGACGGCTGCGTAGTGTCTGTTTTTACCTGGAAATGGAGCTCAGATTTTCGCTGAATGGTTATACGCAAATGTAGTAGTATCCTCTCATAGAATGCTTACTCATAGCTCACTTATTTAATTAATAAACTTTATATTGTGGAAGATAAAACGGATCGGTTCTTAAGGTACGACAGCTTGAAACTGTGTGCTCAAAGGTTCCAAACGAAATCTAATTATTGGGGGAATGCTGTTAGCTCGTCGGCTAGATACTCCAAATTGCTATACGAAATGATATTATCAACTATTTGTGTAACCTGGCTGACATCTATAAATTTTTACGTACTCATCTTTGTCACTTTCTTTTGATAATTTACAAAAATAGTGTTTGTGTTATTTTAAAAACTAGGGCATTACTTCTACGTAAAAAAGAGGATCGGATTAAATTTTTACCATAAAAATAGCACCAGTATTAACAAAGAGAAATATAAAGACAAAAAAAATACATATTATACAAATCCAAAGTAGACAAACGTCACGCACTTAAATTAGAGCTGTACAAAGGTGGAATTATTGTGGATTTTCGTCAGATATCTCTTTAATGGCATCTGCTGGGAGTGCTTCTCAATATTTCATTAATTTTTTTGTTCCTTACAAACATCCTACAGCTTGCCAACGAGATTATAACTAACACTATTTTACAATTTTTACGTACAAACGCTACAACTGCATATCACAAACCATTTCTAGCGAACCAACATCAAAACTGAACCAAACCATATCTAAACAAACCGAAAGGCGAAGGGATCAGTAATAAAAAGGCTAGTAATAAAATAAACATGGGAGGCTGCGGCGTTGCCGCTCAGCGTGCGCCTGCGCCGATCACAATGGTTCGAGCTCGAGTCTCGACCCACCAGCTGTTTGTACCTGCGCTGTTTACCGACGGTACCACCCTTGTGTTGAATAATCAGTAATGTAAGAAGAATTTTTATCTCAGTTTTCTGGACTTTGGAGACATGGAGTCAATTTCTGGTCGTTTTGAAGATTCTCTTTGATTTTTGATACATCTTTAACGGCCCAGTTTTTATCGTTAAAACTGGCATACAAGTTGAGCCTCATTTAATCGAACATTACGGCTGCTATTGTGTTTCCAGTAATACATTGAATTTCCTCTTTTTTATACCAAATATTGCATGAAATAACAAGCGTTCGTAATTGAACGTAAGCCTACATGAAGTCGATCGAACGCGAGCCTACGCCATTCAGTAATAAACAGTGTCATTATCATCCGATAATATTCAATAACTCAGCCGCAATTATCGATAATTATCTTAATGGTTCGTTAATGTCCAATGTTTTTCGCCAACCAAATTATTGCTGCGGTTACTTATTGCAATAAAAGCAGCAACAAAATGTCCACAAAAAGCCACTTGCTGTGCATTAGGCTAATTAAGAACATTTTGTTCGACCAAGCTACAGTAGATTAATTATACTAATATGGTATGGGGACAGTAACACAGCATTTAGTAGTAACGACCTAACTATACACTATTTGCAGTATAGTTATCCTATTATATATAATACTAGCTGCTCCCCGCAGTTTCACCCGCATAAGTCTCAAACCCGTTGAAAAATCGGGATAAAATATCCTAATTCAGGTCATGGTCTACTCATGTGCCAAATTTCATCCAAATCCGTTCAGCAGTTTTAGCGTAAAAGCGTAACAAAAAAACATATATAAATGTGAAAGTTTAAATGCTTGTATGTTTGTTACTCAATCACGCAAAAACGGCAGAACGGATTTGGATAAAATTTGGCAAACACGATAGTTTTTAACCTGGATTAACACACAGGATACTTTTTATCCCGGTAGTAGGTTCCCGTGGGATAGTTTCCGATATCAACACGGGCGAAGTCGCTGGCAAAAGTTAGTTTCATATAAATCTGCCCGATTTGGGTAATGACTGTGTCTCCATAGGTAGAATGGAATACCAGAGGGACCTATTTTCAATCAAGCCATATTCCCCGGTCTTCTTACTTCGAAAGGTATATTAGGCAGAACGGATTTGACCGGGACGGATTTGAAAGGGATAGACCATGACCTGAGTTAAGACATAGAATACTTTTTATTCCGGTAGTACAATCCCGTGAGATAATTTCCGACATCCACGCGGGCAAAGCCGCGAGAAAAAGCTAGTTTCTGTAATACTATTAGGGGAGGGAACTACGGACGGAAGGACCACTGACCTCTTCTAGTATGTGAGATCGGTGGTCCGGAAGAAAAAGATAAAAATAGTAAAATAACTATAATCTGAACTAATATATATATTAATGCTGAATTCCGTTATAAAACTATTCATAAGTTTTAATTTAATTTGAGTTATATCGTGAGAAACGTTCAAAGCCCACACGCAGTTCAAAATATAAAACGATTACGTTAATGCCGTGTATACTGTACATATGTAGCAATTTATCTGATGATCTGTAAATGACAGATGGGTTTGACGATAAAGCCTGTAATGGAAGACCAGTTAGCTATGATAATATGACTTTGATAAGTTACTCGTGACGTTTGGTTCAGTTAACTGAAAGTTGGAAAACTGTGTTTGTAGATGAGAGGCTGACTACATGAAGGATGAGGTACAAACGACAAACCAACTCATAGTCATAGCCTTATAGGCGATGCAATAAACATGCCGTTAATGCGTCTATAAACGACACGTGTTATAATCGTCGCGGAGTTGAAGCACTGGAACACATGTGCTGTGCCAAGGACCTTTTTCTCAACGACAAGGAGTAATCGATCCGCGTGAAATTGATCCGCTGGATCCATGAGAGCGTTCGCAAAGCACGCACTGCGCATATACGCAGGGCTTTTTTTTTTTTTTTTTTTTTGGGTGGGAAATTATCAAATAACTTCACCATTCGTCAGGATTTGCTGTGACAGGCATCATGTTAGTGTCGGGTTTGAGCTCCGCTTGTTATAGAGGTAAGCTTTGGACGAATTTGTGTCTGGTTTTGTATCATATAGGTGATTTTAAGATGAAAATATCTGAAACTAAAACTTGAACAAGTTCATGTTGCAAGATTTTGGCCAGCTCTAAAGCCGTTCTATGAATAGCTTGTCACACTTCGACCACAAACGACACAATAACCTATTTTCAAATCGAGTTTGGTGTTGTAAGAGAAAGCGTCAAACACTGACTGGTAACCCTGCCACAACCGGCGCATGCATCGAACCCCTCGCTCATACTAGGGGACACTTAATCCCCCGTCTATTTCAAACACGTTTCACCTCATTCGTTTCGCGCACAAAAAACTCTCTTATTAGATTTACTAAGTCCCTCGATCGATCGTTGTTTGTGATTTGACAGGTTTTTTTATAAGCGAGAATGAAGTTGCTTGTTAGAAGCTTTGTGATGGCATTTTTTTTTCTAAGAACTCAATAAAAATAACTAGAGCTGATAAGCAGAATTCTAAAGAAGCCATTATGAAATTTTTATAGGAACAATAGATGTTTAAAACAGTAATTTAATTAAAATATACGCTTTTTTCTAACGAAATTGGACACGGTTTGGCCATATTTTTCATCGTTAGGTTATTAACACTTGGTCCACAGATTTTTAATATTCTTCTAGTGGGTTGTCGAACAACATTCTTTTAGTAAATTAGCCACAATGTTATTAAATTGATATTTGTAGCTATACATGGATGTTATAGCTAATGATGTAGTCTATACACGTTTTAAAGCGACGCGACGCAATGTCTGTTTTTTAGAATGAATAAAGGAATAGTGCCTCAGCTCAGCTGCTAACATTCGCGCGACAGTCGTGAGAATCAATTACGGAAAGTGGTCTTTATGGTACTCGGTAGTCTCTAGACTACAATTCCGCAGTCTCCAAGTTTAGATGACACAAGTTTTAGTAGCATCTGCAATGCTTGTATGTCTGTAAGACTCTGGAATTTTGTCTCCGAAATACATAGTAAAATATATTTTTTAGTTTATCTTAGACACCGTTATCGGCGAGGAAAGGCTGAGCATCTCGGAGTGATAAATGAAAATAGCCGGCGAGGGGGGGCGGACTCCCGCGGTGCGTGCACACATGGCCTTATCGACCAGACGATGTGGGCTGCGGGAAAAGAGGTAGCGGTGAGAGTCGGCGTTGGGAATATTGATGCTATTGCCACAATTCTTCTTAAAAGTATTGAAATTCTGTGTTTCTGATTTTCCTCTGCGCATGTACTAGGTACATATAATATTTTGGGAAATTTAAAAGCCAACCAGGACCGTCTTAAATGGTATCTTCAGATTACTATAAATCTGACACAAACCAGGGAAATTCTGCAAAATTAGCATGTAGCATCATTGTGATACTACATGCTAATTTTGCTGATTTAAAAGTCCTTCCCTTAGTATTCTATATGGCCCATTTTTTTTATAATAGACCAAATCTTCGCAAATTATTCTCATTGTAAACCCGCTTCCCGCTCACACATCAGACAGCCACCGTCCGTCACACGCGCTCTCCTCCGCTTACAATAATAAGCGAGCACGCACGCGCCACGCGTCGCGTGAGACCGACGACTGCCGAAATAATTGTCCATTAACATCACATACTTGTGGGGGACCGACTTACAAACACCAGATTAAAGATATGTATGTATCAATTACAGTAAAAGCTACGTGGTCCTGGATGCGAGGTCTCTGAGACACGTTGAGGAATAATCTTAGAGGATTAAACATTATGATGATAAGGAGTTAGATATGGCCGTAGAGTATGGTGACGACAAAAGACACTTAAAATTTATTACTTAAAAAAAATAGGTATTATTGTTTCCGGTTCTTCGTAAGAGTCCATAACTGGTTTAAATGAAGCACCTCTCATGCATTAGTTATACATTTCCCTCAACAACGGGTGACGATTTCAAGCTGCAAAGATGAATGTTCGTCATCATTATTCGGTTCAAAATTAAACCATTCGAAACATTATAAATCTTTTTTAACGGTTTTTGAAGAACTTCTAACATAATGATTAATCTGGATGTTTAGAATTGATACGTTTTTTAGCTGCAGTTTCGTTTTCGGACGCTCAGACGTGTATGGGTTTGAGTCACAAATCAGATGTTGCAGCTAGATTATACCACAACAACAACTAACTACAACATTTATATCTGTAACTTTTATGGTGTACATAATAAAGAGTATTTATTCTATTCTATTCTAGATTATCTGCAAGAACCAGCTGGTGACCTATAT
Organism: Tiliacea citrago; assembly: GCA_963921375.1. Classification (NCBI taxonomy): domain Eukaryota; kingdom Metazoa; phylum Arthropoda; class Insecta; order Lepidoptera; family Noctuidae; genus Tiliacea; species Tiliacea citrago. The sequence continues at coordinate 5,627,057 of OY992788.1, read as the reverse complement.
TATATCCCTCCAATAGTAAACTGACGAAACAATATAAACGTATCAGCGAGACTAACGACTGCATCCCGTTCTATTTCAAAAGATTCACAATTTTTCGGTGGCCGAAAGTTGCGTTTAGATGGGTAAAAAAGTCCTTGAGTTTAATGGGAGTTCGGATTCTTAATATTTTCTTACAATTTCAGCCTGGATTTTTTTCTGGCCCTTCTATCTGCGATTTGACAAAAGGACCGAATGGATCTTATGTGAAGCATACTGCTTCTATGCGTCCAATACAAGCAAGATAGCAATCATTTCTGTCTGCGTCTATAAGACATTCTTTTAAACCACTTAAATTGTCTGTTAACTCCAGAAGATAAAAGCGTGTGTGATGCTCATCCATACGTTTACTCCGGAATGTTATCTGGGTTAATTCACAGTTGTGACGATTACGTCACGTCTAGGAAATGTTGGTCAAGATCGAGTTGGTTCGTGTCTCGCGCGATTTATACTGCCACAGTTTGACGGGAACTTTTATAGAACACGCTATGGGGTCGCATGTCGTCTATAGCTGTATGAAATGAGATGGACACGTGTATTACATTCTGGTACAAATTAATTTATTTACATAAGCATGAGATTAATAAAAACGTCAATTGAAACGTCCAAGATAAATCGTCTGTAGATCTCATGAAACTTTTTTGAAAAAAAATGGTAAAGTGATAAACTTATCCAATCAAAAGGCATCGTCAAATTCAACACGACATCTATAAGAAGTTTACGTGAGAGCCCTCACACTTGGGCCAGCAGGGATGAAGAACGACACGACGAGGGGACACAGGGGAGAAGGGGACTGAACTCGTAAACCTAAAAATAGATGCGACGACACCACGCCTTCAATACACAACAAACAACTTACACATTCCGTCCTAACTATCAAACTGTGACATGATCGCATCGCTATTCTGACGACATAAGAATCAAATTGATCTGTAACTTGATCATGATGAGGTTTTGAAAACGCAATGTTATGTTGGTAATGTGTACGGCGGACCAATAGCAGCATCTGTCAAAACAATACCCACCGGAAACAATAAACAGTTGTTTGACTAGTTAATTTTTAGGGGATTCTGTATTCAACTGAGCTTAATGAAAACATCGGCTATAAATGTTAATTACCGCGCTATATGCAGACATATTGGAGTATCAATTTGTCGATGGACTGTATTAATGAAGCACCTGCATTGAGTGTATAAAAGGCGATACAGAGTTTCTAGTTTTTACAAGGTGCAAATCGTAGAATGAGGTTTCATGGTACGTCTTTCTTAGGGTCCGTACCCAAAGGGTAAAACGGGAACCCTATTACTAAGGTTCCGCCGTCTGTCTGTCTGTCCGTCTGTCACCAGGCTGTATTTCATGAACCGTGATAGCTAGACAGTTGAAATTTTCACAGATGATGTATTTCTGTTGCCGCTATAACAACAAATACATAATAAACAATAAACAAACAGAATAAAATAAATATTTAAGGGGGCTCTCCCATACCACAAACGTGATTTTTGTTGCTCGTTTTTGCTCGATATTGATAACGGCAACAGGTTGACGCTTGAAATATTCACAGAATATTTAGATATACATTCACTTTAAAAATAAATAATTAAATTAAAATATAACAAATATTTAAGGGGGGCTCCCATACAACAAACGTGATTTTTTTGCCTTTTTATAGATGATGGTACGGAACCCTTCGTGCGCGAGTCCGACTCGCACTTGGCAGGTTTTTTAGATAATAATATAATATTTAACTATTACATACGTAGTTATAAATATCTAATAATCTTTCAATAATCGTAATATAAAAGTAATTTAAAGTTTGTAACAGTAAAGAATGTATAATCCCAAACCAGAAGTATACAAGTCAGAAAAAATATTTTTCAGTTTAAGTAATGAAGATGGTATATTTTAAAATAACTCTCGAATTAAACCAGTTTGAAATGCCACTGGCTGTCTTTATGAGCAACTTAATTAAATATTTTGGTTGTTAAAGGGCGCCGATATTAACTATTTATCATTTCCGAGACGTTAATTTTTATTGGATAGTTATTATATTAAACAAACATTCATGGCCGAATGTTGAAGAACGCTAAATGTAAAAGCTAAATCGCTTCGTTGAATCGAACCATAAATTAAATGTTTCAAGCCTTTCATGGCATGACCATGAGTAATACTGAAAGCTACGTGCAATAAAAATACTTCTGTTATACATACTCGTATAATGGAGTAAAAAACTTTTTCCCTCCATCGAAGTTCGCGGAAAGCGACCACATAATATTTTTGTTTCATTTCCACACCGCACGGAAAACAAACATTTGTAACAGAAATCTTGACCTCTTACGACATTTTACTTTGAGAGTTTAATAATTTTGCGCTATGGTTGTTATGAACGGAACAGAAACCATACAAGTCATTTTGACATAACTTAGTAATTTCAGCTAAGTTCGGTTGAAGTTAACGTTACAAAACAGTTACGGGCTATCGAGGGGAGAAATTACCTAACACCGCGTCTCTGCGAGTGTTACTACGAGTTATAAAAAGTTGTCGGGAAGCTGTGCCATAATACCCCGAGTTCCCCCGAATCCGCTCCGAGGGGAAAACTTTCGTAACGTTGTTGCCGTGTTACGAGAATTAGGTAATAATTTATTTAGCTTTTTCCTTATATTTCTCTCTGCCGATTGCGGTAACAGTTTTGTAGTTTGGTAAATCTTTAATTGATTTGCACCTGTCCGTTAAACTTAATATTATGTACCGACCGACGTACCTAGTTTAATTCTAAAATGAAATCGATGTATCTCACTGTTTTTTAAAGACATAAATAGGTACTACAGTAACATGAACAACACAAAGTGTAGATTGACATGAAATGAGTTTTAAAACCGAATAAAAACACTGCATCCTCATTTTCCGCTGGTTAAGTCCAGTCATCGTCCAACGCAAATTCAAGCAACATGAGAATAAATTGCACAGAGCAGAGGGAGTAATGAATCGTTCAAATTCGTTCAAAAGTCAACAGACATTCAAATACACAAAGAAAAATAACAATAAAAGAGATCAATCAAAAATCGCCACCGCGCGTTTATACGTTTATTTGACATCAACGCGCGAGCGCCTTCTAAATCCCTGGCATGAGTGACAGGTCCCAATCAAACTTTAATCAAAGCGGCCGACAGCTCCAGCGTGCAGCGTCTGTGGAGTAGACAAACCCGGTCCGCAGGCCTAATTGAGCGGAATGGCCCCGTACATACTGTGCCGGCGCGACCGATTAAGTCACAAACGTCAGCGTGCGACCCTTTGTTCACGTACACAGAAGGTCGATGAATGACAGAACATGTGCGACTTTATTTGCAGTTTATAATGCATTTCCATATGTGGCTAATTGACCGCGACGCCTCTTTGATTTGAATTTACAACTTAAATTACGTTGATGTTATTTTTGGGAACGTTTCCTTAAAACAATTATTTGAAGAGTGTTTTCCAAAAACGGTAAAATAATTTTCTAGAACATCGAATCAGTTTCGTCGCTAACCATTACTTAAACATAACGATAAGTTAGGACGGTGCGACAAAAAGTTCTGCCGATCGCTTCAGGTTATCAGTTCAACCTGTCATAGGTGATATGACATGAGTAAAGGGTGAAATGTTGAAATAGAAAGGGACGGACAACACGGTACGATATCACGCGTCCCCGGAATGCAGGGAATGTTAAGTTTAGGACCCGTCAAAGGGTCTTGAGTGGCTTTTAAAATTAAAACGACAAACATTGAGGTTCACATCACAACGTGGTAATTGATTCGTTCAGTTCTGTTGCTTATGAATATGCTATTCAAAGAATTGAGGTGAGCTTTTTAAAATTCAGTTTTTTTTTTCTTTTTCAGTTTTTAGCTTTCTATGTAGATTTGGGAGAGTAATATTATGTATTGCTATCGTTTATGATTTTATTTGTGTTATAACACAATTACGAATAAATAAGCATTTTTTTTAAACAAATACAAAATCTATAAGTAGCCGAGACGCAATTAAATATAATAACTACGTTGTCTAGACGACAAACTGATAATGGTAGCAAGAAGACGTTCCAAATACGGGCGACGTCTGAACAAGCTTAGAAGAGAGAGATCGTCAAACAACGAGAGGTAATGAAAAAAAAAATGACGGCGTTTTTTTTTCATTACCTCAAAATCCTTAGCATGCTTAGCATCCTCCCGTTATATCGAAAATACTGCAGTAATTTTGAAACAAATATATGGTAAAGTTATTACAATTCACACATACCGTGTAGTCTCGGTTTCAAGGATATTCTTACACGTGTCTTTGGGTCGGTAACCACATACCCTTCAACTTGACCCATGATAACATAATGATATCTGCGATAAACATCATTGAAGTATTATAAAAATAATTAAAATAACTAACAGTGTCAGTATTGTTACGTAGTATGTATGTGAAAAAATAAACCGACATAACCTTGGGATGCGTTAGCCCAGGATCGCACGGGCGATTTTTTTACGGGACCTTTTTTATCGCGTACTCAATTTTCGACTCTTGATGTTGAGCCGAGCATTGACAATCCAAAAGAGTGCATCCCAAGGCGTCAAAAAAAACTGTGTGCGATAAAAATAGCTGTGTTAAAAAATCGCCCGTTGGTAGAGGGCTTAGACGCCAGTTATGTGTGGAACGTACTCTATTTGTAGTAGAGTCTTGGCGATTGATTGAAGATAAATTACCCTGTCGGTCATAAATCAAATTATTGCTACGTCATACACTTAAGGAAATTAGGAATACATCTACTCATACTCACAGTAAAAGTTTTTTGTTTGATGTGAAGCATATTACAGCGTATTAGAAAGATGTGGTCAAACAACTTTCTCCTTACGACCAACACCGTAATGGCGAAAAAATTATCAATTACTGTTCCTTATAAAACTTCATTCCCTACTCGACCCAAATTTAAGGGACAGCTGATAATTCCTTCGCGATTACGCTGTTTGTCCCATGGTCCAGTTTGATGGTCTGTACCACATCCTTAACAATGACCACACATTTATGATACACGCTGTATATTGTACCAATACTCGTTGATTGATTATGCCACAGAATCGTAATGTTGGAATATTTTACAGGTTACTGGCATAACGCCTAATTACCGCGGTACTAATTAGAGTCAAACGACACTCCAGTTTCAATAAGTTAATGCTACAATTAATTCTCATATCAGCAAGATTATACTGTCGGAAATATTCGCCGACACGCACGCATACCTAGTTCGTTTTCAAATAAATTGCTTCATAAATCATCCCTAAATTAGATTTTTAATTGCACATCCAAACAAACATTTCGTTAATAAAGTTCTATGCAGGAGTGTGGGCGGTCGGGTCGCAATAAAATTAAACGGACTATTTTTTATCAAAGCAATGTAGTCTACAGTAATGGTCCAAATTACAATTATGCAGTTAAACGCGGTGCATACTGGCGTATCGCATGGCGTACAGCGCTGTACGGGGAACTACACAGAACACATGCAGCGCTTTCTCCGAAAACTCATTACCTCGCACGCGTCACGTAGGGACCGTAACCGGTTTTATTAGGTTTCACTGACGCTCCCTAAGTTGGCCCGCGGTGCGTCTTACCAGCCTTTATTCTACGCCCACTGACTTCCAAACCAGCTGTTGTCTAATTTTTGGGGACAAATAAAGTATATTTCGGGAGTTTAATAAAATTACTTGCCCCTTAAATGTATTCTGTGTTTATGAAAACCCTTGTGGCTCCCGTAATAGGCGCGAAGCGACTGAGCGACGCGACGGGATTCTGGTAGATCAAATTCATGAAGTTTTCATAGAAATTGTTCTACTAGAGTCCCGTCATTAATCAATCTTGGGGAGACTAAAGGATAAAAGACAAAATACATATTAGCAGTTACCTAGAAACTTGTTTAATCCTAAGTAGTACGGCTATTCCTGGTCAGCGCGCTGCGCTGTGGGCTTAAAAACTACTGAAAGGAATTTAACGGTACATTCACTTTTACAATTCTAAAGACCTCGAGAGCCTAAAGATACAGGCATATCGTTCCGACGTATCTAATGGAATGGGCACCGAATATTTTAAGGCCCTAATATCTTACATCCTACGGCGAATGAGAAGAGAAATCTACTTTACTATATTTAGTGATACTTTCAATAAATATAGAAGTACTAAAATGTCATAACATAATATAAGTGAGGTTGTAAAAGGAAGTGGGTTGTATATGAAACGGGTTTGATTGATTATGATGGCAGAATCCTTCCTGCGTTGGGACTGGGAGTCTTGGCGGTTTATTTCCTCTCCCTACCGCAACGAAATGGGGTTTCGGAGAAACGAAAGTGCTAAAAGCGTGATTTAGTTATTAGGTATTTGTCACTTAGGCATTCGGGTAGCTGTGCCAATGCGGAAGAAAAGGATGCCAACGGCAATACAAGGATTCACAGAACACATTTGAAATTAAGTTTAGAGAATTTATATAGTAACTCTTGTGTTAGTAAATAAGCCAGTAATTTTACATGAATTCCTGTCCTAAATTCCAGATATCATGAAAACTTACTCATTTAGTTTACCTGGCAATTAATTCCTACTTTACCAAAACCCGTTACTTAGAACATTCTGTAATCAATAGTGTAAATTTTAATCACAGTTTCCCCCTAACTAATCCTTTCAGCACGATTGGCTTCAGGTATCGAGCAGTTTGCAAAGATTTCATCAGGGTCGGTTAGTTCTGCAACCCAAATATTAGTCCATAGTTCATTGTATCTAGTCGACGAGGGAACGGTTATCGCAAGTTGCGTTTGTCGGCCCTTTGGGGCATCGATAAGTGTTAGTTTCAAATAGGGATTAGCTTTAGGGTTTAATTGATGCGGATAGTTTAATTGCTGAATATGTTTGCGGGGGATGAAGTTACGAAGTGGGGAAGGGTTGGTTTTGCATTTGGTTGAGTGGGTTAAGGACATTTTTGGACGTGCTACTGATATGATGCTGTTCTTCTGCGAGTTGATAGAATAATGCCTCTAAATAGATGCAAAACCTCTTCCGCATGCCAAAATGAGCACGGAACAACCATAACACTTTTTATCAATCCAATCAGCAGTTCAATGGAAGCTTTTATAAATTGATCATGGACAAAGTCACTGACAAGACTATGCCTTTGTGCTGGCTAATACAGTTTAAAACAGCTAGATTGCCTACTTGCCTAGCCTAGAACATAAATAAATAAAATACCAAGCATGCAGTATTCCCTAATTGGTACAGCGTATTGTAAAGGCGACACTAAACTAGGGCTGCACAAACTTAACGCCGACAACTATCGCAAACTAACTTGTGCCGCAAATAATATCTAAAATTAATTCTCACACCATTGCAGCAGGGTCGACCGCATGTATTTGTGGCATGTTTTAGAAAGCAAAAGTACTAGGTTTGCATAGGAGCGAAGGAGCTTAGCGGTGGCCGCGTAGGCTCGGTGCGTCGGGCAGACGGCGAGCGGGGTGGATCGATACCCGGGCCGCATTGTTGCCCCTGCTCAAAGCCCCCGCGCCCCCCGCACTCGCCCCGCGCCCCGCCCCAGGCTTGCACCCAAAATTCGCCCCATTTGATCCTGAGAGCGCGAATCAATCGCTTTTGTTGCAGTAACTTGATGCATCACTTCGAAGGGCGAACTTGCCGATGTCATGTAAAAAAAGCCCTTTCATGCTATTGTGGGTCGCTGCTCCCTACTAATATGGTTCAGAATCGCTCATTTTTGTTTAAAGAAAATTGTTTTTTAGAGTCAACAGCTGTTTACGACAATTTTAATGTTAAAGCTAGCATTGTTCACGTGGAATCGACGCAGAGCCAATAAAATAAGAAAGCGTAACACAATGTTGTGAGAAGAAAGCTGACCTGTAAGTTTTACAATAAGCGAAACAGCTAATTAGCGGGGCTAGTTATTATTTAACGATATTTCACAGTCGAGTGCACTGCTTAATTAACTGCGTGCTCCGGCGAAGATTAAGTGCGGCGAAGGATTTTTTTTTTATAATATGGAGTGGATTACAGCCCAGCTCTGAAGTACACACATGCATATAATTATTATGATACAATATGAACTGTTATGAAATTGAAAATGTATAAAACCTACACATGCATGGTACGTTTTTCTAATATAAATGTACATTACGTATGTAATACCCGCGGATTAAGGTTCCTGCAGACTGACGCGTTATGGCGGGCGCGACAGGCAGCGCGACACTTTCAATGAAGATTTATTTTTCGAATACACATTGCCATCTTAAGTAATTAAAATATGTTAGTTTCCGTCTTTCCGATTTGTCAATATATTTCCCGTTCGTATTGTAGTGTACATATCTACGATAGTAAAAAAAATATGAATAATCCTACGTTTTCTTTGGTCACAATTTCAAGATAACGAGCTCACGTTAATTAAGTAATAAGTACACTACTATACACCCAAAACAATAAATTTTTTAAATATATTTTATAGCTTGGCTATGGGAAAACTATAAAACTCATAGCATAAACAATAGACCACAGACTATATAAAACTATTTCCTGAGTCGTCATAAATTCATAATTTACGCGGGAAACCCAGACGACACCCATTCTGTTATCTCTGGTTAGTATCTAAAATGTGTCTGAAACCTATTACAGTTAATAGAACATTAATTTTAGAAGCAATTTTTAAGTTTTGCAGCGTGTTTGTTTGCTGTATCCTAACTTAGGGCGAATTTCACCAATGAAACTGAACGCGATCAGTACATCTAAACCGAGTTCAAGAGCTGTCAGTGTCAATATTCCAAAGAAAATAATATCACTGACAGCTCTTAAACGTGGTCTATGTGTTGATCGCGTTCAGTTTCATTGGTGAAATTGGCACTTAATATTATAAATGCGAAAGTGAGTTTGTTTGCGCTTTAAGGCTCATGCAGAATGGCGCGACATCGCAGGCGCGATCGGCAGCGCCACCGTTGTTGCGCCCGTGATATCGTGCCAGTCTGCACGAGCCTTTAACGCTGAAACGGCAGAGCGGATTTGGATGAAATTTGGCACATTGTAGACCATGACTTGGGTCAGGAACTCAGGACATAGGATATGCGGTAGTACGTTCTCGTGCGATAATTTCCGACCTCAACGCGGGCGAAGCCGCGGGAAACAGCTAGTATTTACTTGTATAATTTAAGGACTAACGATATATTCGCTGAGCTATTAAAGATACGCTCACACTCGCCAATAAACTATAATCCCGCTATGTTTAGCCTTGGCTTTCTATGCGAGATTTGTGGTTTTAAGCCGTGCTATCATTAATTAAGAGTTAAGGGACCGTTTCACAGTAATAGATAGGCTCGATCTAACAGATTAATTTTAAATTCAACGGAATTGGTATGAAAATATCTGACATGTAATATAATCCTATTTCTTCCCGTGGGTGTCGTCAAAGGCGACCAAGGGACTTACTAGAGAATGGGCAGCAGCGTTCTCTATGCATTTTAACAACATACTGCGATCGCCAACCCGCCTGCCAAGCGTGACGATTATGGTACACCCCCCCCCCCCTATTCGGGGAGGCCTATGTCCAGCAATAGACGTCTTTCGGTTGGAATGATGATGATGAGAATATAACTGGGAGATTCCAGAGGTGGTAGATTAATTCACGAGTGTCCAAAACACTACATACTTAGTATTAAAAAAAAAACAAAAATAAAACACACTAAATGTGTCACCAACATAGCAAAAACCGGGCAAGTGCGAGTCTGACTCGCACTTGCCGTATTAAGATCGAGCAAAATACGCCTAAAAACACGTTTCTTGTAGGTCCATTAATTAATTAACTTTATTTAATTTATATTATAAATTGTTGTTATAGCGGCAACAGAAATACACACTCTGTGAAAATTTCAACTGTCTACCTATTACGGTTCTTGAGATGCAGCCCGCTGACAGACAGACATACGGACGGACAGCAGACGCTTAGTAATAGGGTTCCGTTTGACACCCTTCGGGTACGGAACCCTAAAAAGTACGAAAATAGGAACCAGTGTGCAGAAGATTTTAGGATAATGGTTCCACTGATAAATAATAAAACGTCGCTAAAAATTCTGTGGCTGACGCAAATAAAGGTAGGTACGACGATTTCCAGAGACGGAAAAGCAGTATGAATCCTTACAAAATAAAAGCGACACTCCTTAAGGCTCCTGCAGACAGGTGTGACGCGATTCTGGTAGAACGATTTCCATGAAGTTTTTATAGTACATAATTGTTCTACTAAAGTCGCGTCGCGCTGTCACGTCGGGCTTGTCTGCGGGAGCCTTTAGTTCTTTACATTATGCTGTCAGTATAATACCAGCTTTAAACCTAAGCACCCACTGTCTAAGAAAGATTTATCTTACGTATTATAATATAATGTTTACCTACTTTATGTACGCTTGTACTTGAGTTAAGTATGTAATAGTCGTATATTCCATTAGACCTTTGGCCCTACCTAGGCTTCATAAATCAGACGAATTTAGACGTACTGGCAATTAGTACTAAGAATTACTTAAACATGTTAATAGTGTTTTACACTACTGATCATTCGGCACGTCTCGTCGGAGCCTGCTGGAAATGAGTTCATTAGGGCTTCCAAGTCACTATTCAAGAGCCTTTCAAATAAAACAATTGATAAAAATACGGACGAACAACTCGTAGAATGTCCTTTCTTTGTTATTGTTCGTCGCATCGTTGAGCTCCGTTGAGTTGCACGATTACTGACAAATGCGTGCACTGATTTGACAGGTCCACTCAATCTGTGTGGTTCTTTCCTCAAAAGTCCATTTCAGACACCAATCTACATGTACTTCACATGGTCTGACCAAGATTATCTCTGGACTTTAAAAGAGTCTGACCTCTGAGTTTGTTTTGGCCTTTCGTCTCAGAGCAGTCAGATAGGAAACGCCGACCTCATCTAGTTTTTAAAATTTGATTGAAAAGGTGTATGCACAAACCTACAAACAGAAATAAAAATAATTTAATCATCATCATTTAATCCCCCTCCTTTTTTGAAGTCAGTTAAAAAAGGAAGCAATATTCATAAAGCGAAGCTGGTAAAATATCTTTCTGTAAGTACCCGGACATTTTATTTCAAAGTGTTTTTTTTTATAATGTCCTACTGTTAGGGAAAGGCCTGCCCCAAGTCCTGCCAGGAACTCTTTTACCGCGGAACCTCAAACCAGCCCTCGCGGTACGAGTCAAGGTCATCTCGCCAACGCTTTCTGGGCCGACCTCGACGTAAGAAAATTTGAATTTCGCGGGCTACCAATGCTACCATAGCGCATCCCCCTAATGGAAATTGTTCTATATCTATGGTTCTACCAGAATCGTGTCGCGCCTGCTTGGTCCCGAGCCTTCAATGTTAATTACCATTGTGCGATAATTGGCCATGGCAACCCGACTACAATACCCGTATACCACTTACAAGACTCCGACCATTCAGGTCTATCACTAATTACGTTCTAACCTTTAAACCTAGGACGTTATTGATGTACTTAGGTTGTAACAGTGCCAGTGCTGAATATCTTGCAGTAGTGAAGTAGGACTGTTAATAATTGGGCACTGTCTTATTTCCAAAGCATCTTGTTCAATAACAGTGCTAAAAACTTCACAGCACACAGATTTTTTTTTATTAGTATCCTTTTTAGGGTTCCGTAGTCAACAAGGAACCCTTATAGTTTCGCCATATCCGTCTGTATGTCTGTCCCCAGTTTAGCTCAGAGACTCTTAGTACCAGAAAGCTGTAATTTGGCATGGGTGTATTAATCACGCTGACAAAGTGGTAAAATAAAAACTTTTTTTTTATGTAGTATCATCTCCTTTTCTCGTAAAGTGGGGATGATATTATTTTTTCTCGTTTATCCCATGTTGTGGGGTGTCGTTGGATAGGCCGTTCAAAATATTGTGGGTCTGTGAAAACCATTTTTCGATTTAGGGATCCGTTTGCGTAATATTAAGCTTTAAATTGTTATTTTTTGGTAGAGTCAACCCCCAGCTAAACCCCAGCTAACCTTCCAGCTAAATGGTTGTTACTGGATATGTGAAAATCATAAATAATGTATACGCTGTATAAAGTTATGACAAGCTTTTACCTATCAGATATGAATACACCATGTATAATCATGATTGCTTTATCCAATTTGACGTTCAAAAGTGCCATTTATGTGCATATTTGAAATAAATAATTTGACTTAGACTTTGACAGTGTATAATGAAGAAAATTGCTTTATAAAACACACACTTCTTACTGTCATTTCGTAAAAAAATGTTTTAAGTAAAAGTGCGTTCATTAGAACTTCACGCGTGACGCGATTGGTAGCACTGAATTTTGAAGTCATGTGATTGGTAGTTCTGTTCAGTCAGGCGCCATTTTGAACTCTATTAGTATTGAAACTAAGACTGCAAAATTCAGCGCTACCAATCGCCTCTCGCGTCAAGATAAAATTAACGCACTATATTGACGAAATGACAGTAAAAATTGTAATTTTACTGCAGCTGCACTTTTAAAAGTCCTAGTGTAAGCAAAGCTGCATGATTAGTTGTGATTTGTATATACGGACAATTTAAATTGGTAGTCAATTTGCTTCATAATTAATTTCCTTGACTTTACATTAGTAAAAGGCGAGTGGTTCACATACTTTTTCCGAAATTATTCAAGAAAGAAACCAAATTCAATGCCAAATTAATGTTTATGTAGATGTAATACTTGTATCGATTGGGTCACACGACAAGAGATAAGTGCGGCCCAAGCGTGGGGACGCAGCTCACTCGAATCCAGATAGTTGCGCAGTTATCGGCCGGGCCGAACATAAATAAATCACACTCGGAGAGGACGAGATAAAGCGCGGTTTATTGTTTTGGTCGCGGTATAAGTCATGAGTTAGAAGCGTGAAAGAAGAGATTTAAAGAAGTAAATAAGCAGGGATTTTTTTTTTAATATACAACACTAGGTATTCAAGAATTTTAGCATCACCTTTGTACGTATTTCTCTGTTCCTTTCTTCTTGTCTGTTTAGTGTGTACATAAACTATTAAATAAATAAACAACGATAAGAGACTAGCAAGTAACATAATAGACAAATAATGACTGTTATCTTAATATGAATGTGAACCTTATTTGTTTGCAAATAATGTGCCTATTAACCGTATAAGCTATGTTTAAGCATGTAATGCGAATATGAACATTAATTTATCCGAATAATGTTCATATTTGTGTGAGTCGTTTACTTTTCTTTGAAAAGTAAACGCTTTTGCAATCTTTGCATAACCTTTCAAACAAAAAAAAAAAATTTTTACTTTGAATTAACTCATCGCTAAAATTGGCACGCTTATTTAAATAAGTCAGCTGATTACAGAAAGCATGATCATCATGTAAATCACTCTAATAAAGTACCGCAAGAAATAATATCTCCTACAAACGTTTACGATCTTGATGGCAGCTTGCCAAAGTGTGATGGGATGTGAAAAATAGTGCCAATGACATAATGTATGGCAGTACATGCTATACTTTGGATTGCCGACACTTGTGGCATCTTGGTTTATATTAAGATGTTACTATATGCCAATGTTTGTCTTTTTAACCGACTTCCAAAAAGGAGGAGGTTCTCAATTCGGGGTATGTTTTTTTTTTTTTTGTATGTTTGTTACGCGATTACGCCGTTAATTATGGACTGATTTTGAAAATTCCTTTTTTGTTTGAAAGGGTATACTCCCGAGGTGGTCCTATTGCCACCAAATCAGAATCAGATGAGGGGATCCCATGGAAATCGAGGGAAACCCTCAAATTTTATAGGCAAACCTATAGCGATTTGGGTATTTTTTATAGTAACTCGTGCATTTGGTCTCGGAAAGCACCATTTGGTGAAGTGGAACCGATGATGGAGACCACATATGGCCATCGGAACAATATAATAATGAGTAGTATTTAACGTGTTGCGATTAAGCAATTTATGCTCGTCACTATGCATATGGTGAGTGGTAGTTCTCTTGGTTCTTACCAGGAGAACTCCTCAACAATCAACGTCCCAGCATCGGGAAAAGAAATATTTTGTAAAAGGTGATGAGCAGTTAACATTAGGCTATTGTAACTTAGATAAATTCAAAACTGACCCACTAAAAACTGTAAAATAAAAAACTTTTTACAAAAAATAAGAACCGACTACCAAAAATAACACTACAAAGTGAAAAATAACTTTAATTTCGGAAGTCGGTGGCAAAAAACTCAAATACAGATCCAAAGACACCGACTTCCGAAATCAAAGTTATTTTTCACTTTGTAGTGTTATCTTTGGTAGTCGGTTCTTATTTTTTTGTGTAAAGTTTTTTGGGTAAGGAGTATTATCCGAGGTTCTGCAGCATTCCAACAGGCACAAAAGTTCGTGTTCAACTTGGTAAGTCAAAGACTTACCAACTTGAACACGAACTTTTAGTCTTAAAATAAGACTATGAATTCCATCTTAATCATTAGCAATATCAATATCTTTTTAGCGTTGCACTTAATTAAAGTGTCTACATGTATTTAATTTAAGTAATTAATAACCGTAACCACAATTCATGTGAATGATGTCCCAATTCAAACTGCTTCCTAGTTCTATTTTCCTAGTAATTAACTGTTTACCGACTAATACCAGCGTTAATTAAATTAACGCAGGTGTCGACACACGTATGTGGCTAATGAGAGCTACTCGAAACCTTGCGTAGTATTGTATTGCATTTACACGTTGCCAGCTTTGCACCCTGCTAATGTAATGAGGCATGTTACATCACAATTATCACACTAATATTATAGAGGCGTAAGTTTGTGAGTGTGTGTGTGTGTGTATGTTTGTTACTTCTTCACGCTCAAACGGCTGGACCAATTTGATAAAATTTTGTTTGGAGGTAGCTGACACCCTGCATTAAGACATAGGCTACTCTTTATCCCGATATTCCCACGGCATCTAGACTTACGCGGGTGAAACCGCTGGGCGCAGCTAGTCACACCAATATTATAAAGGCGAAAGTTTGTGAGTGTGTGTGTATGTTTGTTACTTCTTCACGCTCAAACGGCTGGACTAATTTTGATAAAATTTTGTATGGAGGTAGCTGATACCCTGGATTAAGACATAGGCTACTCTTTATCCCGATATTCCCACGGCATCTAGACTTACGCGGGTGAAACCGCTGGGCGCAGCTAGTCACACCAATATTATAAAGGCGAAAGTTTGTGAGTGTGTGTGTATGTTTGTTACTTCTTCACGCTCAAACGGCTGGACTAATTTTGATAAAATTTTGTATGGAGGTAGCTGACACCCTGGATTAAGACATAGGCTACTCTTTATCCCGATATTCCCACGGCATCTAGACTTACGCGGGTGAAACCGCTGGGCGCAGCTAGTCACACCAATATTATAAAGGCGAAAGTTTGTGAGTGTGTGTGTATGTTTGTTACTTCTTCACGCTCAAACGGCTGGACTGATTTTGATAAAATTTTGTATGGAGGTAGCTGACACCCTGGATTAAGACATAGGCTACTCTTTATCCCGATATTCCCACGGCATCTAGACTTACGCGGGTGAAACCGCTGGGCGCAGCTAGTCACACCAATATTATAAAGGCGAAAGTTTGTGAGTGTGTGTGTATGTTGGTTACTTCTTCACGCTCAAACGGCTGGACTAATTTTGATAAAATTTTGTATGGAGGTAGCTGACACCCTGGATTAAGACATAGGCTACTCTTTATCCCGATATTCCCACGGCATCTAGACTTACGCGGGTGAAACCGCGGGGCGCAGCTAGTTGTCTATGGATGTGTGTGTGGATATCACGAAACCGTGGTAATATTGATGGTGTAATACGCGGTATCGTGATAATATCACAGAATTTTAGGAAATCTTGAAATATCGCAATATTAGTATCATGATAATATTGACAAATGTAACATGCGCCTATAGGATTGTGGTCGATTCTGATTCCATTTATAGTGTACTGGTAAAAGTACACTTACAAATGCTGCTAATTGGGTAACCCTTGGAAATAATTAACGATGATACGTCCCTTAAAAACAACAGAATTGTGAAGAGAGCTCTACAAAAAGTTTTACGAAGTTTCGTAAATCGCTTCCGCTTGTGACTTGACAAATGTCAGTAAAAGCAGCGACTGGACCATAATCATCATCAAAATGTTGTACTGCATTAAATGAGTAATAGTTATTACCATAATTACCGTATCTATTAAACTAAAAAGGTTTGATTAATCTGAATTGAGCACAAATGTAAACTTAGAGAGAGATTGTAAACTTAGATATTTTCATGAAGTCTCTTCAGTTTTTTTTAAACGGAGGGGATCTTTCATTAGTAAAGAATTACGTAACAAAAGTGTCGTGACGGTAAAAATGTTACACTTTTTTGGCTCTAGCTCTCATTCCTCATTCGTCAAGTGTGCAGAGTATAACGTGCGATAAGGAACTTCGTCCCAAAAAATCTTGAAATGAGTGTACTAAATCATCAAATTTTAATATCTCATAGTTTAAGATCGTAACTTGAACGTTAACCAGTTAACCAATTCTTGCGAAAGTTAACTCACCCGCAATAAGTACTAGCATGTGGGTGGCAGGCAATCGCACGTTTCATTTATAGATGCACTTAATTACCGTTCGCAAACCATAAAGGTGGAGAATAAGTACCTGAAACAAAAGGGGAAAACATTAAAACATCGTTAAGTTATAGATATCATTTAGTTGATGATGGTCACCCACGAATTCGTTTGTCTACTGTGATATTTGGGTATAAATATAAACTCGAACCTATCAAACAAATAAAAACTATATTTTTGTTACAGGAAAACAGGCGAAAATCCAACCAGAAAGCAATAAAACTGTCCATCACACTTATCGGCTCCATTTACAGCCATTCTATAAAAATAATCTACGTCAAGTCACAAGTATTGAAACTAAATAAAATATCGCTTCCATCGTAAAAATTTCAAACATTTCCCCATGAAAATTCCAATCACCTTTGAACTTTGACACCGTTTGTCCACCACACAACGTCAACGAGAAACGAGATTATTCGAACCGAACGCGAACGTGATTTCCCGGGGGTCTACTCCGAAGATACATCCGAAGTATCGGCCGAATGTTCGGCCGTTTCCTGACTACGGCTGACTAAGGCTAAAAAACGGCGAAAAAAAAAACGACAGTCAAATGAGAAGTCAAAATAAAAAATGTGACTTGAAGCCGGGTAAGGACTAAGTCAAAAAAGGAAACTTTGGAAGTCAAGAAACGGCCGATACTTCAGATTATCGCTTCGTGGTAGTAAATGTATGTATCGCTACTTCGGAGGGTCATCTCCTCATTTACGTGGCGGTGGACAAACGGTCGGATCGGTCGCCGGCGTCCGTCGTCGTCCGGCGCAGTCGCGGACGATCGTCGATTCGCGATGACCTACCGCAACACGCCACAACTATTCGCCACCCGCGTCATCCGACGTAGACTACGCGGATTTAATGTTTCTAGGAAAGATAGTGCTTATTTTTTCTTTTATTACGTACAACGACGGATACGCCCTCTTTGCTGTGTTGCGGGTGATAATCCCGCATCCGGAACGCGTTTATATGGGCTGCACAGTCTGCACATTATTTGTTCAGGGCTGGAATGTTGGTTCGCCTGATTTGTGAGTATACTTGCTTCGCATTTATATCCAGGCATTAGGATTCTCTGTGACTATGAATAATGTTTCATGCATAGAATAACACAAACAATAGAATACATAGCAATAACTCGTGAGTCTTACCATTGCTAATAATTTACATACCGAAACAAGCCCGTTAAAGTCTTGTACTGCTCAACATGTTTTAAATCCTAAGAAGAGACAAATACTCTCACCATTAACCACGCTGAAAGACATTGCTTATCGTCAATTTAGGTCGTATTTTGAATTTCAGAGACTGTTGCTGTAACGTTTATTTCGAAAAGTCTAGAATTAGAATCTTTTCAAACAAAATGGCCACAGAAGAAAAATTTGTGGCAGTAGACAGGGATCAGTAGAATAAGGGGTTGTATCTGCACATCTCATTGGACTCCTTCGAAAATATAAAAAAAAACAACTGAAGCCACATCCCTTTTTCAACAGTTCTGTTAAGGCGCTGACAACAGGCAAATGATAATAGTAGTCTTGTCTTAAACAAAAAAAATGCCAAATCTATATATTTGTGGTAGCGGAAAAAATATAGGTATGTTTACGGTAAACTAACCCTTTACTTTGAGTTTAAATCCAAAATATCTGTATCAAATATCAACGTACGGTTGGTATTTAATTAATAACAAGAACGGTTTAGCTGTTGTCAGCGTCTAACACAGAACTGTTGAAAAATGGATGTGGCTTCACTTGTTTCTTTACTCCAAATCCAGAAATGTTTATGATCGGAATAACATCCTATCATAAACACTTCTAGTAAAATTGGCGCATGCTCTATGGACAAGTGCGAAATTCGTTAGGAGGCTTCGTCATCTTACACAGTTACCTACTTTTTTACTCGTTTTAGGGCCTTGAGTCATAAAAAACATAATGATGATGCTACGTTACGGTTGTTTAGGTGTATAAATAAATTAAAGACGTCGTTGACCTGTCGTAGGTTTTAGAATGTATGTTCTTTTTATTGCTATAGGTGCTGTCAACGGCAGTTAATCAGCTTCATAATGTATACAGTTTTGTCTTTGTGTTCATTTAAAATATATAGAAATGCAAAGTACAGTATATTACGAGAATATAGAAAAATTATAATAACTCCCACTTGAATATCAAATATGCGTAATGAAACCATGCTGTTAGTGTAAGGGACTCGGAACCAGGGGGTCTACTCCGAAGTATCGGCCGTTGCGCGTTGCTTGACTACGGCTCTATGGCTGACTACGGCGAAAGAAAAAAAAAAACGACAGTCAAAGAGATAAGCCAAAGTAAAAAATGGGACTTTAAGTCGGGTATGGCTTCAAAGTCAAAAAAGGAAACTATGGAAGTTATAAAACGGCCGAACATTCGGCCGATACTTCGGTTTAACGCTTCGGAGTAGACCCCCAGTAAATAACAATGCGAATGATGTATCACGTTATAAAGGACCTCAGAGAAATTCTTTGTAACTTATACAAAAACAAATACGCCATTGTTCGTGCTGGTTACGAGTACCGCCTTCTTCAAGATCGGCGATGCCCTCCACATGTTCGAAACACGACACCGATTTCCTGCGAGTCGCAGGTCGATGTCGTTGTCATTGTGTCGATCATTTGCATAATTAAATAATATTATGCATTCATTCATTCAGGTCAACCCTACACGAACTGCCAAAACAAAGCGTCATGTCCGCCCCGCTGATATCCATAAAAATCAAGGCGAAAAATCACGCCGTAATCGCGTCGACAGTTCAATCTCCAGGCGTTCGTTATTTAGCCGCAAAAAGGGAAAACTGCTCAGGACGGGAATTAATGCTCGAGAAGTTCTAAATTAATCCCCTTGAGGTGGACGCCCGCATCGGCAACGCGAAGAGCAAACATTTGTATCGCGGAGGCTCTTCCTACCCAGTTTTAGTTCGCGGAAAGATCGGGGTGTTTCGCGTAACCGATGGGCGGCGGGTGGGGTTGCCGCCACACGGGGAAAGCGAAACCACCCCACGTTTTCCCCCTCACCGGGGGCTGAGGTCTTTGTCCCCGCGCGACCCAGTTAATGACCGCCCCCGCAGACGCGGCACATAGCCTCGTTCTGATATAAATACGCCTACTACACTTGACCTCCAAAGTTTTTATTGGAAAGCACGTGCCTATGAGATCGTGTGTTGTAAACAATATAGGTCTGTTGTGTAATTGATGTTGTCTCAGTTGTGTAAAAGTTTGTTCACCTTCGCAAGTACCTATGTACTACGAACGTCTTGAAGCATTTAAAAGTCTGCTTATGCGGCGTGTGATACTGTTTCGAGTTTGTTAGTAAATAAATCGCTTTAGGTGAAAAGGGTATGTCTGTCGGTCAGATTGTGCGGTGAACTAGGAATGGGCGAGGGGAGGTGAAGCAACAGGTCGCGAAACAACGTTTTAATTGTCGGTTGATAAGCATCGACGTCACCGGAGCGCGACACCTACCGAGGCCGACGACGCGACGTGCATAAGGTGCGATGACCGAACCCTAAATGCATTCACACCGCTCATTCCATGTGAATCTGTTTAAAAATATTGCATTAATTTACAATGTAATCATGAGCCCTGGGGTGTTTAGTGGTCGTAACTAATATTTCGACGTAAACGATTTTAAACTACTTGCCCGTCCTAATTGACCAAGCGATTTGTTCAATCATAATAATTTAGATAGATTTTAAACCGTGACAGATTGTCGTGTGTGTGGTCAAGATACGATTAAGAGGCTCGATAGGGGTATATATTTCATGGTTTTTAAATCAGATACACATCGTCTCTATTCACGGCTCTAATCTACACCTTCCTTTAAAACTCATTCACTGCAAGCTCCAAACCCATACGTTATTTCTTGACATGACTTAACTCGTAATAAAAACGACGACTACCGTTAAAGTAATCACAAAACGTAAACATCATAAATTAATTAGGAAATACACTTCAGTTACCGCATTCATCTTCGGCAGTCAACTATAAAATAACATCTTTAGCACCCCATTCGGTCATAATCTCAAAAGTTTGATTAAGTATTGAAATAGTCAATAGACATTACATTTCAATGGCAGTTTAGACACCTTGGCAAGTCAGTTCCAAGATACCGGTTTGGTAAAGACCAGTTTGAGAAGAACTTTCGCCTATGACGGGAATGTGTGTCGGTAGAAGGGGAGACGGGTGTCTTCACCCCTGGTTGTGTTTACGGAAACTTATGCCTAGGGCGATAGTTGCATAAAGTGCCGTTTCGCAAACCGCAAGAGACTGATGTAAACGTTTCAATTTTCTTTGTCTTGTCCAGCTTGTTCACAGACGTTTAGTTAGTTCGACGTCTGAAGTTGTCACGAAGGGAGTTCACGATACTGTCACTACTCGTGAACGGTGCAACTCAGAAGAACATTCAATTGTTTTGCAAATATTTTCGACTGATGAAATTGAATCCCTAAAATCAAGACATTTAAAACAATACATTCAAAACTAACGCCATTAATATTTCTAAGAATCGCTTACGTAATTCCCTCAGATTTGAAAGTTTGAAAGACGTTTGAGCTCTTTTCATATTATAAACAGCTTGTTTCATAAACGTCTGGCCCACGGCCCACGCAGCTCCGAAATACTCGCTCCTCATTGTCCAGAAGGCTTTATGTCGGCTTAAGGCAAGGCACAGCGTTTGCCCTCCACTTCATACATTTCAAAAGCACAACAAGTCAGTCTTCCAATATTTGCCTTCGGTTTGTTCAGTGTTCTGTTATCGCTATTAATGTTGATTTAGGAATTGAATGGTTCAATGGTTCGTGTTAATTCTGTCTAGATCGCTTGATATTGTCTAGGATATCGTTGGCACAACTTGGGGTTCAATTGTGCGATTCATTCGAATTGATTTCTAGTTGAGTTAGAATTGGTATTAGTTTAATTTAACAGGTAAGTAAATGTTATTACAAAATCAGTCGAGTTTCTCATAAAAACACTTTATGTCAAATTAGAAGCTTAGATATAATTAGATTTATTCCGTTCTAATACCACCAACTAATACCACTGGTATTTGTTTCAACCCATTTTTTTTTGTAGCTCTCTTTAAATAATTATATTTAATGTGCGAACGAATACTACCAACTTGAATTTGGTACAGTCAGCTCAGTCAAACCTAATCAAATGAAATTGGTTTTCTAATATTTTTATGTGATCGTATTATAATGCTATTCACATTCACTTCATTCCAATATTTTTACAAAGGTAAGCGTAGTTTAAGTTGCGAGAAAATGAGTTTGCTCTATTTTGATTATTAGTCATATTTTATTGAATCACCTTACAGTTTTTTTTTACCTGCGAAAAAATGAGTTTGCTCTATTTTGATTATTAGTCATATTTTATTATTGAACTACTTATTTTTGTTTTTTTTTTTTTCAATTAAAGGTCTTATAATTACATACAAAGCATTTTACTGACTGTATCTTATATCTTTGAACTTATTTTGGTATTGGTTTAAACACAATGGTATCCGTTCGGAATAGAAAATATATGAGTTGAAACAAATATCAGTGGTATTAGTTGTTGGTATTAGAACGGAATAAATCTATAATTAGATACTTGTTGAAACTTAAGAACATATAATTTGAATTCAGCTTTCAATGGTAGCATTATTAGTACTTATTGTTTACTTTAACCTACATTCGGTACAAAACAGTAGTGTTTCGAGCGTTTGTGATTTAATAAGTTTACGAGCAGACTTGTCAACGTACGAACAAAAGCCGTGGAAAATGTTATTACTGTATTGTAACATGAGAACGTGGTGCAGGTCATTGGTGCGTCGTTAATACCAATTTGGGGCAGTCGTAGGGTTAAACGGAGCGAAAACGTATGCAGAATGTTACCAACAAGAACTCAAATGTTGGAAAAGAAAGCTTCCATATCTACAGCCTACAGCAATGAACTTCACAGCGTAAAAAGTCTTTGAGGAAATGGAATTCGTCAAGTTTTTACGCTTTACGTTAGAAGCGGAACTAAGAGGTGCAATTAACTTGATGATTCTGTTACTTACGCTAAAAAAGAGTAAAGCATTGAGAACCCGTAGCATCCATCTGTTAAGAACATTCAAATTATCACGGAATCTATAGTTCTATAGGCACGGCCTGAAGATCTTATCGGTGCAACACCACGATCCGTCTTGTCAGACAATTTTTTGGGCTGACTGCATTTCATTTCCAACTATTTGAATAGATGTTTTTGCTTTTCCAGGTAACCACGCATGGAATATTTGGATAGCGTGACCCACACCACGTTTGGCAACCCTATAAGCTTACGCTTCAAACTATGGTTTCGTTAAGTGATATTTATTCCCAAACATACCATTGTTTGTTTCTATTACTATACAAACATGGTCGTAGTCCAACATATAGAAGTTTAAGTGCCGAATTTAATTAGTACACCTCCCGTTGCGTTGATGATGTATGAACATAAAATAGTATTAAAATTAAGGCTCTAGAATATAAATAGTGGGAGAGAAAGTCATAAAACATAAAGTTAATGATGTGACGACTAATCACGGTACTGTTGTGGATGCTTGCGTGAGCGCGCTGTATTTCATCACAGCATTACAAGATTTTGGGATCGAATCTACTAAAAATATAAGAGCATTGAATGGTTTTTAGACGTACAACACAACAATATTCGTTAAAACACTACGAAAAAGTTAAATATATACTATGGGATACATTAATCGAGATAAGAGCTTGAACATGCACATGTTACACATATCAAATGACGTATTCTATTCTGTTGAATAAAACAACTTGCAAGTTGATAGACAGCTGCTACATTATATTTTCTTTCTCTCTGACATCGAGATGAAATCAATGCAGTGGAATGGATAAACATTTATTCTTCCTCCATCCGCAGTATTGTAAGCTACCGAGGACAATATCCATTCATAGTAAAGCAGGTACAACCTTTATTTACTTATTTCTTACCTCCTTCGGCATTAAGAACCTAGTTCGATTTAATGGTACAGAAGATTTTATCAAGTATAATTTATATATCGAATTGAACGCAGATGTTATCTATCCAGCGGTCTTCAAGCAAGTTTGACGGTTCCACAGGCAATATTTCGCGTATTAGTGGAGCGATAAGCATGCAAATCCGCAAGGGCCAACAAAAATCGTCTGGATACCGGTTGGTGAACGGAGCTAGTACTTGCATTAGTGCAGTAACAGCGTTTGTTGCAACAGTATGCAGAGGCCTTGCATTCGCCGAGCCACCGCGTCGGCCATGGACCAAAATACTCGCTTTCACGCACTAAGTCTGTACTCAATACTTGAAGTAGTTTTGTTATATTATTATGAATGTTGATAATATGTTAAACTACTGGTTCTTGCAAGTCAATATCAAGATGATAATTTCTATGCAAATCTGTGAATGTCGGACGAAAATTTTTTACAACCCACCCACGCGAAGCGTGAAATAAGTATGTAGATTTTTTGATGTTTTATTACGACAATTGATTCTGCGCACAGTTCCAAACAACCTCTCATTATATTCCGAGCTCAACAAGCGTAACGATACAAACGTAGACGAGGCGGCATTGATAAAATTCTTTAGACCTCTAAACGTTGCCAACTAACGGTACAAATTCTTTACTCTTTCCAAGTCATTTGGAACTCCCCAGCAATCTATATGATCTGACAACAGCATACAGGCATACTGAACATTACGTGACGTTGTAGTGAACAAGAGACGAGCTGATTACGTTGAATGGCCCGTGAATGAATTAGTGCAGGAATGTTTTAGAGCATTACGATCACCACATGAAGCAGACATGGCTGGTCATTCATCAACCTATATGATTGTATGACTGCGGTTTTTTAAACCTCTCTGCTCGAGTTTGGTCGGAAAGGTGTCGCAAGCGCAGCTAGAGCTTGTTCCTGAGTTCTGTGCATTGAATTGATACTTCGGATTTATCTTCGTAGTAGACCCCTTGGTTTCAATTTCAATATCCCACTGCCTTTCAAGACCAATTAGGGGTTTGTATACATATAGATATTTTTGATGTGTAATATCTTTCCTTTCCCTTTCTATTGGAGTGATTTGACGTGAAGTGAGTGAAGGGGCGGAAGGTGCTTGAGCATGGAATAAGTAAGTACTTTATAATATCATGGAATTCGTGTATTCATCGAATTACGACCAGTGGGCGACCACTAGTAATGAATCATTATTCGAATAAATATTTTAGTTATTAGCTTTTTAAATTTTGAGGTTAGTTTCTGTCTCTGCTCAGTTGCTTATTACCAAGGCGAGATGTCAGATGTTACACATCATACGCGACTACTGAAAGGCTCGCTCGTTTTTTACTATTGATAGGCTCGCGTCTGACCACTACTACACCCGATGATAAACAATGATGTGGTCGAACCTAACATATTGCGATAAAGACCAATGAAAAGGGTCATACCAGTAATTATGTCAAGTATAAAATCCAAGTCCTTATCACGCTTAGAAAAGTTAAGAAGACCGAAAGGTTACCCATTGTTTCTTCACTATCATAATCCCTCTAATGCAGTTACATCTCTCGATAACCAAACAACCACAACTTCAAACTACCCACAGCAGCTAGTACAATTAATCATCATCATGTGCCTAGCCTTTTCCCAACTATGTTGGGGTCGGCTTCCAGTCTAACCGGATGCAGCTGAATACCAGTATTTTACATGGAGCGACTGCCTATCTGACCTCCACAGCCCAGTTACTGGGTAACACGATAGCCCTTGGTATGACTGGATGTCAGACTTTTGGGCTGCTGACGACCCGTAACAACTGTCAAAGATCTACAAATGACAGCGGGGACCAACGGCTTAACGTGTTTTGCGAGGCACGGAGGAATCTTGTTATGAACAGATGGTCACCCATCCACGGACCAACCGCGGCAAGCGTAGCTTAACCTGATCGATCGCCCCGTGCGGTAGTTATTATTTAGCCACAAGCTCCTCCAGCAGCTAGTACAATTTAATACCAGAATTATCTAGTCATATCAGGTACAGTTTGCAAACAGACCACTGTAGAATGTTATTGTACCCGCAAACTGTTTGCATTCAATTCCGTCTGCGAGTATCGGTTGCTTGTCCAGAGATGCTTGCTATAGTCCTGTGTAGTTGTAGACTTGTAGCTAGTTTACTTGAATATGTAGGCCTCTTTGTTGTTGCATTCGGTGTCCATGGACCTTTTAGAGTTAAAAGAGTCGTGTTACGAAATGTGTTCGTTTTATTCTGTTCGAGTATTTGCTTGTAATATGGTAGTACCTATTGAGTTTTTAAATCTGTAGTTAAGAAAAAATTAATAAGATTTTTTTACTTTACAGACAGCAAAATATCCTCTTTTTTACAAGTTTTATTACAAATAGGTACACATAAGCTATATTGGTATTCATTTATGAGATGATTCTTCGAGGATTAGATTTTCAGTTGGCTTAAATCCCACCATGAATTTTTCACAACCATCTCTCCAATTGTGAGCGTTAAACTAATATTACTAACAACTAGATGTAAGCAAACTACTAAACGACATACTAACATTTATATTACCAATTTCATTTACTATGTAAGTTATGGAAAAAATAAAGGCTTATTTATTATTATCTCTCCAATTGTCGTGATTTCAGGAGCTGAGATCCTTTACTACCGCCAGCCTTGCGCTTGAAGTGGCTTCATTGAATCATTAAACAATATATTACTGCACAATAATCACACCATCAACGTCAGTCGTGTTCCGGCGTTTGAACACGTGTGACCTGCCATGTGTCCGCCCACGCAGTGCACAGCCTTTACATAGCACGGTGGAACTGACAGCTCTTTTATTGTGGATTTCATCTATGAATATGCGATATTTGAAGAGACCATGAGGTAAAAAAACCGGCCATGTGCGAGTCGGACTCGCGCACGAAGGGTTCCGTACCATTATCTATAAAAACGGCAAAAAAAGTCACGTTTTTTGTATGGGGGCCCCTTAAATATTTGTATTATTTTAATTTAATTATTTATTTTCAAAGTGAATATATAACTAAATATTCTGTGAATATTTCAAGCCTCTACCTGTTGCCGTTATCAATAAAAAGCAAAAAGGACCAAAAAAATCACGTTTGTTGTATGGGCGCCCCCTTAAATATTTATTTTATTTTGTTTTTTTGTATTTGTTGTTATAGCGGCAACAGAAATACATCATTTGTGAAAATGTCAACTGTCTAACTTTCACGGTTCATGAGATACAGCCTGGTGACAGACAGACAGACGGCGGAGCCTTAGTATTAGGGTTCCCGTTTTACCCTTTGGGTACGGAACCCTAAAAAGTAACGTGTGATCAAGTAATTTTGCAGAGAAGCGCGACGGGACACGAGTAGCGCAAAATGTCAATATGCAAAATTCATGGAAAGTGTCGCGCCAGTCTGCACGAGCCTTAAAGCTTCAAACAGACTTAGCCGAATGTCAGGCGGCAATCTTCGTAGAGGTCTTACTCGGGATTTACTTGAGTATGAGTTCAGCTTAACCGTTCAAATAATAATTAATTGCTGGAAGCCTGGAACGATTCACGAAGTATTTAATAATAAATGGATCTTGTCACAATGGCCATACAAAAATCTGTAACATAAGAGAAACTAGTATCCTTTTAGAACATAGGTCAATGTATAACACAGTAGGTACGAGCACGCCTATATAAGCACATGTCCGCCCACGCGACGTCGAGCCCATTTACACCGCACGATAAACTATTGCAGATAAATGTTGTTTTATCAGCTTTCTCAATATTCCAGTTTGCAGAATTTTGTGAATCATATCTAAAAAAATCTACTTAGATATTCTTATCCGAAGAGTACCTGTATACACATATATACTTTTCGGATAAAAAATAATAATATTATAAACAGATTATTACGTAGGTCTAGGCAGTACAGAAAATACGAAGGCACTGAAAGGAATTATTAGCTGTATTGTATAATTTGTGTATCATTATTATTTGTAACATTATAATTACTACTGTCATGGGAAGGAATTAGCTGTATTCAACTGTATTGTATAATTTGTGTATCATTATTATTTGTAACATTATAATTACTACTGTCATGGAAAGGAATTAGCTGTATTGTATATCATTATTATTTGTAACATTATAATTACTACTGTCATGGAAAGGAATTAGCTGTATTGTATAATTTGTGTATCATTATTATTTGTAACATTATAATTACTACTATCATGGAAAGGAATTAGCTGTATTGTATAGTTTGTATATCATTATTATTTGTAACATTATAATTACTACTGTCATGGAAAGGAATTAGCTGTATTGTATAATTTGTGTATCATTATTATTTGTAACATTATAATTACTACTGTCATGGAAAGGAATTAGCTGTATAATTTGTGTATCATTATTATTATTTGTAACATTATAATTACTATTGTCAGTCTACTCATATGTTATGCCTTTGTTTCAATCTCAAGTGAGACCACGTAGCGTCGTAGCCGCGCCTACGCAGCTACGCCACGCCTCGCGTTTTAAGGAACATTTCACACTATACTCTCAGAAATATAATCATTATTTTTTTACCCTTATCCCAATTTATTTGGGGTCGGCGCAACATGTATTTATCTGTAAAACGTATCTATTAATGATCATCTCGGTAGTCACCCCCTTTCTAGCCATATCATCTTTTACACAGTCGTTTTCAGGGCTCCGTGTGTCCGAATGAAAAAACGGAACCCTTATAGGATCACTCGTGTGTGTGTCTGTCTGTCTGCCCGGCTGTCAGAGGTAATTTGCTCCGAATCTAAAAGACCGATTAAGTTGGAATTTGGTACACATGTCAATTTCTGTGACCTAAACAAGGACTTGTTATTTAATTAAATGGTTTTTTAATAAGGAGTGGGTCACTTTTGGGAGACATAAGAATTGTTATTTAAAAGTTTTGCACACTCCGTGTGACATATGAAATGAAAGGGCTTACTGTGAGGGTCTCCAGTACCTATATTGTTTGAATAATGTTAAAATAAATAGTTTTAAAGTTAATTAAGAAAATAGATGAATATTGACCATTATCTCTGAAACAACTGAGCCTAAAATATAAAAAAAAAATACATAAAATTATTATATTTTTATAGATTACAGGAATATAAGAAGTATATGTAATGGTCTTAAAATAACATGGTAAATCTCCCAATATTGTGCGTACAAACTTCCATTCGCAGTTGGAATGTATCGGTACAATGTTAAGTTTGTTCTTGGGATAAATTATAAACAAAAACAATTAAGAATAATTAAAATACGGAACCCTTCATTGTGCGTGGTCTGACTCACTTGGCCGGTTTTATTTGTCTTCCCTTATTCATATAGCCATCCACATTCATACTCAAAACTTTCCTCCCGACATTTTCAACATTAACGACTTTTCAGAATAATTTCCGATAAAATTCTTCAGACGTTAACCGTGCATATTAATGAATTATTGGCATTAGTGAGTGGCACGGCGGAACACCTAACCTTTATTTGACGGTTGAGTTGTCACTCACTCTACCCGCCAACGAATGCCTTTGTTTTGTTTTTGTAGCATACGACGACTAATGAAATGAATATTCATAATATAATGTCAATAGCATAATATAATTGAGCTAATTAAAAATTTATATCCATAAAAATTATATCCATAAAAAGTTATTAAAATAGTTCATACAAGGCAATACCAGCTTTTATAGACTGAAGCACCTGTCATATAAAAAACATTTACATGAAATTTAATTTATGTAAAAAATAATTTTATTTCGCGTTTTTTTTGCGGCGGGTCTACCTTTCTAGTTTCCGCCACACCCTATGAGACTAATGATTATAAAATAATAATGTAACAATCGTGACGTGTTTGTTACGTACGATACGGTTATCAAACGCATCGTGTGCGCACGACCTAACAATCGTACTAGAGCGCATTGCGTCATCGCTCGTAGTAATCAGCTGATGTCGGTCGAGTAAATTGAAACCGTTTAATACCTACAACTACATGTGTAGTAACTGTATTGTATACCTATTGTGAGTTAGTTTGTACCTAATACCTATACATACGTATTATGTAGTTCATGTAAC
Source organism: Tiliacea citrago (assembly GCA_963921375.1). Classification (NCBI taxonomy): domain Eukaryota; kingdom Metazoa; phylum Arthropoda; class Insecta; order Lepidoptera; family Noctuidae; genus Tiliacea; species Tiliacea citrago. The sequence goes on along the minus strand of OY992788.1, from coordinate 5,597,223 downwards.
AATGTTGTATTAGAAAGAAAAATGTAAGTGCTTTACTTTGTTCTTATCGTTCGCCGTTTCCTTTTCTGAAGGAAATAGGTTATCTGCAGTTGGATTGGGTAGAATTGGGTTACCAAGTGCAGTAGAACTTTATTTACAGTTTAGATTTGACTTTTACCGATACCGTGTTCGTAAAAGGTTTCATGTTTAAAAAAAGGAATACGAAAGCCAGACGATTTCCTTGTAATTACTATTTCAAGATAAATTAGCCTGTGTCGAATTTCTCTTCAGCTATAAATTCCGAGAGAATTTATTTTCCGTGGTTTAAAAATATGCCAACTGGTGGTGATAAAATGTTGTTAAATAAAATAAAATAAACTTTTACTTTAAGAGCACAGTAAAATAAAACAATGCTAGTCCAAGAAACGTAAACGTTCCTCGGTTTCTTTGACTTTTAACTAGTCAAATAAGTACACATTTTAAAACAACCAATAGATTACCTAAATCGGTGCACAACAATAGAAGCCAAGGGCAATAAAGTCAAACTGTTTATTTTACAGCTCAACAAAATGTTCAACAATAGAAATGTCAAGACAAAGCTCTTTAGAAAAACTTAGTCGTTTGGAACAAAAGGACGTTTCGTTGAAAGTGGAGAAGTAAAGGGGGCGTTGTAAATCAATGCTGGCGAATAATAAAATGCAAATGTACAAAGACTTATTGTTTTAGCTGGAAACGCTGATATAGAACTGAGAACACGGCTAGACAAGTGCTATCTTAGTCAAGACAAGAAATTACTTGTGAATGTACACAAGCATCAGATGTTTCCTTTACAGGGTAACAAAACTTCTTAGTACAAGACGAGATAGGCAACGCCTTGTGAGATAACAAGAGCGTGTTGACACCTCAGCCAAAGAAGGTATCGCGATTAAAAACTGGACTAGTATGAAGTCATTAATAAAGAAATAACTGCTAAACACTGAACGAGACATGACTATGTCCTTATTAAGGAAGTCGTTTATTATCGGTACGCAGCATATTTCGTACCATATCAATCAACAAAGTTGTAAAAGCATTAGGAATTGCCAACTTGTAAACTTCGAATCAAATGAATATTTGGTCAGCTATTTCACACGAGGCCGACGATGTAATAACTTCTTATATTAACGGACATAATAATTACGGCTTCGTCGTAAAGACTTTAATGAAATGCAAGTAATCACTGGGTACTAAGTTGCGCAGGTTAATGCATGCGGTGGTGTGTGTGGTGCGTCCAGTGCCACTTTCAGTAGCTCGTACTTCAATGGTGCCTTGGTGCATAAACTACCCACTTTAGTACAGCACGCTCCGCCATGCTGTGTCTAAGACAAGTAACCTACATAATAATAACTGTTTCTTGCACAAGTTATTTTTAAGAATTCTTAGTATGTTATAATTTTAAGCTGTTAGTGAACAAATGTTTTCTGAGTTCTCCGTTTCAGAAAAGAGAAGAAATCAACAGCCCAGACGTAATTGAAGACTTCGGGGAACTCAAAGCCAGGAACGACGACGACACACATCGACATCCCACTGTTAACAAGGCATCAGTTTAATATTTCTTTTGTAAAAAGATACGGAACAAACCATTTACTACTCGCATCCCGTCCAATAACTTAGTGCAACATTTTACCCACGATGTGCAGACAATAAACCTAGATTTTTATTCTCAGCTTTCCGATATGTCCATTCAATATGTTTACCAGACATTGAAATTGGATCCCTCCACAGTCTACATTGTATGCAGGTAATCATGACGGTTGCTAGTGGTAATGTCATTGGTTGTTCAGGCGTCCAATAATGCTACACTAGGAGTCTCAAGGTCGGGCGGTGCATGCACCATTAACCCTCGTGTTTACCGCCACTCACCGCGTCGTCTTTGTCTTTGATGGTCGACTTAAGTCATAAACTGATCACAGTTACATTTCTGGAAACATTGGAGTTCTTTGTCATAAAAAGTCTTCAAATAGTGCGCCTATGTGAAGAATTTTGTCATTCCGTTTCGAAGTCACACTCAAACGCCGAAAGTCAATGTTTAGGGATGTTGTTCAAAACTTCTTTTAAGCACTTCGAATATTTTATGAAGGTTTACCATTCATCACACGGTTCGCCATGCGTAAATACATAAATCACTTTCTAATCCGCTGTCATCTCAACATTTGTGCCAACTGGTGCATAAGAAAAGGTAAAGCTTGTATATCAAGCAACTGCATCGACCTACAATGATGACCCTGGCATGTTACCAGTCACCACTGAAGGTTTATTGCTAACGTAGGTGTACTTTAAGCCTTTATTTATAACTCTGCATTTTATTGCTCAAAACCTACTCACCGTCTTTATCGATACTTTCTTTAATAGGAAACTTGGTTTCACATTTTCTTTATAACTGTGAAACTCGACGCCGCACAGTTTGTTCGATCAATGGTATATAATTATGTTCATTGTAATCCTACGCTCTCAGAAAGATTTACACAAAAAAATCCATGAATTGAACCTGTTTATTAATATCAGAACAGGTGTATAAAGCTGTTAATTTCTGCATTGGTAATTGCGAGCCAATTCATTAAGTGTCCTTAGAGTCAGGAATCAATCTAAGAGCTATACATTTCTGTGATTAGTTTAATACCCAGATACGGGTGGACAGGTTTGAGGCATAATTTTAAGGTAGTGGAAAATTGGAAACGCGACAAGTTGCGATCGGTGAATGATAGTAATTATCTGGTGGTGGCGGACTGGCGCCGCCCACCAGAATTCCACGCTCATTCCCACTGTAGCGGAACACTTGGTGCTCCCAGTGGTTTATTCTCTCACACAAGTTATGTTTTGAAGTGCGTGACTTGTCAAACGCCACGTCACTTGGACGGCACACCGGAGCACGCCAGCCTACCCACGGTCCATTATTACTTTGTTATTACTAAACGAGAAATACAGTTTCGGGACAATTTGTATAAGGAGAATTGTTATTTTAGCCATAAAAAAGTCTGGACCGTTAGGAACCACCATACCCATGATGGAAAGCTTTGGGTATGCATTTCAAAGAAATTAATACCACAAACCTTCAAAATCATATAATTATGTTTGATCAAACCTAATATCAATATTGGCAAGAGATTTCGTTATCTTCCAGCCAACAAACTAACACAAACAGTCATATCAAATGGTATGCTATATATGGTACTGGATGATGAATCAAAGCATTCAGAGAGCCGTATATCAATACAGCTGAGACTAGTGTTTCAACGGAACAGATAAACAAGCCATAACACAACGGTAGATGCGGACGGTAAACAAAGCTTGGGTCAACGCCACTGCACCCAGCGCATGGAGTTAAAATTATTACTTTAATGTTGATAATATCCCTGTTTTCATAGAAGGAATTAGAAAAAGGGTGTGTTTAGGTGTTTAAAGATAACTATGACCAGAATAAATAACTTCTGAGAAACAGATGGTACTCGAATCTATTTAACTGTTGTTATAGCGCCAAGGTTAATTTCTGTTATTTGTAATCTTGTTTGATTTTGTTTGTTTGATGTTTAATACCTGGATTTAGTTCAAAACACAGTAAAAGCATACAGATTTACCCATCTAATCCCTGAATGTTTAAGTCATTCCCAAGAGCGAACTCCCAAAGCCCAGCACAAATATTTGATGTAGATTATCAAGACGATGATGGGCCGAGGTTTAGTGAAGTTACAAATGTAAATATGGTGAGCTACAATTGTGATAATGAACTAAGGCATCAGTTAAATTCCTGATGAAGGAATAGGATTCAGTTAATGAGCATTTCTCAAATTTTTTGACCTATAGAAACCACGAGAAAGTAACAAAAACAGAAGTAACGAAATTAAGGTTTTAGATTTTCAAAAAAATAAATTAAGGTTAAAATCTAACAGTTGAAACAAGTATTTTACATTGTTTTGAGACTATAACATACGTAGAGCTTCTTATAATGTAATGAAAATAAATGAGTTCGAATCACTGCGGCCACAACAGGACAAAATATTATCCATAATACGAAAATTTCTGTATTATCCGATTATTAAATTTTAAAATTAACTTATTAATTTGTACACTGTTTTGAAATGTCTGATTATTTAATAATATCGATGCAGTTACGACAATCATGTATCTCAGTAATAAAATAATCAAAGACAAAAACATGAGACATCGACTTTATGGCTATGGTCAAAAAATTTGAGAAATGTTCTAATGTCCTCATTTAAGAGTAAGAAAAAGAAGAAACCTGTTACTAGTAGTAACCTGGGAAAAATGATTAAATGCGTCACCGAGCAAAACAAAAAGCTGAGGCTGTGACTATGTCGATTTCTCAATGGCTATCGCCACTCACCAATGGAATGACATAGCAGAAAACCTCCAATCACTCTTTACAATGCTTTGTTTAATCCCGGAATTCCCAGGGCATTTCATTTAAAGCATTTCGCGAAACGCCGACCCCTCGCTGTGATATTAAAAATTGCAATAAACGTCGGCAAAAGATGAACGAGTGATAAACGAAACAATCATTAAATATTAATTCGTTACTAAAGTGGTAGTGGACAAACAAATTCATGTAAATTACTGTGTATTTTTGTTATGTTGTTGGTAACTATAAATCAGCAAAATGCTTTTATAATGAAAGGACTAGAGTTTATGAATAGTTGCTGGTCAGCTTTGTGTCTAATGAATTCATTGCAGTATTAATCCGGACCGATGAATTATATACGTTTTTCAATGACATCATTATTCGCGGTCGCTATAGATTCACTTCCATATAAGGATGGATGCTTGCTGTAGTTTTGGGTGGGGCTTGAGGCTAAGTAATAACAGCCGCACGGGTCGATCGATCAGGTTAAGCTACGCTTGCCGCGGTTGCTCCGTGGACGGGTGACCATCCATTATACATCAAGACCCCTCCGTGCCTCGGAAAGCACGTTAAGCCGTTGGTCCCGGCTGTCATTTATGGACTTTGTAACAATATTTTGATTTAAAAGAGTGTCCGTGGAATTTCTTGCCCGTTCTTCTCCATAGGTTACCTACTAAGCTTTGGAATGGGCAACTAGCTTCATCTTTCTGACTGACCGACCCCTTGACAATTCAAAAGTGCCTGTAATTGTTTTATTTGAAATAAATGCTTTGAATTTGAGTGTGCCCGAAAGTCTGACAACCAGTCTTACTAAGGGGTATCGCATTACCTAGTAACTGGGTTGTGGAGGTCAGATAGGCAGTCGCTTCATGTAAAATACTGGTAGTCAGCTGCATCCGGTTAAGACTGGATACCGAGCATTTTCCCAACAAAAGTTGGGAAAATGCTCGGCAGATGATGATAAGAATGGAATAATAGCATTGTTTATGTATCATACGGCAAACAAGATTTTTCAATGGAATAAAAATCTATGAATAACCGTCGCGACGGTTACATTAGCGGCTTTATCGTGTGTATTATGGGAATGGGAATGAATTAGCAATGAGGGGAATTGATACCGTTTTTATTAAGAATGAACTAGCATGGTTACAATTTAGATCAATGACTGATAGATTCAACGTTGGCCTTGGACTATTCCGTAAAATGGCCAACGTTTTTTTTTTTTTTTAATAATGCATCAGTACTTTGTTCTTGAATTGGGTCAAGGTAAAAAGGTGGAATTGAAAATGATCAATGTGACGTCAATACTTAAACGGGAATGATTGCGAATGAATAGGTACAGTAAATTACCTACTATTACGGTAATTAACGCCGTTTACGCTTTCAAGAACGAACTTGACTTCATGTAACCTACTAAAAACAGATCAATGGAACGAAAATAAATGAATGACCGAGCCAAGGCTAGGCAATGTGTAATTGTTATTGAATCGGCCTCGATGATTGACAACGAAGACAAGTGTCATTTTCAAGACTTCAATGAAACAGTGAATAAAAATCAATAAATGACCGATCCGGGAGTGAGTAATCGCGAGTGAATCGACAATGAGAATGACTATTTCCGTTCGCTATGGGAACTTGGTTATCGGTTGTGGCCTGCCTGGGCGAGTTCCAGTTGCGTGTTGCAGACGCAAGGCTCAAGTCTGACGCAACAAATACTGATTCATTGTTCATGCTTTGTTAAGCTATCTTGTTGGTAGTTGTTATACAAGCTATTCGTCTATTAAAGTATGTAAACTTTACTGGTTTGAGGGTTTTTATATGTCAACGAAGATGTTTTCGATGTGTAAATTGTAATCTGCCATTGAGTGTCGTTTTTACTGAGTAATAAAACGTTAGACTGATTTACAGTAACATTAAAATGGACATTAGCATAAAATTTTCTTTAGAACTTGAAATAAATGATTACATCTGAACGACTGCCTAACTTTGACGAAGTCAAATATACATCCATAAAAATGTAAGATATTTATAATTTGTACAAATACAGTTGTAGCTTAATAAAAGCTAATGTATAAAATATGGTAGGCATCGTATTTCAAGGGACTGATGGACGGCTGTTGAACTGCAATGTGAGAACGGTGTGATATTTAAATCCGCCTACATATTAAAAGATTCGTTCAACTAAACATTCCTACACGGACGAATAGTATTGAATTCGGATTTTAAATGTATTAGCATAAATTATGTTATTCAGACTGACGTTACGGAACAACAGAATATATTGAACGCTTTCATAATAAAATGCTATTTTGAGCATCTCTAGTTTCTGAGTTTAGAATCGCATCCGTTCATTCATTTCCAACAATATACTACGATAGCAGTGGTGGCGGTGGTAGCGCAGTGGTAACGGTAGTATTGTGTAAATAATTTCATCACCACTGCTGTCAAAACGGTGAAGGAAAACATCGTGAGGAAAGCGGTATGTCATAGAACCTAAAATTCGAAGACATGTGACATCTACCAATCAGAACTAGGCCCGCGTGGTGGATTACGGTCCACTCCCTCTCGAAGAGAAGAGGCTTGTGTCCCAGCAGTGGGAAAATTATAGGCTGATTATGTAATAATATACTACGCAATAAGATATAATTAAACTTGTAAATTATATCTGTTAGAATCTGACATTAAATAACTGAATTCTGGAAAGGTAAAGCCGATATTAAAGTCACTTTTAATATCGGCTTTACAAAAATATTTTGTATTGTTTGACGGATTTGTAACAATACAGGGCGTTCCACGGATATGCCACATGGAGGGAAAGTACCTTGAATATTGTAGATGGAATATTTTACTGAAAGAAGACATTATTTGAATTAAAAAAACAATTTAAACTGCATTCATAGATATTCAAATAATTACATGGTTGAACCGGAAATTGAACCCGTTACACGAGAAAAATAGTCATCCTGTAGCTTTATCATACCGATCGAAAGGCTTCATCATAAGGATTATTTTTTGCTAAATAACATAGTGTCACAAATAAAAGGAAGACCATGAATTTTAACATTTTTAATACGAAAGGAAAGGAAGTATGTCCTTACGGCAATGTCAGCTTTTCATTTTTCTAAACAAAATTTCACATCAAATGTTAAAATTCATGGTCTTCCTTTTATTTGTGACACTATTTTATTTTGCAAAAAATAATCCTTATGATGAAGCCTTTCGGTCGGTATGATAAAGCTACAGGTGATTATTTTTCTCGTGTAACGGGTTTGATTTCCGGTTCAACCATGTAATTATTTAAATATCTATGAATGCAGTTTAAATTGCTTTTTAAATTCAAATAATGTCTTCTTTCAGTAAAATGTTCCATCTACAATATTCAAGGTTTCCCTCCATGTGGCATATCCGTGGGACGCCCTGTATACAAATCCGTCAAACAATACAAAATATTTTCGGATTAATAAAAGGCTATCGATATCACCGAGCGCTGAACATTGCTGAATGGAAAACAAAATCGGAACTGTAAACGGGGATGAATTTCTTTCCTTTTTTTTTCAATCACACCATCCGTTTGACCTAGTATTTTTTCCATATAACGTTGTAGTACAAAAGAATGGACCTTTTGAACGTTGGAAGGTATTTTTAAATGACCTGTTGCGTTGTCTGCCACGTTGGTCTAGTGGTCGCAAGTGCTACTGCTGTGCTTGAAGTCCTGGATTCAATTCCCAAGTTGGACAAAGTGTAATTGGGCTTTACCATCTGGAATTTCTCCGTCGCAGCCCGGAGTCTGGATTTGAGCCCGGTTGAAGACAATAAGATCGCCTATATACCATGAGACTTAAACATACATGGCGAAATGTGGGTGTACTAAAGGTATATGGGACCGACCACCACCTCATAAAGCAGTATTATTTTAAAATTACTTCACAGTGGGAAAGAGTTGCAGCTATACGTCCTCCTGTAGAGCTCCGACTCCTTCTCACACTGAAGAAATATTAAAATAATACTGCTATAATAGGTGGTGGTTCAGGGCGTTATATCTGTTGCGGTGTCAGCATTTAAATAAAGCATCGTAGACTATGACATAAAACTTAAGTGACCAAGCCTGACCTCAACTCAAATGAATCCAAAAATTGACATTGAACATTGGAATAAAATTTCAATTCTACTTACAGTGTACTTATAAATAATGTAGTAGTCTACCATCGCGTGGTGGAGTAATATGCAGTTTTTGATGTGAAACATCTATAGGCGCACGTAAAACCGATGCTGGCGGGGCGACGCATGCCGTGGCGATACACTTATACAGTCTATATGTAGTAGTGTGTAAATGTCTGTGTATTGCGATGTTTCACATCTGCCAGTCGTCCCGTGACGGCTCAATTTTTTTCTGATCTGATATCTACTTTTACTTTTTATTCAATAATTCATAGTTCTTCAAAGAAAATACCATATATTCATTAAAATGGAGTTAAAACGAACATCTTTGTTCAAGTGCTCCTGTGATTTTAATTATTTTTATAGGAAAAACGTGTTCAAGGCCTTAACTATTACAAAACATATAAGGCCTATTATTAGGCATAGGTCTAGGCATATTATATATGTATATCGATATTATAATATGATACAGAATATCGTCTGTACTTTATAGTTATTATTGCTCTAGCTACAAGGACAAACAACTTCAAGGATGCCGATGCGAACCCCAAAATGGTTCTGGACAATCTCAGCACACTACGAGAATAATGCTCTAAGGCCTAATCCATCTAAAACGCAATTTTCCTCATTTCATCTAAGGAATCAGTCAAGCCAACAGGAAACTTACAATAAAATGGCGAGGTGCTGACATTGAACACAACAACCACCCCGTCTATTTGGGAGCTACATTAGACCTGAGTTGACCTGACCTTCAAACAACGCTGTACTAAAAGTAAACTCAAAGTCGGCACTCGCAATAACATGCTACATTGGCTATCATCATCTACCGCCTGGGGCACCTCCGCACAAATACTCCGGACATCTGGCATGGCTCTCTGCTTTCGGCTGGCTAATTTGCATGCCCTGTGTGGTCATCAATCCCATGCCCGAAAAGTATCATCATCATCATGTCAGCCGAAAAACGTCCACTGCTGGATATAGGCCTCCCCCAAAGGGGGGTTTGCCATAATCGTCACGCTTGGCAGGCGGGTTGGCGATCGCAGTATGGTGTTTAAATGCATAGAGAACGCTGCTGCCCATTCTCTAGTAAGTCCTTTAGTCGCCTTTTACGACACCCACGGGAAGAAATGGGAGGGTGCTATTCTTTACGTCCGGCACCACACGGGACAAAAAGAATAAGTAACCCGAAAAGTATATGAAATATGCTGAATAATTTCAGGGTGCCTCAAGTCAACACCACTTGCCTCACTTTACCACTTGCAGGAAGAGCCGAATGCCTCCGAAGGTTCGAAGGGAAATTGCTTGTGCTACTGAAAAGCTGAACCAGGAGAAAGACAAACGGCATTCACTTTACAACGTAATGAAGTCGAGAGGCAGACTGAAGAGCCGTAACAGTTTCCTCAAGTCGACCATCCCACAGAGTTTTCATTAAACTTTTCTATCGTAATAACTATTTATGATTTAATTTTATAAATTTCGTTACAGATAGATTCCCGTAAAGTTTATACAGGGTGGGAAAAACTACGAACGAGAAACTTTTTGTCATACAATCTATTGATCGACAGGTTACATAGATATATAGGATGTCTCTGATGTCATTCCGAGACCATACTTATGTAAGTGACTTCCAAATTAACATAGAAAAAGAAAAAAGAAAGTACACCTTTTATTGAAATTAAAAGCTAGTTAGGTACTTCTATGTGGCGTTCGTATTTATACTATTCCGCCTTGATAAACTACATACAATATCCAAGAAGGAATTGAAATAAGAGTAAGGTCTACATCGCACGTATTCCAATTCCTACCTAATAATATCGAACGCCAAAATCAACACTAATCAATCAACACCATAATCACTTACAAACATTTTTGTGTCAACACGAAAAACCGGTTACTCAAGTATCGTTACTCAAGGTACTCAAGTATAAATCAATTTCCTAAAAAGAATGACATGAAAACATTAAATTCGGTAGCTCGCGGAGTTAGGCAGGAATGTCGTGGTGCAAAGGCAGCGAGGGGTACAAAAAATCCCGGTACCTGCGCTGCCGTTGACCTCAGGCGATTAGACCCGGTACGGAATACAACGCCTAATGTAGTACGCCCTTTTGGCTTTGACTGTGTGAATTCGAGTTTTACTGTAAGCATAATTAATGCAAAAACTATACATATTTATCGACAACTTTTATAACACGGTTAAAAAAAATACCCCTATTAAACATTACCATTAACGAGCGTATAAATCGTGCAACGATTCAATTTGCAGCATTCAACATCCTTTGGTGCATTACCTGTAACAAACACACACTACATTAGCTTTGTTCACCTCCACTCAAATAGAATTAGCAGAACAACAATTCCGTTCATTAGTATCACTTCAAGTATCAATACTGTGGTAATTTGTACTACGTTCGATCGTTTCTAGTCTCCCATCCCTTTCACTCGCCTAGCGTGTTAGTGAGACAGCAAGCTAGTGTTCAAAGTACGATCGAAAGAAAATTCGTTAAGGTACCAAGCTTTCAGAAGTTGTAAGAGCTGTTTAATATTCTGTGAGCGTACTGAGCCCCCATGGTCCCTTCACGCTAACATCCTGTTCAGTTCTGGTTGCCTGGTACCCGGTGCGAGTTCCGATAACATTGAAAAGATATTGAATCAATTTGGTCAAGAAGATTTCGTGGAGGATGCCAATTATTACAGGAAGAGAAATGACAATACCTATACGAGTACTCGTAATACGAGGTAATGAAATTGAAAACTACGCCTGCGCCGTTATAAACCATTTATACATTACGACGTAAAAACATTGAAGATTCTGTCAGCGGTTCATGTTTCAAATAAGGTGTTAGACAAGCTATAAGTGTAATTTTATGTTTATTGAATTACACCCAACGTATTGATAGTTTATTGACACTAAAATAACAGAAAATACAACTTTTAGAAAATACATGTTAAGAGGCTAGATGAGTCATGATATTCTTTAGGTGCAGTTCAAATGATACAAACGTATCAGCTTGCTCTAACGATAACTTGAAATTCCGCAGGGCCCGCATAAAATCAATTAATCGAAAACTCATTAACAAGCAGAGTAAACGAGTGCACCGACCAACATTACATACACAATTTGGTCAATTTTGTTTACCCCAAAGCTGATATGCTTGTCGCGTACGGCCTGATTGGAGGGGCCAATCACAGCCGCAAATCGATACTGAAATGCTGGCGAAAAAAATATAAAGCCAGGAGCTGATTGATTTTATTCACAAAATGAAAACGTCAGGGAAGTCTTTAAAAAAATAATAGTGGAACCCATATATAATTGCTCATAGTTGAATGATGGTCTATATATTTGGACTGTCTTCAGCAAAAGCATTGAAATCGAACTGTTTTATCCCGATGTAAACACTGATACTCGTAACAAGCGCAAACGGGTTTCAGATCCAGATCTTGCGTCATGTGTACCGAGTTGTCTGGAAAGCCTGCAACAGTCGTGTCCCAGTCTCCTATTCTCCCGTTAATCCACTTTATTTTAACCTCCAGCGGTGTCCAGACCTTGTTCAGTTCGTTTCCTGTTGTATTTCCACTCAACAAGCCAGTTAAAGCATACCGCAAACTAACACCTCGCATTTGTCTTGTCCGGTGTCTTCGTAGGCAGAAATTTATTGCCTTCCTATTCGTGTTCATGTGATCAAATAGCACGTTCTGCAGCTTGATATATGTCCGTAACAAGTTCATTAGTTCCCGAGCTAATTTTGACTATCAAAAGATGCTAGGGGAAGTCATTCATTCATCAAAAAAAAATAACTTAGAACTCTTCGAGCCAAAGAGATATATATGTCTGGCCATCACAGCTCCATATTATAACGGATGCTTCTAATTGGAGCTTGCTACCTTGGATGAGTTTAGACAAAGGTTTTAAAAAACAAAAATACCTATTTGTCATATATTTTCAAGTTTTATCCTTCTTCGTAAGGACATAACAAACATTTGATCAAACGCACAACGTTCATGGCACGAGACTAACGATCCCCTGGATTCAAAAGGGTGAATACAAGTTTTGTTTTCTTCTAATTTATTGTATCCGGTTTTTAGGGCAGGTGGCGAAACACTCAGGGAGAGGTATTAAAATCCATAAATCATGCTCCTATGAAATTATTCAATAAAGTTCATGCAGTGATGATATTATACCTTACTCAAAGTTAACACTCCGCTAAGTCTGCGATTATTACTCTACTTCAAAGCAAGCATAATTTGCAAGCACAATATGGAAATATTAATTGCATTGTAGTTTTTTGTAATAACAACTTTTTGTGTAACTTCTTATAAATGATATGTGCATCCAGCAAAAAGATTGACAGTTAGGCACTTTTAATTTGATATGGGCGTGACGCTGCATTCATTTATTGTCTACACAAAAAACTGCTATTTTTAATCCAACAAGCAAGAAATAAGGAACTTGAAACACCACATATATTTTACTACATTGAAATAAGTATCTTAATTACTATCTAAAAGTACAAGTGTATTTATTTCAATAAAGGTTTTTCTTTATCGTATGACGAAAAGTGATAATTAACAAGTTGCACACTGAGCAAGTGTATCGAACAAAATTTATAAAAATAAATGACCCTAATTTTCATTTATCGTCATTATGAAGAAAGCCATTTTGGGCGCGATGCATTATTTCTATGTTCTAAAATCAAATTACGGCGGCTTCGTTGTGCGCCGGCGCGGTAATTACAGGCGCTCGTGATTAATGAGCAATCAGACCCTTGCCGGATTAGGGTTGATCCCTTTGCTCTTGCTTCTTTTGTACGGAATATTCTAAGGCGTCCAAGTGCCGGGGATATCGTTCGAACCTGTTGTTTTGCTTTCAAAGTTTTCGAAGAGTTAAATTAGATTTATTATTTTTTAAGGAAATATTTTTAGGTATGTCAGCTACCTTTTAGCTATATAAATGTTTTTTTGTAGGTGTACATCACTCAGTCTCTTATGTATGTTAAGTGGAAGAACTCCAATCATACTTTAATAGCCCTACAAAACGTTAAGGTTTTTGTGCCAAAAATTAAATAATTAAATATCTGTTTTGGTCAAAACTTTTGGACGCGAATAAGGTAACTTCAATCCGATTAAAACCGACCATAAATCATTTTAGTAATTGCGGCCTCAAACCATAAACAGAAATATAGACACGAAATTATAATTTACCTTTTTACTAAACGTAGTTGCTAATAAACACGTTTACAAAAAAAAAATCATCTAAATGTGTTTTAAACGAACTTTTGCGGTATAAAGATATTTCTGACTTATTCATTCATAGAAGTTGACACCCCTGAATCTCGGCTACCGTTTTCCGTTGTAGAAGCTGAGATCTTCGAGGTAAAGTAATTCCGACTTAAAGCTTTTGTGATAAGGATGAATATGTGGTTGATGTGAATGTATTCACGTTGAGGACACAGTAAGCCATGGCATGTCACTATGCCTTAGCTCTGGGACAGCAAAGAGAGCGCTTTGAGAGATTCCCTTCAACAGCTGAGGCTTGCATGATTATTTTATGTAGTTTTAAAGGATACATTTTCATGGATGGAGAAAAGATTTTGTATAAATCCGTAATGGATTTCTAAGATAATCATAGATAACTATAAAACGAACAATAGACCATGTTCACACATACATCTACTATTAATAAATTAACCTGTTGCAAAAAAAACACGTACTTTTAAATTAATTATAATTATAGGCCTTCAAGTTTGAAGATTTCACAAATAACTGCAAAAATATTATTGATCCGAAAAATTCAACTAAATGAAAAGGGTAGGGAACATTAATAAAGTTGCATACATTTTAAGAGGCAATTTAAGTTTAAAAGTCAATGGTTTCGAGTAACCAGCGGTACACAATGGTTAGTTATTACAGTAATTGAAGTAGGAAACCTACGTGGTTGTTATTATATAGCTCTGAGAATCTCGAGGGGTGTGAGTGCCCGACGGGGCCCACCATAGAAATAGAAATATCTATGGGGCCCACAGTACGTTCGTGGGGTGCTGATAAAACAATGGAGGATATTTTTTTTGGAAATAGTTAATGTAGCCGTAAATTGGTGATTTAGAAGTTACTGATTGAGAGGGCTTTTATCATTAAAAGCCCTCTCAATCAGTAACTTCTAAATCACAAGGTAAGCGAATAAATCATAAAATTTCATTAGTTTGGGTTTTACGATTACAGGAAAAACCGGCTAAGTGCGTGTCGGACCACGCACAAAGGAAGGGTTCCGTAGTTGGGATGATTTTATGCCAAAAACAAACTTAACATTGTAGTTGAAAAACATGTTTCCCTCATACATTCCAACTGTAAATGTAAGTTTGTACGCACAATATTGAGAGATTTACCATGTTATTTTAAGACCATAGACTTCTCATAGGTTTTACTGTAACCTATAAGTAGGTATAGAACTATTCTCTGTATTATTTTCAACGTTTTAGGCTAAACGGTTTCGGCGATAAGCATGGTTAATTTTCATCATTTTTTTTAATAACGGAGAAACTGATTATTTTGAAATTATAAACAATATTTTTGAAATTCTCCTAACAAGCCCTTTCATTGGATATGTCACACGGTACAGTTTGCAAACTTTTTTTTTAATTTTCTAATTTTTCCCCAAAAGTGAATCCCATATTCAATATTCATTTATTTAAGTTAAACGTTCGTGTTTGGTTCACAGAAATTCATATGTGCATAAATGTCCAGTAGATTCCGAGCAAATCGACTGTGACAGACAGACAGACACACCAGTGATCCTATATGGGTTCCGTTTTTTTTTTTAAGTACGGACCTCTAAAAAGGTGTCCGTAGTTCTGTATCCTTGCTATTTTTTGGGGACCTCTTCGGGCAACTGGATGTACTGTCCAAATATGGAGGAAGTTATAAGGAAATACATTGGAAGGACGGTACAGCAAAAGAAGGAGTTTAAGAGCCATAAACAATAAAGAAACTATTATATATTGCAGCTAAAATTAGTTACGAGCATTTCCCTTGACTTACATCAGAAATACATAATTTTATTAAAGGTGTTAAATTCGCATCGTTATTGCCAATTATACATTTAAAATTTCACTTAAACGTTTAATTAAAGCGATGTACTTGATTAAAACTATCCATCAATCGCGAAATGATCAATAAAGTATAAAAGTCGATAGCATCGGGGCCCCGCCCTTACGCGCCAGGCGACACTTGGGCCTGGTAACCCAATATGTGAGCACGGGAGGGTTGGCTACGAAGATACAAATCTAATAAATGGAATGTTTAAAGTTTTTTTGCTGAATTTGCGCGTGTTTTGAGTAATATATTAATTGACGTGATTCAATTCAAATCTTGAAGAAATTTCCTTCAAGTTTGCATAGAAATTGTTCCACCAGTAGCGTCGCGCCGTTACTCGAAAAATGGACGCTTAAGCTCGTAGTTTAATTTCCTAAATCATACATGTCTGTGTTTGCCTCTGCTGCATCTTCGAGCAATTTCAAAGGCATATCTAGCAGAGCTATACATCCAGCACAAACAAGGGTACTATAAGTAGGGAAGGGTGTGCGAACACGCCAAGCGGCCGAGTTCGGCACGTCATAACCGCCAAAGGCTATGCTACCAGCTTCGCCAAATATTTTATTACTGAAAGTGACTCTTTGTACATTTAATTTAGCTCAAGGGAAATTCTTTTGGCTTCTTCTTTATTAGATTTGAGAACCAACAAGCATATGAGGTGAATCTTTAGTCTCCTATTAATCCGAAACGAAGATACCTATTATGGTGTTTTTGTTGCAATAGTAACAGCTTTTTACGAATTAACAGCAGATAGACGTCCACAGCTGGACATAGACCGCCCCCAAGCACCGCCACTTCGACCCGGTTCTATGCTTCCCGCATGCAGCGGATATACCTGCGGCCTTAGGAGGCCTTCCAACAAATTAACATTATCAAAATGATTGGCCTTCTTACAAAACATTTATATTTATTGTCATTACAGACACCACCCCATTTCTACCACCCCAAATCAGTGATAGATACACGAGCTGCAGAAAGGGATCAAACCACAATAACACTCATATATCTGCATGTAACCTACCAAATAAAAAACAATCACAAAAGATACGTAGTAAGCGCAATTCGGTCACTATTCCTCGATCGATAGTCTCCCCTCGAGATACTCAACAACAGTATTCGTCAACATAAAACTGGAATGGATCAAATCAAACTCATTATATCAGCAGTGATCACAATGGACGCACTAAAGGGTTGAGCAGACGAGATGAATGAGTCGCGTGCCGCACACACGTGTGCACATGGATTATGCTAATTTAGTATTCTCTACGGTCCACTGGCTTTACTTTAGTGGACTAGGACACTGAGTGGACAGCTGCAGCTAAAAAATAATAATGATTAAAATCTCTTTTAGTATTTTCGCGATTTGGACGCATTTATAATGTCTACCCTTGATAATGGTCCCTGCAATTATTATGAGGTCGAAATGTCGCGAAAAGGGCATTGTCCTTAAAATTGTAATCGCATAATGCCAAGTGAGTTCGTTCAGTCAATATAGGTTTTAAGGCTCGTGGAGACTGGCACGATATCGCGGCTGCGACAGGCGTCACAACACTTTCAATGACGTTTTCATAGAAATTGTGCTACTAATGTCGCGTCGTGCCTGACTGCGGGAGTCTTTAAATTAAATCCTAAAGCTAATCCCTATTTGAAACTAACACATCGATGCCCCAACGAGCCGACAAACGCAACTTGCGATAACCGTTCCCTCGCCGACTAGATACAATGAACTATGGTCTGATATTTGGGTTGCAGGACTAACCGACCCTGATGGAATGTTCGCAAATTGCTCAATACCTGAAGCCAACCGTGCTGAAAGGATTAGGTAGGGGAAACTGTTTAAACTTTACAGTATTTACAGAATGTTGTAACGCGTCGCGCCTGTGCCCTATTCGCCTTTAGTTATAAAACCTCACACTAAACAAAACACCGCCGCTCTATTCTGTAGATATCTAACCGTAAAAACTTAGGTGAAGTGAGCTGTCAACAGTGTCAATCCCAAGCAGGTGGAATGGCAGGTCACTTCACCTAAGTGTTCACGGTGAGATTTTTACAGAATACATCGGCCAGATGCTAGAGATCGCTAGGGATTGACACTATTGACAGCTCACTTCACCTACGTTTTCACGGTGAGATATTTACAGAATAGAGCGGCAGATACTAGAGATCGCTAGGGATTGACACTAATTGACAGCTCACTACACCTACGTTTTCACGGTGAGATATTTACAGAATAGAGCGGCTGGATACAAGAGATCGCTAGGGATTGACACTATTGACAGCTCACGTCACCTACGTTTTCACGGTGAGATATTTACAGAATAGAGCGGCAGATACTAGAGATCGCTAGGGATTGACACTAATTGACAGCTCACTACACCTACGTTTTCACGGTGAGATATTTACAGAATAGAGCGGCAGATACTAGAGATCGCTAGGGATTGACACTTATTATCAGCTCACTTCACCTACTTTTTCACGGTGAGATATTTACAGAATGAGCGACAGATGCTAGATATCGCTAGAGATTGACACTAATTGACAGCTCACTTCACCTACGTTTTCACGGTGAGATCTTTACAGAATAGACCGGCGAATATTTAAATAAGTTTGATTACAAGTATTTTGTTTGTTATCTAGTTGTTTGTAACTAAACCAGTTTGAAATATAAGGCATCCAATATAATAATATGTATAAGGTAATCAAAGAGTAGGTAATAATTTAGATATGGACAGTAGCTTAATTATGTAACCAGCACAATAGTTGCGATTGTTTTGATTTATTGTTATTTCATTGGCCCAAATGTCAAATGGGACATATTCCGATAAGCACAGTCTGAATTAATACATATTTTATTTGTTTAAGTTTCAGGTACAGAATTTATCACTGGTTCGATGATAGTGTACAATTAAATACTGCGGCCAATGCATAAGATCTTCACAAAACACCAAGATATTTGGTGGCTATCAGATGCTTTGAAAATTTGTTACTTATCTTGTTTAGCCCCATATTAAAATTATTGTTTTAAAATCATTTCCTTCTGAAATCTCCATTCATCGCAGCAGATGGGCTCCATTCTTACGAAAACAAATTCGTGAGAACCGCCAAACACAAACAAAACAAGCTGAACCTACTATTTATTTAGGTAATACGCAAAATGCGTGCGCACGTGCCGACAACACACCCCCGTACTGCCAACCCTTAACATTAACATACTGAGTAACAAATTATGTTTATTTTCAACCTTAGCGGTATAGTTATAAGGGTGATTGATGTGTGGTGTAGTTGGTAGGGTTGTCAAAGACATCGCGACTGGCATTCAGTGCAGAATTAAATATCATTGTTAGAGAACCTCATTAATGCAATATTGAACTCACGAGAGACCAGAGGGATGGTTTTATTGTGTGCAAAATTGACTAAGTAGGTTTTAAATTTTTCTATTGTGATTTTATGGAGAAGGAAAATTTTCTTCATACTTGTTGGAAGTAATCACGTCATATTGGTATGGTAAGTTAACTTTAGATTAAACGTTGCTCTTACACAGTAAACAGTTTAAATAATTTTGAGGTTTCTAAATAATAATATAGGGAAGTGGTTTTCATGATCAGCGAAATACTGTTTGAGGAAAAAAAAGTTGATAACCAACGGAGCACTGTGTTCCAAAAATAATAAGTATAACAAACTCATTATTAAATTTTAATTTATCAATATTATACGAGTATGCTATGTCTGTAACTCTGTAGCATATTACTTACATAACTTCTTTGCAACATTTAGTTGATTTTGGTGTCAAATTCAAATCAAAAACATGTTTCACGAAAATGGCAAGACAAGTGTAGGTAACCATAATTTATCGAATGATTCATCAATCCAACATATACGCACTTTTTTAAAAAAATTATTATAATGTTTAAAAATGAATTTTGACAATAAGATCTGCAGATCTATTCTGTAAAAATCTCAACGTGAAAACTAAGGTGAAGTGAGATAGAAGTGAGGTGTCATTCCACCAGTACCCCAAGTGTACGTTTGCAAGAGAGTAAACGTAACTATTTCGTTTGCGTTAAAATTTGATCGGTAGATCATAATGCTAAGACTATAAGGTGAGAATAAAAGTCTTAACGCAAACGCGCTAGTTACGTTTACTCTCTTGTAAACTTACACTTAAGAAAGAAGAAAGAAAATAAATTTATTTGACCCAGGTTATGTTTTTAATTTTAAAATAAATCACTTGGGGTACTGATGCCAGGGATTGACGATATGACACTTAAGAGCGGCCAACCCGTCATACAAACGCTCGTACGTGATCATAGTGTTGTAACATAAATCTTTCTTTGAAAGGAGACGGGGATTTCTGGGCCCAATTGTAATAAGTTGAGATAGGGTTTAAAAAAAGGGTTATTTTTTTCTAATTCATATTGTGAAAAATCAGCACAATCTACAATCTGGAAAATGAGAAATCCTAAAATTAAGTAAAGGTTACGAATAAAATGGAATATCGATTAAATTATAATCGATTAACGTGACAGAGTTCACACCACATATTTAAAAAATGCTTTTACCAGATGATTAATTCAATTAAATTATTTGAATCTATTAGAGTTAACGTAATAAACAGTAAACAAAATATATTTAACCACATTTTAAACATACATCGTCTAATCAATTCACATTTACTAATCGATTTTAATGTATTTTTAGTCTGTACTGACGTGACATGACACTGACAGTGACAGCTCTCAATCCCAAATTCTCAATCAAAATTCAAATCACTTTAATGATCACGTTGATGATCTTGATTACTCCAAAACTCTGTGAAGTGTGGATCACTAACTCGTTTCGTATCGTTTTGGGTGTTTTTCCCTATTGGACTTGTAATTTTGGATTCTACGACTGGTCTACCGATTGAATATTGATACCATGGATCGTTGTGTAAATAGTGGCATATCTACTAGTCGCTGTAATAGACTAGGTCGTCGAGCTTTAGATGACGAATGATACTAGCTGTGATTCGTCAGTGGCGTGCATCACAATTTGTAAGTACACCTACTCACCTGTTTATTAGCTCACCCCGCTGGCTTGCAATCTTCGCTATATTTTCCTTCGCCATTATACACTTACAAAATAATAAGGTAAATAAGTACTCGTATAGATAAACATTTAAAAGGCACATGAAGATTGTCGTACATTTAACATTGTACTAAGTAACTATCGGACAGAGTAGGTAGGTTTTATTTTAAAGTAATAATGATAACTGACATTAAAAACATTTTCCATATTTCAGGCAAACAGCAGTGACCATGTTTGCCAAGCTTGCTGGCAACTGGCTCAACCACCTCTTGGTAAACTTGGACATCTTGGCTACCGTAGTGTTTGTCTCCGAAGTGGATGTTCCCTTGCATCTAGAGTCAGCCATCTACTTCACACCTGCTCACCTCGTGACGTGAGGATTTATAATGTTATTCAAGAGTGGATTATGACTGGGACTGTCAGTTGAATCAGTTTAAATGTGTTTTATAAGTGCTTTTACTGTAAGTCAAATTGATTGTTTCAATTAAATACTTAAATGATTATGTATTGTTTATTGCAGATAGAAGTAGCCAGTCGCATATGCCATACTTGTTAGGTGGCTGCAGACAGAGCTGCTGCTCATATGGTCTCTGACCCATCCACTTCTTACCAAGCAAGCCCAATTGAAGAAGTAAGAAGAAATCAGACCGAACCTACTACCGCCCATTGTGTCACCCTGTGTAAAATTTCAACATTTATATCTGTAACTTTTATGGTGTACATAATAAAGAGTATTCTATTCTATTCTATTCTACTATACCAGATTACATGAGAGCCCTATTATATTACCAGATTACATGAGAGCTATTGAAGCAGAAAGAAGGTGCTTTATTGAAGGATGCCAGAGAACTGAGAAGTACAGAGTTCCACTTACTATTCGAAAAATTTTGCTCAGTCGGTATAAATATTATGCCCTTCAGAATAACCGTCTTTGTGATCGACATTTAGTATAGAAGCATGGGATTTTCTTGACTATTTGAGAAAATAATTATGTAGAATTTCACAGTAAAACATATCCAGGACACGATGCTTAAAAGATGCTGCGCCCATGTAATGTCAATAATATGGTACCGTAGTTGGGCTAGGTACCAAGATAATAATTATAGTACCACCTGCACAATTTCTAGATGACATTCTAATTATAATTGAAGATGAATCAAAAATACTAAAATAAAAAGAATTTTTATTTTTAAACATCGTCTCATTACCCATGATTTTTAAATTTTTGTGTTCCCTAACTTTCTCCCACTCTACTATAATTAACATCTATCTATATAAAAACCAGCCAAGTGCGAGTCGAACTCGCGCACGAATGGTTCCGTACCATTATCTATAAAAATGGCAAAAAAATCACGTTTGTTGTATGGGAGCCCCCCTTAAATATTTATTTTTTAGTATTTGTTGATATAGCGGCAACAGAAATACATCATCTGTGAAAATTTTAACTGTCTAGCTATCATGGTTCATGAGATACAGCCTGGTGACAGACGGACAGACAGACAGACAAACGGCGGAGCCTTAGTAATAGGGTTCCCGTTTTACCCTTTGGGTACGGAACCCTAAAAAATGACAATCGCACTTAAGTATAGATTGTTACATAACCTCACTTTACTAAATCTCTTTTAACTCAGTTCTCAGATTGCCAAAATCCGCAATATTTCCAGTGATGATTTGATAATATAGTAGCTATCAAATAACATCAATTTCATCTTTTTACATCCAGGCCCAAGATTGTATGAAAGCGTATCCGTCTCCTTTTTGCACTAATAAGTATATTGTGCAGTATAAGTAGGTTTCTATGAAAGCAAAACATACAAAACAAACTCAAACGTTTACCATTATGAAATTTCCGCACACTATTTTTCGTTCAATGTTTTCGCGTTCTCATTTTCTTGTCAGTTTAATTTTTATTACCAAAGATACAAATTATTAATGATACAATTGATATTAGCTTAATTCAAAGATTGCTTCATCACAATAAGTTCAGCATTGGTTTTGTAACAAAACTTTAAATAATTACCGAAGTATGTTTGAAATTGAAAACCTTTATAATAACGGGTAAGGTTCCATATTAACCGGTTTCCAACCCCTGGTTAGTAGTCCTCACTTGCGCTGCAACAAGCTTTTCAACCATGCTCGCGTTGACGATCTTCCCTCTAGTTTTTACGGTTAGATTTTAACAGTAATGATCATCGGCTTCGATCGGCATTAAGAATTTCGAGTAAAGCACGTATGACACTAGCAATCAGAATTTGAATGATTTTGAAATATATTGCATCCATTGCTTCAAATGTTCGAAAAATTTGTCTGCTCAACAACGTAAATAAAGCAATGAATGTTGTTGAACTGTCAAAATGAAATCCATTGCTACTGTCAGTGTGTTACGCAATTACAGGTTAAAGGCAATTTTCACCCACGCATTAGGCATTCGGTAATTTCGTTAATTGACCCGCCAAATTGCCCATCACACTGTGTATTTGCAGGATCGATGACGGAGTTTGTGGTTAAGTAATAACAGCCGCACGGGTCGATTGATCAGCTTAAGCTACGCTTGCCGCGGTTGGTCCGTGGATGGATGACCATCTTTTCATACCAAAATTCCTCCGTGCCTTGGGAAAGCACGTTTAGCCGTTGGTCCCAGCTGTCATTTGTAGATCTTTGACAACAGTGGTCAGAAGCCCGAAAGTCTGAAAACCAGTCTTACCAAGGGATATCGTGTTACCCAGTAACTAGGTTGTGGAGTTCAGATAGGCAGTAGCCCCATGTAAAATAATGGTATTCAGCTACATCCGGTTAGACTGGAAGCCGACCTCGACATAGTTGGGAAAAGGCTAGGCAGATGATGA
Source organism: Tiliacea citrago (assembly GCA_963921375.1). NCBI lineage: Eukaryota > Metazoa > Arthropoda > Insecta > Lepidoptera > Noctuidae > Tiliacea > Tiliacea citrago. Next base: position 5,573,691 of record OY992788.1, on the reverse strand, counting down.
TGACATAGACAACAAACCCCCAAACCTTGACTTTAAGACAAAAAACAAATGAAAACATCTCAATTATCGCTAATAACATGTTGACAAGTAAAGACTAGTTTACACTGTGCACGCGATTGTTAGAAATGTTGCGATTATAAACACGTGTCTCCCGGTCTATCATCTTTGTTTATGTAACTTCTGAGAAACGTGTGCGTTGTATCTTGGGCCCATGTATAAAATGCCTTGATTTGTTCTTCATGAAATGCATCGCGTGGTTTGTACTGTCAGCTGTTGTAAACAGTCTCACTCACACGTTTCAATGAATTTCACTCTTACGGCTCCATAAATATACTTGCTTAGCTAGAAAACTGATTTAAACGCAATTTTTATTTATGTTAATGTCGCTAACATAAACACAATTAACAGCCTATATAAGAAAGGAAATAAACAATCCATTTAATGATAATCTCGTCGTATTTTTTGTACGACAATTACAGAACACCAACGCGATCGCGAGAACCAGCCAGATGGTACGGTATCGATCGTCGGCCGAGTGCGCACGGCCGACCAGCCCTATTATTGTTTAATCGTAATCTCAGCGCGCGATTAGCATACCCATTGTGCACTACGCACTGTACACATGTTATCGTAATGAATTCGTGACGTCGATATGTAAAAATGCTAGTATATTATTTAAATGTAAAAATGTTAACAGTACTGTTGCTAATAGTTTCGGTAATGAAAAATACCGTTCTGTGATTTGTTGGACATGATTTACATTTTCTACAAAAAGTTTGTGGATGACGAGAATCTGATCTCCATATTTAAATGTAAAAATGTTAACAGTACTGTTGCTAATAGTTTCGGTAATGAAAAATACCGTTCTGTGATTTGTTGGACATGATTTACATTTTCTACAAAAAGTTTGTGGATGACGAGAATCTGATCTCCATATTTATGAGACTGATGTTAAAGATAACGATGGTATCTACAAGATTTCGAATTGAATTAATTATAATAAGTACTTTCGCTGATAACAGAATACGATCGGAATCGTCAGCACCATCTGTTGGAGAAAAATACCTGATTTTAGTTAGGCTATAAATGGAGACATCGTTTTGAAGATGGAGCAATCAAACATTTATCCCGGGCCGTTCTAAAAGACTACATAATAATTATGGTGTTCCTAAAAGGTCTGGGATTGCAAAAACCGAATTCAACCAGTGAATAAAGACACCCTCAGACAGGCGCGACGTGAGACTAGTAGAACAATTCCGCTGAAGACTTCATGGGAATTGTTCTACCAGAATCGCGTCGCACCGTCGAGTAACGCCTGTCTGCGGAGGCCTACAATCCTAGGCCTTACGGCCTAAAATGGATCTTGGGATAAGTTTTGGACGAAGTAGGACACGCTGAAAACAACCTTAATCATTAGTGAAACGAAACACCAGATTTATTAGAAACAGCAGCTTTAGAAGTAAATGCCGTATATGGCTTCTGTGACCGTCAAATATACGATCGTGCTTCACCGTAAGTTGTTACGTGCCAAGCAATTGATCAGCGATCATGTCTCATTAGATGGGAGTGTCCAAGTCGAAATCTTGAGAAGTTAGACCAAAATATATATTATTTTTTTGGAAATTATTCGGGCTGTAGGTGAACAACAAATTTATGCCAGAACGTCCCCCTAAGCCTCAAACAGACAGCACAAAATTGAACCAACACAAACAGTCTATCAATGAAAATGAAATAAAAATTGATACGCGCAACATCTATTAGGATAGGTAAGCTCTTCATAAAAATGCATTTCATAAAAGTCGGGTGGAACGATAACCCGCAAAGTGCAAGGATAATCTCATAATCCATCGCTCGGTCTGCAAACAAACGTACTAAAAGGACATAATAAGAAAATAAACGAATTAAAACTCACCGCGCCGTTCCCACGAGGCGACATTTAGCTTTTCATGTTCCAATTCAGGGGACTTCGAACGCTTTTATCATCTTTTATAGGACAAGTGACGTTGATAACTCCTGTACTTGTAATTAAAAATAGATTGAGACTTTTAATTTAAATATTGTTCCCCTTTTTGGCTCTCCAAAGTCCTTAGCTTATTACAGCATCATTGCAGTCTTTTTCCAATTTTTTGTCACAACACCCCAAATGCTTTTAAGTAACCCCCTTTTCTCGAAGTTCTTGAAAAGTATTATTTTTAATCCATACAGCTTAACCTTGAGATCAAAAGGCAAAACGCATTTTTCCTCTCTCATTTCTGTCATATCCAGATGGGTGGGTAATGTATGTGTAAATGTATATATTCGGTAGCTGTGCAAGTGGCGTTACGGAAAGCGCTCGCCCCACGGGAAACGTTGTTCAAAGTTAAATTGTTTTTACGCGTTCAGTGCCCGTAATAAATGGAACTTGGAATATGCTGCTGCGGTTTTGCGGCGAAAGAAAGTACAAGACTTTGTAATTTATTTATGCATAAGTTTTCAAGGACCTGCTCGTAACGTATCTACGCATTACCAAAAACGTGGTATAAATTGTTTCCTTAGCTTACAAACGAGCTAAGGGCAACGCTCACGGTAATCCTCGAAAATTCGGCGAAGGCAAGTGACGTTGGACCACGGCACGACGACTAATTGCGAGTCTCCCGGCCTGATAATCCGTTCACAGCGGGCGGGCCCCAAATTAAAAACCCCCGGTTGTGTCCAGTCCGGGCTGGATTACCGCTCCCACGGCACCGCCATTTGGCCCCTAGCGAAAAATATTAGGAGAAAGTGTTATGGGTTCTGTATAGATGTAGTCTGTGTTTTCTGGGCCTGAAAAATTACTGTAATTTTTGTTTGTTGCTATAGAACGCTCCATGGATTTTTGAAAGGACTGGTTTTTTACTTATATGACGTGTTAATAAACATTTTGGACACTAATGCGTACACATATATTAGAGGTCGATTTTGGAACATTTTGACGCTCTTTCAATTATACAGACAGGTAAATTCCTTACTGCTAAAATAATCAAATTAGATATGTCTTTAAGATGGTCAGAATTGAGACATCTCCTCATTCCTGCTATTTTCTGTGTTAGTAAGGATTAAGTGCACTGGAGCGAAAGTTCTTTGGCCTCCAAAACGAATCCCTAAAACCGAAGGGTGGCGAATTCAAAAAGTTTGGCGAGAAATTCGAAATCCTGAGATGAAATAGTAATTTATCAAAGGATTTTGAGTCTCGAGGAGTGGAAGTGAAGGATGGATACCCTTTATCGTGAATTGCAGCAGTGTGCCTTATCGGAAATGCCGGGAAATGGTAAAACGAACACTTCGGGGTGAGAAAACAACCGGAATTTATCTATTTAAATACTTCTCGTTTTGTCTCTATTAGTCTTCGTATAGCTGAAATCTTTATTGAAGCACCTACAAGCCTGGATTTAAATGCTGTATTTGGTTTCTAAGCTTGTTTATTTTTAGCGTTTGTTTAATATTGATTACTTTACGTCTAGACTTTCTTGCAGTCATTTAGTTCATTCGTGACCAACGACTAATTCATACATTGTGTTGACTAGACCTTTTCTGTTTAGCTAATCGAGTATATTCTTGGAATTACACATTAGTAATGCATGAAGCAACCACATAACTGTAAACGTAGCCATTACGTATTCGCCAGTATGGACAGATAATGAAGATAATGGTGATTTATTCGTTGTCCTCAAGTCGACTTCACACGTTATAACGTCTAACGCCATTACAAAGTCAGATTATTTATAATCCCATAACGGAATAATGTATGCACGGTGCGATGTACGCCTAAACGAATACGCCGCCGCGTATTAATATTCAAATGGCCTTTGGGCGAGCACTGTATGAGATCCCATGGTATTAGTCCCATTAACATTGCGGTGCGTCGGTCAGTACTTGTTATGTAAACACAATGAACGCAACGCAGGATGCCCTTTACGAAATATGTAATAATATATTCGCACCACCTCAGGTCGCCTACAGCTGCCGCCGACTCGACACTATTTTTATAGCACGATTAATTTTGAACATAAATAACGTTTGAAAACAACATGTGTATGGGCAATGGGGATGTATTTTAACTTAGAAATAGATTAAGAGTTTCACTCGTCTTATTTTTCATCCGAGCGATTGTAGCCATTTCCTTCATAGTGTCGAACAGCTGTTGTAAAGGTTACGCCCGTATCCTTGCACCTGCGCTCCCCGCGTGCCCTTGCCTCACCCCCTTTCGGCTTAATTACAATCCTATTAACGAAATCGTCTCGTCGCCTTCCATCGCCCAATTGACATTTAGGGGTTACGATGCGACGATTCATATTTGACCGTCCATACTTCCTCTTCATTATTGAGCATGTATTCATTATTCATCGCCCTGATAGAGTGATAAGATCGAGTGATTTTTCAAACTGGTGAGTATTGATAGAGCGCTGAGATAAAAATATTTCGACAAATACAATTCACAGGCTCGACATTTGTTTTCGATTGGTTAAAGAGATTCGTCAGTGCACGTGCGAGGGTACAAATCCACAAAGGGTTCGGTTTTTTCTTTCATAGCTCAAAAAATCCACCGACAATTACGAGATTAGGGATGAAAAGGAGGGGGCAAAGTTTTTTCCTTCCAATCGGTAACCGTTGGCCTTTTTCTTTCTTCGTTTCTGAACCGGTTTTAATTAAAAAAATCTTGGGTAACGGGGGAGGCAGTGTGTAACGGTAGTCGCGGTTCGTAATTTGTATGAAGTGAGACTGACTTACAAGCTCACTCAGTATTAGTAATCAAGGTTGATCATTAACTGTGCGGGTTGATCGTGCGGCGCAGATTGACGTAGCGTTATGCGAACTGGTTTTTTAAAATAAATAATTTCTTGTCGGCATTTCTGAAGATATGATTTTCCGAGATATAAGATTTTTTTTTTTTTTTTGCAACTATCACTCGGTATATTTCACAGCTTAGTCCGGAACAGGCGAACTAAGTTGCGGCGTGCATGACAAGGTACGCGAAACAGACTAACGACCGGCCTGTAGATAAGTGCACATAATTTCGCCGCGTCCGCTTAGCTTGCGGCGCGCACGCACGCGACGAGCGCGTCAGTCGGGAGCCGGCTTTATCACAACGCTCTTCAATATAATAAAATAAATTAACCTTAAGTCTCAGGAAATAAGAATGAATCGACCGCAAATATAAACTTGCAATATAATAATGATGGACAGACGGTCTTCTTTGTATTCACTAATTTCTGTACCGTTATGTTATGGAAACTGCTTCCGAGTCCTCTATTGTCGATATAGGATTTTTTTGATATTTGGAAGGCAATTAGCTGAGAAGAATTATTTCACAGAGGTAATGGTAACTTTCAGTGTGTATCTTGGTGTGATTTGAATAAGAGGTTAATTGAGCAGCCGAGAATTAGTTTAGTTCGTGCTTTTTTGTGTGTTATTTTAATTTAGGGTAAGTAGTGAAAGTACCCAAAGGATCTCTAGCTCATGGACGATCATGCCTAACGTACAAGTAAATAGTTCCGACAGTCAAATGCAATTTTATTGTATTGTCAGTGCATTCTCAAGCGCATTAAACCTCACTTTTCATTGTACTATTGATTTGGTTTGTATTATTGATATCAGTAACTTAGAAGATAATAAGAACTTTATATTCTGAAAGAAGATTTAAATGACATTAAAAAAAAAACTCGTGTCACACAATCCATTGTGCTCGTGAATACTGGCACCACACCGACACCATTAACATCCACACTCGCGGTAAATTGAACGTTGCGACGACTCGCAACTATACTAATGTAATGACACACCAGCTGTTAAAGCCGTGTCACTAGTCCTCGTCCTCACAAAAGACGAGGCATCGATCGGCCGACGTTCGTGACTATTGTTCACCAAACGAATGCACCACCACCACCGTACATCTGTTTCGTTCCTTTTTCACTCTCCCTGCATAATGAAACCGGCCCATTGTGAGGAAAAACATCCACAAAAGAACACGCACTTTGGCGCTCGGCCTGTATTTTATAAGAAAAAATAACAGAGGCCCTCCAGGCCTAAAAGGTGGGCGTAAACACTGTCGGAAATGAGAAAGTCGATGCAACTGTTATGACATACGCGGTTCGTTAAGTGTTATTGAAAATAAACAACCAACCGTTTGCGCTTTAACGAAGAAGGTGCAGAAAAAAATTCACGGTAGGAAGAGTATTTGTACTCGTTCCAATTCCCCACATTTCAATATCGATGTCGAAGCTGATTCTGCCGGGGGCGAATTATTTGCTGCACATTTACTACTGTAATAATTGGAGTGAGAGAATCTGAAGTTCATTCGTAGTCAGTTTCGAGATCTCACGAATTTTATTAAGCAAATAAAACTCAGTGTTACCGAAGTCTCTCCGTAACTTGACACAACTGCTGGCAATGTCTCAGTTAAGTTGTGACGACTGTACGTATATAATTACGACATTACCAGGTAATTACAATCTGTGCTTTGAACTGGCAGATGGTGCAGTTGATTCATACAACAGTTGTACAAGTTTTGCGTCAATACCGCAAAATTATTCACAGTGCCAGACACTGTTTCGCTAGACAGTTACTTAATCATTAAAAGTCAAGACAATATGCAAGTTAGTACAATTTTCGTTAATTTCAACACGCGCATTCAACTCGGCTTGTCTTAGCTTCCGAAATTCTTGTATCTAGCGCACATATTTGGAAGACCACATTACTTGGCTCGGTGGGGCGTTGCGGTAAGTACTCTCTGACTAACAGAAATTTAGCAAGGAAGCAGCCATCATAAAAAACCGTACATTATAAATGCGGGCTCAAATTGTGCTCCCCCGGGCGGAGCGCCTGCGCCGACGATTAAGTGCACTTAATTCCGTCTAAATGTTGCCCGACGGGGAGTTGCGAAGTTGCTGCCGACTGTCTTTGGCTGTAGGGTACTGTAATATAGAAGGAATTCAATCAAAACATAACTTGTCCGAAGTGATACGGGATTGTCACTTACCAGGTGACGTAACATGACGCTTCATTATCGACACGACATCTTCTCTAAGGTTTGATTGATGGAAATGCAGTGCTTACAAGGCCTCGTATTCCAACGATGCAGTTTGTGTAATTTTCTTCTGTATTAAAACAGTCTGCAAGTCTGACGTCAATCATTTACATTCTAGCTTTTTGTTCGTGAGCTATTCGTGGCAAAAACTCATCCGTGATAACGTTTCAGACGGGAGGGTGGGTACTGAGACAGCCCTAGGGCTTCGCCAATACGGCGCGGCTCCCTCGCGTGCGTCGCGGATCAAAACCTCCACCATGTCAGCCTAAATCGCTCCCACAAACAACTTGCGGTATTCAGATGCATATCGCAATGAATTACTGGTGCTTAGTTACCGTTTAGTGATGCTGTTTATATGTTCTTGCCCTTGGTTATTGATACTTTTTGTTAATAAATTAAATGAGAGCAAAACCTCTTTTGCTGTTACGGAAAATGGTTTCTTGAGCGTGGTTCGATTTCTTGTCTGAAGATTAGCCATGAAGCCAGAGATTTAAGAGAGCATTGCGAATTTTACGAAAGAAACGCAGCCTTTTTAAAGTCGTGGATAACAAAATTCTATGGGGAATAAGGGACGATGAACAAATTTGTAAATATAGGGAGCTATGTAACGAGGCATTACGAAATATAGACTTTCCAGTAGAATTGCGGGATTGCTGTGACCATATATGTGATAATTGAGATCATAGGAACATAATTAATGCAATGTACGCGAACATTAAGTCTATCTTGAGTGATGCCTCGGAAAAAACTCGCAAGTGCCAGTAAGAGGAAGAAGAGAAAATGTATTGTAGGATGGAACAAGCATATAAGTGAATTCCATAGGAGGGCTCGGCTTTGTTTCAGTAACTGGGTTTTACTAGGGAAGCCGCGCACAGGACCTCATTACTTAGATATGTGGGAGTCACGTAAAGTGTTTAAGAAAAAATTAAAATGGTGTCAGGATAATGCCGAGCAAATAAAAATGGACATACTGGCATCAAAGCACAAGGCTAAAGATTTTTGTGGTTTTTGGAAAAATGCGGGGCATTTGAATCCTGGGCCGAGCACTCCTGTGAGCGTAGATGGTGTATTAGGTGATCAAAATATTGCAAATGTTTTTAGGGATTTGTTTACTGTAGAACCAATGCCGTGTGAGAGTGATAACTTATGTAAACCAGACGTCGGACCTGGTGATAAGTACACTCGGATTATGCTAATAGATGTGAAGAATGTCATAATGAAGATGGAAAGTCACCAGGTCATGACGGAATAAGTATAGAACATTTGCGATACGCAGGTGTACATCTGCCCAGAGTCTTGAGTCTACTGTTTAACTTTTGTGTAGGCCACTCGTTTATTTCAAATGATATGTTAAAAACAGTAGTGGTTCCTATAGTAAAGAATAAGACCGGGGATCCATCTGACAAGCGTAACTACCGCCCGATATCATTGGCCACTACCGTGGCGAAGGTCCTCGACAGTCTCTTGAACGCACAGCTGAGCAAACACCTTCAGATCCATGACTTGCAGTTTGGCTTCAGACCCAACCTGTCAACGGAAATGGCGATTATGTGCCTGAAACAAACTGTAAGGTACTATACTGACAGGAATACTCCGATATATGCGTGTTTTCTTGATCTGTCGAGGGCGTTCGACCTGGTTAATTATGATATTCTGTGGCATAAACTACTTGAGGAGACGAATGTGCCGAAGGAGACGGTATCCCTCCTCAAGTACTGGTACAGCAATCAAAAAAATGCGGTCAGATGGGTAAGCTCAATTAGTCAGGAATATCCTCTGAAATGCGGTGTCAGGCAAGGTGGGTTGACTTCTCCGAGTTTGTTTAACCTATTTGTTAACGAGCTGATTGACGGGCTCGCCGGAGCTATGGTCGGGTGCTCGATTGACGGAACCATGATAAATATTATTAGTTATGCGGACGACATGGTTCTGCTGAGCCCGTCAGTGAGTGCGCTTAGAAGACTTCTGGGCATTTGTGAAGCGTATGCCATGTCGTATGGACTCAAGTATAATGCTGGTAAGAGTGTCCTCATGGTATTCAAGGCGGGGAACAAAGCTCCGTCAAATGTGCCACCAATTAGGGTCGGGGGGTCGTCACTAGTGAGGGTCACTGAAGCAAAATACTTGGGTCACATGCTGACGGATCGCCTACAAGATGATGCAGACTTAGAGAGGGAAAGGAGGGCATTGGCAGTCCGCTGCAATATGTTGGCCCGCAGATTCGCACGATGTACTACAGATGTAAAACTGTTACTTTTCAGAGCTTTCTGTCAGTCATTCTACACGTGCAGTCTGTGGATCAATTTTACGCGGCGGGCTTACAATGCCCTGCGTGTTCAGTACAATGACGCTCTGAGGGCAGTGTTGAAGAAACCCAGGTACTGCAGTGCTTCCGAAATGTTTGCGGGGGCTTCCATCGATGATTTCTTCTCTATCATCAGGAAAAGAACCGCGTCGATGATGAGCAGGGTTCGTGGTAGCACCAACACTGTCCTCAGAACGTTAGTGTGCAAAATAAACGGTCCGTTTACTGTGTACTGGGCGAGTGTTCACTTACACAGTAATAGGAAATAGACTGTAATACATATTTTATCTTGATTTTGTACTAACAAATTACTAACACCCTGTTTTAATTGTATTTTTATGTGTTCTACTAACAACCCTACTTATTATTTGTTCAAAATGTATGGACGTATGTCTGAAATAAAGATATATTATTATTATTAATGCTAATTAAACGCAATTACAAAGAACAATTAAACTCAAGGGACCACAACCGCAAGCTTCTTCAACCGCCTAAGAACTGTTCTCTGCTATAATATGTGCACAGACTTAAGAAGCTAGTTGCTAGCTGCATAGGCCTCATCCATTCAACACTTATAGACAATCGTTATTCGGTACAGACAACATCTAAAACAATAAATCAAAGTGACACAAAAAGCAACATTGCGTCCACTAATCTTTCCACGGTTTTATTCTGGATCACTTTTTGTGTTCGTACGTGAGCTAAGTTGGCAATCGCGTGATAATATGTGACGACTATCCATTTCTATTTCTCACTCAAGTCGGTTCGAACCGTGACTCTATGTCCTGGTAATAAAGATACTCTCATTGCGTCATTGAGCGTATGAAAGTGACGTTCGCGTGATTCCCAACATCTGATGATACTTCAAATAACACTGCCTGTTAATTTTCCGATAATTAATCTACACTCATTGGGGAGTTTCTGGGATTTTTTGCAGCTGTTGATACAATGTGTATTATCAAGTGATTTTAGTGCTTATGTCGAAAGAAATACGTCATAAAATCGTTCGAGCTTATTTTCGTGTATGATTGATTTTATTATTTCACCGACAAAGCTCGCGGGTCCGTTCGGATTTGCTGAGCGATACCGTCGGGGGCAGGTGTTACGATCGTCGCTAATTTAACGATAAGTTGTTAAACACACTTGTTAGATTTTTTATTAAGAGAACTTTTTCCTTTAGTCATAAACCGGGTAGCTTTCTTATTAATCGAGTTTACGGTGTGGAAACAATCAAATAATGATAATGTGTGTAGAGCTGCGGTTTCAAATGCAGTGGCAGCGATGCATTTGTGATAGTGGCGTAGGGGTGGCGAAAGGGCGACGACAGCGGTAATTTTCCACTGATGACAGGGATTTTTGCTTTGAATTATTCACACGCAACCCTAATGTAATTACTGTGATAAAGCATACGATTTTGCTAAGGGCTTCGTTTAGGTGGAATCGTGAACCAGACTTTGGTCTAATTTTGACTTTGACCTTTCATGAGTATTGAATGACAAGATTTCCTTCTAAAGTGATTAGTTAAAACTGACCATAACGGTACTAGACACACGGATGCAGTAGCCGTGTCCCGATAAACATGCTAATGTACTGAGATAAGCAAGTACACATATTGCACGTCATTCCCCGTACACATTCTCCCCAGGCAATAAAAACTTCGTACAATCTACCTTTATAGATTATAATACTGTTTCGTTATTAAACCAATAAGGTCGCGTGTCCATTTTATCTTTATGTATTACTAATGGTAAGATCATGACAAATATATGAAGTTAAAAGCTTAATTTACATAAGTATTTTTAATGTTCATGACTGCGCTTACAGCCACAATTTTAGTGTTGTACTTAAGAGTCTATACTACCTCAGTGTGACCTCATTCTTTATCTCGCTCGCACCTACGGCTGGCGGTCACGCGAGCAAGCGAGACAGGGTGGCAGGGAGAAGACTCCAAGGCACCGATAGTTTAGTTTATTTATTTTTACGGTGAAAATAAAGGTAATAATAAAATAAAAAATAACATAAGACCTGCTTTATAGTTAGTTCAGTTATTATGCAAAGTTTCATTTTCTAATTTGAAGTATTTTTAGGGTTCCGTACCCAAAGGGTAAAACGGGAACCCTATTACTAAGGCTCCGCCGTCTGTCTGTCTGTCCGTCTGTCACCAGGCTGTATCTCATGAACCGTGATAGTTAGACAGTTACAATTTTCACAGATTATGTATTTCTGTTGCCGCTATAACAAAAAATACTAAAAAACAATAAAATAAATATTTAAGGGAGCTCCCATACAACAAACGTGTTTTTTTTGCTCGATATTGATAACGGCAACAGGTAGATGCTTAAAATATTCATAGAATATTTAGTTATATATTCACTTTAAAAATAACAAATTAAAATAATATAAAACAAATATTAAGGGGGCTCCCATACAACGAACGTGATTTTTTTGCCGTTTTTATAGATAATGGTACGGAACCCTTCGTGCGCGAGTCGGACTCGCACTTTGCCGGTTTTTTTTTAATACGAGCGGTTTATTGTTTGGTTTGGAGGTAACTTTGGATTTTTTTTCTAACAAGAATATTTTACGGAATTGTCTTCGTCAAACATAGTACTTAACATTAATCCTCAACTTTCCCATATATTTATTTCAAAATGGATGCTGCAGTATTTTCGACATAACGTAGGAGCATGCTAAGCCATTTGAGGAAGTATAGGCTCTTACACTCTTAATAGGGATAAATGATGGTATAGATAGAATATTATTTATCTGTCAGTGCTTTTGAACAGTTTAATCCTTCTTCATTTCGTGTTTGAGTGAGTGTTGGGTTCAATAATAATAATATTTTTCTTCCTTCCTTTTCTTTTTTCAAAACAGTTTATTCACGGGAGCATGGGTCAAACTCAAACAAAACGTTCTCTGCGGCCTCTTACTGAAGTTAGGTGGTATATAATTAGCTCTTCCGGATCTTTACTTTCCCATGCTTGCTTGCTAGAACCTAACGGAACTGGCCGTGCGTTGATTAGCAAGTCATTCATTACCTATAGTTTCTTGTGTTATACGGAGTGATTGCCGTCTCTGAATCGAAAATGAAAAATCTGAATCTATGATGATTCGGCTTAAGGGTCGTGCAGGCTGGCGCGATATCGCGGGCGCGACACTTTCCATGAATTTTCATAGAAATTGTGCTACTAGTGTCGCGTCGCGCCTGTCTGTCTGCGTGAGCCTTTATGGATTAAGGCCCCAAAGTGTATCTACAATGTTTCTTAAAAACTAAAGTAAAAAAATCATATGAGAAAACGTTTCTTCAAAAAGTTTTGTTAGTTTCATTCTTAAACATGACGTAGGTACGTCTTTTCATTTAATTGTAGTCCTTTTCATTTCTGTAGTAGATCTAAACAAAACAATTGACCTCAGTATTTCTGAAGAGTTCTCAAACTCCAGAAACTCCCTTTTGTTGTCGGTTCAATAGTTCGGTTTGGCAAAACCACCCAGAGAGGCAGGCGGCGCCGCGGGCTGTTCTCGTGATGCCACCAGACGTCTCAAGTGTAGAAGCTACCTGTTCTGCTGAGCACCGTACATAATTAATGGTGAAGGCAAGCCTAAGATCAACCCCAACGACTATATCATGATTTTATGACTATGTATGTACGTCTAATGGAAATACCGTGCTCGTTAAAGCTGACTTTGAGTGGATCAGCTTATCAGTAGTTACGAAATATAGAAGTGTTATCAAAACTTTGGCCTTAGACTAAATTGAGTAACATCAGTTTATCTAGATCTAGATTTGTAACAAAAAATTGCTGTCAACGTCTAAATACTTGCTTTGATAAAATTTTAAGGTACGTATGTAGAATTGTAGATACGGATCTTATCGCTAATTTCCATCGCATGTTGCTGACAATGACAATGGAACCTAAATTGACATTGTGATTTCCCGAAATACCTACATAAAGCATGTTTAGGATTGGCCTACACGTGAGAATTAGGTACCCTCATCCATACTTGTTATTTGTAAGAGGGGTCATGTAATGAAGGGTACTGACCGTACTACGTCATTTAGGACATTTCTGTAGGTATTCCGTAGGCTGTCCTGTTCGAAAGACTGATGACATCGTGTCACTAACGTCTCTTTCTGAACGTGCCGCGGATGCTTCAACCCCTTTTACGGCTTTACAATGAAATTTCGATATTATGTACGTTGCACCTTGAGTTTCATTATCCAAATGCGTCACGATCCACGGCTGTTATCGCGGTAGTATCTTAATTTAAGGGACATATAGACAATGAGACAATTACTCTCGATTTATATTCAACCAGTGTGGGATTATCACATAATCGTGCACCCGTCCAGATAAACAAAGTTATAGTTGAGGAAAGGGTCCGGGAGGCTCACGCTGTGCTCGTAAAATCAAAAAGATTTCGAGTACACGGTGAAGTCCTCAGCCCGCAGCGCAAACAGTTACTAAATACGAATAATGCGGGCGATGTGCTCTCATTAGAAAACCGGACTCTCCAGATCCAAACTAAGATACGATTTCCATCGCTGCAAACATAACCAAAGAAAATTAAAGATTCCTGAGGAGTCAGCGACATAACTGTCCAAGTGTAGCTCGAGGCGGTGACAGTAAAAACTTCAAGCCTGCATCGTGAATGCCATCTGCAGAGCTCGTCAAGGCATGGGCGAGCGATAAAAACGATCGCACAGTGCATGCGAATATCGCGTTACGACGCGGCCATACCAATGGCGGCGAGTGCCGAGTGTAGTCAACGCGACGATACTTATTTTACGTCCACAAAATGTCCGTGCCGGTGCTAAATGTGATAATGAACCCTCACAAGGTAATCACTGACGCGTGTTTACGCATGTTTATGAAAGGAAGACGAAGTTCAATGGCAACGGAGCGGACGCCGAAAAAACATTACATAACGCGCGCCCAAGGTCAATGTCGCGCGGAACAAAGATCGCGAAAGTGCTCAAGTGTTACGTAGGCAGCTCTCGGCTCGCTCGGATAATTGCGATGTAATCGGCGTAATCCATCCACGAGTCTTGTTTCCTTTTACGGCGCGCGCAGCTTGCGGCCGCATAGAAGAAACAGCTGACCGACGGCACGCGCTTCGAATGCATATTAATGTCGCACCCGCCGCAAAAAAACACGTATAAAATCGAAATGCTACTATGAAATATCGAACCAGTTTGAAGTGCAGGCGCCTCAATTATGCAATCGTCGTACGTGGACAACGCATAAATCAAACAACTACCTCGCAGTCTTTGTTATTGTGTAATCGATTTCAGTTTTTAACAGCATACTCTTTGTTTTTTCGTGCAAGCTGCCGCGCGGGGTGTAGCTTCCAATTTAAGCGTTTGCCATAATTTACCGATGTTCATCGCCTTCCTTTTACAGCGCTTCCCTGTCTCCAGGTATCTGGCCAAGAAAAACACACACGTCCCTAATTTGATAAGCCTTGTAATCTACACTGAAAACAATTATGTTTATATAATTATATTTCTTTTAATGAGATATTTATTTTTAACCTTCGGGATTTTGCGAATGATAACAACAAGAACAAAATCGTAACTACTTATCAATGTCCAACTATCAAGCTTTATCGTATCGAAATTACTTGGTGAAAAGGCCAGATTATTTTGATAGTGGGTCGATAGCACGCACGCACATAGCGAGGGTGCGTTGTTGTCGGATGAGAAAATAAATAGCAGAATGAGTTCATCGCAGGCATCCTCATTGTCCTGTTCATATAACGAGTGGAGCCATGACATTTCTCCCCCGCAGCGCCGCAGCTGCCCATCATTACTATACGACAATAAAAACAGTTAATTTTACTCTTCATAGACAATAAAACAATAAATACGTTCACACAAAATAATCTTCGATAAGTTCGATGTTTGCAAACACTTTCTTTTGATGATGGACACCCCTGCGTTTTATCGTAGAAACAATAATAACAATTTATCAGGCTATTAGTATTAAGGCAGCCGTATACTGACGGGGCACGTTCGAATCGCTAATGGACACTAACGCGATAACTTTATATCCGTGAGGGTGGCAGGACAACTGCGCGAGTGCCTAACAAAAGGATGTTTTATACTCTTATTGTTGATCGCAGATAATTAAATTGATTCCCCCTAGCACGAGATTATCAAATGCCCTGAATCAAGTAGAGGCAGAATTTTGTATGCACTATATTTTATGTCACTCATGGCTATGATCTCCAAAAAAGGGTCAATTGCTTATTCATTTGTAAATATATTTTGTGTAGCACTAATATAATAAATAATAATAAACCATTTAAAAGCAGCATCAAGATTCTATTTCTAGTTTGGATACAGGAAGTGCACTAAAAATAAAAAATTACCTATAAAATAATAATGTATCCAATCGATAGCCGCACAGGACCTCATATAAAATCTCTCACGCAGGCTGCACCGGGCGTCGATGCATTAAATTCTTCACGCCACATTTTCCAGACACGTGATATTTCTAGAACCTGCCTTACGAAGCAGATGTCCTAGGTCGATGACGTTAGACCTTTCTATGTTGTCGCGTGCCCTGACTTATGCACATGGTGTTGTTATAAATGCGTTGTTAGCGAGGCAGCGGGGCTGTCACCACTCGCCTTTTTACTTTACGAGCTTTGTCTAACAAAAGCTTTTTGTTATTTTGGTATTTAAAACTGTGGTGTTTGAATGGGGTTTTTGTTCCGGTTTTGGCAATTTTACCTTCATAACCCAAAGTTGCTATTGAGAAGACCCAAAAAATAAAAGTGAGAAATCTTACACCTGCCTGTATCAACCAAAGCTAGACAAGGCATTTCAAGAATAACATAAATCTACTGAGGAGTTTATGGAGTTTTTGATAATTTTATATAATAAGTTTTAGTGTTTAAATTATAAGTTTAACATACAATTTGTAGCTGTTCACGTTTTCTGGCCTCGGTCATGCTCATAATTTCCCGAACTCGCGTCCACTTAGTGCTGGTGACGTTAATGACGTCATTTAACCTCTCGCGCGTCCACTTTAAGATCTCGTTAGTGTCACGTCATAAAATAAACATTCACACATAATGTGTCCTCTTTTGTTAAGAAATGTAGAAGTCATGGGCTTCACGAGAGGGTGTAGAAGTGACTTTTACATGGGGTTTAACTCAAGTTTGTTTATGGTCTGGTTTACCACCTCCTGAAAAGTTCCAGTTGAATACATAGGCATGAACAAATTCTGGTTCCATGTTTTTATACGGTTTTAACTCCATAAACGGATCACCTTGTAACAGGTTCTGAGCTAATATGATATTCATCATGATAAACCAAACAAGCTATAGAAATAAGGGGTTTTTATTTAGTTAATCCTTCTTGTTTAGTTAAACACCATCATAAAACCCACCTTAAAAACGTGACTTTATAAGCTCCATCGCAGAAGGGCCAGTTCATACTGTCCGAAGATTGTCATTAGCTAAACAGGTCCCGTAACTTTCCTTCAACGTTTGGCGGGGTTCCCTAAACCGGCAGCCCCACCTGCTTGCTAGGGGATCCGAATTCCTTACGAAGGGGACAATTTTCGGTATGAAAGTGCGATATTTTATTATATTTGGTGGAGTTTGTTATCGGGATAACCATGGTGAAGGTAGAACATGTGAATTATACAGCAGTATTAGAAGATTGATAAGATTATAATTTGCGCATTATTATCGAACCAATTAATTTAAAACGTTTAATTTTTTTGACAGACCTTAAGGACACAGCATCCTGTAGCTTACATCAAAAACACACCGAAATATATAAATACAAATATATACTTACTGCAGTTAGTTTATATTTTGTAAGTTTTCTCCAAAATAATATCTTAAACTATACATCTTCGATAGTAAGATTTATGCAAACTGGTGTTTCCGTGAAATAGAACTTTATGTAATAGAGCACTTAAATTTTCTCGCAGACGCTTCATGTTGGCACCGTTTCATATTGGCAATGATTTACATTCAATTCTATATAAAATATTTTGCACATTTTGTTAAGGAATAGAATATTTTCAATGTTGGCGTTTAGCGTTTATTTTACACTATCATCACGTGCTTAGATTATGAAGAGTTAGTAAATCGTAAGATTTTTCTAAACGCTTTATTGAAAATTAAAATTGTCATAGTAACAAAATACTATACTATTCTACTGAATAATCATAGTCTTCTCAAATAAATAAGATTCTACAGTTTGAAATACAATGCCAAAAAGGGTAATTCCACCAAACGGAAAAATCCTCGTGGATGATCGAGCACTTTTTTTACTGAATAAGTAACTGTATCAATATTGACTTGTAAGTATAAAATTCGACGCAGACGTCAAGCATTTACTTGCGCATGATGCTCAAGGTATGCGCGAGCGCCCAGTCGCGGAGATCCACGAGCCCGTCCGTGCATCCTCGAGGCCACGCGAACACACCCGACCCAAAACAGCCTGGCGTCTCCGCGGCTCAGTGTTACCAGCAATTTACATGTTCTTTTTTTTGTTCTTCTTTTGCCTAGTGCAAAAACAACCATAATATTTTGTCTTTCATTTTGAACAAGCACGCACGCCACGTCTCTGTTAACTAACAATGCGAACTGAGCAACCCCAGATAACGTCCTCCTGCATTCTGTTGATTTTCTACGGCAAGTCCACGTCCGAAGCGCACTTTTGCCCTTGGTGTAAATGAGCGGCCAGGAAGATGCCCGAACATGCACGAGGATTTTTCTGCTTTGTGGAAACTGACCCTAAGACTAACCCATAGACTAGAAGGCGTTAATTATTCAAATAGCCAAGACACCAAGAAGTAAGAAGCAAATAATGCAATTAATGTAATTGCTCGGTCAGTTTTTCCAACAAGAAATAGCAATAAGCGTTGCAAAGTCCGTTAATTCAATCTTATCAAGGTACACTTTAGACATGGTACAAAGATCGAAACAGCAAAAACTCAGACTACAGCAAGCGTATCGTTTTTTAGGGTTCCGTACCCAAAGGGTAAAACGGGAACCCTATTACTCTAAGGCTCCGCCGCGCCGGCGCCGTCTGTCTGTCTGTCCGTCTGTCACCAGGCTGTATCTCATCAACCGTGATAGTTACACAGTTGAAATTTTCACAGATGATGTATTTCTGTTGCCGCTATAGCAACAAATACTAAAAACCAGAATAACATAAATATGTAAGGGGACTCCCATACAACAAAAGTGATTTTTGGTACGGAACCCTTCGTGCGCGAGTCAGACTCGCACTTGGCCGGTTTTTCTAGTTGATATTTATAAATAATTTCCATAACAATCCTCCGCAAAAGGAAGACGCCTTATATTATATGACAAAAAGTGTTGTTGTATGGTATGCATGGGTCGGGCGGAGCTATGCTAAGTGAGAACTCGCTCGCTGTGCTACCCCGGTACTATTGCACGACCTACGACGACGCCGCCGCCGCCGAGGGGACGACCGGCGAACTCGTAATTATAAACAGGGCGAGGTGAGCAGAGGTGTCGAGATATCGCGATAATATCGAAACGTTTTCGTTTAACGTTGCTGGCGGGTATTTAATCGCGGAATTTAATAAAATGGTCAAGCCGGCGCGGGGCGGCGCGGCGGGCGCAGGGAACGCTGATTTATCGTGGGCGATCGCAGCGAATATCGATACGGAATCCTACTCGAGTATATCGATTCAAATGTATTTTTATAAGATTATCAATTTAATTTTCTGCGCTTTTTAACGCGGAGCCGGTAAATGGACACTTACTTTGTCGCAAAACGGAGTTTCGTCTCTTCTCGGATTAACCACATAGCGACTGGTCTTGACTATGAAGTTGAAAAGGCGATTTCAGTCATCATAAAGAATTCAATCGCAACAATTATCGAAATAACGAGTTTAGATATACATCTAAATGCGTCTTTTGGAGGAGCATTCTGCGATTATACATACATTGGTGCAGCACCCGCGCACGCAGGTGTACTGTAGTCAAATACTCAAACACTTTGAACATCAAGCGAGCAGATTACTATATCATTTTGATAGCGTTTCAACGAAATTGGGCTTCTGAGTGCTTGAAACAGTGACTTTGTAAACAAGACATCATTGTTCAGTAAACAAGGACAAGCTCGTGGCTAAGTAATAACACGCACGGGTCGATCCATCAGCAGGCTTAGCACGAGAACCGTTTTGTCGACGGAAGAGTAGACAAAAATAACGTTTCCGTGTAGACACTAGAACATTATCGGTAGACAAGAGATTTCTATTCTACAGTAGAGTAGAAATAGAAAGCGTCATCCTAAGCCTGCTGGTTAAGCTACGCTTGCCGTGGGGGGTCCGTGGATGGGTGACCATCTTTACATACCGAGACACCTCCGTGCTTCGGTAAGCACGTTAAGCTGTTGGTCCTGGCTGTCATTCGTAGATCATTGACAGTCGTTACGGGTCGTCAGAAGTCCGAAAGTCTGACACCCAGTCTTACCAAGGGGTATCATATTACCCAGTTATTGAGTTGTGGAGGTCAGATAAGCAGTCGCTCCATGTGAAATATTGGTATTCAGCTGCATCCGGTTAGACTGGAAGCCGACCCCAACATAGTTGGGAAAAGGCTAGGCAGATTGATTGATTTTTGTTCAGTAAACAAGGTTAAAGCACAACACATTAAAGTCCATAAGGGCTACAGGGTCAATTTAAGTAACATCATACTGCAATGTTATATTGATTTGATGTCAATACCTGCCACGTCTGTGATGTCTTTGACACTGTCTATGTAGTTTCCTTACACATGCATCTGTGTCTCACGCTCCAGGAGCCACACTCTTGATTTTAATAATCCATTTACTGTTAGCCATCCCACTATATATATATTTATTTATTTCAGATCAAGATCAGATCCATAAGTTGTTAGTAAAAGTATTAACCTAATGTTAGTAAAAAAAACACACTATATACAAAATTGAAACGACTGACACCTGTGCAGCCGTATCCAGTGAGCCAGCATGGGGCTGTCCCATCTATCACACAATGCAGTTAGGATGCTGTGGGACCCGGCATTGGAAAATCTTCTTCTTCTTTTTTATTTTTTTTTCATAGATTCAAGAAGTTCACAGAGCTTGGGAGCTAGCACGCATTCTACAGAGAATGGAAGGAATGGAAGCACACTGTTTCCGTATAATGGCATGAAAACCATGGACCCTGGCCTCGGTAAACATCCCGGCAGCGCTACAAAAGCGTGGTAGACCCAACAGCATCCTGAATACATTCTTATACTGGACACGCAGGGCGTTGTATATGCCCTCAGCGTATATAGCTGGTACCTAATTTGTTTCCACAAATCTGGAATAAGGGACTAACCGCACTTATTATGTTCTGTTCAGCTTTTGTCCATAGACAACAACGATTTTGTATCGAGATGCGTACGCATCCGTTCAGCTTTCCGCGTCTATTCAGTTTTCGCGGCAAACAGGTATAAAGTGTTTTTATCATGCGAATGCTAAAGATAGAGTTCAGCGCTGTCCTGCCGCGGTCACAGTCCATGTTCATCGCCGAACGTAGTGGAACAGCGCTGAATGCTATGAGGGCTTTTCACAATCTTACTATGCTGTACGCGGCTGATAGAAGCAAAACTGTATAAGTGTGACCAAAATCGTTCAGCGAAACGCGAATGGAGCTGAATAAATGTAGTTAGTCCCTTAGTTGCCATAAAGTCTAAGGTGCTTTATATATTTTGGCATTTTATCACCTAAACCTGTATTCCTATCAATAAACTACAACTTGATTATTTTGTTTAGTTCTACAGGGTCAAATTAAATTAGCTAGCGAAACTCTGCAGACGTGATGGGTATCCAGAAAGCATTTTCAGAGCTCAAAAGGGCTGCCTGAGAGCTATGTTTGGTCTCATAAATACGTTTTTTTTTTCTCTAGCCTATGCTGTCCCACTGCTGGGCAAAGGCCTCCCTCTACTCCTTCCATCTTTCGCGAGCCCGCGCATCCTCCTTCCTGTTTTGACGGAACCTATCCAGTTCGTCCCGCCATCAACTACGTGGTCTGCCGCGACACCGTCGCACTGTCTCCGGGCACCAATTCTGTGCCATTTGGGCCCACAGTTGGTCCCGGCATGCGGCAGACATGTCCTGCCCAGTCCCATTTAAGTTGGGCAGCCTTTTGAGCCACGTCAGCTATCTTTGTTTTGGAGCGCAGTATTGTGTTTCGAACACGAAATAAATAAATACGTTTAAGTCTCATAAATTATTAACCTTCCCATGCCTTTTTATACTTGAATTAGCAATATTTGTAATAAAAAATCGATTCTATTATTGTATAATTTAACAACCTATTTTATGTACATAAAATTTCCTACATTCTAAGCAAATAAAGACCTATTTATTCTATTCTATCGAAAAACAAAAAAAAAAAAATATTTTTGTGTGTTTTGGCCTATAAATTGTGTTGGCACTTGAAATATCAGTTTTTATTGGGGAAACTTGACAGACGTTATGGGTATGGATATCTCAACACGATAAAATAAAAATTAAAAAGATTTGATGGAATTTTTTTGGAGTCAACGACCGCTGGTGGTGTTGTTACTTGTACTTGGTTGTGAACCTACTGTGCAAATATTTCGACACAAATGTATTTTTGTTATGAAATAAATAACTTAAACTTGACTTGAAGTATAAGTTGACAAAATCTATTTTCTTGTATTTTATCGTTTTTAGTAAACGATACCCATACTGTACTGTGGTCCAAGACGACACAAAAAAAATCTTTATTTGTTTTTGATTTATCATTTATAGTTATCGATATCCATAACGTCTGCGGAGTTTCGCTAGGTAATTTAATTTGTCCCATGTATAAAAACTTGCACCATTATTGCTGTCAAAAACTTTAGTTACGTAAAAAATCCGACAGAGCGCATGTGTCCCGTAGAAAAAAACGTGAGACGTAACACAAAAGATAAGCACAAGTTTTTACACGGATTTGCCAACTCACAATGTAAAAATAAATCTCGCTAGTATATATTATACCGTGTTAGTTTATATAATCCAATATTTATTCGGGCGTTCACTAATTGTATGCGAAAACTGTCAGTTCGGTATAGTTACTCTATGTAAAGATATGAGATAAGAAAATTAATTTAGTAGTTTCATGTTAACGTCTAACGGTGTTGCGTTTCGAGGTAATTAACAAATACCTTTGGAGTCTCGAGAAGGGGGCGAGATGGCAATCGTAACTTTGAGCGAGTTCGAAACTCCGTCTACCGAAGTTCCGACGTGCTTAGATGTTAGAGTGACTGATATTTGTGAGTGTACAAAAAGCACTTTGGTTGGAACTGTCAAGTCAGCTTAACATAATGACAATAAGCGTGAGGTAGCAAAATTAAACAATGTTTAGATGTAAAGGAAAAAAATATAGAATGTCGGGGTCCCGAAGTTCCCCTTATTGGTTATATTTGAGTGTAGTTACTTTAGTTTAGTAGAAGTCCCATGGTTTTTAACATTTAAGGAAATTAAACTTTGTGAAATGTGAAAACCCATCAACAGTCATAGAGTTGAGCATAATTTAGTTATCATGATTACTTTGCGTAACAGAATGTTATCATAGGGAAAATCCGGTAACATAATAAAACCGCGGCAACCGCGCAAAATCATTTAAATCCGCGAAATATGACCCGAACAATGCACTAAGGTTTCACATACAATTTGATCGATTGCCTAACATACAATGCTGTAAAGAAAAATATATTAGCCCCTGTGATGTCCATAGAACGATCCCCCTTGTACACGCCCTCTCTTGGCCGATTGCATCGGAAGCAGTAGAAATGCAGCGGGATTATGCAGCAATCTGCCATCAGAGGGTCCCCCCTCCACCCTAGAAATGTATCGTGTTGCCAGGATTAATTGGTGTTTACCCCCGGCTTGGGGGCAAATATTCTCGTATTATATCACGCGAAATTAGACCGATGTTGCGATGTAATGACAAATTAATAAAAACATCACATCCACACACATCGCGCATATACATCGCATCTACATCGCATCTACATGGCAACGCACAATTCTGGAGCGAGGACGTCCGGAAATGGAACGAAGATTCGGCAGGGTCGCGGCCTCGTGGGTAACCCAAATTGATTATAATTTGAGAAGAAACAAACGAAAACCCCAGCTTTTTGTATGTTTGGTTTTGAAAGGAATTGTACATCAATAATGAAATTACCATGACTTCCCAATACAAATAAAGGTGCAGATTGTCGCGCCAGTTTGCAGGAGCCTTAAAGGTATTTTCTAAACGTTACAGTTAAAGGCAACATTTGGTTGTAGATTAAAAAAAAAAATAGTTTTAATTATTAAATGGAGTACATACGAGTAACATAACATAACACACATACATATAAAATAAAATACCCCATGTTACTCTCAAGTATTTTTTGAGTTTATCCATTACAAACAAACATACAAAAAGAAACAAATCTTTTCTATTTTTAATATTAGTTTAGACAACCGCAGGTTGAAATGTGACATTCAATCACATCCTTCAATGAGGCCATCCTAGGACCCTAGATCCATCTGGGCCACATTTAGCAATCTATCAAACCAAGTATCAATTCAATCATATCCTGCAGTTATCAGATCATTGACCGCGGAACTGAGAGTTATTTACTCTCTGTACTTGATCAATATATTCCAGTTTAGTAACAGAACAGCTTAATTTTGAAGAAATATGGGAATTTTAAGGAATTATTTGGTGACGAGAAATGTCTCTCACTAAATTCTCTGTCGAAATACAAGGAATGCAATTGGACAATACGACGACGTCCGTCTTGATAGATGGGCTCCAATAAATTGTTGACTTAGGTTAGGTTAGGAATTGTTGCCTGCGCATAGGAAGGGCCCTCGAATGCCTTCACGCTCACATAGATACGTATGTATCGCATATTAGAGTAACTTTTAAACCGGAACAGCACTTACGTTTTTCGGAATGTTGAACCTATTTGGAGTGAAATGAGATGTTTTGCGAGGAATTCTCACGGTATCCTCGGTGGTGTAAAAAAATGCAAGTATAGAAAACTGCAAAGTCTAATAACAGTTTTTTTTAAGAAAGAAAAAAATGTGATCCATTCAATCCCGAAGCGACGTGCCGATTTGGGACTATGCACTTTTTGACCTGGTTTTTTATTTGTATTGTACACGGTAACAAAAAATCTGATGAGAGGTGTTTCTTAAAAAACACCCAATACCCAGGCAGACCTGCAACGTATTCTCGGCGTTCAGTCGGAAAGTCAAATGCATTGTCTAACTACGATTTCCCGGCGGGATCCCCGATCATATTCGATTCGGAAGACGTCTCTCATTGTCTGGCTTTACTAATGTATAAACGGAGCTATTTCGAACTTCAGACAGTTAGACTATTATCACGAACTAATCATACAATACCTACTCTGTGAAGGTCAATAACATAAGCTGTATATTTACTGCTCAGAAACATATTTAAAACGACCTGTTCTTGCACTGCACAAAAAGTTGTTAAAACTAATTTCAGGAGTCGTCCTTGTCCGTCCTTCAAATAAAAACTAGATAAAAACAATCACGAAATCGCAGTTTAAAAATGCAAGGATGACGTATAGCGGCGCACGCGTCGCCTCAGGCGTAGTATTTGGTAGGCTAATCGTTTATAATTAAAATAATAACAAAGGGTTAGCAACGAATCGTCCGCGGCCTGAACCCCGGTCATTCGCTAATTATACAACACGTTTAAACTAACCCCAAAATTTTGTAATCAGTATTTAAATTTTTAATGACTGTAATTGACAAGGATCAGTACTATACAAATCAAAATTCTATATGTATGCCGCTTAGTGGGAGTTCTACTGAGAAAGATGATTATCGTACTCTTTCGAAACAAAGAGATAGTTGACCATTAAAAAGTAGTTCGTGACATGTGTACGAGTCAATTACAGAACGCGTGGGTAGTGCAGCAGTTGTACACCGTCATAAAGAAGCTACAAAATTTTCGTTATAGGTTAAGGAATTTATAAACACAATAAATAATCGGATCGCCATAAAACTTTTGTCAAATGTCAAAGGTGAAAGAGACTGGGACAAGCGAAGCAGGTGTGTCCCGGCTGCATAGGGGCAGCTGCACGCTGACACTTTATAAAAGAAAAATACCTCATAAAATTATTATAATCGAGTATCGATATTTATGCGATGAAATATAAAATTGCACATAATATGATAGAAGACACAAAATATAAAACTGTTTTTAATTGACCTCGCAGAAAAACAAAGGATAGGATTCCAAGAATACGTGCAAATTGTACCTACGTGAATTCGATGTGGTCAAAAAACTAAGAACTATAATCCTGCAAGGCAGACCGTCTCAAATCGATAGCTATTAAAATCCAAATCAGAAACAATTGATATTTTTTTATCGAAGCCTCCTACGCTATTCAAGAACCTTTATATTTTAACAGCTTTAAAACTCATCAAGAAAGTCCCAAGTATGGTAACCACTTCCGGCAGTTCCGTTGCTGTAATGACGAGTTTAGAAAACATGCAATGATTATCAAGCATCCGGTTAGCATGGGAAAACCTGAAAACGGTTGGTTTCTGGTTAACGGCAACCATTACCAAAAAGGTTTATTCGTCATACGTGAGATCCGTTTTTTAACAACAATGTGTATAAATTGTTCCTTCCTAGTTCAGGACTTCAGCAACTATTGTTATACGCAATGAAATCAATGAAATCTTCTCAACACTTAAAACAACAGAATTCTCGTTGTTCACAAAGTGTACCTAGGCGAGCCGACTATCACCTGAAATCGTAATTAGACAATTCCCTGAAGGTTTTGACTCGAACACAATTTATGTTGTGTCGGCGTGGCGTTCCCAACAACTCAGCGGCTTCAATATCCTCAATATCAATTAAATCGACCATGTTTATATCCATTTTCGGGTAAAAACAACACAACACAATGAAAAAGATGCTATAACATAAAGATAAACTTTGACAGATACGATTTAGACCATGATTTGATCGCTTAAACTAGGGGTCGCCGAGGTTTAGCGTTAGACCATGATATGGTATATGGATTTTCGAAAAACTACGATTTGTTATATCATTTTTCTTTAAACCATAGTTTACAGACGTTTAAACCTGGGTTTTTAGTTAAACCGCTTTTTGTAATAAGACGGAAAAGGTATTCTCATTTAAACGCTACGGCCCGACAGTCTTCACTCTTCATGTATCCATTCGGTCACTTAGAGGAGTCTCGACGAACCAACCGATAATTGCATTAGCGAGAAACCAGTTTGTACATCACATGCCCTTTGACTGCACTGATTCTTTATGACGTACCTACCACATGAGAAATGCTCAACGTGGGTGTAAACTTATAACTTTTGTTACTACTTTGTGGTACTTTGGTGTTCTTAATTACTGCCTACGTGCGTGAAGTTGGATTTTTTACTAGTTCTAATGAAATGTTTGGAGGGAGTGCATTCGGGTTCCTTTGAATTTCAGTTTGAGCTTCAGTAATATAAATAGGTAACTAGTTCCAAACTTATTGGGACTCATATGTTCGAGCCGTTTGGGGTTCAAAAACAAGGGTCATGGAGTTCGAGTGCCCACTTAGTTTTATCGAGACATCGCCAAGCGGTTGGTCGACTCTTAACGTGACCAGAGGGTTGACCTATTTTTTGACCAAAGATTCAGTATTGCTATACAACGTGGAATTCTGCCAGCCTTTTGGACACTTTTCCTGTTGAGAGCGATGCGGACGAATTTGTTGAGGACCTATTTTATATACGTGTACATATTAGGTATTATTATTTTAAGACTGCTAGCTTTTAAATGTGTTATCTAGGAAATTAAAATTAATTCACCAGTAGGTAAGTATATAATATTTATTGTATTACCCAATCTATTAAAACGATAGAAAAGTTGCCATAAAGTTACGTCAAGAACGTACGCGCGTACGTGTATACGTGATACAATTAGAATTTCTGTATGGGAAGGATGTAGTCCCCTGTTTGATAAGTTAAAACTCATTAATCACACAATTAAATACCATGAAATATGTGCAAATGATGTTTCCGCACAGACGGTTCAGACAAACACCCATGATAAAAGTTTTCCTGTTTTAATTGGCTATTTTTCTCGTTCTATTTGTTAACACCAATTATGTTGACTTTGAACATGTTTTTGAAATAGTGCTGCTTGTAAATAAATTGCCACTTTATATAGTTGTTCCATAATGATGTTACAATAGTGACATTAATCAGAAGAATTTCAGTGTAAATTATAGCCCTGCCATATGCTCAAACAAAGAGATCTTAGTTCTAAGTCTTGATAATATTACGGGTGCAATGAAAAAATATTGCCTTAAAGATAGAAGTAGTGCTCATCAATATTTCAATCTCAAAGTAAACAAATGATAGGCAGGCAGATAATACCTGATAGGTTGGTATTTTTCCAAGGTTATTCACATTCCACGTTCTCCCAGTCTAGGCTAGCGTGCATAGACTCTACTTGAACTACACACACACGGTTTGATTTGTAACTTGTGTTTATAGTACCGTTAAGTGAAATTACCGTGGGCCGAGTATAAAACCTTGCGGTAGACGGTGAACGTTTTCTAGCTGACAAATAATGACGATGTCGGTAGTTGATGAAGGTGACATATTAATTATATTTGTACTTGTGCACTACAATTTGCCTATCTTTTTGATCAAATGATAACTATATATTTAAAAGGTGATTTTGTGTGGCTAATATGAATAAGTACGCGAAACGTCAGTTATTATATTAAGCAATGTATTGCGTCTACAGACTTTTTCAGATTAAAAAAAAAAACAAAATCATTTATTTGCCTAAATAAGGTACAGAAGGTTGGTAAAACGTACAAAAATGTTCTCTTATTCTGCCTTTAATTTCGGCGTGCAAATACAAAAAAAAAAAATCATCTTAAGTTAACGTGTGTAAATCCACATGTTCCATGGCTATCTATTATAGAAGAAGACTTGGAATATCATGTACAGGAATCAGGAATATCAAGCAGCAAAAAATATACGAGCTAAGGCAATACTCGTACTTATTAAAATGTCAGTACGGATAGAGTTCGTTAGATTGTTCTAAGAATTTGCCTTTTCGATGGACAGAAATCATTGTCCTCCTAGCCGTTTTGGGCAGATTTTCTTATACTTTACCGACTGGCAATGTCGACAATACGCACGCGTCAAGCACCTAACAATAAAAATATAAATAAACAATAATGAAAGTTGAATGACCACGGTTGGCGTTGATGACTCAGTTTCTACCTGACCGGACCAGTGTCGTTTTATTACAAACTTGTCTGTGCCGTGATCATCACAAAGACAGGAATTCCGTATCATCTCCGGCCGTAATAATTCTTTTTCTGACGATTGCAATTGGACTTGCGAGCTTTACGGGGTCTAGGTCCTTTGTGTGATTTACTGGTAATATTTCCATATTCACTTTCAATATTGAACATCTTTGAAAGCTTTAGTCTGTTCAGGTTATTTCAGCTCTTTTGAAATAGCTCGTCTAAAAATACAATAGCTATGCAGATTCCTTCGGTATATCGTACTTCTGATGACCTTAAAATACAATACAATCTACTCCAACTTATTAAAATAAACATAAATCGCTCTCAGTTTTTTCAAACACAATTTCCAATTCCGATGCTTTTCTGATCGTTAAGTTTTTACTTGCATTCTACAAGGTCTTAAACTAAAAGGCGGACTGTTCCGAAATTCAAATCAAATCACATCCACCGTTCTGACCCCATAAGTCGGGGCATGCGCAACGGCCGAGGGCCAATGCGCCCGCGCACGCTTCTAATGACAGAGGGGAGGAGCGCGCGCGGGGAGCGACGGACCGGTCGCGCAGCACCAAGGTAAGTACATGCCATAAGGGTTTGTATCCAGCTGATTTGATGGGGCATAACAGCTGATTTTATGGATACTTGTGCATTCAAGTGAAGTCAATTTCTTAAACATTGTAACAAAAATGTTCATGCAGTAAGTAATACTCGTACGTAAAATATTCTGCTCTGTTTATAAAACACTTTTATTATTTAAAATAAACAGTTTACAGCACAATTATTCTGTATTTTAGCTGTTACTGTTTATATTTTGCATTTACATTTTTAACCTTACACTAGGTAACAAAAGAAAAATATTCAATGTGAAGACAGGTGGTAAAGACTAAGAACCTTCCTTTCTACGCATTTAATATTTAAACTACTTTTACATTGTAGAAAATTACAAGGTTTTAACTTAAACCTGCTGCCATTGAAAACTGGCGTCGTATAAACAGTAACATACCATTGCCCGTCCGGGAACCCGTTCGCTGTCCCCCCGGCACGCCCGGTTAGAACTCCTAACTTTTTATTTTACAGCTCACCCTTTGTGGCTTAGGCTCGCGTGAATGCCCTACTACTTACCGACCGGCAACTTTGTTCCTTTTCTAAGGTGCTTCCACGTCACTTGTTAAAAGTTTCGCGCCAGTTCGGTAGTGAAAATTATGGTGGCTTATAATTGTGCTGTTCTATGTTCTAGTAAGTAAACAACGACTCAACCATGCGTTTTAAAGACTCTTACAGACTCACGCGATATCGCGGGCGCGACGCGACACTTATAGGACAATTTCTTTGTCGGTGCCTGTCGCGCCCGCGATATCGCGTGAGTCTGTAAGAGCCTTAATGCGCTACAAGAGGAGATCAGATACGCTATAGTATCACAAAAAAATACAACAAAAGTCCGGGTGAAGATAATATCACAAACGAGCTTCTAATCTCAGAACCGTTGCAAAGCGTTTTCCAACCACAATTTGACAATATTTATTGAGAACTGGATCTACTCCGGAGCAATGGTCGGACTCGACTACAGAACTTCTCCACAAAAAAGGCGACCGTAGTAGTGACCTTAACAATTATAGACCCATCATTCTGATGTCAAGCGTGTACAAGGTGTTTTCTAAATTAATTATCAATACAATTACTAAGGCCCGTATTTATAGAACGGTACGTAATACTCAAGCATTACTTAAAACTAAATTCAACCAATCCAATGGCTTGGATCTAGTTTTAAGTAATGCTTGAGTATTGAGCAAAGTTCTATAAATACGGGCCTAATACTTTGGATGAAAATCAGCCAAGCGAACAGCAGGTTTTCGGAAGAACTTTTCAACATGTGGTCCATACCACACACAAGTCATAGAAAAAGCTAAAAAGTATATTAAATCACTTTATATGTGTTTTGTAGACAAAAAAAAAGCATTTGATTAATTGAATCACAACTCAATTATGGGGAACGCTACAACAAGGTGTCGACACAAAATACGTAACGGTGCTACAGGAATTATACAAGAAGGGCTGTGCAATAAATAGGCAGGAACGGGACGGTGAGAAGTTTCCCATATGAAGAGGCCTTCGGCAAGGTGGCTCAATTGTGGAGAGGTGGAAACTTGATTAGAAAAAGAAAGGATTGAGAGTCAACGGAGAATACATACTCGTATTATGTATTCTCCGTTGACTCTCAATCCTGATCAATTTGAGGACTATGGCATGCTATGCCATAGTCATCTTCGCAGAAAATACGACAGATTTGGCAACCATGTTTTAACGAGTTGACAGAAGAGAGTAAAGTGGGCCTGTAC
This sequence comes from Tiliacea citrago, assembly GCA_963921375.1. NCBI lineage: Eukaryota > Metazoa > Arthropoda > Insecta > Lepidoptera > Noctuidae > Tiliacea > Tiliacea citrago. The sequence continues at coordinate 5,542,673 of OY992788.1, read as the reverse complement.
ACAACATTACAAAAACAATTCTATTTAGCACTATCATACCTACAATTAAAATATTAAATCTTAAATAATTAAAAATGCACCGAAGCAAAAATTTTATGTTGCATGATAGAAATTGTATTATTTAAGTACAGGCAAAACATAATAATTAAAAAAAAAAGTGTAATTGGGTAGTAGAATACATTTATTCTACTACCCAATTACACTTTTTTTTTTTATTTAAGTAAGCTATGATTACTGAGTAGCTATAATATGGTAGGTAACCTGTATTGGAAATAATTTATGGAGCTGTATTTGAATTGTTTTGGCATGATTCCTGGTTTTCAATTGAGATTTATTTCTTGTAATACGTAATACGTATCGGGTACTGTTTGGCATTGGATTATTATAGAATCGCTAACATATTATATCACCTCAGACTTGGAACGAAAACGTGATCAGAGCACGCAGAGCTTTCAATTCCTTTCTTCTGGCATGAGGTTTCAGTTCCTGGATGAGAATAATCCTTGCCATGCGGGGGTCAATTTCAGGCTCACAAATTGTATTATGTTTATTTATGGAATATTATGCTGCATCCGTTATCCGGAAAAGAACTAAGAGAACAACAGAGTAAGCAAGCTAAAGTGGCAGTGGGCTGACCATGTTTGTCGAAGGACCGATGGCTGGTGGAGCAGACGAGTCCTGGAGTGGCGACCGCGTATCGGCAAGCGTAGTGTGGGACGCCCCCAGCTAGATAGACCGAAGACCTTAAAAAGATGGCTGGGACGGACTGGATGCGGAAGGCGGAGGACAGGCCTATGACCAGCAGTGGACTGCAATAGGCTGTGTTGATTGATTGATTATGCTGCATGTTACTCATTCTCTGAACTTTAGTTTTGCAGGTGATGGTGTAAGAGTGAGCTATTCTGTAAAAATACCAACGAGAAAACTAAGGTGAAGTGAGCTGTCATTATTTACATTGATGCTAGGGATGGACACTATGTATTGATGCTCACTTCACCTAAGTTTTCACGGTGAGATATTTACAGAATAGCACTACAGGTGCAATGACACCTCACTTCACTAATTGTCACGGTGAGATTTTTACAGAATAAGCCGGCTGATTACAGTTGCTACGTTAAAATAATTACAACAGTAATATCGACAAAACTAACGTGGTTAACGATTACGACTACGATAAAAAGCGAGCGGTTCAAGTGTCCCTTATCGATTTATTGAACCCTAGATAACGTTTTATCAATTGATATCCAAACCATAGGTACAGTTAGTTTTACAGTAAAATATTATGTTTGTGGAATAGATACTGAATGTTGGTAAATAGGTATTGATTGAGATTATTGGCTAGCCTACTTATGGGCCTTGGCGTCGCTTGAGTAATAAAAAATTACATTACAAGTGGATACCGCTGGAGTATTCTGTAAAAATCTCACCATGAAAATGTAGGTGAAGTGAGCTGTCAAAAGTGTTAATTCCTTACATCAGTAGTGCTATTCTGTAAAAATCTCACCATGAAAACTTAGATAAAGTGAGTTTGAAATGAGTTGTTTATCCCTACCCGCAGACAGGATGACAGGTCACTTCAAGCTCACTTCACCTTAATTTTACACGGGGATTTTTACAGAATAGACAGGTGGAATGAAAGTTCAGTTCACCTAAGTTTTCACGTTGGTATTTTAATAGAATAGATCGGCAGGTCTAGCTTAGGTAGCGTTACACACATATTCCTTCTGTAAGAGATCTCTTCTTGACCAAATTGATGTAAAAAAAAAACTAAATTTACCGCATTAGTTCACAAGTATTATATCTACCTATATCAGTACCCCAAGTGTAAGTTTGCAAGAGAGTAAACGTAACTAGCGCGTTTGCGTTAAGATTATTATTCTCACCCTTATATTCTTAGCATTATGATCTATCGGTCAAATTTTAACGCAAACGAAATAGTTACGTTTACTCTCTTGCAAACTTACACTTGGGGTACTGAACGAATGCGGTCAATTTCTTTTTTAATAACCGCTTCTGTTTTGCATTTTTTTTTATAACTTGAGAGTTAGGTAATGAGTAGTGGTGATGATAGTTGTAGTACGTGTTTTTTAAATAAATAAAAGTTGAGCACCCTTTACAATTTTTCTGTGCTATGTGATAAAGAGTTTTGAAGTTTAAAACCAGCATAACACGTCAAAATATTTTAAGTAGAATCAAGTATTATTATTACACGACAAAAATGTAAACTAATAATGCGTACAACGTAATATCTAATTGGAGTTATCAATAAGCACAATGACACTAAGTCAGTGTTATACAAGTAGGTACATCTCAGTTCAGCAACCCCAGATAATACTTATGTCAACAAATACAGTGGCGTTGTGATTACAGTACCTAATTAAATATTACTTGTAACAAGAGGAAAGTCCTGTTCGTTAGTGGCTTATTTATTAATGCTATCAGTTTTTAACGGAAGCTCTTTTGAGATAGCCTAAATCAAAAAGGGTAAAAGGATAATTTTAATTAATGAAAGTCGTTGTTGATAATTTATGATCGACGTGTAAGGTCGGCGGCAAAAAGATATGCACACTCGGCAATGTTACGGTTTTTTTTTTTGCTTTCGCTTTTTTTTTTTTGTTGCTGCTGCTACAGTACCAGTAACAGTACTAGTAACATTATTGTTTACAGTATGGTATTAGTAATTTGGTACATCAGAAAAAAAAAATGTTTAAGAGTGCGTATGAAGCACCTTATCTGTCAGCTAGAAGTTCGAAGTAAATGTGTAACATAACGTAGGCTTGTAGAATAAATATCGGTATATCGATATTTTTCGGCGATATCTATTATTTCGATACATCGATATAAAATATCAAGTATCGAAAACGTATCAAATACAATATATTACTATATTATTATTTATGTACAATAACAAAACTGTTTTCCCCACTGACTAAGACCGCTAGAATTCAGAGCCGTAAAAAACAAACTTATTTTTATCAATGTTTTATTAGTTTAAGGTTTTATCAGAAATATAATGTTTCTAGTTTGGAATTTCTATGAATAAAAAACAAACAATACAATTTCAAAAAAAGTTCATATACTTTTTAGAAAATTTCGCCGATATATCGTTTTTTTTTTAAATATCGATCCATACTTTTTGGCACTTCTTGCATCCCTAACGTAACAGCACGGACTTCTTGGCGGGAAAGTGAAGCGTCATGTTAGCAGTTTTGTTTTATTTTCTAAAATTTGTGTTTAGCCGAATATTAATGTGTAATAGTGGTGGATTATTAACCATTAAGTGTTCGTGAACCTGCATTAATGTAGGCAAATGAAACAAAACAGTGCAACATCACTTTAAGTTCTCTCAAGAAGTCCGCGCGAGGTTTCAGTAAAGTGCCGCGTCTTTACTTAAATCCAAGGGGAGTGGGGCGGGGATATCATCAATCATCTTTATCATGCATTGAGTGGAGTTCATTTCATAATTATTTAAATAACTTTGTACTTGTTACCTAATTTTACATGACACTGGCTAAATGCACAAACCGTGCGAAGCCAAAAAGAAAAAAAAAAAAAAAAAAAAACGTAACAGCACTCAAAAGTACCTGCGGCCACCTGTCTCTGCTATGTAGGTACTATTAAAACTTTTGACATGGTGACATAAGTGGTTTTACCAGCTCAACTTGTATGAATTTAAGTTTCCACTACTCCGATACCGTACGGTTCTAAAAACACTTGAAAATCAATGGATTTGTAAGCAACTAAACATGATTGCGTATGCATAAGTATTTTAGAAGTGTTTACTTAGTTCAGTTCCAATTACTACAAATACTAGCATGAGAGTATGAGTAAGCGAAATACAGTTAGGCACACCCTGCTGACCTGACTATGAAAACACGTTACCGTCATGCGAACCAAATCATGTCTACCTACTAAAGCTTGGCTTGTATCATTTCAGACTGAAAACTACTGCAAGAATCCAAGGCATTAACTTCAACTTTAACTCAACATAGTGCACTCTACATCTGAACTAAGTAAGGCTTAATAAGGAGTGCAAATTAAGGTGGATCAGCAGTGGTTGCCCGCGAAATTAAAATTTTCTTACGTTTTTTGCAATTTGCAGGTCAGTGTCAGGTTGTAAGTATCTTGATCAAAATATGATTCGCCAAATATATGTATTTAGAGACTTATAATCATTAATACATCACTCTTAGTTAGATTTGTTTCCTAAAAACTTTTATCAAAAATTTCCCTAATAATTTTTTAACAAATCTAACTAAGAAAAAAATAATTTAAAAAAATATCCTCGGGCTACCACCGCGGATTAACCTTATGCAAAACAAAAGAGCTAAACTGATTAAAAAATCAAATCGAGAACCTTCCTTGTTCTTCAATCAGGTACAAAAACCCTGGGACGGCAGTTATGAATTAATTTCCTGAAAACAGTAGATTTTTGTGCACACAGAGACATAACTACGGTTAGCATAAACAGTCAAGAATACCAAAACAAGCTTTCATCAATACAAAAACTCAAAAGAACATGCAACAGCCAAACAATTATGTACTTACAAAACAATCGACGTGTTTCTATTCATTTATTGACCAAGACCCAACCACACCTAAATTCGTACATGTCGCCAGCGTACGTTATCACGGTAATAGGTGACCCACATTTATCACTACTTAAGTGACGCTATCTAACTGTGGTATCATACATTACTGCTCGCCTACTAAATCGGTAGTAGAGTTGAGTAGCTAAAAGTTTTACGTAAGTTCAATTTAATTTTATATTAAAACTAGCTACGCCCCGCGGTTTCACCCGCGTAAGTCTCGACCCCGTGGGAATATCGCGATAAAAAGTAGCCTATATCTTAATCGAGGGTGTCAGCTACCTCCATACAAAATTTTATCAAAATTGGTCCAGCCGTTTGACCGTGAAGAAGTAACAAACATACACACACACACTGACAAACTTTCGCCTTTATAATATTAGTGTAATGTGATGATTATTATTTTATTTTAAATCTGTGTGCAAAGGACTCCGTTTCCTTTTCTATTCCACTCGGTCTTGCTAAATACGAACCAATCAAGTCCACAGGAGAAAAGTTCGTCAAACCGAGCAAAAGAGAAAAAAAAATCACCCCCACTTTTGGATGTAACATCCGTCATATTGATTTTGTTCTCATAAAATGTAGTTTATGCCACCCGAACTATAATAACAAATATATTGGCACCTTATTCATCGAAATTGGAGGAGTAGTTTAGGCGCTATGGTGGAACATACAAGAAACATAAAAAACCTTCCTTTTGGGTTTACCATCAGATAAAATCTAAGGAAAATTGTGATGTTTCAGACAAGATATTATAGCTGGCTGGTGAAAAACGTTATACTCTTCTAGATAAAGGCTGACTAGATACTGTACTAAAACTGTTAATAGGCTCAGAATACCCTGCTGGTAATGTGAGACTAAGGTACCTAGGTAAAGTGAGTCAGAAATCACAGGAAAAATATTTTGCGAGTCAGTTTTTAGTTTAAAGCATCTTGATAAAAGAACAGAGGTGGCCCAGTGGCAGAGCAGTGGTGGCCCAGTGGAGAGCAGTGGTGGCCCAGTGGGAACGACCACGACTTACGAGTTGTGGGTTCGAACCCAGGCAGGTGCTTTACTTTGTGTAAATAATTTCATAACCACTGCTCTCAAAACGGTGAAGGAAAACATCATGAGGAAACCGGCATGTCCTAGAACCAAAAATTCAAAGACATGTGACATCTACCAACCCGCACTGGGCCCGCGTGGTAGATTTACAGCCCACTCCCTCTTGAAGAGAGGAGGCCTGTGTCCCAGCAGTGGGAACATTATAGGCTGATTATGATGATCTTGATAAAAATCAATGATTTTATTTGTAATCATGTCATGCAACCAGTATACAAATTGAATTAACATTTAAGGCTCTTACACACTCACGCGATATCGCGGGCGCGACAGGCACCGACAAAGACAATTCCTTTGTCGCTGCATGTCGCGCCCGCGATATCGCGTGTGTTTGTAAGAGCCTTTAATCAGTTCCATATGTCACAATTTCATAGCAATTTTCATACAAAGGACAGTGATAACCCAATTCGACCTTGGGCATCACACACAGTATACCTACAGTCTTGCAAACCATTCAAACGTTTTAAAATTGTGCTTGATATTCAAAACTACAAAAGGCAAGTAAGTACTAAGATATTTTAATAGAATTTGGTCAAGCGGAAGCGCTTATATTAATTATTTGGTTGCTGCACACTACAATGAAAAAACTTTAGTATACAAGTGAAACACGTCATTTAAATACAAGCAAAAAAATTTGCAAAAAAGCAAAAAAATTATAAAAGAAACACATAGAAATATAGTAACACACCACTACTTCATGACCACCAACACACACACAATCACAACAATAACACAAATTAATCTCCAAAATAGTAATAAATTATTAATTAATTATAAATTATATTATTAAATTTATTAATTATTTAAAAACAAATTAAATAGTAGACAGTTTTAAATAATATAATACAGTTTATTAGGCCTGTATTTAAATGCTATTGTACAAAAGTGAAACACACCATTTAAATATGGCATAACTTAAATAGGGTATAACTGAAAGAAGCAAAAATTTTATAAAAGAAACACTTAAGTAGTATCGTAGCATGCACATAATGAACAAACTACAAAACATTACAAAAAACATCATTAGCAAATAGTGGCACACCTCTACTTAACTTTTTAATTTCACGACCAACACAACATAGGTATTATATACATTTTTATTTTCATGACAAACATGAACAACACACACACAATCACAACAATAACACAAATTAATCTCCAAAATATTGATAAATTATTAAAAGCAAATTAATTAGTAGACAGTTTTAAAATAATATAATACCTACAGTTTATATATTTAAAATAAATGCTATTTGATAAAAGCTTTTAAATATGTACAAAAAACTATAAAAATTCTACTGATTATTTTGGACATAATATACCTACCTACTTGGCATGTTAGCATTACATGACTGTCTGTAACTTTAAACAATTATTATCACATGCTTTTAATGCTCACTGTACAAAATACCCAACAATTTTTTTACAATTGCAACACTGACTGAATATAGAAAAGCCATTGAAGGTATCGCCTAACCGCAAAAAGCGCCACGCTATTTAGTCACTAGGTTTTATCGCAAACAGATAACAAAAAACAAAAGCAAACTGTGATAACATCTAAAAAGACAAAAGAGGTTAATTCTTTTTATCACATTGTGTAACAAATTTTACGTCATGCCGTGATAATGAGCAATGATTACCTTGATATTATTATAATGAAGTCAAGTTCAATAAGATGTCTTGGTATTATAATAAATACCTTTTATATTAGTCTTAACATTAAAATTGAATGGAAATGTTTGCATCATTTCCTTATCGTTCATGCAATACTAAGTGTCAAAGTCAATATGATCAAAAATCATGTTGCATGCGAGTGATTGGTTTGTTGAGAATGTACACTATGTTTTACTATTCTCAGCAACTTAGGTTTTAGTGTCAACTATTAATTTTAATTTGGACTAAAAAAAAAAATACATTGGTAACACTGGTTACCATTATCAACTTATTGGTAAAGATCAAGTCAAGTTCTCATATTTTAATATATAAAAATAAAACCTTTATGTATTATCAGACCACATAGATCCAAACCGTGTTAGTAAAGAAAACCTAAAACTAATGTTAGTATCCTAATCATAATCTTATGCTTCAATCTGGAGTCGGACGGCGGACCTCATACTATGCACACAGTATGTACTTACTTGTAGACATTGTCAAATTCTGCCATTTTGCTTCCTTTTAAATCAATGCTTATTAATTAGTTACAAGTTCATTAGAAGAAAATTAAGTCATACAAAACACCAGAACAGCTGTACCTACCTATGTACTAATTATTTGTTATGGATGTGTGCAAAGTTAATAACTCTACATGAACTAAAACAGACGTGTTATAATAGAACCCAGTCATACTTTATTAATTTACTCAAAAACATGCAAAGCACAGAAAAGTTTCACAGCAAAACAAAACATAATCAAACAAAGGAAACCATAGTATACAATAAGTGAAAACCCATTATTGTGACAAAAGATTTGAAAAGAAAAACTTTTTATAGTATTAATTCTGTTGAGGTGTTACATGTTTTTATTTCTTTACAAAATAGCCCAGCACCCTGATGCTAATTCAAACTCTTGTGCGGTTTATTGAGTATCAAAGAGTGAAAAAATAAATTATGGCAGTCTGTGTGTTACCATATAGGTACTATAAAAATAACATCATGATGATTAAACCTTATTTTTTTATTTAATAGAAATATTAAGACCTAGCTGATGCTAGATGTTGCTATGTCCCTATTAGATATTCTTAATCTAAAATAAGTGTTAAATATATATAGAAATACCAAATATTGTACCAGCTATTGTGTAAATATTTCTTCATAATATAAAAAATAAGGTACTCTTGTAGCACCTAAACCTTAAAACCTTCTATTTTAAAAGGCAGTAATTCTGCAGTTTTCTGAATTTCTGATAGCATTAAATTATGGTTTTAGTGTAATGAATTCATACATGCCTAAGTATAGAATGAGAAACCAGGCATGTAGGTACATTTTAATGGAAATTAAGCAGTTCTACCTGCCCCTAAGACTTAATTTAAGTGGTCTTATTAAAATAATTAGGTAAGTGTGTAAACATGTAAAATAAAGTTAAGTGAAATTTGTTTGTAAAAGAGAGGCATGTAAGGTTAAAATTATGTAGGCAGATCCAGTATCTTACAAAAAAGTAAGGCAGTCGCGACAAGTCTACGTGACAGACAAGTTTTGCAAGAAAAGTTCAAAACTAGACGTTTGTATAGCATTTACTGTTAGCTAGAAGCTAATTAAATGCCAAGGTTATTATTTTTGGCAGCCAGCTAGCTATACGAAATATGTAACCATGTAAACAATTTAGTAACAATTAGTTAACACTGAAGCCATGTTACAGAGATCCTATCTGTAAAGTATCGTGTTTATTCGTAATACCTCCGATAAGAGCATCGAAATATCTTACGAGGCCGATTTTTTGTCAGTCTACAATTTCAAATGGTAATAAGTCGCGTCGCGGCACCGCGGCCCAGCATTCTATTCCGAGGGCGTTCAACCGAACTAGAGCCGCTTAGCAACACCCAAAGTTTTTCACAATGGCCATGACATCGAAATCAAACAGCCTCCGGTCACTGGAGCATTGACTCTCAGAATATCGCGACCGCAAACAAACTTAATAAATGTACCTACGAAACAAACGTGAGCGCATGTTTCGCTAACTTAGATCAACAACAATTCACCTGTCAGAAGACTCGGAGCTGTCGTATCGTTCCAGACATCTCCTCTTCCTGTCGTCGCCGTCCACGGTGTTCGCATCAGAAAATTTTCGGGAATACGTACCGCCGACCGCGGCGCGTTTAGCGGCCACGCCGCGCGTATCACTTTTCTCACACGAATCACTCGTTTCCAGTTCCTTGTAGAACGATAACTTTACACTATCGCCGTCAAATGTTTCGCCACTGCACTTTTTTGTGTCACCAAGTCCTTTATCGGGCGCGGAAAAAGTTAAATCGTTCATTTGTTTCGGGCCGGCGCGGTCCTCGAGCGACCCATCCGCCATCTTTGAGCGCACGAGTGTTTTGTCGCGAGTTTCCGTGCGACGCCACGGCCAGCATGGGCGCTGTCGTCGCGCACTAAAGGTGCGGAGCGCGGCGCGAGGGGCGGTGTGACGTCACGGCGGCTGCGCGGCCGCGGGGGCAGATCGCGGTGACGTAAGGACTCCGCCCCGTGCATGTGCAGGGGCGCTGTCATTGGCCGCGCGTTACGCAACGCGAGCCTATTCAAATACCGGCGCGAGAAGGGAGCGTAGGATGGCGTAGGACTCGGCGGCGATAGGGACAGGCCCATCCCAGCCCTAACGTAACAAATAATGCAGCGTAATGACGGTGCACACACGAGCGCGCACACTGCCGCGAGCACGCTCGTTCTACATTAACAAGTGCATCCAAATTAATGACACGTTCCACCCTCTAGCTTTTTGAACATTATCTTAATTTCCGATTACACACTTATGATGCAAGTGATTCGATTTCAGAGTTTGGATAGATATGACTACATAACTAATTGGTAATTTTCTATAAGTTATTAGGTAGAACGAAAGAAAACTCTTGGAAACAGTATGTACAGGAACAGTGTGTATAGGTAGGTAGGTACCCACCTAGTCTACAAAAGTCCCTGACTACGAGGTATCTTACTGGCCAACCTACCCAATTTAATAAAAGTAGGTTATTTATATCAATGACGTCATCCACAATTCCTCATTAAGTTCTACAGTTTAATATTTACATACGGAACCCTAAAATCTTTATTATAAGCATGTATACCTAATTAATAATCAAAATGATAACGAAAGAATTCCGGACTCGATTAAAAGTTGTAGGTAGTACCTACCTAGTTAATATTTCCGTAGAATATGTTTATAACTACATAAAATAAACTATTTATAATATTGAATTTTTCAGTAGACTAGAACCTCCTCCTTTTTTGAAGTCAACCAAAAACATTTTTTTTCTTTACATTTGTCTTTCTCGATGAGGTAAGTAGGTGCGTAGTTAACTTCCTAATATTTGACTAGGTCGGTAATTTACATACTATGATAAAAACATCGTTTTATTATATGGTATAAATTAGCTTGTATCGTTATTTATTTCTAGGTACCTAATCATTCGGTATTTCCTTTAATTCCCAAGTAGGTATTCCTTTCCTCTATTATCAACAGCTGTTTCATTGAAACCATTTACCTGATTGGCTTGTAATATTACCTGTCTAAATATCAAATCCAATGCTAATCGAATCTTTACATAACAGAGACACGGTACATTTTCCCTTGTAATCTATCAAAGTGATTGCTTCAAATCCACCCCAACCTAATGGTGCCGTCTCTTTCACACGCTTCGACCGGATTTCCCGCCCAAAAATGCGTGCGAAATGTAGTACCTAGGTAATGAACATGTTGGTCATGGTCAGTATACGATAAAATGTTCGTCTACCACTGGCATCAACTAAAAACTTCAATTATCCTGTAAGCCCCACACAGCACAGCACACGTTATGTACAGTCAGCAAGATTTTGAAATCACAATAAATGATTGATTAACTAAAAATCGTAACATGTATACTTATTAAATAATATTTAAAATTGAAATTAGATAAAAATTCTTAGGTATTTTAAACACTTACCTACCTTTTTATTACATGAAATGCTAAAAAAGCAGTAGCTTAGGTCTAGGATCAGATTATGGTTATGTAATCTGAAGGTCTATGTACTGCTGCAAGCAAAAATAGTCCTTAAGGTGTATAGATATGAAATTTCTCGATAGTACATAGACCTTCAGATTACATAACCATAATCTGATCCTAGATAGTACGTACATAAGTACTTACGTATTTCCGAAAATAATGTATTTTTATAAAATTAAATTATTTTTAATATGTTGAAGTATCAGTATTGTATTGTAACCTTCGTTGCTGACTGTACCACTCATTAGGTAAATATAAGATATAAAAATATTTTATTGACATTAATTAAGGAGTTACATTTTAATTTCCCTCCTAATTAACTCCTGTGCTAGGTGGTACCTGTGTTACAGGAGTCAGTGTCTTCCCCTGTTTTTGGAACAATAACAATAAATGCAATAAAATTTAAATAACACAGATGGATAATAAAATTTTAATCCTTTGCAATGATTAGTAATCGTACGTTTATGAGTTTCAATTCAAGTAGTCGGTCAATATCGATGATATTGTCTATGACTAAGTATTTATACCATTTCGATAGAAAAGTCCTGACAAAAAGCCAGACATTTGTAAAAGAACGTCCGGAGATTTTACTTTTTAATCATTGATATGGTTTTTTAGTATCTTTAAAAATGTTATTAATATATTTTTTTATCAGTAGACCGTACTTACATCATTGTACGTTTTATATTTTTATTTAAAAAAAATCGTCTCAAGTAGAAAACTCCGGACAAATGAGAAAGCCGGGCAAAGTCCGGAGGGGGGTCAAAAACCCGGACATATCCGGACGGATGGTAACCCTAGTCGTGTATGCAGAAGGCTATGGATCATGTCATTGTGTGTAACTTCTTTCGATCATAATGCAGTCAAGCGTAAATGGAATTCCGTACTTACCTACCCAAATGGTGGGGGGTTCCGTAACCCTAATTAGTAATTCTTGTTAAAAAATAAAAAGAAGGGCAACGCGTTTTTGTTTTGTTTTCATCGAAGTCCCGTGAATATTTTAACAATAGCTGTTTGAATTTCTGAATAATCTATGCGCTTATTGCTGATAGACAATTAAGGATGCCTTTTTACCCTCTAGCTTTATCTAATTTGGTGTTTTTTTTTGCTTCTACTACTTGGAAAAGTACCTACATACCTGTAGGTAATTAACGAAGAGAAAGGGTTTCATAAAGGTATACTGTTGAAACTAATTTCTCAGTGACTTCTTCTAAAGGAGACTAGGAGACTATCTGCATGTTGTAAAATTCTTATCTAGTTACCTAAGTAAAGGAATTGTAATTTAGGTACTGTCCTTTAAAAAGCTACTATAATAGCGATTATATTGAAAAATGTACTTAAATGATTGCAGGGTGAGCCAATTAAGTAGTAGGTTTAATTTATATTCTATACAGGGGGTATTTTAATGGAATAAGCTGAATCCTTTGTTATGTGCCTACTCGTCTGTATCAATACATCAATAATACTTAGATTATGCAGGATTTGAATCAATGTTTGAAAAGTAATAGGAAGACATTTCTAAAAATCATAATCATAGCCTAATTTCTTTCAGTTATTACATTTTTTTAACTACTTAGGTATTTTTTTTGTTTAATTTACAGTGTATGAATCTATTTAGGTACTTACTTACCAAATAAATAATTTCATTAAATAATAATAAAGAAACAATGTTTTTTTTTTTCGTTTTGTGCTGCAATTAATATTGAAGAGCATGACAATACTTTTTGCTAACATCGAATCCTACCTATTATGTATAATTATAGACCAGCGTTTCTTTACCTTTTTCAGCCACGGATCCCTAGGAAATCAAGCGCAATTATCTAGGACCCCCTTAATAAAAAAAACAGCAATAAATTTTGGACCATTTATTTTAGTGCTACAAATAATAAAAAAACCGGTCAAGAGCGACTCGGACTCGCGCACCGAGGGTTGTACGTACGTATTTTTTCCTGTAATCTTTACATAAACTTCTAACACATAGAATAATTTTAGATTTTTATCTATGCAAACTTCGGACATATGGGGGGACGGTATTTTTTTTAACATTTTTCATCAAACGCCGGAAACAATGCAGCCTAAAAAAAATAATGTCCAAACAGCGCTCTTTCATATGATACTCCTAGTAGACTCCATTCGAATTTTTAAGACCAGGGGGTCTCAGGCCTTGTTGCAAAAAAGTTTTTTTTTTTATTTCTTTCTTGTTTGCAAAATAGTTGGGCAAAAGTAATCTAAAACTATCTAAACAGTTCTTGCGCTGGTCCCATTGCCACCAAATTAGAATCTGATGAGGGGATCCCATGGAATTCTAGGAAAATTTGGTGAAGTGTAACTGATGATGAAGACCACAGAGGGCCACCGGAACTATTATAAAATACTTAAGTATTTTACGGGTTGCGATTTGATTAGGCAGTTTAGTATGGTTGCTAAGCAATTTATGCTCGTCACAATGCATATGGTGAAGTCAACACCAGTGCCAGTTATCATGGGCAGGGGCTTTAATTAGCTCAATAATTAGAGCCCCTGCATCCGGAAAAGCAATATTTTGTAAAAAGTGATGTTGCCTTTAGGCTATTGTAAATAAAAAACTGACTCACGACTTCCAAAAAAAACACTACCTACTAAGTGAAAAATAACGTTAATTTCGGAAGTCGGTGGCAAAAAATTAAAATACTGATCCAACGACACCGATTTTTTGGAACCAAACACGAGAACGTTTTTTTGGAAGTCGTTTTTTTTTTTTTTGTAAAAAGTTTTTTGTCTTCGTTATTAGAAATGCGACCTTTTAGTGACATTTATTTATTATTGTTAAATAGTCCAGAGATGAGACTGCGGACCCCCATCGGTATACCTACTCGCGGACCAACCAAAGATTTTCCAGCTGAAGAATCAATATCGAACCGGCCGCATTAAAAGCTCGCTTTGACTTTGCCTTTCATACGCTCCGGGCTACCGGGTAGTCGACGTCGGGTACATACCGGGGTAAGCGACATCATCCATCTAACCTATTCCGAACTATGTTAGGGTGGGTCCATGTCAGTCTCAGTTGAATAGATACCAGTATTTCCGACTGCCTATCTGACCTTCACAACCGAGTTACTGGGTAACACGATACTCCTTGGTACTGGTTGTCTGACTTTCGGGCTTTCGGGTTTCTAACTACCCGTAACAACTGTCAAAGATCTTCGAATGACAGCTGGGACCAACGGCTTATCGCGTAGTGTCAGAGGCACGGAGGGGTCGGTTGTAATGGATGGTCACCCATCCACGGATGTCTCGGCAAGAGTAGCTTACCCTTCAATCGACCGTGCGAATGTTATTAATTAGCCGCGAGGCCCTCACCAAGTAACTACCCGGGGCGCCACGTCTATCCAGTGTGATAACGCCTACATGACGCGTCCCATAGAAACAGGGCCCCGAAGCTCGAACCACCTGTTGCATTTATGTATCATACAGGTAGTTTCGAATACTGCCATCTAGTTTTGTAAGCGTAATACAGGATATGTCAGAATGTACAAGCACCGATGAATCGACTGAGTTCGTCTCAGGAACTGTCAAGCGTATTATTTTTATTGTGCAGCGCTAGATGGCAGCTTTGTGGTGATAGCGTTCGAAAACATGGTTCAAGTGGGTCCTGTAACAGGACCACAGCATAACAGTTATCCTGTGGTCCTTTATTTACGCATCTGGACCAGCCTTTTGTTTTCAACCCCTTAAGGCTAGGTAGACCAAGCGAAGTAGGCATTTAAAACTACGCGAAGCAAGCTGTGATGTTACGTCGCCGCCGGCGTGAACTTACATGAACCCATAGCCGAGCAAAGTATCACAGTTTAGGTAACCGTGTCGTGTAGGTCAACTTATTTTGTTATATTTGTTTTAAAAAAATAATAAAATACGATAGTTAATCCATTATTGTTGTAATGTACTGTAGTACCTTTGTACTAATATTATAATTATGTCGTATCTCTCTGTATGTTATTGTGTACATAAATAATTAAATAAATAAAAATTGTTTTATGGGCCGGGTGTCCCAAGCGTAATAGGTATTTACGCGCGGACGTCGCCGCCGCGCCGCTCCGCAAAGATCGAGTTCCGAGTGTTCGCGCGCCACAGTCTAAACTGAACAGTATTCCAACGGTATAAATAAATTTGATAAAAATAGCTTAAATAATTATATACTTATTGTAAGTGATTGATATTATTATGAAATAATAAAGTTATAGTTTTACTTTCAGCTTTCAAGCTTTGTATGAAGTTTGTGATGTAGCGCTACTTAAAAAAACTATATCAAAGTTGACTCAAAAAAAATAGGGATAGTTAAAAAACATACAAATTGCGAAAAAAAAAATATGTGTTATAATATTGTCACAAAACTTATAGGTAATATTGATTACATTTTTCTTACTTCTATGAAACACATTATCCAACGTCCTAATATTATTATTTGCAGTTTCTTCCTTATTTCTTCTAAACTTTATTTTGTAGTTGATTAAAATATTTTGAAGAAAATATGGGGATGTTTATAGCCGAAATAACTCTTCGATCTGTGAAAATCCTATACCAGAGGCTACAACTCCAGTAGTAGCAGGTATACGAGAAGCATTTACATGCTCAGTATCTTTGGAGTTTTCGGATGGAATCAAACAAACTTAAAGTACAAATATTGCACTTAAATAGATCGATATAAATCCATGTCTTCTTTCACCAACTAAGCAAAAGTGGCTTGATTTACAATCAAATAAATTATTGTGGCGTGCTTTTTCTTGAAGTTCTTTTGAAAAGTAATTGATATCAATTATTCGCCGTCCAGTACCCTAATTGCGTAATACAGTTTGAATCGGAATCGGAATGATTTTGAAGTATATTGCTAATCCATTTATTAAGCTATCCATAAGTTAGAAAAAATTGTCTGCTCAACAACGTAAATAACGCAATGAGTGTTGTTGAACTGTCAAATTGAAACCGATTCCTACTGATAGTGTGTGACGCAATTAGCCCTCTTATATGGGTTGGAAATGGTTTTCCTTGTTATACATTCCAATAATAAACGCGTCTTCATCTTCACTTCCATTAGTTTCTCTGTAACAACATAAAATAGTATATGGAGATAGTATAACGTGGAGCCTAAAAAAATTATGTTGAAAAACCATTTTCAGGTCATTCAGGCTTATAAGCCGTGACATACGTGCTGCTCACATGTGTAAGTGTTATGTTAGTTCTGATAACTTGCTGAGTAGATCCAGAATTAACAATTGGTTCTGGCGCAGATAACGAAGACATTGGTAGTGGTACATCTTGTGAAGTATCATCATTCGGCGATGTCTATGTCCTGAAATAATAATAATTTATTTAACATTAATGTTTTAAAAATCTGTACAAAACAAATTTTAGATTTGTGTTTAAAGACAATAAAAATAAACCTTACTTAGTAGCGGAGGATTGCAAATCAATAGGCTCTAATATATACGAGTATATATATATATAAGATACGTAAGTCTTATCAAACGTATCGTCACACGGTTTTCTGAAAAAACCGGCCAATGCGTGTCGGATCACGCACAATGAAGAGTTCCGTAGTTGGGATGAATTAATCCCTAAAACAAACTTAATATTGTAGTTCAAAAACATGTTTCCCCATACATCGTTATACGTCACAGTCAATTTTCCAACTGAAAATGTAAGTTTGTAACCGCAAAAAAGTATTTTTTTATATGATAAAACAACAAATTAACAATTTTTGAACTTTTTCCTTTACTTGTGCTGTGAGACCTTGCTTCTGCCCAATTTTCATAATTCTAGCTCAACGGGAAGTACCCTATATGTTTTGATTTATGTGCAAGATATTCGCAATTTTTTTTTTATGTGATAAAACTACCAATTTACAATTTTAGGACTTTCCTATACTTGTGCTGTAAGACCTTGCTTCTTGCGAAATTTCAAGATTCTAGGCCAACGGGAAGTACCCTATAGGTTTTGATTTATTTGCGAGTATCGAAATATGTCGCAATAATGTCGCTTATATCGCCGTATTTATTTATTGCGTTGACTTGGAAGCTTGCTTTTTTTAGAGCCTCAAGGGACCATAGACCTGCGTTTTTGATATTAATTTCAACTTGATAACTCTACGCGGTTCTGAGAAAAAGGGTCTTGACAGACTGACAGACAGACAGACGGACGGACAACGAAGTGATCCTATAAGGGCTCCGTTTTTTCCTTTTGAGGTACGGAGAATCATGAAATTTGGGCAGAAGCAAGGTCTCACAGCACAAGTAAAGGAAAAAGTTCGAAAATTGTTAACTTGTAGGTTTATCACATAAAAAAAAATTGCGATTACAAACTTAAAATTTCAGTTGGATAATTAAACGTGGCGTATATCGATGTATGAGAGAACATGTTTTTCAACTACAATGTTTAGTTTGTTTTAGGGATAAATTCCCTTCATTGTGCGTGGTCTGACACGCACTTGGCCGGTTTTTATAGTTTATACTGACTATTGTTCGGGGGTGATTTTTTGTCCGCTTGTAAAGTAGGTACTACTATTTATTCTGTTCTGAGGATTCTGATTATCAAGAAAACAAAGACAGTACTTATTGTTCTTCTGTGCTTTTTTCCGAACAAATAAGCCTTTTTTATTTCGATTAATTTTTGAAATGAAACAATAAAATTGGGTTATGTTATTAAAACAATTTAATCAGAGCTGGACATATTAACTACTTAAAACAATAAAGGTAGGTAAGTAAAAGAAAAACAGTAGGCTTTTCCCTCTCTTTGAACCTACTGATGTTATATTTAGACTGTGGCACAGTTTTACAGTCAATACAGTTGTGAAACGAATGTACTTGCCTAGAGCAACGGCGGGGATCTCGCGTACTCGAAAGTCAAAATTTGCGTGGACAGCTAAGTAACTAAGCGTAAGTACACGGGCGGAAAATAATAATTATGGTTATACTGTGACTGTGGTCAATAGGGATAAATTAATACAAAATATAACTTACCATATTTTTTTTTTTTTTTTTCACAAAATCCTTAGTATAATGTTTTACATAAAATAGTTTGGCAGTATTAAATTCTAATAAAATGTATGTAGCCACTGCAACCGAACTAGGCAATGCCTGTATTTCGGTTTTCAGTGCCTTTTCCCTGGATTTTTTAACAATAAAAATGCCAACAAAGCAAATATGTTTGGTTGTTCTACTAATTAATTTTGAAAAACTAATAACTAACTATTGTGACATTATTTAAAATTATACCTATAATATAATAAGTAAATGATCCAAACGGGAGTGAAGTGTTTATGAGTATGTGTGGACTAGTAGGCGTCAGGTGATTTATGTGAAGTTTGAGTGATGTGGGTGTGGGTGTGTTGGTGTATGAGGGCGTGTGAGGGTGAGTGTGTGTGAGTGAGGGGGCAAGTGTGTGTGATTGAGAGTGCATGAGGATGGTTTTATCTAAGTTTACTTAATTAACTAATTATAACCTAACATTCAATTATTGTACAACATTTAGCAATAACTCCGTTTCTTCATAATTAAGTTGTTGCAAATATTCACTTGTAGTTTGTTTACATTTAGATTTAGTAAGAGGGTAAATATTTAATTCTTTATTAATTCTGCTATAAAGAAACGGACCAAGAAATTCAATAAATCTTTCGCTAAACTTGGTTTTTGAAGGGATTCGTTCCATACATACTTTTTTATTTCGATGTTTTTGCGTGAGTGGGTCATAAGGTATTTTTGTGTGTTGTTTCAAAATAATATTGAGGATGAAAAGTTGTCTCACGGTCAGAACTCCACAAGTCTGATATAGAGAGACAGTAGGAAAAAGAATAGGTTTGAAAATACACACCTTGAGAATTGCGCGCTGAGCGATTTCAATGGGCTTCATAGTGGTTTTACTAGTACCCCCCAAGACGAAATACAATAATTTGATAGTGACTGACCCGGGGCATAATAAATTTGATTTAGGAGATAAGGCTCAGCAGCGTGCCGCAAATTTTTAAAGACATATATGAGCTTGCGCACTCGTGCACTAAGCAGCTTGATATGTTCTTTGAAATTGAGATTTCTGTCTAGAGTAACACCTAAGTACGTGATGGTGTGAACACGTTCCAGTGATGAACACGCGCAGTTGGCTTTCAGGGTACACTCATGTGAGATAATTTTATGGCCGCAACTGAGACTTAGTAGAATAGTTTTTGATGCTGAACGAAATATATTTTGTTTTCTCCACGTTTAAAGTCAGAATGTTCGCCTGAAGCCAGCTTCTAGTGATATTGTAGCCCTGCTGAGCAGCATCAAATACCTCATCCCAAGTATTGGCGGCAAAAACTAAAGCAGTGTCGTCTGCGAAGGAGATGATTTCGCCTTGGGTGAGTTTAAGACTCGTGAGCTCGTTGATATACACAAGAAATAAGGTGGGTCCTAAGATGCTGCCCTGTGGTACGCCATGTGTAACTGGAAGGAAGGTACTTTTGTATTTACTCACACGGACACACTGATTTCGCCCAGACAAGTAACTTTTAAACAGTTCCAGCTGTATACCTCTGATTCCTATCTTCTCGAGTTTATCGAGTTTAGCCAATAAGAGGGAAACAGAAACCGTAATGCCTTGGCGAGATCGAGAAATATTGAAAGACATTTTTGTCCTTTATCCAAGTTTGTGCTTACAAAGCTAGTAAGTTTGTTCACTGCTTGTTCTGTGGACTTACAATGCCGAAAACCATACTAATTTTTAGACAGTAGATTATTTTTTTCCAAATAATTTATTAAGCGAGTGTTTATTATTTTTTCCAATGTTTTCGATATCGCCGGTAGGATGGATATTGGCCTATAATTATTGATTTGATTTCTGCCCCCGCTCTTATAGATCGGGCACACTTCCGACCTTTTCAGGGAATGAGCCCGACTGTAAACTATCATTAATAATTTTCGTAATAGGTCCACCTATTACTACTATTATACTAGAATCAATTTATGCAATTTTAGAAATTTACTACTAATCTTATCACATCCCGATGCACAATCCGTTTTTAGACCATTTATAATTTGTTCAACTTCTTGCTCATCCGTATCCATCAAAACAAATGAATTACTCTGCTGGTTACACTCGTCTATATGGTATTGAGAATGTGCATCAGGTGTGTTTGGTTTTTGGTGAATTTTATCAGCCAGTGAAGCTCCAACATTAATGAAATAACTATTTATTTCATTTAAGGATTGCCCTGGAGAAGTAGAGAATGTTAGGAGTTCATTTGTGCGTTGTATTGGTTTTGTTGTATTAGAGATGTTTCGAATAGCTTTCCATCCATTTAGTCCTATATTTATAATTTTTGTTTGCCATTTTCACAAAAATATTGTCTTAAAAGTTATATACAAATATTTACTCAAAGAGAAATAAAATCTTAACTGTGGCCTCTTAAAAGTTCTATAAAACAATAATTACTTAAAATTAATTTTATTTATTCTTTACGCAGCAGAAAAGATGCGCGCGCGCAAAAAATTGGCATAGGTCTTACCTCGGTAAGGTCCCGCGGGACACTGGCAGACACGGGCAAGCGACGCGCGGATCGAAAACCACTTGAATAATCGACCAAAAAATTTATAAATGCAATAAAAAAAAACCATCTGGTAGAATCGATTCCTTAATTAATTACCTATATATTGATATAAATTATAGAAAAAAAGGAGTAATAGTACTCGTTTAAAATGGGATTTGGCTTGTAAAAAACCTGCAAATCGAGCTTAGTTCGGTATTTTTTTCTATTCAGAAAATTTTATTGTATCGTATATTGATCGGGTACAACCTATGGAGAAAGAATGTATCTGAAATATTTCTTTTTTCAGATTCTAAATGTATAATTTTCCGATATCAAAACAAAGTTCTTAAACATGCAAAAACGGGAACACCCAGCCTTAACGGCCGTGAAATAAGTGTAGGGATCGTTGAAAATAAAAAGCAAACTTCTTATACTTCTTTTATAATATTATTCCGTTCGCGCACGTTAATATCGGTCCGTATCGATCGACCGATAGCAAAGCAACAAATTAGCAACGGGGGTCACGGCGGACGTACCATGAGTACCATCTCACTCGCAGTGTTGTCATACCCAAACAGTCATGTCCTAACATCCCTCATATCTTTATTATTCATTCCCACATAAGTAATCAAATAACTAAGCAGCTATAAAACAATTAAAACAGTTTTTATAAAAATGTATTTTTATTTACCAGACAACATAAATTATACAGATTCAACTCAACCATGAATAAAGTTCCACATAAATAATTATTAATAATAATTCATAAATCTCTGATTAAAATCACAATAAAATAATAAATAGTATTTGCACCAAAGCAGCAATCATGTACAGTCGGTGACCAGCATTACCTGATCACTCTTACGAAGAAGAATAATGGAAGAGGGGTCAGGTAATTCTGGTCACCGACTGTACAAACTCAAATGGATATTATTTATATTAATTATTATAAATTATTAAGAAAATAAAGCCATTACGAGTCATAGTGGACGAGGCCTTTAAGTAAAATAGTTATACAAAACACAATTTTTTATTAGTGTTGGAGTTAACATATAAATTAAAATAATGCAGAAAATAATTACAATTGATTAGATTACTTTTTGAAACTGGTCTTTCTGGTCTAAAAAAAATAAATATTGTTTATGAAACTGGTCCTTATGGGCATAAGGACCAGTTTCATAAACAATATCTATTTTTATTTGAAAAAAAAAAAAAAAACCGAAAGTCAAAAATCTTGTTACACACTTCTGTTATGTGCAATTTTTATTTTTTGCTTTATTCACTTTTTTTGTTAATTTTATTTTTCCACTACATTTGAACATTTAAGTATTACTTAATTATTTTGTACGAACCATGGGATGTATTCGAAATATAATATTATTTCATTGTAAACCGGTGGTTTTTGTTGGAATGATAAGTCAATTGATAAGGAATGAGTATAGTCATGCATGCCAATGTTTGTTCATGCATGTAGGTACATATATGTATTTTGTTATGTAAGGTTGGATAATCATAATACAGTAGGTATACGGGAGTTTTAATTAACTGTATGTTAGTAAAAGAATACCACGGAGCAATAAGTAAATGGATACCAGTCATAGAAACTGAGGTTTTTTTTCAATATATTTTCTTTTTTAAACTTCATTCGCTACTTTCTTTATAAAAGATCCAAAACTAGTCTCTGTTGACAATAAGAATAAGTCTATAGATTCGGAATGATAAATGCATATTTAGAAACGATTGTTGCAATATTACAATTAACATATATATAATAGTTACATTAATACAATTGCTGACAGTATTTCCTTGGATATGAGGTTACTACCTATACAAATTAAAAAAAAAAAAAAAAAATATTAGGTAAATAAATAATTAACGTAATATGACTACTATAAGTCGGGCGGCACTAATTAAATTATACCTTGTATACCTACACATCAAAAATAAAGTTATATAAAATAATTAAGTTATTGTAACGTAACGAGCATAAATTAACTTTAATTTAAAACAAGATGTCTCTGGTTCGGATAATTTTATATTAAATAAATTAAGCTCGGTAGTCGGTATTAGGTAAAGTCGGCAAGTCAAGGTCATGCGCCGCTTTTCGGTCTAGAAATCGCGCGTTCAACGAAACAATGAATACACGTGGTATCTTACTACACCCCCCTTAAAGAAAGAAAGAAAGAAAAATGCGTTTATTGGCATTACTGCAGCGAAAATACACCTTATAACTATAAAAACAGAAAACAATGATTATAATGCCAAAAGGGCCTCAGCTCAGCATATTGCCCTTGTGATATTTTGTGATCTTCGCCCCCCCTCATTTCGAACCTCACGTGATTAGTGGACGATCCCTAAAGTTTCAACTTGGTTAGGTCAGTTTCGTCGAAAAGTGTTGGATTTTTTAACCATATAACAGTATATTACGGACGCTATAAGTATCGTATTATGGACATGGTAACTAAAACAAATAAATAATAAAATAAATATACGGAATCTCTGTAGAAAACTACTTCAGATCAACAATTACGCACCTTCTTTTAATTCTAAGATATTAATTACTTAATTATTACATAAAATTGCACAAACACTCCGATATAACTTATTTTTAAGAGGTACGTACTTGGCTTTCCATTTATTATGCACACATCAATATTATTATGAATTATACAACATTTACACTTATTTAAATAGTAAGGCAATTTAAATAAAGGCAACATCGAAATTAGTACATAGTATAGTTACATGAAAAACCCGAAAAGATATAAACTTTATGCGAAATTCCCAGCGCTAACGATTTCAACGTCATTTAAAAGTCAGTTTTAAAATAGCAGTTTTACCCATTGATGTACTATATCAATGGTTTTACCCGTTCTTCGGTTATAAGACGTTTATGTTTGGAGGTACGTAAATATTTAGATGTTTTCAGGAACATGATTTCAGTGCTTTTCCAACATGCCTCTAATGCTACTGACGGTGAAAAGGTTAAAGTTAAAATCAACTAAATTAATTGCACCAAAATATCTAATTTCATTACACTCGAAAACCGTTTATCTGCCCCCTAATTTTAGACCAATTTCATAAATAATCTGTAGTCAAATCATCATCTGATCAATCATTAAAATAGTGAATTGATTGAAAGGAATAGGCTTGGTATAACACTACAAGGTTATATTCGCGCGTGGCCTTTCTGTGGCAATAGGGAATATGCACGGAATTCAAAACTTATCCATTATTTAAATATACATTGAGTAGGAGTCAAGAAACAAATTGCTATTTTTTTAATTTTAATTTTATGCCTTACTTATTTTACAATTATTATTACTTATTTTATGTTGCGTTTTTTTAGCGGAACGGAACGCAAACTCAAAACGCGTTGTCTTCGAAAATGCCGGAAGTGACGAAAAAAAATATTTGAATAAAAATCAATTCTTTGCAAAGTGCTTGAAATCTCACTAAGGTAAGTAAATAAGATTTCTGCTTGATAAACCACAAAAAAATAATTTAATGTATATGATTTGGGGTTGAAAGAGAGATGTAAATAAAGCAGTTTCGTGGTAAATGACGTCACATCATGACCGCGACTGAAACGGATGTTTGCACTGTAGTAGAAAATTGTTGTAATTTCATATTTTTTTCGAGCATCAAGCAGTAGTTAAATTTAACTTTTAATACTTTTCTTGGGTTTATATGACGGTCTATTATTGAATTAGTGTAAAAATTAAATACGTGCTTAATCACTATATCAGAAATATTTTCCAACACCTGTCAATCAGGCGCCAAAAGAAAGGATCTTTTTGTAACACTCTCAAGTCGTTAAAAATAACATCAGCCGACAGTTTTGACAGCTAGTTTTCTTTGTTCGAGTTCTTTCCCCGGATCGGGCAGAGGTTTCTCATTAGAAAATTTTCAGTAGCTGCCCAGAGCCTGAATTATTTAGTCCGGTCATACCATTAAGACACTGACAAGAGCTATAGCGCGGTCACTGTTGGACTGCATAGAAAAAAAAGAGAAGCGCGATGACACAACGCTTGTAATTTATTGAAAAATATGAAGCAAAAACTACTGTATTATTATACTGTATTTACTCAAAAATTTGTTGAGTGATCGAAAATTAAAAACAACTAAGTTCTGCGTTCAATTATGACGTTCTTGTTATTAATTAAATTCCAACGTACGTTACATATTACTTTAATACAGATATTTTGGAGTTAGTTTACCGTTAATTTGTATCGAGATGTTTTTTTTTTTCAAAACGTGTTTTGGTAGCAACCAAGTTCTGAGGAATATGTTCAATTATATTTTTTCCGTTACCGCAAACTATACAGCGTGTTACGGAAAGGATATATACATCAAACGCATGGATTCTTTTGGTGATAACAAACTACACGGCAACATTTTTTTTTATAATATCTACATAATTATAAAGTTAAGAATCATAATTATAACTAATAAAAATCAAATCTTTCCAATTGAATTCTACACATCACTAGACTAGTCGCTGTCAGCTGTCGCCGCGTGTCGGTGCGGCGCCGCCGCCGTGTCGCAGAGCTGTGGCAGGTGTGTGTGTGTGTACTAGGCGCACAGACACAAATAATGACCCTCGTAGTACGGTGAAACGTTTGTTATGATTTCAATTTAATAAACTATAGAAATATATCAAACATTTTCAAAGTTATTTTTTTTGAGCTGAAATTTTGTACAGAGATTCTGAACCAGATGCACTCTTCACCCGGTTTATATGGATATACCCTTTCCGTAACACGCTGTATAGATTTGGCAATTTTTTTTGAAGACGTCTTATATCATTTGTTTCTTGTCAGCGCCTTAATCGGACTTGTGCCTGGTAAATGGCATGGCCAGACTCGCCCTAAAACTGGCGAAATGTTGGCGTACTATACAGCCGTGCCTACCCCATTTGGGAATACACGCGTGTTGCTAAGCTTAGTTAACTGATCACTGAAGTGACTTGGCTTTCAGTATTATAAAAGACTTATGGCAATATTTGACCCCTTCAAAGTTCCAAGGTTCAGGTCCAAAGTGCTGTCGGCATCATACCTTCCATGCTCGTAGTCCTAGGAGTCAGAGTTTCGTTACAGAGGAATTCTAATGGCATATCTACTAGAAAACCTTGAATAAGGTCTATTTTCCTGTTGGCAAGTGCTGGGTCTGTGTTCCATAGATTTTGGTTTTCTTCTTGATATTTCTTAAGTTCCGCGAATGTGTGGACGGAGTCTGTTGGTAGTGTGTGGAACACCTGGAAATAAGATATTATTAGTGATTAGTTTTTTAGTAAAGGACATAAGTCACTAGTACATAATACAATGAGATAGTCACATCCTCATACAAATCACTATTCCACATGGGGGTCAGCTTCCAGTGGTTTTAGAACTCGTGGCAACAAGGATCGTCCAGAGATACTCAGAGCCTTTCCAGGTCTTCGCCTATGAGTCCCAGGTGTTCGAAACATAATCATAAAATACTCACATTCTCATAGTCTGTATTTTAGAGGTCGCCTTCCATTGTTTCCTATAGACCTCGTGGCAACAAGGATCGTCCAGGTCTTCGCCCAGTCCCAGGTATTCACAAAATATTCATAAAATACTTACATCCTCATACAAGTCAGTATTCCTCTTAGAGGTCGCCTTCCAGTGATTCCTATAGAACTCGTGGCAACAAGGATCATCCAGGGATAGTCCGTGCTTGTTCAAGTCTTCGCCCATGAGACCCAGGTGTTCACGGAACAGTCTCTTGCGTAACGCTCCCGCTACACGACCGCAGGGAAATGCTTCGCCGTTCATTGTGCCGTCTACGAATTGCTCGTCCTCAAAAAGAAGAGAAAAGTTCTGTTATGTAAATTCAAGAGTCATGTTTTCCTGAGAATAATTACTGTAGTTCTCATAATGAGGCCATCTTTTCAGCCGAAAGACGTCCACTGCTGGACATAGGCCTCCCCCAAAAGGAGGGGGTTGCCATAATCGCCACGCTTGGCAGACGGGTTAATTAAAAAGGTAAACTGTTAGTTTTAGCTCTTAGTTACTTGAAACATTCAGAATGATCCACCAAAAATAGAGGGAATCTAGCGCTCGCCGGCAATGGTCACTGTTCTAACCTAACCTAACCCAAATGATTCAATAACAGTAGATGGTTTTAATTTGGCAGCATTGTATTTCTCGAAGGGACCATGGGTACAAAAATATACCTGTGGTCCCGTCCAGGGACTACGGGAGGGACCACGGTTAACAAACTATTTCAACCTGTATGTGTGCTACAATGAGTAACCATAGAGTTGCTTACCGGTTCTTGTTAACAGGAAATTACCAATTTAGAACACAACAATTTAGATCACATCACATACAACTTGTGTTGTATGTGTTGAAATAAAATATTTGAATTTGAGTGTCTCAGATAATCATATTTTTGAAATAGATTATCTGAGACACTCAAATTCAAATATTTTATTTCAACACATTGTTGAGAAAAAAAATCCATGACAATGGGCTACTGCATACCCAGAAGAAAGAAGTTTTGCAATCAATATCTATTTATTTATAGGTGCTTTGAACACTGCCCCTTTTTACCCCACTGCCCCAGAAGGAAGGTAATGTTTTGAACATTTAACCATAAATTTTCGACGTTTAAGCAACGTTTATAAATAAATTTATATATGTTTAGACTATGCGAAGATTATTTAACTTACCGAGGAGTCGGTATCAGATGTACTTGTAATATACCCTGTCTTAACAACCGAGGCCTTTATGATATGTAGTTGGCAGGATAAGCATCTACCTTCATGGAACTTCCGACCAATCAAGCCCAGTCCATCCATGGTCAGAACGACACGGATTTCGAGTTACCAACCCCCCTTTTACAATAGTCACCATCTGCCCAGCCTTTTGCCAAGCCCTTTCCCAACCGGATGAAGCTGAATACCAGTATTTTACATGGAGCGACTGCCTATCTGACCTCCACAACCCAGTTACTGGGTAACACGATATGTCTTGGTAAGACTGGTTGTCAGACTTTCGGGCTTCTGACAAACCGTATCAACTGTCAAAGATCTACAAACGACAGCCGGGACCAACGGCTTAACGTGCTTTCCGGGGTCTTGGCATGTTAAGATGGTCACCCATCCACGGACCAACCGCAAGCATAGCTTAACCTGATCGATCGACCCTTGCGGCTGTTATTACTTAGCCACAAGTTATTAGTTATCCTTTTACAATAGTATAGCGGATCATTCATCTTTCTTTATTCAGAAGAGAGCGTTGAACTTGCATTACTAACCTGTAAAAGCACAGCGATCTCCGAATCCCTTTTCCCAATCATGGACCTGTCGTTAATATTCGCGCTGCCGCAAATGATGGTTTTGTCATCAGCTATCAGAAGCTTGGAGTGCACGTACACCAGTTCGGTGACAGGCTCGTCTCCTAACACCGAGTGGGTGCGCAGACCGTGGAAGGTGATGTACTCGAATGGGTCTGGTACACCTGATTCGTAGAGACGGGTTATTATGGCTTCGCGGCTCCTGAAAAAAGGAAATATTAATGTGTCTGCTTGTATCACATAAAATGATATAATTAAAAAAAATAAAAACGCGGGGATGTAGATGTGATTGTATGATGTCTAGACTGGGATGCGGCTCAGTAAGTCATCCATTATCTTGCTTTTGCAGCTGCAATAGACGATTTAAACGTTTTAGGAAACTGGGGGTCTACTCCAAAGCGATAATCCGAAGCATCGGCCGAATGTTCGGCTGTTTTTTGACTTCCAAAATGTTCCTTTTTGACTTTTGAGTCCTTACACGACTTCAAGTCACATTTTTGACTGATCTTTGACTTATCTCTTTGACTGTCGTTTTTTTTTTCTTTCGCCGTAGTCAGCCATAGTCAGCCGTAGTCAGAAAACGGCCGAACATTTTGGATTTATCTTCGGAGTACACCCCCTGGAAGCATAAATCTCCATAATAGACCGCTAAAATGAATGATGAATATGTTTACCATTAATTTTGACTTGATGATTGTTATTGAGCACAAAATTAGGATAACTATCTCAATCAAGCACTTTGATATTAAGGCGCTGACAAGAGGCAAAAGATAAAAGCAAGCTTGTCTAAAACAAAAAAAATGCCAAATCTATCTATCTTGTGGTAGCGGAAAAAATATATGTTATTCTTGTACATATTTCTCCGAACTTGGTTGTTACTAAAACACGTATAGAAAAAAATCTAGATACATATAATATTAACGGTAAACTACCCTTTACTTTGAGTTTCAATCCAAAATATCTGTATTAAATATCAACGTACGGTTGGTATTTAATTAATAACAAGAACGTCTTACTTGTATGCAGAACTTGGTTATTTTTTATTATTGGTTACTCAACTCATTTTTGAGTAAATAGATAATTGCTTCATATTTTGCAATAAATTACAAGCGTTGTGTCATCGCGCTTCTCTTTCTTTTGTATGCAGTCTGATAGTGACCGCGGTTTAGCTGTTGTCAGCATCTTAATAAGACCGCTCGACGATATTTCATAACAACTGTCAACGTAACGTGAACGAAGCAAAAGGAGTATGTAAGGATCGCATCAGGTGGCGTTCTGTAGTTTCTGCCTACCCCTAACGTCGGAAGGCGTGAGTACGTACTTTGACTGGTGTGCAAAAGCAACTAAAGGGTGCCCCCTCTGTATCTGACGTTGTTTGAAGTTGCGGTGACACAGCGCTAGCGTTGGGTAGATGTTATTGTATAAAAACTTCTATCGCGTTGACGAAACTTATTTGAAAGGCAACACAAACTAAACGAGTATACGTTAGAATAGTTTAGTCATAATAATGCAAGGTAACTGACCGGCAAATACTTTGATAGTTCCAGTGCGTGACGGCGTGTAGCGAGGTGCCTGAAGGCGCACCGACCTCGCCCTCGAAGCCTGGCAGCAGAGGCATCACTACGTATACCCTGAAGGTTTCTTTGGCACGGAATGCTCGCATTATACGGTTGTATAACGCTTCGCCTATCTGAAAGAGAACTTATGATAATCAATATTGTGGAAATGGTCAGCAAATGAGAACGGCTATTATTTGTATATTGTATAGATTCAAGTTTTATATCTGAACAGACAGCTGTGCTGCTGGGGAGTTTGTTGCGCCACTTCTTCTTCCCAGCTAAAGCACTAGGAAGTGGCGAAGGGTGGGCGTTTTTGGGGGACATCTTATGTAATTTTTGACGTTCGAAAAGTGCTGATTCTCAGCCTAGTTTGAATAAATGATTTTTGATTTTGATTTTGTAAAAAAAAGGCACAGAATCTTACTGATTCGGCTGCCAGTCTGATGATGTAGTTTTTATATTTTGTAAGTTTGATTGCCATTAGGGACAAGATAAATTCGAAATGCTTAAGCATCAGAACTGCGTCAGACGAAAACGATGCGGTAAAATCATAGTTTAAGGGTTTATTAAAAAGCGATTAGTAGCAGTAATTAGGATCAGCAGTGGGTTAGTTTACAAGTTAGTTTAGGCTGTAACTGTGTGTACTTTGTGCAATAAACAAATGAAATAAAATAAATTGAGATGATTCCTCGACATTACTCTTTTTAACCGTTACCTGCTTGTGTTGTTCTTCTGTGACAAGTGTCACGCCTTGTTGCTTGTACCGTGACACATGTCAAGTGTTAGTTAGTGCATGTTACCAGAAGGTCTAGACAAAGTAACATTCCATTAGCGATGATGCTAGTAGAAAAGCCAAAAAATGTATGTGGTTGACATAAGCTATCGAAATGTCACGTGATCATAGATCAACGAATAGGAATTAGCTAGACAATGTTAACATCATTCCATTCCATGAAACGAATCGACAGCGTCGAACGATAACTTCCTTAGAGATGCGTCCCCAAGTGGCACTTTTTGACAAGAGTTATCGCCTGCCAATCGAACTTCGTTATCGTTGGAGCGATAGTGATTGTAGAAATAGAATTGCCCAGTAGCGAATGCCATATGTCTAGGCCCTCTAGTTGTTAAAAACTGGTTCTACCGTCACCAGTGTCACGTCTTGTCGCTTGTGTCTTGAAACATGTTATTTTAATATTTGTAATTGAATTTAAGGTCAAGGTCGCTCCGCGAGTCAAGGTCGCTCTGCGAGCTATGGAACGGGCTATGCTTGGAGTCTCTCTGAGGGATCAAATCCGGAACGAGGTGATCCGGCAGAGAACCAAAGTTGTCGACATAGCCCACAGAATAAGCAAGCTGAAGTGGCAATGGACCGGCCATATTAGCCGTAGAACCGATGATATTTGGGGTAGACGTGTTCTTGAGTGGAGACCGCGAATCGGCAAACGTAAGGTAGGACGCCCTCAGGCTAGGTGGAGCGACGATCTTTGTAGGGTGGCTGGTGGCAGCTGGATGAGAGTTGCCGAGAATCAAACTGAATGGCGTGCAATTGGAGAGGTCTATGTCCAGCAGTGGACTGCTGGGCTGATGATGAATTGAATTTAATGAAAGAAAATAAATAAAAATAATTAAATAAATGTCAGTGTTGGTTAGTACGTGTTACCTGATTCTTTACCTGGTTCCTCACAGCCTGGCTGGAGCGTGACTGCGTGATAAAGAACTGGTTCTCTATATACACATAGTGTTGCGCGCGAGTGATCGTGTCTGCGTACGCTTCGTGTATACTTTGTTCCACTGTGTCTGGGTCTAGGAAACCTCCTGACCAGCTTGATAGACTGCGCAGCACCTGAAAACGGAAGTTTTCAGATTTTAGACATGAGTCCATAGTGATAGTATCAACAAAAGTGTTATTGTTTGGCAGGTATGAATGATGAACGGAAATAGGTAGAGTATATTTACATTAACTTCAAGGAAGTAAGATACGAGTGGATAAATACTAATAATAATAAAATAAATACCTCCCTCTAAAATCCCGGGTTGGGATAGCCATGGCGTTTTCATCACGAGATTTAAGAAATTACAAATTATCTATCGCACTTTGATGTGTGTTCAAAGTGCGAATAAATTATTATTTCTAAGAATCTTATTACGTTTTTAGGGTTCCGTACTAAAATTGTATCAAATTAAAATGTCTGGTTTACGTACAGGAAAATATTTTTGAAGTGAAAACTTTTTTAGGCGCGTTGAGCGATCTTTGGTAGGGGCAAAGCTTATGCGTTCGCGTCACCGACATGCCCGCACCGAAATGCTGTAGTAGCAGCAAGTTAAATTGGTACCACGTAAAAAGATTTTTTTATTTGTGTATACTGTGCATTTTTTAAATTATGATTTAGATAATCACTATTTTATTGAACTGAAAATTCCTTTAGGCGCGTTGAGCGATAAGTTTTCACTTCTGTCGGTAGTCGCCATGACTGCTTGTTTTTTGATTTATGATGTCTATCAGAGTTTCGCTAGATAACTTAATTTAACTGTACTCTACCTATTCTCATCTCTGATGATGAAGGTAGAATAGAGTTTTCAAGGATTATGAGCTAATATTGTATCACTATGCTTATTAAATGGTATGGTGTTTTAGAGTAAGGAGTAAGTATGTCTTATGGTGCTTTCAGAATACTACAAAAAGAAAAAAATCTGTGAAGTGTGTGTCTCAAGTGAAGATGGAATCATTACGGTTAGGTCTTACTTAAAGCCATGGAGACGAGATAAATTTCATGCTTTGGGATTATAAACTTTAACTTAATTGCGTATGACTCAGTTTCCATTGCAACTAAAATTATTTTATGACGTTTAGCGATAGTTTTTTCATTCAAAAATCAACTTAGACTACTTGGGTTTAAAGTTAACATTTGTATAAGCTGTAATTTTATGTATTTATCTCGTATCGTTGGCCTGAGTATACATGCAACTTACTATTTAAAATCCTTTCAATACCATAAAAAAAAAAACAATAAATCATCAAAAAAAAAATCAATCATCATCCATAAATCTTTGACTTTGACTTACAGTATTTATAACAATAGTTACCTGACAGGATACGTTGTTGATGTCACATTGAAGATGTTTGTCAAGATCATGTAGCGGCTTGATGTCGATGTACGCCTTCGGTAACAAATACGGGTAGTTCGGGTTTTGCCTGAAACATGACATTTGCATATCCATTAGAACTGCTTTCCACGGATGTCGTGAAAGGTGACTGAGGAGTTATGTCACGAGTTTATATCGTTAAAAGTTTTCATATAAGTAATTAAAAAAAATATTTCCATGGTGAAGTATCTTCAGAGCTTCTTGAGAAAGGGCTTGTCTGTTGTAAGTATATTAATTCAATTCTATTATTTATTATCAATTCTATTACACGAAAATTATGCGTGCCGTAAGCTAAAATTTATTAGGACTTTTTATAAAAATTAAATCGTTTGTATACCTACGTTATAAGCTAAAAAAATAATTTATTGTCCTATTTCTAGAATTTAATTTTAATTTTATCACAATTTGATATTGATTTCCATCCTGTCTTTGAAGTTTCGCCAGTTAATTTGACCCTGTTTACGGATTGGTGATGTTGATATACATACAATAGATAGTCATTTATTTAATGCACACAAAATAAATAGCATCACACACAAAAGCACAATTACATGATAACAATCAATCTGCCTAGCCTTTTCCCAACTATGTTGGGGTCGGTATTTATCTGTCATTGCGTGTTGTGGAGTTTCTTGCCCATTCTTTTCCATACGAAGCTACCTTTTGGAAGGGGCGACTAGAATCAATTCTATTTTTTTGTAAATTTTGACGTTCAAAAGTGCCTATTTTAAATAAATAATTTGACTTTGACTTTTGACTTCGGCTTCCAAACTTTCCGGCTTCTTACGACCCGTAACAACTGTCAAAGATCCACGAATGACAGCCGGTTCCGAGGCACGGAGGAGTCTCGGTATGTAAAGATGGTCACCCATCCACGGACCAACCCCGGCAAGCGTAGCTTAACCTGATGGATCGACCCGTGCGGCTGTTATTACTTAGCCACGAGCTCCTCACAATTTCATGAAAACACATTTTTTTATTCAAAAGAAAATAAGGTGCCAACTTAAAAAAAAAAAAAAATGAAATAAAGTGACATATTATGGCATAGATATAAAGTGACTAACCTCGCTTTCTCCAATTTGATAGCATTCCACCTTTGTATAAAGTGCCTCGCGACGTCTCGCGCGGCCGCGCCCTGCACCACGACGCCCACGTCGTGCCACGGCATCCGAGGGGTTGAGTTTCTGTCCACTAAGTCTGGAATCATATTATCGATTGGTAGATACAAAAAAAAAGTCGGGAGGTGTCGTGGTGCACCCAGTTGGAACGAAGTTTCTTTTGCTATTTATTATGTATTAATACAGAGCTATCTAGTATGGTCTCAATTTTCAAGTGTCAAAACTTTTTTTTTTAATACAAAGCCATCTAGGATAAGCTTTCAGCTTGCTAAAAACTTTATTATAGTGACACTTGAAAACGAAATTTTCGGGCATAACGCTTTTTCGTTAGATATAAGCTACGATAACATGGCTCGCCCCTCCAAATTACTGTTTCAATGTGTGTAGTCACATCCTTACGAAAGAGTTTGTATGTAGTTGTAAGTACTCGTAATATATCACTTAGTACCAGATTTGTTGGTCAACTCATCATAACTAGCCGATCGCGCAAGACAACGCACGTGTCGTTTTCATAGAGTACGTCAGTGTAGCACCATACTAATAATAATGAGCGATTAATGACGCCACTAGTCGAGCAATAAATCCGTGATTGGTTTTTGTTTGACGGCCGTCTCATTACGCACACATGCGTACAAATACTTTCAAAAGTTTTGAATTTTGGAGGGGCGGGCTATAATATCGTAGTTAATCTCTACAAGACGATTTCTGCCAGTTAACTCCTACCACCGCAAAGCCGCGTTAAAGAACTTCGTTCCAATAACAACGAAATGAAATAAAATCGGAAGTGTTAACGTCGCTAGTTGTGCAATATTGGTCTCAGTTTAAAAGAGATCAACACGACAAGAATGCAGTTAAGAAAATATATGATAATTAACTTACCTACAAACGGCAGATCTAAATTATTAAAATCCTTAACAATAAAATTGGTGTAGTCCTTCCCTATCCACAGTTTCGAGTTTCCTTCAATATCCTCCAATACTTCCTTTGTCTTCTCCGTAATAACTCTGCCTTCCACAACTTTTGCTAGTGGAGTGGGTTGACTGACATGCCGACTTGCCGCTTCCACTGGCTTGATACCTAGGGCATCAGTTAGTAGGATTTGATCGGTCGATAAGGCGTATTTCTCAGCCTTTTTTCTCTCTGAGTCATCAAACTTTTTTTCGTATCTTTCTTCTTCGTATGGTGGATATAAGATACTAATAATATTTTTGCCTCTATCTGTTATTTTTTCTACGACATTTCTTCGCTGTATTTCTGGGCTTGGACTCTCGAGTTTGGACAAGTCTTGTGTCTTCTGTGGGTTGGAATTGATGAGGAGCTGGTCTCCTGGTTCTAAGACGGGTAAGTTTTCGGGAATGGTTTCTGATTCGCTCGTTTCAGGTAGTATTTCTTCTTCTTTCTCTTCTTCAGTGTCGTCTTTTAGTGTGGCGCTGTGAATGTAGGAGATGTGCATTTGTTAATGTTGGGTGTTTAGATAAATGCTGGATGTCTTGTCGCATCCAGTCTTGTCGCATCATGCGGATATAAAATTATCACGAGAAATAGCTGTTTTGTGTTGTTTCTTTTTTTGCTTTAGGTTGTCTTCTATTTGATAATGATATACAGGGACATGCGGTGCCTAATTCGTAGGCATAGAGGTAAGTAAAGGTATATTAAACGAGTATTACTACGAGCGTTTTCTGAAATGTCGTTCACTAGCTAGATGGCAGCACTGCGATGTCGGGTCCGGGCACCTGTTAAGTTACCCATTTTTCTTTAATCATGACTGTATGTTTTCTTTTGTTGTTTCATCTATTTAATGGGCTTTGTCGCTTATCGACCACATCGCCCAGTACAGAAAAACACAAAATTCTTCATTACTATGTACCTTATCACTAACTTGTACAATTGCTTAGCCTTAACGGACACTATAAAAGCAAGGATGGTATTACAAAAGTCTATGTCATACCTTTTATGAACGAATGATGAACGTCATCATCTATTTTATATTCATTGTCTAAATGGAAGACCTTTTGCCAAAGTGGGGCCAACTGGTGGCATGAATTTTCATGAAACCCCTCGTTATGTGAGCAGATGAATCCGTTGTAATAAGCTCGGGCTGGTAGGATGTTACTTGTTGGTTGATGGCTACATAAAGTAACTTCTAACTTACTCGTTTAAACTAATGACTAGATCCTTAGAGCTCTTGGCTAGTTCCAGCGCGGCCTCCACTCCATTAGAATGAGGATGATACAGTCCACCGCCCGGGGAACTTGAAGTTTTCTTCTTTGTTCGTATTAAGCTTTTGGGTTGGACTTCGTCACCGAGGTCTGTTAGCCTGAAACATATATTTTTTTGATATATCATTGCAATATATCAAGCCTTGCTACGAATTGTGGTAGAGGTAAAATAAGCCTCTACTTCTTGGCCCGCGAGTGTCCAAAGTTTCCGTGAGTGTACCAAAACTCAGGGACGCTTTTGGACACTCATATACATATTGGAGTGTGCTACCTGACATAAGGCAAATAATTTAATTTATTGTTTCGTGTTTCGTAATTGATTACTTTGCGTATACATATAATAGAGTTCTTATATCGGAACAGACAGCTGTGCTGCTGGGTCGCTTGTTGCGGCACGTGTCCCTCCCAGCTAGAGCACTAGGAAGTGGTGAAGGGAGGGCGTGCCGGGAGACTGTCTTATGTAATTTTGACGATCAAAAAGTGCTGATTCTCAGCCTACTTTGAATAAATGACTTTTGATTTTGGTAACTTAAGGTTTATTTCAAAAGGACAGGTTTAAGAGGAGGCTCCCTATTTTATGTTAATTTGCATGAATATTCTGAAACAGTCACACATACAAGCAAAATGAAACTTTAGTATATCATATATTGGATCTTTTTCGTTCCATGTTGAAGACAGTTACGTTATTGTAATATTTTCTCTAGATACATTTTTATTCGAAAATCATGTCTTTTTTAAGGATAATTTGGCTTTTATGTATAAAATCACAAAAAGAAAATATAGTTTTTTATCCAGCCAACAGATATTTTTTCTCTAGATCAATTATTACTTCGGTTATAAACGAAATAAGAATTGAGACTTACGCTATTTAGTTTCGTGCTCCAACACGATCAAAGAGCGCACGCGATATTCAACTTTATTACTGATGTGTTAGCGTTTAGCACATAACGGAGTGGCGGGGAGCAAGGGGCGATGTTTGCGTGGAAATTTGATTTAGACTGCCTGCTCTTAATAGGTTGTGATTAGCATGCGCAGTGGCAGCGTGATCTATTTGTCAAGAGTGGTATTTAAAGTAATGATTATTGGTGCATGTGAACGTTTCTAACACAAAAATGTTAGCGTATTTTACTTTTCTTTGTAGAAGAAGGAAGCAAGGATGATGGTGGAATGGGAGAAATGACATAAAGAAGTTAGTAAGAACCAAGAAAAAGAAATAAAATGCATTTACCTGTGTTTATAGTCGTCCCATCGTCCGTAGCACAGGTCGATGCCTCCAACGAACGCGACGGTCTGGTCAACGCACACGATCTTCTCATGATGTGCCCAGAATAGCACGCCGGCTTTCGCGTGGTCTGGGTGACGAAACACCTATAAACAAATCCAAAAGACATTTTGTTACAAGGTTAGGTACGTAGAAGAAGGGTTTTGCCCGCTGGTTTTTGCTTTCGAGGCGAGCCTACCAATGGCTGACCAGCATAGCTATTCACAACCATTCGATACGTTAGCGAACCGAATCGAACATCAATCAATGTTATCGAAGGACTCCTGTAAACGCCGTTGACTAATCCCATTTTTTTTAGTTTTAACCGAATAAACGACTACTTTTGACCCCTGACAGCAAATTGCTGTCGGAAGGCAAATCAGGTAATCTAAAATGTGTAATTTGCCTGAGAAGCCTGTCGAATGGTTGTGAATGCAGGACTGCCATAATACGACTCAGCTTTTTTTTATTGACAAGGAGACAATTAACTATAGAAACGAGAGCGTTAATTATCAAAATACTGCTAAGTTTTTATACCGTTGGTATACATAAAAGTAGAAAACGACTATATGAGTTGTATGATGAACGGACTATTATAAACACTGCTGAATTTAATTTATATGTTAAGAATTATTCAAAATTATTTAAAAATGTTTGTTGTATGGCCAAGTCACGTTACTTAAGTTCAAAAATCAAAAATAGTAGTAATGTAATTAAAATGACATGGAATATCATTAATAGTGAAACGGGAAGGTCATGCAACCGAAGTAGTGAATACAGCCTTGCTATTGATGACAGTATAATTAAATCAGATTCTCAAGTCGCCGCGGCCTTTGAAAATTTCTTTGCAGAGATTCCTGTATTGACTACTAAATCTCTAAACTCATCAACCACTGCTGCAGAGTCTTTACTTAAGGAAAACGTTCCAGTTTGTGATTCTGAATTTCATTTCGAATATGTCACCTGTAAAGATGTAATTAAAATCTTTCACACATTAAATGTTAAAAAGACCGCAGATCTATGGGGTAATTCTGTGGACGTTGCTAAGTCGATTATAAACATTGTAGCACCTACTTTAGCTGTTATTTTTAATAATTGTATTGACCTTGGTGAGTTTCCTGATCTTATGAAAAACAGTAAAATAATACCGTTGTTTAAATCGGGTAGTACATCAGACCCTACTAATTATAGACCTATTTCAGTGCTACCTACCTTTAGTAAAATTTTTGAAAAACTTATTTTAGATCATATGCAAAGATTTTTTAATAAACATAAGTTATTGCATAAGAAACAGTTCGGTTTTACAAAGGGTCGTTCGACTACTGATGCCGGGTGTTGAACTTTTAGGACATGTTTATAATGCATGGGAGGATAAATGCGATGCTTTGGGCATCTTTTGCGATTTGTCCAAGGCATTCGATTGCGTTCTTCATAAAACATTAATCAGGAAACTGCACCACTACGGAATCCGAAATGCCTCTCTGGATCTTCTTACTTCATATTTAAGTGATAGGATTCAGAGAGTTGATGTTAACGGAAAAAGATCTCCCGGATCTGTAGTAAGAATGGGGGTACCCCAGGGCTCAATTCTTGGCCCATTTTTGTTTCTTATTTATATAAATGACTTGCCTTACCTCATAAAGGATAAACATGATATAGTGTTGTTTGCAGACGACACTTCACTTTTATTTAAACTCAAACGTCAGCAGTTGGTTACTGACAATGTAAATAGTGCCCTCGAAAAAGTAGTTAACTGGTTTAATGTTAATAACCTACTTCTTAACGAGAAAAAAACTAAATGTATTAAGTTTACAATACCTCATGTTAGACAAGTAAAAACTAGTGTGCTCATAAAGGGTGAAGAGTTGAAACCCGAAGATTCTACAGTGTTCTTAGGCATAACTTTGGATGCCAAGCTTCAATGGGGCCCCCATATAGATAAATTGTCGAAAAAGCTTAGCTCTGCAGCATACGCCGTTAGAAAAATTCGTGATTTAACTGATTTAGAGACAGCCCGCTTAGTATACTTTAGTTATTTTCATAGTGTAATGTCGTACGGTATTCTGTTGTGGGGAAATGCCGCCGACATTCAGACAATTTTTGTTTTACAAAAAAGAGCAATTCGTGCAATTTATAAATTAAGTCCCAGACACTCCCTCAGAGACAAATTTAAAGAGATTAATATACTGACTGTAGCTTCTCAGTATATTTATGAAAATCTATTGTATGCACATAAAAATATTAATCTGTTTAAGAAATACAGTGATATCCATAATGTAAATACTAGGAACAAGCACAAATTTGTTGTTCCTAAAACCAGGCTTAAAAAAATAGGTGGCTCGTTTAGATGCCAGTGTATACGTTTTTATAATAAACTTCCTAGCCATATTCAAGAATTAAGCCTTAATAAATTCAAATGTTTTATAAAACGGAAACTGTGCCAGAAAGCATTTTATACTGTTAAAGACTTTATTGAGGACAAAAAGGCTTGGGATTGAGCTGCTCCAATTTACAGTGAATCTTGATTTGATTTTTTTTGCCAACTATTTATACTATTTTTTGATTGAAATTTTTAAATACCTAAACTATGACATGAATATTTACTTTGTAAAGTATTATATTATTTTAATTATTATGAATGTGAGGACTATGTGAATTGTTTTTTTATTTTTATTCTCAATCAAAAAAAAAATTTAATGCAGGTCTGGCAGTTTGAGTACTTTATGCGGCCTAACCAATTGTCCTTTCTTTGGTATTGTTCGTCGAATCGCTGAGCTCCTTAAGTTTTGAGTTGAGCTGCACGATAACTGACAAATGCGTGCACTGACTGGACAGGTCCACTCAAATCTGTGTGGTTCTTTCGTCAAAAGACCATGTCAGACACCAATCTACATGGTTCTCAAATGATCTGACCAAGATTATATCCGTATTTTATATACACATTGACAGTGATTAATTTTATATATACAATGACATGAATATTTACTTTGTTAAGTATTATATTGTTTTAAGTATTGTAAATGTGAAGACTATTTGGGTTTTTGTTCATTTTCCTTTTTTTTCTCATTTAGTTTTTATCATAGTCTGGCAGTTTGAGTGATTTTATGCGGCCTACCCAAATGTCCTTTCTTTGGTATTGTTCGTTGAATCGTTGAGCTCCTTAAGTTCTTAGTTGAGCTGCACGACTACTGACAAATGCGTGCACTGACTGGACAGGTCCCCTCAACCTGTGTGGTTCTTTCGTCAAAAGATCATTTCAGGCACCAATCTACATGGTCTTCACATGATCTGACCAAGATTATGTCTGGACTTTAAAAAGAGACTGTGACCTCTGAGTTTGTTTCGGCCTTTCTTCTCAGAGTAGTCGGATACGAAACGCCGACCTCATCTAGTTTTTTTAAATATGATTGACGTGTAAAAGTGTTTGTACAAACCTACTTACAGAAATAAATCATTTATCATTTATCATTTATTTATCATTTATCATTTATTTATGATTCTAAATTCTAAAAAAAAAAAAAAAGCACAAAATCCTAGTTTTTACCTTAATATATTCGCTAGCTAATCTACTTTTGCTGTAGAAACTGTTGATGCCGAGCGCCATCTCCACTTCTTTGTACAGCATTATAAATATTTTTACACCTTGCGCCTGAAACAAGTAAACATTTTTTTTACTAAGTTTTTCTTTATATGAGAAAGGTGTTATAGCGTCATTAAATGGTAATGCAAATTATTTATCATTTTTGGATTTATTTAACCATTGATGTACAGACGCCAGCACATCAAGCTACTACTGTCAAATTTCTTTCACAGATTATCAACTTTATCCCTACAGTATAAGGTTCAAGGTTGATCGGGAATTTTTTATAGTTTCGGGTAGCTTGACCTGCTAAACATACAAGAAGAAAGGAACAGAAAAATGGAACATACACAGGTGATGCTTATTTCTAAACTAAAGAAATCTCTTCCAGCATACCCGCACTGGGCCCCCGTGGTGGATTACAGCTCACTACTTTTCACTGAGAGGAGACCTGTGTCCCAGCAGTTTGAACATTATAAGCTGATTATGGTAATTATTTGGGCAGAAAAATAGACTAAACTCGATCAATCAATTGGCCATGTCTCGAAATAGTAGGCGCCAGGCCCCAGTGTTTAAGCCCCGAACGGCTCGAAGATTTGACCAGGCTTTCTGCGGTTAAATACCCTAGTTTATTTTTTACAAATAGCAAAACTTACTGCCTTCCTCTTCAAAAGCGTGTCCAATCTCCAGTAACTCCCATTAAGCGCTGGTCTCTTCAGATAGATCTCGGGACTTAGCCACCAGTCCGCTATGAAGATCTCTTCCTTGGCCAGTTCCATGGCGTCGGCCACGGCTGACAGGTATGCGGAGCCGTCGACTAGTGTGCCAACGGGTGTCGCCGCGCGGGGAGGCGCGAAGGAATGGTGCACGTTTGGGAAGGTGAAGTCTCGGGCTGTGGATGAGATGTTAAATCTATATAATAATACGTGAAGCAAAAACTTTGTACCCCTTTTTACGAAAATTACGCGCACGGAGGAGTATGAAATTTGGCACATTTGAAGTTTATATGCAGGAGGAGTGCAGAACGCTAATATTTTTATATAGTATACATTAGAAATAAATTTAATTAATAAAAAAAAACATTACACACACTACCATGCGTTTGACATACATGTATGCATAAATATTTAATATGTATAGCCACCAGCCTCGAGTATTCATAAATCAGGAAATGAAGAGAGGACTGTTGGAACAAAAATTTGGACTCTTCGATGAAATTCTATTCGTAAAATAACGGAGTGAGCTATACCAGATACGGTCTCCCGTGAGGCAGCGAGCCTCCTTGCCGGACTGCCGCCATGGGATCTGGAAGCGAAAGTCCTCGCGCACATCTGGGAGTGTCGCGAGGAGGCGAAACGCCGGGGCGAAACTCCGCTGCCGCGAGCAATCACGGCACGGCGGACAGAGCTCCGGCGAGATCTCATGGCGAAATGGAGAGTGCGATTGTCACAACCCAGCGCTGGGCACGCCACTATTGCGGCGTCCTCACCTTCCGCCTGACGCAGGTCCTCACCAGACACGGATGTTTCGGGAGGTTCCTGTTCAGGATAAAGCGGGAGGAAACGCCCGGGTGTCACCACTGTGTGGATCGCCCGGAGGACACGGTGGAGCATACGGTGGAGGTCTGCCCAGCTTGGGCGGAGCACCGCCGTGTCCTCACGGAGGCGATCGGCGGCGGCGATCTCGCGTCCGGGCCTGGTTCAGGCAATGGTTCGGAGCGAGAGTGCATGGGAGGCCGTCACCTCCTAATGCTCGCAAAGGAGGAGGCGGAACGCGTGAGGGAGAGGCAGGGTTCGCGCCCTCACGCCCCTAGTCACCGCAGGAGACGCCCTGGGTGTCGGGAGTCGCAAGCCGATTTCCGGCCACCGTAGGCGCGGGCCTGCGGACGGTGAGCGATGGGTAGCTCGCCGTCCGATAAGGACCAGGCCCGGGTCGACGGCGCGTTATGTTCCACGCGCGCCTCAAAGAGACGCCAGCACGAATTAACACCTCGCGTTACTAATTTGGTTCTAATTTCAACAAAAAACATTATTTTCCTGTTTTGTTTTTGGTTTATAACTGTTGAATCCATGTGCTATCTTATCCAAATAACTGTTTTACTGTAAACTTATAGATATTAAAGAAAAAATGTGTTTATTTCAAATTTTAAGTATAATCTTCAGAGAATCATGAGACTTTGGGCGCGAATGGTGTAAAAGAAATGTACTACACTGTCGGTGCCCATTATTGAAAGAAGTTGTCCATTAAATGCAGATTCTAATCTCGTATAATAATAAGTGATACCATAATTTGAAATAAAAATATTGCCATTTGAATTGAAAAGGAGCTGAATTAAAAAAAAATACATTATTTAATCTATAAGTTAATTAGTAAAACAGTTATTTGCATAAGATAGCATATGTATTCAGCAGTTATAAACTAAAAACAAAATAGGAAAATAATGTTTTTTGTTGAAATTACAGCCAAATTAGTCACGCGAGGTGTAAATTTTACAAAAGAATGTTTTATTCTGAGACCCATGGTAAAAAAAAAAAACAAATTGTGGTATGTGGTAGCTGAATATACCGCGTGTTGACCCCTTAACGTTGGACCACTATTAACGCCACATCCTGTATATAGTGTGATTTTTAAAAATTCAAAACTCACCAGTTTGATTAGCAACAGCTTTGAGGTACTGCATCCACTCTTTACTCTTGCGTTTGGTCCAGCACTTGATGACCATCTGCCTGCTTTGGTTCAGGATCTGAAGACCATGGTTTAACCCAGTGGAGTACATGCCGCTTGATACTTCGAATCTACGGAGATTAGACAAGATGAGAGTTGAAAGAAGCAACAAATAATAGGTAATATTCGTTCAGTAAGTAATTGTGACTTTTTCTAAAGTACTACATTAGGTGGGTTTCAATGAGAACAGTTCCATTTTGGAATGATGGTTTTAGAAACGATGCCATCATGAATTTTATTGTGAAGAAGAAATTGTAAGTTTAAATTGTTAAGGTTGCCACCACCATAATGGTTATAATATTG
Organism: Tiliacea citrago; assembly: GCA_963921375.1. Taxonomy (NCBI): domain Eukaryota; kingdom Metazoa; phylum Arthropoda; class Insecta; order Lepidoptera; family Noctuidae; genus Tiliacea; species Tiliacea citrago. Next base: position 5,498,525 of record OY992788.1, on the reverse strand, counting down.
GTTTTGGTACATAAGTATTAAGAATTATAACTTGTTTTCTTTAAATATTTGTATGCCAGTCCATGGCGAGACATGTAGATCATAACGCTATTATTAATACCATTATTGTACCATGTTTTAATGGAAATAAAAATATTCTATTCTAGAAGAAAAAATGGCGCCTGCTCTACGCTATAATTTAATATCATGTCTTTTATGCCATTATTTTATTTTTAGCGTTTTATCGATGTCAGAACATAACTTTTTATCAAGCTATTGTAGCCATTATAAATTAGGTAATATAAAACTGAAATGTAGATAAAACATTATGAATTTGGTGTTACTATAAAATCATGGATGACTTTCTATTGACTCATGACCAGAGATCGGAATAGGTAGAGCGTATTTACCTAAACTTCGAGGAAGTAAGTAAAATAGAGTGGATAATACCTTCTCTAACATCCCGGAATAATTATAATGCCGTTTAAATTACGGGATTTATTTATAGTTACAAATTATTGATTTGACAAATCATATCATATTTAGTTGTGTGACAAAAGATATTTTGAAACAATAGAAACCGCCACCGGTACCTGTTCCTAGGCAAGAATAACAAAAAAAAAAAAAAACTACATTAAAATGTACGATGTATTCGAAGCACAAGTTTTAATAAACCAGCCAACTTAATTATAATTATGCCGTTATTTTAGGGGAGGTATTATCCACTCTATGTTACTTCCTTCCTCAAAGTTTAAGTAAATACGCTCTACCTATTCCGATTTCTGCTCAAGACAAATTTAATTAAGCTAACAAAATGGAATTATTAAAATTATATATTTAATTAAAAAACCACATTTACGTTAGGTGATGCTGTATGTTTTTTGATGTGTAACATCTTCCCTCTCGATCTCTGTGGGAGTGATTCCGTGAAAGGGACGGAAGTGTCAGCTTGAGCATGCAATAAGTAAGTACTTTATAATAGCGTGATGAGATACCAGATGTTACACATCATATGCGACTACAGTTAAATCTCGCTCGGTTTTTTTTAAACAAAATTCATATAAACCTGGAAAATATTATTACAATTAGCACAATTCACACATACTAAGATATACTCACAAATCTTACTGAATGGGCTGCGTGGAATGAAAAACAAGATAACATAAATACAATATTTCTGCTTAAAAATAACTACTAAAAATAACACACACACGCCTGTTTTCCCCGAAGGGTTAGGCAGACGTGTACCTATATAGTACACCACATTTCGTCAGTTATTTTTAAGTCCCATGCAATAGGGGGCAAGCCTTCAACCGCGCACAAATCCGGACTCCGGGCGGCTACTGACGGAAAAACCCAATAACACTTTGCCCGACCTGGGAATCGAATCCAGAACCTCAGTCAGCTGTAGCGCTTGCGACCACGAGACCAAAGAGGCAGTCCGTCTGTCCGTAACGACTCAACTGTTAGTAAAAGTTGTACTTTATTATGTCAAAATTATTTTGAAAGAAAATACACATTAGATGGTATTTCCAAAGTGATAAAGTAAATAAGAAAAGACGCCAGAATAACTTCAGGACCCAGACTGGCCAGGCTGGAACATCTTTTATGGGTCAAAAGTCTGAAGATTTAAGTTAATTTTAAAGTTACATTACTCTACTTTTGTATGATTCACAAATACTCAGAAGATCACCAAGATTACATACCCCTGATCAAACAACATGATAGCTTTAACAACGCCATCTCTCGGCCGTACGTATCCGAAGAAGGTATCCTTAACGAAGAACCATCGCTCCTGCCACTTCGCACACACCAGGCCCGTGCAGAAATAGTTACACCTGGAAGAGAAACGATTGTTATGATGTAGGTAAGAAGTCGAACAAGATAAATCAAACTATATTCGTAAGAAAAGGGTAAAATTAAATTAACTAGCGTAAATTCACAGACTATCACGTCTGTGAAGTTACGCTAGCTAGTGTCAATATTTTATCATAATAAAACAAAACAAAATATCTAACTACTCATAATTTCAATTGACTACGCTGCCCGCGGCTGTTAGCTCTGTAAATTATAAATGATTTTATTTCTGTAAGTAGGCTTGTACAAACAAACTTTTACACGTCAATCATATTTTAGAAACTAGATGAGGTCGGTGTTTCTTATCTCACTCTGAGACGAAAGGCCGAAACAAAATCCGAGGTCACAGTCTCGTCTCTCAGACAGTCTTCGTTAGACTATTACATATTGCTACCCATCACGTCTGAAATTTTGCCGTAATTATATTTGGTGCAAATCGTCATATTTTCACGAAATAATAATTTCATAGCTGTTTTAAATTATTATAATTTAGTCATTATAATATTATAATTGTCGCGTATTGAATTTGGATCAACATCCAACATAAAACAACACCGCCATTTGGAAAAACGTAAGAATTTTTTGATTTCGCGGGCTACTTTGATGCGCCTTCAATTTGACCTTGTTTAGAGCGGTAGCAATTTACCCGTTGGTTGAGCGGTATTATGAAAACAATTGTTGAACATAAGTGATTCGCATCCCCAGATATTTTCAAAGACAAAGTTAGATCATTTATTTAGAATGTAATCCTCTAATTTGTAATATAGTTTTCATACAAGGTGTACTTTTAATAGGACTTTTAAATTTTCTTTCATTTAGTTCTAATAAATCTTAAGGTATTTTGTTGTAACATTTAATACAGTATCCCCATAAACTGCCAGGGTTACGAGCCTGTCCGAAAGGGATATCGTGGCTCTGGCACACAGGCATCTGAAGGAACACGGGTGGGTTTTAGTCAGTCAAAGTCTGACACGCCCTCCCGCTCCGACCAGAGCGGGAGAAGTTATTTGATAATTTCCCACCCAAAAAAAAAAAATCCCCATAAAAGATATGTATGTACTTGCTAGGTTGATTTCTGTTACTGTGATTATGATAAAATAGTAGAGTACAGAGATCTGATATAATTAATATTATCAACAAAGAACTTGGTGCAGGGATAATATTAATCATATAGGTACATATAAATAAATACTCGATTGTACCGCACACAAATCGTGTTTGAAGCAGTTGCAGCCCGCCTGGCCGGGTTGTGTGGAGCCTGTGCGTTTCTGTAGCATGCCTTTGCTGCCCAGCTCCGATATAAATGAGAGGTTTGATAGTTCGAAGAATTTAAGCATTCTAACTAGCGAATGGTAATTGGTCAAGCATTTGGTGTGAACACTTTTACCATACTTGAGCGACTCGAAAACTTTTATAAACTCTTCGCATTGTTCTTACGTTAGCAAGCAATTCTGCTTAACCGACGTTGTCTCGAAAATGGTTTTAACCAGGGGGTCTACTCCGAAGCGCTCAATCGAAGTATAGGCCGAATGTTCGGTCGCTTCTGTACTACGGCTAACTATCGCTGACTACGGCGAAAAAAAAAAAATAAGGCAGTCGAAGAGATAAGCCAAAGTCAAAACTGTGACTTGAAGTTGGGTAAGGATTCAAAGTCAAAAAAGGAAACTATGGAAGTTATAAAACGGCCGAACATTCGGCCGATACTTCGGTTTAGGGCTTCGGAGTAGACCCCCAGTACACTAATCATTAACACAAGCTGTAGGTAGACGGTACGGACATTTCAAAGAGATAAAACTGATACACTATCTTTCCACTACGTCATCGGTGCATATTATGTATTTATTATTTAAAATTACATTATAATTAATAATATCCTAGTGATATTTATTTTAGATGTATGTATGTATGTTAGTATTTGTTTTTGATTGTATGTATTCTATTTTCTCTTCTATTCTTACACACAGTGTCTACCTACATCTTTATCTACTTTTATATCGCAGGTATGGTGGAAGAGATTTCTTTAGCAATAAGCATTATGTTTGTATTCCTTGTAACGTATATTCCTGTTCTTTTCTTCGTGTATGTTTATACTGGGTCAAATTAAATTAGCTAGCTAAACTCCACAGACGTGATGGGTATCGATATATAAACATGATAAAACAAAAACAAAAAACATTTTTTTGTGGGGTCATCGACCGCAGTTAGTATAGTCACTTGAATATCATTTTTTGTGTAACCTTCAGAGACGTGATTGGTATCGATACCTAAACACGATAAAACTAAAGAAAACAGATTTTTATCAACGCATACTTCAACAACACTACCAGCTGTCGTTGACCCAAAAAAAAACTTCATTTTTTTTGCTATTTTCCCATCACGTCTGCAGTTTCGCTAGCTTTTTTAATTTAAGTATGTACATAAATGGTTAAATCAATAAATACATAGATTAAAATACTCAATTCTACCGCTATCTAACCTCACACAAACCATGTTGCCGAGCAATCCGAAGCAGTTGCAGCCCGCCTGGCCGGGTTGTGTGGAGCCTGTGCGTTTCTGTATCATGCCCTCCTTGCCTTTGCTGCCTAGCTCCGATATGAACGATAGGTTTGATACTTCGAGGAATTTTACCTGGAAAAGATTGATAAGAGATATTGAAATATTATTTTATTCCTTGTCTCTGACTATATGGATAAAGTTTTCATAGATTTTGGAAAGTGGATCGAGCGTTTAAAAGTATTCTGTTAACATTTATTATTAAGGTCTTGTACTTTGTGTCACATCAATAGTACAACAGGTGGATATGGAACTCACAACCTATTGATAACAGATCACTAAATTTTATTAAAATTGAACCATTTCCGGATTTTCAATCAAATTGGTACTGATGTAAAACGGCAAAAAATAGATACAAAGTAAAAACGACTCAACAAAAGTGGAGTAAAGTCGTGATAGAATGGTACCCCAGAGATGGCAAAGGAACAGGGGAAGACAATATAAAGGATGGGAAGACGAATTCAAGCTCACAGCGGGTCCAAATTGGAGAAGAGTTGCGAGAGATAGGATTCAGTGGAATTTGTAAGAGGAGGCCTTTGCCAAAAGGCACACTGAACTAAGAGACATTCTTTAAACTACTGAAATACCACAGTGTAAAGATGTTAAGGATAGAAAGGGTTTATTATTAATAATATTAGAAAAACCGGCCAAGTACGAGTCGGACTCGCGCACGATGGGTTCCGTACCATTATCTATAAAAACGGCAAAAAAATCACGTTTGTTGTATGGGAGCCCCCCTTAAATATTTGTTTTATTTTAATTATTTATTTTTAAAGTGAATATATAACTAAAGATTCTGTGAATATTTCAAGCGTCTACCCGTTGCCTTTATCAATATCGAGCAAAAAGATCACGTTTGTTGTATAGGAGCCCCCTTAAATATTTATTTTATTCTGTTTTTTAATATTTTTTGTTATAGCGGCAACAGAAATACATCCTCTGTGAAAGTTTCAACTATATACAGGGTGGAAACTTTCAGCGGGGCAGTAAGAAAATGGTCTTAAGAGACTATCTATAATTTTTTATGGAATTTTGATCCCCATTCACATATTTTGAAAAAAATGTACAGTCAGCAGGAAAATGGGCAATTTTCACAAAAACTTTTTTTTATGCCAATCGATCCTCTTTCTTATAAGGATCAAAAACCTCTATTGGACCAATTGAGGTTTGAGTACTAGAAAAGTCATAAAACGCAAAAAACTTTTCCCATACATTTCGTAAGAAATGATACTCCAACTTAGTTTTTTATGATCGATAGATGGACCGCTACAGCGAAGACTGGCCAAAAATAAATAAACTTCGTATTTCGAAATCTAATTCCGGCAATTCGCAAGGCAGTGGATACAAACATAATGATGGTCCTATAACGTGACCACCTCGCAGTCCTGATCTCACGCCTCTACACTTTTTTATGTGGCGCTATTTAAAAATTGAACTTTATAAAAAGAGATACAACAGTGTTCAGGAACTCAAAGATTTACTTACCACGATTCTCTATGGAATTAATCCTAGCACATTATCAGCTGCTACCCAGTCTGTAGTAAAGATAATAAACCTATGCCTACGTCAAAACGGCTACCATTCTGAACACCTCATAACTTAGAGCACAAAAGTAAAATTTCTAGGTGAGTCCAAATGTAAAGTTTCAAGTTTTTAATTTTAAGGTGAAATAATACCCAAAGTAGAAGTTATAGTTTTTTATTTGTTTTTCGATCAGTCTTTTTTTGTAGCGGCCAGTTTATCGATGGTAAAAAATGTAAGTTGGAACTTCTCATTTCCTACGAAATGTATGGGAAAAGTTTTTTTGCGATTTATGACTTTTCTAGTACTCAAAACTCAATTGGTCCGATAGAGGTTTTTGATCCTTATAAGAAAGAGGATCGATTGGCATAAAAAAAAGGTTATGGGAAAATTGCCCATTTTCCTGCTGACTGTACATTTTTTTCAAAATCTGTGAATGGAGATCAAAATTCCATAAAAAATTATGGATAGTCTCTTAAGACCATTTTCGCGTAGCTGCAACGGATAAGGTACTTCCCCTTACTGCCCCGCTGAAAGTTTCCATCCTGTATAGCTAAACCTATCACGGTTCATGAGATATAGCCTGGTGACAGACGGACAGACAGACAGACGGCGGAGCCTTAATAATAAGGTTCCCGTTTTACCCTTTGGGTACGGAACCCTAAAAACGACTCGGCGCCAGTGATTTTGCTAGAATACTCGTCTAATTCGGAACTAAGTAAACTGGTTGGCACAAAAAAATATAGTAGCATTAGGTATGATTTGCAAGGAAGTACATTTGTAAAGGTAGTGATGTGTATCCGTTAATAATCAAAATAAACAAAAACTATATCACTTGTACTCTAAGGAATAAGATTTATTTTAGCTTAGTTGTAATGTCATTCACAACCAATCCAACTGTGACGGATCGAAGGTAAATCATACGTATCGGCCTTTGAAGGTTCTTACCGTTTCATGGTGGTTCCTGTATATTGAGATATTTAGTAAATTGTATAAATATTCTTCGAGCTGTTTCATCCTTAGCTGTATGCCTTCGTATGTGACCATCACTTCGGGCTTTTTTGGAAACCTGCAAATTAAATAATGTTATCTTTCATACTAATACCCATCGAGAATACATGTCCACAGAGAAAAAACTAGAACTAAAAAGGGATATTTAGTTAGCCCATAAGGTTTGATGACTACTCTTTCATCTGCCTAGCCTTTTCCCAACTATGTTGGGGTCGGCTTCCAGTCTAACCGGATGCAGCTGAATACCAATATCTTACACGGAGCGACTGCCAATCTGACCTCCACAACCCAGTTACTGGGTAACACGATACCCCTTGGTAAGACTGGTTGTTAGACTTTCGGGCTTCTCACGACCCGTAACAATTGCCAAAGATCTACAAATGACAGCCGGGACCAACGGCTTAACGTGCTTTCCGAGGCACGGACTCTTTGTGGCATGCTTATTCCTGCTACTTAAAAACTTATTAAAATCTGTTTTAGTTTAAGTATGACTTTGACCACCAAATCACTCCAGTTATCACGAGGTTTGACTGTGACTTGAATAAAGGATTAGGCCGTGTTCAGATAACCCGCGCCGACCACGCGCACGCGTTGGGGCCGCCTTGCACCCGTGTTTGCCACACGCAAAATCGGCACTAGCCGAAGCGCGGGCACAAGGCGGGTGCTGCGCGTGTGCGGCGTGAGCGCGGGGCGGGCGCGTGGCGTGTGCGGGTCGACTTCGATAAATGCAATTTGAGATCTATTAATGTGTCATAAGACTCAAATTATATACAACAAATTTCAAAGCGAGCGGGGCGGGCGAGTGGCGTGCGCGTAGCGGGCGCGTGTCGTCTGAACGCAGCCTTAAGCTTAGAGACACTACCTATGTTATGTCGAAAATACTACAGCATTCATTTTGAAATAAATATATGGTAAAGTTGAGGATTAATGTACATTTTTAATGATTATTACTATGTTTGACGAAAACACGATTCCATAAAATTTTCTTGTTAGAAAAACATTCCAAAGTTACCTCCAAACCGAACAATAAACCGCTGGTATTCAAAAAATACTTTAAATTAGATAATGAAATTTTGCATATTAACTGAACTAACTATAAAGCAGGTTGTATGTTATTTTTTTTAATTACCATTATTTTCACCGTAAAAAGAAATAAACTAAAATATCGGTGTCTTGGAGTCTTCTCCCTGCCCTGTCTCGCTTGCTCGCGTGACCGCGGGAATAGTGCGCGAGCGAGATAAAGAGTGATGTGGCGCTGAGGTAGTATATACCCTTATGAATCAAATCGCCGTTTAAAGTAGTTGCAGACAAACATGTACAGTTAGAGAAGATTATTAAAAAAATAAACTATGACTAAACAAAATATTCACCTGGGCAGCGCCCCTTTCCTCTTCCTAGGCCTAACCTGCCTCTTCGAGTTACTCCTAGGCACCGCTTGCAAAGCCACCTTCTCAGCTTTCTCCTCAGTATCCACAGTATTCTTGAAGCTGGCTCTCCTGGTCTTATGGGTCTTAGTAGGGAAGGGAATGTCGAGAGAGGCCCTGTACAGGGTGAGTTGTTGGTGCAGGTAGAGAATGTGTTTGTAACGCTTCTTGATCGACCAGTTAAATTCGCCATGTTGGAGGAAGATTGTGTATCTGGAATAATAATTTATAAATGTTTACAAAACACTTAAACATCCTCGCAATAATAGATTGTTAATTCTTTGCCTGAGAACCATATACATAACTGTAAGCAAAATCTAATTTTACAGCAGGTTTTTTCTCAAAAATAACTGTCAATGTGACTTTAAGGAGCATTTGAAATAAAACGTGCTAACGTTTTGAAAAAAATGTTTTGTTAGCTAATGACTACACTATTAAAATTTAATTAGGTAACAATATTGAGATCAAATTTGACAGTATATTGGTACTTTTTTTTTTTTTAGGGAAATAAAAAAAACTGTTTCACATACAGTGATATAAGATGGCTGCGCCGCGGCCGTGCGCACTTCATCGAAAATGTAGCGGCAAAACAATGTAACTCCTACTTAAAATTTAAATTATATTATCGTGGTATTTTAATGTGTCATTTCAGCCGAAAGACGTCCACTGCTGGACATAGGCCTCCACCAAAGGGGGGGTTTGCCATAATCGCCACGCTTGGCAGGCGGGTTGGCGATCGTAGTATGGTGTTAAAATGCATAGAGAACGCTGCTGCCCATTCTCTAGTAATCGTTTTAATGTCTATTCACTTAAAATATTTTTCTTTACATTTTTTCCCAGAAATACATTACCTACAATACAATTTAGAAACTCTGACGTAAAGTTGATTTTATTAGTTAAAGTACTATGGCTTTGTAGAGAAGAATACAATAGGAGAGTGTAAGAAACTCAAAATCGAAAAAAAACGGAGTTACTGTGTTATGCTTCTCAGGCACAGAAGTGTGTTTTATTAGTTGAGGCCTAAGTTATTAAAAGAAAAAAATACAGAGATTGAAGAGCCGGAAGATACTGTTAAGGTCAGCAGAAATTTCTTACAGCAGACCTGCATCATGAGTGTTGTTATTAAATGTTTCAAGTTCTATATAGTTCGTGAAATCGTGACTATATTTCTTTCTCTTTCTTGCCAGCACGGAAGTATACGGTAATAGATCACTTCGTAGTTAAAGATAACCATATCTGTCAGGTATGCGCTTGACGTAGGTGCTTAAGTATTTTCAATCGTGGAAGCTGTTATAATAATTAATTCCATTAAGTTATCTAGAAGTGGGTCTATGAGGGGAATTGTTTTATTATATATATTTATTTAGGCAACCAACAGCGATACTTATAGTAAAGTCAAATTATTTATTTCAAATAGGCACATAAAAGGCACTTTGGAACGTCAAAATATACTTAATTTTTTCTAGTCGCCCCTTCTAAAAGGTAGTTTCGTATGGAGAAGAATGGTCAAAGAAAGGAGGTATGTTACAGATTATGTGTATTACAGTATTGTATGGCTAATAATAGGTTCTGTATAACTAGGTATAAAACATGCGAACGGACTACTAAGAAATATTTAAATTCAAAAGGTGCAATTTTAGCTATAATACTTGTAATTTAAAGTTTAATTAAAGAAAAAAAAGTTTCATTATTATGAAAAAAAAGTTTCATTATTATGAAAAAAAAAGTTTGAATATTAAGAGATAAGTACCTAGTTTGTCATTTGTTTCGTTTATGGTTTTTATTATTTGTTTTTTTCGACACAACATTTTATCGACAAAGATTAGCTTACTATACTTACTTATCTATTTAATTTCCCATTCAACGCTAAACAAGACAGAAAATGCCAATTATCTGAATAATAAACATTTATAACGTCGTTAAGCCAATCACCGTACGCGCAGCTGTGACAGTAATTAGTTTAACGCCAGTATTCCACACTATTAGATTATAGATAAGTGAATACTTTGTATAAGTGTAGGTACGACCAATTACATCTATGATTCAGACTGATAATGTCCGGTACTATACCTTTATCATCATTCGACTACACTGGAACGTATGTACTAGGGGCCATAAATTACGTCACACGAATTTCATGATTTTTGGAGCCCCCTCCCGTCCTTGTCAAAGGTGGTTATATTTGTGTGACTCCCTCCCCACCCCTGGCGTGACATCACATATTTTGGAATTTTCAATTAAACCTTGTAATAAAAGACAACACACTAACAATAATAAATAATAATAACAAAAAAATATTTTAAAGCGTTTCGTTAGAGTTGTAATACTTTATATTTATACATGTGACGTCCCGAAGCTTATAACTCGTCCCCCCTTGTCACACGATGCACACTTTGTTAACCCCGTTCCTCCCTCCCTTAACGCGTGAAGTAATTTATGGTTAGCCCCATAGGTTTAATACTCTGGTATGGTCAATGGTACCATTAATTTATGTGGGTATGTGTTTTATTATAGTGCTTATATGCGCTTATTTATATATAAATATCGTAGATAAACGTATATCACGGTTACGGAAATCATATCAGTTGTGTTTCTGTTAATAACTGTTTTTCCGGTTAGATAAGTATTTTTGCACATTTAAGATTATATTTTGAAAATTTTCTTTTTCTTCCACTACTGCAGGAATAAACATTAACCTCATCAAAATTTTGTTAAATATTGATAAAATGTTACCTAATATGTTAAATAAATTATGACTTTTATAGCAGTTAAGACCTTGAAAATTCAAATGATTTACTATAATAAGCTTATTAAAGATATAAAAAACTCTCACAAAAAAGCTCTGAAATATTATTCTGTGCCTAATTTTTAAAATTTGCAGGCCACTACGGTAAAATGAATATCATTTACCTTTAAAGATGCATTTACATATTTCTTCCAACTTCGTAACAAAAATAGGTACCTAATCGTAATTTTTTCCGCATGGTGTTATTTGATCTTTAAAAGTATAAAAATTGAAACAAAAAAAACAAACGCAAAAGACAAAGGTTGTCTGTAAAAGATCGCTTTTAGCGATAAGACCGCCCATTGTGTCACCCTGTGTAAAATTTCAACATTTTCATCTGCAATTTTTATGGTGTACCTACATAATAAAAAGTATTCTATTCTAAAAAGATACTAGTGTATGTAAGGTACTACATGTATAATAAAGGAAGATCATGAAGCCTGACGAACGTTTTAATGTGATAATATCGAGTGATTACGTTATCTGTAGGATTTTTAATTTTAGTGAAAATTTTTGAAACCTGCAGCATGATTGAGTAAGTTTCTTGATTGTTTTTATTGATATAGTTATTGCTACGCCAAAACCAGTTGGTACTCGTATTATGGCATCTAGTATGCCAAAGACAAAAAAAATGTGTATCGAGAGTAAAACTTATACAGCGTGCCGCTTTAATGGCGACATTAATTTAATAAACCTATACCTACGGTTTTGCGTTTTCTACGAAGATATTTTAATTTCATTAAACGTTATTATTTATTGATTTATTAACAATTTTCTAAAATGCATTTTGGAGCAACCTGTACTTAAATAACTGTAGTGCAGAGTTCATTTGCCGGGGTCACGGATCATAACATCGCATCAATGAAATTAAAACGAATAACGTGCAAAGAGTACTCGTAGGCCAATTGAAGGAAAGAGAGAGCTTTATTATTTAGTTGGTTTGAAAATTTTAATTTTTCATTGTCCGATTTATTTTATCTTAATATATTTTTTTAAGATTACTGGCCACTAGCCCTACTCGTGTGTTAAATTAATGTCGCCATTGTAGCGGCACGTTGTATACATAATTATATGGTACATATTGCTTGGAAACAGGGTTGCTGATCGGTCTTGTTGTTAGTAACAGGAAAATGCTGATGATTTATGATGAGATATTAATATTCGCGGCGAGCCCAACTTTAGAAAGGTTAATGAGGAATACTTATAAAAAATCCAGCCAAGTGCGTGTCGGACCACGCACAATGAAGGGTTCCGTAGTGGGGATTCATTATCCTAAGAACAAACTTAATATTGTAGTTGAAAAACATGTTCCCTCATACATTCCAACTGCAAATGTAAGTTTCTACAAACAATATTGAGAGATTTACCATGTTATTTTAAGATCATAGACTTCTCATAGGTTTTCCTGTAATCTTTAAGTAAAGAACTATTTTCTGTATTTTTATCAAAATTTAGGCTCAATAGTTTCGGAGATAAGGGGGGAATGGTCAATCTTCATCTATTTTCGTAAATAATTTTAAGTGTTTATTTTAAATTTATAAAAAAAATATGTGAATTCCTTACAACAAGCCCTTTCATTTGATTAAAAATGAGTTCAAGCGATTCTGAAATGTTGACCCCAGATTCGGTTAAAGACGAGGCAAATACAGTAATCCAAAATCTTTTGCCAGAAATTTCAAAGGAAAGATATTTGAATACATACAATGATTAAATATTTAAGAAGAACTATATTTTTTTTACTTTCCTTGTATTCGAAATGAAAAGTAGAGTGTTTAACACGGGTGAAAGTCACCAATTCCTTTCGACCCTCGTATAAAAATCTACTATTAATGTAATAAAACTACAAAACTACAAACTTTACTTGTGCTGTGAGACCTTGCTTCTTGCCAGATTTCATGATTCTAGGTCAACAGGAAGTTTCTGGGTGGGTCTTTTTTTTTTTCTTTAAATATTTTCCTATCATTTTATGCTTTTTCTCAGTTTTAATGGTGGTCTGGCATTTTGAGCACTTTATGAGGCCTACCCAAATGTACTTTCTTTGGTATTGTTCGTCGAGTCGTTGAGCTCCTTAAGTCTTGAGTCGAGCTGCACGATTACGACAAATGCTTGCACTGATTGGACAGGTCCACTCAAAATTGTGTGGTTCTTTCCTCAAAAGACCATTTCAGACACAGATCTACATGGTCCTCACATGATCTGACCAAGATTATGTCTGGACTTTAAAAGAGACTTTGACGCCTGAGTTTGTTTTGCCATTTCTTCTCACGGGTAGTCAGATAGGAAATGTCGACTACATCTAGCTTATTTTTTACTTTTTAATATGACGTGTAAAAGTGATTCCGATATCCTATTTACAGAATAAACGATTTCATTTCATTTCATTTCCTATAGGTTTTGATTTATTTGCGAGTACAAAACATGTCGCATAAATTGCCGTATTTTTTATTGCGTTGACTTAGAAGCTTGTTTTTTTAGAGCTCCAAGGGACCGTAGACGTACGTATTTGATATTAATTTCAACTTTAAGTGATCCTATAAGGGTTCCTTTTTCCTTTTGAGGTACGGAACCATAGAAATGCTGGATTTGATTTCCAGGACGGGCAGTGTTATTGGGTTTTTCCATAAGGAATTTCACAGTAGCAGCCCGGAGTCTGGATTTGTGCCTGGGTGATGGCCACCCGTGGATGGGTGATGGGGGTTGCCATTACATCGACTTAAACATAACTGGCGAAAAGTGGGAGTGATATAGGTACAGCCCTTTTTTTTTTTTTAATTATCAAATAACTTTGAATTGACGGCACGGTTGGCGCAGCGGTTAAGTGATTGACTGCTGCGCTGCGTGTCGCGGGTTCGATTCCCGCACGGACCAAATATTGTAATTTGTATGACCTATAAGTAGTTGTTCCGGGTCTGGGTGTTTGTGTATGTGAGTTTCAATGTTTGTAAACGCACCCACGATACAGGAGAAATTCCTAGTGTGGGGCAACGTTAAAAAAAAAAAAACTTCTCCCGAGTGTCAGACTTTTACTGACTAAAACCCACCCGTGTTCCTTCATTTGCCTGTGTGCCAGGGCCACGATATCCCTTTCGGACAAACTCGCAACCCTGGCAGGCATTGGCCCTAATGGACCCCGTCAATTCGTGCTGACGTCTCTTTGAGGCGCGCGTGGAACACGATGCGCCGTCGACCCGGGCCTGGTCCTTATCGGACGGCGAGCTACCCATCGCTCACCGTCCGCAAGCCCGCGCCTACGGTGGCCGGAAATCGGCTTGCGACTCCCGACGCCCAGGGCGTCTGCTGCGGCGACTAGGGGCGTGAGGGCGCGAACCCTGCCTTTCCCTCACGCGCTCCGCCTCCTCCTTCGCGAGCATTACTGCTTCGCAGAAGGAGGTGACGGCCTCCCATGCACTCTCGCTCCGAACCATGGCTTGAACCAGGGCCGGACGCGAGAGATCACCGCCGCCGATCGCCTCCGTTAGGACACGGCGGTGCTCCGCCCAAGCTAGCAGACCTCCACCGTATGCTCCACCGTGTCCTCCGGGCGATCCACACAGTGGTGACACCCGGGCGTTTCCTCCCGCTTTATCCTGAACAGGAACCTCCCGAAACAACCGTGTCCGGTGAGGACCTGCGTCAGGCGGAAGGTGAGGACGCCGTGGCGCCTCTCTAGCCACTCCTCAAAGAGGGGACTTATCGCCACAATTGTGGCGTGCCCAGCGCTGGGTTGCGACAATCGCACTCTCCATGTCGCCATGAGATCCCGCCGGAGGTCCGTCCGCTGTGCCGTGATTTCTCGCGGCAGCGGAGTTTCACCCCGGCGTTTCGCCTCCTCGCGCCACTCCCAGATGTGCGCGAGGACTTTTGCCTCCAGATCCCATGGCGGCAGTCCGGCAAGGAGGCTCGCCGCCTCACGGGAGACCGTGCGATAACCCCGTACCAGCCTGATGGCCATGACCCTTTGGGACGCGTTCAACCGCTGGGCTGGTCGCAGCCTTAAAGAACGCGCCCACACCGGTGCCCCGTAAAGGGCCATGGACCGGCGCGTAGAGCCTCCGGCAGGAGGCGTTTGGACCCCTAGATTGGGCAGGAGCCGCTTCAAAGCAGCCCCGGCCCGCTCCAGTTTGGGAGCCAAACGTCGAAAATGCTCCACGAAGTTCCACCGGCTGTCGAGGACGAGTCCCAGGTACTTCATCGTCGACTCGACGCCGATGTGAACCCCTCCCGCCGTTATCTGGGAACCCGACAGTGGCGCGTTCCGAGGACCATAAAAACACATGGCCTCGGACTTGTGCAATGCCACCTCGAGTCCCAATTGCCGGATCCTATCGACGATTGTCGCAACCCCACGTGCCGCCAGTTCGGCCGCCGCCTGATGCGAACTCCCTTGTGCCAGGACTAGCGTGTCGTCAGCGTAGCAGACTACGCTGACGCCACTAGGGAGGTCGGCGCGCAGCACCCAGTCGTACCCGATGTCCCACAGATGCGGCCCCAGGACCGATCCCTGTGGGACACCGCACGACATCTCTCGCTGGTTCCACTCTCCTTGGTGACCGGGGTAGATGACGGCCCTGTCCGTCAAATAGGCCTCGACCACGTGACAGAGGTAGGTCGGCATCCGGTGATACCGAAGTGCCTCCCCAATGCAACTCCAGGGCAGGGTATTAAAGGCATTGGCGATGTCAAGAGACACCGCCAAGACAACCCCACCCCGGGCAACAGCATCCCCCGTTATGAGGGCTTGAACGCGCATGATGGCGTCCACCGTAGAGCGCCCCCTGCGGAAACCAAACTGGCTCTCCGCCAAATCCGGCCCCACCCGCACCAGCCGCCCGACAAGGCGGTCATAGGTACAGCCCTGCCTAACCCCTCCGGGAAAACAGGCGTGTCATGTTATATTATACAAAATATTTTACTTACAAATTAGGATTCAGCAAATGTGTTGTGACGCTTCTTTCGTTCTCCACCAATCTAACCTTTATTTCCACACCTGGAATGAACACTTTCCTGTGCACCGAGTTGAATTTTATAGGCGGATTGTGGACCGCTTTAAATGGCACTGTTGTTTGAGTTATTGCTGAAAAACAAAGATTTTTATAGTATCATAGACATAGGTCGTTTTACTTTGATGGTAATAAGGTCGTATTTGCCGCAGAGCATGTGTAGCTTTTAATTTGTCAGATATAGTAGACTCGACAAATTTGCCGGTTGACCGATTTTCACCCTTAACTCCATAGAAATAAGGTTGAGAGCCGCGAACATTGTTGACGCGTACATCACACCTCAGTACAAAATGTCATCCAAGTGCGAACGCACCAACTGAGTAAGGATCGCTTTGGCGGCCTGTTTGAAGCTGTTCATGGCTTAAGTGGCAACAAATTATCAATTGTGATTCGCGTGCTGGCACGCGTATTCATTTATCGGGACTGTCTGATGTAGGGTTACCATTTTGAAATTTGAAAAGTCCTGATATTTGCAAAAAAGTCCGGACATTTTACCTTTTATGTTTATTTTGTCAGTATCTCTAATCATATTTCTTTATTATTTTATATATTTGTCCAGACAAATGACAAGGTTAGACAAAGCCCGGACAGGGAGCCAAAAAGCCGGACATGTCATGTCATGGATGGTAACCCTAGTCTCATTGTCCATTTAGCGAGACTGTCTCATGTCATTGACGGCGTGTTTTTAGTCTAGCTTTAAAGAACCGCTAAATTGCTTCAATAGGATGTTCAAAGTGGATGATGCAATGGATACAAAAATACATAGCCAAAGTATGTAGTTTCATGTTTTATTTTTATTTTGAATGACGAAAGTAAAAGTAATATAATATTGTTATCATGATTCGCCAGCACTTATCAATTTTATTGTGATTGATAACGATATAATATTACTAATCTACAATTAAAAACAATTCGTGCCAATACTTTTTAATTATGATTTGTATTTTGGGGGTTAGATTGTAACCAGGTACCTAACAATCTTTTCACTAGATTTTTAGGTCAATGTCAATCGTCTCATTAGTGTCTATAATGGTTACTTCGATAAATTATCAGCTTAATAATAGGAATTTTATAAAAGCAGGACTATTTAGACATTTAGACAATCTTTTACCAACAATATAGGGTTATTGTTAAATACTAACAACCTCTTAAGGGGTCATTGTACAAATCATTATGAACACTTTTAAGTAAGTATGGGAAAAAACGAAAAATTAATTTGCATGAATACACGGGAAAAAATGCTCGCGGCATTAGTTTTCTTCCAAGAATATTTTTATTCTCTCTTATTATTACTTCTCTCTTATTGTTTAATGTCAAATAAATATTTACTTCAACTAAAAATAATATCTTAATCCAACTGAAATGATATTCTCCACGAAAAATAATATTATTCTTCTTATATTAACTAGAACCAAAACAATGATTTTCTTTTTAAGAAGTTTTGAGTGTTGTCTGAACAATATGTTACTTTTTTGAAATAAGATTTTTTAAGTATCTCAATACAAATAACATATTCTAAGTTCAAGAGCCTTTACTATTTGAACCAAAAGTTGTACCATTTACTTAAACTAAGAACAAAACATCAAAGCATTGTTAACTAAAATTATAAATACAAAATCCTCATTTTCTTCCTGTTAGTAATTGACGATTCTCATATTTAGAAAGTAGGAACGTTATCGCCGAAGAAAAATATTTTTCGTTCTAAGAAGAATACATTGGCTGTGAGAAAATAACGGATTTGAAAGGAGAATCTAAAATGATTCGAAACAAGATAGACTTACGTTTTGTTTTAATAAAATACAGGTTTGGTTTGAACACTTTGTTTATGGGTAAGTAAATAATAGCATTGACGTAAGAATCTAAATTATTCAACTAAAGTTCGTCCAATGTTTTCAAACAAGACATTTTTGTTTTGTGGTAATAAGTTATGGTGTTGAACTAGGAATCTAAATTGTTTCAAAATAAGATATACCAATGTTTTTTAGGAAGAAAATACGTGTTTGGTTAAGAAAAGTTTGTTATTGGGTAAGTAAGTAGTAGCATTGACGTTTTATTCAAGTTAAGGTAGTCAAATGTTTTCAAACAAGACTTTTTTCTGAAACAGCAGTTACTTGTATACTTGCTTGTATTCACCTACAAGCAAAATGAAACTTTAGTATATGATTTATTGGATCTTTTTCTTTCCATGTTGAAGACAATTACGTAATTGTAATATTTTCTCTCAATACATTTTTTATTCGGAAATCATGTTTTTTTTAAGGATAATTATACAAAACAAACAAGGGGCGGAGCTTGCGTTCGAAATTTGATTTAGACTGCCTGCTCTTAAGTATGCTGTGCATTGTTTTTTTTTATAAAACGCGTTAACAGTGACCTTTTAGCTAAAGTTGCAAAAAAACGTCAGTGATAGATAGCCGGAACTAGGAATCAAAACACCTGTTAATAATTCAATATTATATTGTTCTCGAGACTAGATAACTAGAGTGATGTGATCGCTCTAGTTATCGAGTCTCGAGAAGGATATAGTGGAATTATCAAACACAATAGATCTAAGTGACTAATTCAATATTATCTGCTTGAATATGTATTTTTCATATGAATCAGAGGATACCGGCTACTGTTACAAGATAAAAATAGATAGGAATATTATTTTCTCCATACATGGGGGTCAGATGGTGCGTATCTAATCAGGAACAAATCAATTATTAATTAGGTACCTCAGACAGACTCTCCTGCATTATGAGTGTCTTCACAATGAGCGTGGCTGCCATTGACGTCGCGTATACGCTGCGTAATCGTTTATAAAAAGATAACATGTCGCGTTTAAGCAGCGTCTGCAGTGCGTATACCTTCGAGAACTGCTATCGTTGGATCATTGCAAAATGTGAAGGGACCCTTATACTTGCATTATACAGCATGATAAAGATTTATTTTTGGTACCTAGCCAATAAAAAAGTATATACCTATAAAATCAATAATAAAAGAGGCAAAAATTTAAATTTATCTTTAATTTCACCAGTGACAGTCCTTAGTCTTTCTAGAACAAAAAGTAGCAAGTTTAGTCTATATCAAACAGACTCGAATGTGACAACTCTGATTGTGAGACTGATCTAACAAATAATCCTAATCTTTCTCTTGTAGTCAATACGGAGGATTTTTAGGCTGATAAGAAATGATGAATGATAGTAAGTAATCAATTATTTAGATATACTGCAATAACATTCACATTCGCTAAAATATAATACCTGCAGTGAATTGCATCTTGTTGTTAATTATCGCTGTAGGCAGGATTTGACTCATATTGCTCTCTACTCTTTCAGCAGACTGAAGAGTCACCTGGATGAGATGGGATTGTGCAAGAAAAAGCCAGTATATATGGAAGAAAGAACACCGTAGGGTTTTAATATGCAGTAGTCTAACGAACCCCTTCGTTTTCGAAGAAGAAGACCTTTAATTTCTTTGTAAATCAACAAAAGTAAAATACCATTTGACCACGACGATGGTGGTGTGACGATCTGATAATGTTTGCAGGGCCAACATGGCCAGAGATCGCACAAGACAGGGCAGAAAAAAGGGAAGGCCTTTGCTTTGCCCAGCAATAGGACACAATAAAGGCTAAAGGAAAAAAAATACATACCACTAGAACTACTCTCTCCCTCCTTATTATCAACTTTGTCAGCCTCGATGACCGACAGTGACTCAGGTACAGCTAGGCTCTCGTCGAAATCCGAATCTAAGCCAGGACTTAGGGAATCCATGGTCTGAAAGAATCCTGGCAGGCATTCGCCCAAGGCATCTGCCGCTGGGGTGGGAGTATCCATCCCGTAGTTTGTGTACCCGTAAAGTTGTTCATCTGTAAAATTTAAACGCATGATAGAATATTTACTATGGCTCCTAGATGGTTCTAACAATGAGCAGCCCAGTCTGGTTAATCACGCAGTCGGAATTACATGGGCCTAAATGACTGGCTTGGGATCTAAGCCCCAATCATATAACTCACACAACCCCCACAGATATCCCTTAAAAAAACCCACCCATATCCTTTAAAAAAACCCAACCATATCCCTTAAAAAAACTCATACATATCCCTCAGATACCACACTCAAAACATATTTCAATTTCCCCCATTTCCCCCAGAAACTATACTCTAAGGAACCAGTCACCACAGGCAGTCCACCTATATGGAGTTTGATGTCATCAGTAATATTGATTAAATAACAATGACAGTTCAAATGAATACATCATTTAAATTAAAAGTTGATGTTAGGTACTTTATGAGTCAACAGAAGCTATTTTAGAATATTAAACTATGTTATGTTTCATACATTATTCCCTTTAAGGTAACTAGAGCCCTAAGAATTACATCATTGAATGACAGGATGGAACACTTGAAGCTAAACAGTAATTATATTTAATATGCCTTGGACAACACTATATATGGTAATTTATGTTCTTATATGATACTGGAATAGAGTTATATAGTACTTATCCCAATAAGTTATATATAGGTACATATATGGATACACTTTGTTAGTATTAGAAATTGTTTACGGATAATAATTTTCCAGGCGACTAATAACTTAAAGGGCGACTATTTGCTACTAAAATAATATAATATAATATATGTACTTCGGTAACCCAGGTATCCTACGTGAGATTGTCAGTAACACCAAGGCGTTGCTGGCCTTCCTTGAGGAGCTGGGGTGGATCGAATAATCGATTTTCCCACCCGTACGCAAAATACGCCCATTGACGTGGAGTTGCGGACACCAGCCCGTATTACCTACTAAAATAATAACTTGGCAGCGATTAAATATTATTTCTTAATCGCTGCAAAGTCATCTACTGTTATTGAATCATTTGGGTTAGGTTAGGTTAGAACAGTAACCATTAACAAGTACCGGCCGCCGAGCGCCAGATCCCCTCTATTGTTGGTAAATTCAGTTACCAAAACAAAAATTCGATGCCAGTTTAAATTAAAATAAAGCTAAAAACTGATTATTGAGCTGCTACTTTCTACTTAAAATAATACTTCGCTGTAGCTGCCAACCTATTATTTTTGCTGCCAACCTATTATTTTTGCTACCGGCTTTAATTATTTTTTAATCCCAAATTCAGATTAATTTGTCGCCGTGTTAAATACATGCCATTGTTAACTACAACCTCATCATGTTGGGATCAGCACCCAGTCTAACGGGATGCAGGTGAATAACCAGTATTTACTACAACACTGAATGATTATTTTATTCCCATTTTATATCTTATTGCAAAAAGAAAACTTAATAAGTCATAATTATGGCTTAGTAATTAGTTACTGATGGATTATGATGGTACAACTCAGGAGAGGCTTGTGGGCAGTTATTGGATGCGTTGTTAGGGACGGCTAACAGTGGCAACTTGAGGAATATTTGTTATGATAGACTAGTACTAAGTAACAAGTAATTACTTTTGGTCAGACAAGTTTATAACATGTACTTATGTCATCACTGTACTGTTAATCATTTATGAGGATTACAGTCTTACAGTAATCTGTCCACAGCTTTTAAACAAGGTATGATTTATGATAAGGATACAATGCATTTTGGTGAAGTGAGAAAGAGCGACAAAGAGAGAGATTTTTTGCAGGAAATAAAAAATAATACTATCTAATCCCAGACCGATGATAAAAAAGTTTCATGCCATGGTCAGTTCTGAGAAGGAATGATAAAACTTAACTTTGTAACAATAATTAAATTCAGTTTACCATTTTTTAACAGGAAAACTTGCTGCTTAATTAGGAAAGTAATTAACCATAATTAAATAATTTCGTTGATACTATTTGTAAAATATAAATAGTAATAATAATGCTATAAAAAATCACCAAGATCGAACAGACTTTAATTATCTTAATATTTACCATTATATTGTGGATGAGCATTACAATATTCTTTGTATGAAATGTATAAAAATGACTCAAGGTTTTATTTTCCTCATACTGTTTATTTAAAAGTTTGGTAAATATCATTCCCATTGATAATATCTATAGGTATGTAGTTAAAATTATTATTTAGTTATAGAAATCATGAAAAATGTTTTAAATTAAATTATTATCACAGTTAGAAAAATAAATCATGGTAGGTAATGATCTTAAAATCACAGTTATGAATAAATAAAATAAAACAAAAAACATCAAAGCATATAACACCAAGTCACTGTGTTAAATTCACCATTGAAACCTTTTTATTACTCACTTGGTAATGACACTGGCCACTCATTTAAGAAAAGTAAAAACAATCAAACATAGAACACTGTACCGTACCTCGTTTGATTAAGTTATGAAAACTCAATGTCAAATCCTTACGTTCCATACGTTTGTTGGTTAAATTATTTTCGTTGTATTCAGTAGTAATCACACGGTACCCATTGGAGTGCTGGTAACTAATGTGTTGTCCATTACACGGTACAAAACCAACACTTGTGTACATAATCTACGCCGATAAGATAATAAAATATCACGCTTATAATAGTACTGTTTTGGCTGTTGCGAAAACAGGTTGCATTATAAAAATCAACTGTTTTCATGGCAAAAGTAGTGCCGACGACAGTGAATCGTCGTTCACGGCTGAGCGAGCAAGGCCTTTAGACGTTTTTGCATTGGGTTAAGTGAAATCTTTACTTACTAATATTGTTTCGTTTAGAAAATGATGTTCGAGGAATTCATGATGTAGCGACAATAATTAATGAAACAAAGGCTTCTGCACCCCGGATGAACTAACACTCGATTCATTCAATTAGTTACTGGTTCAAGGCCCTAAGCCTTGTTAGAAAAATCTATGAAAGGTGACGTAATGGGTCTCGTAGTGGTTTAGTGATCATAAACATTTTTAAGATGTTCATCTTTATTGCCTAACTAGGCAATAAAGATGAACATCTCATAAGTACGTCATCATTCGTAACTACGAATGTAAACCTTATGGAAAAATTTGAAAAAAATACTTACAAAAAGCAAACACAAAGCCAGAGGCAGGGCAGTTTATTTAATTAACTGATGTATTTGATGCAAACAATTTAATAATTTTAGGAGTAAAGAAAGAAAATATTAAATAGGTACTTATAGATAGATAAATGGAACACTTCATAAGATTATTGGATTACCTATTTAAAAAGTGTTTAATTGACACAAACATTTTTCCATTTTTATTATGACTTTTGTAATAATATTTTAAGACAGTCAAAGAATCATTTTGTTTTAGTTATTAAAAATATAGCTAAAGTACACAAAATGTTCGTGACCTCTGACATTCTTGTGTGTGACGGTGTATGACGTCATCAGCGATCGATAGAAATGATGATGTTAGATTGACAGTTCGTTTTACGTTCTGAAATTAGTTTTATAACTTGAAAGATGCATATTCGTCCAAAAACTGTTTTTATTGTGATAGATTATTTTTGGCCGTTGTTTTTTATTGACACTTTATTCATCCGTATTTCTATGGCATTCATTATGTGAATCAGTGAACCTTCATCAAATAATGATGACCATGCCAGACGCCTTTCGTATTTATTCGAGCAAACCTCCTTGTCAACAACTTGCAATGGCTATTAGAGATCAGGTTTTCCTATCATAACGAAGTCGTACCTAGATGTTTATAGACTTACCTGCACATTGTTTGATAATGGAAAGTATAGTTCCTTCATTATCACAGAAGTTAGAGAATTCCATGCTACGTTGTACTACTTGTTTTATGTCTATAATTTTTTGATGACTACCTACTTACCTACCTTAACTCGTCACGCCACTCTATATCACTGCTGTAATAAAATTTGGAGTCAAAGGGTATGTACGGTTTCAAGAAACATTTCAGAAGGCATAAGCATTAAAACAAATAATAATACAAGCTTATCGCCGCCCGGGAGCTTCGCCCGCATTGACTATTAAGATCTGTACCTACAGTTGTTAAAATTGTATTTAGGTATTTATGTTGTTACGTCCATTGTTCATGTTTAAATCAACAAAATGCTCAAACAGTTTCAGTGTACTGACTTCATCCTTGTCACATTCTTTCACGGTTTTTTAAAGGATTGGGCTCAAATTGCAAAATAGAGAGAAAAATTGAAGGGAGGGATTTTGTCCTGCAGTGAGAGCAGTGGTAACAGCCGCCACTTACGAGTGACGTGGTCGTGGATTCGAACCCAAGCAGACACTTTACTTGATATAAATTATTTGAACACCACTGCTCTCAAAACGGTGAAAGAAAACATCGTGAGGAAACCGGCATGTACATACTAGAATCAACAATTCGAAGAAATGTGACATCTACCTATCCGTACTGGGCCCGCGTGGTGGATTATGACCCACTTCCTCTCACAGTAAGAAGAGACCTATGTCCGAGCAGTGGGAGGCTGGGGTTGGATCTAGTATCGTTTGTTAGGAGTTGGGGGGTAAAAGGGGTTAGAACTGGTAGGGGTTGGGTCCGCGGTTATAACGCTACCACTCTTACATAATCAGCCTATAATGTTCCCACTGCTGGGACACGGGACACAGGCCTCCTCTTTCTGTGAGAGGGAGTGGGCCTTAATCCACCACGCGGGCCCAGTGCGGGTTGGTAGATGTCACATGTCTTCGATTTTTTTAGTTCTAGGGCATGCCGACCACTCTTATAAGGTAATGCATATTTTTCGAGAAATTACTAAAAAATGTTTCTAACCTCAAATCAGACAAAAAGCGAAAACGAAACGTTAAAATGGGTGATTGACAACCAAATCTGTCTCAGTATTTATATTGTTCGTCGTGTAAAATGTGTGAAACGGAACGTAACAAAAAAACTGTACTTGCCTTAGCAATTTACAATAATCTACAACATGACAATCACAATAATCGTGCTAATTATTTTATGAATACTTATCTGTGGAGAAGAGATCCTTTTAATGAACTAATTCCAGTTGTAAATTATGGATTAATAAATAAATTAAAAAAAAATGAATGTTTTGTTTTTATAACAACCTAAAAATCCTGCTCAGAAGAAAGTCAGTGTACCTCCACTGATATGTGTACAAAAGGCAATGTTACTACTGTTTCTAGGAAAACTTATGATGCAAGAGCGAACGGAGCGAGCTCGGGACTTAGGGCAACCCGACTCGGACAGGTTAGGTTCGAAGGGGATGGCAGGGTCTAGTGAGCGAGCGAAGCGAGCGAACTCAGACCCCACCATCCCCATCGTCGTTATATTTTTTTAAACCTTTGAGCACCGCGAAGCGGGGCTCCCCCGACTACGCCTTACAAGCAACTTTAAAGTGTTTTGAGGTTAGGATACAATAATTTGTTTTTCTCAAGAACGGTGCGTTACCTTTTCATGGGAGTAGTGCCAGAGGAAAGGGGGAACACCCCCCTTCCCTCCCCCCTACTCCCGCCCCTCCTGCCAAACGATACCAAATTTTTACTGGTGGCTAACAACAGGTAAACCGCTGTCACTGTCAGATTGCATACAAAAGAAAGAGATGCGCGATGTCACAACGTATGGCGTAAAAATGCAAATAAAATTTTCTATAATTAGATATTAACTAATTAATAAAAAATAATCCGTCACTGGATGCAGTTTGGCATTTGCAATTTTATGGTATACTTTTAATTATAATTGTTAACGAAGGGATAAACTGCTTCTAAAACTAATAATTAAGAGTTGTCTTTGAAGATTTTTTTGATGTATTAGATTATGTTTAATTATGTTTGAGTTCCATCACCGTATGTACAAAAGACTTGAAAATATCCTATTGTTTTTGTTTTGGTTAAAATATTTACGGTTTAAGAGATACACTGCTTTAAAGACCACCTTTTTGACCATTTTCAAGAAATCTTCGCCTTAATATGGATGTTATGCATGGGATACAACGGGTACATAATAATAATAATGTGGTAACCTATGGTAACTATGGTATGTAGAGTAAATTTGCACTGATTTTAAGGAGTCGGTTATTGGCCTACCAAATGAAATAGAGAACTTGTATACCTTCTTGATTAAAGGTAACCTACTTGTAAAGTGCTGCATAATTTAACTCAGCAACTCGACATTGCGTTACCCATATTTAGATTAACTAAAACAAGCAAGTCATTTCTTTTAAACAAATCCACTTTAATAACAAGTTGCCAAAGTCGGATAAAGAACTTAGCGATGGAAAGTTTAAAACCCACATCAAACGTGACCTTATTAAAATAGCATAATATTATAAGATTAAAGACTACGTGGAGACATTAAAGTTTGGCAATAATTTCTTTTGCACATGTGGCTTCACTGGTACCTCATTAACGGTATAACTATGTAAATGTCTATTAACTGGTCCCAAATGACTCCAAAATAGGTTTGGTAGTGTCGTTAATTGTAAACGGCACTACTGGTAGTGTCCTTGCCAAAAAACGACAATTTCAGGAGCTATAACGCAGTTACGAGGGTCCTAAATTCACTGATTGCTACATGGTACATGCAGATAGCTGTAATGTGTAATAATATTCAGGAGGATGATCCGGTCGTCCGTACATACAAACCATGAGGAGGTGCTTTGAAATATCTCGTTTTAAATTGTTTGCTTATGGTCATTTTTTCAAATTTAGGTTAACATAACACGGTTATGTATGAACGCTTTGTTGTTCCTATATCACCATGTCCAAACATGCTTACCTATTGTTTACGTAACCAAGGATGTGGGTAGCATGTAAAATATTTTTTTACAAAGCAGTTATGCCAGCTTTCATTTTTAAAACTAGACTGAAAAATCACGACTGAAAGCGAGTATTGTGTGAACAAACTGGCCTATCTCCATTTGAGACCGACCATTATTCATTGAGCTGTTTGTTTGTTGTATTTGTGTACAAGGTGTAGGAAAAAGTGAACGGTAGGGGGGTTGTTGTAGCGAATGCAACGGCTCAACGTTTATCGGTTAAACTAAATAATATCACGGATTAACATTTACACATGCGGCCACTGGTGGGCAGAGAGTGTCGCGAGAGCAGCTGAGCAGTGACCGCAGTCGCTTTTCGCGCACCGTCCGGCCTCCGCGCACATTTCCGAACGCACGCTCGCAACGTAACACACGCTTCCCGCCACGAATTCAAACATCATAAACCCTACGTTCGAATAATCGAAATAATTATTTTTGTTCATTGCAATCGAAGTGCACTGGCGCGTAAAGTCCGAACTGACGGCGACACTTGCCGCCAGTGTCCGGATTGCGTCGAGGACGTTGACATCTATCAACTGATACGGAAATCGATCTATCGATTCAGATTTTTCGAATAATGTAAAATTTGGGCGGGAAGTGCGTGTTGTGTAAAGTTTTTTTTTCTAACTTTTAAAGTGAAGGTGGTATCGGTGTTTTCAACAAGTGACATGGAATAATGGTGGATTCCACGTAATAAATTAATCAGTGCTTTTTACTACAAATTGACGTTGAAATCAGTTAAATATCACTGAAAGGTAAGTTTCACGTAATATAATTTCGTGTAATTATTTTAGTAGTGAGTCAATGATAAATCTTTCGCTTTCTAAAGTCTCGACCATGAGTGTGGCCGCAGTCACGATTGAGCACTGTCCGAGCTGATATCTAGACACTTCAACTTTATTCATAAAATAAATCATTTTACACGTTAAAACTTGTAAGGCATGTGAAATAATTCATAATGATATGTTTCGGTAACATTTTGCCAAGTGCGGCTTGTGCAAAAACTTGTTTTATGAAAGTAAACGGTGGTACCCTATATCACGGCGCTGCGTTGCGACATTTCACTTCAGAGATAATTAAATATTGTTTTAATCAACGTAAAATAACTACCTTTCTATTTGTTATTAAAAGTAATTTCTTTTGTACACGCTTAACTTACATCCGCACAATTTTAGCTAGAAATCTGAAAAGGCGGAACGTAACTCAGGAAAATCTAATCTTGGTTTCGTAAATGTATTATGTACTTCCACAATATTTACGATACATACAATGTTACAATGTAGTATGTAGCACAGAATGCAATAACATTTATTTTCTAGCACAGAATTGATTGTCTTACTTTAAAGTACCTGTTAAATAACTGACAGCTTAATTGAAAAGCATGTTGTTTGTACCTATACTTTTCTAATCTAATTGTTTTCGTGCTGAAGAAATATTACAGCATTCTTTCAAGCTTAGCCTGATCTCATAAGATTTAAATAGTTAGCCGTACTGAGGACCAAATATGCGTACCAACTAGAATATAGTAAACACTGGAAATCATGCGAAAAGTTCATTAATTCCCTTTCAATACAATTAGAGCGTGTTTACACTGGAAGAATGAGACAGTCTGCTAAGAACTGTAAATACAATTTCATACCTAATTTAAAAGTTTCTGAATCATTGCAATAGGTTTATTACACTATCAATGTAAATAAAGATTATATTTTAGGTTAGTTGTAACAAACCAGTACTTGCCTACTTACTCTACCGAATGTAAACGCGCCTTTAGTTACCAATACAATTACCCGGATCCAAAGCAGCTGTTAGCTGTTACACGACTCAAATGTCGTTGGTCAAGAATTAGATCTAATCGACTCGAACTGTTAGTGCCGCCATTTGCCGAAATGGGTAACATTGGTAGCAAATGTTCGGACCTTGCGGCCAATTATGACCAATGCCGAATATTTTCATTTTTGAAACAACTGCAAGGATTGCGCAAGATTAGATCTGTTTTGATCAAAATCTAGTCTGAAACGCATTCATTAATAAAAATGTAACACGGTTGAAATAATTCTTAAATACCTTAGCGTTGTGTATAGTTTTCTTTGTCTACGGACAAAGTAAACAATACATAGATTTTTTTTCAGAAATGGCTACATAGGTAGGCTATACTTAAATAGAATGAATAGTTTGAGTAAAATCACTCGAGTTTGTAAGGAATTAAAAAAAAAAATGCTTAAATTAATCTAAGGTATTTTGATTATTTAAATAGTTAGCTCCTCATTTTTTAAATGAGTAGGTTAATTTTAAATAAGTATTTTATTTATTACGTGATTCAAAACCGAGAAATCTCACAAAACTCAAAAAACTCAACACTCAAAGCATATATTTTAATTAAACCATTTACAGGCACTTTTGAACTGTCAAAAAGTCGGTCAGTTAGTCAGAAAGTTGAAGCTATTTGCCCATTCCAAAACGTAGATCTCTATGGAGAAGAACAGGCAAGAAACTCCAAGGACACTCTTTTAAAATCAAGATATTACAAAATCCTGGGTACATTATTCTTGTCGCTTCTCTAAGTGAGAACAATGTAAAAAAAATATATGTATTTAAATACAATTCAAAATAAATAAAAAATTACCAAAATAAACCACAATGCTTTCGATTTCATTCATTAGATCTATTTATTTATCTACATACAACTTTTACGTGTGTAATGACGAGGTACGATAAAAAAGCGACATTCCATATTATCGATTTTAAATCGCTCGATATAGAAAGTGAGTGCGTGAGTGCGGCTACCGGCAAACATTTCACTCAAGTGTTAAATATTGAGACTCGATTTATATTTTGCATGTTAATCGTTCGTTTTTGATGATAAATATTTATTGTAGATTTTAATTTTAAAAGAAAGGTGGTGTTTTGCGTTGTATTGGTTGTCGTTATATATGGAACGAATGGTAGATATTGTTTTGTTTCTAAGTATTTTTATATATTTTTTCTGATTGTAATTCTGCTGGGTTTGAGGTCAATTTTGAAAATTAACTGAATATAAAAAGGAAAATTGAAGGTTTTCTTCGTGGGTTCTATAACATGGCTTAAACATAACTGGTGAAATGTGAAGCCCAAACCTTCGGCAAATTCAGTCATCCTTATTTATGTGTTTTCATGAATAATAAAAGTATACCGAAAACAGAAAGTATATTTAATTTAGTTTATTTATTTAACCATTTATGTACACACATATATAAACATACAAGAAGAAAGGAACAGAAAAATACGTACAAAAGTGATGCTTATTTCTAAAGAAATCTCTTCCAGCATACCTGCGATAGGAAAGTCGATAAAGAGATGTAGACACCGTGTGTA
This sequence comes from Tiliacea citrago, assembly GCA_963921375.1. Lineage (NCBI taxonomy): Eukaryota > Metazoa > Arthropoda > Insecta > Lepidoptera > Noctuidae > Tiliacea > Tiliacea citrago. Next base: position 5,468,352 of record OY992788.1, on the reverse strand, counting down.
AGAGTAGAAGAGAAAACAGAATACATAAAATCAAAAACAATTTACTTAATAAAACTAAACAAATAATATACTAATATACATACATACATAATATACATACATTTAGATGTGGGATCTATCGAAAGTATTGCTAGCAGCCATTCGTACGAATCGCTTTCAATCTCACAAAAGTATTCAAACTAAAACGAAGATGTACTTTAAATAACTGCATTTCATACCTACAAGGCTGCAAATACTTACAGCACAAGAATCAAGATCTCTTCTGATAAAGTCAATAAAAGTCACGTAGTTTTGTTATCACATCAAAATCGCTGCCTCTGGCGTGCTTCAACGATGTCAGACGTTATAAAACAAAAGCCTATCTGTTTATTTAAGCTTATCTCAGAAACTACTGAACTTATTTTATTTTGCTTAATACGGTTTCTGCCAGGCGATTGATTAACACTATATTCTACTTTAATTTAAACACACACATACATACATAAACTCACGCCTTCTTCTCATGGGCGTAGGCAGACACTATAGAACGCCACCTGCTACGCTCCTTGCATACACCTTAAAGCCTTTCTCTTAATTTAAACATATAATTTATTAATACTCTTGTTAGTAAGCCAATATTTACCCAATAAGAAATATTGCATACAAATTCTTCTTCCTGCGAGCCGAGCACGGGCGTGCCAAGACGTTTGTGTCAAGACATGATAAATTATGTCATGTCAATTTGTACTAGCATTTTATGACAAAACAGTTGTATCGCTCAAACTGTGATAAAATGTGTGACTCAAGTCATGTCACAGCAGGCCGTGTTCGCTCCGCAGTGGTGTGTATGACTTTTTCATTATCCTGTGTGATAAAAAGAACTCTTAAATATGTTAATACACTGTCTATTTGTCCAAATATAAAAAAAAACGTTTTGTGAAGTCATCCATCAAAAAACTACATAGTAAAAGATTTATATCTATAAACTCGTCTACTATTACCGTCTCAAGATCGTTACCTCTCGCGTGCCACCACACCATCAGACAACAGATAGTAATATCGAGGATATTATGTTATGTATAATGCTTTAGAACATATTTTGTAACACCTAACAACACTGGAAGTGAGCACGAATTGAACGGTGACACGGTTTGATAGTGGCATGTTTTTTTTTACTCTGCTTGTATTGAAAAGGTGATTAGATATTTGAGGAATATTGGTTTAAGGAAGACTGATTTAAGGGGGATACGCTAAGATACCCCGTGAAATTAAAATTTTATTTTTCTCTAAGTTAAAAAAATCCCACTGAATGATTATTTCTGAAATAAATCATTCAGTAGGATTTTTTGAACTTAAAGAGTTGTAATGCTGATTCTAATGATTATAATTCTGTAAAGCCATATTTGTTACGGCCGCGAATCATATTTAGATCAACATACAACCTGCAAATTGCAAAAAACGTAAGAAAGTTTGAATTTCGCGAGCTACCTTAGCGCATCCCTCTTAAAGATAAAGCTTTGTCTAATATGTAAAATTAATTAAGGTCACCAATTAATTTGCACAGTCATCAATCTATAGGGATGTGACCTACCAATCCCTCATAATTTAATTTAACATCAATTTCTTTTTTAAAGGAGACTTTCAAAATGGAACTTTGGAATGGCGCCTTTTTGGCCCCACATAGGTTTTTATTATGTTTTTAATGTAAATTTTGTTAGTTTAAAATGCTCCTTTTTTACTGTTTGCATTTCCTGTGCGACTCCCAAATAAAATATTAAAAAATAAAGAAATTATAATGTTATTAATTGCAATTAAAAGCCGTATTTAATATAATGTCATCATCATTGTTAACCTCCAAAAACTGCTGGAAATAGGCCTCCCCAAGAATAATTGTTATAGATTGAATTCTTTACACATAAAGTGCTTATTAGTGCTGCAAAATCAATATCAGAATTACTCAACATTTTGCTACCCACTACACTTAGCGACGCTATAATTACTTGGTTCCTTATGCACTAAAGGAAGTGGCTGGTTTTGCTGAGTAAATATTTGCATGTGATTATGAAAAAAACTGGCCTGTACTTTCATTATTCCTGAGCATGTAGTGAATCTAGTTTTATTAATTCTAGTTAGAACAAATTAGGCACACAGGGTTTTAATTCAAAAACTCTCCGTAATAGGTACGTGTTTGGATTGGAATTTAAAAAGAGGCGCATTGCACATTCTTCAATCAAACATTACAATCGTTTAAGTGCTTTTAAAAATGCCACCGAGATGATTTCTTTACAGCATGCAATCTCGAAAAATAGACACAGATATTTACATAATTTAACTCTTATAAACTACCCGACCAAACAAAAAAAAAAGTAATTAACATTACCATGCTTACGTATAAAACTGTAATGATACATATATAATAATTATTGTATTATAATTACGTAAGAATAATACAGTCGTCACCGACAGAGAGGCAGGTAACCGAGACACGACTAAGACAATGCAAGTCGTTGCTCATTAGGCGAAGAGAAATTATACAGAAAGTTTAAAAAACTATATTTCATTTAGTATTAATGACTTCAGTATAGCATATTGTTTCAGTCTCGGTGGTTAGGCAGGCATTGGAAATTATAAAGAAAAGAATATTAGATATTTATGACATAAAGCAAATGGTGATTGTTATTTATGTAATAGCGCACATTCTTGAAAGAATCTTCATCTAATGCAGTATTACAAAAATTCTTAGTTGCTAGTTTCCAGCTACTAAGAGATATACACTTGTCTCTTAGTAGTTGGGCTGAGTTGATAACACAATACAGGGTGTTTGGTGCATCGTGTGCCAAATTGAAATGGTCATCTGCTATCCTTTCCGACCCCTAAACACTTCTCATACTCTGTGGATTTTTTTCATCGACTTTTTTTGTTTTATAAAAAAAATACCCAAATTTTACATTCAAGTACAAATTAAAAAAAAAGTATAAGTCGTAGACTCTGAATTTTAATTTTATATAGATGTGTATTGTATTACAGTACTTTTAAAATTAGTGACATTAGCCATTTAGTTTTTTTTTAAATTAACCCGCAAAGTTTCGGACTTCAATTAAACCTGTCCATGTTACATGGCTATAAAAAAAAAACAAAATCGACTGGGATCTTCCAACTCCCTCAAAAAGTCTCTAGTCTATCCTCTTGCTAGTGATGTGCCACATGCGATAGAAATCTTTTTATAAGTTTGTGAATTCGCTATAACTCAGCCAAGCAAACATAATTATGCTTGGCTGGGTTATATTAAGTTATTAAGTCAGCCTATGATAGTCGAGTGCAGAACATGACTTATGTTCTCCCAAGTTGGGCCACAATATAACAACATAATTCGCTTTAAGAGTCCTGCAAGCAAACATTTTTGTAAAACGTTGAAGTCCTTAAGAAGCGTCCGTCTTTCATTTAAATCTATTGTACAATTACTATAACAAGATAAGTATTGTAAAAAAAATACATGAATATAATTAACAAAAACTCATGAAATAACATTCTCTTCATGACAAGCAGCTTTATTCTTACAACCTACATATTTAAATGAATGAGCAAGCCAGTAATTGTGAACAAGCATTTCACTAACAATTTGCGCAAAGATATTTTGGTTATTATATGTAGCTATAGTTAAGTATAACAAAGAACTGTCTGTCACAAGGCAGCTGACCATGGACAAAGCAGTTCACATACCATAAATATAAAGAATCATACTCAATGCGAAGCGAGTGAGGGCGATACAAAGCGAGTGTTTGTTTATAAGTCTATGCTTTTTATCGTTCGATGGCAATAACCTCGCCCCCTATTACATGAGGCTTAAGCATAACTGTTGAAATGTGGGTGTACTTTAGGTACGCCTCTGCCTAACCCTCGGGGAATTACAGCCGTGATGTTATGACAACATTTTTTTTACTGAAACAAAAGAATGCTGTAAGTTTTAAAATATTTTTTGAAGTAAATAAATCATAATTTATTTATTATTAAAACCTGAATACTGAAACTCTGATGAAGTCGTAGATCCATTAAATTTAAATGACATGAAACCTATATTCCTCGAAGGAGCTGGTAGCTTTGGACCTATTATAAATTAGTACATCCACGTTTCGCCAGTGATGTTTACCTCTCCAGAGTACAAAGCTTAATAAATAAATGAATCCATCTTTGTGTTGTGGTATTTCAGTAGTTTATAGAATGTCGCTTAGACCAGTGTGCCTTTTGGCAAAGGCTTCCTCTTACAACTTCCACTGAGTCTTATCTCTCGCAACTCTTCTTCAATTTGGACCCGCTGTGAGCTTCAATTTCATCCCATCTTTTATATTGTCTTCCCCTGTTCCTTTTGCCATATCTGGGGTACCATTCTGTCTCGACTTTACTCCATTTGTCTTGAATGCCTCTTAATATGTGGCTTGTCCATCTCCAATTTTCTTGGTCAATTTTGGCAAGAACATCAATAACGTGTCTTTTCTCTAATCAGGGTAGTTCGTATCCTGTCTTGTTTCTAAATAAATTAAATAACTGAGCTCAATTCCATGCTCTGGGCCACTATTCATTAATCAATAAACTCCAACATAATAATCTATTCGGACCACACAGAAGAAGGACAGTTTCTCTCCATAGCATCTCACAGCTGTCTATACGCGAAGCCCCTAAAATGTCTGTCAGAATCTTAAAAAAACCGCAAGTGAAAGTTTGTCTGCATCCTTATTCAGACACACAGTCATCGGAATTGCTGTAAAAGTGGCATTCTTTGTGGCAATGGCCCACGCCTTAAAGAGCAGGTTTCGATAAGGAAGATAAGTAATCAATTATTTGGAGTGTGTTAAGTAAGTCGTTTGATAGATTGCGTTATTTATTAGACGCGTAATGTCACTAATTAGAAGCAAAATATGATTTGATTTTCTATGGCCTGAGGGGAGTATCCTAAAATAGCAAAATAGTTTAATCCGTAAACGGTGACGTTGGTTAAAATTAAATTAAATCAATTAATTTGTATCTAATAATGTTTAGTACTAATATCAAATTTAAAAAGTCCTTAAGTCTTTGAAAAAAACCTCTTTATAATTTACCAAATTGGTATCTAAATAAATTGACCTAAATATAATGTGTAGTATGATTCATCTCAAACAATTTTTCTCACACTTTTAAAATCAAATCTTCGCTGCAATTCTTTCTTCCATATAAAAGACATCAACGCGCGCTAAGCGTGCTCGTCATTTTGTTCATACTGTACATTAGCATACATTTTTTGTTCGTACTATACATTCGAGTCAAGGTCAAATAATTTCACCACTTTCTTCGTTTGCATTGCAAATGAAATGCCTTCATTTATAATTCTGTCATTTATTCTATAATTAATACATCGATGCATGTATTAGTATTAAAAACGAGTTTAAAAACATTCGATTGATGTCTCTATAATTGAGTGTTGTATTTCCTTGTTGGTGTACAGAAAAAGTTAAAAGTCTATTGTTTAGTTTAACGGCGCTATTCGCAATGAGTTAAAACGAGTAAGTTATAGTTGTAGGCGGCGAGATAACAACCTCTCTCTGCTTTGTGAATTGTAGCAACCGGTATTGCAGTTGTTCGAGGGAAATTAGCATATTTAAACTTAAAAGTTTTTAGAACCAAAGTAGTGCAGTAAGTCTATTGCTTTTGTGTTCCAAGAAGATGAAGTAGCCACATTGTAGTCTGATTCAATTGCTTTTAGGTAGGCAAATCCTTCGCAAATTTGGCTGTGACAAATCTACTGTAAAATAAACACTTAACATTACTAATATTAGAATTACACAAATATTTCATTGAAGTTAATTTTATTTTTTAAGTTATTTAACAAAAACAAGAGGCAGGTGACGTCACAAGTTGGGTAAACTCACTCGACGTCGCAGTCGGTAAAAAACGGGTATTGCTTTAGTTGACCGATAACTACGATGAAGAATGTGATAGTATTCTATTATGAAAAGGAAAGTAGTGTTTTCGTTTGCTTTTAACTAATTAATGAATACAAATTAATTATTTATTTAAAGTCTCGAGTAATTCTATAAATATCCGTGAGAACTTCAAATATCTTATCAATCAATCTACCTAGCCTTTTCCCAAGTTATTTTGGGGTCGGTTAAAATATCATATGTTAAGAATAAAAATACGTATGTTATTAACTTTTTTATTCGAGTTTCACAGCTTTATCTCTTTGACAAATAATTGAATACCCCGTAATAATATCATCCAACACGATAATACGCTTATTTTACTTCAAATGTATAAAAATAACAACATTTCAAAAGCCAAATAAACACAAGCCCCACTCAAGTCTAGTATTCAAACGTAGACTAAACATTCCCCTTTTGTTAAAACAAGTTATCGTAATCCACTTTCTACTAGATATTGCGGCGATTCAACTTGACCCAGATAACGGATCTAAATTAACATCTGTAATCTATCATAATCATAACACTTCGAAATGACTTGAATTGCTACTATTACACTATTATATTTAATGGTTCTTAATATAATGGCTTTATCTCAAATATCATGCTTTTTGGACAATTGTAAAAGATTGTTACAACTTTGAGCTACGACTCATTTTATCGAAGACTTGCCCGCAACTTCGGCGAAAACATTATTAAGGGTAGCTCACTTTTCTCGTCTATTCCATAGTGTATCGGGGGGGGGGGGGGGGGGGGTATCGTTGGATAGGCCGTTCAAAAATATTGCGAGTCTGGGGAAACCATTTTTCGATTCAGGACTCCGTTTGCGTAATATTAAGTTTTAAAGTGCAATTTTTTGTTAGAGCAAAGTATCCCCCCTCCCCCCCTGCCAGTAGTATATATAACGAAATTAAAAGAACGATTGATTGAAAGAGAAGAATTGACGTATGGTACGGTACGGTGTATGGTAGAACATGTTTTTCAACTACAATGTTAAGTTTGTTTTTGGAATAAATTCATCCTAACTACGGAATCCTTCATTGTGCACTGTGCATGGTCACACATACTTTTTGGCCGGTTTTGATTTTTGCGATTATTCGAAATGAAGTTCGTGTGTTTTAGAAATAAGCTACAAAAGAGTGAAAAACGGGATATTAAGAAATTGCTGCTTTACTCGTATTTACAGCGAGCTCTGGTATTACATAATTACTTCTCCTTTTAAGTTCAAAACTCCAAATGTATAGCTGGGCAGTATAGTACAGTCATAACTTCGTAAGTGAGTGATCTCACAGTATCAGTTACCGTAGTAGATTGAGCTACTGGATTACGCTTCACTGGTTTAGCTGCAAAGTCGCTAGGCTGTTGCTCTTATCGCATCATGGTGCAATATGCACGTCCATGTTATTTCTTTTTAGCAAATCATTGTGAAAAAGATGTGCGATTACTGACAACTACATTCTAATTACTGTTTTTAAAGGCTGTTAAAAGATGCTGTATTTTATCATCACATAATCAGCTTATAATGTTCCCACTGCTGGGACACAGGCCTCCTCTCTTCGGGGGGATTTTATCATCGTTTGTTATTAGTTACTAATGAAATGTTCGCGCTTCGCACGAGTGTAATTATAGTAAGGCGTTATGGATGCATTATAAATATAGAACTTCCTCAAGAAATATTCTAAATTATCGTGAAAACTGCATCAAAATCCATCAAGTAGTTAAGAAGCATTAAGTCCGTACACAGACAAACTACTTTGGTTTAAGTATTTAAAAATATGTAAACTTCACTGTCGGTACTTATTTTTCCTTTAATAATACCTTTCATCTCATCTAGACAACATAACAACAACAGCAAAGAAAAAATACAAAACACAATGACGAATTATTTAGCAGGAAAAAGTACACAACTATCCCAAAATGTTCTCTAGAAATTGTACAATAATGCACTTGACAGACTAGACGAAATGTAACGAATAGCCGTGAGAATGCATAGTTAAAAGAAATGTACGTAATTATTCGTCCAGCTGTCAGTTTCACGTGCAGTAAATCCAGTATTACGTTACTATTACGTCGGCGAAAGTGTCATTGATATGTTAAAACGGTAACATAAAGAATACGGTGCGCTCCGGTAGTTGAACCACAGACTACATATATCGGTTGATCATGTTGTACATATTTCTTCGTCCCTTTTTCGTGTCGACTGTACAATGTATATTGTTTGGTAATAAAGAAATTAAAAAACAATCAGGAATACAATGTTTGATTGTAAAACCTAGAAAGTTTGTTTTTATTAACTTGATGTGTGTTTAATATGTATCGGCTTTCATGCAAATAAAAGCAACGGTCATTGCCATTTATAAAAATAGAAAATTTTATAACTTGTAATTACTTAACCGTAAAAATGCGATACACTTACAATTTCATAACACAGTAGAAAATACTGAATCTTTTTATTTATTATGACTTTATTACCTGACTGGTGATGCTATGAACAAATGACAAATAATACTGTATTATAATGTAAGCGTTTTGAAAATAGTAGCAATAAAAAAAACAATACATAAAATTATCTACCACAACTGTTTGTCATTTCTGACAACTGTTTATATTTACTTCTACAGAAGTACGGTCGAAGACCACGCACAAAAAAAGTAAACAATTACAATATTGTCTCACTGTTTTTTCCTAGGCTGTGTCACAAACCGGCGCCGCGCTGCTCTGGTTTAGAAAGTGAACTCTTTACGCAGACTTCCTACGGTAACATTTACGTTACAAGAGCCAGCGATACTGATCTGGTTCAGGACTACTCCGCATTCCGTTACATTAACTGCTTTTAATTAAACTTGGGTGAGATTTTTTAAAGTTTTTAAAGCAGACTAGCAAGGAAGAAAATTCATGTTACATCATCTGATTTCTGAGAGAACGCTTACCCTGCCACCCATCAATAAAAAAAAAGATATATAACATCAGGCTGCTATTCCAAGGTATAAGTAGTGGTGAATATCCAGCAGTGCACATTTCATAGCTTTAAAAAATATCTTCTATTTTATTTATAGAGAGTTTCATCACCAACTGATTACGCCACTCTCAACAATAAACAATAATTCCTATGATCTAAATCCTTTGGTCAACTTATAAAAGAGTTTTGCATCCTTTCACATTCCGTTGATATGTTGTAACTGTTGTAAGTCCCATGTAATAAGCCTATTACTGCTGCACACGTCCAGAACTAGGCTGCTAATGAGAATTTCCCAGTGCCAAGCCAATGACACTAACATTAATAACACACGACAAAAGCACTAATAGTACTAGATCCCTCAAACGGAATCATAAAGTCAAATTACCGGTGCAAATTGCAACATTCGATGTAAAAGCTATTGATTAGTATTTGTCGTTGGTTCTACTCTGTGGCAATATTTAACTCGAGTCAGCTGTTAGTTACAACTGCGAGAAATTATTCAGTGTTCTTAGATTTAAACGTGCATTACATACGGACACTTCTGTTGGTGCATTAGTTTATAGAGTAGCGTCGTAGTGTTATTTACCTTCACTATTTGCGACGCATATCGCCAATTTTACTATTTAACCACACTTTTTTCAAGAATGTAAGAATTGGATTCTAGAATTACTAAGACACTGGCCAGAAATAAGAACATTTTTCCCAAGATAAAAGTAGACATTCTAGCTGTTGTTAATGATCCGAGTATTAACGGTCAGAGGAGGACTTTAAAAAAAGTAATTTCTTGTCTTGTTCCTATCGCCAGTAGTTTAGTCTACGCGTTATCTTTCAGCCGTCAGGCAGTCCGGAACTGTTTTGCATATAAACAATCCAGAAAAATACTCTAAGTATTCATGATCCCAAAACAAACCAGCGTCTAATTCCCTACTATCCGGATGCATCAACAATCATAACACCAGCTAGAAAGGTCATAAGCTCTTCCTTCATTGTTACAATGATTGGTCGCCACATTACCATACAAAGGATTGCCTTGTTGCGTGTCTTAGTGTAATTGAAGTGTCAAATAGCTTATCAGCAAGAATTGTTCCAGTCTTCACAGTTTCATACATCAGTGATAGTCAAGGTTATGTTTGGTCTATGCCGTATGCATAATTTGTATATTCCACGGTTTTGCTTACGTGGGTACATAATTCCCACCACCGCCAGAGCCTGCTTTCCTCTGAACTAAATAATATTGCAGCGATTGGGCGCTAGTTTTGAACTCAGAAGAAGCTTTCCAGCTTTTAGCTAATTACTTACGCAGCAAAGATGCAAGTCAAACAATAGGTAAGAAGAAGAAAGAAGAAGAAAGAAAATACGTTTATTTGCGGTAAACATAACGCAAAGAAATAAAAACACAAACACGAAAGAACAAGTTGAGGGAAAATATGCGTCACATTCACGCAAAACGTAAAAATAATACGTGAATATTACCCTAAACATGATAATAATTATTGTCTCACAAAAGTTATGATTTAAACATGTACAGTACCAATACAGCATGCTAAAAAATAATTTCGTAATTGAATATTAGTCGGAGAGAATGACGAAAAATGTAGCAATGTGTGAAATGATTTAAAGAATAACCTTTCACGATTTGACATGAAACACTTTCAGGGGGTGGAGTTACATACATACATAAACTCACGCCTTCTTCCCATGGGGGTGGAGTTCACGCTTCAAAAGTCGTGATTACAGAGGGTGGAGATGTTTTCAAAATTGTTTAATATGACTGATGAAAGTAAAAGATGGTGCTCTATGATCGTGATTGTTGTAAATGTTAGATACCTATTGCCAAACTGTTAAGATCAGTCGAAAGAATCTTATTTTGGAGCGAGTCATTATTACCATGACAAATGTATTGTGTGCGCAATCATTTTAGAATACCCAACTTAACTTTTACAATTTGCTGCTAATCTATACCATTTAATAAAATAGTAATGAAGAATTTTGAATCATCATCATCATTTTGTTTCTTTTTTTAAATTTTAGTTTTGTTGGTTTGTGGATGTATGTTCCGGATTGGCGCAAAAACGGCCGAACGGATTTGCATGAAATTTGGTACACGTATGTTTTATAACCTGGATTAACACATAGGGTACTTTAAATCCCGGTAGTACGTTCCCGTGGGATATTTTTGGATATCCACGCGGGAAAAGCCGTGGGCAAAAGCTAGTATAGTAGAAAATATAGTATGTTCCTTTCGAAAATATACAAGTTAAAACCTTGACATTGCTAAACTTCTGTAACTGGAGTAGAACAAAGATTTTAGAAAATCTCAAGAACATGCTAAATGATCGATAAAACAAAACAAACACTTGCCACATCTTATCAGATCTTAAATACAATCCATTCAACACTGATGACTCGAGATAATCTCCGATCTTAATTCTCTGTACTCAGGTCGATTAGTATGAAAATGTATTGTACGCGCAAGGTTGCAGGATGTCGATCTCTAGGCATATTAATTTCATTGTACACATTAAGACTATTCTTGACGGTTCAACCAAATTCATTCTCTTTGATTGAATGACGCATAAATGAACGGTGAAACTAACTTTGAATTATTACATCTTTGGTTGAATCATCCAAATTGAAGATCATACGTGAACCGTGTAATTCCGGCGTTATGCTTATACGCCAGTATCTGACCATCAGAGTTCCTTAGGAAGTATTTTGCATGCTTGAGTGTTTCGGCCAAGGTGTCAGTAATTTGATAGGGCTGGACGGAGATGGTTCCTTTGCATATTTAATCTGATTATGGGTAGACACGCTAAGTTAGTATTATTTTTTATGATCATTATGTCAGTATGTGAGTGGTGTTAAAGTTGAACAGTTGTTTTAGTATAGTGAGTATTTTCGAAGATACGAGATATAACTGTGGTATATATTTTTTAATATTACGCAAGGGGTACTCGACTCTCTTCGTAAACTTTTATGAGAAAAGGTACGAAAGTTAGGCGTTAAACCGACTTGGACGTACCATAATTTCCGGGAGACTTGATTTCGTATTCGTGGTATGCGTACAGTTATACAGGATGGATTTTTTGAGACGGGGCAGTAGGGCAGGTACCTTAACCGTTGTAGCTACATGAAAACGGTCTTAGGAGACTGTCCTTAATTTTTTGAGACATTTTGACCTGCATTCATACATTTTGAAAAAAATGTATAGTCTGCTAGAAAATGGGCAGCTGTTCCATACTAAAGTTTATACCTACTGCTCTAAACTGTGGGACAACTGTTTTTTTTATTATTTTTGCTATTTCAAAGTTGGTCCCACAGTAAAAGTTATTCAGTTCGATGGTCTAATAAAGCACTTCATAAAGATTGTCGGATTATTTTTTTAAAGAAAGAAAAAGCATTTATTGGGACTCGCACAGATCACAAATTAAACTATACAAAAACACACTCCTAGAAACATAAAGATCAAAAACAAAAATAAAGTAAAAATGAAAATAAAAACAGAAAGTCCTGTACGAGGCCAAAAGGGCTATCTCAGCATGATGCTGCGGCACTTAAAAAAAAATAAGTGTCGCAGCGCTGGTATTCTGATGGCCCCGCTGTGATGTGGTGTATGTGTGGTGTTTAACAGCTTATAGTGAAGCTTTCATGGCACGTATTCATAACTCATAAGTATTGCATTGAGTGGAACCTTCAGTACATTTTCATTGTCACAACCATGCCAATTTTGACAAACGCAATAAAATTACCATCGCGTTTCTCGTGTCGTAAATAAAAATAATTGCAATAGCTAATTAATTTCACTGTACACAGTTGTCATGGGGCTTATAATTATGCAATTAATAGCAGTAATGACACCGACAGAAGTTCGTGTCGATGTTGGTAGCGTATAAGTAAAGTTACGTGTCCACCGGTGTAGCGAATCGCGTGAAATTGTGTTTTGGAAGAAAGTAATTGAAATGTTGTGTTTACTGTCTTTTTAAGATTATTTATTAAAGGTTTCAATGAAGATAAATTATTATGATGATCAATGGTTTCCGTTTTGAATTTTGACGATATTGCTCGTTAACTATTCTTTTTACAACCTGTTATTTAATTAGCAATGTTCGTATGTAAGTTGTCTGCTCCAAAATTTGCAAACTATCTATCGGCCAATTGTATTATTTTTAAAATTTAGCGTTTTAGTTCGCATCCAGCAGATGGTAAACTTATCAAATCGAAACCTCATAATAATAATAACAAAATAAGAAAGTGAAAACATTATATGGTAAACACGTTGGGGTCTCCAAAAAAAACTGGTAATCTTATCTTCAAAGGGAAGTGAAAACATAGTCGCCGTATAACTTTATAAACATAATAAAACTTTTTTACTAACTGCTCTATGTTATAGGATATTTACTTAACGTATGATTTCGCGCTTTCACGAGAGATAGAATATTTGGCAAGACATTCGATACCCGTTCTAACGGTTTAGGTTTTATTTTTGGTTCATCGAAAGTTAGAACTTAGGTTACACTTACGTTTTTTTGTCAACTTATGTTGTCTGCAGTATAAAGGCTTAAGTTCCTTCGTATATTTGTAAAGTTAAGTTTATGGTACATAATTGTAGTAGAGGTACCGTTTATCAATGTAATATAATCCGTATTACATTGTAGCGAAGATTTATCACGGAAAGATGCAAGCTGCATTTACACAGTTCGTTTTATAATTATAGTTCAAACTAAAGCATCTCTTTAATTACATAATACTTAGTTGCAGATTCTGTGACACATTTTTTTTTAAAATTATATTTTATCTAATCTCGTTATTAGTAAATACATAGAAAATAGTAAATACATATTTACTATTTTCTTGTGGTTTTCTTGTCTAAAACAGCCAATAAGATTATTTGCTTTATTTCTGTTATTAGATTTAGAATTTAAACCTGTGGTTTTATTCTTGGCGCAGTTTAGATTTTTACTCGTGCCTATCACCATATAATCAAAAACCAGCCAAGTGCGTGTCGGACCACGCACAATCAAGGGTTCCCTAGTTGGGATGAATTTATCCCAAGATCAAACTTAACATTGTAGTTGGAAAACATGTTCTCGAATCTATTCCAACTGCAAATGTAAGTTGATCGACTATTACTCGTTGACTTGTAAAGCCTACTTAGCTGTGATAGCTTTCGTTTTGACTTCCAAAATAACCATATCCAAAAACAACTATTAAGCTGGCAGTGTGGGGACACTGCGTTGCTTAATATTTCTCAAACGGATCCCTGAATTGAAAAATGGTTTTCAAACACTCGCAATATTTTTGAACGACCTTTCCAACGAACCAGAAAAAAACAAAATCATCCCCACTTTACGTATAGGAGCGGTACCATAAAAAAAGATATTAATTTATCACTTTGTCGGCATGATTAATATGTATGCCATGCCAAATTACAGCTTTCTAATACTAAGACTCTCTGAGCTAAGTCGCGGACAGACGGACATGGCGAAACTATAAGGGTTCCTTGTTGACTACGGAACCGTAAAAACTATCGATCTATAATAGGTGCTAATCAATAATGTAAAATCTAGTATTGTCTGTAAAACACGGACGGCACCTAGTCTGCACGAACCTTAAAATCTGTAGTTCCTACTTCAACACTTGCGTTTGACACGTTAGTCTTTACTTATACTTTTTAATAACATATTAAGTTCCTATCACACCGTCCATGACATTTGCAGCCATTCCGGTTCCGTTGGCTGCATTGACAGTTGTTCAATTAGTTATTTAATGTTAGCACGCTATTGGTTGATTGGACTATTTGTCAATTAGATCATGATCGGATAATGCTTTAGTTTATGGACGGCTCGTGGCGAAATGATATTGTCACACGGGTCGATGGAAGGTTAAGCTACGCTTGTCGCGGTCGGTTCATGGATAGGTGACCGTCCATTACATATAGAGATCCCTCCATACCTCGGAAAGCCGTTTAACACGTTGGTCCCGACTGTCATTCGTAGATCTTTGACAGTCGCTACGGTTAGTCAGAAGCCCAAAAGTCTGACAACCAGTCTTACCAAGGGGTACCGTGTTACCCAGTAACTGGGTTGTGGAGGTCGGATAGGCAGTCACTCCAAGTAAAATACTGGTATTCAGCTGCATCCGGTTAGACTGGGAGCTGACCCCAACATAGTTGGGAAAAGGCTAGACAGCAGTAGCGAAGCTACAACTTCCATTAGAGGGAAGCCGAAGAAAAGTTCTACAGTTCACATAAATTCAAGATAACATCAAAATTACCTCAAAAATGTTTGTCATTCCTTGACTTGTCTTAATTTAACGCCATATAAATTTGTCGGAATGCTTAGTTAAAACAGAAAATGTAAACTGCGTTCGCGATTTAGGATACCTCTAGTCTATCCTAAAAACGCGTACGTACCTAGGTACGCGTTTTTTATCTTATGATTTACTTATTAAATAACTGTAATGTGACTATGTACTATATTATTTAGTAATAGTAAACTCAGATAGAGTCTTTGTTCCGAAGGGAAGCCGGTAGGAATGGGGTTGTATGAAGCCATCGCCCCTGCTAGACAGCTTGATTTAATTTATGGTCTGCTTTGCCTTGTAATGTGAGAGGACCTAAAATCTTGACTTTTACAATATGTTGATTTGTTCTTCAATATTGCCTTAAGGGGTAATACTGACCATGATATTCTAAAAGTTTCCCCCATTCGATACGTGTTTTTGTTACTATTATTCTTTGCAAAATATTCCAATCGTAACTTTAATTTTTCAAACCAAATCTTTGTGTACCGATGTTAATTATTACAGATACTCATTTTGTTAAGTGATAGTGAATGATAATAATATTTGATTCTTGACTAGTGATTCTCGAAGAATTCCAATAGTCTGTCAAATGTAGATCTACCCATATATCGACGCTTCAGTTCACTTTGCTTCAAACAACGATGCAACTATCACAAGGGCAAAGAATTTCCTTCATGAACCTGATTATTTATTAAATCATTCCTTCGAAAGTAGGCTGCGACAAAAAATATACGCCTCAAAGTACTGACCGAAACGATATTTAACGTATATCTGGGACAATGCACATTACTGTACAAGAATTTTTGCAATAGATTTACGTAATGGCTGCCGATCAGTCCGTTTTACATTTCACACATAAACGAACGCGTTCCGATTTGCGGAACTATTTATTGTTTCCATTGATATAGTTTTAATATGAATTTATTTGATGAAAAATTATATGGCTCCTTTCGTTTATTTAGATTTTTATTAGTATATCATATATTGTTTGCATTAAACCGAGGCATTGCCTACATTGACACATGAATGGCGTTCCCAGATCCCTTTGCATTGCACCGACATGAGATTTAGGGACCGTTTATTTTAGTGAAAATTAAATTGATAGTAATTTTTTGCTTGTAACATGTTACATGTTTTAGATGTGTGATTTTAGTGTCATATATATAACTTATTCAGAGGAAAGCCTCTGACTATATATTACACTAAAATAAAAGCAAAAAAAAGAGAGAAAAAATGCAAAACTCCGAGCATTGACCTAGCTACTAACACAAGAACTCTAAGGAATCTAAAGATTTTTGAAGTAGTTGGAGACTGTAATTGACAATTTAAACTGTACAATAAACGGTCGTACGTGAGGGAAAATTGCTATAACCTTTTCATCGATAATCCATCGGCACTTTTGTCAGCTTTATACCATAAAAATAACAAAACGCAGTACGAAAGAGCTTCGGAAATCATCACATACATAACTTTGCCATCAATACAATCTTGTTAAATTCGCACATGACTGCACCTAGTTATTTTCGCAACAACTATCTCTTTCCCTCGTACTGTATTTAGTTATTTTTGTGAATCCATCTCTGTCTTTCCTCGTTACCCGTCCTGCACTCACTTTGATGGCATAGCAGTGAAAGTGTTAAGAACACTGTTACTTTATAAATTGATATAATTATGGACGCGCCTGATTTTGCTCGATGTTCGGCAATGAGCTGTTATGATAGATTCCGGTAGTGCGTGAAGGTATTTTTATTATAGTTTATTAATATAAATTTGGCTGTGAGATTCATTTGGGCGATAATAAACGTGTAAACGTTTGATTGTTTTATAATTGGAAAGCAGAAATCCGTTCAACGCTTCGAAAATGGTGTCGGTGGTTTATGGGTAGAATAGAAGCTGAACGTAATTGATGAGAACACATAGATCAAGGTTTCGACTACTACAAAAGTTGCCTATGTCCTTCTCGAGGTCCTAGACTACCTATCTGTTCATAACGATCGGTTCTGTAGTTTAGGCGTAAAAAGTAACAGACTGACTGACAGGAGACGGACTGACAGGAGACATACTTAACTAATATATAAATATATATCTTATTGCAAATGCGAAAGTAGGTTGGTTTGTTTGTTACGCTTTCACGCTAAAAAGGCTAGACGGATTTGGGTGGAATTTGGCACAAGGGTAGTGACCTGGACATAGGGTACTTTTCATCTCTGTAGTACGTTCCCGTGGGATAACTGCCGTCATGTACGCGGGCGACGCCGCTGGCAAAAGCTAGTTCATAGTGCGGATAAAACTGATGTGTAATAGGCAAGGCTCTCACATTTTGGTTTTCAGGACGTAAACCGGATAGATAAATGACCGTAACATCCCACATCCATGTTTCCTGCCACAGAATTCCTAGACCAAAGCCAGAACCCATTGTTTTGAAAATCTTTTGTTTTTTTAATAGTGGTGTTTAGTCGTGGTGGTAACCTAACGACTTTTAGTCGAGCAACACTTTGATCTATAGTGAACTATTGTTCAGTCTGATCGTTAATGGTGTACAAAAGAAGTGCGTACACGATCGACGTGTTAATTTTATGATCGTGTTGACAATTTGTTGTAGTAATTAGTATGTGCTTAAAAGAGTGCGTGCGTGTATCAGCATTTGTTATGGTATTATTTATAGTGGCACCGGATAGCCTTTACCAGAAGTGGTCATCGTATTAGTGGTTCAGCTGGTTCAATATCATCAGGATTGTGCCTGAATATAGGAGTCCGTCGTAGCTGTGGTACGACAGCAGCTGACATCATCTTCGGTCATTACAAGGCAGCTGCCACGCAAGCATCCATGCGACGCTCTGCTAGAGTGACTGTCACGACCTTTTTGGTGATTACAGTAACTTCGTAACAAAACTAGACGGCGCCACTTGCTGCGCCGGCGCCGTCGTGTAGTTTTGTTTAGGCCTATGTCGTTTAACCTGTAATTGTTATTTCTTTTATCTCTTCGTGGCATTTCAGTGTATACATTAAAATCTCAGGATGAAATAACTTTTCATAGTTTGCTGATTTTTTATTTAATATATAGGAAAGCTGTGATTTATGATGTGTCTATAATGGCATGTACAATATTTAGGTACGACAAAATCGAGGAATTTAGATACCTATCCTTTTTAGTCATAGTGTCCATTAACGCAATTTACCAAAATGCTATTATGCTCATGAGTTAATTCCAATCAATTGCCACAGCTGACGGCTCGATTAACACTTAATTAAGTACCTAATTAAGGCATTTAGATGCTAATGTTTCGTCTGTTGACAGCAGTTTTCCACGCATTTTTTCACCATTCCTACATAGCTATGTAAATGCCCATCTAAAATATTATGTAAGTTTATTCAAGTTAGTTAATTTCTTATTGATCGTTTCAAACTGCTTGATTGGCTTTGCAAAAGCCTGTGTTCTAGTTAAGGGGAAAACCGAGTATCTGAATATTATTTGTATGATTAAGAATCGTATGAAAGAAAGTGCTGCCCTTTGTTTATTCGAGGTTCTAATAAATCAGCTTGTAAATGATTGCTAACGAACATACGGTTCTTTTGTCTACACGAATTTAAGCCTAGTCTTTATTGAGTTTTATTGCAATCCTTAAAGGTTGATTTTTAATGCAATATTTGAAGGGGTTTTGTTGAGGATGATAGCCTACATAAATGGTGGAAAAATTGATATATTTCTTCGAACAAAATACAACAAAAGCAATGAAGATTTGTGCTACGCCAAAAAGCACAGCATCTCAGCAGGGTCAGCGTAATGTTTCAATTGCTTAGTTAGCATCACTACCAACTTTGCTGACTTCTGACTTGTCTTGTATAGTTTCGTGCTAACACAACAGGAGAAGACACGAATTAGACATTTCCATAATTATTATTTTGGCCAGCACTTTACAAGATAGGTACAAGAGCTATGCTACTCCTCATCCAAAGTAACTCAAAATACATGGTGGTAATTTTGGATGACCTGTCTTTTTTATTTTATTAGTCCTTATTTTTCCACTGCTACCCAAAAGCCCCTACTCTCCATCCACTTATCTCTATCTAGACCTGCCAAGTACCAATCTTTGTTAAAGGATCGATTTCCTTACTAAGACAAAATAAGTCACAAGTAAAAAATTAAAACAAAACATTACATCACTATACACCGCTCCACATAGCATCTAGGCTCGTGTGGTCATAGAAAGCGTTGCACCGCATACCTGCGCAGGCGCAGGCGCCGGTCGCAGTCCTCCTAATAATTGATCAATCAGTTATTAGTGCGTACGAGTGCGATCAATTGATGCAATTGGCGAAATTTTGAATTTGTTGATTGATTTATTGTGTCTGGTTAGGTTTTGGGCAATCATGAGATATACAGGACCTAAACTTCGTTTTGTTTCAGATTGTACTGTCTTCTGCTTTCACTGTTTTAAGCTTTTGCGACGATTGTTTTCGTCATTTGGCTTTTACTTTCTTTGTAAAGATTTTTACTATAATTGGTTAGTAATTAACAACAACAATTAACATTTTGTTGGTATGTTACGAAGAAAAAGGAGTACCTATGTCTTGTAAGGATCGTGTCAGGTGACGTTCTGTAGTTTCTTGACTTTATGTATATATAATGAAATTAATTAATAAAAACCCGGTTAAGTGCGTGTCGGACCACGCATAATGAAGGGTTCCGTAGTGGGGATTAATTATCCTAAGAACAAACTTAACACTGTAGTTGAAAAACATGTTCCCTCATACATTCCAACTGAAAATTTGAATAGTTCTGGAAGTTTGTACGCACAATATCGAGAGATTTACCATGTTATTTTAAGATCCTATGATCTTAAAATAACTCTCTCAGTATTGTTGTAGATTAAAGGAAAACCTGTTAAAAGTCTATACTTTTCATATGTTTTCCTGTAATCTCTAAGTGAAGAACTATTTTCTGTATTTTTTTTCAAAAAATTTCGCTGTGTTTCGGAGATAAGGGAAAAAGGTAAATTTTCATATATTTTCGTAAATAATTTTAAAAGTATTTATTTTAAAATTATAAAAAAATATGTCCTTACAACAAGTCCATTCATTTGATATGTCGCACGGTACAGTTTGCAAACCTTTTTTTTTAAATTTTCTAATTTGCCCCCCAAAAGTGACCCCCATGTTCAAAATTCATTTATTTACGTTAAACGTCCGTGTTTGAGTCACAGAAGGCCATATGTGTATCAAAATTCAGCTTAATTGATCCAGTAGATACGTAGCAAATTGGCTGTGATAGACGGTCAGACAAACAGACCGACAGACACATGAGTAATCCTATAAGGGTTCCGTTTTTCCTTTTGAGGCACGGAACCCTAAAAATTGGCCAGGTTTAAATTGAAACGATTAAAGGAAGAATTGTGTAATTTTTATTGGGCGGTGCAGTTTCCAAAAGGTACTGGTTTCTTTTCAGGGCCAGTCTTGCAATAAGTACGATTAGATAGAGATATAATTTACACTTAAGTTGAGTCGTTTAGTGATAATGAGCGAAAACAATTAAAGACTTATCAGATTAAGACTTTGTCTGATATGTATCAGGATATAGATCTGTGTCAGGGCTGAAAAGTTAAACTTTAATTTATTTAAAATGCTAGATAGCTATTACTGGTCATAATATTAAGATGCATTACTGCACTTAAATTAACACATTCATATTAAAACAAATATCTACCGACACTAATTGCATTAGTTTTACATAACTTAATTATTATAATGAAGTTTTATGTAATTAAATGTCTTTGAAAAGAGTAATGATTCTTTTTCAACTGAAAAAGTAGGTACTGTATGTATTTTTTTAGGAATGGATAACACCTGATTTCAAAAGAGCATACTGTAATTTAAAATTGAGCCTAGTTTTGTGAAGTGCAAAACTTTTATATTTTTTACCTTGGCCTTTACTAAATCGTTCTCCATCTGTCTGCTCATAAATATAAAACCACATTAACTTATGCAAATCATCTTTGAATTAGCCCAACGATAAGGTACCAGGGTTACACAGAAGAAAAGCAGTAGTATAAAATCGAAAGCTGTCATATAATTTAATAGAGAAAGTGTCGTGTCGAAAGAGAGGCGGCAGATTTATCGATATGAAGAGAGCAACTTTATGATTGTATTGACATTTGTTACTTTATGGCACGTTTGCACGAATTGGTTACACGGTCCAGGGGCCTATTTAATAAAACCGATAAGCAACAGGCGACAGGCGATAATCCGATTTTTTTTTTTTTTCATAGTGTTAGCACTTTAGTACTTTACTTTACATAGCACCTATGAGCCTCGTGAAATTGTGTCCATTTTGTCATTTTTTGACAAGTGTGTCGCATTGTCAGTTATATTAAATAGGCTTTTTCTACGTCTTTGCTAAGTAGGCTGCAATTTAAAAGCGCTCCGTGATTGTGGTTTTAAGGACCGGTAAATTGCTCAAAGTTACCAAGTTCTTGAAAGACATGCTTTTCTTGTCAACGGATTTCAGTGTAGATATTTACTGAGGAGTTAGCTCCACTGTTAACCTTGCAACTGGGTGTTCTCGTTTATATATAATCTTATTTCTGGAAGCTTCTCGTTTATTTAGCAACAACTCTTCACCTGCTGACATTTTTTCTTATAAACCTATACAATTCCATCAAAGCTGACAGCTTTTATTTCAAATCTACAGAATAGTTGACTGACAAGTTAGCGTTAATATTTGATTAATCATTTTACAGCTACGTTCAAAGTTTATAAATAAACATTCTATTTACCGCTCACTTACTTAGTATTGTAAGTGCTAAGTAATTTGTTTACTCTGGGCTAGGTAATAAGACATTCTAAATTCACGGTACTGAATACAATATGATTCATAAAAATGTTTTAGTAACAACTGAAAATAAATTCATACTTA
Source organism: Tiliacea citrago (assembly GCA_963921375.1). Lineage (NCBI taxonomy): Eukaryota > Metazoa > Arthropoda > Insecta > Lepidoptera > Noctuidae > Tiliacea > Tiliacea citrago. The sequence goes on along the minus strand of OY992788.1, from coordinate 5,446,247 downwards.
AAATATTATAAATGCGAAATTAACTGTTTCACGTCTTTACCCCTGAACCGATCGTTATGAAATTCGACGGATAGGTAGCCTGGGACCTGGAGAAGCCTGAATCACCCTGGATAACAGACGAAGTCTCGAGCAACAGTTAGTAAAGAATAAAGCCAAATGATAAAATAACAAAATATGTGAACCATTGACGTAAACTGTGACCCATGTCAAGAACATGTTTAACGTGTTGTTGGATTTTGTTGCGCAATTTTTACTTTCCAGCTAATAACACATTACGAACTGGTGAACCGCGTTTTTGAGGCTGTAATTTTTGACTATTTTTGCTCTGGCATGTGGCTAAAACAATGTTTCTTGTTGCAGTGCATGAGGATGCGAGCCGCTGTGTGGTGGAGCGTGGCGGCGCTGACGCTGCTCGCCGTCACCAGCGCCCTAAGAACCTCTCAGGTATGTGACTGATTTATGATCTAATGACGATGCTGCTTCGACAGGAAATAAATCGGGACAACGGTAGGACAGTGAAGGTGACAAGGTGCTTAAGACATGCTTTGTTTCTGGATTCGAAATTCACCTGGAATACCTCCTGTTGTTCTTATGCCACCGAGGTGTTGAGCATTTACCATCAGTTGGTGACCACCAAATGGCATTAAAATATGCTGTAAAGTGAAAATACGAAAAAAAGAAAGATTTTAGTTTTCTCTGAGCTCGTGTCTTCTTTCTGGTGAAAGAAGACACGAGCTCAGAGAAAACTAAAATCTTTCTTTTTTAGTTTAGAATTTTGTTCAAACATTCTTAATTTTTTTGTATAAATCGCGCTATGAGATGAATTCTCATAATAAGGCAAGGGTTTTCCATTTGAGTAAATGTTCGTGCGTTGGTTAATTCGAATCAGGATTTCGCTCATTGCAATTAAAATGGTGACGACTGCGTCACTGCACCAGAGCCAGTTTTAAGATTATCGGCGCCTACGCAGACTTATGTAAAGCTTGTTTTCTTGCAAGGAATGGATATTGTTAAATACCTATGTGTTATAGGAATAGTAGATTGTTATACAAAGGTCGAAAGGAATTGGTGACTTTCACCCGTGTTCAATACTCTACTTACATTTCGAATAATTATAAGGATAGAAAAAAATATAGTTTTTCTTAAATATGTTATTTTCTTGTTTGCTCGCCACTTCATAAAATCATTAGGTATATTTCGGATACGAAACACCGACCTCATCTAGTTTTTTTTTAATATGATTGACGAGTAAAAGTGTTTATACAAACCTACTTACGGAAATAAATCATTTATCATTTATCATTGTATGTATTCAAATATCTTTCCTTTGAAATTTCTGGCAAAAGATTTTGTATTACTGTATTTGCCTCGTCTTTAACCGAATTTGCGGTCATCATTTCAGAATCGCTTGAATTCATTTTTAATTAAATATTAGTCAAAACTCAGATTTTGAATTTCGGTACAGCTTACAGAGTTAGTATTCCGTCAAATAATAATAATCTTTTTTAAATTTAAAATATGGAACACACCGCTTCACCGCCGTCTCGCTTAATAGGTTTTTTTTTTTCATTCACACTGGCTGTTACACTCACAAGACCGCAGACTACCTAACCAAATTTAGTTCATTAAAATTCATTCCCGCCCTAGGGAGGGAAGCAATTACTATGAATCTTTCCCGCACAAGGGTGGGAAGCAGCGTTTTCCACCCGCTACTTAGATCAAACAAACACTACTTTCCGAGTATGAGAAATTAAAATATTTTTCCAGTATCTTCAGGATTAAACATTCGCATATTAGATACCTACAATTCACATAGTTTTATGGAGAGGTAAATTTTAGTACTTAAGTAATCTTTAGTGTTAAGTCAGTTTTGTAGTTCAATACGTCAAACGCTTGTGGAGTGACGGCGTGAGTCATTTTAAACCTTATTTGTAGCCTAGTTATTATAATTTACAGCAAAGTAAGTTATTAGCAACAGTAAGTGTTGGTTCTATTTTAGACCGGACGTTTTGAAAGTGAGATTCGAGTCAGTCAACTATAATAAGCAGTCAACTCAAAACTTGTTTGACTCGATTGGATCAGTCATTTTCATACGTGTCGCAATCAGTTCAAAATTTTCACTGAAAATTATTGAAGTATCTAAAAAAATCAATAAGAATTTTCGATTCGATCCAGTTAAGTCAAAACTTTAAAGTATAACTCGTTGGAACAATTAAGTTATTGCGCCACGCCTACACTCGTGCCTACTTACAATGACTATGTAAGTTCCAAGTTACACTTAACTTGACAGTCAACAGTGTCGCGCTCGGTCAGCTACCAAGGTTGCAAGATATTGTTACTCGTATCGTTTATCTGTACCACTGCGTTTTAAGTGAATGTATTTTGTTGAATTATATTTTTGTCACATTTAAATGAGATTTGATCTGATTTTTGAGAGCGATAAATTGTTATCTTAGGTTTTTATCCATTCATATTAAACTGATAGGTACTTATAATTAAAGTTTTTACATTTCAGTTAATTATGGTATCATTTCGATAAAAAAATTCGTATGTGTCAATCTCATTATTAAAAAAAACCTGCACGTGTATTGCCTTTCTCTAGTCTTGTTTTACAGCCTCCAGTCTAAGCGAATTCAAGCATACATACTTGCCTTGCAACGCACCTGCTGACGACCCATAAAATCGGAAACAAATCAGCTGCACCCGTTAATAAAACCGTTTACGACTGATGTTAAAACGGTCACCTCATTTGTAATGTAGAGTTTACAAGTCGGTTAATCTTCTCCTCGATACATATTAAGCTTGTCTGCCAGTCTTGCCTTTTTATACTCCGTTGCAAAAGTTTACTGAAGAATAAAGCTGTAATAGTAGGTCGATTGTTGACACACGTTAATAGCTTAAAAAAGTTTCTAAAATAGCTTAAAAAAGTTTCTAAAATAGCTGAAAAAAAATTAGTAATCACACTAATATTATAAAGGCGAAAGTTTGTGAGTGTGTGTTTGTTACTTCTACACGCTCAAACGGCTGGGCCAATTTTGATAAAATTTTGTCTGGAGGTAGCTGACATCCTGGATTAATTTATAGACTAGTTTTAATTCTGATATTCCTACGGAATCGAGACTTACACGGGAGAAACCGCAGGGCGCAGCTAGTCGTAAATAATTCCGGACAGATTAAAAGAAGAACTAATTCAATGATGCAAGGATCATCATAATTTCTGCTGAAAGTTGTGTACTGCTGAATATAGGCTTCCCCCAATCATCACCACAACGAAAAAATTTAAGCGTAAAAAGTTTTTACGTCCAGCGAATTCGCTGGTGTTAGAGTGAGGGTCAAGTTTATATTATTCCAAACTAAAGTTTCGCGTCCCGAGCGACACTTCTTTCACAATATAAACCCGGCTCTAACTCCAGTAAACGACTGCCAACGCTCCACTTACTCAAATAAATGAAATCTAAGGAAAACCAGTTCTGACCGTAACGTTCATAATTATCTGTTGGGTATGATATAGCAATAAAGTTATATTGGAGATCAGGACTGAATAATGTTTTATATCGTAAACAAACACATTTATGCAATGAATGGGCGGAGGGGTCATTTGGTTCCATTATGTTTGATTTTGACGTTAGTCAATTGTTTTTTGCACGCCCCAAGGCGAGGACAGCCAGGTTCGAAGGTCATAGGGGGTGCCCTTAGTGTGTAGTCTCTTAGTTTATAAGTTTTAAGCCCTGGCTGGAGGCCTTAATTTATTAAGGCATCAACAGGATAGTTCAGTTAAGCAGCTGACAACCACCTAGGTTGACGTGAGAGATGGCATACACAAAAAAAAAATGTTTATTTTAAAATAAGTAGCAGTCAATATAATCAGCCTATAATGTTCCCACTGCTGGGACACAGGCCTCCTCTCGGTGAGAGAGAGCGGGCCGTAATCCACCACGCGGGCCCAGTGCGGGTTGGTAGATGTCACATGTCTTCGATTTTTTTAGTTCTAGGATATGCCGGTTTCCTCACGATGTTTCCTTCACCGCAGTCAATATATTATTCCTAAAATAAAATTCTCATGTAAATAGTAGTATTAATAATTCAAATTAAATAATAAAAAAATAATTCAAAAAAAATACTATGTGTTATCTTAGAGACGAAAAAAGGCTTAAAAAAATGGAAATTTAACACAAATGTTTGTAATGGACTGGTGTCAGATTGTTATTTGTATATAGCTTAAGAGATCCTGCAACATATTAAAACAGACTATAAAATCAACTCATATCATAGTTTTTATACCTATCTGAAATATTACAAATCGAAGCATATTCATTGAATAGATAAAACTACAAACAAAAATAAACCAACAAAATGAACAGAGAAATCATAGTTTTCACTACAATGACATAATAATAAGTAATATCGATTAGCGTAGTCAATAAGCGTTAACATCGCGAATGAATTAAGCGAAAGATCGCTCACCCCGCTTTCTATAGGCTTGTGAGCGAAATGAGCGAATACATCTCACGTCATGTAAATCATTCGATAATTAGCTGCTTACGTTTTTTTTAACACGCGATTTTAATGCATGACCGCTTATTGTAAAGTATTGAGTTCTGTTTTCAGTTTGGTTATTTGATAATCAAGTGTTTAGCCTGTTGATTATTTATTAATAAAAGTGGTTGAGTCGTTTAAACAGTTTAGTAAAAATACGCACGTACAAACGTACTCTTTAGTATTTTTATGGTGTACCTACATAACAAAAAGCATTTTATTCTAGATCTTTCTGTTAAAAAATAACATCAGACAACAACAGATTGCACAATTTCTATGCGCTATAACTTCATATCATCACGCCTTGTTTCCCCGAAGAGTTAGGCAGAGGTGTACCTACAGTACATCCACATTTCGCCAGTTATGTTTAAGCCTCATGAGCTTTATGGCTGTTAAAAAATATCAGTTTAATTATAATTGATGTAGTTAAATTATACGATAACTTGCTTTTACCCGCGCCTCGCCCTCGTGGAGGTCGGAAATTATCCAAAGGAAAAACAAATAAAACGCGTGAAATGAAGACTTAGATATTTCGGTACTTTCGCATTGAAAGTAGGTATTGGCTTGGATTTACGAGTGGATTATTATTTTCAGAATACTTTTTACAAACACTAATTTAAATAATATATTACTAGGTATTTAAATATCTTAAAAAAAAAATGTTTTTGTAACGGTCATTAAATTCTTAAGTACCTTACGAAAAAACGTAAGAAAATTTGCATTTCGCCGGATACCACTGCTGATCCACCTTTTTTTTCTTTTTTTTTTTTGGGTGGGAAATTATTAAATAACTTCTCCCGCTATGGGCGGAGCGGGAGGGCGTGTCAGACTTTTACTGACTAAAACCCACCCGTGTTCCTTCCGTTGCCTGTGTGCCAGGGCCACGATATCCCTTTCGGACAAACTCGCAACCCTGGCGGGCATTGCGAGCTACCCATCGCTCACCAGCCCGCGCCTACGGTGGCCGGAAATCGGCTTGCGACTCCCGACGTCCGGGGCGTCTCCTGCGGCGACTAAGGGCGCGAGGGCGCGAACCTTGTCTCACCCTCACGCGTTCCGCCTTCTCCTTCGCTAGCATTACTGCTTCGCAGAAGGAGTAGACGGCCTCCCATGCACTCTCGACGCGAGAGATCGCCGCCGCCGATCGCATCCGTGAGACGGCGGTGCTCCGCCCAAGCTGGGCAGACCTCCACCGTATGCTCCACCGTGTCCTCCGGGCGATCCACACAGTGGTAACACCCGGGCGTTTCCTCCCGCTTTATCATGAACAGGAACCTCCCGAAACAACCGTGTCCGGTGAGGACCTGCATCAGGCGGAAGGTGAGGACGCCGTGGCGCCTCTCTAGCCACTCCTCAAAGAGGGGACTTATCGCCACAATCGTGGCGGGCTCAGCGCTGGGTTGCGACAATCGCACTCTCCATGTCGCCATGAGATCCCGCCGGAGCTCTGTCCCCTGTGCCTTGATTTTTTGCGGCAGCGGAGTTTCACCCCGGCGTTTCGCCTCCTCGCGCCACTCCCTGATGTGCGCGAGGACTGTTGCCTCCAGATCCCATGGCGGCAGTCCGGCAAGGAGGCTCGCCGCCTCACGGGAGACCGTGCGGTAACCCCGTACTAGCCGGATGGCCACCTGGCCTAATAGCGGAGAGCCAACACCTCAGGAGGCTCTCATTGCGCGGCTGGGTCAAGGGCTTGATTCAAAAAGCAGTACTCCTGGACACGGCACGCATAGTGAGGAGGTTCTCCTCTCTAGAGCCCTGGCCACCGGCAACTTGGACCCTGTTCCTGATGCCGATGGGCCACGATTATTTTATATATTTAAATGTTTTTTTATAAAAATATTTAAACATGTAATTGTTATGTAAGGGAAGCAAAAATATAAATAATTGAATTTAACATAAAAATAATTTATTAGATTGTCTGACTTCTGTTTCAAATTAAATCGACGAGCCAAACAAAGTGTTTATGGAATTAACTTGTAAACCAATATTGGCAATAACTATGTATTATTTAAAGTCAATAAGATATTTTCCTTTGAAGATGATGACACCAATCAAGTTAATTGGAAACAAATTACAATAGCACACGAACACTCTAACTATAAGCAGATGTAAGCACAGATTATATGTAAACGAGGCACGTGCAATGTTCTGCCGTACGTTTGTGCATGTTACGGCACTTTCGATAATAGCATGACTGTGACTGCTGCCATTACCTACGTATAGCTTTGATTAGGCTGGTTATACAGTCAGAGATATTAATTATTTATCAAATCGACACACAACGCTAATTTGCCGTGTTATAGCCATTTCATAAAACTGTCAAAGAATGACAATAGTGATTTGATTATACGGAGCATTTAAGTTGGTACGAAGTTGCTAAACAATTAATTTCACTGAATTTATATTACTCGAAATAAAAATTAAATAGGCATTTTGTTCCGGACAGTTAGATACTTTTTAAAAATTCGTTTTTATGCTAAAGAATGTTATTGGTTTTAAGTGGCTGATTTATTGCATAAAATGGCAAAATAAATCGAAGATTTGCTAAAAGTTGTAATTTTGTTATGTTTTGTTACTAACTTGTCTTTACTTAAATATATATATTATTATTGATTGTTTATTCGCATGCTTAAATTTTTTATTTAAGTCAGTTTAATTATAGTCAAAAGAAATGAGTTAGTGAACGAAATAAAAAAACAATTTTGTTTGAAATAATAAGCGGGTTTTAAAACTGTATCTTTTTAAGAAGAAGAAGTATTTTTGTTCCAATATAATAAATAATAACACTTACAAAGTAATTTAATTATTTCCGCTGTAGATTAGAAAAAAAAATACTAATGTCTGAGAAATTAGTGTTTCAGGCTTCATGTCTCATACAATGTTTTCATTTATGGCACTCAATAATTTACCCAAGTGTAGGGCATTTTTGATCTAAAAGTTTTGCAACTGTTTTGTATGTAGTAATAGAAGATTTATAATGTTAACTATTATCTACGATATTATAATGACATCGTTAACACAGATGGCTTTACGATAATATTGGAAACTTTGAATTTGAAACTACATTATTACTTTGATAGTAAATTGAACGGCAATATAATAAATTTTTCATGTATATTCGTAAGTGTTTAAATTTGGTAATATTCAATTATACAATCTTATTACTCACTTGTAATACGACAAGATTTTATTTCGACAATAGGGAAGATAAGATAATTTATTTGCTTAAAACATGGCATACATAGGTGTTATTATAAAAAATGAGATCATACATAATGAAATCATGCAAACTTAGACGATTATACAAATTTGAATTTAAAAACATTATAATTTATGTTCAAAAAAATCCTTAATATTATAGATTTTTTTTTCATTTGGTTGAATGAAAAAAAATTCTATAATATTTTGATTTTTTTTCATATAATTTAATTTTGATAAACCTGCAATTTAATATTTTTAATACATTAGGTAATTTATTATAAACACGTACACACATAGCCAGGCAGCTTTTGTTATATTTTGCTAATCTAGGGAGCTCATATAGTACAAGTCTGTATTGGTCACGCCGACTTGAGAACTTATTTCCTCTGCTGTTTTGAACAATTAAAGTGTTATTGGGTTTTTCTATAAGGAATTTCTCAGATACAGCCGTGAGTCTGGATCCGTGCCCGGTTGATGGCTTGCCCTCTATTACATGGAACTTAAATATAACTGGTGAATCGTGGGTGTAGGTACTATACGTATACCCACATTTGACACGCAATTTAAGCTTATTTTCGTTAAGCACCCACTGTGCAACCATGTCATTAGTTTTAAATGCACTAAGATTGCCCGCTTAGCTGGGGTATCGTGGTTTTTGTAATGTTATAAGCTATTAAAATGAGGGACCGCTAAACGGTTGGTATTGATGGTGAATGGGCATGACAATGAGTGGTGATGGCTATTATATATTTTAAGTGATGGTTTTTAGTGTGGAATTGGAACTAAATAGATGCCTAAAGACGATCGTGTACTTATTTTCAGAGATAATAGCTGTCTTAAATCAGTGGTTTCCATTTAAAGCTGTCCCTACTACAGCAAGTCTCCTAACTCTATGCAATGTACTGAAATTCAGCTGCATCCGGAAAGACTGGAAGCCGACCTAGATGTAGTTAAGAAACGGCTAGGCATGTGATCATTTTGATCCCCACGAAATCTTCAAACTTACCTTACTTATTTTATGTCGCTGACAAGCAGCATTGCTACAGCAAAGTTAAAACATTTTTTGCTAAACGAGCAAAATTGCCCGTAAAATTACTGACAAAAGAAAACTTTTGACAGTTACCAAGGACGTCATTAACGCACCAGCAACCTCCCTTGCGTAGCAGACATTCATGGCGTTTACTTACTTTTATGCTTAATCAAAACCTGCAGAAATAATTTGAGTCTCGTTGAACATAAAACATACCTTGAACTCACAAAAATCACTGTAAAAACCATTAAATCTATTAACTGCAAAAAAATGTAAACAACGAAGTTATTTTTATCAGTGTCAACCACATTAACTGCTATTATTCACTGGTTAGCCCGTTTCGCACGCTTCTTCAAGGTTCGGTCGTATGGTTGTGAGTCTATTGTGTTTGTAAACCATGACCTTAGGTCGTTGGCAGTCTGTAGAACTTACCGGTCTGGTGGTATATGGGACTTAGTTTTAAAATAAATTTAGCGCTAAACGAATTTAAAACATCGTTCTGTTTCTGACAATCGTTTGAAGATGACAGGATGATATTTTAAATATACTAGCGAACTCCGAAATCGAGCTACCGTGCATATATACATGCAGATAGAACGGTCTAAAACATAAAACAAATTGGGGTGTATAAAAGTTTTTATGTAATTTTGAAGCCAACATACTGGCCATAATTTTGGTATCATTTTTCCGAATTTGGATTCACGAACATTTAAAATGTTACTAGACCTTTGTACCAAAAATATTTAGGGTGGCTCGATTCAGGTGTCCGGAAGTGTATGTTTAGCGTTAAACTCTTTAAGACATTAGTGGTGTAAGCGGGAATTAGCGGTGTTCAAATTTAGTGATTGTTTTTTTTTGGTAAGAGGATAATTGAGTTGTAGGCGTCGAATTTCATTATGAGTGGTTTAAAGTTTGTGTTTGACTTTGATGGGTTTGTTATTCTTATTTGTATCAAATTAACTCAAGAAATACTTTCGTTGAGACTGCCATTGATCAATTGTTAATGTATTGATCTTCGTCTTTCAAAGAATTTCAGTTTCTGGTTAGCTCGTTTCGCACGCTTCTTCAAGGTTCGGTCGTATGGTTGGAAGCCTATTGTGTTTGAAAATTATGATCTTAGGTCGACGGCAGAAGAACTCTTCTGGTGGTATATGGAACTAAGCGGTGCTCAAGTCCAGTGATTTGTTTTTTTGGCACTAAGTGTTTTTTTGTGAAAGGCAATAGGATAAATAAGGGAGAGTTTTGGGAATATAAATTCCTTTTGACATATTTAAAGTTTGTGGTTGTGTTTGTTTTAATTTGTAGGTATTTGTATGAAATAAAACTGAGGAAACACATACTTTCGTTGAGTCTGTAATAGTCATTGTTTCATTAATCTGTCTAGCACCGTATTTCTTAGAATTGTAGTTTTTGTAATTTCTTAGAGCAGGTATTCCAAACGTTCTAGTACGTATCAAACTTTGTTCAACTATTTTATAGCTAAACTAGCTGCGCCCCGCGGTTTCACCCACGTAAGTCTCAATCCCGTGGGAATATCGACATAAAAAGTAGCGTATGTCTTAATCCAGGGTGTCAGATACCTCCATACAAAATTTTATCAAAATTGGTCCCGCAGTTTGAGCTTGAAGAAGAAACAAACATACACACACACTCACAAATTTTCGCTGTTATAACATTAGTGTGATGTGATGATATAATTTTATCTAAGTGCCTTTATTATTATAAGTGTAAATCCCGCCAATAGTGAAGTAAAACTCCACGGAATTTCGAAACTTGTGACATAAAATTGAGTGATGGTTTACGATGTGAAATCCTATGACCTCTATCAAAATACACAGTAGATACATAAATTGTGGTCTACCTCACATTATATTACTATTGGTTCTTCATATACCAAGTTTATCTAAAGGTAGTTTTCAATATACTTATTACATACTAGCTTCTGCTCTCTACTACGTCCGCGTGAAATTTATTGTTTCCCCGATCCACTGCGTCGTATTGCATCGTCCGCCCGCGCTTTTACTTCATATTCGCTTAGCGTTCTTTCTGATTTTGTTTATTTTTGCTCAGCTCCTAAGAATCGTAGCGTGATCTTAAATAGCCTATACCTTCCTCAAGAATTGGGCTATAAAATGCAAAAAAAAATTCAAATCCGACTGGTAGTTCCAGAGACGTAATTTTTTTTTTAAGTTTGTAAGGGTGTAAACCCTTACAAACTTAAAAAAAAAATTACGTCTTTTTAATATTAACAGTAAAGCTTCCAACAGCGGCTCCCCCTGCGGGATATCTTTATAAATTATATCATGGTTACTCAGTGATAATATAGCATTCTACTGGTGAAATAATTTTTAATATCTTTCCAGTGGTTTTTGAGTTTTTTCATTACAAACAATAATACAAACACAAATATATATATATATAATATCTCTTTTATTTCACTAAATATACATATAAATTATATTTTTATATATTAGAATATTACAAAAATATACAAAAACATTTAAAAATATAAAAAAAATTGTACCCCACCGGTATCGGGAACAAGGTCCAAGCTACGCAGTCAGGGCTCCAGAGAGAGAAACCTCCAAACAATGCGAGCCGTGTCCAGAAGTACCGCTCTCTGAATCAGGCCCTTAATCCAGCTGCCCAATGAGAGCCTCCTTAGGTGGTGGTCGAGGCTCTTGGCAATTAAACCATTGGCTGATACAATATTTTATAATATTATTATTAGTGTACCTATAATTAGTTGTTATTATTAGTGTACCTTTGAGTACTTATAATTAGTTGATATACAATTTGATTTAATCTTCGATAAATGTTTTATGATTATTTGATGGGTAAAAGTAGGTATATAATAAGTCTCGATTTATTGCTTCTGTATTAATAAGTAAATGATTGTACAATAATGAAAGTTCATCATTTCAGACTTATGTCAGCAAAGTTTCCAGGATTAGATAAATTAACATTTCTTTTATAAATTTTTTATAAAATTTAAAAATGACCCTTTTTTTTTATAAATTTGAGTTTACTACTGAACTGCTTATTTTCAGCGATGGAAGGTTCATTTTTAACATTTTCCGGGACACTGATTGCCCATAGATGTCATAACAATAAAACTTCTGTATCTGGTTCAGTGTCCCCAGAAGTAGCGGATTTGATATCAAAGTTTGGTGCTATCTAAACACTGGAGAATGTAATTTTTACGTTGATACCTTTTTTTTATTGGGTGTGCCGCTCTGTGCGGAGGGGGGCGTGTCAGATTGTTCCTGACTAAAACCCACCCGTGTTCCTTCAGTTACCTGTGTGCCAGGGCCACGATATCCCTTTCGGACAAACCCGCAACCCTGGCAGGTGATGAGACTCACCTAAATGTAGGTATGGATTGTATGAAAATAATTGTCCCTTCTATAAGTTCTACTTAAATATGGCCTAGAGACACTACGGTGCACCGTGATTCCGGCTTTAACACCACGTACGCCTACATAGACACGTATTAGTATCATAATTTTACTCGAATGTGAGAACTAAGTGGTCTAGGTAAGTGTTTTCCGACACAAGGACGTAATATCGGTCTGAGCCTTTCGTTTCGTGAAGGTCAGGCGACGACGATTAGAAAAATTACTCACATTTTATATCTCATGTTGGTATTTTCTGTTACCTGTACAGTATTTTTATTTTATCTCACGATGTGACGCGCGCTTTACTTGTGGTAACCACGTAACACACATACACTCACACACACACACTTCCGACTTCGCCCGTGTCTGTGACGGTACCGAGAGCTGCGCACACTCATTCACAGTATCTTTGTACACTTGGTTACCATAAGTAAAGCGCGCGTCGCTCCATGAGTTATAAGTAGTAGCGCATAAACCTAGGTATATGATATATATAGGTATAAATGATATGGTATGAAAGGTTAACAGCTTAGGTGGCTATATCATTGTTTGAAGCTCAATGAAGCCTAGACTAGGTTTTACCAAGTTAGGGACGAATGCGGAAGACCGGTTCTTGTGGCGAAATGTAGGAAATATATAGGTTTTTCTAGCAGTGTACTATGACAGCTTGATTTAAAAATTTGAGTGATGAAACTTTGTATTATCCAGTTTGTTTCATTTTTAAATGAATGCAAAAGTGTTCAGTAGTAATTAATAATTATGCTTAAGGAGAAAATAAACAATCTTATCATTTATGACCCTATTATTTAGGACGATGGAAGACATGAAGTTACAAAAATTAAAATATCTTGAGCAAGATCATGAACGTTAAACTCGTAATGCTATAAATGAACACCGAAATGCAATCTGCAAGTGATTAAGAAACTAGGAATTCAATTGTACCTACTATTTAACGCATTCAAGAGAATACATTGCATTGCAGTATGTAACAACTTTTTAAACTCAAGATACATCAGATAATATTGTTATATTAGTGTAACAATCTGATAATAACTAACTATTAATATATTGAAGGCTGTTAATGTAACGTTGGGAAAGGAAATATAGTCTCGAGGTGAATTTTTAGAAGCCTTATAAACAGATCATTTATGTATTACAAAATTTCCTGGTTATAGGTTTTCAAGACCAACAGAATCAAGTCAAATCGTTTATATTAATTAGACCATTGGTGGATAAAATAATAATATGGTCAGTTAACAAAAACTTTCGAATCAGGCATTTGGCTATTGGAATATCTTCCATCAATTATTTTTCAAATAATTATCTATCAATTATTTCTAAATATTCACAAACCTTATTAAGATTTTGATTATAGTTTTGTATTAGTTTCAAAATATCTATTAGTTATGATGGATAGAGTGTCAGAAAAGTTTTTGCTAGTTCGTTGAGCAGCAAGCAGCCAGAATTTATGAAATTTCCTAATTAACTTAACCGTTTCGCGCTGAATCCGCGAGCGAACTCATGTTCACTCGCACGGTGAAAACACTTACTGCCAGTTGAATTACTTTAAGTTAGATATTCCAACTGAAACGTTTTAATTCAAAAGCTCAAGATTCTTAGTAATATCGATCGTAACCGATTAGTCAATAGCACCGAGTTTTTGTTAAATTACTAACAGTTTAAATACTATGTCAATGGTAAATAATTAATTATGTCTCATAGTTTCACATTCATTAAGCGTTTTTTGTTCCCTGCTTTTAATAAAAAAACCGGCCAAGTGCGAGTCGGACTCGCGCACGAAGGGTTCCGTACCATTATCTATAAAAATGGCCAAAAATCACATTTTTTGTATGCCCCCCTTAAATATTTGTTTTATTTTAATTTAATTATTTATTTTTACAGTGAATATATAACTAAATATTCTGTGAATATGTCAAGCGTTTTCCTGTTGCCGTAATCAATATCGAGTAAAAACGTGCAAAAAAATCACGTTTGTTGTATGGGATCCCCCTTAAATATTTATTTTATTCTGTTTTTTAGTATTTGATGTTATAGCGGCAACAGAAACACATCATTTGTGAAAATTTCAACTGTCTAACTATCACGGTTCATGAGATACAGCCTGGTGACAGACGGACAGACAGACAGACGGCGGAGCCTTAGTAATAGAGTTCCCGTTTTACCCTTTGGGTACGGAACCCTAAAAAAAAAACAGTGTCAACTATTGACTATTACAACTATTGAAGACTTGACTCAATGTCAAGAGGGGGAATCGGGTGCTCAAATGTGTAGCAATTATATATCTGGCGAAGTTACGCGACGGAAAATTCAGCATATTTAGGTACGCCTGCAATGAAACATCAGACCGAAATTACGTCGTGAAATTTTCATAGAAAACAAAGCACGCGTCTTGTAATTTTCGGCAGATGTGTCACTATGCTAAGTGTTTTTTTTTTATGTTGTATTTTTTTTTGTAGTTAGTACCTAGTTAGTGTAAATAATTAGTTGTGTAATTTAATAAAAATAAAATCATCTGTGATTTAAAAAACACGACGGTGCGGAGCCGTGGCGCAGAGCTGTGGCAGGTGTGTGTGTGTACTAGGCGCACAGACACAGATAATGGATAATTACCCTCGTAGTGCGGTGACACGTTTGTTATCATTTAAAATAAACTATAAAAATAAAAAGCTAATAATTACATGATTATCTACGGCTGATATCTGAGTTGGATTACTTTGACTACATAAAGTCTATGTTCCTATATCTTTTCTATTACGGTCCTTAGACGAACACAATGTGTCCACGAGAGTCGTTAGTAATCCATCAGTCAGACAATATAAATGTGTGGATCCACATGTTCAGTTTAAACTCCCTAGCCAAAGATTCCCTTTCATTCTTGTTCATAGAAACATAAAGAACAAAAATAAAACAAAGTAAAAAAATAAAAACAGAAAGTACTGTACGAGGCCAAAAGGCTCTAAGCAAGGTATCTCAGCATGATGCTGCGGCACTTAAAAATAAATGTCGCAGCGCTGGTATTCTGATGGGCCCGCTGTGATGTCACGGATAGATACGGAAATAAATAAATAAAAAATAACAATAGATGAGTGAAATACTCGTAACAATAAAAATAAGATAATTATTTAATAAAATTATTGTAAATTGGTAAACTTATTACACGCGTGAGAACGCGACGTAACATCATTTACTTACTTATTTACCTATACACGAGAATTCTTCTTCTTCTCCATGGCATATAATATAATGGGCAACTAGCTCCATCTTCCTGGCTGACCGACTTCTTGACAATTAAATAGTGATTATAATTTCAAATTTTTTAATTTTTCAAATAAATGTTTTGAGTTTGAGAATTTTCATACGTAAAGACCGTCAAGGAGTAGGAACGGTAGTTCAAAAACCGGTGTAATTTCCTGCCGTAACTTTATAAAAACTTCCATACACGCTGGACAAATAATATGCACATAAAATCGCCTTCAAACCGACGTGTATACTTGATCAGAAACCTACCATACCAGTACAAAAATAATTTTGTAATGCGGACACCACGCCTGTAGATTTCATTACGACATTCAATTATACTTATTTCCTCAATGACTTTCCGTAAGCAGAGGAAAATCGTGCCAAATTATCTTGATAAGTTTTTTTAAATTAATCAGTGTGACATCTAAATGGAGAATGGTTTGTTCCGGGATATAAGGTGTATAAAAAATCACCCGACGAACTTTTAAGGAGTGCTTTAGACCGTCAAACTGAATAACTTTTACAATGGTACCAAGTATAAAATCGCGAAACAAAAAACAACTGTCCCATCCAGTTTAGAAGAGTAGAGTATAAACTTTATTAAGGAACAGCAGATTTTTTCTTTCATCCCAGCGCGTCAAAAGAACACATTTTCAACTCTCAGCGCTAAGCAGTGCGTTGAAAATCCAGTCCGCGATAACATATCGCTCGTGGGTACGAAGACTAAGAATGGAAATTAACATCTTTTAACACCCAATAAATGACGTAACAGATTTCATAACGCCGTATTTTGCAGTAAGTAGTACTTTTGCCCGGTCAAGGTGACAATTGGAGGGTCGAATGATATGGTCAACGGTCATTATCGTTATGCGCTTATTAAATGACAATTGGTATAATGATTGACATCTTAGATTGGCTCTGATAGTAGACATCCGGTTGTGTTGTTGTTTTGATGTATGATTATTATGGCAGTAATTAATTTTATGTTTGGTTTAGTTTAATCAAAGATAAATCATTATAATGTACCCTAATATACTTTAAGTTATTCTTCAGGGAAAACACCCAGAAAGCTTGGAAAAGGCCGGTTACTTTTACATTGATTCGCTTTTAAAACTAATAATTTCTTGCTTTTTTCGGTTTTTTACGTCGTTTCTTGCATCCTGTATTTTATTGCTCTAAGAACTGTTTAAATCCTTAAACATTACCACCTTAACCACAGAAAGGAAAAAGATCATTAACCATATAACGGCTAGGAAGAAAACCCACAGCCATAAATGTGACTAGCCACTAGCCACCGCAATCTTGCGCCATAGTACTTTTAACATAGAAAGTTAATGCGTTTATTAATTAATAAAATCATTTGATAATTAACCCACAGTTTAGCGCCACAATTGTCGCGATAATCATCTCATTTTAGTATTGTTTTGAACTATCGCTGAAATAATCTTATTTTTAGCACGCAATGTCTGTCCGTATAATAGATAATGTAATAAATGGAGAATGGTTTCTAATGAAGATGTGTTTGAAATAATTGTTTCAGCATTGTTACGAGAATAGAACTGTTGTTTGCAATCTTTTATGAAATTGCCAAGATTAGTATGCGTCTTAAATGTGCCTAAATATTAGAAAAACAACGCACTTTCGCCATTTAAATTAATTCCTAATCTTATTTATACTTCTCCTGATTCATTTATCATTTAAGAAATCGTTAAGGCATAAAGTCCGACGCATAATTATACGAGTAATAAGCTTGGAGTAGGCGGGAGAATTGTATTCCTATGTTGGTAAAATGAGACCATAATTATCTCTAAGTTCACAATTAATCCGACTAATTAATTACCCAACACATAAGTGAGCCTAATAAATCGTCATTTAATTACAAAATCTTGACATAAGAAGGCTTTATAATAGCTCACATAATCCAAAAAAAAATACAACCAGTTTTAAAACCTATACTCCATAGGTTTAGATAATTAAATAAAGGTATAAAAATCATAAAAAGGGTTTTTATAGATGATGACTTTCTTGTTTAAAAATACTTTGTAACTTATAATCATTTAAAAAAAAAATTGTTACGATAGTTTCCTCTTTTATTACTGTATGTTAAACTTTATCATTTATTCTTATACTACTCTTCGTACATGTAATTGCTTGAGCACAATTAGTTAGTTAGATTTATATATTACTATATTATTTTGTAATCTGTCTATTGTAAGGAGCCCAAAAAGACATGTTCTCTAAACGTCAACGAAATAAAACGTTGCTAAATTGAAGAGTACAACTGTGACGTAGCATGCCAACTGAAGTGCCAGGTATTACGTTTAGTCGGTTACTTGACAGCTCTCTCGTCACATGGGTTTTTTTTTGTTTACCTTTGTTTAACTACCCAAACCAACGGAATATAGTTAACACGATTAATAAGTAACATCTACGCTCTTCTTTAATCTTCTTCACTTGTACAGTAGGCGGTACGTCGGTGGTAACAAAACCAGTATAAGTTAGCCTTTTATTATATTGTAACTCAGTACTACGGTAGGCCAGCTCAAGGCCAAAGTGTTACAACCCATGCGGTCGAATGTACTGATATGAGGTTAGAATTGAAAGTAAAAACGTATAAATAGACTGTTTAGATTCCCGAAACGATCGACGGTGTGTCAAAATATTTGGCTCCGTTCCTTTTGTGACGCTTGTCATTTACATACATTACCCACATGTTTTACGTGTGATGGGATAAATCGACTTGCGTTAAGTTTTGAAACAACAAACATCAACATTTCCAAAGTATTTTTCTTTAAGGCCAGCGCACATAGGCGGACGGCGGGCGGGGCAGAGTCTTTTAAATTCACCAACGTAAATTAGTACGTATGTGATAGAAACAAGATATAGATTCCAAAGCTCACCCGCATCCACGGACCACGGAGCATCCAAAAGGATGTCTCTCTGCGGTATTGAAGAGCGCGCTGGAGGATACCGCGGCGGGATGCAAGGCATGCGAGGGTACGATTGCGGGGGAGAGGCAACGCGGTGCGCTCCACATTTCCTTCGTGGCATACCGCGGGATGCCGCAGGATATTTACACGTTGACCAAGTTTGCCCTGAAAGCAAAGCTAACTAATTGGTTGCAGAATTTGTCTTACAACGATACAGAATATAATACTAACGATCATCTCATGAACCCCTTTCTCAATACCTGTAATTACTGAGTCAGTTTAACCTGATTGCATTTAAGTTATACTAATCAATGTTTATGAGGAACTTTGGCTCTTGAGATACAAGTATATTTTTACATAGTTCAGGTGCCAGCTGTTTAACCTTATTTTGAAAACCACTTGTATGTTTAGTATAAGACTAACTTTATGCGTTTCTCTTTGTACAATAAACTTATATGATTAACTTTATTATGAGTTTCGGCAAATCCTCCTGGATGCCGACCCCCGCCGGTGTGCGTTGGCTTTTATGTTTTTTTGCCTGTCTACTTTATATTGGCTAAGCAACTGAATGATATCAAGCATATTTTTTGGTGGTTAGGAAACTGAGAATCTGTAGAAAAGTAATCCTTCTCCCGACCAAAATATACATATATTATGTCCTTGCGTACATACATTTTAAAATAAGTACATGTGGTCTTAGCCGTTTATAGAAAACTAGCTGGCCCCGCGGCTTCACCCGCGTAAGTCTCGATCCCGTGGGAATATCGGGATAAAAAGTAATGTCTATGTCTTATTCCAGGGTATCAGCTACCTCCATACAAAATTTTATCAAAATTGGTGCATGAAATTGCGTGAATGTTCACTTAGAGATTATTAGCATGTAGTTCTTCTCTGAACAGTTTATTTTTAAAGAAAAGTTTCTTCTCGCGCTATTCTATTTTACCAGCTGGTTCTGATAGCTAGCAAATAAAATACAAATGTTCTCTTAATTTTTCCTTCACTGCTGTTCTACATGTAGCATTTTCTAATACATAGCGAAGGATAAGGATCAAAACACACCTGCAATCCACACGTCAACTGACCTAATACGATTTCTACACCACACGTGGGACACAGCTGGATACCATGACGTTGATACATTGACTGTCCAGCATTCACAGCTTGATTGATACGAGATTAAGAAATGCAAGGGGAATGCCGCGACTGTGAATATAATTTTGATGTCTTGAACTGTACATACATGGAGTATTGGTTACTGTTTTGAGATCTATGGTTTGATTTTAGTAATTCCAGAGGTTTGTGAAAACTTTTATAACACGTATGTAGCAGATACGTTTTTGTAATAATGAAATCTTCAACAATAAGGTTGGATTGATCTGCTTCCGAAAAAATACAAGTATTTGCAATGAATTTTAGTGTGCGGAAAAAATATCTTGTCTTGATAAAGGTTTTTTCTTAAACAATTTTTCTTGAAACTTTCATGGTCTAAAACATTTTTTGAGTAAGACTTGCAATGCGGTCCTTTTCAACATCAAAGATTACAACGAAATGACGTGGCCCAGTTTTCCACGCTTCCAAAACCATAAAGTTCACGATGTTTCTAAACACCATTTTATTTTTTTCACGGTATCATACATAACTAAGGCCCGTATTAATAAACGTCACTCAGCCCAAGAGCTCACACTTGATAACAGTCTTGATGTCATGATCGTATTAATAAACATAATAATTGATGTACTCAAGTTACGGCTTGGGTTTCACTATCAGCCTAGTGATGGGCTGATTAATCGAAAATCGAAACTTATGTATACAATAGGTTTGTGTACTCGAGATGCTTAAATCTGAGTGTAGGCAGTCCGTGACTTGAGGTCGTGATTAGTGGCGCGAAACATGAAGTTTGAAAATATTTTGGGTGAAAATAATTATTACGATGAATTAGAGTAAGTGCTATAACGATATTTTTGGCAAAAATCTATATATGGGATGCCTCGAATCCTTTTGAGTTACCAAGTGAACATTAAAAAAACACCATCAAAGTGCGTGTCGGACCACGCACAATGAAGGGTTCCGTAGTTGGGATGAATTTATCCCAAAAACAAACATAACATTGTAGTTTTAAAACATGTTCTCCTATACATCGATGTACGTCACGGTCAATTTTCCAACTGCAAATGTAAGTTGGTCGATACTAGTTAACTTATAGAGCCTACTTAGCTGTGATAGCTTCCCTTTTATTTTTTTAATAAGTTAATAAGTTTTAAAATAATTTAAGTTTTCACAGATCCGTAATAGTTTTGAAATACCTGGCCAACGATAACACACTATGGGATGAACGAGAAAAAAAATATCATCCCTACTTAACGTCCAAGGGAGGTACTACTAAAAAAAAATTATGCGAGCTTTTATTTGACCACTATGTCAGCGTGATTAATAAGAGTCATAAGGAAAGACAGACAGACGGACCATAGTGAAACTATAAGGTTCCTTGTTGACTTCAGAACCCTAAAAATGATCCAGATTTGTTCAAGAGTCACATTAATATAAAAATAATCTTTGCTGAACTATCTAGAACGTGATACAGTGCTATACATTAAAGTTATAACAAAATACAAGTATTTCAATAAATCTTACGACTTATGAAGAACGAAATGTGATGAATGTCATTCTAAACTTCGGTCAATGTGATGTAATCGTTCATCAAGTACAGCTCCTTGAGGAGCTGATCTTGGTTACAGAGATACTGTTTTCATGTGTTTATTCATTAGTAATGATCTTGAGATGCTGATATCGTAATAATGGCGTATTAAATAATTACGCACTTGAGTACGTCGTTGGGGAACGTTTATTAATACGGGCCTAAGATCTCTTCTACCCAAAATGCATTTAAGGTCTCAAATTATCTGCATGCTCCACTTCTGAATAATTTGAGCTATCGTATATCGGTTCCAAGTAGTTACACCAGATCGTAATCTAAGTAAGCGGCTGTGAAAACTTGACCCGGTTGCAGCAAAGCGATATTTTCAAGCAAATGACTGGATATTAATAAATACTGGCTAATGTTGCCAGTTGAATAGCAATTTGTTTGTGCATTTGTTGATTTGCTGGTTTTAGAAGGAAAACTGGAGTATATAAGCTGTTTTGTTGACTTTAGGGGAATAATAAATCAAAGGTTTTCTTTAAAAGATCAATTTTTGCAATAAGACCGCCCACCCAGACAGAAAATATGACACTTGCTGAGTAACAAACTCGCAATATACTTCAAAATAAGTAGCTACTTACTTAACTTTTCCAATATCTAAGGAGACTACAATCCGCTCCTAATTCATAAACCCACCGTACCGTACGCATTAAGAGGAGCCTCCCTATTTTTATGTTAATTTGCAAGAATATTGTGAAACAGTCACACATACAAGCAAAATGAAACTTTAGTATATGATTTATTGGATCTTTTTCTTTCCGTGTTGAAGACAGTAACGTAATTGTAATATTTTCTCTCAATAAATTTTTTATTCGAAAATCATGTCTTTTTTAAGGATAATTCTAAAAACAAACAAGATTGTTTAGCTTTTATGTCTAAAATAAATATTCACAGCAAGAAAATATAGTTTATTATCTCGACACAAGATATTTGTTCTCTAGATCAATTATTATTTTAGTTATAAACGAAATAAGAATTGAGACTTACGCTATTTAGTTTCGTGCTTGAACACGATCAAAGAGCGCACGCGATATTCAACTTTATTACTGATGTATTAGCGTTTAGCACATGGCGGAGTGGCGGGGAGCGAGGGACGGAGCTTGCGTTCGAAATTGGATTTATACTGCCTGCTCTTAATGACTTTAATAACATTAAAACAAATGACTCTCATACCTCTGATCTCTCGAACCAGTACACATCTTCACACAATGATAATTGACCACGAGCCCACACGGCCTTTAAAGGTTAAGTTACAATAACTGCAGGTAACTATGGGTCTATAGCCATTATAGAGCGATACGCAATAATTGATGGAGTTATGTTTTGACAGATATACAATTACTCATAATTATGGTATGCTTAAGACAATTATGTTTATTGTATTTGATTTTATAACATAACATCACGCCTTGTTTCCCCGAAGGGATGGGCAGAGGAGTACCTATAGTACACCCACTTTTTGCCAGTTATGTTTAAGTCCCATGTAATAGGGGGCGAGCCTATTGCCATCAACCGGGTACAATTCCAGACTCCGGGCACAACACAATATAATAAATCAGATGTTAATATATATTTAATACGTGATGTTAATTGTGAAAAAGTGTGTTTATTAATCACCTATTTATGGCGTTTAAGACATTTTGGCTTATAAAGGCATCGTTAGTAATAATGTTTATTATCCCCAGAGGTGTTAATATGCACCTTTTGATGTTTATGGTAATTAAATCAAAAACAATGTGATTGCTCAAACATTTTATGAAAGGAATAAAGTTTTTTGTGGTTACTCATTGAAACACAAAGCACCTTTAGTCACAAACTATTAATACTTTTTATTTTATTCAAATAAAATAAAAAAAGTCACTTGGAATCATCGTCATATTTTTTAAAATGGGGCTCCAACGATACCCCACCGTGCATTTTTTTTTTGCATCGCTCGGTTACATGTATGGGGGGAGCTACCCCTAATTATTTCATAATTTCACTGCATTATTGTTTAGCGGTGAAGATAATACACCTTCTTAATTTTGATCGATACAGTGCAATTAATAGTCTCCGAGTAGGTAACATCTGCGTAACATAGTTGCTGTGTAAAATCCGGACGGATGGGGCGGACTGACAGATTGACATGACGAAATTATAAGGGTTCCGTTTTCGCCATTTGGTTACGGAATCGTAAAAAGGGAGCTCAATTGCAATGATTCTAAAAATTACGAGTTAAACTGGGTTTTTTTTGTGTAAAGCCATTTTTTTTCATTATTTTTCGCCTTTCTACCGAAAGATATTGATTGTAAGAACACACAGCACTCTGGACGTAAGACTTTTTTTTCCAAGCGCTCATTATCGAGGTATCAAGTGGGTTGAAAAACCCATTTATCACAAAAAATCACCTATACTTAATTATGAAGAAAAAATGTTTACATGTAACGAAATTGACGTAGGAATGTTAAACGTTTACATCTTTCATCCGAGCAATCCCAGAGAAATTTGACTGAAAAAAAAAACATTAAATGTTACCTGCTCAATAATGTAATTTATAAAATGCTCATGTTCTTGTCGGTTGATTTCATACTACCGCATGCCGCTCGTTACCATAGAGAGTTCTCATTTGACTCCAACGCCATCTATCGAGCCTGGTGTTACTGAAATATAAAAAAAAAATTATCCCAAGAGAAAACTTAACATTGTAACAACATACATTCTAACTGCAAATATAAGTTGGTACGCACAATATTCAGAGATTTACCATGTTATTTTAAGACTTCTTATAGATTTTCTTGTAATCTACAGATAAAGATTTGTATCCGTTTTTATTTCAAAAAGTAAGTTCATAATATATTTTCATTTTGCTTAAATAACTTTAAAACTATTTATTATACATAATTTAAAAAAAAAGTATTTGTGACCCTCACAACAAGTCCTTTCATTTGGGTTTTTTTCCACACGGTACAGTTTGCAAAATTTTTTATTAATTTTCTAGTTTGCAACGCAAAAGTGAACCTCATATACAAAATTAATTTATTTACGTCACGTTTTTTTATTTTATTTTTCGTTATAGGTCTGTGTTTGGGTCACAGAACTTCAGATGTGTTCAAAATTCAACTTAATCGGTCCAGTAGATTCGGAGCAAATTGGCTGTGGACACACGAGTGATCCTATAAGGGTTCCGTTTTTTCATTCGGACGTACGGACCGCTAAAAACGGTACATGCTTATTCTATTCGCTCATTATTATAATTTAAACGCAATGGCTGCGTTAGAATACACATGTGACGTGCAATGACGTCAACATATTACTCAGTGAAAGTAAAGCAAAACCTACTATTTGAATTAATTTAATTATGATTAACAGCCCACTTGAACTGTTCAAAAACCATCCGTATCACGATGGAATAGAGTCTATAAATAGTGAATTTGATATGTTTGTTAGAAGTTAGCTTGTCATTCTGCGATGACAGCTCGTAAGAGTTACATATTATTCAAATTAGGGAAACTTTCCTTGCGCATAGATGCGTGAATGATCTTATTTATATTTGTAACTTTCATTGGTCTGTATGGGAGGTAGTCATCCATTAGATAGGCATTACTTTATAACAGCTAAGACGGCTGTGTGTTTTTAAGTTAGGTTGTCAGGTCATCTGATAAACAGGTACTTATTACTGAAATGCATTTTACATGCATATACAAAAAAAAAAAAAAATTATCTAATGTAAATTTTGAATAAAACTCATATTTAATCTAGTATTAACTTGAACTTATGGACGGTTCGTTCAATCCTGCATAAGTATCGGATCTGTCGCTTTTATGTGCAAGATTTTAAACACTTAAACGATAATTCACTTATTCATACTCTTTTCTTCATTTTAAATGCTTTCCGACAAATTTCAATTGAGGCTGCAATATTGATTAATATAGTAGTACGATTTCAATGACTAACAAAACAAAACGAGATAAGAGACCTATAACATTTATCAAACACGCGGTAACTGCCCCTTTCATGTACCTTTAAAGTGAATTTAATACATTATTCACAAAACTGTTGAATAGACAGTACATTGTATGGTATTCAATCATGTCTCGTGTCAGAAGAGTCGGCACGACATCGACAGTGACATGTGAACGGAGGGCGGTAGAGGCGGTGTCATACCACTTGTCATTGTTCTACTACCGCTGTTTTATACAGCCTTTGGGCATGGATGTTGGCTGCTTAATGTCACAGAGGCGCTTTCTTACTGTTGGCACTCCAGCCAGGTGTTAGCAGTTTGAGCATGAATTAACTTTAAAGTATTATTATAATTATTTAACTTTAAAGATGTTTTAAGACGGAAAGCCTAGTAGTCTATATTAATATTATGGAAAGGTAAAGTTTGTGAGTTTGTGAGGTCGTAGGGGGTAATCTCTGGAACTACTGAACCGATTTTGAAAATTACTTTACCCATAGAAAGCCACGTTATTTGTGAGTGTCATAGGCCATACCTATATTAATAAAAAAAATGAAAAGACTTTCCGCCCAACGAAGTGAACACGGGTCAGGTAGACTGTCATGAACTGAATATTTTGAAGTAATTAATTATATTAAAAAAAAAATTGTTTGGTTTTACTCGACTTAGGTTTCAGGCTCTAGCTAAACATAAATCTTATTTTCTGTACAAAAAATACATTTTTAAATGGTTACAGTTTATCCACAATTTTCGCACAACCTGTGTATGAAACTAAAACGATTCATCTTGAATTATTCAAAACAAAATGCACTAAACACCTCAATGCAATTGTCTCATTGTTGCTCAGTGTCAACATGCACTAAATGTTCCCAAGATTAAGGTCACAAGATCAGTACAATATGAAAGTTTGAAATTTATAAGTACTTTATGCACTGCGCATGACAATTTGGCACACCTTGTGATCCTTGAGTTTGTTGACAAATTATTGCTATCTAGTGCATAGATAGATGGATAGACTTGAAGAATAACTTAGCATATTGTCATGTAATGTTGCTTAATGTTTAAAGATTAAGGTCGAGAATTTGGTGTTTTTTTTTTTGATACACTGAGATTGGTATTGTCAGTTGTCGCTTATGATTATTATGTTGACAATATGTAACAAAAACCCTGTTTTTCCTTCTATCTACGTTTTAAGAATCGGTATACATACGTAATAAAGCAAGTCATTTATAAAAACTGTTCAACAAAAATAATCAAAATAAATATTTAATCAATTTTATAATCTTTAATTAAATAAAAACACAACATTTAAATGCATAAGTCACACATACATAAGACAACATGTCAAAGGGTCAGCCCGTCCGGCCTGTTGCCGGCAGTCCTGCACAGACCAATATTTAAATATGAATATTTGTAATGTTTAACTGATTTCTAACCTCTTTCATTCTTTGATTTTGACTTCTCGACTAGCCAATACTTAATTTTTTGATTTGACTTTAACTTTGACTTACGCACGGGTATTCTCAGTAAAAGTCCCAGAACAAGTGTGGAATGTCTTGTATTATGGTTATTATTGTGCTGCAACACCCCCCTTGGGGGGCTTATGTCCAGCAGTGGACGTATTTCGGCTGAAATGATGATTGTGCTGCAGTAGTTATCATATTTTTTATAGTAAGCGTATAAAAGGAAGTTGAAACTGGATGATTTATGTATCCGCTTGCCAAAAATTTTGAACATAATATAATGGAAACAATAAATTATTTGTTTAGCATGTAACATCAACATAAAGAAAAAAAAAAAGGAAACACATACATACAGGAAACAGAGACATATTAGGAAATATAATTATACTTTTTTCCGGCATCTATTCCTGAGAACTAATAATACACCGTAGCATTTTAATAGTCTTGCAACGGCAGCCCACTTCATGTATCCAATGACTACTAATCATTGAAAAAGATAAGGAAGAAAAGAAAGTGCAAGAAACAATTAAATGTTATTAATATGGGAAACATTAGGTATCATAACGGTTCTTTCTGTAATAGGTATAAAGGAAATTCATTGTGCATATAAAATATCATTATCGATTGATCCATCAGTTTCAGTACAGATGCAATGATTTACCCGAATATGAAATTAACTCATTAGATGACCACTTATGGTCATGATTTCAAAATTAGATTACTTATTGGTAATTGCTATGCATTGATTTTGATCTTCTATATAGTTCAATTTAACACCTTGCTATGCGTTACTAATGCATTTCTCGATTATGAGTTACTCAGTGTTGAAATAGAAGGTGTGTAGTATTGCTTGATAGGAAACGCTGAGTTCAATCATGTTTTGCGAAACTATTTCTATTATTTCTGAGTTGGGATAGATACTTATATAATGTTGTTTCTTATTTTTTTTCATTTGATAAAAATAAGGTTTCGAAAACAATGGATGATGAGTGTTAAAAAAAGAAAAGCTAAAAGGAAAAGGGACCGGGAGTTCGGTTCTTTTCACTTCTTGAGTTACATAGAGCTAAACAGTCCAGTCAAGTCAGTCAGTCAATTTACCCTGATAGAACTAAATATTTCTAGAAATATGGTTGTGGTAAGAGCAATAAACATATCTGTGGTGTCTGGTATATACGAGTACATGATAAGTACAAAAATCTGATTTTACACTATGAGCATTAGAAACTTAAAAAAATTGCTACAAATCGGAATAAGTATGTGATGCAGCTTCATGTCATGTGACATAATTATAATTATTCCGACTTATAGCATTTTTTTTTGTTGTAGTGATTGGATATCTCTTTTCATCTTCATCCGTAGGATTTGGTATCATCCTGTGCGTATACGTATATTAAACCCCAAGTTCTCCCAGGTTACCTAACAAGTTTAAGTGTTCTATGTCAAATACCATCCAGTATCATGTATGAGTCATAATTATTAGATTCCTTCCTATCTATTCTTAGCTAGATATTCTCATCTTTTATGGGGTACTGTGTTGTAACAAAATACCTTGTGATATATTGCAATCAAATGAGAGAAAATTTAAAGCACATATTAAAAGTACACTTTGTAAACAAGCATATTACAAGTTAGAGGATTATATCCAGGATAGGAATGCTTGGAAACATGCTGGTCCAGCTCCATAGGACGACAATCTAGTCTAGACAAAATCAAACTGGTAGCTATTTTAATTATATAATTTGTTATTTTTATGATATTGATTTTACATTCTGGGATTACCTATACTCACACACTGACTTATTATTTTAACATTTTTAGGAAAACATATAATT
The DNA here is from genome assembly GCA_963921375.1 of Tiliacea citrago. Taxonomy (NCBI): domain Eukaryota; kingdom Metazoa; phylum Arthropoda; class Insecta; order Lepidoptera; family Noctuidae; genus Tiliacea; species Tiliacea citrago. Next base: position 5,417,961 of record OY992788.1, on the reverse strand, counting down.
TTACGATGTTTGTAAATATGTGAGCACCATGTATCTATCTCATAATTAAGTTATTTTTCATTGCTTAGTTTTTAATTCTTTTTACCTATTATGTTATAGTAATTTTATTCTAGGTGCATAGTCTTCACATATAATCATTTATAATTAATGTACTCAAACAAAATATTGTACAACATTTTTAAAAGAGTAACGGTGGAGTTTCTTGCCCATTCATTTCCATACGAAACTACCTTTTGGAAGGGGCAACTAGAATCAATTCTATTTTTTTGTAAATTTTGACGTTCAAAAGTGCCTCTTTTGATTTGACTTTAAATTCTCATTTTCTGACCGTGTCGATGGCAATCTATAGAAGAGTCGGCCCAGAATTTGGCTACGAGTTTTGCACCTTCAGTAGCGTCCATATCAGTACCGTAACGTGCAGGTAACAGGAAATTTTCTGTCTAAAACTACAATCATACAATCCACTTCTACATAGATGTTTCTATAAACATATCCGGTGACAAAACAAAGTGCGAGAAAGTGATAGTAACGCCTCGATTAGCAGTCAGTGAGCATGCAAGCCGCCATCTTTCACCGAGGCTTTGTCTTCAAATATGTAGTGCATTAAAGTGACATCATGCAAGTTTTTCAATTTAAAGTGACATGGCAATGTATTTTGTGGTTCTTATGTCCGGTAGTTTAACCATAATGTTAATATGCTCGCCCCCTATTACATGAGACTTAAATATAAATGGCGAAATGTGGGTGAACTAAGACGGATAACTATGGTGGATAAGATCAGAAATGAAGTTATCCGGAAGAGAACCGGAGTTACCGACATAGCCTGCAGAGTAAGCAAGCTGAAGTGGCAGTGGGCTGGCCAAGTTTGTTAAAGGACCGATGGCCGGTGGAGCAGACGAGTCCTGGAGAGCAAGCGTAGTGTGGGATGCCCTCAACTAGATGGACCGACGACCTTAAAAAGGTGGCTGGGACATACTGGCTGCGGAAGGCGGGGGAAAGGGTGTTGTGGCGCAGCTTGGGAGAGGCCTATGTCCAGCAGTGGACTGCTATAGGCTGAGTTGATTGATTGAATGATTGGGTGAACTATACAGGTACACCTCTGCCTAACCCTTCGGGGAATACAGGCGAGATGGTATGTTTAGTTTAACCGTGAATATTTCACGCGATTAAGAGGAAAGGTTATGAGTAAGACAAAAACAGTTCGAACGAGTTCACATGTTTTTAGCGACTATGTTTACTTAAAAGATTTAACTTAATTAACCTTTTGACTATAAAGAACAAATAAAACATAGCTAGGTACTACCTTAATACCTTAGTAATAACAATTTGACATAAAAACCATAAACACAATTTAAGACGCCGTTAGTGACGGTTAGTTGTCTATTAAAATCTTGTATGAAAACCTAATGATAAAATTTAATTTCTGGCTTAACTATGATTTTATGTTGGTGTGACTTTTGCTGTAAATGCTGATTAGTATTTAATTCTAAGTTAATAAGTGTTCTACAAACTGATTGCTTGTATATTCTTATTTTCATTAATTTTAGCCTATTTAAGTAGGTACATTAAATTATGTGTTTGAAGTACCTATGCTTAGGACTAATTTTATTTAATCGTCTTTTAACAGCACTGCACGTGTTTAATGATACAATATTGACATTATACATAACTAATATTACATTCAAGGATTTCTTCCAATTATTAAATCCGTCAGGTGTCTATGAGTCAAAAAAAGACAACTTACTATTTAAATCAATGCTGAATATCAGTATTTTACACTGAATTTACGAGTATATTACGCTTGCCTATTTTTACAATTTTCTCATTACCAAAACTTTTAATAACTGGACCCAATAGTGTTCCCTGGGGAATTCCGAGAGTTACTACCCGAAAGTTTCATCAAAACCGTTTAAAGTTCTGCCTTTTAATAATCGTATTAGTTGAAACGCATTTCATCTGTAATCCAACATTGATAATACAATAATAATATGCACAATCATTATGTAACACTGGTTACACTACTGAATGAGTCAAACCATAAACTAAAAGCGAAAATAATTTTACCATATCGAAGCTGTTATAATCCTAATGAAATCGCGTACCCAGTTATAATAAATTTTCTTTAATAACCAGTTACAAAATAATTAATAAATTATCCACGGCTTTGTACAGACGCCAGCACATCAAGCTACTACAATCTGTCAAATTTCTTTAAAAGATTTTCAACTTTATCGTTAAAGCATAAAGTTCAAGGTTGATTGGGAAAATTCGACAGTTTCGGGTAGCTTGACCTGCTGGCGTCTGTACCTTTTTTCTAGAAGCTTATGAACTCTTACGCACAATCATTGAAGATAATTTAATGATTTTGCATCTTTTATTTTATGATTTGCATCCAAATTGTATATCTAAACCGAAATTAATATACATGACTAATGAACTTCTCTTTATCTAAGACTACGGACATTCCTATCCATAGATACATTACATTCTAAAAAACAAAACAAATTCTGCATTTGTAAGAAGTTGAGTTCTAAACACCAATTTAGCATGCTTATCTTTATATTGATCAGTTTCCTAAATATTTCACACACAAAAGTCTAGCTGCAACTGCAGTCATTGTATGAATAATGTATGTTTTATCTACAAAAGTAAGAAATTTCATTACACCTAAACCCACAAACTGGTACACACGGCTACACATCAAGCTATACATTTCAAGTATACGCTAACCTCTCATTGTACGGAAATCCTGTACAATGCGAGATCAGCTTATACTGGAAATTTATAGCTTGATGTGTAGCCGTGTGTACAATAGGTTTATTAACAAAGATCATAAAGATATACTTAAAGACGTCTGCTGCAACAATGTATTATGCGGTCTGCCTGCGGTCAATGCCCACATTCACCGGGTAATTTGCCGGGTCAAATAAAACATCTACTACAGAAGGAGTCATATTTCCGCAATTTTTTCTAACAATCTCTAAATTAGATGCTTCTCGACACACTTGGAGATTAATAATATGATTTACAACGATGTGAATGTATGACTGTGCATTCACTTACGTAACTGTGATCTAATAGGTCACAATGTAACTGTGTTTAGATGACAGACTGGGATCGCTCCGTGCTCCGCGCATGATGCGATCATAGATTGCATCTGTTTTCTTTGGACAGTGACTCGTCTTTTTTGCCGCAAAAAAAGTAATTTATTGGTTTAACGATCCGTATTAAATTTGGTGTTGATTAGGAAATGATTTTGGAATATTATAATCGGCTTTAGAAAAACACCTTTTAATACAACTGCAGTTTTTTTTAAAGCTTCTACACATGTTAGGTCGATTTTTTTTGTGATCCTTTCAACATGATTTAGCATTTCTATGGTCGCAAGTTTATGCAATTCATTCACGTTCACTTTTTTCTTGTTGTAAAATTATATTGTGAGCTAATTTGAGGTTGTTAGATTGAGTAGTCTAGTAGCTATTCACTTAGTATTGCAAAACGTTAGGCATATAATTATTGAATGCTACCGTTAAGTATATGCCTTATTCTGAGTACTAATTGTATAACTCTATTAAGATTGACATCGAGGACATTTGAAGATACCTACATCTATATAGACTTACCAGTTCTGGGTCTTTGTGAACCAGATATTGCAGATTTATTACACGTTTATTTTTTGCAGTAGGTACTACTTTTTAATGCTTCATTTGATTCATAGGCTCGCCCCCTATTATAGGGTACTTAAACATAATTGGCGAAATGTGGGTGTACTATAGGTACCTCTGCCTAACCTTTTGGAGAATACAGTCGTGATATTATGTTATGTTCATTTGATTCCCAGCTTCTGAAAATTCATAAACTTTAATTCCATAGAATAGAATACTCTTCCATCAACTTGGAAGCGTGGTGATCAACTTGGGTGGGGGAGGTAGGTGTTGAGATGCGGCTTTTTTTAATGTATTTAGATAAAATACATTAAAGAAGCCGCATCACGACATTATTAATCCACAAGCTGCTGGCAGCGGCTTCGCCCGCGTGTCTTTTTCTAAAATTAAAGTAGCCTAAGTTACACCTTATAACATCAACTATGCCAGTAAAAGTGTCGTCAAAATCGGTCTAGCCATTCGGAGATTAGCCGGAACGAAGAGACAGACAGACAAAAATTTTCAATTTTTTTTTTTTGTTATAAGTACCGTATATAATTTCATATGCATTTATACAAAGCTATTATTTTGACATTACAAACAAACACTTCAATTTTATTATTTATGTAGATGACGTTTAAAGAATGATTACACTTCACTCATCGCAATAAAAACAACATACAACCTTGTATCATTAATAGCTACAGACATAGTTTTAACCTCTCTATTAAGATATATGACTACTAGCTGATCGGACAGACGTTGTCCAGTTTCTCAGAACTCGATCGCAGCGCCGCCTACCGGATCTAATTTTGAATGAAAACCATTCAGCGACCCACACAAACACACAACAAATTTCATCAAAATCGGTCTAGCCGTTTAGGAGGAGTTCACTGACATACACAGAATACACACGTACAGAAAATATTAATATGAATATATTTTCTAATAACGAATTAGTGCTGATATCACATAGATTAATATATAATCAATCATTGTGTTAGACCCCCTAGCGTTCTGTCGGGTCAACCATCGATGATTACATAATCCTTGGTATCAGCCACTAAACACATTAGACATGACATGTTTTCTTGTATCGTATCAGATAGGTTCATGACTCAAATGTGACTTATTAGAACAACTTTCGAAATTAATCGAAAGTCCTGTTTAGCCTTCGTAAATTTTGTTTTGGAAGGAGATAATGTTTCGAAATAAGATTATTCTTTTCCTTATGTAGCTGTCTATAATTTAGTGTAGTGGCAGACACAATAATTAGTAACCGTTTAACCTATATTTAACCATATAGGTAGTAAATTCAAACTTAAAACAGAAAAAGTTGTGCAGTGTAGCACTACTTAAAAACCGGACAAGGAACTCGCGCGGTTCCGTACAATAAATATGATATCTGTTTTGTGTGTGTTTTCTTTCTTTCTACCACGTTATTTATCCCAAGAACAAACACAACATTGTAGTTACAAAACATGTTCTCCCATACATTGATATACGTCACGGTCAATTCTCCAACTGCAAATGTAAGAGAAACATGATCTCACATACATTCTAACTGCAAATGGAAGTTTGTACGCACAATATTGAGAGATTTACCATGTTATTTTAACACCATAGACTTCTTGTAGATTTTACTGTAATCTATAAGTAATGAACAGTTTTCCGTTATTAAAAAAAAAAAATCGCTCAGGTGTTTCGAAGATAAGGTCAAATTTGGTCAAATTTCATCTATTTTCTTAAATAACTTTAAAACTATTTATTTTAAAATTAATTAAAAAAAATATTTGTGACCCTCACAAGAAATCCTTTCATTTGCTGTGTCACACGGTAGAGTATGCATTTTTTTTTAATTTTCAAATTTTCCCCAAAAGTGACCCTCATATCCAAAAATCATTCATTTACGTTACACGTCCGTGTTTGGGCCACAGATATTAATGTGCACCAGATTTCAACTTAATCGGTGTAGTAGATTCGGAGCAAATCGGCTGTGTCAGACGGACAGACAGACAGACACACGAGTGATCCTATAAGGGTTCCGTTTTTTTCCTTTTGAGGTACGGAACCCTAAAAATTAATGTATTCATGTGTTAGTCCCAAAATGAGTCCATTTGGACAGCACCATCTTCCTATCTTTTTGGAAGTTTTTTGCAATCGTATTTATATAAGTATCCAGACCAAAATGCATTATGACAAGTTAAGTAACTAGTCTAGTATTTATAGCGCTTCTATTTAGTATGCTTATGAACTATAATAATATTATTGTCAGAAGACATAAAAGTTAACAGGTTCATAGTTGAGATTCGTGATAAACCACAGACTACCTGCAAGTATTGTCTCACCTCCCTTAATCCATCCAAAGGTTGTCTTTAAAAGATCGCTTTTAGCGAGTATTCTATCTATTCTAATTCACGTTTATTTTACAAAAGATTACCTCCACTGAATCATTCAAAATGTCGTTCTATCACTAACATCATCTTACTGTTACACAGATGAACAGTTGAATAACCAGTTCACGCTTGAACTTTGACCACGGCTACTGAAACCAATTACTTTTGTGTAACCAATGACGTTCGTAGCCTCGTACCTGTCATCACGATTGTCTATAGACCAGATCCAATATCTATGATATTTAACTTACATACAGAAAAAGTATAGCAAAGGACTTCTTGGCGGGAAAGTGAAGCGTCATGTTAGCAGTTTTGTTTTATTTTCTAAAATTTGTGTTTAGCCGAATATTAATGTGTAATAGTGGTGGATTATTAACCATTAAGTGTTCGTGAACCTGCATTAATGTAGGCAAATGAAACAAAACAGTGCAACATCACTTTAAGTTCTCTCAAGAAGTCCGCGCGAGGTTTCAGTAAAGTGCCGCGTCTTTACTTAAACTCAAGGGGAGCGGGGCGGGATATCATCAATCATCTTTATCATGCATTGAGTGGAGTTCATTTCATAATTATTTAAATAACTTTGTACTTGTTACCTAATTTTACATGACACTGGCTAAATGCACAAACCGTGCGAAGCCAAAAAGAAAAAAAAAAAGAAAAAAGTATAGCAAAAAACAACCGATGGATTTGTATGCAAAGTTAATAAAATTATATATAGAACCACTGCGTAAGCTTCCTCTACCAAATGAAAGCTATAATTTTCAAAATCGGTCCGCAATTGAAGAAAATATCGAATAAGATACATACAAAAAAAACATACAGATGAACATAATATAATCTCCTCCTTTTTTGAAGTCGGTTAAAAATGGGAATTGAGACTAGTCTTACATTTTATGAAATATATAGCAGAATATTCCATACCTTGGAGAAAAGACACAAACGAGTTGCTTCCCCTACCTTGTTTGTACTGGAATTTTCGTTTGTCTGCTAGAAAAGATTTCCCGATGAAAATGACTGCATTATTTACTTTATTGTCATTAATATCTGATCTTTGTATGCTATGTATTATAAGTTGAAACAGATGAATAGGCAAGGTGACAATATAATCTAATTATCTTGCCAGGACGGTAATTCTCCATAAAATTACTTGTTGTACAGTCGCCAGAACATCAGGGCTATACCAAACTGTCAAAGGAGATCGTTCAAAACGGGCCCAGTATATGTACAGTACCTCGAAAAATCGAGAAAAATTCAGTGGAATTTGGGAAAAATGCAAATAAATTGCATAAACGCATATTTTTCTTGTAAACATTTGATACTTATCAATAATTTTTATCGACTTTCAATATGGCGTCTCGCCAATTTAGGTACTCGGTGGTTAAAAGCAATGACAGTAAACCATAGATTGACCATTGATCATAGATCGTGAACTGTCACTTTAGTCGCTTTCGTTGTCGATCGTGTTTTGATGTTCGGTTTGTTTGAATTTTATGATGATGATTGATTACTTGTACTTTACTACCAAACAAAGCCAATTTAAAGTAATTGGATGATTGAAAACTGTTTTAATTGTGTTTCCCCATTTTTTAGTATGTTGTACAAAAACCTGGCCGGGGCTCCATACATTTTGAAACATCTCCTTTCTCCAAATGATTTTATACATTAAAATGGTGATGGTTCAGTTCAAAGTCAAATGAGAAAATTTGTCAGTTTGTTTGATGTGCTGGCGACTTTACCCAAGCCTTGATTATTATTTATATGTCTAGATAATGTCACACTTCAAAGAACTAAAACAAACAGGCCAACTTTGTTATGCTGGTGCGCGTGACAGCTACGTCTTACACTCGCGCCACGTCATTGTGCTGTAATTATGTTATATTAGTGTGCGTGAATTTTGTGGCCAACAGTTGGACGCAATTTTTTTCGACAAGTTTACAACTTTGAATGAATATCTAGACATATTTATATCTGGTACCTAAGTATATCTTCAGATTCAATACGATGTTTGTTATTAGTTGTTACATAATTATAAATGTATCAAACCTCTTCACTATTTGACCTACATAACCAAACCTCTCTAAACATGTTTTTTTATATCCTTAAGTCAATTTCCACTTACTTAACCTTTAGCTCAAGGAAGCAATTAGTTTTAATGCAGTTGCATTAGTTTAAATCATTATTATTTAAGCAGTATTTTTTAGTTTTAGTAATTGGAGTTAAGATATGGGTAGTCATACAGGTTAATATTGAAAGTTAGTTTGTTACCCAATATTGTGTCAGGTAAATTTTTTGTGCATACATGGTTTGTGTGATGGGAATTAATTGCTTTTTTTTAATTAAAAGTAGGTCACAAGAGACTGTGAATCAAGGTTGTTGTATGCTTTTCGGTTTTGTTATTTTTTTTCAAAGAATAGTTACAGCCAGATAACGAAGACCGCCTCTATATCAAAAGTAGAACCATCACATAGAACAAAACCTCCTCTTTTTGAAGTCAGTTAAGACACAGGCCTTTCAGGAATCGTATTGTGCTAAGACGCAGAAGAAGAAATTAATCAAAAGTCGTTTAATTGATACTTACTAGAATATACTCTGCCTTCTTGAAAGAACATTATTTGTGTAACAATTCAAAATTCCAAAAAAATACTTACATCCTAACATTGATTGTGAGTGAATTTTTCAGAGAAAGTATCTTATTAACGTGGGAATTCCTTTTAGACACCGCACAGAATACTTTCATTAATTGCTAAAGAGTTAATTAAAATCTTTTTATCTTAATTCGGCATTTGTTAAACAATGGCCCTACAGATTGCGATTGCGAATTACTTAAGTAAATAATTGAGACGTTATCATTCCAATAATGTTGTAGACTTTGTGTTTGGTAGTTTTTTTTTTTATCAAAAACCAAATATCTACCATGTATTTGCGAATTTACTCAATGTGATTGCAGCCTTATAAATTCGTACACAGAATTTAATTTTGAATACTGCACTAGACATAATTAAGGCTCCCGCAGACAGGCGCGACGCGACAGTGCGACGCGATTCTAGACCAATTTTCATGAAGTTTTCATAGAAATTGTTATATGAGTCACGTCGCACTTTTGTCCCATACCCGTATGCGGTAGCCTTAATTGTAGGATGTCAAGATTTGATATAAATGTGTAGTGTAGTATTCAAAATTAATTTTTGTGGACCTATTTATAAGGTTGCAATCACATTGAGTGAGTCCGCAAATAAATTGTAGATATTTGGTTTTTGGTAAGAAACTACCAAACACTTACAAAGTCAAACTTAACCTATCATTGAGCTCTCTTTTGTAAGTGTGTTCAAATAAAATCCAACTTAACTCATTTCTCAACAAAATGGTCTTTGGTCAACAGTTACCAACCACTTTATTATCTGAAATATTAATTCCCAACGATTGATCTTTAACTCAAAGATCCTTCATCGAAGAACTTAGTTTAGTGAAAGGTAACGTTTCAGAAATGTATGAGATTTACAAGATAACAATATAATAGCCGGTTGAGAAACATTGTATCATTATGTGCCGTACATTCGGCAGTATTGTTAGAACATAATTGTTGACGTCTCAAATATTCTCTTAGCGGTCGTGTTGCAATTTCTTTGAGGCAAGTGTTTTCCGAAAATGAGATTTTGAGGAATTGCCTTGAAGAATGTTGTTAACAATAGACTGTTTTTTTGGTAAAAAATGAGATTAGGTGAGGTTGGCGAATTGACCATCAACGGCCTACCTGTAGAGTGTAGACGGATACCTCATCATCTGCCAAGTCTTTTCTCAACTATGTTGGTCGGCTTCCAGTCTAACCGGATGCAGCTTAATAAGAGTATTTTACATGGAGTGTCTGCCAATCTCACCTCTACAACCCAGTTACTAGGTAATACGATACCCCTTAGTGAGACTGGTTGTCAGAGTTTCGGGCTACTGACTACCCGTAATGATTTTGCTAATAGGTACGGATACCTATCATCCAAATAATGGGTATTGCCGTTGTCGATCATATAGATCACGCAGAAAAGTCTGTAGTTCACAGACTTCTAAATTCTGCCTATTATAACATAACGAAGATGAATGGCGTCAAAAATAAATATGCTGAAGTATTGAGTTTACAGATTTAGAAAGGCAATGCAACCTCGATTCATAGTAACCTATCTATGTTCTATGTTAGAAGGTTTAGTTTCCGCACGTAGTCCTTCATGTGGACCATTGTGCGTGGGCCTTGGCGGCCGTCATTGGTTATTCTAACCAGCCCACCTCCCTCCAAAAGCTGATTAGGTCTCCTGGTCTGTTTAGTATATCTGTGAAGGATCTGGGTGACCCAAGGGTTTCTGTTCTTATTTGGGTGATGCCTGTGCATTCAAACAGCATATGCGCAACGGTTTCTTCAACCTCCATGCATGCCCTGCACAGAGGACTGCCCGTTGTGCATCTTGTGTGGAAGTGTTTGTTTAGTGAGCAGTGTCCCTTGATGATCCCCGTCAATAAGCCCAGGCCATTTCTGTCCAGGCGTAGTAGACGCCTGATTAGCCTGCCATCTAGGGATGACATAGCTTCCCTGGACTGCCTGCAGCCCGGTGTTGAGGATAAACTACTGTAGCTACCTACGTAGTTGATCGTATCCATTACGATAGGTTCGGGTCCACAGACTGACGCGCTGGATGCTCTCCGAGCTAGTTTGTCAGCTGCGTCTTAATTACCTATCAAATGACACTAATGTCTGTTATGAATAAATTTCTAACATGAACGATTTGCTTTAGTACTCAGCTTAACAGCCCGCACTTTGGCGGAACGGCCATTAAAGGAAAGCAAGTGACATTTGACCACCGACCGACCACAACTGTTGCGAAAAGATCCAAATTGTAATGTAAATGTGCTAGATTTTGTGTTAGAAAACCTTATTCTAATAGAAGTACGACCTTGATGTGTGTATATTTTGCTTATTTCAATAAAAAATATATCAGTGGATTATCAAGGATCAAAAGAGATAGTACTTAGTTGCGTTTTTCTGTCTGTCTGTAACAGTTTCAGATTGCGAGCGAATTTGTCAATAATAGCACAGACCTTTCTTGAGCGTCTCATTTACGGGCTGTTAAGATAGTGATTATGAAATTTGTGTCTAATTTTATATTTTTTGTGATCTGAAAACCGGACTATGGTCTTGTCAACTGTATGCGAGAGCTTTTTTTGCTGATCGTGGGGTATTTCTTCATACTTTCGTTTAAGTTTAAGTCTCTTTTGTTTCCTTATACATATATGTATATATTTTTTTGTATTGTATTTAAATAACATGTGTCGATTTATAACGGAAATACACTGGCTTCTGCAACACAGTTATAACTAGAGCACGAGTCAGAGAATTCTATCATTTATTGTACATCTTATTTAATGGCCATACAAGTTTTTATTATTGTTTTTTTTTTTTTGTATTTTAGTCGGTTTTATCTTAAAAACAACTAATTCCGGTGTGCTTCAATTAGCAATGTTTCTGAAGCTTTTTTGGTTTCGATTCGCGGACACAGTTTGTAAAACTGTTACGTTACACGCCATTAAATCATATTACATCGCTTACCTCACTCTAGCAGTCGCGTTATTGTTAATTGCTTCGACATCATTTACCGTTTTTGTCTTACATTGCAAAATGATGGTTCATTTTAAATGTTACAGATGCTATTCGTGTTAGTTTTAATTAAAATATGTTTTTTAGTAAAAATGTGATATCAGTAATGTAAGTTATAATTTACATTACAAGAATCATAATGAAGACATAGACAGATCAAATAATACGTTTTCAATTACACCTAATTTGCAGATAAATATTACTAATATTATCAATCGTGTAAAGAAGATATTTCGTTCTGAATATCAAAACCCGATATGAAATAGCAATTAGAATACATTACGGATAAGATTATAACAGTATCGCTTATTTATTATCTTAACCAATTTGTATGTAAGTTGAACTACTGAGCCGGTGAAATAAATATTTTATGTAATACAAGATGGAATGAAGAGTAACTTCTCCTTACGTAAGAAATCTACTCTTACAAACACGTATGTAATAATGTTCTACATTTATCAATTTAAAAGCAACCTCCTCTTTAGTATTTTTAATTCAACCACGTAATCCGCGATATCATATTGTTTCGCATGTTGTTCTTTGATCCTCGTTGGTGTAGTGAACGCAAGCACTACAGCCGATCTATTCTGAAAAATCTCACCGTGTAAACGTAGGTGAAGTGAGCTTGAAGCGAGTTGTTAACAGTGTCATTCCCTCACTGACAGTTCACTCCACGCTCACTTCACCTAAGTGTTCACGGTGAGATGGTTACAGAATAGCACTGCTGCTGAGCATGAGATCCTGGGTTCAATTTCCAGGTCGGGAAAAGTGTTATTGGGATTTTCCGTCAGGAGTAGTAGCCAGGAGTCTGGATTTGTGGCCGCTTTCGCGGAGGCTCGCCTCCTACTATTTGGGACTTAAATATAACTGGTGAAACGCGGGTGTACTATAGGTACAGCTCTGCGTAAACCTTCGGGGAAAAACAGATTTGATTTTATATCCTTTAGTTGGCTGTGTCACTCTTGTCTAGTCTTTTTTCTTTAACATCTATCAGACTCATCTATTTATAATACTACGCATCTAAACCTCTTTTAAAGTCATCTCATCACGAATAAGATCGGTGCGATTCATTTTATGGCGTTACTGTCGTTTTCATTGACAAGATCCTTCTGAAGTGTCTTTCATGAGTACTTCAATATGACTTAACTATTTAAACATAATACTTTTCTTTATGATTATAATTTGTGCGAGAATCCTAAGTAATATTATATGCGAAAGTGAGTTTGTTTGTTTTTTACGCTTTCACGTTAAAACTGCTGAACGGATTTAGAAGAAATTTGGCACATGGGTAGACCATAACCTTTTTTTCCGATATTCCCATGGGATCAAGACTTATGCGGGGGAAACTGCGGGGCACTGCTAGTGATACATAAATTACAGTACATTGACATCTTTATACAGAAGCATTGACTTGTATTTTCTTTTAAATTCTCAATTCATTCGTTAATTGATCAAGGCACGCAAAGCATCATAAAAAATGAATCGGCTACTACTGAATTTTCTAATTATACTCTAATCATGAAATGTGGAATGATAGGATTTTTTGTTCACACGTCTCATCGGCTTCGGTCGAATGAACTCGGGTATCTTCGGCAAACGAGATGTCATTAACGATAGTACTAACATTGTTAGCAAAAATGTTACTTATACAATTGTGTTTCCATTTTTAAAGTGCAATAGCCTTTGAGAATATGTCAGTTTTGTTTTCGAAGTAAAACAATGACGGAATGATTTCGCAGTTTCGAACTAGTCATACGGACTTCAAAACCGTCGCTCCCCTGCTGCGCTATTCGCGTCAGATAATTTTGTTACCATTCAATCAATGGCCTGAATCATCTGTGACTTTGATTAAACACAATTTTCTGCATCCACAAACAAATTATAGCGACTAGATTTTTAAGATATAAATCAAGCATAAATTATTTGGAGAATGGTGAAGATTGCAACTGAACCTAAGCGAATCTGTTTTTTGTTCCATGTGAGATAGTAGAAAAATAAGAAGAGATAACTGTATTGACCAGCTGTATTGGTCACGGAATTTGCAATACCAGTTAATCTGAAGTAAGTTTGTATGACTTGCAGACTAGAACTTGATGTTGATACTAGGATTACCTTAATTTAATATTAATGGCTTATTTGCTGTACTCAATTTATAATTATAAATAACCAAATACTACCTTATTATAAGATTATTTTAATCTGCCAATATTTTTATTTGATACAACGTTCAAAATATTATGGTACCTAGCATGCATTTTTATGTTTCTGCCTTTTCCATATTAATAATTATATTTAATTAATCTGTTAGTAGCAGTATTATAAATCAAAACAATTATTATTAAACGCACTGCACTTTCCCAACAGTGGAAAATGGCTGCGCCCGCGCAAGCCACGCGTGACTACGCAGAAATATTTGATCTACCGCTTGATAGAGATTGCGTAATTGAAGAATTACGTTTATTATTGACGTTTACTGTTTTTCGAGATTAGTGATGCGGTGTGTCTTATGGATTAGACAAAGAAAGTAATGGATTTTCTGCATTTTGTAAATACATTTTGGTAAAGTAGTATAGCATATAATATAATAATAATATATAATAAATAAATAAATAAATAAAATAGACGCCCCATATAGAGACAGAGAGATAGAGAGTCTCTTTATCGACTTTCCTATCGCAGGTATGCTGGAAGAGATTTCTTTAGAAATAAGCATCACCTTTGTATGTATTTTTCTGTTCCTTGTACATAAATGGTGAAATAAATAAATAAATAGCGAAAGACCAGCCGATGTATTCTGTAAATACCAGACCGTAAAAACTTACCTGCAGTGAGCTTGAAGTGACAAGTCCATAGTGTCAATCCGTAAAATTAGGTAGAATGATAGCTCTTTTCACGGAGGAGCTGGTGGCTACATAATTACTGCCGCATGAGTCGATCGATCAGGTTAAGCTACGCTTGCCGCGGTTGGTCCGTGGATGGGTGACCATCTTTTCATACCAAGATTTCTCCGTGCCTTGGAAAGCACGTTAAGCCGGTTCCGGCTGTCATTTGTAGATCTTTAACAGTTGTTCCGGGTCGTCAGAAGCCCAAAAGTCTGACAACCAGTCTTACCAAGGGATATCGTGTTACCCAGTAACTGGGTTGTGGAGGTCAGATAGGCAGTCGCTCCATGTAAAATGATAATAGGTATATAATACTGGTATTCAGCTACATCCGGTTAGACTGGAAGTCGACCCTAACATAGTTGGGAAAAGGCTAGGAAGATGATGATGATGATGACGGTGATGATGATGGCGATGATGATGATGATGACGGTGATGATGATGACGGTGATGATGATGACGGTGATGATGATGACGGTGATGATGATGACGGTGATGATGATGATGATGGCAATGATGATGATGATGATGATGGTGATGATGATGGCGGTGATGATGATGATGATGATGATGATGGCGGTGATGATGATGATGATGGCGATGATGATGATGATGACGGCTCTTTTCACTCAGTTGACAGATTATTTCACAGAATAGACCGGCAGGACGTGTTGTGACGCAGCTTAGGAGGGGCCTATGTGGATTGCGATAGAATAAGTTTTTTTTCAGAGTACAGTGGAAAACATTCCATAATTGTGAACGCACATTTAATGAATGTGCACTGTAGTAAGTATTCCATAACAGCGACCCATAAAGAAAAATATTTATATGGGTCAGTAGGTAATATTGAAGAGGTTCGACATTAGACCATTTTAATAACTTCGACTTAAATATGGCGTTTCTGGTGTGCTTATAAATACGAATAAATTGGTGGGAATGAAATCCAATGTATGCTTTTAACGACTGACGTGTACAAGTGTTTGTACACACGGCTACATATCAAGCTATACATTTCCAGTAGAAGCTGATCTCGCATTGTATAGGATTTCCGATACAATGCGAGATCAGCTTCTACTAGAAATGTATAGCTTGACATGTAGCCGTGTGTACAAACCTACAAACAGAAAAAAAAAACATTTACAACGAATTGGCATGGACGATTAACACGTTAACATTTGAACTATTTAATTACTTGGTACAAGTGTTGCAAAACCAAATCTAGGCTAAAAGTAAATTAAAATAGCATTTAGAGTTCTGCATCGATATGAAGGCTGTTCGGAAATTTGCATTACCTATGTACAGCTAGTACATATATTATTAATTTATTACAATGACTTAGTCTACCTATACGGACTCCACCCACATAATAGGACCAGTATTTTTATTAGCACTAAGATCGAGTCTATCTTAATCGCCATATTGGATTTGTATATGGCTGAATTGATTGATAGAATTAGGTTAGGGTCAATTTTGCAAAGATTTCTGCGAAAAATGGGATTGTTCACAAAATGTATTGAGGTATATATTAGTAGACCGTTTTCACAGACTTTTGCAACAGTTTCCTTAGTTTTTTTTTCACTATTTGTCAAATATTGTGTGATTAGAAAAAAACACTTCTAGTTTTATTCAAACACACATTGACAAAAGGAGTATGTAAAGATTGTAGCAGGTAGCGTTCAGAAGTTTTCTGCCTACCCCCACGGAACGAAGGCTTGAGTAAGTTAAATACGAACTTATTGCCATGTTAGTTTATCAGGCCTATTTTGTCAGCTAGCCCAAGTTACTATGCAGGTTCTAATAATGCTTAATTTGAACTATGAAATGGTTAATTTAACGCAGTTACTATTGAGTAACCAAACTATGGATTTCGTTCATGGTTTCACGTTAAATTCTTACCGTTTGTACGATCCGATTAGTTTAAGTTCCGTTTAATTAATTGCGTAGGAATATTGAAAAGTCTGTTTTGGTATCTTACTTAGAAACTATATTTTGGTAACGGTATAGTGACTTTAGATTACCTATTCTCATAAGATTTTTGAAATTAGGTATTTTGACTTTTTTTACACCAGCATGGATTAATCAAATATATGTGTTTTAAATGGCTTTCCTACAAATATTGCTGTTAAAGCTTTCTTAAGAGTTTGATCTGTAAAACTTTTACATATTCTCATTCACCTGCTTCAGATCAAAAACCTTTTTACAATTTACTCCAAACATGGCCTCCATTTAAAACCACTACAGCTGTAGTAAATAACTGTCTCCTAAAAGTGCGTCATAAAGTAACCATTAAATATAATAATGTCAAATGTCCACGCTATGTACTCGTAAAGCACGTACATAAGCACAGTACATAACGTGGTGTAAACATTAGACAAGAGACAGGCAGCTGTTTACCTTGTCCTTTGTGACGAGGCGCAGGCGCTTACGGTTTTATTATAACTAGCATTTTATTTAGCTGTTTTTATGTATTGGTTTCTGGATGTAGATTATAAAATTTTCATCATTTAATTAAAACCATATTATAATGTAACGTAAATATTATAACAATATTTATACGTCAGTATAAATAGCTTTTAGTGTATCATGAAAACAACTGAAAAAATGTGCCATGATTGTATCTAATGCGTGGCTTATGAAAACAAAAATAATCTGGGTAGGTGCAAACTAGCTAAGAACAGTCTTGCTTCCCGAGTAACTCGTCTAGTATGTCACAAATACCTACTCCTCCGTTAGAAGTCAGTGTTTACCGATCAGTCCCTCTGCATGACAGTAAATAGTATTTTGTGTGCGAGTTAGTCTTATTGCCATAATATCCTTATACTTGATTGATTTTCAGTAGATTTAGTTTCCACTAGCCTGTAAACCTGTAACTCAAGCCCCATTTACATAATGCAAGTTTCTTGCCTGTGGCATACAATAAAATTAAATCAACCAATGACTTGTATTGACGTGTAAACACTGTTTAGACGGTGTGAATTTTATTGTTGAGTGAGCGAAGCGTCTCTGTCTCAAGTCTGGCAAAAATTGCTTTTCACTGTCAGTTTGTTGGTACTTCGCTACGGGTCGTATTTTACAACCGATCTGGACGAAACTTGGTATACAAGTTTAACGACTTTATAGTTTTTTTTTTGTCAGGCAAAAATGAGGATCGAAATCGGATCTCATAAGGCGGAGATATCCAGTAGATATCTCCGCCTTATGAGATCCGATTTCGATGGTTCTTTTTTATTTTAAAAGTAGTAACTTTAAATTGGTCTCATACAAATTTTGTGAAGATCTGATGAGGATATTGCTCACTTTTACTAGCTACCAGTGGAATCGGCTGGTATAATAGTTGTTGTAAAAATAGTAGTTATAGCAGTTCTGCTCGCGAGGTCAGTTCTACTATTCCCAGAACCACTAGTTACTTAACTTAAAAATGGTATGCCACTGGCAATTAAACGGCACCATGTAAATCAGGCTTAAATCGTTTGACCTCTCTATTTATAATAAAATCTTGACTTCTTAACAAGACACGTTTTAAAAATTAGATCAACTGTAAGAATTTTGCTTGGAAAGCATTAAACAAAGGAGCTACAAAACTGAGCGTTTAAGGTAAACGAGTTTGTTTTCATTAATGTGCTGAGCGAGCGGACCGACTTTGCCTAGACTTGTTTTTACGAGTATTCATAGCTTGATGATATTTTTAGTAATTATTTTATTTAACTGTTTATGTACATATTACACACATAATATGGTCCGTGTGGTGCCGGACGTGAAGAACACCATCACCATCCTAATTCTAAAGAAATCTTTCCCAGCATACTTTGTTATTAGCAGCTCTGTGGTAGCTGTTTTAGTAGTAGCTCGATGGTAGCTCTGTGTGTAGAGAGAGGAAAGATGTCGCGTCGCCGTGGGATGTGATGATTTAAAGATTTATGTTAATTATTGTGTGAGGTCATCGTTTATTATCTACTTTGTTGTTTAACATGCTCATCACGTCTATATTAGCCGAAGGGGTAGGCAGAGGTATTAGGCCGCTTCGCTTGTCGTGAATAACTATGATTTCGTGTAACACATACAACTTTTCACCTTAGCAGCGAGAACATAATTATTACCTGAAGGTAAAAAATACGACATTGTAAAAATTTAACCACATGCCTATTTGTAAAACAAACAATATCAAAAATATAATAATTACATACAGATGATTTGATTTGAATTTTACGGTTGTATGTGTATCCGAACGTTTTATTGTTTGTTTCTTTTTTTGGCCTACTAGGTGTGGAATTTGAAAATCGAATCGACTTGTTTCTATCTCTCGCTTTTTTCGTATCTAAGTGAAAGTGAGAGAAGAAAGTGAAGTTTAAATCTTTCGAATTTTGTGAGTAGACCCAGCACTGCTTCGGTATTAAAAAAATAATAATTAAATAATTATTTTGTCTCACGCTCGCAGCAAAATCGAATTTTGCTCACTGTCTTTAAACAGCAAAGCCTGCTTGTTTGAGGTGATGAGGTGAAAAGCTAATTAAAGCGTGAAATATACAGTTTTCTAGGTTGATGTCGGATTACATGGCAGATAGCTCCGATTTATGACCATGTACGTTCTTATTATTTACGCACTAATGTCATGTAATTATATAGGTAATTTAATAATAGGTAATTTAATTAATTATGTTTTTTTTCTTGCAGGTAAACAAACCAGTCACGCTCAGACCAGACCTTATTAATATGGTATGTCTATAACAGCCTATTTAAGATACTTACAAGCTTTAATTATATCTGAATGTATGATTGAATTTATTATAATATTTAGCGTGTATAATGAAACGTAAGGTTCAAAGTCATTAATTGACACGTTATGGCTATTTGACCTGTTAATTGTACGGTACAACTATTGTTTACTGGCTTATTGTCTTATGTTCAAGTTCAGGTAGGTACTTAAGCATAAGTAGTTTTTTTTTTATGGCTAGTTAAATATGCACTACTGGTTCGCGCTTGGCAATCGCAAGGAATGCAGGCGAAGTACTTATTTAAACTAAAGAAAAACAAATTAATAGGTGGTCTTGTGATTGGGACACACTTATAAGTTTAAATAAAACAAATTACAATGGTGAAGTCGTTTTATGCGTGGTTATAAAGCTCTCTCGAATTAAAAGGATTATGTAGGGATCCTAGTAGTTAGCGTTCTGTAGTTTCTGCCTACCCCATGGGAAGAAGGCGTGAGTTTATGTGAGTATGTATGTATGAATCTCTTAGGTATTTTTTGGATTATTCTACTCTGCCTCACTAAGTTGTCCCACCAGTAAGACAAAGTGGAATGTTTACAATTTTAAAGACCACTTTACGAGTATGCCCCTTTTTGATTTAACAATAATAACAGCCATTTGGGTCGATCCATCAGGTTAAGTTACGCTTGCCGGGGTTGGTCCGTGGATCGGTGACCATCTTTACATACCGAGACTCGTGTCTTAGACTGCAGGTTAAGCCCTTGGTCCCGGCTGTCATTCGTGGTCTTTGACAGTCGTTACGGGTCGTCAGAAGTCCGAAAGTCTGACAAACTAGTCATACCAAGGGGTATCGTATTGCCCAGTTACTGGGTTGTGGAGGTCAGATAGGCAGTCGCTCCATGTAAAATACTGGTATTCAGTTGCATCCATGTTGGGGTCAGACTGGCAGCTGACCCCAACATAGTTTGGAAAAGGCTAGGCAGATTGACACATTGTTGCACTTTGTCCCACTGGTGGGATAACTAGAGTATAAAGTGGAATAATCCAATTTTTTCATATAATTTCTAGTTTTTATGCATTCAAACTCAAACCTAAATAAGTCTTTATTACAAAATTATCGACATGATTTATTTGCTATCAAACGCAAACGATAAACCACACGAAATGAACACTTCCAATCAACATGTCAAACCGAATTACCATCGGTTGAACGAACAGTAATTAAAACAAGGAAATGAACCGTTCGTTAATTTATTGTAACATAAATATTACAAAGGTCGTATCTATTTGCAAGGATTCGGTAGAACGACCAAAATATGCGTCAATTGGCATCAACTTAATATGCAGCGCTGATTTAATTTTGTTCATGAATGAGTTCATTTACTTTATCAGTCAGTTTTGTTTATTTACGGAATGATTGCAATGTTTCCGTTATGTCTAAAATTCTTAAATAATTTGTTGGACATAATTAATATTATGAAATGAACAACACTTAATTTGACCTGACCAGTGACCAAGTTACCTATTAATTTTTAAAGTAAAAAGCTATCTCACTTCGAATCGTGTTGAAAATATTAGTCAAACAAGAAATAAAGTCACCTGTGCACGGGATTTTGTCTTCACGGTCGGTGGTCCGATATACGTCCCCGTGATAATACACAGGATGTGCAGTTATGAGTCATGAGTACCAGCAGGATTAGAATGACGCTTTCTATTTATACTCTACTGTAGAATAGAAATCGCTTGTCTTCCCTTCTCGTTAGAAAACTGAACCATCGACAAAACGCTTCTTTACGGTTCTCGTGCTAAGCCTGCTGGTAACCATCGGCTCGATTTAGAAATAAAGTATTATTTACAAAGACTGAGTAATCATATTTTGAATGTCAATATAGATTTTAATTAAATTTCTAGTTGGTTCCCCAGAAAACTCCAACTGATTGCAGGTACATGACGATGTGCAGCTACATCTTTGCACAACACGTTCACCATAAAACCAATACCACCACCAAGTCACCACTTAACCCACTTGGAACCATCCATTTTGTCCCAACCGTTTAATTAGCTGGCCATACGTGGTCATTTCACGGCCAATAAGGTCTTACACCATTGTCCATGCTTGTTCGATCAATTAGACTGGAACATTGTATGGAGAATGTGGAAATTGCGGCTAGAATATGTAGTGATACCGATGACTTGCAATAGTCGTAGGTATAATATTCGATGGGATACATGGTTCTCATGGTTCTTCTTGGAGAAGGGCTTGTAGCTAAGTAGATTATTCTCCTCTGCCCACTTAATGGTCCCACCAGTAGGACAAAGTGAATGTTTACAATTTTAAAGTCCACTTTGTGCCACTTTTCGATTTGTTGCACTATACTGGTACTGAGAGAGGAGCTCGTGGCTAAGTAATAAAAGCTGAACGGGTCGATAAATGATAATGATAAATGAATTTTATTTCTGTAAGTAGGTTTGTACAAACACTTTTACACGTCAATCATATTTTTTAAACTAGTTGAGGTCGGAGTTTCCTATCTGACTGCTCTGAGAAGAGAGGCTGAAACAAACTCAGAGGTCACAGTCTCTTTTAAAGTCCAGACATATATGGATTACTCAGGTTAAGCTACGCTTGCCGCGGTTGGTCCGTAAATGGGTGACCATCTTTACATACCAAGACACCTCCATGCCTCGGAAAGCACATTAAGCCTTTGGCCCCGGCTGTCATTTGTAGATCTTTGACAGTTGTAACGGGTCAGTGGGACAGCCCGAAAGTCTGACAACCAGCGTTGACAAGGGGTATCGTGTTATCCAGTAACTGGGTTGTGTAGGTCAGAGAGGCAGTCGCTCCATGTAAAGTACTGGTATTCAGCTGCTTTCGGTTAGACTGGAAGTCGACCCCAACATAGTTGGGAAAAGGCTAGACAGATAATTATGGCATGGTTCTTCCCTAAGGGATAGGCTGAAACGAAACAAGAGCCAAATTGAAACTTGGTCTTACTTGGGAGGTTTAATAGTTTGTCTGTAATTAACTTTATGTAAAATAATGTTTTTAATAAATAAATAAATAATATGACGACTGCCTCGTTAGTCTAGTCGTCACAACTGCTATTGCTGAGCATGAGGTTCTGGGTTCGATTCCCAGGTCGTGCAAAGTGTTATTGGGATTTTTGGGCGTTTCCTCCCGCTTTATCCTGAACAGGAACTCTCGAAACAACCGTGTCCGGTGAGGACCTGCGTCAGGCGGAAGGTGAGGACGCCGTGGCGCCTCTCTAGCCACTCCTCAAAGAGGGGACTTATCGCCACAATTGTGGCGTGCCCAGCGCTGGGTTGCGACAATCGCACTCTCCATGTCGCCATAAATAGTGAAAAACCCTGCGTCCTAAACTAGGGGAACCCTGTGTCCTAGGAGTCAGTGTTCTGTAACTTCGTGTAAAAAAGAAATCTTTACTCATGTGTGTTAATAAACCCATAATGACCGTGATTAACGACATACTATACTACACTACGATGTCGAAGAATGAGGAAGCTAATACGTATGTGACACCGCCTTAGCAATAGCATTAGATCCTATTTGTATGAAAAAAACTAAGGTAGTCTGGAATTTTCGGTATTTTAATTAGCATAACACCTTTTTCAATAAGTTATAGGCGAGTTCAACTGGTTAGTTGTACTGGACAATTGATAATTTGTAGCAAAAAGTGGCCTTTTTTTTTTTTTTTTGGGTGGGATATTATCAAATAACTTCTCCCGCTCTGGGCGGAGCGGGAGGGCGTCTCAGACTTTTACTGACTAAAACCCACCCGTGTTCCTTCCGTTGTCTGTGTGCCAGGGCCACGATATCCCTTTCGGTCAAACTCGCAACCCCGGCAGGCATTGGTCCTAACGGACCCCGTCAGTTGGTGCTGATATCTCTTTGAGGCGCGCGTGGAACACAATACAACAGCAAGAAGTGGGCTCGTTATGGAGAACCGACTTTATTGCATACTAGCTTCTTCAAGTGACTTCGTCCGCGTGTAATTTCTTGTTTTAACATCAAATATATCTTTTGACACTCGGCAGTACTGTAACTTCCCATTAATTAATGAATTTTCGGAATAGGATCAGTAGTTCCGAAGTCACTTGTACAAATTCAGAAATTTAAAAACTTTATAATATTATTATAGAAATGCAGGGAAACACGGTGAATTTATAGTCTATTTATAGGCTAGTCATTTGGGAATAAATAGGATTCCTCTGACGGATGATATTGAAGGAGGATTGAACTCAATGGAGTGCTGATTGGGGTATTGACGTATAGGCTATTGCTGGTTATAGGTGAATGATGATGATTCCATTGTTTGTTTGGTGAATTTATAATTTAAAAATCATTTCTGTTACGAAAAGCCCACGGCTACATTATATCCACTTTAATTTTAAAAGTTTTAAGTTAATTTAGCAGTACCAATTGTATTTAATTGAAGTTTTATTAATTCTACAAGTAATTGCAGTGGTTCGTAGTTTTAAAAGTTACGTACAGAAAACAGGTTACACGTTACTTACTAGTAGTACTACGAGTAGGAATTGCAAGCCTACCTTTTACAAATTACCTGAACCATATCCTACGTACGCACGGGCGCTCTTATTGACACGACGTTTCTTGCCGCGCATTGGATTTTCAACGCTCGGCTTACGGGCGTGAGTCAAAAATCTAACAGTGCACTTTTTCAACGCACTAGGGATGGACTCTGTTGGATTGTCAATGCACGGTCCTACGCCGAAAGTTCGCTTTAAAAAAAGCGCCCGTTGTTTTGCCGTGAGATACTATTGTCACTGGTTTTAGTGGCCTATCTGCGTAGTTTAACAAAAACAGACTACGTCTAATAAAACACACATAATATAACATAACATGACCCCTTTAATCCTTGAAGGTTTAGGCAGAAGCGTACTTATAATAGTACTCCCTCATTTCGCCAGTTATGTTTAAGTCCCATGTTATAGGGGGCGAGCCTATTGCCATCAACCGGGCACAAATCCAGCCTCCAGGCTGCTGAGCCTGCCAGGGTTGCGAGTTCCTGCCAGGGTTGCGAGTTCCTGCCAGGGTTGCGAGTTTGTCCGAAAGGGATATCGTGGCCCTGGCAAACAGGCATCTGAAGGAACACGGGTGGGTTTTAGTCAGTAAAAGTCTGACACGGCCTCCCGCTCCGCCCAGAGCAGGAGAAATTATTTGATAATTTCCCACCCAAAACAAAAAAAAAAGGCTGCTACTGAGAAATTCCTGATGAGAAACTCCTATAATAACGCAAAACGACGCAACAAGAACGCAACACAAGCTATAACTATTGCAAAAATATCTTGTCGAGACCAAATTCAAGTCAAAATCGATGTGCATTACGGCTCCCGACAGATCTATGAAACATCGATTCTTGATTAAATCATTGGAAGTTGTTCTTATTTAATTACAATTCAATGCAATCTTCTTCGAAGTTGCGTCAAAAATTTACGCACGCTGACATCATATTATTATTCTTATACATAATTTATTAAATTCACGGAATGCACCCAGCCTGAATACGACCCTGGTTTCGGTCAAGTTTGCAAATAAAACACAGTATTTATGGAAATGTCATAGATTTAATTTTAACGGTTTAAATAATTAATAAATTACTGCCTCTTAAATATTATGATTGTGATGATGTGTTGCTTACGCCATTGTGACGTTAGTTGTTATTTTTCCGCAATTTTTCCACGCTTGGAAAACTTTTCAGCCGTTCGGGCTTATAAACTTAGTTACAATTTAGTTTTTGTTTTTAGGGTTCCGTACTCAAAGGGTAAAACGGGAACCCTATTACCAAGGCTCCGCCGTCTGTCTGTCTGTCTGTCTGTCCGTCTGTCTATCTGTCTGTCTGTCCGTCTGTCTGTCTGTCTATCTATCTGTCTGTCTGTCTGTCTGTCCGTCACCAGGCTGTATCTCATGAACCGTGATAGTTAGACAGTTTAAATTTTCACAGATGATGTATTTCTGTTGCCGCTATAGCAACAAATACTAAAAACCAGAATAACATAAATATAAGGGCATTTGGCAAAGGCATTTTATTTCCCATGCAACAAACTTTTTTTTGCCGTTTTTATAGATAATGGTACGGAACCCTTCGTGCGCGAGTCAGACTCGCACTTGGCCGCTTTTATTTTATTAACAGCTCAGAAGTTATTTCTTATTAAAATAAATTTGTTAATTTAAGTAAAAAATTATAATATGCAAGCTTGCAGAAAACAATACACATGGAATAACAGTTCTACAAAATGACGACAAACAACAGTGAGAGAATTAGCACTATTAACACCGAAACGATAAAATCAGTAAGGATTACTCGGTCATCGCTGCCAGCGATTTATGAAAGTGCTTTACGATATTCGGTATGTGAATGTAGCTTACAGATCGGCCATTAGATGTGGCAATACTTAGTGGCTTGCCAAGGTATGTGGCGACTATCTACATTAATACATACATTATTACTCAGCTCACAGTCTTTGTAGTTGTAATAACGCATTCTATCACGCATTTCACACCTATGCATTATTGACGAAGATGTGTAAATGAAAAAAAAAGAGATTTCTCGTCAAGTTATTTTGGGCTCTGGGGGTCTACTTCGAAGCGCTAAACCGAAGTATTGGCCGAATGTTCGGTCGTTTCTTTACTAGGCTAACTATCGCTGAATACGGCGAAAAAAAAAGACAGTCGAAAAGATAAGCCAAAGTCAAAACTGTGACTTGAAGTCGGGTAAGGATTCAAAGTCAAAAAAGGAAATTGTGGAAGTTATAAAACGGCCGAACATTCGGCCAATACTTCGGTTTAGCGCTTCGGAGTAGACCCTCATAATATAAATATAAAACCTACATTTTAATGATAGATACGTTGTTATGTTGAGCAGTGGTAGCTCAGTAGAAGAGGTCGTAAGTTCGAACCCAGGCAGGCAATTTACGTTGTGTAAATTATTTCATCACCACTGCTCTCAAAACGGTAAAGGAAAACATCTTGAGGACACACGTGTCTTAGAACAAAAATTCGAAGACATGTGACATCTACCAACCCGCACTGGGCCCGTGTGGTGGATTACGGCACACTATCTGCCGATCCACCTGTGATTATGTATGCTTGTGCTAAGTCGTTAGGGTAATACTTTTAGGCTTTTGATTAGAGTCTGTAACGAAACAATCTAATAATTCGAACTTAACTAAGTGCCTTTTCAAAATTTCAATCACCATCATTAATCTTTTTTTGTAACATAAAAATGAATAATTTAGAAACTGTAATTAAACATTGCGATAGAATTATGTCGTTTTTTTTTCAATATATCTACATTCTAATCTTGTTTTTTTTGACTAATAATTGCTTAACATTTACTAATTTATTATCTTTTAATCATAAAATTCAATAAGGAAATATAATAAATTTAGTGTAATCAATCTGCTTTAAATTGGCTGGTAAAAATGTAATATTTGATTTGTAATAAGTCCGTGTGTTTTAGGTTTTTCAAAGGTAATTTCAAACTGGTAAAAAGAGACCAATAAAATGTACCTACCTGCTGATGCACAATTCCTATGCACTATAAGTTCATAACATCACGCATTGTTTCCCCAAAGGTTTAGGCAGAGGAGTATCCATAAAACACCCATATTTCGTCAGTTATGTTGAAGTCCCATGTAATAGGGGGCGAGCCTATTGCCATCAACCGGGCACAAAATCCAGACTCTGGGCGGCTACTGAGAAATTCCAGATGGAAAAGCCCAATAACACTTTGCCCGACCTTGGAACCGAACCTGGGACCTCATGCTCAGCAGTACTGCGACGACTGAACCAACGAGGCAGTGTACTAACTATAATTTCAAGAAGTTATAATATTACCCACTTACATCTAACTATGTAAATAACATGATGTAGATAATGTCGATCAACTCTTAAACCCCGGATTACCCGTACCTACTTATCTGACTCAATCGGATACCCGTAAAGCTTCATACCTGTTAAGGCTCGTATAGACTCGCGCGATATCGCGGGCGCGACAGGCACCGACAAAGATATTGTGCTACTAGTGTCGCGTCGCGCCCGCGATATCGCACTAGTCTGTACGAGTCTTTAGCCTTAAATTGTAAATAGCAAAACAGCTACAACTACAACAATGAAGGCTTATTATAAAATCAATGCATAATAATTAAATAAGCCACAGCAAAAACAAAATAAACCACCGCATTTATTTTTATAGAGCCGGAATTACTTTGTTCCAGTACAGAATTATTACAAAAAAGAAGCAACGAGGAAAAAAAAAATCATAATAAAGCACCGTTTACTTTTATTTTAACTCATAATTCGAACTTTCAAATTGAAATTATTACACTTGAGGCCACACTTAAAAAGGCAAGCTAAGTACTCTAATCAATGATTTATTTAATATAATCGTACACAGCCTTGATAGAGCGGAACTTTGAAAAACTGTATTGACTGTAACTAGTTTACCAGTCATTTTTAGGGGTCCGTTCATCTGTCACAGGGCTGTAACTTTTGAACCGCAATAGAAACATGAAATTCACAGAGCGTGTACTACTATGGCCGCTATAACAACAGATAATAAAAATTAAATAAAGTAAAAAATTAATGGAGACAAGAAACGTGTTAAATAAATTAATATGAAGTGGTAAATATTGTACGGTGGTACGGAACCCTTCGTATGCGAGTCCGACTCGCACTTGACCGGTTTTTATTTCTTGTTTATCTTAAATCTATTTCAAGAGGGGAGGGAGGGTAAAGCAGTACAAAAAGAAGAGTTGGTGTCCTCGTGTAAATATCACTTGTTCTTGGACTTCCCAGTAATGATATGTGGGGCAGTTGACGTAGTTTTTTTGTCCGCCAGCAGTCGCGTAGTTCGTACTTTGTGAGCAATCTTGATGCTCTTTTCTGTTGCGGATGCACGTAGCCAAAATGACCTAATAATATTTATTGGTCAATTAAAATAAAATTGCAAAAATTCGGTATTGAATTTGTTTTAAAAATGATTGCAAACGTGATATTAAATGTACCAGCAATATATATTATATATTTTTATGTAATAACATTGAATGTCTGTGCAGTAGTTACATTCGTCTCATAAATTCTTCAATTTTTATCTGACAGGCTATTAAACTCATTTGCATTTTATTTTAGATCTTAGTTGTACTAATTTATTTTTTATATAATTTAAATGATTTATATTAATTTGACCTTAACGTCATTTCAGTAGCTATTTAATTAGAAAAGAAGTAATATAAGAATCAAAGGCCGACTACTTTTTATAAACCACAGACCTATTAACCTCATACCATTTCGTTGCAAAAAAATGGATTAGATTATAATTAATAATAAAGTACCCGTACGTAATAATAACGTACGAGTATTTAAGGACTGACTGGGGACTATCAGGAAATAATGTGTATCACTTTTTATTCCAATACGTCACTAAAAAGTGTGCCGGAAAAAATAAAGTCTAAACCTTTTGCAAACAGCATGACGTCTTGGTCCTCTCATAGAAACAGGAGGCCTATGTCCTAGCAGAGGGAACATTATAGGCTGATTATGTATGACGTCACCAACCCGCCTGCAAAGCGTGACGATTATGGCACCCCCCCCCCCACTTTTGGGGCAGGCTTATGTCCAGCAGTGGACGTCTTTCGGCTGAAATGATGATGTATGACGTCTTGGGCTAATTTTTCAGAAAACATTATCTGAGGCACGGTGCGATCTCCCCATCAGATACTTATAATGTATTTTCTCTCAATAGATTTTCTAAACTGAAACTAGCAGCTTACTATAACGACTTTTTAAATATGATTTTTAATAAATAATAATAATAATATAATATTCTTGTTTGTTTTCTCATAATCACAAACACAGTACAAAGTCAATGTAACACTTAATAGAGACTGGTTACAGTTAATAAAATTGCATTCTTTTCCCTGTGCGAATATGACCAGATGTATGAACGTAAACGAAGCAAAAGGAGTATGTAAGGAGCGTAGCAGGTGGCGTACTATAGATTCTGCCTACCCCCATGGGAAGAAGGCGTGAGGTTCATGGGGGAAGAAGGCGTGAGTTTATGTATGTATGTATTTTCTACGTATACATACATCTATCCCTAAGCATAAAAAGGGTTTGACTGAATTTTTCCAAGTTTTTTTAAATTTTTTAACCATCTGTCCACCATTGTATGTGTAGTAATCATATCCATAATGATTCTGTTTCAAATTATCGTAATCGCAGCACACCCATTAAAACACGCCATACGATACTAATTACAGTTCTTCACATTAATTAAATAATCAATTAAAAGCCGAAAGGTGATCTTTCCTGTTACGGTCACAGGTAATTTTTCCTTTAAGCATAGTTGACATTTTAATTCGGAATTGAATATCTACCAAAAGAAAAAGAGTGAATGTGTGTATGTATGTAAGTCTATAAAGTCGAAACTATAATTGCAGTGTCGAATTGAAGTAGTTTGCCCTTTCCTTTAGAGCACGTCTTGATGTTTTCGAAGTAAGAACTACGCGGAAGAACACAAGAGTACACCAGGATCTTTTTTTTATTGAATCGCAGGCATTTCAAGTGAAAAACATACTAGCAATTACTGTCATGTTAGATTGTTCTGCCTTTTTACTTTACTAGTTCATTTCCAAGCGTAGTTTATTGTTGTAAACGAAATATCAAGTTTATTGTTTCTATAGAAGAGGAAAAAGACATATTGCGCAGGCGCCGACCCCAAAAGAATTGGGTTCTGGGGGGGGGGTCATGATGATATTTGCAAACCGCGGCCCCCGGGCTGCCTGCGACCCACGGTGAGTTCCTTAGCGGCCCGGCAATAGCTTCAATCAATCAACTCAGCCTATCACAGTCCACTGCTGGACATAGGCCTCTCCCAGGCTGTGCCAGGCAATAGCTTGTCAAAATTAATTTTCTTTATTATTCGTGTCTAGAAATTAAGACAGGTACTTACCCTAACGCGCGGAAACAGTTTGAGAATTACAACAACCACAATTAGGTCAGATATTTATTTATTTTATTATTTATGTACACACAGTAAAATACAGAGAGATACGACATAATTATAATACTAGTACAAAGGTACTAGTATTATATTGATAAATTAGTTAAGAGTAAACATCTCATTGATTTAATTTTATTAGTACCATTATAAGTTTCTATAATAATAAAAGCCTTGTATAATTGTATAATAAACACTGCAATGATTATTGTTTTTTTTATTACTTACCTAATTGTAAGTTTAAAATGGATTATAATCAATTTCCCTTGTGTTGCGGCCCGCCGCGCCGCTGCCGCGCGCCGCGCCGAATCAAAATCAAAGTATTCTCGGCCCTTGACTTCAAAAAGGTTGAATACCCTTGATTTACGTGCTACAATCAAAATTTTTCGTAGCCACTACGCCACGTAGCCGTAACTAGAAAATAACTAATCTTAAAATTCTATTATAGCATTCATTTTCATACCGACAAAGCTTGGCTAATGCATAAAACATAATAGATTCGACATCGGAATGCAGTCATTTAGCCAAGCTGGAGCCTTCATAAATCTAATCTAGTAATAAAATACAGGAGAAGTCACGGTTACTGACTAGTTTTTAATACAATTCCTGTCCGTAATTGGTTGGTTAAGATTACAATGTATTGTTGTTAAATGTCAAGTTTGAAATGTCTTGGACTATTATTATGTGGTGACAGATACTTGATGTTCATTTTGTTCAAGTCATTTAGATTTGTTGTTTGCGGATGGTTTTTGTGGGCATCGTTAACTACAGTTCATTCGAAAAAATATATACAGAGGGAGTGCTGTGATACTATGTACAATTTAATGATTCTATTTGACTTTTAATGAACACTGACGGCCGGCTACAGTCAATTGTTCTGATTATAGAAGTTTTAGCCTTTGGCAGAAAATTTGGCCACTTTAAAGGAAAGTCCACGGTCCCGCATCATACAGATTAGTATGCATCCACTGTATCAGCAACAATCAGGTTGCCAACGCTAGTACGCAACTGCCAGCAACGGGTCGGCATTACCGACTGGCCGATGCGTTTGGCCCGTACGATGGGGATCAGTCGACGCGCTTGTTTGACTTCCTGAACGTAGAATACTAAAATTCGTTCGATACGATCCGGCCGATTTTAGTTATGCGGAACTGTGGACGCCAATCTTTAGGCACTCTTTTGAAGGAGTTCTTTATTTTTTGTATTTATGTAGTACACACACGATACTGCTAGTGCTACTTATACATACATGTTTAGAACAATTTTTTCTTGTTCGTTATAATTATCTGTCGTGCATAGCAAATGCCGCGACATTATAAAATGTCAATTATTTGAATAAGTCACTTGTCATGGTGCCTTCCTGTTCAAATAATGATTGTTACGAATAACCTTTATTGTGATTCTAGGTATTCGATATGATAAGCTGGGTAGGGTTTTTCCTTATGAGATTGTATTTGTTCTGATCGGATCCTAGTTGATACCCACAAAATTTTTACTTTTTTCTTTTTTATTGTGGGAGGTTAGGATGTTATCGGCTGCTTAACCGGGCTATCCTGTGGATGCTGGGGAGTTTGTTGCGCCACTTCTTCTTCCCAGCTAAAGCACTAGGAAGTGGCGAAGGGTGGGCGTTTTTGGGGGACTGTCTTATGTAATTTTTGACCTTCGAAAAGTCCTGATTCTCAGCCTAGTTTGAATAAATGACTTTTTATTTTGATGCTTTAATAAATAAAGGCCTCCAGGCAGGGCATAGAACTTATAAACTAAGCGACTACATGCTAATGGCACCCCCTGTGCGGTGCGGACCTCGGCTTAGGGCGTCGCTGGGGGAGGGCAGCAATGGTCAAGCTGGATCGGATCAAAGTTTACTGACATATTCAGTAAAAAAAAATACGAAGGAAGCGGAGTGGTTCCACTCTCTAAGACATTGTTTAGACATGGTTTATCTCTTAAGCTAGATTTACATGGTGGGATATAATTGCCTGTGTCATACCATAAGTTGAAGCTTCATCGTCTAAGCAGTGTTTGATGCCAGTCATTTGTTGCTTCAATTTTATTGTATGCCACAGACCAGAAACTTGCATCGTGTAAATGGGGCTATACGTGTTGTGTAGGTACTCAAACATTTAACCTTTGATGCTTTTAACAGCAATGTAACTGGGATATCGCAGATGACTCCACATTCCAGATTCAATAAAGAAAGCGACATTTTTCACAAAAAGTCGAGGCTAACTTGCCAATGAAATTAACTTCGTCCCAAAGAGAATCTTGACTTTCTGTACAAGGTAGTTTTATCTTATTCAGTAAAATTCTTCTAAAGGTCGAAATCACGAAAGCATCTTAATTATATACATTATTTCCTTAGCAATAAAGTTAATATTGACTTGTCACACATATTGTATAATGATTTGGACGTCTTTCAGAAATGTTCCAACACACAATGGAAAATTAACTCTGCTTCGTTTCGGACAAGATTGAAAATCACTTGTGCGTTAAAAGCGTGTAACAAATTGGTTTACACTGTAGTGCACTTAATGTACTTTATTTGGCCAGCTCTGTATCATTACTCAAAGGCGTTAAAGGTTCCTAGATGGACAGGTTTGAGTGCCATCCAGTGCCCTTGAGTTTACTTGAATGAGATCCTTGTCTCTTTTGAGTTTTTACTGCTTGGTTTATGACAATAGGCTTGCCTCATATTACATGGACTTAAACATAACAGGTGAAATGTGGGTCTTCCTACTATAAGTCCCCTCTGCCCAACCCTTCGGGGAAAACAGCCGTCATGTTAAGTTACGTGTGTATGTATATTTTCCCCCTCCATTTTTTAAAGCTGGGCTAATTCCGATCTCGGGATCACACTATCATTTCATAATGGGGATGTGCTAAAGCAGCCCGCGAAATTCAAATTTTCTTACGTTTTTTGCAATTTGCAGGTCAGTAACAGGTTGTATGTTGATCTAAATATGATGCGCGGCCGTATCAAATATGGCTTTACAGAATTTTAAATTATTAGAATCGGCAATACAACGAACTCTCTTCGTAGAATCCTATTGAATGACTATTTCATGAAATAGACATTCAATAGGATTCTAACTAGGTATTTCATTGACCTGCAAATTGCAAAAAACGTAAGAAAATTTGAATTTCGCGGGCTACCTTAGGGAATCCCTTTTAAATACAAACAAGCTTACCTTAGCCTAGCCTTTTTCCCAACTATATTGGGGTCGGCTTCCAGTCTAACCGGACGCAGCTGAATACCAGTATTTTACATGGAGCGACTGCCTATCTGACCTCCACAACCCAGTTACTTATAGGGTAACATGATACCCCTTGGTAAGACTGGTTGTCAGACTTTCGGGCTTCTGACGACCCGTAACGACTGGCAAAGATATACAAATAACAGCCGGGACCAGCCACTTAACGTGCTTTCCAAGGCACGGAGGGGTCTTGGTATGTAAAGATGGTCACCCATCCACGGAGCAACCGCGGCAAGCGTGGCTTAACCTGATTGATCGACCCGTGCGGCTGTTATTACCTAGCCACAAGCCCCCATATTTTAAGGAAGTAGCAGATACAATCTATGATAAGTTTTTGTTTTACCACTCCACCAAATAATCACAATTCTTTGCACCCGCAAAACTATACTGGTGGATAGGTACCTATTTAGTTTCTTAAAAGTAAATAAACAAACAAGAATTATGACTTAAATGCATGTAACATTAATGGCGATTAAATCTTCCGTTAGGTGGTGCAACTGTTTAATTACCTATCTGTACGTATTGTGAAATCGTTGACATTTAAAAAAATAAATTGCAATTGCAGTGCTGTAAAAGTGAACTAGTATGGCAGGTATGATATTTATTTATAGTTTCATTTGACTAAAAGATTTGCAATAAGTTAGGTTGCAGACAGATAGTTACAATTGAGATGGCCGGTAGATAAAAATGCGAGATTCATGTATTATCAAGTCTTCATACAATAAAATAACATTACATCATTCAAATTATGTTGATGCTAAATAATTGACAGTAAGGAAGTCTCGAATAATGTGTATTCGTGAGACCCTCGCGGGTTTATTGACAAAAAGCAGGTCATTTGGATTGCATTCGGAAGGTGAAATAATTAAGCGTTGTTGTAGGAGCCAACTGAAAAATCTATTTGACGTTCCAGTGTGCAATAAGTTCTCTTTTTTTTTTCTTGAATTTTGAAAAGTGTAAAATCTAATAACTCTAATCCGCTGCTGCGGCTGCTGAGAAAGCGGCGCAAATACTGTAATCTTATGGGTAACTACAGTTTTGAGCCGTTTGGGTCGAAACGCTCGGGTCATGGGGCCCGAGTGCGCATCTCCTTTTTAAGGAAACTCGCCGACTGATCGACACTTCACGTGACCAGAGGGCTGGCTCGTTCTTTGGCCAAAGAATTAGGATTTTCAACGTGGTAATCCTGCCAGTCTTCTGGGCACGTTTCCGGATGACAGCGATGCGGCGAGTACTTCGACGCTTAAGTGTCTTTTTGGTTGTAATTTATTATTTCTATATTTAAATTAATATCAATTATATCAAAAATAATTTATAAAACAGTATACATATATCTGCCGTATGACAAACTATGAACACAAAATAATAGCACAACTCAAATCAAATCAAATCAAAGGTAATTTATAGGCTACTAGGTTGAGAATCTGACCTCTTCGAACTTCAAAATTACATAAGACAATCCCCCAAAACACCCCCGCTCTTCACCACTTCCTAGTGCTTTAGCTGAAAAGAAGGAAGTCCAGCACAGAACTGGTGCCCTGAGACAGTAAGACGGGGTCGCGGCAGGCCGTTTAGGAGTAGTGGCGGGTCAGCCTGGATATGTTCCGTCGAAGCTGGAAGGAGGACGCACGGGCTCGCGAAAGATGGAAGATATGGAGCGAGGCCTTTGCCAGGAGTGGGACGGAGGAGGCTAGCAAAAAAAAACCATTATGTACAGAAATGCAGCACCCCAATCTTATTACATGAGAAATAATTATGAAAATTTATGTAGGTATGATTATCTCTTAATTAAATCAGAGATGCCAGACACAGATCAGTATCAGAGTCATTAACACAAAATGCATCACATAAAAACATGCGGAACCAATCTAAATCACAAAATTATGCAAATCAATATAAATATTTACACTGATGTAAATAAATTGTTTATATGCATCTGCTTAAAATCCAAATGACCTCTCATTCTGTAAAACACGTGCGTTTATGACCTGACCTTTACTAAAAAAAGAAGGTCAAACGTACGAAGAGTTCTGTTGAAGATGACAGGTTTTTACATGTAAGGTTTTTTGGTGAAGAAATAGATCAGATAAGTAAAGTTTATCGTCCTACTAGGTTTTACCCGCGGCTTGGCCCGCGTGGATGTAGTACGTTCCTCCGGTAGTACAGTCAGGGACCTGCATAACCAAACCCCTCCTCCATTCGTCTTCTTCGTAAGAGGGGTCAGTTAATTCAGAGTACTGACTGTACGTTCCCGTGGGACATTTTTATTACAAGTAGTAAATCCTGTGTTAATCCACAAAAATAAAATGTATAGGGAAATAATAGACTAAGCGTAGAACTTTCTATAGGTGAGAGAATTTTTAAAATTGGTTAAGTATTTTTTGAGTTTATCCATCACAAACAAACATACAAAGAATCTAATCTTTTCTCTTTATAATATTAGTTTAGATTATTAAAATGTTATTTAGAATTAAACAGAAATTAGTGTAGATAAATAAAATGTATGTTTTTTTTACATATAGGTCAAAGGGTTTCAAATAGCGGTTCTTATAAAGAAAAAGTCATAATTTAGATGGATTAAGATCAATCTAAGCCAAATGAGATCAATTGGTGATTATTACAGCTAATTTTCTGATATTAATTCCTATAAGAATTTTCAACACATTTAATGTACGCTCTTCATTTATTTTACTTGAAACTCACTATTTGTATCAAGAATTCATATTCAGCTGCACATGTACCATGTTCCATTGGAAGCGTATTTTATTATACCTAACTGTAAAAATGATGACAGATGGCTTATCACCCAAACAATTTGCTATTGCCAAAACGTTAAAGACCACGCAAAAAAAACCCCGTAAATTAATGTTAAAATTATAATTAAAAACGTTCTAGAGTACATTAAGTGCAGCAAAACATTTTAAAACCTTAATTGTTTGGACACGAAGTTATGTAGCCTCGGCTTAATAGAAAGGAGCCGGTCATCTGCTGCGAACGGTACAAGGACTGATGTGCACTGAAAGTGTTACGAATATTTTATGTAATAAAATAAAATATAGATTGTTTTTTTTTTGTTGACGGTACGTAAAGATGACGGATGGATTTTGAAAATTGTGTGGTGTTGTAATTTATGGATGCCAATATTCATTACAAAACTTTGAAATTCTGATGTTATTAAGTAGGTTCTTAGAATATACTTCTAAGATAACGAAAAAATAATTATGTTGAAAAAAAAAATACTTAAGTACACATGAAAAAATATTGTCAAAAACTTGTAAGCATGCAATAAAAACACGCGGAAGTCTACTGCACTGCTCAATTTAAAAAAATAGACCAATATTACAGACATAACGATAACTTTTTATTGCCTCTCGTAAATAGTGATGTGTCATACGAAACTATTACTTACCTATCGATAATCATCGATATTGCATAAAAACTTTTTATAAGTCTGATAACTGACAAGTAACGTTTATGACAAGCGATATTCATCTGTTACATCTTTAGTTTTCAAAAGGTCATATTCGGTAATGATATTATCGGGTTAATGATAAATCAATAAATCATTTTTATTAACCGTTTGTTTATTCCGTGGGAATTTTGAGTAGGTATGTTACGTAAATTAAGATTTTGGATTTTGAGAATAATGATATGTTATTAAAATTTGTTGATATGGGTGTTACATCAGAACTGTGCTAGTCGGAGGTCATCCTCATTATTAAATGAAGCTTCTAAAAGCTGATGTGCAATATTGACTCGCGTCATAAAGAACGAATAACATTAACAAAATACGCATAATAGTTAGGAATTATAAGTAGGTACAAGTATTTCACAAAAAATATAGCTTTTATGAGAATCAAAATAAGATTACTTATTGTATAACATTTTGAAATTTAGTTTACACACTGCTCTGCTCAGACAAACAAAAAGCAAAATAAAGGTCTACAAGTTTTTTTCGGCAAAAACATTTGTTATAAATAATAGTTAAAAAAAACTAAAAAACACGCTTTAATAGAAAATCTTCTATTAAAGCGTGCTTTTTAGTTTTTTAAACTGTTATTTATTTTCTATTTTTAGTTAGGTTTTCTATAAAATAGTGTTTTTTAGTTTTTTTTAAATATTATTTATTTTCTATTTTTTAGTTTGGTTTTCTATAAAAGCGTGTTTTTTTTTAAAACTATTATTATTTATTAAAACGAGCGCACAAGAATTGAGTGCTTGTGCGGTCGTTGATGTCTTTTGTTCCAAGATTTGATTCGTGGATGGGTTCGGGCACAAAACAAAATTGATAATCCTGAAGATCCTGGTAAGGCTATTGGGACAAACTTAATAAATGATTGTATTGTCATCGGTCCTCGATAAGTGTGCAAATTTTTAAATTAATCCGAAGTTTTGAAGTGGTCGAAAATCAAGTTCAAAGTTTCCGTTACATAAATACATACATACTAACATACGTACGAAGCTAATAAAAGCTTGTTAAAATGCGCGTGCAGCACCTAACACGTGATCCAAACTACTACTTCTTAAAAAATAAAGAATAAGAGAGATTTAGTGTGAGAGACAGAGAGAGTTATATCTTTCTTCTCTCTCATGTAAAGAAAAGTGCCCAAACGTGAACGTCCTTGAAATTTTACGCTGAATTCTCGTCCAATTATTGCACCGCCTAAGAGATATCACTTCAAAAATTTTCAAAAAATTCTACAAAAATGCAACAAGATTGGTAATATGTTAGCTGTATATTATGTAATGTTCACTACATGGTAGGTCAAATTAAATTAAATTTTATACCCTAATTACCATGCAATTACAGCACAGATTACTATTAATTACGCACCTCTCCATATCCATCCCTGACCGATATTTCTCTCAAAAATAATCCGACATGCTCCATCAAGTTCCAGTTACATCGCTTGACATGTTAATTTGAGTTCAACCTGTCTTGGAACATGTTTCGTGTCAGCTGTCGGGCGAGAGGTCGACCCCTCGCTGAGGTCAGGTTGAATCTTCAAGAAGATCGTGTTCGAGTTCAATTTGTAAATGGTTCAGTTTATTTAATGGTACTTTTGGTTGTTTATTAAGTAATAAGCTTTGAATTAGGTTTGAACTACATTGAACTAATTGTAATAACGAGCGTATACTATCTGGGTAAAATTTGTGTGATAAAAGAATTCCTTAATCTCCCATGCAACATCGGAGAGCTGGTGAAAAATGAGAAGAAAAACATTTTGGCACACAAATTTGAAGTGTAAGAAAAACTATTATCGTTTTTATAATT
The DNA here is from genome assembly GCA_963921375.1 of Tiliacea citrago. Taxonomy (NCBI): domain Eukaryota; kingdom Metazoa; phylum Arthropoda; class Insecta; order Lepidoptera; family Noctuidae; genus Tiliacea; species Tiliacea citrago. The sequence goes on along the minus strand of OY992788.1, from coordinate 5,379,124 downwards.
TTTTTCTATGCACTGAAAGCTCAGGATATATAAGTAAGCATAGAAATGTTAAACATAAACATATAACAGCCTACGCGGCCCAGCTATATTATATCCCATTTACAGGTTTACTGCCACCTGAACTCTGTAACCTTTAATGAAACTATATGTCCACTTAAGTGCAATTGTCTTGCGTTTATTGTTCAAGTTTTATTTCCCCCTGTATCACGAATCTGTAGTGTCCGCGGTCAAGGATAAACTACTTCATAAAATGTTTTTTAATGAAGCAGTTACTTGTATATTTGAGTTGGTTTTCATGCTCTCAGAAAAGAGTTAAAAGATAATCTTGAAAAATGTATAAGAGAGCCGCAACCTTATCTTTTAAATTAAAACTAGAATATTCAGTATTGTCTAAGATCGAGATAATCAACATAAGGAAAAGACAACAGAAGTGTTACGATTATAACAAAAAATGTCAAAGAAAATTGAATTGAAGAGAATTGTCAAATGTCCGCTGCAAACTACATTCTCTTCTATTATAAAGAATGCATAATCAAATTTAAAGCAACGAATGGTTATTTAATTGTTAAGTCCCAGTTTCACCTGTCAATGAACTGTACGCTACGTAACAAATAATTGAATTAAATCTATCTAAGTAAGAAACAAAAGCTTCTTTGAATTTGTAGGTTCATAAATGTTTCGAAAAAATTTGCTGATTCTCAAACAATAATCTAGCTTTCAACAAAAGGCTTGCTTTCACTATTAAAACATTTACTTACCCCTTCGACATGCGTTTATTTCGAAGCTCAGGCGCACAGGCTTGATATAAAACACAATGTTTTTATATAAAGCCTCAAACTAGTACATAATAGGTACTACCCCCAACTTCGCCCGCGTGTTTTAACCAGGGACCATTTTAGTTACCCATTGAAAGGGTTTTCGATAGGGTGTTTCTAAGCGGTTAATTAAAACCGATAAGTTATAGGTAACGCTTTTGAACGGCTTGTATTAAATTTTGGTTACCCGTTGAAAGGGTTTTTCATAAAAACCCATACGGTGTGGGTAACCCTTTTGAACGGCTTTAGTTTAAGCCATTCAAAATTACCCACACCGTATGGGTTTTTGATTAACTGCTTAGAAAGACCCTATCGAAAACCCTTTCCATTCCAAAGGTTTTCGATAGGGTTTTTCTAAAATGGTAACCAAAATGGTCCCTGGGTAGAATAGAGATAGAATTGGTCATGCTCCGCGTGCTGGGTGGATATCGAAATAACATAATATTATGATTTTTTCATGTCACTGGGTTTCAAGTATGTATAGAACCCATTTAATGGGTTATCATGTAACCCTTTCACTGGGTTTCTAGTATAAAACCCATTCAATGGGTTACATCATGATAAAGGTAACCCATTGAATGGGTTACCCCTTCGAAAGGCTTAACTCTTAACCGGGGTTGTACGGTCTTAACATAAAACATATCCAATGGCACTCTGAAATCGTGTAACTTTCTATCACTGAAATATTTTTTATAATCGAATCAGTACTTCCAGAGATTACCTTTGACAAACTTATAAGCACTCAATTTTACCTCTTAATAACATTAGTTTAGATTAAATGTAGTTCCTGCCAGGGTTGCGAGTTTGTCCGAAAGGGATATCGTGGCCCTAGCACACAGGCAAATAAAGGAAGAGGGGTGGGTTTTAGTCAGTAAAAGTCTGACACGCCCTCCGGAGAAGTTATTTGATAATTTCCCACCCAAAAAAAAAAAAAAGATTAGATGTAGTTCATTTAGTGGTTATTTGTAGAAAAGAAATTGTCTTAGATAGCTTAGCTTGCCTGCGTATTCACGTAATCATGGTTAGGTATAGTAAGTTAGCTGCAATAGCTTCGGAACTTCGCCTTTAGCCTTTCTTTTACATAATATTAAACACCTAAGTATTAGGACTACCCGGAACTTCAAAGGAAGTCATATAAATCATCGAAACCTAACCTACATTCTCAGGTCTAGTGAAAGGATTATAAGTTACGTTGGCAGATGACCTAAGTTAGATAACTTAGCATACCTACTCATCTCAAAAATTAGGAACAGATTTCGATAAAAATGTTTATGAATTTTGATTTATGTTTGTTAAAGGTTAGATTTATATTGTTTGTTGGTATATTGGCGTGTCTGGGTGACATATGGCAAATAGTTGAATGTTTTGTGTTGCGTAATGTATATTGTTTTGCAAACTAGAATCAAGATTCTCTAACTGAACAGACAGCTGCGCTGCTGTGGAGTTTGCTGCGCCACTTCTTCTTCCCAGCTAAACCACTAGGAAGGTGAAAGGCGGGCATTTTGGGGGACTGTCTTATGTAATTTTGACGTTTTAAAAGTTAATTTAAATTCTCAGCCTAGTTTAAATAGATGACATTAGATTTTTGAAAAAAAAAGTAGATATATAACCAAGAATGGTTTTTATTCGAAATCATGTTTTTAATAAAATCTATTCAGTGTTTTTGATTTATTAGCTTCAAGGATAAGGGGTATCGTGTTACCCAGAAACTGGGAGCGGCTGTCTATCTGCAACCTTTACAGGTTGCAGATAGACAGCCGCTCCATGTAAAATACTGGTATTGTGTTGCATCCGGTTGGAATGGAAGCCACCCCCAACATAGTTAAAAAAAAAAAACTTTATTTCTCCAAAATTTTTTTTTTTTTAACATTATTTAGATTTAAAAATATGCCTTAAGCTATAGTGTTCCAAAGTGAAAAACCCTGACTTCTAAACCAGGTTTATGTACCTGTATCTTAGAAGCCAGTGTCCCTTCAAAGTGATGAGCATATAGAAAATTGGACACACATTAAATACAAAAAATCCATTAGGGCAAGTTAAAGAGAAGCAAAAGAAAAGAAAACGTAAAAAAATAAAAAATAAGATAATGTTGTGAATGTCTCTAATGTATTTGTCTGGAGTTATGTGTGTGTGCGTGTTTGAGGGTGTGTGTATGTTTGTGAAAGAGTGTGTGTGACAGTGAGTGTAAGTATGAGTGAAAGTGCGAAGTGCGAACGTATGCGAGAGTATGATTTATTGATCATAAATTAACCTATACAAAAACCTTAACTATATATTTATATTTCCAAAATTACCCAACAGAAGATCTTCAGTGTTGCGATAAGTTAGTTTTAAAAGATATTCCTGTAACTTAGATTTGACTTAAAAGACTAGGCTAGGCAGATAATGAATGTGGTAGCTTCACTAATTAAAAGTTAGTAAGTTTAAGTACCTAGTACTTGTTGACAGGCCTACACTGTCTTCTGAACCTATTAACACTGTAATTAATTTTTTGATTTACTTTAAATTAATTGACACTTGAACACATTTTACATCGATTTTAATTCGGCCTTTAAATGTATTATGTCTGCATGTGATAATTTTATTAATATGTAATGTTCAACACAATCTTAATAGTTAATGAATAGATAAATGAAATGTAATATGAAAACATTGGAAAAGCCAATTATGTTTAAAAGAGTTTATTGCCGGCTCTTCTCCATAGGAAACGACCAATTGGAACCGTGTATCTAGCTTCTGACGTTTCATAAGTGCCCATGTAGGTTAATGTGAAATAAAATATTTTGCTTTTGAAAAAGTAGCAAGCACAACATAATCTTAAATCTGTCTCCCTTTAGAAGAAGCCCTTCCAAAGAGCGCACATAAATTAGCTCGATTTGAAAATGATAGTTAAACATGAATCGAATTTCTAGGAATCCGGTAGAGAGTGTTGTTTCACCGTACTCAAGTGGCTAGTCTAGACATATCTACTTGAACTCGAGGGTTGTACTTATCTTGTGAGTCAATTTGTTGTAAGAATGTTTACTTTGGGGAAGGTTGCTGAAGGATCTTACACAATCTGTCTGCTTGCACGTCTGTTTCTTCTGTTCTTAGTCACCTTTTTGCGGTTGTTCATGTTCATTCGATTAAAGAATTTTGTATTATTATATAGTATTTTAATAGCTTCGTAATATACTGCTTACAGTCTGCTATAAACTTTTCCTTAAAATGAACTTACTAAATGAATTTTGGTTCTTCCATTTAGATTTTTAATCGGAACACGATGCATCTAAATCTGTAATTTAGAGCCATAAAGATCGATCTTCCATTGTACACAAATTAACTTATCAATTAGGTTAAACCATTTAGAAGGTCCTCTGTTACATCAGAAGTTTAACCACTGAGTAATCAAACTTAAATATGTAATCTAACTTACTTAAATAAGTATTATTAAACTGAACTCCTTAAACCATTCATTTACCATTTTATCGATTATAATTCTAGAAATTAATCGATCTCATTGCGATCGTGCACATGTGGGTTAAATCGTGACACGTTCGGAACCGTATGCAAACTCATGCGCAGAAAGTGAACGTAAAAATTGTTCAATGGGTCAGTTATGTCGTATTAGGTAGCCGTCTATGATGTACGGGCTAACTGAAATAAATTAGTGATTAGTTTTTTAGGTGATGATAATTTAATTTATTTTTTATTCAATAAATTAAATAAAACCTTGGTGTAAGTTATGGTCTATTGCGATTGACCATTAAATCCTGTATGACATTGTCAAGCTTACATAGTTGCCATAATTATAGATGATGAAAAAAAATTGTTCAATGTGTGAATTGTAGGGCTCATGCTCTAAATAATAGACAAATTAATAAGGCAATATTATCTACAGGAAGCTATGCTGGCGATAAAATTTCCCAAAGCGGAATCAATCCCCCATAACCCCGAGGTGAGGAAGCAGACACTTTACTACACTAGTTCGTCAATAAACTGTCTGCACTCTGGTCAAATTTGACGGCACGGTTGGCGCAGTGGTTAAGCGATTGACTGCTGCGCTGCGTGTCGCGGGTTCGATTCCCGCACGGAACAAATATTTGTATGACCTACAAGTAGTTGTTCCGGGTCTGGCTGTTTGTGTATGTGAGTTTAAATGTTTGTAAACGCACCTACGATACAGGAGAAATTCCTAGTGTGGGGCAACGTTTAAAAAAAAAACTGTTTTCCTAAACATATTATACAGGGTAAATAGCTAGCGAAACTGCTGACTTGATTAGATATCTAAACACGATAAAATAAAATTGATTTAAAGTTTTTTTTTTGTAGTATGAGTTGCGAAAATCTGTTTTTTTTTTGTTTTATCGTGTTTAGTCTGTGATGTTTACAGAAAAAAAAACAGATTTTTTAAATTGATATTTCAAGTGAGTACACTAATTACTGCGGTCGATGATGAACCCACAAAAAAATCTTAAAATTAATGTATTTTTTGTTTTATCATATTTAGATATCGATTCAAATCACGTTTGCGGAGTTTCGCTAGCTAATTTAGTTTGACCTTGTATAGTAATATTGTAAACTGTAATCATTTCAGCCGAAAGACGTTTCTGCTGGACATAGGCCGCCCCCAATCCGGGGAGGGGGGGGCGGGATTGTAGTATGAGTCCCTTAGTCGCCTTTTACGACACTCACGGGAAGAAATAGGATAGTGTTAATATTCTTTACGTTCGGCACCACACAACAATAAACGTAAATTAATCAATTTACTTGTAATTAAGTAGTTTTTCTGACTGTATTTTGGTATTAGTAGCTTTTGCCCGCGACTTCGTCCGCGTGATTAATAAATAGACTTCTACGGCACTCGGTGATACAGCAGCTTTCTGCACAAATTTTTGTAATTGGATCAGTACTTCCAGAGATTACCTTTTACAAACATATAAGAATAAAGTTTTACTAATTACCTATATAAGTTTTGATGAGGACTGGGTTGCGGAGGTCAGATAGGCAGTTGCTCTGTGTTAAATGAGAGCAGTGGTGGGCCAGTGGTAAAGACCCCAACTCACGAGTTGTAGGTGGTGGGTTCGAACCAAAGCAGCGCTTTTCTTTGTGTAAATAATTTCATCTCCAATGCTCTCAAAAACGGTGAAAGAAAACATCGTGAGGAAACCGGCATGTCCCAGAACCGAAAATAATTCGAAGACATGTGACATCTTCCAACCCGCACTGGGCCCGCATGGTGGATTACAGCCCACACCCTCTTCCCTCAGGGAAGGCCTGGTGGGAACATTACAGGCTGATTATGCATGTAAAATACTGTTACTGTACTATTTTTTTAAACGTTTAAGTTTTGGTAGTTAGAGAAAAAAAAAAAAACATAACTGGCGAAATGTGGGTGTACTATTATTATAGGTACACCTCTGCCTAACCCTTCGGGGATTACAGGCGTGATGTTATGTATGTATGTTATGTTTAAGTTTTGGTAGTTAGAGGAACAGGGCTTGTGGCTAAGTTATAACAGCCGCACGGGTCGATCGATCATGTTAAGCTATGCTTGCCGCGATTGGTCCATGGATGGGTGACCATCTTTACATGCCTCGGAAAGCACGTTAAGCCGTTGGTCTCGGCTGTTATTTGTAGATCTTTGACAGTCATTACAGGTCCTCAGAAACCTGAAAGTCTGACAACCAGTCTTACCAAGGGGTATCGTGTTACCCAGTAACGGGGATGTGGAGCAGTCGCTCCATGTAAAATACTGGTATTAACCTGCATCCGGTTAGACTGGAAGCTGACCCCAACATAGTTGGGGAAAAGATTATGAGGATAAAGCAAAGGCAAAACTTAGAATGGCCGGGTGTGATAATTAATAGCTTTTTTTTTTTCTTCACGGGGTGGAAGGTCCTCATTGTCTCTTACTGACTAAAAACCACCCCAGTGTTTCCTTCCCACACTTGTACCCCCCGATCTTGGAATCTAAAGTAGTCAAAAAATAACAACGTCGCGATCAACCATCGCGACGTAACTAGTGAAGTAACCATACGACTCGGTACTCGATACTCACGATAAATCGATTCAAGTTAAATGTCAAAACGGGCCTATTATTTTTTGACAAGTTTAGTGCTACTTCCGCGATCCCCACATAATCTGCCTATAATGTTCCCACTGCTGGTACACAGGCCTCCTCTTTCTGTGAGAGGGAGTGTGCCGTTATCCACCACGCGGGCCCAGTGCGGGTTGGTGGATGTCACATGACTTCGAATGTTTAGTTCTAGGACATGTCGGGTTCCTCACGATGTTTTCCTTCACCGTTTTGAGAGCAGTGGTGATGAAATAATTTACACAAAGTAAAGCGCCTGTCTGGGTTCGAACCTACGACCTACTACTCGTTAGTCGAAGCCGTTAACCACTGGGCCACCACTGCTCTTTTCCGCGATCCCCGGCTGGTAAATAGTACCTACTTCAACCTTTCTAGATCGTTTGGTAATAGATACGAATCGTTTTATCTGTCTGTTACCTAACTCTCGTTACATTGTGAAGGGTGAAAAGAAATGTGGACCGGACTACTGACTTTAATAAATCTGTTATGATTAAGATTCTTAGTCCGTGACTAGGAAGTTAGGAACTAGTGATTATGTTGTATTGTTTTTATTAGATTAAAAACAAAAGAAATATTAAGTATGTAGATCCTGATAATTGTTAAGTGTTTGTCCCTAAGATAAGATATGCATATTTACCTCTAGGGGAAAAAGTTAAAAAAAAAAAACAGTTACTCTAACGAGCCTACAAAAACGAAAAACTCATTATTCTTACGATGAATCCGGAGCTGTAGCTGTATTAATGATTTTAATTATGTAAATACATATTTGTTCTAGTCGCGAATCATATTGTGATTAAGATACAATCTGACACTGACCTGCAAAATAATAGCAAAAAACATAAGAAAATTTGAATTTCGGGGGCTATAGCTGCGGATTCACCTTAAGGCGCTGATAAGAGGCAAATGATAAAAGTAGGCTTGTCTTAAACAAAATATTGCCAAATCTATATAGTTTGTGGTAGCGGAAAAAATATGTTCCTCTAGAACATATTTCTCAGAACTTTGTTTTTACCAAAACACGTTTAGAAAAGAAATTCTCGATACAAATTAACGGTAAACTAAACCTTTACTTTGAGTTTCAATGCAAAATATCTGTATTAAATATCAACGTACGATTGGTATTTAATTAAAAAGAACGTCTTATTTGTATGCAGAACTTGTTGTTTTTTTTAAATTTTCGATTACTAAACTCATTTTAGAGTAAATAAATAATTGCTTCATATTTTACAATTAATTACAAGCGTTGTGACATCGCGCTTCTCTTTCTTTTGTATGCAGTCTGACATTGACAGCGGTTTACCTGTTGTCAGCGTCTTAAGTGAAATAATCATGAATATTGAAATATACTCGACTTATTACTGTTTCATAAAAAAAAGAAGAATATTTTATTTTTGAAAATGGAACTAAAAGCGGCGATCTCTTCGGTAGTGCACGCATGCATATCGTGGCGGCCTAGCCGTAGGTGAGTTCCTTGGTGGCGGCCACAGAAGATATAAAAAAAAGGCAGTGGCGCGAAATCTTTAGATTTCTTTCTCTAGTTATTAATTGAATTGGTAACCGTTCCTATTTATTTTACAACAATGGAGACCCATATTTGCAGATGGAAGAGAAAGGAAAAGAAATAATTTTCAATCTGTTGCCGTCAAGATGTATTGGATTATTTTATTTTCTCGCAATCGTAGTAAAAGTATAGTGTAACACACGGCGCTAAAAACCCATTATAACTCAGTTTCTATTTACTATCTCGTATATAATGGGTCATTTTAGCCCCTTCCCATAGGCCTCTTTGTATAACAGTCTACTTCCGCTTTTCTTTAAGTGTATCTTTTAGCCTCTTAAATCTCTGTAATCATGACCTCACTTAATTTTGTATCGAATATTTTTAAAAGCCAACGCCGCCGTAGCATTTCCGGCTTCCTACGGTTTTTGTAAAAAAACTAAATCTCTCTTTTACGTACTGAACAGTAAACTGGAAAAGACATGCAAAATGTACTTACTTATATGTTTTTATTTCATTCTTCTTATTAGAATACCTATTTTAAATGTAATCGTATAAGTTCGAAAACATTGTTTTAGCGACTTACAACTTTTGGACATCATAAAAACCCGGATTAAAACCACCAAATAACTAATAGCCTTTTAAAGTTATGTCTCTTAATAATTATCAAAAGTCGCTGTGTGACTCATAAGTGAATGTTTCAAGTCCAAAACTAAATTATAATTCATACCACTTTGTTATTGAGGTATATGTATGGATAAATATGGGAATTACCGTGGGAGGGGGACACTAATTCTAAAAGGATGAAGGTCGCATCTTCATGTAAATTAATTTTACGGTCACCTTGAAATAGTGTTTTGTTTTTAAGTTTAAGTTTTGAGTACCTAATTGAAGTGTATGTCCAGTAATTAATTTAATGTTTTTAATTGTATTCATGTGTATGTCCAGTAATTAATTTAATGTTTTTAATTGTATTCATGTGTATGTCCAGTGATTAATTTAATGTTTTTAATTGTATTCATGTGTATGTCCAGTAATTAATTTAATGTTTTTAATTGTATGTTCTCATAATCTAAGTATCTTATCGATCTCAAAAACATTATTCACACTTTATAGCCACAATTTTGTAATAGTTTACAGATTTCAGATTTTTCTGAGATATTTTGACAAAAATCTATCTCTTAAATTAGTATGTGAATGGGAAAGTCAAAAATGAAAATTATCACATTAATACAGATTTAGCAATCGGTTAACTTAGATCCTATTGTCTTAAGCAGCTAAGTATGTAATATCACCCAAAACAAATAAATCAATATAAAATATCAATCAAACAATATTTTGCTACAGTAACATTATCGTAGGGAAAGTCGTGACAAAAGGCAGTTATCGTAGAACTTCTGTGTGTACCGGAACACATGCCTCACGATTTGTCTCAAATAGAGGAGGGTCTCAAGATTATGTATTTCAGATATCGCAACGTGTAAAGGGAAAATGATTTTATCAGATTTTGCAATACCGAAAGACGGTGTAAATGTGCGTGTTTATATGAATGATAAACTTTTGTGTGGAATATGATTTCTTTTTATAATGTATGGGCATCTCAGATATGTTATGATTAAATTTGAATACGAAATTAAGCAGTAGTAACCTAATTTTAATTAAACTCCTTAGCCCAAAGTCCAAAATCAAAATACATTCGCAAAACCTCCAAATGCATTAACATAGCGAATAGCCACACATATTTGTCCTATCACGTCTCACCGAAAACCGCAATCTACGAATACTAATTGACAAAATACATAAAATTCTAGAGGTAGTTAATTTACACCATATCTGAAATGTCAAGGAGTTGCTATAGATTGAAGCTCAAGATCTTTGTACTCGTATCAACAGATGAATCTGTTAGAAGCCTTTTATGAAAAAGCTTTTAGCGAAGCAATCGATGTGAGAAATAGACACCTGTCCATTATGATATTATAAGTAATTACAACAAATACAAACAACAAAACTTGTTAACTACAACATATTTAGAGTTTTATTGAGGAAATGATAATTTTGTATGAAATAGTTAGTAACGAATGCCACTAACTTTACTCGGAAATGACACATTTGTTCTAAGTTATTAAAACAATGACCACTTAAAAGTATTAAGTGCATGACTAGTTTCAACTTTGGTAACAACACAAATAACTAAGAGCTAAGTAATTCTAAGTTTGAAGTTTGAACCGTAACTTATGTCCATATATAATTATATTTTAATATTCACCTCATGTTGCACTTAAACGTTTCTACCAGTCTGTTAAACATTTTAAGAATTTAGTAATATTCCGATATTTTTGCTAACGTGTCTCGACTTTTTCAAAAGAAATTGTTACCTGAACCTAATGATTTCTTAAAAAAAAGTTGATGTCTGCATATTCACAAAGAAATGCATTTCTTCACTCTATTACCACTACGATTGCTCAAAAACAGGACACAGTATCTGCCATTAGTTTTCTAGACTATGGAGCTATTCTGACTTAATGCCAGCTGCTATCGAACAAAGGAGACAATTACTGACAGATTTCAGTTGCTAGTTCTACAACAATAAAAAAAGAACGTGGGTGTTGTGTTAAATGTAACACTGTTACAGTGATGTTACACTTGTAACTTTGTTCTTTATCCTACGCATATCATTAGCCCCGTTTTGATAACAAAAGGATAATTATGTGATGTAAAGATTTTGGCAGATACTTTGTTTTCAATTATGTGAGACTGTTGCAGACGAATGCGTTGGAGAGAATGTAGGTAGGTACAATAAGGCCTATGAGTTTTGGCCGGTCTGAATACAGGCTATCCGAACTTTCGCGCATATACTCTCACTCACTCTCCCCTCATGTCACGATTTGGTTCCTAAAAAATGTTACTGCGCAGCCTTCTGCGCAAAGTTCGCACTGGTTATGATTTATCGACCGTATTTCGAGGTTCAATAAGGGAGAATAAAAATAGTGTGATTATAATGACACTAATTACTTTAATGTCAGCATGTATAAAGATTAAATTAAGAATTTGAACTCTAACAGCATTCATCCATCACCATTAACTTCATAAATCAGTTGATCATTATTGCATCGATAATTCGATTTCATTCCATAATAATTGCAGTCATAAAAAAGACAAAATAAAATGCACTATCGACAAGTACTATAAAGCTTAAAGATAGCATCTATAATAATACCCTAGCTAACGAACTTTAGCAACCAAGCCAGGTTCCGACGCCAATCGAACTTCGCAAACCATTAAGAATATTTTGCAACTACTTAAGACATTCCATTGCTAAAAGAACAATAAGTCAACATATTACACATTGTATCACACACAAAAGGCTCTATTTGACCCACTTAGCCTCCAAAAATCTAGACTATTATAAAAGTATAGCTAATCTTGATTATGTATGGGTTGCTTTTAAGCCTACCTTACATGGGGAGGCCACAGAAAGATGATAATATATGGTTTGAAAGGGGGTGATTACTGAGATGACGGCTAATAGAGAAGTATTTTATAAGAAGACATGATAGGCTGACCTCAAATTAATTTCGATAACGGTAGGAGAGTTATGTTAATGATGACACAGGAAGGCCAAACGCCAAACTAAACAGGAGGAACTGCGTCAGTTTAGCCTGACCTACCGGTTTATTATGTAAAAATTTCACTGTGAAACTTTGTTTTATTTATTAAAATTTGTGTTTAGAATGTGGATTTTCAACTATTAAGTGTTCGTGAACGTGCATTAGTGAAGGTAAATGAAACAAAACAGTGCAACATCACTTCAAGTTCTCTCAAGAAGGTTTCGTGAGGTCTCAGTAAAGTGTAAGTAAGCTTTACTGAAACTCAAGGGGAGCGGGCGGGCGGGGATATCATTTATCATGCATTGTATATAATAGAATAGAATAGAATACTCTTTATTATGTACACCATAAAAGTTACAGATATAAATGTTGAAATTTTACATAGGGTTGGGGGTTTTTTTTATAATTCATTTCATCATTATTTAAACAAAGTTTGTAACTAAATAAAGACTTGGCTAAAAGGTCCCAGTAACCAAGCCATTAAATTATCACACTAACTAGCTGCGCCCCACGGTTTCGGGTGTGTGTGTGTGTATGTTTGTTACTTCTTCACGCTCAAACGGCTGGACCAATTTTGATAAAATTTTGTATGGAGGTAGCTGACACCCTGGATTAAGACATAGGCTACTTTTTATCCCGATATTCCCACGGGATCGAGACTTACGCGGGTGAAACCGCGGGGCGCAGCTAGTAATTAATAAAATAAAAAAGAATCTCACCGTGAAATCCTAAGTGAAGTGAGGTGTCAGTGGTTTCAATCTCTAGCAATCCGTCTCAGATAGAATGCCAGCTCCATTACTCCTCTCACTTCACCTATGTAAGATTTCACGGTGAGATTTTTACAGAATAGACCGCCGAGGTGCGTTTACGTACACGAAAGTGTCATCCCCACACGGTACGAATTCTAAAGAGATGAGGCGAAACTGAAGGTATACTTTACCAAGTGTGGTAATCTTAAAAAGATGCGTCTTTACGTAACGGTGTCATGGTAACGGATAGTCTCATAAAATTGATAAGTAAATGACATTGGAGATTTCAAGGTGGTTGGGTGTTTTCAAGGGTGTTTTGTAAACTTGAGTTTAGCATTTATGATGGTCGTTATTATTGCTATGCTGATTTGAATACAAGCCTGTACAGTTTTGAATAACTGGGGGCCAAGTCTGCTAACGCAGTTGTGTCCAAATGGCCGATCATTGGCACCGTAATTGTAGAGTTTGACAGTTTTGCTAATCTCCTAATTGAAAGGCGTCTTTATGATTTTCCGATGACGTGCCACTGATACTCCATTGGAAAAATTGTCTGTATTTGGTAATCTTGTACTGACAAGCTCCTATTATTTTGACTTCCTTATGGGCCACTGTCACGCCATTATGAATTTGGGAGGTTGGCAAACTATTGGCACAATGGTCGTGGCGTTGCCTTGGTATGGTCGTCATGACCAATCATTGAAAATAGCAGACTTGGCCCCCAGGTCGATTGTTTTGTGTGCTCTTTTCTTGTGTGTTCTACGCTTTTACACATGAACCGACAGATTTTTAGTAAAAATTAAAATGATTGGGTACAGATTGTTTACTGATATAATTTTGTTTCAAATATTGTCTTGCACACATAAAACGTTTGTAATGTTACCTGAGCAAGTTATACACAAGTTATTTATTTTCTCTCACTCCTTTTAACCAATCACTAATTTATAAATAAACGACTTAAGTTGTAGTTCTACTTTTAGCTCTACTCCACTTTACCAGCACGAAACCATTATGCAGTTATCTATAATTCAATCGTCTAATTATCAGAAATCATTAGTAATTAACGCAATAACCGTAACTTCACGCTTCCAATCCTTTCGAGGACAGACAAAGAGGGTGTTATTAGCACTAATACCTATAATAAACGAGCCTGTCTGTCGGTCTGTTTGCTACGCGTTTACTGCTAAACTACTGAACTAGTTTTGATGGTTTTTGCTAAAGTTTTAACTTAGTACCTATAGCAGGGGATATTATACTTTATAGCTATATTATACGAGAAGCTCGTGGCTAAGTAATAACAGCCGCACGGGTCGATCCATCAGGTTAAGCTACGCTTGCCGGGGTTGGTCCGTGGATGGGTGACCATCTTTACATAACGAGACTCCTCCGCGTCTCGGAAAGCACGTTAAGCCGTTGGTTCCGGCTGTCTGACAACCAGTCTTACCAAGGGGTATCGTATTACCCAGTTACTGGGTTGGGGAGGTCAGATAGGGAGTCGCTCCATATAAAATACTGGTATTCAGCTGCATCCGGTTAGACTGGAAGCCGATTCCAACGTAGTTGGGAAAAGGCTCGGCGGATAGATAGATTATACTTTATACCTCTGGCCTAACTGAAGCGAACGAGCGAGTGGGATGCGCGACAAAATGCGCTAGCGCCGATTCTGTCAACTAACTTGTATGGAGGAGTTCAAACTCTCGCGAATACTCGCGTGACTTCTTATTCAATAAAACCATCAACTCGCGCAATAGTGTTCCGCCTCCCGCTCGCTCGGTCGCTTCAGTTTGGCGAGACCTTTAATTCTGTAAATCTAAAAACACGTGTGGAGCTACAGTCACATTTAATTCTAGATTTCTGTTTGTTGTTACATATAGATCTTCATCCCACTTCTGAATGGGAGCTCGTCGAGATAAAAATATTATCGTGAGTACATGCAGTACGTGACTCTAGTGATATTATCTTAAGAGATAAAAGCTTCTTTGTACATGTGTGACAGTTGAAAGTTATATCAAATTTAACGATGTAAAACATATGGGGTAGATTTCGAGATGGTGTTGTTTAGTTCTAAAATTCATAGACGCTTAGCGCAGGATGAGAGCTTTATGAATATATGCGTAAAGGTACTCGCTGCGAGCACCTCGAGTAATTTGTTTTACGAATATTCGTTGCGTGAGCTTTTGTTACGCAGTGAACATTAATTTGTTCGCTACTCTATCGAAATTGTTTTAATAAAACAAATAACTAGCTATTCTCAAGCTTCTTCGGCTCCGCTATTCTTTTGTTTTTTGAATCAAACATGACACTCATTCGTCGATGTAAAACAACACTTATCTAAGTAAGTGCGTACAACTGGTTTTCTTTGCTTTGTAAGTAAGCTACAGGGCGCCATATGCTATGTAATGGTTGAGGTTTAACAACCAGGCAAGATTGATGGGGACAAAAAGTGCTATGGTGTTTACATAGGCGCACTGTGATAGGCTATTTCCTTTAGGTACTCGAGTTTATAGCGCAGGATAGAACCAATTGACATAATACTTTGCACTAGCAATTGCTTTGTTTACCATATATTTTGCTATTCTAGTTAGTGCACCTCTAGACTGAGTTCTGATTAAGATCAGTTGTTATTGTGATACTGCAGGTAAATTTAATACAATATGAATAATATTTATGAATTACTTCGATGAATAATTCCTTGTAGAGACTACTATAATAAGGAATGGTTTTGACCATTCCTTATTATAGTAGTCTGAATCAATGATACCGAGATAATATAAATTACATGATTTCAAGATAAATGTGGAGTAATTTTTATTTTTTAGTGTGGTTAGTAACTAACCCGGTGTCAGAGTTTTTATGCCGCTCAATGGGTCTCAGACTTAGCTTCACATGCCGTCGAGAAATATCTCTCAGGCATGCTGGTTTTCTCTCAATGTTTTTGTATTTTTTTTTGTTTTGTTTGTTTTTAAAAACGTTGCCCCACACTAGGAATTTCTC
This sequence comes from Tiliacea citrago, assembly GCA_963921375.1. Classification (NCBI taxonomy): domain Eukaryota; kingdom Metazoa; phylum Arthropoda; class Insecta; order Lepidoptera; family Noctuidae; genus Tiliacea; species Tiliacea citrago. The sequence continues at coordinate 5,363,387 of OY992788.1, read as the reverse complement.
CTGTATCGTGGGTGCATTTACAAACATTTAAACTCACATACACGAACAGCCAGACCCGGAACAACTACTTGTAGGTCATACAAATATTTGTTCCGTGCGGGAATCGAACCCGCGACGCGCAGCGCGGCAGTCAATCGCTTAACCACTTCGCCAACCGTGTCGACAAAAGGGAGGATTAAAGGGACATGAGAGATTTCAGCATCGTCCCTGGGATAGCAACGCACCTGCGTAACCTCTAACATTGCAGAATGCAGACGTACATAGATGGCTGTGGTCGCAGTCACCTTCAAGTGGACTGCCTGCTTGATTCACACCAAATTTAATGTCGATTAAAGTTAAATAAAGAATAGTTAGGCGTCATCTACATGGGCGAAATTATCGCAGAGATAGTCATGCCGTGACATCAGATTCTATAGAAACTGTATGGAGAAATCTCCACACGGCGATATCATCGCCGCGATTCTCGCGCACGTCGAGATGGTTCCTTAAAGTTAGCTTCTGCCCGTTCTCTTAACACATGTCTGGTCTAGACATGTGTTTAGAGAACGGGCAGAGACTAAATTTTTATACAACTAGACTAAAAGTGGGCGATAAGGGGCGGTACAGAAGCAAGGTCCTTTCATTAGTTCATTATAAAACCTTGGGGCGACTGGCGCGGTCTGTATCCTTTAAATGTTGACCGACAACTGCGATTTTATTTATTGTTTCATGATTGTAACGGTTTGGTAATTGTAGGGTAAGCGACATAAAGAGAATTAGGTACGCACTTTTTCAATTTGCTTTTCCGGATTGGAAAAAAAAATCATAATGTAGAGAAGTTTTCGATAATAACAGTCGAGCTTGAATTGGCGTGGTACATACAATGGAGATAGATACCTACACATTTGAAGTTATCATACACACGACCTTAAACATATACAATACTGATGTGAACGGTCAGAAGCTAAATTGCCATAATAGTCTAACTATGTGAACATCTTGAAATTATTTTCCAACGTAATTTCAATCAAACCTTTGAAGCGAATCGATGAGCTCAGTGGAGGGGGAGAAGAGGGGGTCTGTTCAGAAGTGTGAATAAAACCATTTAATTTGAAATCTGGTTCAGAATTCGTTCAACTTGCTGACGCATTGTTAAGTACATACATGTTGTAACACAAACCTGCCTATTATTGTCAGTATACAAGTTACGTAGTTAGCACGCGGCTGCTTTGTCCCGGGAAGTCCGACCGGCAAGGCTTTTGTCACTATCGGCAAAGTCAACCTTGAACGCTTTTACGAGGCATGATGCAAGTGATAAGATGTAGCGAACCGGATTAAAATAAATACATTTTGTTAAAGACCGCCGCCCCTTGTTTGCTCAGTTTTTACGACTTAATTTGTTAAATCGTAAAAACTGAGCGAAGAAGGGCGGCGACGTCGAGATTTCTTTATTATATGCATATTTGATACTAATTTATTAATTATACACATAACCTTTCCGGAATAAATTATCTATAAGATGGTGAAAACCGCATCAAAAATAAGCGGTCACTTAGACAAACACGAAAAGCGACTTTAAATTATAATAATATGTATATACTGCCTCGTTGGTCTAGTGTTCGCTACTGCCGAGCACGAGGTCCTGGGTTCGATTCCCAGATCGGGGAAAGTGTTATTGGGCTTTTCCACCAGGAATTTCTCAGTAGCAGCCCGGAGTCTGGATTTGTGCCCGGTTGATGGCAATAGGCTCGCCCCCTATTACATGGGACATAAACATAACTGGCGAAACGTGGGTGTACTATAGGTACACCTCTGCCTAACCCTTCGGGGATTACAGGCATGATGTTATGTATGTAATATGTATAGATTCTTTCTTTTACATTGTATGGCCTTCTTGTTGTTTGGGTTATAAATTTACACCAGCAGGCTTAGCACGAGAACCGTAAAGAAGCGTTTTGTCGACGGAAGAGTAGACAAAAATGACGTTTCCGTATAGACAGCAGAACATTTTCGGTAGACAAGCGATTTCTATTTTACAGTAGAGTAGAAACAGAAAGCGTCATGCTAAGCCTTCAAATATTTGTTTATTCACGTCAATCAGCCCGTGACATCCCTTGACAAAGACCTATTCCTCTTTGTCTACTTTTACGATTTAGGCGCAGAATTTCTAATTCTCTAAATTGTAACTGAGTCTTAATTGGACTTACCTTGTGCTTGCTTAGTTCAATATTTTGTATGTACGTTGTATCATGAAATTAAAACATTTTAATTAATTTGGTAACACCTAATTATCAGCCTAAAGTAGTCCAGAAAATCTTATAATTTAGTATGAGTACAACTTGTACTGGGTTGTACCACAGCTCATATGAAAGTAATGAATCTTAATGACCTAGTTTTCGCCCCATCATTAACGACTCGCTGATCGCTCATCACTCACACCAGCAATGTTATCACCTTATGCTGAAGAAAGCCAACTGGTTAGCATGAAAGCGATCTCAAACTGGTCGACTTTCGCTCAAATACTGACAACTATACGTATAAATATAAATATTTAGTTAATGAAGCCGCAGAAATGAATTAATTAGGATATTAAAGAGGCTATAATATATGATGATATCGGAAATGTTTGAAAGATTAATATTGACATTATTGATTAAGTTTGTTTAGTAAGGTTGCCTGGAAGAGATCGTACTAAGCGATAAGGCAGCTAATTGTATGTTTTATAGTATAGTGTATAATTTATTTTTATGCAATGTATAATCTGGTGTATAATAAAGTATACACAATATGTCCCGGAATTAACGCACACCACCAAACACCCCAATTAGAATATTATGTATTTATTACACTGAACTTTTATTATTATCTATTAAACATCATCATCTGCCTAGCCTTTTCCCAACTATGTTGGGGTCGGCTTCCAGTCTAACCGGATGCAGCTGAATACCAGTATTTTACATGGAGCCACTGCCTATCTGACCTCCACAACCCAGTTACTGGGTAACATGATATCCATTGGCAAGACTGGTTGTCAGACTTTTGGGCTTCTGACGGCCCGTAACAACTGTCAAAGATCTACAAATGACAGCTGGGACCAACGGCTTAACTTGCTTTCCGAGGCACGGAGGAATCTTGGTATGAAAGGATGGTCACCCATCCATGGACCAACCGCGGCAAGCGTAGCTTAACCTGATCAATCGACCCGTGCGGCAGTTATTATTTAGCCACAAGCTCCTCTTTTATTTATTAAACATTGTTTATTTATTAAATTTGTTTTATTGTAGGAGAAAATTGTGGTCATAAATCTACGCACGCATACAGTCGCTCACGTATATGGGTCCATCGTAGTAGGTACTTCGTCCATCTTGGTTTGTTTTGACTGTACAGCGGAAGTGTGACTCTGATCTACGTAGTTTTAATTATTTCTGGGATAAAAATTTATGTATATTAAAATGACAGAAATCGACTCAGTAAACGATTCTGAATAAACTACTTTCATAATGTGCATTCATTGTATATAAATAAATAAAAAAATTGGTAAAGAAGCTTTTGCTTCTTTACCAATTACTGCTGCTGGATTAGAAAATTATGATCATAAATAATATGAATAGCTGGGAGATGCAGACTTATGGCGATGTCCACTAAACCGTCAACCATTTTTCAAGAGAAACCCATGACGTTCATGTAAAGATGAGAACAACAGTAGACTTCAAAAGACTAAGAATAAAAAATAAAAATAAAACCAAAATGCACGCCGCACAGACAGAAACGAGTTGACGACAAATCTAAGAAAATTCATCGATTTTTTATTTATAATATCTTTTGAATGGTTATATGCTTGATAACGAAAATCAGTTCATTCGAAGGATGAAAGAAAACTTATAGAAGAAGTTTTAGATTAATCCACTGTGTGTGACGACGTGAATCGTGACGACAAACAGACACACTTCCCAACGGAAAGCACTTCACGTATTTTTATATACTATATCAACGTATATCTATCACACTAATATTATAAGACGAAAGTTTGTGAGTGTGTGTGTATGTTTGTTACTTCTTCACGCTCTAACGGCTGGACCAATTTTGATAAAATTTTGTATGAAGGTAGTTGACGCCCTGGATTAAGACATAGGCATAGACATACTTTTTATCCCGATATTCTCATGGGATCGAGACTTACACGGGTGAAACCGCGGGGTGCAGCTAGTCTAACAATATATTAATCTTATAATGTCATGTTTCTAGTTTTTAAACCTTCCCTGCTAATATGAATTCTATGTAGGTATAGTTGAGAGTACAGAAATGATTTTATGTTGGAAAATTTTGACCAGACATCGAGAGTAGATCACTCTCACACGCTAAAGCGTTGTGAGGCGTGCAAAAGATACTAGTAAATAATTAAGAGATTGTAAACGGTAACAAAACAGATAATGTCATGGACTATGCGTCAGCAACTAAATGAGTTTGAGCCGTGTTACTTTTTAGTCCTGTTTTGGTATGATTTACGACAAGTGACATACTTTTCATAAATGTAAACCTAGCTCTTTAACATAAAAGGAGAGATCTTTATTTATGTATTAACGAAATGGTAGCTTCTTATGTTCTTACGTGTTTGCGCAAAAGAGGAACTCTAATACTACGGTGTGATTTACAAGCTAAAGCTAAGTCATGTCAAAGCTGTCTTTTGTTTTTGGATAAGCAAACCGGTGACACGTGTGCTTTTGAATGACATTTGTAGAAGCGGATTAATTTATGGTAGGTAGTAGACACCTGTATTGAGGCTAGCAGTAATGTACTTTAACACTTGTTCAAGCAACTTATGTTAGGTATGTACTTAAGAAAATGTTCTCGAGGCTCAGACATATTGTTTGGGATTGCATGTAATACCGCAATAGCAAAACTTAATATAACTTACTTGACCCAGGGATTGAACCTTGGACTTCAGGCTCATCTAGACCAACTAAACGCAGCCAAACAACAATTTCTCTTTCAAGTTGTGCCAGACTGCATCCAGCCTAAACAATTAGCATAGAAATTAATTTAGGCACTGAATATTATAATGGAAAATAGAGCCGTTTTCACTTTACTGTGGCGTAGTGCCTGTTCCGTCTATTGTTTCATATTAGCTTATTTATGTCACTTTCTATTCGGTTTTAATTTGTATGTGATTAACTAAGGGCGTTTGTCCACCGCAGCCGTCACCAGGACGTCATCGAGAAACGAGATTATTCGAACCGAAAGTGACGTCCCTGTGACGGCGATTCGTTTGTCCACCGCGACCAAACTCGGCGGTTCAGATGTTATGATCTATCATATTTTTATCTATAAAACGAAACCCGAAAGGCGCGGCACCACGCCGGTGCGACGGCAGTGTAGGAACAAGATCAAAGGTGTTTGTATTGCTGGCACATCGGCCCGTCACAATCTCGGCCCGAGTTCTAGCAGTCGCGCCGAACTACTCGAAACTTTGGCGGCCGGGATAACGGGGTTCGGAAGACGGACGTGCGGTGGACACACGGCTATAGTACATGTATGTACGTATCGCTACTTCGGTGCCATCATCTAGTTCTCGGTGACGTCCCGGTGACGGTTGCGGTGGACAAACGCTCTATACGGTTAAATCCATTTCAGTTACCTAAGGTATTAATTTCCCTATATCTAATAATTGGTAATAATTTTAACTGTATGTGAAGGTAAGTCTGGTTAATTGAATAGCTTTGTAAAGTTACCTGCTAATTAAGTTCAGCTTAAGTATAATTAAAATTGATGTTAATGGATAATTTACAAATTGCCTATGGGTTATAGCAATATTTATTATCATAATAACTTTTAATTATGACTTCACATAATAAAGTGTCAAATTAAATTGGCTAACGAAACTCCGTGTTTAGATATCCATACCCATCACGTCTGTGGAGTTTAGCTAGCTTATTTAATTGGACCCTGAATACAAGGTATTACGTCAAACGAGGGACATAATTTAAGGAAGTGCAGTGCTCATGAAAATCAACAACATTTACTATGGGACCAATACTGAAATATTAAAAAAAGCTGTTCCCTATTTTTTGATCGCGTAGGTGTTGCAGTTTTCATACAGGATGTAAAGTTAAACGAGGGATATAGCATGCCCTCGTCTAACCTAATACTTTGATATGATAAGCGGAAAAAAACCCTATGATTTGAGTCTGTCGAGCGAGGTCATGTATTTGAATCCAACCCGCTGCTCAACCCATTACTAGCTTGGCTTATGGTTAGGGTTAACCGAAAATACATTGCTGTGTGTTTGCCTTAATTAAAAACAAATAACCCTTTAGAGTCTTAAAACTTGACCTGATAAAGACTGTACTAATATTACAAAGTGTTAGCAAAACGTTTGCACATAACCTTGGTGTGTGTTCGATGCAAATGTTTTTTAGTAGTCGAAGTCACTATTGTACGAGTTTTGTGTCGATTCATGTATTCATAAGTGGCTTTGAAACATTAAAACATTAGAATCTAACAACATTTATTGATGTTTCATCTTGAAGTCAGATTTTCATGATTAAACTAGTCAAATTAAAGTTTTTGTTTTAAAGATAGATGAATGCATTTCAGGCATAATATAAATCCACTTGCATCCAATGGTTATTGCCAACCTTCAGAAAAAGTTGAAACATCTCATTTGTCACGGTTCTAACCAGAATACAAAAATGCTCCAAAACTTCAGGTTAGCTATGGTTTTAAAATTTTCCTAGAGATTTTTCACAAGGCGCTCTAATAAAGGTACTTATTCTTAGAATGAATAGATTTCTTTAATGAGCTCTGCAGCTTCTTCTTATTCAAATGATATAACATTAAGAACTTAAAATCGTAATAAGGTTAAATGTAATCCAATTGTAACAGTCATTCATTTGATTGATTGCCCAACAATATATCGTGTGTGATACTAGTAATAAGTCACGAATTAGAATGTACCTGTGTGTTATGAACTAAATATGTAATGTCATTGAACATCAAGATGTAAGGTAATGATTACTTAATAAATAAATAGGTTAGTTATTAAAGATTCATTAGTGATGTGCCCTTGCATTGAAAAGTGAACTGTATTGCAATGCAAATATTAGCAATGAGTTTTTATTTCAAAGATTTTTGCAACACGAACTTTATGATTTATTTTTTATCTATCGTGTCAGTATTAGCTTTAGGAGTGAAAAGTTTAGCCAGTCAGCAAGATTGAAAGCAAAGTGCACCAGACGTAGCTAAGTCTTCGTTTTTATTTTGCAAGATGTTACAACGATAATACGTAAAAATAAAAATGGCAGTCATAGTATCAGTCAGTGCCGACAGGAGTGAAAACTTAAACCTTTGAAATAACATATATATAATTATCGTCGCTACGTGACGCGGTAAGCATGTCGGTGACGTAAACCCAAAAGCTTTGCCCCTACCGAAAATCGCTCAACGCGGCTAAAGAACTGTTCACTTCAAAAAAAGGGCTGATGGATTGGTGATTACTGATTACTATCGTATATGTAAGTCTATGTGAGAAACAAGATTAGGTATAATTTTATTTGTATTATTAAAAGTTGATTTTGTTGTCCAATTCAAGGTTTATTTCTAAAAAGATGTGTAGGTAAACTTTGGCAATATGTAATTATAGTTTTCAACGATTATATCGACGTCACGAAATCATGTCATTGGATTTATTTATCTTTTTTTTTTTTCTTTGATTTGATCTACTTTTAATAAAAAAATGCTATAAGAATCGAAATTCACGAACTATTAGATAATCACAATAATATTATAAAGGCGAAAGTTTGTGAGTGTGTGTGTGTGTTTGATACTTCTTCACGCTCAAACGGCTGGACCTTTTTTATACAATTTTGTATGGAGGTAGCTGACACTCTGGATTATATAGGCTAATTTTTATCCCGATATTCCCACGCGATCGAGACTTACGCGGGTGAAACCGCGAGGCGCAGATAGTTATAAATAAAGCAATACGATTTAAATAATTAATTAAGAACTCAAACTGTCATGTTGTAAAACATCGTGATTTAATTTTGATTGTAAATGCCCCTGAAGAAATATACCAATAAGTGCTTAGGTCATACAAAAAGTGTTAATAAATAATTTCGCATTCGTGTTGAACATTAGGTATGTGAGATGATAAATTGACTGCAATTAAAGACAGCTCGTTAGGAAATAGATTCAGAAATTTAGATTTAATTAATACAGTTTTGAATATATCCAATTAAGTTTTATCTTAATAGCTCTAATGTAAAGACGTAATCTTGTTTGCTCAGTCAATACGTCCATGTTATTTTTTTCAAATTAAATCTAGCAATTAGGCAGTAAAATACTTCAAGTTTGCCTTGAAAGCATTTATCAATTATTCTGCTTCCGAATACGTTCAAGCACCGCTGCTCCAATTCTTGTGCAAATAAAAATTACAACGGCAACATTATAACAGTCTTGTTCTTCTCTCGTGTCAAGGCACAAGAACATTGTCTCATGCCGAGGGAAAAGATTTGATCGTAGCAGTCAGGTTTGATTCAATTTATTTATTCAGTAACAATTCACAGTACGTGTAAACGTACTGTGAATTGTTGTTATTCAGCATGAAACATTAGATGTTTAAATTTTAAATACATGCATGATCACAGCAGTCAACCCAGGGTACGCCGGATGAGCCCGTCTGTTTTCCCCAGACGGAGGGTCCCACCCATTAGGATTTCCTCGAAGAAAAAAGGGTAGGTCGGATCTTCTTTTTCTCTAATCAATGATACATACTTCTATCTTGTTATCTAGATTTCTGTGGCCCAGTAGATGGCTGCGTTAACGCCGAATAAACTCAAACTATTTATTTAAATTAAGCCATTTACAGGCACTTTTGAATTGTCAAGGAGTCGTTCAGTTAGTCAGAAAGTTGAAGCTATAGTTGCTCGTTCCAAAACGTAGATCTTTATGGAGAAGACCTGAAAAAAAACTTCATGGATACTCTTTTAAATCAAGATATAGCAAGATCGCACATCATAAGATCAGTGGTTCCACCGTTATCAACTGCCTAGCCTTTTCCCAACGATATTGGGGTCAGCTTCCAGTATAACCGGATGCAGCTGATTACCAGTATTTTACATGTAGCGACTGCCTATCTGACCTCACAACCCAGTTACTGGGTAACACGCGATACCCTTGGTGAAGACTGATTGATCAGTGGTTCCACCATTTTGATAAAAGTTTGTCATTACTTAGATCCTAACAGCTGCTTATATATCCAATCAGAAAACATAAATTCCAACATTTATACTTTGACAGTATTTACAAAGTAATAGGCGTAAAGTCAGATACAACTGCTATAAAACCGCAAAGTCTCGTTGATCTAATTGGATCGAGTAGTTTCTCAGCACGTATATCTGCGCCCGCGCCACCGGTCAAGTCCGTGTCATTATATAAAGCTGTGCCGTATGCGCTCTACTTACAATGTGGTGCAAATCATGAGATTATAAGTCCTATAATTATTAACTGTTGCTAAATTTAAAGCCCTGGTTAAGGAAAGTTTATGGGTGGACTGGATTCACGAGTGCTTCTGAGCTGTTCCATCTCGCAAAGGACAAAGATAAATATTTGGAGTTGATAGCAAACCTCTGGTAACTTGAGAGACACCAGAGGGTCTACTCCGAAGTATCGGCCGAATGTTCAGTCGCTCCTTTACTACGGCTAACTATCGCTGACTACGAAGAAAAAAAATACAAAAAGGCAGTCAAAGAGATAAGCCAAAGTCAAAACTGTTACTTGAAGTCGGGTAAGAACTCAAAGTCAAAAAAGGAAACTATGGAAGTTATAAAACGGCCGAACATTCTGCCGATACGTCCGCGTCGGTTTAGAGCTTAAAAAAAGAATTGTCTATGAAATTGTGGAAGAGTTATTTGCATAGTGCAGGGATGTTTTGGGCAGTTTACCACTTTCTGATAGAAAAACTAAAAGAAAAAGAAGGAACGCTGTTCTCGGATCATGATCATCGTAACAAACATTCACAGATGACTATTGGTGTCCCAATAATCTTCATATGAGCGGTCAAAGCGAAGATTGCTACAGTTCGGTGTTATTAAAATAACATTGCTGCTTCTTTTGACGATCATTAGTGTAACATTAGATGCCTTTTGTGAAACTCATCGGTGGGAAAAAGTTGACCTTATCTTGAGAATTTGGATTGCAGTTTATACCACAAGTTCAATTTTTATTTCAATTTCCAAGATGATATTAACATAATTTATAAGCTAGCAGTCTTAAAATAATTATAATATGGATGTTCTGTAATGAATACTCTGAAATAAAGTAACTAGCTATCATTCCAAGATCGAAGGAAGCTTTTAGTTACATGAGTTGACTGTATTATTCTTTAGAACAACAAAATAGATTTAGTTATTTCTTTTATTATTTTTTTAATTTTCAATTTTATTTCATGTAGTTTTGTTTTTTTTAGCCTGTATTTACTCTTTGTAATATTTTATAACTTGAAATATGTAAGTGCTGTGCACACCAGTAAGTGACTAATTCACTCTAGATTTTAAGTTTCATTGTTACAGTACCCCAAAAAATGTATTAGTGAATAAGTCGTTGGAGTGTCGTAATTAAATAAATAAATAAATGAGTGAATTGTTAATTTAAATATTTATACATATATTACTCAAAAAGCTCACTTAATAAATCGTCGATATCTTGCTCCATATACCGGAATGTCGCAATACGTGCTTAACGCACTTGCTCACACATATGCGGCTGACTGAAACTGGCCCCGCTAACTTTAAGCACAATCTCTTAGAGCAGTGAGTCATGGGTTTGTCTGTAAGTTGGGTAAGCTGAGATATAGGACGTGGCGAGTTGACAATGCTTGACAATAGTAGGATACAAGCTGGTACAGGAAGAAATAAAACCGGTGTCACCGTATTGGTATTGCTTTTATCGTTTTTATTAGAAACGAGTAAAAACTTTAAAGTTACCTAAAAACTTTCATTTTTATATACATCTTACAACAGAACATTTGTTTTTAAATCTCTTCTGTTCTTTTAATTTCGTAAATACCTATAATGTTTTAAAGACAGTTTCTCAGTTATTAGAATTTATTGGTTTCGTTGATCGGATGTTCGAGATAGTATCAAGCCTTTTGTACTTATATCACAGAATCGAAGCATGACAAGATCTTGTTTTCGATTTAACCAAAGGAAGCTCTATGATAAGGTGTCTACAACAACATACTAAAATGTCAAATCCATTAAGAAATTCTCAGCCACTTATAGAAAACTAGAGGAAAGTAGTGATAAGTGTGATAATTATGTCGCAGGAAGGAAAGCTGATAAGAAAAGTCAAAGTAGCCCTGGATTTCTTATGAGATAAGAAGTCTTGAACGCTTTATGCTATGTTATGAAAATGTTTTTTGTATTTTTTTTATGATTTTAATAGCAGGACGAGTCTTCTTATTCATTTATTTTTGTGGGGTTCCCCTTTGAATTGACGAACCTATTTTTTCAAGAATTAAGGATTGCCTTTGGGATCAGATGAATTAAAGTTTTGCAAATCTTAATGAAATATTCACACTTTTTTCTTGCACAAGCAAAAATTTCAACTTCTGCATGATCCACGCACGTGGTTGTTTATCATTGACAACGTTTTTATTCCTTAACAGTACGAGCAGTTTCGATAAGATGAAAGGAAGATGTTTGGCATAGAATGGGCATGTTATGAGGACGGAGGAAACACATGTGATAAAAGAGTGATGAATGTGGAGAGGGAGAGGAAGGCAAAAGTGAAGATATATGGACTGTGTGAGGAATCATATGAAAGAGAAGGAAGTAAACGATATCGTGGTGGTTGACAGGGTAGAATGGAAAGAGGAAACGTGTTGCACCGACCCTAAGTAACATGGGACATTAAGGGCAGAAAAATGATGATGAGTACGAGCAGTTTCCGTTGTTCAATTGTCACCACAGTCGTTGCATTTTACTGTACCTTATTTAATATCCAACCACGGTCCATTTCACTTTATCATCTCATCAACATGTCCGCCGAAGACGGGCCACTGCTGGACATAGGCCTCCGCAAAAAGGGGGGCGTTTGCCATAATCGCCATGCTTGGAAGGCGGGTTGGCGATCGCAGTTTGGTGTTAAAATGCATAGAGAACGCTGCTGCCCATTCTCTAGATAGCTTAGTCGCCTTTACACCCACGGGAAGAAATAGGGAATAAATATAATATAATATATAATAACATTTCACTTAACCTCCAGTAAAACGAAAGTCAACTTCGAACATAGCTCCTGGCTTTCGTTGACAACTCAAAAGCCACAGGCCCTGACACGAGCTACCAAACAGCTTACACTTTAGGAACAAGCATTGTGCTTTATTGCCTTTAAAACACTATTTCTTAATACTGTGGGTTAACGTCCTGTGAAACAGACCTCGGTCAGCGGAATTTTACTCGAAACTCAATCGAATTGTTGCCAAGTCGATTTTTGGTTTGATTTTTAATTGGAGGCTTGTTTCTTGATTTTTTTGAACTGGTTTTGTTTTTAAGTTTGGGCTCTGGAATTCGATTTTTGGGTGGTGACAGTTTGGTACGTGGGTAAAAAAATACAATAATCAACATATAACATTGCTCAATATTCAGTGAGAATAGCTAAATTATACAACGTGCCGCTACAATGGCGACATTAATTTAACACACGGGTAGGTCTAGTGGCCAGTAATCATAAAAAATATAATAAAATAAAATAATTCGTACACTGGAAAATTTAATTTTTCAAACAAACTAAATAATAAAGCTCTCTCTTTCCTTCGATTCACCTACTCTTTGCACGTTATTTGTTTTAATTTCATTGATGCGATGTTAAGATTCGTAACCCCGGCAAATGACCTTTGCGCTACAGTTCTTTAAGTACAGGTTGCTCCAAAATTTAATAAATCAATAAATAATAATGTTTAATGAAATTAAAATATCTTCATTAAAAATAAACGCGAAACCGTATAGGTGTATTAAATTAATGTCGCCATTAAAGCGGCATGCCGTGTATTGTGAGCAAGATCCTTGTATTCTTCAGAATAAAATATAAGTAAATTGTCTTTGGAGTATTTTCAAAGGTCCGGTTAGACATTACCAAATACTAATGTTTTTGGACACTGGAACCAGACACAATATATCAATCATGCTAGAAATCTAATTAGCAAATCTAGATTAAATTACCTACGAAATATGCATATCAATCAGTACGCAAAAAAAATAACTGCAAGCAACATTTCTTTCCCAACCTCGCTTTAGGCTACAATTTTGGCCATTCATAAAAGAACAATATAAATCAATAAAAAGTCTCAAGTATCACACAGTGATACAGTTACTAATGATTAATCACTTGTTAGAACAAAAGCCAGCGCGTGCGCAAGCGGGGGAGAGGGGGGTGAAGGTAAACAAGGTGACCATGTGAAGTTCAATTGTGTGTGTTAATCTGGTGTTTAATTCTGTTAGATGTTTGTTTCAGTTAAGATTGACTACTTATGTTGTTGTTTCAATAGTAAAAATCATGAAGCATGCATTAAAGACTGTTCGGCAAATGGTGAAGTGAAGAACTTTGAAAATTTGTCGTATTATGTATTAGTAACACTATTTTGTCCTCATTGGGATGAAACCATCATTAGATTGTGTTTAATTTGGCATAGTTTTTACACTGCACGTGTCATTAATATTAAATGGTCTTTAAGCACCATAATAATAGGTTCCCACTACTTCCGACTAACGGCAATCATAGACTTATACATACATAAATTAATATTAAAGTGAATGCCCGTAAGTAGGTAATCATATGATATATCCTTCATTAAATATGCTCGTACGACAGTGTTCAGATTAATCTGGGAAATATTAAGCTTTTACGAGCTTAAAGCTTTAGCAATAACTTATGTGGTCAAACTGCACATGCATTGGAAAGTACGTGTTTCAACGAACACGTGTATTTATAAATATGTATTTATGTATGTTTTAATAAATACGTGGTAGTCACCGATGTTGCAATATAAGCTATATCAGAAGTTGATGAATAAACTGCGTGAGGTAAATTAAGTGCATCTAGCGGTTATTACATAGGCTTATATTCTTATAATAAAAATAAAAAAAACATAAAAAAATATATATATAATATTAGTTTTTCAAAACCGATAGAAAAATCGCAAAGTTATAATGTTACCGGGTTGTCCGTACAAAAACATGCTAACGGCGCCCCCGCGTCTCCAGGGTTGTCTTGCGCTCATTGATAATAATTTGGCAGTAGGTACCTAACCGTACGGCGACTGTATTGTAAGTAATTAAATTGTGATAACATTTTCCATCACACTTAAATATTTTTGGGACAAAATATAACATGGTGTAAAATTTATTGGAATCGATTCAGTTACTTATTCAGAACAAACTATATTCAGGTCATCTCTTAACTGCCAGGGCTTATTTTGTAATCTTTTGATCTCATATTTTGAATTGTTTTTTTAAATATTTTTTTTTGTTTTTTACATTGTTCTCACATTTAGAAGCGACAAGAATAATGTACCCAGGATTTTGTAATATCTTGATTTAAAAGAGTGTCCTTGCAGTTTCTTGCCTGTTCTTCTCCATAGAGATCTACGTTTTGGAATGGGCAAATAGCTTCCACTTTCTCACTTTGACAATTCAAAAGTGCCTGTAAATGGTTTAATTGAAATAAATGCTTTGAGTTTGAGTTGTAAAGGGTCCGACGCCAAAATAAGTCAAACAAATTAAAACGAGTTACTAGTAATGTACCACAATATAATCCCAACTACATTCAAACTTATTTTACCTCAAAATATTCGTTCACAGTTGAATGAACAACGATTGTAACCCAAGACTGGTAAAAAATATAATAATAATCAATGAGCGAGTAAACTATGTAACTTTATAGTTTGTATACTTTACTTATCAGAGTTGATTATTTATCATTAGTTATGATGTAAATGTTTTAATTGAAATTATATTGCGGTTTGAGCCAATATACCTATTGAAATGACTACCAGTGGCCTATACATATATATATATATATAGGTACAAGCGTCCTGGGGCCCGAATCTGCTATTTTTATAAATTCAGTCATTCCAACACGATCCCATTGTCATGCCATTGTCATTTTGCTAAAAGTTCGTAATCTGGTAAATTCATATTGGTCGATTATTGGTCGGTCAATGTTCTCGTAATATAATTGTGTTATTATAATGGCATTGTCGTATTGCCATTATTATAAAACCCATTTGTAGAAATGTCATTAATTTGTCATTATGTACGAGATTACCAATATATGCAATTTCTTTCAATGTAGTGTCAGTGGCCGACCATTGGAAAGTCATAATGACGCCATTATAATAGTAGATTACCAAACTTGTCAAAATCAACAATTATGAAATCAATGATCGACCATTCTGACACTATTGTAATAGCAGACTTGAGGCCCTGTAGTATATAAAGGTAAAAAAAATAATGAATGCCCAATAGATCGTGATAGGTTTCAAAATAATAAGCTGCAGTGCATTCAATTTGACTTAAAATTTGGTTGACATTTGTTTGTAAAGCCAACTATCGTGAACTGCTAAGAATAATCTGTGATAAAATTGTCATAGCATTCTTAGATCGACAAGGTTCTAATAAATCTAATACGATGAACTAGTATAGATGCTTAAAAGATCCGAAACTTAATTATGATGGTGATACGAAACTTAATTCATCTTGCTATGGTCAGACAGTGGACTCTTTTGCTTAATATCAAACTTGATCATTAGCATTTCTCCTTAACATTTTTTAAAGTGAAATAATATATCTTAAACCGTGTCGTCAACATGAGTTACAATAAACATTGAATCGAATAAAATATTATGTCGTTCAAATATTTATTCAATTATGTTCGATCGTGAGTCAGAAACCTAATACTTTTCTCCGCATCGTAAATCCAATTCGGTGTCATTTAGTGGCCAGTAAAATGTTATTGATATTCCAACATACAAGATTGAAATAGTAGATCAACTACACACGAGCCAGGGTTGTTATGCTAACTCACATAATTATGCTTGTCGCATGAAAAGAGCGTGAAAATGCAAGTATCTTCTAAGTACATTTGCAGGTTCATACATTGAGGCTATTTTAAGGACGGCAGCCAAGCCAGTATCTGTGCTAGAAGGACTAAGAGCTAGCCTTGCTACAGTCATGAAAATTACCAGATATATCAAGGGACTGTCACTTCTCCTGACAATTTTGGTCATTTACTGCATCTGGTTGGATTGTGCGAATATTAATTTGATAAGAGGCTGGGCAACTGATGGAATTTTGTACTTTTCGAAGACTGGTTTCTGTGTCTTTTTATTAATACGTATTCTCTGGTTTCAACGACCTAATCAAATGGTCGCCGTACTTATTAAAGTTTGTTCTAATAATATCTAAATAGATCTGGTATCACATAGATATTGACCTTGTTTCGGTTAAGCGGTGTTTACATTATTGATATTGATAGTTTTATTGTTAAAATTGTATGTTGTTACAAGGTGATAAAGGCAGAGCTTAGTTGAGTAAATATTCTTAAGGAAAAAGTAGAATATCTATTCGCTTTTAAGCACAATGCTGCTGAAATCGCGGTACTTCTCAAAGATAATGATGCCTACCTAGTATCTTATTGTTCAATATTTCAATGGAAATATGGTGTATATGGCCTATATTATGCACTGGATGCTTATGGACTGAAGAGTGGAAAACCATTGCTTCGATCGGTAATTTAATCATCTTTTAAGGTAAACAAATAAGGGAAAAGACATTACTGCTCCCATAACAATTCGGCATTCTTTTGTTAGGTATAATAAAAAAAAAAACTTATCATATCAATAATTATTAAGTATACTTGTCTTAACAAGAAATGTCATGTAGACCTGTTGTTATTGTATCGCGTGGTGTAATGCCAGAAATTCCGATCGTGACTACTGCCCACCGAGCCCGAAGGCCACCGATAGAAATATTTGTGAAAATAACCATATTGAGACATTTAGTCGGTAAAAAAACATTACATTGAGCAAAACAATAATAATTTTCATGCATTTTGATTTTCTTTTAATAAAATGGCAGCTGTATGTATTTAAAAAAATCGATATGGCTAATAGAAAAAAAAAATATGAGGAAACCGAATTTAGCTAATTAATTAAAAAACGGAATCTATTAAAACACGTATTTATTAGCTATAATTTTGCCATTTTCAATTAACAAATTAAAGGTAGACTTACTTGTAATAATATTTATTGCTAGTTATTAGTAGTCCAGCGTTTGATACAAACTTGACCGTTTTTATGACCGATAAAAATAAACATATTCACGTTGAAAAAGTGTAATTTTAATTTCATTTCGATCCGTGACGTAATATGTTTTTTATTATGTTTCCTGAAAATATTAGCTACGGTTAGTAAACTTGATTTAGATTGAATTTGAATGTCATCGACACAGAATCGCACCTATTAGGAAGTTGAATGGTATAGTATATATATTGTAAGTATTACTTTAATATTATTATATACATTTGCTATTGTGATAGGTACTATCCACAATTACAGCAATTATACAATTAATTAACCAATCTTCGACGATGCAAATGCGTAATATGTTATTTAGTAGCTCGCATTTCGGAAAAGTTGAAAAATAAAAGTATAAGTTAGTACTCGTATATAAAATATACGTAAAACATTTTAAAATCTGAAACAACTTTCTATGCCTATTTGACACTAATGATACTACCTCCCACCCTAAACTTTGAAAGCGTGATGGTTTAAATTGTACTTTACATCTTTAGATAGTGTCGCCTGTTACCTGCTACGAACTACCGGCACGACTTTGATACAACTCCACTCAGTAAGCAATCACTATATGACGAAAGCATTATTTGTTATAGATAATTGGGGTAACTACCTACTTGCTATATGAAATCAATACAGCTATTTTGCTTTTTTCTAAGAAACTTACCACCCCTTTTTGTAGCCTATGTACTTCGTATGTGGTCTATACGAAGTACATAGGCTACAAAAAGGGGTGTCAAAATAAGTATCAGTAGTCATAAATAAGAGCTTTGTAAGGCTCAAAGCTCTTATTTTTTGTCTTCTCCCTAGATCTGTATGAAAACTGTCCAATTTTTATGCTAATTTTACGTCCAAGGGTTTTATAGGAATTCATGATAATAAAGCATAATATCTGAGGTTGTATAATATCTAAAAATCAACCTGCTGGGCTCGCATACTCTGGTGGAATTACGAGAAAGAACACCGTAGGATTTTTGTCATTAGTAATCAGAAAAAAGTCGGGAGGTGTCGTGGGACACTCGGTTGGTTTCGTTGTATATTATGTATTAATACAGAGCCACCTAGTATGGTCTCTAGTTTCAAGTGTCAAAAGTTGTTGTTTTTAAATACAGAGATGGCACTGTATTAAAAGACAACAAATTTTGATACTTGAAACTAACTTTTTCGGGCATAATGCTTTTTCGTTATGTGACGATTTCTGTCAGTTTACTACTACTGTAAGCCGCGTTAAAGAACTTCATACCAAAAAAGACCTACATACATTTTCCTGAAAGTGAAGATTTCATGCCGCACTTAGTAACTGTGAAGAAATGATTAGTATTGTTACTCCATTTGAGTACACGAATCCCTGCCGCCCTTTATACTTTTAAAACACACGTGTTTCACAAAACACATACCGCCTTATTACAAAACAAGATTTATATTTTGACATGGCTTAAACCATGCAGCCAGTTTTTGTAATAAGAACGTAATAGTGATTGAAATACCGTTCTTTATACAAAACTGAAAACTTAGTTCGGTACTAAGTTGTCAGTTTTGTGTTTAGGAACTTTACCATAACCGGAATAAAGTTCGAAATACCATAATGGCTCCATGTTTTAAACCTGGGTCTGAAGATAAACCTTGTTTTGTAATAAGGGGGATACAGATTAGAGAGCTATACAGGGCATTAACCCTTTCATTATAAGAAAACACAACATAAACATACAAATAATTAACTAAAGCACGCATAATTACAGCTCACACACAAATAACGCTCGCATAATAATTAATGACCACATTAGCATTACTTACCGTTCGTGTATTAAATAAGCTATGGCGATATGTTAGAGCACACGTGTGTTCGCATGGTCCAAATAGGGCCATGCGGATAGGGCCAATGTCCACCTCTCACTTAAGTATAGGGTGTGTGTTTTTGCACGTAACATTTTATGGGTCAAAGCATTTTTTCCCATAGTGACGGAACGGTTAAAGGAACTATGCCCAATTTACCCTGATAAGATTATGTTTTGATGTCGATTTTTTAGATGATTGGATTAAGAGGTATGCCATTGAAATGGCACTGAAAATGTGTTCAAAGTTACAAGAACGCCCCAGAGGCTTTTCAGAAGATTGTAATTCTAAAAAAAACCGGCCAAGTGCGTGTCGTACCACGCACAATGAAGGGTTCCGTAGTTGGGATGAATTTATCCCAAAAACAAACTTAACATTGTAGTTAAAAAGCATGTTCTCCCATACATCGATATACGTCGCGGTCAATTCTCCAACTGCAAATTTAAGTCGACTATTACTCGTTATCGTTAACTTGTAAAGCCTACTTAGTTGTGATAGTTTTCCTTTTAATTTCATTATATATACTACTGCCATGATTTTTTTCATATATTCTAAAACAACCATTTAGCTGGCAGGAGGGGGACACTTGACTCTAACAAAAAGTTGCACTTTAAAACTTAATATTACGCAAACGGAGCCCGAAAAATGGTTTACACAGACTCGCAATATTTTTGAACGGCCTATTCAACGATACCCCATACCATGGGATGGACGAGAAAAATATATCATCCCCACTTCACGTGCAAGAGAGGTACCAAAAAAATTTTTTTTATATATTTTATTTTACCACTTGTCGGCGTGATTTATGCCCATGCTAAATTACATCTTTCTAGTAGGTAATAAGAGTATCTGCGCTAAGCTGGGGACAGACAGACGGACATGGCGAAACTATAAGGGTTCCTTGTTGGCTACGGAACCCTAAAAATGAGCCGTAGTTTGATATCTAGAGACCTTACCCTGCAAGGCAGATAAATCTTTGAAAAACTGGAGTCCAAGACATACACACATTGTAGTTTCATGGCAAAATCTCAAGTAAATGGTCTTTATAGAGGTTTCGTTAAAAATATTCACCCTGTACAAGGTTTGATAGTAGCGTAGGGCACCGATAATGGACGCTTATCGTTATCTCGGTTATCAGATCAGACTGGGGCGTTCCTATTTTGCATTACGATGTTAAAAGCCAACACAAATGATCAAGTGGACTATTTTGAGCATTGAGAATGTAACTTTATTCAATTTTATGCACAGTAGGACTTATTTCTAACAACATTCTTTTTTGAAATCATCCAAATTGTTATAATGTCAAGATTCCATCATGTGACTGATTGGTAATACTTACAAAATATTGTCAAACTTGCTACCTAGGTACTTTGCTGATGTTGCTCATGTACTAACTGCTAAAATACAACAAACAAGATCGATCATTGCTTTATTCATCAACAAACAGAAATATGGTCACTGGTGTCAACTGTGATGTGATAATAGAAAATTACGTTGACGAAATGTTTCTTACCTAGGACTTTGTACTTTGATGGAACTGCAAAAACGGCACCGTAAGAAAAGTCCCGAAGTTTGAATGTGTGCTCGGTTGATGGCAATACATAATCAGCCTATAATGTTCCCACTGCTGGGACACAGGCCTCCTCTCTCCGAGAGGGAGTGGGCTGTAAATCTACCACGCGGGCCCAGTGCGGGTTGGTAGATTGATTTTTTTTGGTACTAGGACATGCCGGTTTCCTCATGATGTTTTCCTTCACCGTTTTGAGAGCAGTGGTGATGAAATTATTTACACAAAGTAAAGCGCCTGCCTGGGTCCGAACCACAACGACCTACAACTCGTAAGTCAGGGACGTTCCCACTGGGCCACCACTGCTCACCGATGGCAATACGCTCGCTCTCTATTACGTGGGACTTAGACATAACTGGCGAAATGTAATGTCTCTGCCTAACCCTTCGGGGAAGGCAGGCGTGATGCTATGTTAAGTTAATTTTATGTAGGAAAAGTTACTGTGCCGTCTTTTGCGACTCACGCAGGTGCAGCTTCGACACGTCTTCTTTCATCACAATTTACTCAAGAATTGCGTTAACAGCTGTAATACTATTTAATCTTCAAGCCGCTTAGAATTATCTCTACGCTCTAGGAGAAAACGTCTGTGTAGATAAATAATGACAGCTATCCATTTTCTCTCAAATGATTATTTCAAATTGCATAGTAAAACTAGCTGCTTTTACGAACTACCTCGTTTTTTTTAATGTATGTTAACTGCGGTATTTACAATTACAATATATTTATTAGTATTGTTAGGAATATATGCCTCCGATTGGCAAAGATTTTGAGAAGATTTTTAAGTATGTTGCGTCCTGTAAGAAATATTTATATTCCCTAAGTAGGTGCTATATACGGGCGCGTAAAGCATTTAATTTTTATAAGACCTACAAATATTAACATTGTGATATGTTAGGTTGCAAAACGATTAACGAGATTTTTTATTACCCTGGCTTTTTCATTTGTTTTTAGGAGTTTTCTTTTACTTAAGGAACAGTGAACAATAATCCGGTTTCAATAACTAAACTTACATACATCTCTTTTTTGTGTTTCATTTGCACATCTTCCTAATAAAAAAGTCTATTATCAATAAATCGTGTGTGAAATTCATGAACACGTGTGAGCTCGCGACTCGTTTGTTATAAAAGAATAATTAATGACCGTGTGAGTTGAGCTTGATTGAAGGTTAGTTACTAGTTGTAGGCTTTTAGACCATAAAGCACTAGATTATTTGAATAAATACACGTTCAACAAGGCAACGGTCTTGTTTGAGAATGTTTGTTGTACCAAATAAAGTGATTAATGTATGTTGTATTTTGCAACAACTGCAATAATGTTTATAGTATTGTAACTACGCGATGATTGAATGATATCAATCTATTTATAAATTTGTGCTCAGGTATATGACTAATTCGGTTTTCTTTAGTTTCTCAAGAAGCAGATACGGATAATTATTGTTTTTCAGAAGCACATTAAAATAATACTTTAATCATATAGAAATGAGTTTGTAAGGCATCAGATAGTAAAAACTGAACTACATCATGAAAATCGCCTTTCAATGTTACTATAGATATTCGTGTTTGCCAAATCAACATAACCGTTTTTCTCTTTATTCATTCTAACTGGATCCAAGTAGCTATTCATGCTGTAATGTCGCATGAAGTAACTGAATTATGCGTTCCAATGACCGGCCGCCAACTGTCCAGTATTGTTCAAACGCACTTTCTTTGTGTTCATAGATTAAAGATTTCATAATGCATTGTTGCAGATGGCACTTTCCTTTTCAGCGCTACTCATTAAGCGTTACGTGCGTAATTGATAGCCGTACTTTCTCTTGTTATCTTTATTTGTTCTGAGTCTGACACATACGTCTGAAGAAAATCTTCGCTGTGAAGATTTATTTATTTTCTCTTTCGTGTTATTTGTATTTGACGAAGATATTCGCAATTTTTACTTTATTTTATGAGTGTTTATAATATAATAACTTCACGTATTAAAAATGTATTATTTTACTTTCCAGGTGGAAGGTGCGTCGAGGAGTAGAAGGTTGCAAAAATCATCAGCTTCAGATGGCAATAGTGTAGCCAGTTCTGATCAATCGGAAACCGTGCAGCCTACATTCAGGCCTAGGAGCAGTAGGACACGAGAAGAAACTCCTCCGAAAGAAAGAGATGTCGTCCGAACAAGGACAAGAACTAGGCCTGAGGTTGTTCCAACCCCTGAACAACCTCAAGCTCCAAGTGCAAACAACGAACGATTTGATTCGAGAAGAACTCGAACGCGCAGTCAACCAGCTAACACTGAATCTACTAACAAGGATGCTTCATTAACAAGACAACCTGTCACCCGGACCAGGTCGAGAGTCGCCAGCAGAAGACCTAATTCAACTTCTCCGCCTACTCAAGCGCCTGTTGACTTGACTTCTCCAAATATCGATGAAAGCAGACAAGAAGTAATCAATTCTAACCTAGATGATATAACGAAAATACCTAAAGAAGACACTGCCACAACAACGCAATTTAGACGTAGAAGCTCTGTAGCTTCAACAACTGAGAGTGTGGCAACGAAAAGATCGCGTGGGCGTGGCAATACTCGTGCTGAAGCCAGGTCATTAGATCTGGCCGTATCGGGAACAACCAACACTTTAACTGCAGCCGAGAAAGCACCCACTACGGCAAGAATCGCCCAATCAGCTGACTTGAGGAATTCAAGGAAATTGAGATACAAAACTAGGCCTTCAGAAACCGACACGAATTTAACAGGTGAAGGACTCGTTACAGCTAACGAAGTAATAAAGTCTAGTCAGAACAAAGAGAGTATTACTAGTCAAGCAGAATATCAATCTGCCGCTCCAACCGTCGTTGAAACTATTGTTCAACAGAGCACAGAGCCAAACAAAGCAAAAACAACAACGTTGAAAGTGACGAAGGTTGTACGACGTCCAGTAAGAGGGAAGATGAACTTTAGACCAACTGTGTCTCTGCCTAAAACGCGTGTTTCAGATGAGATAGCTGAAGATGATAACTATCCAGCGAGTTTCAAGGCTTTAATACAAGCTAAGAATGCATCGGTGAGTAGAATTAATATTTGATTAGATAACTGTTCAGCTAACAACAACAATTTGAATGACTACGCAGTGACTTGAACACTAAACTGCAGCCACAATTAGTTTCGTCGTAAAAATTAATAATTAATTTTCAGACACAAGTGAGCTCTCCAACAGCCGAGAGTTTGTCACCGAAAGCATCTCAAAAAGTTTACAAAACTTACTCTGCATCATCACAGTCTACACAAACAGGGCCAGGCACAAACAAATACTCAAGGGTAAAAATATATTTTAGGGTACTAAAAGGGGAACATGCCTTATACTATTTTATGGATTACTTATTTATCTAATTCATTAAAGATTCAGTCTGCTTTTCCTATGACATTTTGTTTTTAAATTGTGCAATATTGTTAATAATATTGTTTTTGAAATATTATCAAATACTTTAACATTATTCCATTCACTTGTAACACACTCACAATCACAACTTATTTCAAACACACATTAAATTTGTTCAAACAATAATTGTGTGTCGCTGATTTGTTGTGCTAATTCATTACGCTAAACTTATATCTGTTAATTATAAAAATTACAGTTTCGCAACAAACAAACTATAGCAGAGGAGTCAAAAAACGAAAACAAAGAAGAAAGTAAAATATCTGAAACAACTGTAGCACCAGAGGTGTCAAAACCTAGGAATTCTGAGTACAAGCCTCGAGGGAATTATTCTGCTAGGACTAGGAAATCCACCCTAACTCCATCTTTAACAGCTACCACTGCTTCAGGTCAAAGTACCGAGAAACCAATATTCAAGTACAACAGAAAATTTAAAGCACCCAGCACTGAATCACCAAAAACTGAAACTATTAAAAGCAAATCAGTTGAACCTAGTAACACGTTAAAAAAACCGTTCGTTCGACCTCCAGTTTATTCTAGAAAATTTAAAGGAAAATCCGCAAGTGACGCTGAAACTTCATCTACAGAAAGTGCAAAAAGTGAAAACGCAGTAAATACTCCACAAAGAACTGTACTGCCTCGGACTTCTTATTATTCAAGATTGAGAAACAATGTCAAAAGCAATGTCAAAAATGACACGACATCTACAACGGAATCCTTTAAAGAGGTCAACTCCGAAACTGTAACAAAGAAGTCAGAGGAAACAGTCGACACTCCACTTGTCTTCGCTTTACTGAACAATTCCGAAGATGGAGAAGCTGTTAGGATCGATATGCAACCAGAAAATAATGATAACCATATGTTTTTAGTATCTGTCACTAGTAAGGAGTCTTTGGAGAATAATACAAGCAATGACGTAACCAACATGGCGGAAGAATCGGAAAACATGCCTGTGGTGAATGTTTCTCCAACAATTTCATCAAGATTAGACAGTGACAAATACAAATATCACGCAATTTACAAAGACCAAAATTCAACTAATGATACTGAAAAAGAAAGAGGGTCATCAACTGTGTTCCCTCCCGTTCGAAATCTACAAACAAGAAAGTATGGACGTAATCGTAGCAAATCTAAAGATGCTAACTCAGATATTACAGCAACTACTTCTAAGCCCCGAGAAAGGAGTATAAGGAAATTCAGCGAATCCTTCTCTAAAACGACGGAGGCCTCAAACAATGGGGTAAGTACTTGACACTTTTTTCTTTCACTCAGTTCACCAAAATGTTTCTGATGTATTTCATTGTTATTACGAAACTTTACAGATAATGCCTGAACCAGATAAATCTAAGAGTAGGTTCAGTTCTAAATACAGAGCTTCGTATCTTGATAAACCGTTTTACAAACCCACTGTACCTACCATTACACCATCAACTGTAAGTAACATGATATAAAAATTAACACCATACCATGCTACAATTTTTTTTTCAAAATTACAACCCCACTAACAATTTGATCTGAACTCTACAATTGTAATGTAACGCAAAGCCCCTTTATTGAATTGGCGTTAAGATGTCATATGTCACATTTATTTTAATTATAATATATTATATCGTTGCACTTGATAATAATATAATCATCATCATCTTTACAAATTGGAGTTATTACTGATTGTTGTTGTTGTTTATGATTAGAATATCATAGGAATCTTTTGAATTACTAATAGTTTTATAGCCTAAATTACAATCAGCAGTTACTCCATTCCAGATTGGCATTTAACTTTACAATCATTTTAGAATCAATTGGTATGAAACGTGTCATTTTAACATTAATGAGAAATTTCTTATTGCTAAAGGCTTGGCTGAAATTCTACGTCACTGACCACCTGTTGACAAAGTCTGTAGAAGAGCCTAATTGGTTCGAAGGAGACATATACACTACCGAGTCGATGTCAAGACTGAACAACACAACGCCATACTTTCATGAATCATCCATTGAACTGGTTAATGGAATCATTTAGTTAACATACATCATTGTCACGATCATTGCTCATCTTATTCACCCTGTTGTAAATGGATATGATTTAGTTTTAAAGAGATATATTAGGTAGTAATAGCATTTATATTGTTTTGGTAAAGTTAAGTTCATAGTAGTAAACATATTTTATTATTTTATTGAGTTAATCTCTTTAAGGCAAGATTTTACTTACATCCACAAGTTTCTGCGTTAAAATGTTCTTTATACCGCACGAATTTTGAAAGCATTTAACTTGACGCAAAAACTTAACAAACTAATGTACGTACATGTAGAATAGCATTCACTAACATACTATTAATATAAGACATTAAATATTGTATACATATTACATCTTGTTTTAATACATAACGTCATCTATGGCTAACTTTCATTTAACGCTTTCTTCTAAACATATCTAACTATTATCTTAATTCCAAAATAAATAAAGAGGCTTTGGTCTTTGCACGAGTTCCTACTACTCGGGATTACCATTCCCTGCAACAATTTCTTTTCAAACCACTTGAACATTTTATACACAAAAACGTCTTTTTTTCTGTTTATATGGGTGAGATTACTTCTTATTTCAGGTAGAGGGAGAAGAGATACAATTAGGGCCAGACCTGAACGCTATTTCCTTTACTCAGACACGAAGGACATTGTCCTCGGCAGACTTGAGACTGTCCGAGAGTCTGGTGAAGCCGTCACACGTGATGAACGTTGAGGCATCACATCACTCGCCGTCAGTCACAGTATCTATATTCGATGCTCTAGCTGATATACTCACGTCCACACCCAGACCACGAATTTCGTCAACAACCGAAGTAACGAAAATACAAAACCTTAATACTGACGTTAAACAAGTACTCAATGGCGTGAGTAGCAACATTAATGTAAATAGTGTCCAAGACTTAGCGGGTCAGGACACATTTATGTCAACCAACGCCGATGTAAGCACTACTACTAAATCTGTACAGCCCACTGTTCAAGCTACACCAAATGTGATTAACAGTATTTTGGTCGGGGGAACTGTTACACAGTCACTAAACACAGAAGACGGAAAAATCACTCCTGAGAATACACCACAACCTCCTATTCCTACTCCCACTACTCCCGTTTCCGCAAGGAGACCATTCGCTATCAGAGTATTATACTCTGATATAGAACCACCAAAAGACAAATCCACGACTGCATCTACACCAACTCAGGGATCGACTGACAGCCCGAAAATGGTATATAACACTGTGTCTGATCTTTTGTTGTCCAATAACAATTTAGTATCTTCTGAACTAACTAGCATGTTGTCAAATAACATTATAAATATAATAGAAAATATGGATGAGAACAGTAGATCGAAACTAAAGAGTTTAGATATGGCTAAAGTATTAAGAAGTTTGATCCCCAGAGCTTTAGGTGGACTTGCGACTGTACTTGACAATGCTGATTCCATCCCAAACACAACACCTTACAGTTTGGAGGATATTAGGGATACTGAAAATATTGATATCGACGGTATAGAATCCAATAATGCCCTCCAAAATGTAGGTACTAGCAGTAATGTAAATATCACTGTAGATAATAGAAATGTACCCATTAGTATCATACAGACTCCTGCTAATGTAAATACTCCTGTTACACCGGAAGCCGTAGAGAGCACAAGGTCTGTATCTAGTAGCCAGGCGACGACAGCTGCAACTCTAACTACAGGTGCTAGCTCTGAACGACCTAGTTCTGCAGCTACACCAAACGCAACACCGACTATAGCAACAGCTACGTCATCTGTCTTCTTAGAAACGGACTCGGTAAATGTAGATATTATTGGTAACAGTGACTCTACTAACAAGATTGTTCCAGTTCCCCTACCATTTTTCACAAACTTCCAAAGTGTAGATTTCTCTTCCGATGAATCTGATAATCTTGTTAGCAGTTCAACATCACCTATTTTGAAATCCTTATCCTTGGTATCCTCGTCAGTATCACCACCACGTGATATTGATGATATTCAGGATCCTAGTCAAATATCTCGATTGCAATTATGGGTACTATCAAAGAAAGCTAGAGTGTTAAAGATGATTGAAGATATAATACGACAGCACAATGAAGAGTTAGCAACAGTACCACCATTGACTGACTTAGTGAGCCCATCAGGCAATATCAATTTGTCTGAACGTTTGACTAACATTATGAACACTATGATCACCTCGACTGAATCTTTGACAACTCGTGATATTGAACCTACTACTCCTATGACTCCCCCATCCTTTGTTGTAAATCCCCTATACACCAATGTGCTGGAAATTACTACGAGCGGTAATCCCGCAACGGGTCTCACAACAATGGCAATGTCGTCAGATACAGTAACAACAGGTATTGTGCCATCTACTACTGAGACCGTTTCAATATCTTCTCGTTTGGGTTCCACCGAAGCAACCAGTGGCACAACGGGTTCATCTTCTGTCACTACGACAGTTACTACCCAATCTAGTGAAACGGTCAATGATATAACAAGTACGACTCCTACACCTACTACGGATGGTCAACAAATTGAAATATTAAATCGTTTCCAAGAGAGTGTTATTACAACTACAATAGCTGCTAATACAGAAACAATGGAAACTACAACAGATGCAGCTAACACCGAGACAACAACACAACTAAATATCGAAATGACTACTGTTGACATAGACTCCACTACAACTACCGACGCTTCAGACAGCAACACTACACAAACAACAGTTAGTACTCTGAGTGTTGGATCACCAACCATTCCGAAAAAAGATTATGTTATATTCGGAATATTACCTAATAATACAGTGGTACGTAAAAATCCTAACGAGGACATATTGGAATCATTAACAGAGGCGAGCCCATATATCGTTTACGGTGTACTACCCAATAACACAGTAATACGTAAATTCCCGAACGGGACTAGAGTGCCACGTGTCATGCAAAAAATTGACATACTACCAATCAGTCCGTGGAGTCTAAGAAATCCATACAGCCCCATCCATAATAATCCGGCCATTGTCAGACCGCAGCCTAACCCCATCCGAGATTCCACTAATACTGTGACATCCACAGACACATCAAATAACGGAACGGAAAGATTAACCAACGACACTGTAAATAACCAACAATCGATGGTATTGACTTTATGTTATTTAGCTTAAACGCTCCGCTTGGTGCTTTGTATCTCACTGGCAGCGCATTGTCTCTGGAGCGGCCGGCGCATGCGGAACGGACTTCGGGATTTTTGTAAGCTCTGCATGCCTCTAGCACGATAACCGCTTCTAATAACAACGCAAGGCGGTAACATTTTATTTCGTAATTGCAGATTACTTCATCGGCACTTAATATTAAAAGCAGTAACGGTATAAAAACTACCACAATTATGCCAGAAAAAAGCACTGCCTCGCATGTATTGAGTTTACGCACAACTACAATGCTACCTTCTATTGATGAGATTCTGCTTAATAGTATATCTTCGGCCGCTAAACAGGAGATGGTCATATCAGAAATGACGAGCTCTACTCGCGAACCAAGAATATTAACACTGGATATTGATCCGGAGGTATAATTATATTATTTATATAAACGTTTCCTTATTTATATATCACTCTTTTATAATAACTGTGGTCACTAATAATCACTATAATATATCACACATTTTCTTAAGCAAACATAACACTTGGACTTGGTTTAATAAAGTAGTGTGTTGAATTTATTTTATTTGGAAAGGTAAGTGGTAAAGGGTTTCATAATTAGTTATTTTGCAATAAAATCGATACAGCTGTTGTAACTTTCACAGAATAATGTGATGGCAAAATATTAACATGAACAAAAACAATTATTACAGACGAAAGAAATACGAACGGAAAAGCCAGGCGAAGGTGGTGGAGGTGCTGTATTTAAATTTATACCGATAGATGAGGTAACGGTACAACAACAAAATTCAAACGTACAGAGACTGGCTTCTACGAAAGCAACACCGTCAAATTCCGTACAATCTGAGATGCAGACAATGTCCACATCAACAGTGACTGAGATGAGTACGCAGACAACACAGTTAGAAACACAGGAAACAACTGCGAATGTCGCAACGACAACAACTCAGGGAACAACGAGTGTTGTTCCTGAAACAACAGTGGTGTCGTCTGCATTCACAAATGCTCCAGTAACTATGGCGGCAACAACAAACCAGCCGACTACTCTACCGCCTACGACTACCACTACGCCTGCTCCTACGATTACAACTACGGAGCCTACTACCACAACAACGACGACAACAACAACACAAGTGCCAACAACTACAATGATAGTGCCTACAACAACAACAACTACTACGACTACTACCACTCCAGCTCCAACAACTACAACTACAGTAGTTCCAACAACGACAACACAAGTGCTCACGACAGCACAAGCAACCACCATAGTTCAATCCACTACTATTAGTATCGAAGAGGAGCTAAAGAGATATCGAGAAGACGTGCAATTACTTCAAACATTATTGCAAGCCACGGGCCGCAATCCAAAGACTTTAAATGTAAACCCTAATCCGCTGTTGTTGGGAGATCTAACTACTACTCTTAGACCGACTACAACTACAGCAGCACCAACTGCAACTACAGCACCAACTACAACTCAAACCACTGATCCAGTGAAGTTATTGCAGATGTTATTTACAAATCAAAACAACCCAACAACATTATCTATACCAAATATCGGTGGAAATATAAGAGTAACGACTGGACAGCAAGGAACTACAACAGTACGGTCTATAGAAGAAGATATCAAACAATTTGAGGAGGATACTAAATTATTACAGGCGCTATTACAAGCAACGGGTCAAAATCCTGCTTCCCTAAATATACCCTCATTAGATAGTCTAACAACTAATAGAGTTCCTACCACAACACAAACAACTACTCTACCAACAACTACAGCTAGACCAATAACAACTACGCCAACAATTACTACCACTACTACAACAACAGCTAGGCCAACAACGACTTCAAACAAACCAACAACAACAAATAGGCCATCAACAACACAGACAATCGAAGACGACCTTAAACAATTCCAAGAGGATACGAAACTTTTACAGGCTCTGTTACAGGCGACTGGTCAAAATGCAAACGCTTTGAGCATCCCAGTCATTTCTGGTGTTACTTCCAACGTGAGGATAGCTTCTAACCCTCAAACAACGTCAATAGAGTCAAACCCAACAACTCCATTAAATGTTAGGCCCGTCTTTACAACAACTAATGGGCCACTATTTAAGACCTTTGCTCCTAGAACTCTTACCACTACGTTACAGCCTGTGACTGATGTTGGAATTTCCACGACTTTCACACCTTTCAACCGGGGAAGACAGCCAACGACAACAATAAGGAGCGCCCCAACAACACTGACTGGTCGACGTGCTCAATTCACTGGATTCACTTCAACAACAGAAATGCCCAGTTCTTCTACCTTCTCCGTTAAAGAGGATTTGGCTTTCTTGAATAACTTGGTAAGTTGCAATATTTACCATATAACAGATTTTAAGCATAACTATTATATTTGTGCTAATGTAATTATTATAGTCTGCTTAAAAATCGTTCTTCAACTGAATATGTCGAACAGATTCACTAGTATCTTCTAATTATGTGGTGTGTACGACTTTTTCGTTTTTCCTCGTCAAAAGCGCCTTATACTTAAGTCACGAACAGTAATAACACTCAAAGTTTAAAATTCATATCTTGATATGAGCACTATGCAAAGTTGCAAAGAGAAAATTAATTTTATAATGGTAACTATTGACCGATTTCTATTTTCCAGAAAACTGTGCTGAAAACAAACCCTAGTAACGAAGACCCTGAGGCGGCTCTCGCCAATCGTATCATAGCGCTAGCTGTAGAAAGGAGCCTCACTGAGATACAAACTGGCACCGGTGAAACTGTCCGTACAGGGAAAAATATAGCTGTCAGTGGAAACGAATTGATACCTTCAACTAATAGACCAGCAACCACAACTTCAACTCGACCAACTACTACCACGCCCATTCCAACAACAACAACACCACGACCAACAACAACTACACAAAGACCAACAACTACACAGAGACCAACAACAACTGTCAATGGAAAATCTATTGAAGATGATATCAGACAGTTCCAAGAAGATACTAAGCTACTACAAGCATTACTAAAAGCCACAGGACAAGACCCATCCAAACTCAATTTACCCACACTACCTGACCTAAATGTGAGTCCTAAACTGCCAAATGGTGTCAATGATGATTTGAAACTGCTCGCAAATCTACTAGCTTCGCCATCACCGTTGAACGAACCTTTCGATCCGCTAACGCCGAAGCCTTCTATTAACATTAACGTTAAGGAAGTTATAAATACCGCACCTACGACAGCTTTGCCTTATGGTGCAAAAATAGCTGTTAAGGAGAATCTCAAAAGTGAACAGGATGATGAGAAGTTGTTACAAACTTTGATCAAATTGCAGGGCGCACAGGAGACTACGACACAAAGGAGTAAACTCACTATCACAGGTAAGACTTCACAAATATTTTTTTAGGATAATAGGCTAATATTTCCCTCATTGTCGTGATAGTCGATAGT
This sequence comes from Tiliacea citrago, assembly GCA_963921375.1. Lineage (NCBI taxonomy): Eukaryota > Metazoa > Arthropoda > Insecta > Lepidoptera > Noctuidae > Tiliacea > Tiliacea citrago. The sequence continues at coordinate 5,330,610 of OY992788.1, read as the reverse complement.
AAATATCAAATAAAATTGCAACCTATAATCCGTTAGTTTAGATTGTTAAATATTAACTAAAATAGTAAAATAAAATAGTAAACAAAATTAAATAAAATAGTAAACAAAAAAAAACCACGTGACGAGAGAGCTGTCAAGTAACCAACTAAAAGTAATACCTGTCACTTCAGTTGTCATGCTACGTCACAGTTGTACTCTTCAATTTAACAACGTTATAATTCGTTGACGTTTAGAGAACCTGTCTTTTTGGGCTCTTTACAATAGACAGATTACAAAATAATATTATAGTATTATTATAAATCGAACAAAAAAAAATGTGCTCAAGCAGTTACATCTACGACGAGTAGTTTAAGAATAAATGATAAAGTTTAACATTCATTAAAACTATCGAAAAAATTAAAAATATATTTAATTTAGTAAAGTTAAGTTAACGTATTTAAAAAAAATAAAGTGTCATGTATAAAAACCCTTTTTATGATTTGTTTACCTTTATTTAATTACCTAAACCAATGGAGTATAGGTAAAACATAACTTTAAAGTAAATACAGTAAATTAATTTTAGTGCTCGTTTTAGTTTAATTTTGAAATTGACTAGCTTAGACTTTTAATTGACTGGCTTAGCTTAGCTTATATGTTCTATTAAAACAAATAATATTTTGAAAGATCTTATTTAAAATGTTTCAGGACAATCTTCGGACGAGGCCCTACAGAAACTGATTATGCAGACACAATCGACGGGCATGGTGTCTGAAGCGACGCGAGCGCCTATATCTTTGAGCACCGAATTCGGCAAGAGCAACGACGCGTTGCTCGCAGCTTTGCTGAAGGACCAAGGGTTCGGTCCCACCACGGCAAGTTCTTTGGATGAGCAACTCCGACTCGCCGTTAGTCTAACTTTTCTTACTTCTCCTAAAACATTGGAAGAAACCTAATTTCTTTCAAAACCCATTTAACATCTTAAAACTTAACTTACTATTCACTGATGCAATCAACTCGTAACTTCACTCCGCTTACTGCACCATTATCTCGATATCTCTCATCTATCTCTTCATATTATTTCATTGCCTCTATTTCAGTATGTATCTATAATCCATTAGGAACTCTAGAATTAACTGTAACCTCGTAGGCTTTACTCAACCAAGTGGTAGTGACGCCGAAGACAAGGCGGACGACAACGCCGCCACCGACGCAGCCACCGCCAGCGCAGCGGAGGCCGATCTTGGATGGATTGGCCTGGCTCTGGCAGCAGTGGAGCGATACGGCTCCAGGGTCAAGAGGAGCCGGAGCACCAAGGCCTAATAAAAGGCCTGAGCCTGCGCCATCAGTCAGGCCTGCCCCATCAGTAGCGTCAGCCAGTCAGTCGACGAGCAACAGGGTCAACTGGTTTGGCTCTGGGCCGTTCGTTGGCAACGCTGATGATAGACCAACAAATAGAGTGGGTTTCGCGTCGTTATTACTTAAACTTTGTGATTGGGGATGAGGTGTTGGGAACAGACTTTAGATTAAATATGTAGAATTATTCAACGGAATTATTTACAAAATATTTCGCTATCTTATTAGTAACTTGTTCCTATTTAATCTAAGTCTGTCGTTGTATAGATTTTTGTATAGTAATGGAGGTCGGGTGAGATGTACATAGTGAGACATGAATTAAGATAATTTTAATTTTTTTCTTAGATTTTCTTGTGTAATATTTTTGTTTTTCTTAGTTTAATTATTTATTAAACATTGGCTTCATTGGCTTGTACATAAACATTGTGCCGTTAAGCAGCGCGTTTTTTTGTATAATAAATTGTTTTTAATTTATGTGTGTTTGTAAGTGTTGTATTTAGTGTTAATATTATATTTTTCCCATCCAAAGTTCACCCTATTAGTACACCAGTTGTATATAACAAAATTTTACCGAAATTGACTAGACTTTACAAAACTAACAAAGCATGGAATGAATACCACATGTTTTAATATTAGTTATTCAAAATTCTTAAAACAATATTTTAGTTCTTCATGCTAAAGTCTAGTTCAATTAATTCCTTCTTCCTTGGCGTCATCCATCGCCATTTAATATACTATTCCCCATAAAACATTTCCAAGGGATTTGGTAACATTGAACCTGACATGAATGAGTAATGATACCTTTGTAGAGATAGTACATGTAGTGTTAATAATATTAATATACTCAGTTGACTATACATAACAATGGCCTATTGAATGTGTAGATATTTATTAATAAATTGATAAAAAAGTGTTACATAACAAGTGTTTGTGCAGTGTAACATATTCGTTTGGTGAGTAAAACAATACGATTGGCTTTGAAAATAACAAAATTTTAATTCTTCTAAATACCAATAATTCTGCTGGATGCCTGCCTATTAAAATTACTGATGATTTTAATATCTAACTATGGAACCTTTGTACACTATACCTTTTTGTAAAGTTTTATGACTGTTGTGATTTTTGACCCTTCTATGTTGTGTACAGTGTTAAATAGATTTAATATCAATTTATGTTCAGCATGTTTTGACTAACATTTCACTTACCTACACTTTTCCTTTATCCTTTGTAGTATATCTTTGTATATATATTTGTAGATATCTGTGTATACTTGATCTATGTGTACTTATATGTATATAAAACAGTGGTTAGTAGTATGTCCTTCATAATATGTCTTGTACTCAATTCTTTTTGTCCTTACTCTGTCATATTTTATTTTCCACTTCACTATTTCAGTCACTTCCGTAATTTTCACAATCACACAAAGCACTTGTCTATTTAAGTTCACATTGTATGTTTGTATGAAGTTTTTTTTTAAATTATAATCTTTAAATATTCCTTTAAGATATTTACAAAATTCATATTCTGATGGCCACTTCAGAAAATAAAATATCAAACATATTGTAAACCGAAAATAGTGTCGTAATTCGAGATACAGTATTTATGGCAACGAACAATCTATAAACTCCCTTCAACGGTATTTTGGAAGTAGATGAAAAATTTGAATACTTCAAAGATATTATCAAAAAAAATCTTCAAACAAAACATACACCACACCAGCACAGCTCACTGCCTCAGCGTTACCATAAATGCTTTTACCATCTTCATCGTACGTGCTAATATCTAATAGCGATGACTTACACCTAGATACCTCTGGAGCCTCCAAGGGCTGTGATGTCAGAGCAGGCACCTGGTCGAGGGCAACTCGTGTCAGCTGCCATTAATGTTACCAGGGCCTTCTCACAGTTCTTAGGAGCTGCGATACAGGTAAACATTATATTTAAGCTGAGTATCTTGTATTAAAACTGGAATACCTGTGTTTGGTGTTAATCGTATGTCGTATTATAACCGAATGTCGTATGTACAAATTTTGTCATATTTAGTGTTAAATAATAATAAGTAATTGTTCTAGTGTTTGCAATATTGTGTCGTGTTTCCAAAATTAATTTTGTAAATGTTTGAAGATAATTTTCAGCACAAGGATTTGTATTGAAGATTTATGTAAGTTGTAACTAATTGCGTAAGTGTCATAATAATTTTCATAACGGCCATTAAATAATATTTCTACATAAATAATAACATTATAATGAAACATTTAAAATCATTTTCATGACTTCATCGTAATCGATTAATGATTAATATTTCAACGACTATTAAGTTAAATTTTTAATTAGGTGATTAACAATTTTTTTTGGAAATTCTGATCATTTGACCAAAAAAAAAAAAAAAATAATAATAGAACACATTCTCTGATCGTTAAATGTCAAATAAAGGTCTGGTTTTTTTAATAAACTTATTGTTTGCCATCTCATTGACTGCCTCTTTGGTCTAGTGGTCGCAAGCGCTACTGCTGAGCATGGTGTCCTAGGTTCGATTCCCGGGTCGGGCAAAGTGGTATTGGGTTTTTTATCTGGAATTTCTCAGTAGCAGCACGGAGTCTGGATTTGTGCCAGGTTGATGGTAATAGGCTCACCTCTATTACATGGGACTTAAACATTATTGGCGAAATGTGGGTGTACTACAGGTACACCTCTGCCCAACCCTTCGGGGAAATAAGGCATAATGTTATGTTATTGTTTACTCAAACTCCTACTCATTTTTTCTTCTTGATTCCAGGGTGCCGCTCAAACCGTCCAGAGCGTGATCCGGGCCGGTCAGCGAGCTGCAACCGACGTCTACGTGAACGGTTCTGGCGGTGGTTCTGGGTAACCGCCGCACCGTTCACAAAGGACTCCAACGCGTTGGACCCGAAACTTTTACGAAAGTGTCATAGTATGCACTATGTGTTGCAAGTGCTCAAATGTAAATAGTCGGTTGTAAAGTTAGTAATTTCATAGCATTGATTTGAAAATTTTGTTCGATAAAGTCCTCTTATTATTAGGGATGCAAACGTATCGGGTAACTTACTGTTATGCACTTAATGCATTGTCGTATACCTGCAAAAGATAAAAAAAACATACGGTTTTCGGTCTTGTTTGGCCTGTTTAATCATATTATGTATGAAACGTGGCAGAAAATTGGCATTCAGATTTTTTTTAAATAATTTATCAGTTATAGAAAAAAATATATTAATAAAATATGTCAGTTATTCATGATATGTTTACTACAACTTCATCCCTTAAAAGTTCCTAAGCAGAGGTATTGAACGTTTTCAATCAATGTCTATGAATCAAAATCATAAGGACTTTTGTAATATACCTACCTTAATGTAATTTGGTGACAAATTGAGCAAGGACATCTATTAGGTTTGCAACCTAAACGTCTGAATCTAGACTTAGGCAAACAATGTGATGTTAGCACTACCTTAGTTTGTATTATTTAAAATTTTAATAATTATCTCTACATCTCTCTACTTAATGTTTTCATTTTATGACAAACGTATTTTTAATGTAAGATACCTAAATAATTTGAATTACAAGGTACATTACATAATGTTTTGTCACCTATGTTGAGATAATAATAAACAACAATATTAATCTCTTCGGTTTATTACGCTTAGCAAATATAGGGTTGAACTTGAGCTTTTACTTCTTTTCTTATATTTTTAAAGTTAAAAAGAACCTCTTGTTTGTGAAATATAAGTGTTTAAATTCTGTAAGTAAACTTTTGCAATTTCACTTAAAAATTGATAAAGAATACAATCGTTTCTGTAAATTGATAGATTTCACAATTTGGACAACAAATAATGACTAATATAAATTATTTAGAAAGGTGAAATTTTTCAAATCTATTATTGTGTGGAAATCATTTGTCGTATTGAGCATGACAGATTATTATCTAAAAATATTTGATACCTCGACGAATTTAGTTGTAAGACTCTCTGTAATCTTAAGCCTAACATGTGCCATTTGCACGTGCTTGATGTACTCGCTTCTACATTCTTCAGCTTTTATTTATTTATTTAAGACCATCTGTGTTTTACATTCGTGTTTGAATGTAATAAAGATTTGGGTTTCGTAGTCGGGTAATATTAGTAGTTTGGTTGGTTTTCGCTGAAATTATATTTATATTATAATAAAGTACCTAAGACGTGAAATAATAACATCTTTTGGAATATTTTTAAACGATTTTCATAAGAATTAAAAAGCTCTCTTTAACGTCGTTAATGAAAATAAAACGAAAAATTACAAAATATAGTTTGTATTTCTTTACCTGCTGAGTAAATATTTATACCGCAAATTTTAACAAAAATAAAATGTATGTCACAGAAATATGACTGACAATTTAATTATTTAAATTAATTGCTATAACTAAACTTACTAACGAACCTGACTTATAAAACTGGGGATGTTTTAATATGCGACAACCAAGCCGTTTAGCTTCTCACTGCCTTTAGTTTTAATAATTAATTTAAGTAAGGATCGGGTACTCTAGAATTAATGCTGCCTGCAGATTTTACAATTAACATCTAAAACCATATTAAAAAATACAAATACCTCGTATACCTACTACAGAATTGTCCATAGGAACATAAATAAGTGCACGTACGTATAGTGTGCTAAATACGTTCTATATGTTTATTGTCGTCTCTTTTTATTTAAAGTAAACTGACAAACACAGGCAATATTTATTGAGCGTTTTTTAATAACAAATTAGCCAAGAATTTTTTTCTGTTAATTGTAAAGTCTGGTGTTAAGTTCCGAATAATATATGTACCAATATTTTTATGATATAAAATTAACGGTCACTGCCAGTTATTTGACTCATTAATTTTAGCTTTGACAAAAAATTTATACAGTTGTAAAATATTTTTGTACTGAGAATTAAATCTTTGTAAGTAACTATGTCAGAATAGTAATAAATAGTTACTATTGTAACTAATAGACGTATTTTCTAAATCTTTTTTCTAATTTGCGTTGAGCTTTGACGCTAAATATTATTTAACAAATTATTAAATAATATGCCTTTAAAATAATGAGGGTTTCATTATGAAATGTACAGTATGTATTTGTATATTTATGGACATCTTCGGGAGAGTAATAGGAAAATAAATTATTTTGTAAATTAACTTTATAGTTTCATTTTTATTTTTAACCGAATCCTGCTTATTCTTTCTGGAAAACATATGCTTTCTAACGGTACCACCAAATTACAAACTAAGTTTAAATTTTAACTTTAATTACAGCTCGTGGCCAAGTTTTAACAGCCGCACGGGTCGATCCATCAGGTTAAGCTAGCGCTTGCCGGGGTTGGTCCATGGATGGGTGGGGGTTTTACATACCGAGACTTACAGACCTCAAAAAGCACGTTAAGCTGTTGTTCCCGGCTGGTTATTCGTGGATCTTTGACAGTCGTTACGGGTCGTCAGAAGTCCGAAAGTCTGACAATCAGTCTTACCAAGGGTTATCATATTACCCAGTTACTGGGTTGTGGAGGTCAGATAGGCAGTCGCCCCATGTAAATTGGTACTGATATTCAGCTGCATCCGGTTAGACTGGAAGCCGACCCCAAAATAGTTGGGAAACGGCTAGGCAGATTGATTTTTGAATTACAGTAATAATATATTGACAGATAATTAAAAAAATCAAATTTCATGAGAATCATTTTTTTTATCGTTTTGTTTTTTATTGATCGATTGATTGAGATTAATTTTTGAATTATTAATTATAGAACAGGTTAATAGACATATAGCCATATTTTGTCAAGTAAATTCACATATCTTCTGGGTCCCTCCCCTCCATCTTATCTTACGTCTCACTTCCAATATCTATGTTCTTCACACGCTAAGAATCTGCGTTCTTCCAACAATCTTCTTCTACTCTGTCCTTCTCATACTTCTGACTTTGTTCATTCTTCCTTTCTTATTCAGTCCATTCTTCTCTGGAATGCGCTTCCTCTTGATATCAGGACGGCCACCAGTCGGTATGCATTTAAGCGGAAATTGCAGAGTTATTTTCAAAACCAATAGCGTAGTCATCTCAATTACCTCTTTTCCTTAAATTTGTATGTTTATATATAATTATAATGTAAGGATATTATTATAATAAATATGTGTATTATAAGTTTATAACCTATTTATGTACTTGTGCACCCATTTTATTTATAATTAGTTATGTTATATTTTTAATATTACCTATTAGTTTCTCTCAATCAGAGCACCCGCCATCTTATCTCTTCACCCCCCTTGGTTGACTGGTAGAGAATGCCTAAGACATTAAGTCCGCCTTTGTACCTTATTGTGTGCGAGAAGTTTAAATAAATAAATAGGTACCATTCTAATGGCGTATCTACTTATTTGAATCTGTTCCGTGTGGTGCCGGACGTAAAGAACGACACCCGTGTCGTAAAAGGCAATTAAGGAACTTACTAGAGAATGGGTAGCAGCGTTCTCTATGCATTTTAACACCATACTGCGATCGCCAACCCGCCTGCCAAGCGTGGCGATTATGACTCCTCCTTTTGGGGGAGGCCTATGTCCAGCAGTGGACTTCTTTCGGCTGAAATGATAATGATGAGGATTTATCTGAATTATTTATTACTAGCTGTTGCCCGCTACTTCGTCTGCGATCCAGGTTAAAAAGTAGCCTATTTACTTCTCCAGGCATACCTATGTGCGAAATTTGATCAACATCCAAAGACCCGTGTGAGCGTGAAAGCAACAAACTCACTTTCGCGTTTATAATGTTATAGTTAGGATTTAATCAGAATGTGCCTAAAGAACAAACATGCAACAACTACCGAACATGATGTTATTCATCGTAATTTAACAGGTGCTGGTGTTAAAATCAACTGCCTCAAACAGAACCTACTCACCACTTTTCAAAAGTATAAATGAGCAACAATGGTTTGTCGAAAAAAGAAGCTGAAGGCATCATTTTAAAAGGCAGCTGAGCAGACTGTGGACAATAATTGGTCCCCGGACAATTTGCAATCGTTTGCCTAGCCACCCGAGTCGCTTGCCTGAATTTCTATAGTTTAATCTTGATGATTATTATCACGGTTTGTGCACCATCTCTTCCTACCAATGTGTACGCCACGATATGCGGCTAAACATGTTAGAACTTTTCTGTATCTTTTATTAACTTGCATGCAATGTATCATGTACACCATGTTTAAACAAATAAAAATTTTCTTACTTACTAGCACTTCTATGTTCTATGTTAGAGGGTTTGGTTTCCGCACTTAGTCCTTCATGTGGACCTTTGTGCGTGGGCCATGGCGGCCGTCATTGGTTATTCCAACCAGCCCAACTCCCTCCAGAAGCTGATTAGGTCTCCTGGTCTGCTTAGGATATCTGTGAAGGATCTGGGTGACCCGAGGGTTTCTGTTCTGATCTGGGTGACGCCTGTGCATTTAAAGAGCACATGCGCAATGGTTTCTTCAGCCTCCATGGAAGCCCTGCACAGAGGACTGTCCGTTATGCCTATTGTGTGGTAGTATTTCTTCTGCTCAGCACTTTACAGTGACATGTTGCAGTCATAAAACTCACAGGAACCTAAACGAGTATTTGAATGGTATATACTCTACGTAGGTCTTTTCCAAATGCGTAATTACATTATTGAGTTATTTTCTATACTTAATGACAAAAAAAAAAACTTTGACATTATATTAAACAGTCTGCAAAGTCTGGATATTTTATGTTCTACTAATTATACTGACAGAGCTTTTAATCAATACGAAATTATTTTAAGCGCCTCAAAAATATCTACTTAGATAGCATGCCACGTGGCAAGAAAAGACTAATAAATATCCATAAAAAGCACATCTGTAACTTACATCTCAAGTAATGATATCGCTAATCAATTCAACCGTTCATCAAGCGCACAAACTAAAACAAGTTTCTATTATCATGATTAAATTTTAATGTTTTTCGACCTTGGCGTGAGTGACAGACGCCTATAGCAGCTTTTTGTGGACACCTGGCAAGTGGGGCTATTATTAGTTTTAAGGATCATTTACACAAAGTAAGTTTCGAGACTCATAGGCGAGAAACGCCAGGCGATTATCACACCCGTATAGAATCGCCAACTGACAGGGTCCGATAGGGCCAATGCCTGCCAGGGTTGCGAGTTTATCCGAAAGGGATATCGTGGTCCTGGCACACAGGCATCTGAAGAAACACGGGTGGGTTTTAGTCAGTAAAAGTCTGACACGCCCTCCCGCTCCACCCAGAGCGGGAGAAGTTATTTGATAATATCCCACCCCAAAAACAAAAAAAAAGCAATCACACGAAATTCTCGGATGATTTCGATTTGATACTAACTAGTATAAAAAAGTTACTAATAATAATAAATAGTAGAGATGAGTATTAGATTAGTAATAAAAAATAGTTTATTGAGTAACTACTCGATAAACTATTTTTTATTAACACGAAAACTTAGAATTTCGAGTTGAGATGATTTTCGCATTTTCACATGAAAGTATGGATTACTTTATGTCTCCTTTCGATAACCAATCGCCTGTTCGAGGCGAGAAGCTCAGCTCATGTAAATGAGCCATTATCCTACAAGGCTTACAAAACATACGGTAAAGAAATGGGCGCGGGCGCTAGTGTCCTGAATTTTAATGATCGTAGACTTGTTATGATTATGTAATTTGTATGTACAGGAGTGGTGCTTGTTCAAGTATATTGGTTAGGAGTAATGTACTGAGAACAGGCTTGATTTGTTGCTCTTGGATAAATGTGGTCAAATAGTCCAGCAGCCCGTAAAAGCGATTTCCTTCGTCGTCAAGAGACGTTGCTGGATGTTAACTGAAATAAATTTTAGGTAGGTATATAAGGTGCTAACAAATTAAGTACCAATATTTTAAGAGGTGTTACATTACATCAAAACAATTAACTTTAAATAGAAATTAAGAAAACTTTTTATATGATATTTTTGTTTTAATTTATTTTTATTTAACAAAATAAATAAATTAAAATTTCGCCAAAACATAATCATCCTGTGCTTTTAACTGACAAGACACACTTTCTGTCAAGTGAACATCGTCGTTAAGAGGTTTCATAAGATAATCAAAGAGCCCCTGTTAATAGATAGTCAACAATCCGTGACTAAGTCAGTCACGGATTGTTGACTATCTATTAACAGGGTGTTTTTACGCAGTAACGTTGTTTCCCTAATTATCTCCAAAAAGTAACATAAACTTTTCAATGTTTCATACTTAAGTCTACTCCTAGAGACGAGTACTATCAGCTCTATAAGTATTGGTACCTAATTTGTTAGCACCCTAAATAACCCTAGTCAAACAATTAAATACATTAATCTTTTATTGTTGTTGCAATTCATGAAACTAAATGAAAAAAAGTCGGTACGAAGGAAAATACCAATCAAGGATCAATGTCTTCATTTTTTTGGGACGGGAGCAAATGTTATTATTATTTCAGTTAATTCTAAACAGGGTGGCAGGGACATCGACACGCAGCCTGATACCATGGATTCAGTATCATACTTGACCCCCATGCGTTTAAAATTTTCGCCGAAAATTAAAAAAAACAGCTTTTTCCTACAGAATTGCAATACCGTCTCGGTCAAAATGTATGGAACAACGAATTTTTTTTTTAATCACCTACGAAAAATTTTAACGCAGGGGGCGTCAAGAATTATGTACTGACTCCATGGTAACAGGCTGCGCGTCGATGTCCCTACCACCCTGTATAAAATGAACTGAAATAATAATAACTTTTGCTCCCGTCCCAAAAAAATTAAGACATTGATCCTTGATTGGTCCTTTTCCCTCGTAGCGATTTTTTTTCTCATACCTGCGGCCTAAAAGCCTGATTCCTTATGTTTAAATAGGAATAATTAAGTGCCGCGATTATTATTAAATTGAAACCTATTTGCTACAAAGGGTTACTTTATAATAATATGAAATACGGGCGATAGTTTTTTGTTTGTCTCGCCAATTTAACCATATTTTTAACCATGGTATTAACCATGTGCTAAAGAGTCAAATTCACATAACTTTCTAAATGCGTAAAATATCTCGGTAAAGATATTGGAATGGTGTCAAGGTGAACACCGCTGGTAAGGAAAATGGTAAAATAATACCCAAAGATGTTATAAAATCACATTCTTACGTAAGAAACAGGCTCGCAGCATGGACCAATGTGTTACTTACACTTTTTCCTAAAGCAATTCTTGTAAATAATTTGTTTTGTATAAACATTGGGTTTTATTTTTTACCAATCAGTGTTTTATTTTTAATACGGAAAATGATGAAATGACAATATTTTAATTCAAATCTTTGTAGTACGACAACTATTCATATCTTAATTTGGTGTAAGGTGTTGTCAACATAGCTCGCAGAATAAGCAAGCTGAATTTACAATGGGCCGGTCATAATAGCCGTAGAACCGATGATCGTTGGGGTGAACGTGGTCGGGGCAAACGTAAGGAAGGACGCCCTGAGGCTAGGTGGTGCGACGATCTTCGAAGGGTGGCTGGTAGCAGCTGGATGAAGGTTGCCGAGAATTGAGTTGAATAGCGTGCAATTGGAGAGGCCTATGTCCAGCAGTGAACTGCTGTAGGCTGATGATGGTATCTTTAAATTGTTGGACTTTGATAGAGGCCTCGATCTTTGTGTTGGTTTCTTAAAGGTAGAAAACACTGGCTTAATTAAACTGACCTCAATAGAGAGTAAAAGGGGACTGAATAAAGTGCGTGTTAACCCATAAACTTAAACACAGTGATGCTGCTTGTCAGGAAAAATGGCTACCCTCCAGAGCCAGCGTCCATGTTGAGTTTTAACATCTTTTATAATTAATTCTACTACTTAGATACATATTTCTAATTAAATAATTTAAGGATTAATTTCTCGGTTCCTATTACATGCGACATGAACATACCTAACTGGGTGTACAGTACGCAGTAAGAGGTACCCACCTCTGCCTAACTCTCTGCTTCGGGGATTACAAGCGTGATGTTATTAATTTCATAATCCTTCAAAACGAGCCCATACCCCGGACTTCTAATACGGAAGATATTTTATTTACCTCTTCAAAATAATGATATAACCACTGACATTTTACGATCGGAAGTCAGATATAACTCTAAAGTCCCCCTGGGGGTACAGACGCATAGACAATTACCCCCAATGATCTGGTCTGGACTAGACACGTTATTTATGTACCACATTAGCCCACGCGATGTTGGTGACATTAGGCGAAATGGAGCAGAAGTAAGATGAAGTTTGTAATTTATATTTTTGTATGAGCTTGAGTAACTGTAAGTATCTGTTAGTTTTGGTTATTAAATGCTGTTTATGTGAGCTGGATTGGGTTTTCCAACCAAACGTAATCCTAAGGAGAAAGATATATATTTAAGGAAAACGCAAAAAAAATCATATTTCTCATTACTGCAGTCGTGTTTGTAAGATTCATCTACAAAAACAACTAACGAGGAATATAACATTCAAGTCTGGATTTAGAGATGAAAAATCACAACCTAACACAGACAGCTGTTTTACTATTTTCTGGAACCAGTTTTGCTGAGGACGTGCGCCACTTCTTATTCCCAGCTAAAGTACTAGGAAGTGGTGAAGAGCGGGTATTTTGGGGACTGTCTTATGTAATTTTGACTTTCAAAATGTGCTACTTCTCAAAATAATTTGAAAAAAAAGATGATTTTGATTTTGAAAACGCATTAGAGTTTTAAGTAATAAATATACTATCTGAATGGACAATGTTTTTGGTTTAATAGAAAATATAACTGTTGTGGCACAACTCTACATGTATTTTTTACTATTCATTTTAGTACCTAATACAAACAACACTTATAGCATGTAACATAATGCCTAATGATTAATTTCTGTCATGTTGTCTATAATATATAAAAAAAACTGGCCGTAAAAGTAGTCAGACACGTTCCAGTCTGGCTTTTAAGATATTATTCACTTTATTTTATTTCAAGCCGGTTTTGATTAAAAACTGCATATTAAAGTCTATAAATATTAAAGTTTTAATTGTGTATGTTTTAGAAATATGATATCTACAATTTAATAGCGATGATATTCGTTCTAAAATGATTGAATATAAAGTCTCGCCTATGGAATGTGTATATGGAATAGGAATCACAATGCAGGACTAGCCAGCTACTTATACACAGGCATGTATGTACTATATGTGGTTTGGAGTATTATTGCTTATTCCACCAATTAAAAAATTGTCTCTATTTCATGAATCATACGCGATAATCGGCAGTAGTACGCATAATTAATATTATTTTACTGTTCCTATCCAGAAAATCTTCAAAATAACGAATTCATCAAAGTCATCACGGTCAGCTAATCCATAGAGTACATTTATTATTATCTGTTTTTAACGTGGATGTACAATTGGATTTGACAATGCCTTTTAACTTCATTTATTTACTTTAATAATGAACCGTAGCAAAACGTATAATTACATTTTATTGGAGACACTTTGCTGGTAGGGTTGAACCATCCGCATAGTATTAGGTAGGTATCTATGCTGTTTATTCATTTACTGAGAAAATGCAACAAAAGAATTAGGTACACACAAAAAAAAATGTATAAAGAAATTAAGTTTTTCTCGGTGCGCTTCTACAATTTCAGGAGGTCATAGCATGCATTAGAATAGAATAGAAATCATTTATTTGATTAAGTTAGTTATACAGATAAGATGTAACTTAGACTATGAGGAAGTAATCATTCTGTGTTTATCTGTGGGGGCTTGCAATTAGCAACATAGTTATACATTATTGTTATTATAATGTAAATAGTCGGTAAGCCAGCCGAAAATAAAAATAAAATAAATTTATTAATTTACAACAAAATTCTCTTAAAATAAGTCAATAAGTCATAATCATCATTCATCATTTCAGCTGAAAGAAAGAAAGAATAAAATTTATTTAGACACAGTTCGTGAAACACAAAATACAAACAACAACAGAAAAACAGTGAAAATAATGTTTTAACAACAATAGTGTGTTTCTCACGGCTGCACCAAAAAGGTTCATTCCAGCATTAATGCCAGACAGATGCTGTCTGACGCTGGTTTTCTAATGAACCGACGTCCACTGTTGGACATAGCTCTCGCCCAAAGGTCCAGCATAGGAGGCGCACAGTAAGTGTGCACCTCAAATTATGCCTCACCTCTTGTCGTGCTCTCTGTAAAATAACACATGCGCAATGGAAGACCTTTGAGAAACCAACGAAAACGCTGTCTACGTGGCTAAGGTCAAATCTCATATAATTCATCATCATAATCAATTCAATTCAAATCATAAATCATTGATACGACGAAGAGTTCATGATAATGCAGTCTGTTTGAACTAAAAGCCTTGACTATCATTAAAGAGGAGTCGTAAAGCAGTTAGTTCAAGGGATAGAATGCTTACACGGCGCGGCATACGCTGGCAGAGTGTGCCGCTTGGGAGGAGCCTCGCCGTGCCCTCATCGCAGGAGTAGGCAGTGACCTGTCGCTGCTGGCCGTGGTCAAGTCGATGGCCAGCAGCGAGGAGTCCTGGGACGCGCTGGTATCCTTCTGCGAAACCGTCGTGTCGCAGAAGTAGGCTGCGGAAAGGGAGCGAGACTCGTCCGCTCACCCGGCCCGCAGCTGGCGCACTGGGCGGCGGCAGAGGGCTGACAATGCCCTCTTCCGGCCCCCCTAAATGGGTCCAGGGACGGCGGACTCGGGGACGTCCGCCGCCCCCTATCACACTGGACCCGAGGTGGCGGTGCGTAGTGTTCCACGCGCGCCCCTTTCAGACGTCGCGGTGGGGGTCTAACACCTCACCCCCCCCTGCAGACTTGAGGCCGGCACTAGCCGGGGATCACGGAAGTAATACTAGCTAGTATTACTTCCGTGATCCCCGAGTGCAAGTGTGGGAAGGGAACACCGGGGTGGTTTTTAGTTAGTAAGAGTCTGACAGACCCCTCCGCCCACCCCAGGGCGGAGGACATCCATGAGGATTTTCCACCCCGGCAAAAAAAAAAAAAAAAGGGATAGAATGCTTCATGCAGAAGTGTAACTTTTGGACATCTGTCGTATTGTTAGCAGGTTGTTCTCTATGGAGTCCGTTCTGCAGCTTGACAGCTTGGTAACTTAGATCCTCTTTCCGATGCCACATTGGCTATATCGCATATTTTTTATTGCATAATTCTTAATGTGTAATAATCTGTATTAATACCTATCTAAGACAACGAATAATATTAAGTTATGAATTATTAGTGATATCACCAATACTTTCGCCGGAATTATTTTAAAGTAATCGTATTTTGTAGCCGTCTAGTCAAACTGATTGCGCTTTTTCAGACAGACAATCATGATTCATCCAAGCATTGTATGCCAACCCTATCGCGGATTAAAAGTTAAATTATTTATTTATAGCAAGCCTCCATATTGTTTGGGGTTTTCCAAACGAACTTGCAAGGTTTACCAGCGAGTTAACTGCTAAAAATATGCACGTGACACACAAGTATTGAGCCTATTTTTATTACAAAGGTACTTTTTGTGATCATTATTGGTGAGTTTTAGTAGGTAGGTAATATTGGTAATTCCCATGACTGTACAAAAAACTACAAGCATAATTATTGCTGTAAGGCATAAAGTTGGGAAAGAGACATTTTACGACCAGGAGACATTTTGCGAAGTAGACATTTTGCGAATGAGCCACATATTGGAGTAATCGTGATCTTTGAGGTCTTTAAAACATGTCCAAAGGCAACGTTGAAGAGCCCCTTGCTTTAAACTGGAATACTAAGCTTGTAAGCTAGGTGATTTGTAGCAGAAATAGATTATGGAGTATCACTTTTCCGGAAAAAACAATGGACAAACAGCTCTACTACCACTACAACAAATTATACGAGTACATAGTTTTAAATGTTTGCGTTTAATGAACAAGTGTAAAGAGGCAGAATTCTTCCATTAGTAGAAAAGTTCAACAATAGTCGTTAGTAAAAAAAACTTAGGAGAACTTAAACTCAAAGCATTTATACCAATTACAGGCACTTTTGAATTGTCAAAGAGTCGGTCAGTTAGTCAGAAAGTTGAAGCTAATTGCCCATTCCAAAACGTAGATCTCTATGGAGAAGAACAAGCAAGAAACTCCAAGGACACTCTTTTAAATCAAGATATTACAAAATCCTGGGTACATTATTCTTGTCGCTTCTTTATGTGAGAACAATGTAAAAAAATAAATTATTAAAAAATAATTCAAAATATAAAATTAAAAACTTACAAATAAGCCCTGGCAGTTAAGACATGACCAGTCTCAACTGATGGCCCTCGTTAACGAACTTGACGCGTGGATCAGCACTATCCAGCTCAACCATTTCGTAGGGAACCGAATGGTCCAACACACGCGCCACCATCAGCGAGACATTTAAGTGAGCATGACGATTATTAAGAAGATTATGTCCGAAAAACTTATAGGGTATGCTGATCTCTGTTTTATCCAATTTTGCTCATTAGTACTCTGCTTCAATGAGGTCTTAGGACCTCATTGAAGTACTAGGTAAAGTCTTAGTACCTCATTGAAGTAGTAGTTATCTTAGTACCTACTGCAATGAGGTCGTCAGATTAACAGCCTGCACGTACAGCTAATTTTAGACCTCATACAATGCTATGCGGGTACTAATCCACAAACACAATAATTTCTAAGTTCTGCTCACGTTCAATACAACATCAGTCAACTACGTGGATTGACTTCCATTTTCGAGAAAGGAAACAAAGTGTTATTATAGATATTATTTGTCCATCACGTAGTAATGTAGGGAGAAAATATTGTGCAGGTGAGGTTGTTAGAATGTGCGGAGTTTGAATGTGACATGGTAGACACGTAGAGTATAAAATATGTGTACTGATGTTTGCTATGTAGTTGCAGGTTTATTGATTTTAAATGAATGGGTTCGACTTGTGAGCTGGCTGCGTAATGAGAGATCAGTAGCCCAATTGCGTCAAACATTCTCAAACACGACCCAAAAGATTATGAAAGAAATTCCTACCCTATTGTGCGCTTTAATAATTTCTAAAGTCCACGTCCACTTCATCTCATCATGATAATACAGGGAAGTAAAATATATGGAAATATATGAAAACGATTTTATTCCATCTATCGTGGCTAAGTAATAACAGCCGCCCGGGTCGATCCATCAGGTTAAGCTACGCTTGCCGGGGTTGGTCCGTGGATGGGTGACCATCTTTACATACCGAGACTCCTCCGTGCATCGGAAAGCACGTTAAGAGTGTTCGTGGATCTTTGACGGTCGTTATGGGTCGTCAGAAACCCGAAAGTCTGACAACCAGTCTTACCAAGGGGTATCGTATTACCCAGTTACTGGGTTGTGGAGGTCAGATAGGCAGTCGCTCCATGTAAAATACTGGTAGTCAGCTGCATCCGGTTAGACTAGAAGCCGACCCCAACATAGTTGGGAAAAGGCTAGGCAGATAGATAGATGTCCACGATAACACATTGTTTCCTAAGTTTGAAAATTCGTCTGCTCGACAACGTAAATAACGCACTTTACGTTGTAGAATTGTCAAAATGAATGACATTTCCATTTTAAGTGTGTTTTAAAATTACACCGCTGTTGAATCCCGAAACCAGTCTAGTAATCCCGAAACTACATATGAGTAAAATTGTAAATAATAACAAACATTGTTCCAAATGCTACAATAAGTAACAACATGTAAGAAAGAAAGAATGAAAGAAAAATATTTTATTTGAGACACGCAAAAGAAATACAAAAAATAGCATTTAAAACTAACGATAAACCAAAGAAATACAATCAAGACTTGTGCGCTGCCAAAAAGGATCCTATCTCAGCATAATGCTGCGATATTTAAAAAATAAATACTGCAGCGCTGGTATCCTGATAGGGCCCGAAATGTAACACAAGTTGAACAATAGTTTGGACATTTATGACAGCTGCGTGATCCTGTCTGATGCTGGGTTTAAACGACCTGGGCTCCAGAACAAGACCAAGAGCATTCACTTGAAATTCTTGTAATTTTTTATGCGTCGCTTCATCTTTACATCTACAGCTACATCGTTTCTCTTGCTTTATGGGAGTGATTTCGTGAAAAGAGACGGAAGTGTGTAACAGGAATTGACAGCTTGAGCATGGAATAAGTAAGTACTTTATAACATATATAACATAACATACATAAAATCACGCCTGTAATCCCCAAAGGGCTAGGCAGAGGTGTACTTATAGTACACCTGCATTTCGCCAGTTATGTTTAAGTCCCATGTAATAGGGGGCGAGCCTATTGCCATCAACCGGGCACAAATCCAGACTCCGGGCTGCTACTGAGAAATTCCTAGTGGATAATCCCAATAACAATGCCGAT
Source organism: Tiliacea citrago (assembly GCA_963921375.1). Classification (NCBI taxonomy): domain Eukaryota; kingdom Metazoa; phylum Arthropoda; class Insecta; order Lepidoptera; family Noctuidae; genus Tiliacea; species Tiliacea citrago. The sequence goes on along the minus strand of OY992788.1, from coordinate 5,311,865 downwards.
GTAAGACGACCACTAGTAATGAATAATTATTATTCTAATTAATATAGCAGTATTTAGCTTTTTGAAATTTTGAGTAAATTTTGGTCGCTGCTCAGTTTCTTATTACCAAGGTCAGATGTTATACATCATATGCGACCACTGAAAGGTTCGCTCGTTTTTTGTAGACATCGACTGACTAATGAAAGAATGTTCTATCCCTAAACAGGGATAGTTTTTAGTTGTTGTGTAAACACACAACAACTATTTGATAGAGAGGGTACAGAATGTGCTTTCGCTCGTTGTTTGGTCTAAAGTCTAAACATAACATCGTAATCGCTTTTTCGTATTTTTACAAACGACATGATTGATGATTGACTTAAGCTCGGTATTTTATATCAATCCAATACATTTTTGACTTTTACAACAACGTTATCCCCTGAAAGAATGACGTCTGTCCTGTGGAGGTTTAAACCGACCTTTATAACAACCAACTACAATTAAAAATCCATTTTTATTTTCCCACCTTATTGGATCTAAAATTGTGAAATACTTCATTATGTTACACCTCCTATAAAATGTTGGTGCGTCTGTGAATATTCTGTGCGCAGTATGATGTTGTTTCTCAATACCAAGAACTGTTAAAAAGACTACTAAAGCATTTAATGGCTTACGTTGCACTGAGGATTTTCCTATCACACTTTGGCGACATTTATCTTCAGCAGTTAAATTATTTTCCCGTATACGTATCCGTCTTCAAAGACTCTGTTAGATGTGGAAATGTTTAAAATATACTTTTTCAGCCTACACAGATTGATGGCACCCATTGCAATGGTTATGAGTTTGATCTCAGTAACTAGGGGATAGGCAGAAAGACATAATCATGTCTTTTGAAGGCTGGCTAATCAAAATGTAATATAATCGAAATACTATAAGACTTGATCAAAACTTATTGACCGAGTGAACTTTAAGTTGGTTTCATAGAAATTTGGTGAATATCTGGTGAGGATCTTCGGCGTGATGTACAGTTAAATTATGAGCAAATTTTTACTCATAATGTTTCTTTAACATGTTTTTAAAAACAAAAAAACATGGTAAATATCCCGTTTTAAATAAATTTGGTGTTATATGAATTTTTGCAAAAAAGTTTGTGCTCACCAGGAACAGTAGACTTCGCAGAACTACTAGATAATATCTGAATCATTGTGTTAAATACTCGTACATTGAAAAGTTGTTGCTAACACAGTTGTCTGAAAAAAATGACGAAAGGGTAAAAAAAAAACAAAGGAAACACGTCCTAAGGTGCTCTCTGCATTTCACAGTCTACTTTAAAAGAGTTTTCCTTTTGAGCTAGCTAAGGGCACTCGTACTTGTAACTGGTAACCACAGAACAAGTAAGTTACTGCAGTAGTACAAACATAAATACAAATAATTACATATCCTAATGAAATAACAGTAATTAATATCCAATTAAATTAAGATCCGTATTCTTAAACGATTATATTGGAAAAATGCGAGTGTTATTTAAAACGTTTGTGTACAATGAAATGATAAATATTCAATGTGGGCTTTTCCTATGAAGTACGATAGTTTTTTAGTTTCAAGGATCAAGTAACGGATGCTAAAGATTTGATTTTGATTTGCTATGTAGATACTGTTGGAACTCGATCGAAAATTAGCATAATAATATGCTCTATGAATTACGGTCTACATTATGACGCTTATGATTTATTAGGTACGTATTCATTTTATTTATTAAAAGACTAGACAAGACTATTCTACTCATTGGTATTCGCATTCAAACCTAATTAAGCCGTTGGAATCGATCAAGGGTGATGTTTTGGTAAATCGTTTCTTGTTGCACTTCTTTGGAACATAAATCTTTCAAGCATGAAGGATAGTATCTTTAGGAGTCTATAATGCTCGTTTTCACTAAAAATTAGGTGACACCAAAATGAATTACGTATGTGTATAAAATCACCTAAATAAAAACGTACTGTTGGATTTTCGATGCTCACGCGAGTTTAAAATGCAACAGTGCAATAATATTTAGGTGTTTCCTAGTATTATTGAAAACATAAGTCAATCAATCAATAAATCGTGGAACTATTTTACAATGTGTATTGTGAACATTATATTGCTAACCTGTACAATGTGTACTGGTTAGCAATTAGCAGGTCTGACTCTAAAGTATCGTCACTTGCGGAGGCTCTTTTAATGCAACGTTGATTCAAGTTTGATATAGGTCCTACATACTAATTCTAAAGTCACCATAAATAGCTATTTCTAACATACAAGGGATTAGCATATTCACTTTTTTATGGAGGAGCGAGTCTCCTAACACAGGCATTGTTTGCCTAAAAGGTAACAATACAAATACAAAATACAAATATTTATTGAAACAGATATACAATTTTTATTGTTCGTTAACAGCTACATTAGTTTTAAAAACTGTGTCGCAGCCATTAGCGCCCAATCGCCCAAGACAATGTCTTCAATCTTCTTAGATAAAGCTGATGATATAAATATTATGGCTAGATGATATAGATATTTAGCATAATTTTATTACTTGTCTTCACACTTTTGATAAGAAAAGTGCAGGATGAAGTTAAGACACCTTTTAAAATACGGGAACTAAGCTAGTACCTATTGACATGTAACATCTTTGCTCTGGCTATGTGTGGGAGTGATTTCGCGAAAAGGGACGGAAGTGTGTAACAGGAAGTGACAGCTTGAGCATGGAATAATCATGACGTACTTTTTAGCATGGAATTAGTGTACTCATGGAATTAGTAAGTACTATATAGATTTTACAATCTAATTCGAAATTCGACCCCCTCTACTGTAAGGCTCGCTCGTTTTTTTGTAGTAGTTCATTTAAGAGTAGGGTTTTTAGAAAAAACTTACTATAACCCTATTATCTAGATATCTAATCAAAGTCTCTATAGGAGACCCCTTAATTACATAAGAGTGGCCTACGAGGTATCACATTTAAAGATACCATTTTTGGTTACTACCAGCCAGATTCAAAGAACAATAATAACATTATCAATGACAATCAAGCGACTTTTTATAGTAACTTCGTAGTCCTGTCTCTCGTCGATGTTATCTCAATCGATCACCAGCTTGACGCAAGGGGTCGACGCTGGTTTCTTGGTACCGACACCGAATTAGTTACGTCTCAGATGTTTCGTGAGGTTTGGGCGTTTGGCTGCGCGCGCGCAAACAACTTGTTTCGTCACTGATTAGTGATTACGTGATAATTCTTGGTTCCGAATTATAAAGTTGTTTGGTTAAATTGTTTATGTTTTGTTTTTGGGCTGCGTGGTGCAATTATTATGCACTGCGTGAGTCTAGTCTGAAAGGCAAACCAAAATACGTGGTTGGGTAAACCCAACGAAATTGAAGTTGTTGGTTTCAGGTTGTAGATTAATTCATCATCATTTCAGCCGTAAGACGTTCACAGCTGCTAGGCATAGACATCCCCCAAAGGGGAGGGGGGTTGCCATAATCGCCACGCTTGGCAGGCGGGTTGACGATCACAGTATGTTGTTAAAATGCATAGAGAACCCTGCTCCCCATTCTCTAGTAAGTCCCTTAGTCGCCTTTTACGACAACACCTACGGGAAGAAATAGGATGGTGCTATTATTTACGTCCGGCACCACACGGAATCAGTAAGTACTAGATTAATTAGATGCCGTAAAATATCAGAACTGCACACAATGATTTTTCATTAGATTTATGTAAGAACCGTATCTGTTGGAGACGGAGTAGCTGACTACCCTTATTTGAGAAAGGTGTAAGTTAGGAAGGTTTGTCCTAATTCTCATAAAAGGAAATCCTTTATTCTTATTTCTTTATTGAACCCATGGGATTAGGTTATTAACGTGAACTGATCTTCTCCATGAACTAACCAGCCTTTATGAACTAGCCAGACTATTCTGTCATCGGCACATCGGCTGTAAACATAGTTGTTATACCAATTTTTTACCTAACATCTAGTTCTACATCGTATATTTTGTCGAGATTGACATCAAAGATAGCAAAATATTAATGTCATTTAAAGAAGCACAGTCTTAAGAGGTAACAAAAAACAGCCCTAAAAAGATGTATACATCGACTAAAACTTATTTAGGTAATTGTCTATAATATTTGTGTAGCTACTATTAAATACTTAATGTGTAATTATTTTTGACTTCACATTGATAGAATAAACAAGAACATAGATTGTAGACAATCAATTGAATTCTCGTCGATGTATCAACATCTTTTTGAGGCTGAATGTAACTACTATACGAATCTGTTCGAGATGACTGTAAATAATCCTCCTGTCTGCATTAAATAGCCTATGTTGTCATGTTTTGCCAGTACATTAGTGCTTCGATCAAGAACTTTAAAAGTATTGACAATACATCTTTAAAAACAGAACTGTACAGTAGTCAAAACGAGCCATTGTGTAGTTAAACATGGCCATACGATTTGATTATTGCCATTATTTATCCGCCAATACTGACAGAACTGTGAAGAATGCTTGACACAACCCCGTTGAAAGACAGTTCAGATGACCACATCTTAAGAATACCGGTACCTCCTAGTTACTGCTAAAAATACACAGCAAAAACATTCAGCTGTTACGACTCTCGTCAACCAGTCAGTCTTAGAGGTATGGTGTTACCCAGTAACTGGGTTGTTTAGGTCAGATAGGCAGTCGCACCATGTAAAATACTGCTGTTCAGCTTAATTCGGTTACACTGGAAGCCGATGCCAACATAGTTGGGAAAAGGTTGGGCAGATGATGGTTATGTTGATGTCTTATTTGTTTTGTATCTTAAAAATGAAATGAAGTTATTTCAGTTAGAGTGTGAGCATTGGCGGAATAAGGGGAGGCGGCAGGGGCGGTCCGCCCGGGCCCCCGGTCCTGGGGGGCCCTAAACTCGACAAATACTTTTTAATCGCATCCCAAACAAGACCAAAATATGTTCAGCAAGTAAAAGGCAGTTGGGGTAGAATACACGGTGGGTGCTCAAAAATTTTTGCGGAATTTCGTACTCGATCTTGCAACCTAAGTACATTATCTTTTTCTGAGACTTCTCTGCGTAAGTCTTTGTAAATCCTATTATGTACGAAATTCAAAAGAAAACTACCTATCCAGGGTGCGGTGCTAAAATTATCGAGCGAGCTTCGCTAGATAACCTAACCTTTTCAAGGCAACGTGCTAAATATTTCGATGTTCATCCCTGAGCCAAGCGAGCCTGCGACAAGCTCCGCCACTGGGTGTGAGCCTGGAGATCTGTGATACAGGTCCCGAACCCAGTAAAGATTCCAGCTCTCACAAAGGTTAGAATCTGCTGTAACCCTTATGAACCATTAATGTTACCTTTTTGAGAGAAAAAATAACTCTTATTATTTTATTCAGCTTTGAGTATTCAGTTAGATTGTGCATATATTAGACATAGAGACGTAAGCACAACTGCTAAGCGTGGGGGTTTGATCTTCGGTTGGCTGAGTTATTGGGATTTTCCATTAGGAAATTCTCAGTAGGAGCCCGGAGTCTGCAACCGTGTCCGGTAATTGGCAATAGGCTCGCCCTCTACTAACAGGGACTTTGTTTATTATCTTAACTGTCAAAACATGGGGTGATATACTTTGCACCTCTGTCTACTACTTCGGGCTTACGTAATTAAGTTTTTTTATATGATTACTATGAATTAATGTTTGGCAATGGGTGTTGTTTACTTGAAATAAACAAATACATTTATTTATTTAATAAAACCCTGTTCAATAAAAAAAATGTGTGGGTTTAATATAACAAATATTAACTACCACTGATATTTTTTTTTAGAATGGATACCTAACCAGTATTCCAAATGTGTCTGAATTATTTTCCATGATTTTCTTTTATTGAAATAGACTGCATATGTGTAAAAAGGTAAACAATAATTTAATAATACATTGTGAACCGCATTATGAAAAACACGATTCAAACATTTAATGTATTGCATTCAATGTTTGAATCGTTTCTTTCTATTACTAGTGATTCAAATTGCTTCACAGTAGCGTTCCTCTCTTTATATATCCATATCGTATTCAACATAATTATAAACATAATTACTGCCAGTTTGACTTAATCTATTCCTTTTATTGTAATTGCTAATTAATACACCAATTGCTTGATTCCAAAATAACATAAAATCGCGTTTCTTTCTGAAGCCTCAACACTGTTGCCACTCACTAAAACATTTTTTCCTTGTTTTTTAATTTATTTACCAAAACCGCTTCTCTTAAATCTCGCAATCACCATGGAACCACCTAAAACCGGTTCAATCTAAAAACAATAAACTTAAACTTAAATCTTATCTATCGTGACCTCTGACAATTCCAGTAATATATTTAGAGCCACGCTTCATCGATAAAACAGATTAGAATTAAAAAACTCTGTGTTTTTAATAAACTAAGAAAATGGTCATTATAACTTTTTTGCTAAGTTAACCAGACCACCTATGTACATAACAAGAACTTACTACACGGGCAGCATTTCATCGGAAAATGCGAAAAAAATCGCCGTTCGACCACAGCGTTTCGAAGTAGAACAAAGTAGGTCGGCTAACTTCGTGGTTAGTCGGCCCGCTTCGTGCGTCCTCGGAGATCGGCGTCCGCGCATACAGCATCGAGACACCGCCCCGGTCGCAGTCGCGCTCGTGCTTTGTAAAAGTTTTTCCTAATAATTACGTCACGGGATGCAAGCTTCCTTTATAAAAGAACATTGCACAAATACGGACTGATTTTTTTCGACTAACTAACGTAATTTGGAAAACTTTTTCTACTTATTACATTTTTTGTGGCCGTGTTGAACTGTTTATACGAAAAAGATGTTGTGGGAGACTGGTTTTATCGAGGAGTCAGATACAGTGAGTATTATTTTTTATTATTTTTACCAATAACATTACTTCAATACCTAGAATGTATTATTAATGTTTTAAATTATGAAACCCTGCCCGTTGCACGCAAACACAAGCAGGCACGTACTGACGGCGTGTTTGTATGTGTGGGTTAACTTTCTAGTTTTCGCTCAACGCTCGAATGTATTTACATAAAACGTGAACAGTTTTTCATAATATAATCCACATGGAAGCATTTAAAGCTTATTTTAGCGTGTAAATATTCAACGTGCACGTCCCAGCTGTGACGGGATTAGGAATAGCTTTATTTAATGCAAATAAAATGTTGATTTTGACGTTATGCTGTGTGCGGACTAAAATGACGCTTCTGAGAAGTTGTGTTGCGTTGCGGAATGCTATGGCATTTTAGGTGCCTGTGTTTCAGTTTGCTACTAACTACTAAGTTTTCTATTGTGTTTTATCTACAAGAGGGAACAAGTGCGGAAATGTTATTTCTGATGTAATTATTTAACACTTGTGTTATTGTTTACATAGTAAATACGACTGAAAAAAAAATACAAAACTAAAGATAAGAGTTTAAAACAAACATCTCTTGCTGAAAACATGGTTTGGGTAACAAAACATGTTTTATCAGGTACATGCAAAAAAGGGCCTTTACTGCATTTTTATAGCACCTTTCCTTATCCTGCCAAAATATTAAAAACAAGGCGTCGCGCGTCGTTTGATTTGGTTGGTCGGTTGCAAAATCATGCGCACTTTTTGTACCTGTCAAGCATTACGTCATCCATTATCCTAAAAGTCAACATAAAGCCTTATACGATAAGTAAACACACAAGGCATTACATCAATGGATAGTATATTAGTGTTCTTATTTTTCCTCTCTCAAGAATTAAATTTATGAAAAAACTAATTAAGGTTGTATTTACAACGCCGTCACATCATTATGTAAATAAAAATCAGCAAAAAAACATATAAAAAAAACATGTCCAGTTTGGACACACACATTCTTGATCAAAAACACACGCACTTACTCCCCAAAGAAGATCAAAGCACATTTTGACTCTAAAAACTCGAAACTTGCCAATTTGTTTTTGTTTTCCCTGTACCTAAGTACTATCTAAATCTCCTCGCATAATATTAATCTTCTGGTAAACCTAATCTTAATCAAATAACAGTACTTTACATAAACAGTATATCATAAAATATAAAAAAAGAAATGATGCAAGAATTTATTACCATCGAAAACGATTTGGTTGTAACAAACAACTCTAAAGATACAATATCTAAAGAAAGAGTAAAAAGGACCGAGCGATGTAATGGCCTTACGTGGAAAAGAGATAGGTGATATTGGTGTGTAGATAATCGGTATCTTTATTGAGTTTATTGACTAATTATGAAACTATCGATAAGTTGACTGATTAGACATTTCAACAATCAGTATAATACTTCAAGAGAACCGTCAATAGTGAATATATCTATAAGTTTTATGACAACACTAAAACTTAAGTTATAGGTATGTTTTGACGCATACAGAAATATTTTTATGGCTAATAACAGAACCAGTATGTCAAGTTTTGAACCTTTACCTGTTTTGATTCTGATCTCAAAAACGCGCATTTTTCCTCAGCCTACACTCATTTCAAAGACTGAATTACCTTTTGTCTTTTGAACGGTTAATTCTTGTATAATACATTTTGTCCTGCATTTGAACCTCCGTGATACTTTTTGGAGCTATGAAAAGTATCTAATGGTATTTGTGCCTTCAAAGACTTTTCTTTAAAGGCACAAACAGCGTTTCTTTCAACTTCCAGACTAGGAAAAATATTAAAATATAATGGAACATATTAATTTTCTTGTCTTAAAATCAGAGAAACTTTAATTCGTTACAAGAATACACAGGATTTTCCATTTTCCTCCCCTTTTTAGCAGTCTCAGTTCTTTAGTCTGGATTTGTGCCCGGTTGATGGCAATAGGCTCGCCCCCTATTACATGGGACTTAAACATAACTGGCGAAATGTGGGTATACTATAGGTACACCTCTTCCCAACCTTTCGGGGAAACAAGGCTTGATGTTATGTCTGAAGTTATGTTTAGCAATAAATACTTTGGATCATCCTCTCATTTTAAATGTTGAAAAGCCTGGTCAAAAAAATATAAACTTTGATTTAGAAATAATATTTTTGGAAAAGCGAGCATAAGGAGACTCTTAATAGCATTTAGAACTGAAAAACAAAAACCATGAAGTTTTCTGTCTAGGTACATCACTTCTACATGCATGTCTTATACCCCCTTCTCAGATAATTAATGACTTTATGACTGCAAATAAAGCAGCTCCATAAACAAGGCCACTTAAGCCGCTAGTTACGCATAAAAAGAGCGATGCCTTATAATTAACGAGACTTTCTCAATGAACGCTACACTGCAGTGTGCGCGCACCTTAATGAAGTGTAATGTCCTCTTCATTATATGTCTGGTTTTAGAAGTAATAACATTGAAGAATAGATAATATTTCATACATAAGTATAATAAAAAGATGATGTAGGTGTATAGGTTTTGATATACAGCTTATGTTTATACATAAGATACAGAATAATGGTATAAGAACAGAACAATAGGCATTTCTGCTTATCTTGTCTCAAAATTTTTGAGTGAGTAGTATTTAAAAAATGTTTATAAGAAATGGTTAGTAGGCTTTACTAAGTTGAGAGACTATGGCTAAAATAATATACTTTATTGATCCCCTCAATTCTTATTATTTTCCGAATGCCTTCTTTTCCTGTTTTTCAGTTACCCTATATACTGGTAGGTTAAATTTTCACTTGAATCAATCATTAAATAAAACACATTGCAATAATAAATGTTCGTACACAAACTGTTTCTTAAAACTGAAAAGCATGTGGCACAAGTTACAGTGAATTTTCCCTGGAAAACCCAATAGTTAACGCAAATTACAATGTTAAATCTTTATATTCCGTAAAGTGAGAAAATTAGACGCGCCATGACACGCTGCATGTTAAAGAAACGTGATAGCTGAATTAATGTCTTCAATGGTGAGAATTATAACTGCCAATAACTATGTTATGCGCGATTAAACTTAAGTTTCTTCATCGTAGCGTTTTACCGAACCATTACTTGATTCCGCTGCACTTAAATGACTGGGCCATGTGCTACTAATGAAAATTCTTCCTATTTCTTAGCTTTTTAGTACATGAAATGTAGAGATTTGTCGATAAAACATCCAGAAATACAAGTCGATTTTTTTGTACACTTTTCTATTTTTCGTTCAGCTTGGGATTGTAAGGCTTCAATTCTGTTAGCGTGAATGCACTTTTCTTTTATAAAAATAACCCTGTATTTGCGTTTACTTGTATACACTGCAGGACAGAAAAACAGGGTGCGTTTAGAGGTTAACCCATCCTTGACCGCTTTAATTACTAGTCGACAATACTTCTTGAATGAAAGGCAATTGCATGTAGCTGAGATGAGAATGCTAAGAGGGATGTGTGGTGTGACACGAATGGATATAATAAGAAATGAGCACATAAGAGGAAGTCTGAAAGTGGCAAAGGTGACTGAAAAGTTGTGCGGAAATCGGTTGTCATGGTATGGGCATGTGATGCGGAGGAATGAGGAAAATGTCGTGAGGAAAGTTGTGAAGTATGGATGTCGATGGCTATTAAAGTACGACCAAAGAAACGACGGATGGACTGTGTGAAAGATGATATGGCTAGAAAGGGAGGGACTACCGAGATGACGATTAATAGAGAAGTATGAAAGAAAGGGACATGTTGCGCCGACCACAAATAAATGGGGATAAGGGCAGGAGAATAATGATGATGAGTTGACAATACTTATTGTTATGATAATCACAATTCACAACGTAAATCAAACTGACCCAATTTACTACGATTTTCAAACAAGAATCAAGACGATGCTAGCCAACCTATACCAAAAAATCCAGTCTGTCTTTGTAATGATTTATTAGCTGACAACCACGATTTAAAAAAAAATTGTTTTCCTATTGTCTCATACACATAATATCATACACGTGCCTCATACACATGTATTACATATTCTTGAAAATATGTAAATAATACAACAATGACCTTACTTAACCGTAGAGTCCAAACTTCGTGGCCGCAGTGAGCACGATCAATCCCAGAATAGGCGCCGTCGGAACTTATTGATATTATCTACTTATAAGTAAATAACTGCTGTGTATTGCGTTGTGTATGTTGACAGAAATGATACTCTACCATTGTGTATTTTTTTGTTGGTATCGATGAGAGAGGCTTGATAAAATCAAATTGTTAAGGTTACTTCAATTACGTATTTTGCTTGCGTTGTAGGTATTTCTTTGATATTGATGATTTTCATATAAAATATGCAGTAAAGTAGTTCTAATTACTAATGTATACTTCAAAATTTTCATTTAAACCATGAAAATTATTTTTTCCTGTGTAGAAAATTTTGCAATGCCGACATTTAAATAGTAGGTATTGACAGATTCCAATAGCCAATTACAAAATCAAAATATTTTATTTCACATAAACCTACATGGGAACTTATGAAACGTCAGAAGCTAGGTGCACGGTTCCAATTGGTCGTTTCCTATGGAGAAGAGCCGACAATAAACTTCACGGTTACTCTTTTCAAAATAATGGGCTTTTACAATGTTTTAAGTTACAGTGTTAATAGGTATGGGAGGGTAGTGTAGGCCCGTCAACAAATACTTAACAAATTAGAAAATGGTTTACAAAGCTAGTATATTAAGCCTACAACGTTCTCACATTCACAAATAAAAAATAATCTATATAAAATATTACTAAAATAATAAAAATAAAATCCTATTTAAACCAAAAGACAAGATTGCCATTACAACAGTAACAAATCTGAATTAATATTCTGTCCACAAGTCACTAATAAATATTTTAAATTAAAATTGTAGGTGAAATGAAGATATTTATACATATTAATTATATATATAAAAAAAATAAAAATGTTAAAATAAACATCGTACAAGGTATTGACTATACTATTGAGAAACTATGTACTATATTATGTATAAAAACATTACCTACCTATCTACCTAACCTACTAACCCTTCAAGGATTATAGGCGTGACACTAATTCAAAAGATCACATAGATTCAAAAGCAGTTGAGGAAATAAACATCGAATTACCACGTATAGATTTGTTTACTACTTAACTTTGATAAAGAGGTCGACTAACAGACAGATATTATATTACTATATTTGTTTAATGATAGATGCATCTCTTCCTTGTTTGTTTTGAAGGATATTTTTTTATAAGCTTGTTAACAATGGTTTGTCGTACAGTGCTTTGTTGATAGAAATCTTGATAGAGATCATACTGTGTAAGACTTTATGTTTGCATAGGTATTCATAGTCATGCGCAATTAAATTGTTAAATGCTTTATTTTAATATGTATTTTGGGGATTTAAATTCCGATTTAAGGTCTTGTGAAAAAATTATGAAAGAAATGAATTTCATGGATATTTTGTATAAAAGAATATGTCAAGAGAAAGACTTTTCAAATTCACAAATAAATCTTTCATTGATTTATGGTCAACTTTGAAAGTAGACAGTAAAATAATTACGGACCAAATAACTATAATTATTTATGTTAAATGTAAAGCGCATTCACAAAGCTTGTTTGGTCAGATAATAATATGTCGAAGCTTTGATCTTTAAGAACTCGGAAGCAATCCCTTCGAAGGTCGGTCGTGGAGCCATTACTGTATAAGAAAATTACAAGTCACACTTCAAGGCAAATTGTACTCTAATCTCGTACATATACGGCACCATTCACATCACGAAACGAGTTTATTTTTTGCATATTTTATTAAATTGTACCAGTTTTCAACTCAGGTGCTAGTCTGGATTTCTTAAGTTATCTGAATTTGAGCTCTATACTCTTAGCAAAAAGATTTAAACTGGATTGTAATAATGATACACTAGTTGAAAATATAATGGATACTCTAGGTATTTTTTTAAAGTACCTTTTCACCTTAAATGTGTTACGATATTGTAATTTAAAATTAACTGTGCGAATATACCGATTTTGATGCAATTATTTTGATTGGATAAATTATGTTGACAATAATTATCTGCTACAAACGACTTCATGATATACATTGTAGTTTTCGTTTTTAGCATTTTTTTTTGTATAAAAATGCAGAGATTTATTTTGTTGATGTTATGCCTGTTTATATTTATAATATGCAACATCAGACATTTAAATATTTATGTCGAGAATTCGAGATATCATGTTACCTAATTAAAAAATAATTCGTAAATATGAAAATAAACTTTTATTTTTAAGTTCAGTATATTCTATTGAGTTACAACACATTAAACAGACACTAGTTTCGATTTAGAAGTCACGTGTTCCGCTATCATACAGCTTCTATAAATCGTGTTTCACTAACAGATAAAAACAACTGAAACTAATTCGACAAAAGCCCAATGGAATAAACATTATTACAATGTTTAACCCATTAGTAACGGTTCAACCACGCTCTGTTAGACACAACTCGGCGTTAACTAAACCAGTTTTATTTATTTTATTTCTCCAAATATATAGGAAAAACTGCGAAAATGAAAGAACGATAAATTTTAAGTTTTTATTGCAAAAATGCTGGGTAGATATGGCCGGCTGTGTAATGTCTGTTTTTATAATAAAATAAAAATAGAGTCTGAATAAATTACTGGTGAAGTTGATTGCAATTAATAATATTTTTTAATTAGGAACCAATGCCCGAAAATAGAGCAGTGGTGGCCAGTCGTGACAACCGCGACTTACGAGTTGTAGGTCGAAGGTTCGAACCCTGACAGACGCTTTACTTTGTGTAAATTATTTCATAACCACTGCTCTCAAAACGGTGAAGGAAAACATCGTGAGGAAACCGGCATGTTCTAGAACGAATAATTCGAAGACTTGTGACATCTACCAACCCGCACTGGGCCCGCGTGGTGGATTACGACCCACTCACTCTCACAAAGAGGAGGCGTGTGTCCCAGCAGTGGGAACTGTATCTACAGGCTGATTGTCATATGCCCGAAATTCAGCTCGAGTAAAAATTTTAGTTTGTCTAATCAATGATGTTATTCAGATTTTATTTGAACGAATTATCAAAACCAAAAATCCAAATCTCTACGACAATACAAGATATTTGAAGTAATTTCAAAGCTTCGAAAGTACAAGAAAACCCCGCACTTGTCACTTAAACTATTTACTCATACGTTGGAAAACTCACACATAAACGCTTTCGAATTTTCCGCGCGTCCATACGCAATTAACCCTTGAATGACGAGAGACAATTTAGATGCCTGGGAAATCGTCGCATAGAATGGACACGGCTACATAGCCCGTGTATAGCTCAGGATAGCTCCATACTTTCTTGACTGAATTATGTAGGAACCACTACTGTGTTTAAAGCCTTTAGAGGAAACGTTTTGTAACATTGTCACTTGATTTAAGACGTTTTCGTGAATGGGAGGGTCTTTTCTTTGAATTGTTGCTCAGTTTGTATGGTTTGTTGGTTCTGTATTGAAGGGTTAATGGCATAATTAAGCTAAAATTTACAGCCAAAATATACTTAACTCTTAAATATCATATCTAATCTTTTGTAGGGTAAAGTAGGTTACTTCTAGAGTTCATAATCGCGTGTTTATTACCTTTTACATTATTGACCAGCGCCTTATATTCCCACGTAATAAGCTCACGTAGAAAAAACTTAACATTCGCCGCGCTGATTTACCATATATTATGACGAATAACTTTAAATGCATAACCTATGAATAGGTATTTCGACATGCATGTTTTTAAATGACATAAACAAAGTATTTTGTAACTTTAGACACATTGTCTTCTAGACATTTTGAGAGTACAGTTATTGAATAGGGCCTCCAGTTTAGCTGTTTAATTTTCACTTTTGTCTATTTAGGTCGAGGACGCGCCTTTATGACGTCATGTCGTGGCAATGACACATGCTTGATGTGAATGCCTTATTCTTGCAATTTAAATAAAAGAAAATTATCGCCGCGCTTTTTACAGGTTAATAGAGTAGCTTGTGTTTTGTTTCGCCATTTGATTGGTTAATGCTATTTAAATGTTTTAAATTTAAAATAGAAGTTCTCGATTTTGTTGTCTTTCATCACGTAGTAGAAAAAAACTTGAATGAGCGCCTTGCAATAGTTGCCTCAATGAATTTTGCAATGGTTGCTCGCTTCAAGCACTGGAATTTCCAACATTATGTAAATTTGTTATCTGAAACTATTGTAAAATGAATCTTATTGCTGAGGTTATTATGTTTTAAATTAGCAGCAGCATTGTCTAGCTGACTCATATTGAATCCGTTTCAAACCCCACTTTTCGCGGTAATTAATTTTAGAAATGACGGTAGTAATAGTGATAATATCTATTATTTCAGTATCAAACACGATAAAAGAAGGCATATCACACGTGCTCTCGTCTAATAATAATGACGTAATGTCTAAAGAAATATCTTTTGCTGTCAAAGATTATTATTTTTGAGATAGGAACCTATTTACCAAAATTAATTACATGAGAATGCTTCCGTTGTGCAACTACCTAAATAAAAAATAAGTTAAAAGTACACTTAGGTTAAATTCTAAGTAGAAACAGATACTTATACTATAAATAATGTAAGTATAAGATACACTTGGCTGTTTGTATTAGTAGGTATTACAATTAACCGGTCAAGTAGTAAACTAGGAAGTATAACAACTCTTGTGCAATGCTCTATTGTTTAAATGGGCTTTGTTGATATTATTATCTTGAAACATATCGGTAAGATTTAAGATTAGCTAGGGCGGCAGCATGGAAGGAAGGAAGTTTCATACTAGTGTAATAGTTTAAATGTTCCGGTGATTTTTTTGATTTACTGATTATAGTTGTACAAATATATGAATGGAGGTACATCTTCAACCGCTTATTATACATTACCGCTGTCCTTGGCAAACGAATTGTTGATTTTGTGTATTTACGTGCAGCGTGCTAGAAAATGCTGCTCAACCGAAAACCCATGAAATAAAAACCGGCTAAGTGCGTGTCGGACCACGCACAATGAAGAGTTGCGTAGTTGGTATGAATTTATCCCAAAAACAAACTTAACATTGTAGTTGAAAAACATGCTCTCTCATACATCGATATACGTTACGGTCAATTCTCCAACTGCAAATTTAGTTGGACGACTATTACTCGTTAACTTGTAAAGCCTACATAGCTGTGGTATGTATATACTACTGCCATGATTTTTTTTACATATCCAAAAACCAACCATTTATCTGGCACTTGACTCTAACAAAAAATAGCACTTTAAAGCTTAATATTACGCAAACGGATCCCTGAATAGAAAAATGGTTTCGACTAACCCACAATATTTTTAAACGGCCTATCCAACGATACCCCACGCCATGGAACAGACGAGAAAAAAATATCATCCCCATTTAGGTAGGTACCCTAAAAAAAATGTTTTTCATGGTTTTATTTTACGACTTTCTCAGCGTGATTAATACGAGTATGTATATCCATTCCAAATTACAGATTTCTAGTACTAAGCGTCTCTGAGTTAAGCCGGGGACAGACGGACGGACGGACGGACAGACAGACAGACAGACAGACCGACATAGCGAAACTATAAGGGTTCCCTGTTGACTACGGAACCCTAAAAACGATTAGACAGAGCCTTTACAGGTGATGTTACATAAACATTATAATATGGCGAACCCTGGGCCGTACCCTGGTACCGTGTGGTGCCGGACGTAAAGAATAGCACCATCCTATTTCTTCCCGTGGGTGTCGTAAAAGGCGACTAACGCTGAGTTGCACGAAACCAACATTAGTTTAACGGAGACTTTAAATTGATGCTGTCACTTTCTTGTTGATACAAAATGTAAGGGATGGCATGAATTTAAAGTCTCCGTTAAACTAATGTTGGTTTCGTGCAACTCAACGTAAGGGACTTACTAGAGAATGGGCAAAAGCGTTCTCTATGCATGACACCATACTGCGATCGCCAACCCGCCTGCCAAGCGTGACGATTATGGAAAGGCCCCAGGCCTTTGTCCAGCAGTGGACGTCTTTCGGCTGAAATGATGATGATGAATCCCTGGGCCTAACATTGCCACCAAAAAAACAAAAGAATTTCGGAAAAACAAAAGCCTATTATTCGTCCTAATTTAAAACTCAGACTTCCAAATACTCTATTTAACTATTGGTCAAAATGAGTTAGTTCAGTTTTCCGAGAATGGTTCGCGTCTAGACAGATCATTACTCGAATCACGGTATCTGAATCATCACGTTGCGAAAGTTGTAGCAGGAAAATGAAAGAAGGCAGTGTTGCCAAACGAATATTTTGGCGGAGTCTGTTAAGAAACGGATTGTGAGTCAAACTGCGATAATAACCTAGTTTATTTGTTATCTTTGCATCATGATTTGGTAGTTTTTCATGAAGAAATAGGAGTTTCCTACTTAATATGTGATCATGTGAAACAGAGCGTGGATTTGTTGTATTTACCTATCTTTGACGTACGGACTTGATTTACTGGTAAATGATGTAGGTTTATAGAAAGCCTTTTCAACGTCAATAATAATATTTTAAAACTTTAAGAGGTCGGTTTTATCCTATCCGATTAACAATAGTTGGTTAGTAATGGTCAATGTGATGACCAATAATGGCCATTTTACAGTAGTTTAATTAGAATTGATATTTATTTAATGTCTCACAATTAATGAAGACATTAATACGTAAGACGTAACATTAGCCATAATTGCAATGTAGTATTTAATAATAAGTATAATTAAACTGTAATAATAAAAAATGTCGTGTCTTTTCTGACAACTTAATCACTCAGAGACAAGTTATCAATTTATTGTTCTTATACTCAATTAAATGGCTTTAAAATATTTAAATATGAAAAAAAAACATGTTTTTGACGTAGTTCTAGTATAGTGTGTTTACGAAGTTATCACTTTTCTACTCAGAGGTGTGATATACGCCAAGGGACAACCATTTTGGCTCTATTAACACTTTTCTTATTCGGGACATCATACGTGATAACTTTTAGTTCGGGGAAAATTACTGTCTTGTCAAAAAACATTTTTAGTGAATATTTATTACCCATTCGAACGTGCCTCTTCGACCTTTCAAAGGGACTTTTCTATACTTGGTAAAGTGATGAATATAAAAAAGATGGCACATAAGTTGCAAAAGGATTAGAGCAAATATACAGACAGCGCTACAAGTCTGCTATTACAATAGTGTCAGAATGGTCGATCATTGATTTCATAATTGTTGATTTTGACAAGTTTGGTAATCTACTATTATAATGGCGTCATTATGACTTTCCAATGGTCGGCAACTGACACTACATTGAAAGAAATTGCAAAGAAAATGATCGACCCTTATGAATTTACCAGATTACGAACTTTTAGCAAAATGACAATGGGATCGTGTTGGAATGACTGAATTTATAAAAATAGCAGACCTGGGCCCTTGGTTGCTTGCTTGCCAACAGCCTGGTTTGTGAGTCCTTTATTACATAACAGCAGTAGGTACCACTGTTCTTAAGTAGCCAAGAAATCATACCACAATTCATTATTTATGAACAATTACAACATAATTTAATCATTATATTTCTATGCACATAATATCAACAGAGCCAATGCACGTTGGTTACACATGCTCACCTATTTACTTAACAAAGAAAGAAACGTGACTAAATCTGATATTCTTTTCATTCGTGATAATAAAGGATTATTCTAGGTATTATTTACGATTTAGAAGTATTTATTTTCTTACGAAACCAAAAAGCAACAACCTAACGTGTCCAATAAATGTCTCGCTCCTGAACAAAACAAAGGGAATCGTGCACAAATCAAATTTATCGCTACGAATAATCGAGTGGGCGTCAAGTACCTACCGATTATATATATCGAATGCGTCCGCGCAGCCCAATAGCAGCGGTGAAAGGGAAACTCGTTTGCGTCACAGGCTATATAGTGTTACGTTTGTATGTACGGCCTTGTTATACATGTAATTATTACGCATAATTGTGGCTACTGTTTGCAAGTACCTATGTGCGAGCTAAGGACCTGCACGAATAAAGCTCTTAAGGCAAATTTATTTGGGTATTAGTGCTAAGTATTCAAGCCTTAATGACTAAGGTTTTGAGGACATCGAAAGGTTAAGTTTGACTAAGTGAGTTGCGAATATAATTTTAGAACGTGCTAAATGTAAGCTTAGAGCTGCAACTAACGCCATCTATTGACATTCATTGGAACTATTATGAAGTAAAGCTTTGATAAGTTTAATTAAGTTATTTGTTGACCTTTCGATGACATCAAAGATTATTATAACGATTAACCATTGTCGAATAGTTCTTGTTTTTTGAATATTTCTTTGTTTTTATTAAATTAAAAAGAAAAACAAAAGACTTCGATTAGTTTCGTGCACGAGGTCCAAAATGAAACAGAATATACGGTCATTTTGTACTTATTTAAAATTGTTTTTGAAATGCATAATTCACCAATTGGCTGTGACCAAAGCTTTTGCATGTCTAATCGTATGAGCACTAGGTATTTTAGTGTTACCTAAGCTGAGGCTTATATTTTTAGTAATTCTAGGAATTGAATTACATTTGTGTAGGTTTTAATTAGTAGGTAGTACTGTTCACAGAAATATGTTCTAAAACATGACTTCTAGATTTACAAAAAGAGGGAAACAATGTTTTTTAAATAAAATGTGCAATGTATGTAACAACTAAAGATAAAATACGCTTAACTTTATAACTTGATCAATTTTTGCTCAACAAAATGAACACTGAAAAACTCTATCTTATCGTTTTCTTTTTACTAAAGATAAAAAAAAACAACAGACAATCCTTTTGTTGCTCTCCAAAGCCTAACAATCCTACCTGGCAACAGACAAAACATATGCAATAATCGTAAGATCAAATCCGCCATTTTGTAAGTGGCAGGGAAAACCGAAGACCTTGACAACCGGTTCCTCTCACCGCGCAGGCGCACGATGCCGTACAAACATTTAATACTAGTATACATTTTGACGATTAAATATTTCAGCCGTATTTACATATATTTTTAGCTGCAATCTCGTTTTCTGTAAGGGTTAACTGCATTCCAAGAATTGGTTTAGGGAAATGTGGTTAATGAAAGTAGTTTTATTGCACTTTTCCGTAATTAGTAAGTAATTTTAATATAAAGAGTAATAATAAATGATTCCGTGTTATGGGCGTTCAGAAAAGGTTGCATAAAGCATAGAATAATCTCCCTATAATGTTACTGCTGGGACTCAGGTCTCCTCTCTTGAAAGGGAGTGGGCTGTAATCCATCACGCAAACCCACAGGTTGTCTTCGAATTTTTGATATATGAATAGGGGACGAGTTTTTTAATAGAGTAGTGTTTTCCTAGCTCTTCTCCTTATACAACGATCTATTAGAACCGTGCTTCTGACTTTTCATACGAGTCAGTGCCATATGTAGGTTTATTGGAAATACAATTTGTGAACTGTGTAATTTTCGTTTTGTTTTAGTTGTTTTCAATAATATTGTTGTTGCGGATTACGCTTTGGGTGAAAACCTATACTAATGTGATCCCACTAACATACTGTGATTGTTACCTGTTGTAGTTACGTTGTGAATAAATAAATAAATAGATATAAAATAAAATTCAAATTCTATCAAATCATTTATATAAACTCAGAGGACCCCAAACATTCACTTTTGCAATACACATTTTAAATACGCCGCAAAATAAAAGTCGTTTTAATTTATCTTAAAGAGCTTGTAAGTAATAAATGTGCTAGTATGTTTACACTTGTACGAGTTAAGTGAAATTATGTAACTCACTGATTAGTATGTTCTTAGTTAACAAGCTTTCAAATTAAGGCTCACGACTTTACATGAACATAACTGCGACATATGTTATATGACAGTTAAGTCAGATGTTGAGATGAGAAAATGGAAGCCCATTCCACCATTTACCACCATCACGAATTTGATAAGATGAGAATAATACTATTATATTTTATATATATATATTTTTTTTTTAAGTAATTATGACATTAAAACAGGCTGAGATAGCCACTATTTACACCACCGTAATTTGACATCATCATCATTACAGCCAAAAGACGTCCACTGCTGGACATAGGCCTCCCCCTAAGGGGGGGGGGGGGGGGTTGCCATAACCGCCACGCTTGACAGCCGGGTTGGCGATCGCAGTATGGTGTTAAAATGCATAGAGAAGGCTGCTGCCCATTCTCTAGTAAGTCCCGTAGTCGCCTTTTACGACACCCACGGGAAGAAATAGGGTGGTGCTATTTTTTACGGCACCACACGGAGCATAATATAATGGATAATTTGACATACTTAAACGGTAATGGTAAAAGTATCTATTATCTGAATGTATAACAATAATTGAATTCATTTTATATTAATATAATATCTATTTCATATGTAATTTAATTTGCGGATACTTTGGTACTTATAAATAAAGGAATTTTATTTATTTATTTAAAGGGGACCGGACGAAAAACTTGTGAATTTTATAACACTTACAAACAAATCGTACTATTTGCGTACGTTGCTCAATAAACTTTATATCAATCGTGATCAAATATAAATTATCATAAAGCAATAGGTACAATCATACGTGACTATCATTTATCGTATCGTTGGTTTAATCGCGAGCGCGACTACTGAACATGTAGTCTTGGACATCATGCCAGGGTCGGGAAAACCGTGATTGAGTTTACCCATCAGGAAATTCAATTCTCTCAATTATTTTTTTTTAAAAAAAAACGATGCCCCACACTAGGAATTTCTCCTGTATCGTGGGTGCGTTTACAAACATATAAACTCACATACACAAACAGCCAGACCCGGAACAAGTACTTATAAGTCATACAAATATTTGTTCCGTGCTTGAATAAAACCCGCGATACGCAGCGCAGCAGTCAATCGCTTAACCACTGCGCCAACCGTGCCGTCCAAATTGCAGCCCGGAGGCGGATTTGTGGGACTTATTACAAAACTGTCGAAATTTTAGGCTATGTATTCGGGACTTTTGGACACTCTGTGTACCCCTTTTACAGAAAGCATGCGTGATGATAAAGTAAAACAATTTTTGTTCGGCATAATTAATTTCTGACTTATTGATTAAACTAAAGTCCTGATAACTAACTTCTTGTCACATGATTTGATAACGCATACACTATAGATACAACTGTAATCAGTTTATATCGTATTGTTTAGAAAATATTTGATAAACTGACAAGAGGTGTGTACGTGATGTTTCGCACTTAACACATCAACGCTAAAATCTATGCCAAAGATGATGTTATACGTTGAAATCACACTAATTATATCAACAAACTTTGTGCGATTGGACACTTTTAGATGAGTATTTCATTATGTAAAGAGAATATTCTTATGACATATCTCGATTTAAGTATAAAAAACTCAAATAATTTCCCTTTCGTGAATAGGGGAACCTATTCACGAAAGGGGAATTATTTGAGTTTTTTTATGCCTACTTAAATAACTTTAACTAAATTCACCAAACGAAAAAGCAACTAAAACATTTACCATTTATTTACCAAAGTTTTTCTTTCTAAAATAAAATAATACTTAGTAAAAAATAAAAAGTTTTTCTTTCCTCGAACCAGGATTTTCACGTACCTATTCTATAAAGTACCTTAAGTACGTTGTCATGTAGACGTAATATCCGTCTGATGCTCTCTTATTAATTGTTACTAATTAACGAGATACCGTTAGGGTTTTCTGGGTGACACGCTTAAAGTAACTAATGAGTATCGATTCCCCGTTCACGCGGTAGCATTTCCCAATTATGTCACAATTCAATATTATAATTATCTACTCCTCTTACTGACGTATCATCATGCTACCGAATAGTCTTGTGCCAGGTGTTAACTGTCAATTGGGCTGGTATTCCGCTTATTTATCACTGTCTCTCTCCATTAGATCTGAAAAGTTGTTGGTTAAAGGCATCCACAGACTGGAAAACCAACAGGTAACAATACCAAAAATAAATGTCCCGCGTCTCAGGCTGGACGTGCCTCAGTGTGAGTCCTGCACAATTTCCACAGCAGTATAAGGAAGGCCAAATATTGTTAGATTAGTACCTATAACTTTGCTTCCAAGTATTCACTCCTCAGGCTTTACCATACCTTATTTGAAAGAGACTGTTCTAATCTATTTCCCACCATAGAGAAGGGAATACTCCGAGGATCTGGTCAACAGTACCCGTCTAACAAGTAAATCAATACCCACGGTTCGTGTGGTTGCTAATAAGCTCACGACAGATTCCTTTTATCCAACTGCAAGCGGATCCTAGCCAGAGGACGGGAAAACACTATGCGGTCAAGGTGAACAGTAGGATATATTGGTACTCTTCAAACGACAGTAAAATAAGGTACAGAATTAAGTACAATGGATATTTATACAGTTATGTATTGAGTGTCAATTATCTGTAGGCTGTAACAGCGCCTAGAATTTATCACCATAATTTAATCATTAACTAACTGCCCTGGATATATCGTAGCATCCAATTATATTGAACTAGCTTTTGCCCGCGGATTCGCCCGCGTGAACTTGGATATAATCCCACGGGATCGTACTTCTGAAATAAAAAGCATACTATGTCCTAACGCTCATAACCCAGGTCATGCAGGTATATCTGTGTGCCTCCGCTCAGCCGCAAAGCGTGGAAAGGGTAGGCAGATATACAGTTACTTTCGAATTTTAAATAATATTAATTATTCAATTTTATCTATGGATTAATTTAAATATTAAATAACAAACTAAGCATTGATAGTTTTTAGTGCAAAAGACGGTGCTGGCTTCTGTGGGCACATAAAATGCTGCTACATCTCATTCCCAGGAACTAGAAAACCGGCACTACGTGAAATAAAATAAATAAAACATTTTAACTAAGCCCTAAATCCTTAATACAAAGACGATTTGATACCTTATGTAGCCTAAGTTAATGTAGAAAATTACTGGTTCCCCTTACTAGGTTCATTTTCCAACGACCATAGTCTGTGTTTGGTTTTATATTTACATAACATAACATGACGCCTGTAATCCCCGAAGGGTTAGGCACAGGTGTACCTATTAGTACAGCCACATTTCGCCAGTTATGTTTAAGTCCCATGTAATAGGGGGCGAGCCTATTACTATCAACCGGGCACAAATCCAGACTCCGGGCTACCACTGAGAAATTTTTAATAGAAAATCCCAATAACACCTTGCCCGACCTGGGAATCGAACCCAGGACCTCATGCTCAACAGTCGCGCTTGCGACCACTGGACCAACGAGGCAGTCATGGTTTTATATTTGTTTCTAAATAAATAATAATTAAGTCCATACAAATCAAGTATAATAATTAAGTCCATACAAATCAAGTATAATAATTAAGTCCATACAAATCAAGTATAATAATTAAGTCCATACAAATCAAGTATATTCGTCACGTAGTTTTCTCACAGAAACCCGTACTTTAACTGTGTTAGTTAGCTGTCTAAAGTGCCGTGTTATTTAAAGTTAAAACCGATTATATCGATATGTTTAGCAGTTTCTGTGAAAAATATTTGAATTAGAATTTTAATAGGCTGATATTGATAGAATAATTGTACGCTTTTATTAAACTTCGCTACAGTAATTAAAATTCGATCTATTTAATAACATGAGTACGCTGACTAGTTTTTTATAAGTTTTTGTGTGAGGCAGTCGCTTTTAGAAAATTTAATTTAAAAAATGTAAACAATGGTGATAAATTTTTGTTTAAAATAATAATTAAATTGTATAAATAATAAATGTGCTAAAATCCAAAACTTACAGTTAATAATTGAACTTAGAGAGTGTGGCAGCTGAACGAATGGTTAGTTTAATCTTGTTGATAATTTATTTTAATCCGTTTCATCATTAGACCAGGATACGGATGAAGATAAAAAATTGTTTATATCAGAATCATCACAAAAGTAAATATAGATAAAGAAAATAATAGATTTCTTTAAGTACGCTTCACGGTTACGATAGTAATTTTGTCATGGAAGAAAATAACTTTCTTCCATGGCAAAATCACTATCAGAAACGTGATAGTAAAACCCCAATCAGATAAAAATTCACAAAAATTTTACTAATTATCAATGTATAAAATACAAGTTTCCTTAAAAAGGCGCCTGAATTGTGAAAAAGTTGTACTATGTTATCAACGAGTCGAACTTTGCTCCTTACGATAAAATGACGTGATAAAAAAATATATTTATCGAAGTGTTCAGTGATAATTTATGTTAAAAAGAATTACGTCTTTCCTTGGAGACAGCCGTGTGGGCCGCAGTTGTAAAAAGTTATTCATGACAATTTATTTAAAAAAAATGATCTTCTCGCTTCGATAAATATTACAGTTTATTTATCAATACATATTTTTACTGTAATACGTAAAGCAGATTTTCGAATTTATAATAAAAGTGATTTCGTATTATTATTTAAATGCCTATTGATAATTTATTGAAATAGTTTTGTTTGTGTACGGACACTTTTGACATTAATAAGGATGGTGCCTGTTTGGGATTACTATTGGCGAAACCATGGAGGATCTTATTTTGTGGCTGAAAACTATCAGGTAATTAATTAGATGATACAGAGATATTATAATTAAGAAGACACGGAAAGGTTTTTTTTTTCGTGTGGCTCGACGTATATTTATTAATTTTATTTCGTATCTTTTATCTATATTAATTTATAATGTAATCATAACTTCACTTCTTGAACAATTGTAACACATAATTGGATTATTCTCAAATAAATTTCTCCATTATTCTAAATATTTTTTGCCACCTACTACCTCTTCCCTTTCTATCTTACCCTTTCATTTAACATTGACATATTGGTACAAAACCAATGACGCACAATGAAGGCACTATATAGAACGATTGTAAATTACGTAATATAGGCTTTTCCCTTCATTTTAGTCACTACAGAATGCAACATTTTAATGGCATTAAAGCCATTTAGTGGCCACTATTCAAAGATTATTAGCAGTTATAGCAATTGATCGAGCAGTTACTTTGAACTTAGTAATCTGCGTAATTACGTATTTAAATTCTTAATAATTAAATAGATAAATATGTATAAAGCAGCAGTACATTTTTTGAAATCTAAAAGGATACCTATCCGTAATCTTAGCTGTCTAAAATGTAGGTATGGACCGCCCAAAATGAGTTCAGTTTTTCACTAAATTATTTTAAACCTAAAAAGCTATGGATCGCTATAGCAAATTGACGAACGATAACTTCTAAGTAAAGTCCAGCTTAGGTTATCCCATTGGGAGATACCATTGATCAATATAATATTTCAATGTGAAAATAACCTATTAATTAAAAAAACAAAATGGTAACTCTACCCAAGTATGTTTATATACAAAACATTAAAAGTACACGACATATTCAAGCGTGGGTGTTCTTTATGAATGGGTTTTCGCGGTGACATAATTATAGCAAAACAATGATTTAGGTACCTACAAACCGGCAATCCCACTTACATAATTACTATTGGTTATAAATTGATTCGTCTATAATAATTATATTGGTGTTGCATTTGTGTAGGCGCGGTGACATACCTTTGGAGTTAGTATCTTTTGGTGACCAAAAAATATACTGATATTATATTAGTACCTAGCTTTTTTTTGTAAAAAAAATAATTGTATCTCTTTCTTAATGTTTTACTCAAAATATAAGTTCCCATGTTTAACACCATCATCATCTGTTTGACACAAATGATTAAAAATGTCACAATTTTTTTTTAAATCTTTCTCTGGGCCGCCATTGTTCTTTGAATTTATATCACTATGCTGTTCTTGCAAAAAACTAATTTTGTTACTATTTTTCATACAATTCGTGCAAAAGAAAGTGCATCCCGTTGATGTCTTTAGTACTACGTTTCATGATTTCAGTAAACAAGAAAATAATTGATCAATTGCCACACTTTACCAAAACAATAATGATTAATTATCAAGGAAAATGATCTTAAATTAGCTCGTGCGACCAAAATGTGTATTGTTATGTTCTCACGTGTAGGAACTGACGTATGACCGTATGTATGTGTGAGTGTGTGTACATACGGGTGTTGCAACACAAGCACTTTTTCTGTATTGTACTATTATTACTGCATGAATGAAGTGCGGAAGGCGCGGGTCTGTGACGTCATCCCATGCACGACTCACAACTTTTCACCCATAGTAATGAGGGTGGGTTAACCCTCATTTTATGTAACATAAGATAATCATAACTATCAAGGTGTTCAAGATTTATGTGATTAGATTTACATTTATTATGTCATAGTACCTTTAGACGCATTCCGTTGTAATTATCTTGGTGACTATGAATGGTTTATGAACTGTTAAGAATTTAATACTTTTAAAATTAATAATGAAATAAAAAGCGCATTAATAATTGTACCAAAATATACTATCAATGCAAATAATTCGAAGTCCTAACGATATCATTGACTAAATAAAATATTTTGGGTCACAACCGACTAAGATAAAGTGTTCCAATATTATTAATGAACAATTTCTTGCATTAGCACGTCAGCGTAGGCCATTTGTTTACGGAAAATTTTACAGAATTTCGTCAACAATTTAAATTAAACCAGGTACAGGATATGAAACGAAACTGTAACACAATGGAAACTAACTGAATCAAATCACTTTTTAATTTCGTCTTTCATTTTAATTTTCATATTAGCGTCACAGAAAAATAATTAAGTGGCGTATGACGTTGGACGAAGCTATTGGATGTGAGAAGTATTTGTTATATTAGTTTAGTGGCAGCGTACTTCCCGTAATGACGTAGTCGCTCATTGAGGCAAAGGCTTCGTGCGCGAGCGCCGAGCTCAGTGGCTGTGTGATCTATCCGCCGTACACACGCACTCATGTTGCCAAAAAAAGCCGGGAAATATATATGAACCAAAACTTAATAACATACTTTATAATAATAAGAACAGTGACTGTAGTAAACATTTGAATTTGGAACCATTTTATCTCATCGGGCAGTCATCGCCGGCCGGCGTAATAACCTCAACGCAATGGATGCTGTGCAAGCGCAACCCTGTTCGGATATTTGACTGTGTGAGTGCTTTTGTACATTCAGTGAGTGGGGGTGGAAGCCTAGAAGCAAGTGAGTGAGGTCCTTAAGAGTTACCTACCACGTGGATTCGGAATTCGGATACTTAGGTACTTAAGTACGTGTGTGTTAAAGTTACTAGTTGATGTTGTTATTGTGTATA
The DNA here is from genome assembly GCA_963921375.1 of Tiliacea citrago. Lineage (NCBI taxonomy): Eukaryota > Metazoa > Arthropoda > Insecta > Lepidoptera > Noctuidae > Tiliacea > Tiliacea citrago. Next base: position 5,283,612 of record OY992788.1, on the reverse strand, counting down.
CATACCTACTTCTTACGTAGGGTGTTATGTAACTTCAAATAATTTTATAGGCAGGATACGTTGCTTATTGAGATAGTACGGCGTTTTGAGGTTGTTTTCTAACGGCATCAAAACAAAAAGCAGTGTCAAGGAACTGAGACCGGTACATACACCTACCTACCTAAAAATATATAACTAACTTCATAGTATAATGTATATTATATTTTTAGTACCTTATAATTGACTGAGAATGCCTTTTGCAACGGGTTACAATAGTTCATAAATCTTAGTTTTAATAAGGTTAATAGTTAATTGGCGTTTACTATTGGCTATGGTTTTATAGTCAAACGAAATTAACGAAGACATGGTTTATTATTAAACCTTTTTAATACCACAATCGGACGTTTATGCTAAGTTTTCGATATATAGTAGAGTTGAGGTTTCAGATTATAAAGTTTGAATACAGAAACGAGACATCGGGTTGATTAGATCTAAAAAAGGCGGGGCTAAAACAAAACTATATTAAAATCTAAACATATCTAAACATTTACAAATCCTTTTCTATCCAATAAAATTAGATAGACGACAATAAATTTAACACTTTGACATCCGTTTAATTGACGAAAACTTTTGGGAAATACCGACTCAATTTCGTCTAGATCGAAAAAAAAACCACTGGATAATTGTACTAGACTGACACGTTTGATGTTCTACAAAGCATAAAAAACAAGACTTTGATTCCATTTATGGTGCTGCAGTGGTATTTATGCTAATTTTGTAACGCTTACTGTTCTTTAGTGGGGCTATAATTCTCTTGTAATATGATTATGCACTTATATTATAATAAAAATCACTTAAAATAGTTGGGAAAGGCTAGGCAGATTGTTTAGCATAATTAGCATTTAGCACACTGCTGGGACACAGGCCTCCTCTCCGAGAGAGGGGTTGGGCCGTAAACCACCACGCGGGCCCAGTGCGAGTTGGTAGATTGATTGATTGATTATAATAAAAAAACCGGCCAAATGTCGGACAGGTGCACGAAGACGTCCGTACCATTATCTATAAAAACGGCAAAATAATCACGTTTGTTGTATGGGAGCCCCCTTAAATATTTGTTTTATTTTAATTATTTATTTTTAAAGTGAATATATAACTAAATATTCTGTGAATGTTTCAAGTGTCTACCTATTGCCGTTATCAATATCGAGCAAAAAAAAATCACGTTTGTTGTATGGGAGCCCCCTTAATATTTATTATATGTTTTTTAGTATTTGTTGTTATAGCGGCAACATAAATACATCATCTGTGAAAATTTCAACGGTCTAACTATCACGGTTCATGAGATACAGCCTGGTGACAGACGGATAGACAGACACAGACAGACGGCGAAGCCTTAGTAATAGGGTTCCCGTTTTACCCTTTGGTTACGGAACCCTAAAAATCACTCACAAAGTCGATAGTAGAACGTAGCTTTCAAAATGAAAGGTTACGGAAGGCACGCGTAGAGGCTGCTACGAAATTACGTAGCATCAATATATCAGGCTACGGTAACATCGGAGTTGCTTGAACTCATGTTAATCTTAGGTTGCATGACCTTATGTTACCAAGACAGAGATTAGAAGGTTACAAATTGAAGAATTGTGTTTAGCATCGGTATGCTTCGAATTTCGTAGCAAGAACTAGATTGATAAAGATGTTAATAAGTTGAAATGTTGCAGTGTATCTTATAGAATTTAACAAAAAAAATCTTGATAAAGATTATTAGCTCTTTCTTACAGTTGATAATAACATGAAATCTTGAGATATGTCTGTCATTTCGATAGTCATTTACAAACGATAAATACCTATTAAGATTTTCTCATTTCTCATCATATCAAGATTGTTATGCCAAAACTAGCTGCTGTCCGCGGCTCCGCTCGCGTGGCTTTTTCTCAAATTAAAGTAGTCTACGTTACTTCTTATAACATCAGCTATCTAGCTAGCTCGCCGTCCGATAACGACCAGGCCCGGGTCGACGGCGCGTTGTGTTCCACGCGCGCCTCAAAGAGACGTCAGCATGAATTGACGGGGTCCATTAGGGCCAATGCCTGCCAGGGTTGCGAGTTTGTCCGAAAGGGATATCGTGGCCCTGGCACACAGGCAAATGAAGGAACACGGGTGGGTTTTAGTCAGTAAAAGTCTGACACGCCCTCCCGCTCCGCCCAGAGCGGGATAAGTTGTTTGATAATTACCCAGCCAAAAAAAAGAAAAGCTATCTGCCAATCAAAGTGCCGTCAAAATCGGTCCAGCCTTTTTGGATATAAGCCGGAACAAACAGACAGACAAAAAAAAATGTTTTTTGGTTATAAGTACCATAGGTATATACTTTCTTAAGCATTTAATAAATGCTGTTATTCTGACATTACAAACAGACACTTTAATTTTATTTATTTGTATACATATAGATAAACATAAAAAGGAGTGTCAGCTCAAAACGGGGGAACCCCAAGGTTCATAAATCAAAGTAATGGGTAATTTAAGTTAATCTCAAACAGACATCTCATTCAAGTGTAGTCTTATAATAATACAATTGTGCTAACAGTCTGCTGAGAATAAAACCTTTTTTTACGACTTAAGTCACGGATAACTAGATTTTATTTGGATAGATTTTGATATATTTTTAGACTTATTTGGGACTGTGAGAAAAGTGGAGTCCGACTCTGCCTTTAAAATCAGACGTACATATAAATTATTTAGACGTTATTATGACAAGGTATTTTCGTGAGATAAGTAAATCAGCCGTCACGTAAGCTGCTGTGATTGGTTGACACAAACAACAATAACAAATCCTCATATTTTGACTCTAAAATCAACAAATCAAATTGCAGGCTTTTGATATACAGGGGTTAGTTTTCTGACATGCATATTATGATTTAAGACACGTTTTGCTGTATTGTTTAAAGCAACAAAGTATGTCACTAGAACACAACTAATTAGAAATTACACAGTTCTGTTTAGCAGAACTGTGTAACTTGAATTTAAATAAAGTTGAACAATCTAAAATTATTAGTACTAAGAAATCCCAAGAAATTGTCAATCAATAGCTCAGAATACTCGTAAAATCTTACAATTAATCATCTAACTGTAACTTGATAAGTTTTCTAATACACAACGATTTAAAGTTATATTTATTTGCAATCAGTGAAAACATTTTAACATGATATATGTGTTTATAAACATTAAAAGTTATGGGCACTAAGAGTTGTTTCTATTAAAATCGACTGCAATAACAAAATGGAAATCTTTCATGTTTTAGTGGAAGTCTGTTTTCGCGTGAGATTCAGTTTTGGCTTAGCAACGGTTTAGATTCATTACGTGTAGTCTAATTATAGTTTCATTCAAGTAATTTTTAATGGTACGTAGTGATGCATAGAAAAAAATATGTTGCGCTTTAATATCTTTTGGAGTTGCTCATCTCTGTAACAATCTGTAAGCAATTGGTATTACTTTATGTTTTATTATTTATTTCAACCAACTTTGGATCATACAATTAAACTATATTACAATATACATATTATTATTATTAAGAGTGTGTATTGTACCACCGCGGGGCAAAGGCCTCTACTCTCTTTCCAATTCTCTCGATGCTATCTCTAGTCGCCTGGCTCTGATAATGTGACATACTAGGATATATTACTGTGCTGGAAAGATACCGAAACAACTGTTAAGATTTCCTGAAAATTGCTAAATATACGGTTTATACCTACCGATACAACTTTTAAAACTGTGTCACTTAAAAATCATTTAAAATTGTAACAATTCGTATGCGTTAAAGAAGCATTTTTTACTACCTTAAACGGTTGAGCGAACTTTAGAGGAAAACCCAAGGTCTGAATTTTAGCAGGCTCTCATACGGTCACGTTGGTTCTCGACGCTGATTAGTTGACAAAGCCGTGACGTCAATGCACATTGTCAGCCATTTTTTTTTATCAAAACGGAACATATACTTCCTACAGATTTAGCGATAGTGATAATATAGAGGTTGCTAAATTGTTATTATTTTTTAGCCGGTTTGTAGATAATATGGTGAAACAACTTGTATATGTACGTTCCATATAATCTCTTTGTAACTCAAAAGAAAATATAGTCTACATTCGTTCTGTGGTCAAAATGACTGAACTTTATATCACTTTTTTCGCTATACATTGTTGTGGTATTAATAGACGGTCATTGACTTCAGTACCAACAGTCTGCATTGTATCACCAAAGAAACAATTTTGCTATTGCTAGACTTAGTCTTATGAAAATACGTCTTATAAGATAGATAGAAGATAGAATACTCTTTTTTTATGTAGATCATACAAATTACAGACATATATGTAGAAATGTTATTTAGTGACACAATGGGCGGTCTTATCGCTAAAAGTGATCTTTTAAAGATAACCTTTGGCTGGATTAAGGAGGAAGGAGGGACAATGGCTATGTTAGCTATAGAGAACTAATTGAGATTTGTTTAATCATGAAGACGGTTTAAATAATCATATTCATGAATTGCAAATTAGTACATAATATTATGTGACTTTATCTAGGTTAGTTCAGTCAAGGGTATTCTCAATAACATAATACATAACAACGAGCAATCATTATATTCCAGCCGTGCACAGAATTGAATAATAATATAAAATTAATACAATCCAATAAAATCCAGCAGTTTTCGAGATTGGGTTAAACATACATATGTACACGTTGGGTTATTTCATCTTAGGATAGCCAGTCATAATAAATTCTAGAAGTACTGAACTAGAAATACTTGAATTGCTAGTGATTATGACAAACGGTTCACCATAAAATGCCATGTAAAAACTGTAAAATCCCATATCCGTCTGAATGTTTCTTAGAAAATCTTGTAATAGATTATGATCTATATCAGTATTTCCTACTTCGGAAGTCCGGATAGTCGGATATTTGATCGGATATTACGTTTGACGCATTGCGGTGACTTGCATTTAGAATTTTTTTGTGGCGCTTTATATTTAGCTGATTTATTTATGATTAACTTGTTAGTCTTTGACAAGATTAATTGAAGCATACAGACTAAGTAATTGATTATTTTATAATTAACGTTTTAATAAAAAGTTACTTGCATTAAGAAATGGCAGTCAAGCAAACTTTAATGGATTTTTAAATTCAGACTTACGTTTTTCCAACTACTGATATCCGAATAATTTGGAATTTTACAAACTAGTTGATATTTTATTATTCATTATTAAGTACACCTTTCACTTATAGTATTATTTTATGTAGAGTAGGTAAGAGGGGGGGAGGTTGGTGGGTAGGTGGATTCAGGTTTTTTTTTTCATTTAATATTTGTAAACTGTCTGTCTTTCTGATTCGTTATAATATTATAAATGCGAAAGTGATTTTTGTTGTTTATTTGTTTGTTACGCTTTCACGCCAAAACGGCTGAATGGATTTGGATGATTTTTTTTTCTCGATATTCCTATTTTTTTTTTTATTGTGAAATAATAACTTTCATTCTTAATCAAACAATTTTTCGCGTCATTACAATGATCAAAATTCGAATGATCTGCATAATTAATGCAAAAATTACAAACAAACAAACTAGTAAATTGGCAAAAGGTCACATATTTTAAATACGCGTCATAGCTGAAATATTAGCGGTGTAGAATTTGACATAAATATTGTAATGAGATGTGTCTCGATTAAAACGAGAATTGCCAGACACTTCCGCGTGCTAAGTATTGTCTAGAGTCTAGACCATTAGCTATGTGTATCAAGCAATGCAAATCGGGAGATAACGATTATGAGATTTAAAAAAAAAAAAAAAAAATTGTTTGCGAAAGATTTAAAGTTATTCAAGAATATTTTATTTTATTATTCCATTAAATGCCTGGAAAATAAATAAATGTGAAAGTTTCGCAATTTATGCCACATTTTAAGGAATATTATTTTTCAAACTAAAATTCTATACTTAGCACAAATAGCACATTATTCATTATTACCGCTATTGACCTATGGCACGATTTGGTATCAGAAATGAATAAAAATAAAATTTATAATCTGTTATCCCCAAAACTTTAATTAATGGTTTCATATTAAAAATGTTTTAACACAAACCGAGCCAACTCTGGTAAAATACCAAAACAATAAAATAATAAATCCTAATCACTTGCTAGCGTAGATAGTGACATCATCGTCTTCTTGTAATAAAATCATAACTAAGATGTGTCTGATATATATTTTATGATAACATCACGAATTGAAATCATAAAGTTTTTTGTTCTTACTAGGTTCTAGACACTCTACTTTTAATAGGTTGTCAGACTATTAATTTAGTTTAACAATTTTAAAAAATGGCAGGTAAATATCAAATGCCAAAGCTTTGTTTTTCATTCAAAAAAGTCTAAGTAATTTTATACGACAGTATCTTCACATTAAAACGATATCAACCAATAAAAATAGGGTAAGAACAACAATTATGTAGCGTGAGAAATATATAAATGTATCAACAATTGTTCGAAATAATAATAAAAAAAATAGAAAAATAAAGCCACTGGTTGATTATCCGGACAGACCGGTTAGGTACAAGCAATTTTCGCAAAGAAAATGCGTTACAGTGCAGTTGTGAGTTAAGTGTGCATAAGATGGGTCTGCCATTGCTTAGAGTGAGTTTATTTTAAACCTTATTACTTATAATAAAAGATATTGTGACTAGAAAGGGGTGAATACCGGCTGATATGTGGAGGAATACGGCACTCCGACCGTTTCGGCCGACCCCAAAAGATGAGGGCAAGATAATTACGACTTGTCTGGAAAATTATTGGTTAGGTTTAGCTTAGTAACACTAGGTCACTGCCATGATTGGAAAAAGACGTAAAGATTGTCCTAAGTTGTTCTCATTTGACTATAGTCTTGGAATGTTAGGCCGATTATTTTTTAATAAATCCCATCTTTACATAGAAATAACATCAATTTCTAAAGTAACATATATAAATGTTTTTACCGCGTGTCATCATACATAATTTTAGTTCCCATTTTTTATCACTTTTATTCTACGATTTCTAAGAATCGGACACTACTTCGCGAGCTAATAAAGTTGTCAAAAAATAATAGGCCCGTTTTGACATTTAACTTGAATCGATTAATCGTGAGTATCGAGTCGTAACGTAAGTTTAATAACATCTAAAATACAAAATGTTAACAAATTAATAAACATATCTAATCCTATTTACTTAATATCACCTCACCATTCGTTTTTTTATTTTATTTTTTTAAATCTCCGTAGGTTTGGAGTTATTACTCACTACTAAATATAGAGGTATATGACGTAGTGTACAGATAAATATACGGCTCGAAATGTGTATGTATAAGGCATCTGGATACTAGCACGTTGGCGCATGACGTCGGCGAGCAATGACCCAAGGGACTTTGCAAACTTCTAAACAAGTACCTTTCAAGCTTTTAAGGTTAGGCTAGTATCGTAACAACCACCTCTCAAACTCGTGTAACGATGCAAGAACGTCCGACACAACAACTGCGGGACAGTACAAAAAAAAATTAACACCTGCCCTTAAAAAACGTGTGTGAAATCTTTATTTAATCGTTCGATACAATCTGTTTATTTGAGCAACAACTAAACGTTTGTTCTCCCTTGTTCACAGATGCCACAAACGGTGCCCCGGTCCGGGTGTAGCCCGCCATCGGCGTCTCAGGACGAGAGAGCGGTACCCTCTTCCCCCGCTGACCTACAACATCTTCTCCGTCTGATCGGCGCTGCATCTCCCCCAGAATCGATGCATTACTCGCCACCCAACCCTCACAATAAACCACCACCACCGTACCCAGAAGACAACACAAACAACGTCTTCTTGGAACGCCTATACGACTTCGAGGGTTATCCTACTCCCTCTCCATCATCAGACGAAGGCTCAATCCCAACAGTCGCCCTGCAGCCCGCCTCACCCTACAGTTCTCTTCAGTACTCACCACAAGTTTACATAAAAGAAGAACCTAACAGACTCGCTGCGCCCGGCTTTGCGTCTCCCTATCCTCTATCTCCATCAGGATCGTGCGTATCCTACGGCAGCTACAATCAATATTCGTCACCAGTTCCACAACACGACGAATACATAGACATAGAGGAGCTCTTAAAAGAAAATCAGATACTACAAGACAGTGTCCAACAGAGCTACCTTATACCTAAACTCGAAGTTGAAGAGCCAAGAGATCACATTCTGCTGAGGTCAGCGTTAGAAGACACATCTTTCCAGAAGAGATTAAATCTCAGACCAATTCCGTTAGAGCTGGGAAGTGTGAAAATGGAAGAGAGCAGTGGAGGTGACGATTCTCTAGTCGCGCCAGACATCGACCGTGTGCTCAGCATGGCCATCGAACAGACCAAGAGGGACGTGGACAACACATGCACTGTACTTGGAATCTCACCAGGTGAGTCAAAAACGTCAACACCATTATTCACTCAACTTTGATTGAGAAATGTATTACGTGCAATATATTTATGAACAATCATACAATCATGTATGATTTACAATGGCATGTCATGGGAATGTTGTACTCGTACTTCTTACATGATTACTATTAGTATTGTAATTAATAGTGACGTCACTCAGATGTTGGCCAAGTAAAAAAACGTATTTCCATGTACAGAATATGTTAGCTACCGCTGAGTGTAACGCCATTATAAACATAAATGATTTCTTAGAAGTCGCTCGGAATAGATTACGTAAGCTGTTTACGTTGGCCCAGCGATGATCTCGTCTTATATTAGTGACGTCCTCGCTATATACACATTGATTGGATATGCAAATTGAACAAGAACATGCGTAGCGAGGTTCGCATTTTCTTAGAACGCATTTTCTTTCTTAGGGTTGTTAATTAGTAAGTCATTGATTACGAACAAGGTATAATGAGATTACGGTAGTATTGACGTGATGATGCCATTTGAATTAATCATCAATATAAATGTTTGAGAAATGGGTTTTGCAGACCGCTTTATGGCATCTAATGAGATGAATTCACTAACCTTATTATGGTAGAGGACAATAATGATAGTAGTTAACATGTAAATAAGAGTGGAACAGTGGATAATAATGTTTTCGTTTCCAGATCCAATGCTATGGAGTACAGGGGACGTAAAAGCGTGGGTGATGTTCACATTGCAACATTACAACATGCCAATGGTGCCTATGGAGAACTTCACGATGGATGGCGCAGCGCTCGTAGCATTAACAGAAGAAGAGTTCAACCAGAGAGCATCTCAGGTACTATTTATAATCATTTGTATATATTTAATGATTATCGTATAACCCTGGGGCAGATTGAGGGCGTCCGTCAGATCAAAGTCTATTCTGATTCACATACTCCTGATAAAACAATGTTTACTTAATTAAGTAGTATTAAATAAAACAGTCCGTATAGGAGAAAAGATCCACAATGCGTGTTATCTTGGTGTTATCACATAAATTCTTCTAGCCACGTGTCAGTTGGGGTCAAGTGATACACAATTATCGCCTGCTGTAACGTCAACGTAGGGGCTTGGGCATTTTATACATGTGTTTATGTTAATTCATTGTAAGTTATTAATGGTCTTTTCCTTTTACTAAAGAAAGCTTGGCATTCATTGGTTTTCGATTAAATTCATTATTGTATTCATTACCGTGATCAACATCTCCTCCGCAAAGATTTGAAACAGCAGCACTGCTACACATCTTCATCTTTAATATTTTTTGTTTAGTGTAGTTGCTAATAATTATATTCATATCTAAGAATAATATTACAGTTAAATCATCGCCAACTATTTCAGTGATTACTTCATGAATTTTTTCACGAATGCTTACATCATATTTGGTTTTGCGTGGCTTTTGCACATGCTCGTCGCAGTGCAAATTAATGAGCATAGATGATTCATCTTTAATCTTATTTACTGATCAAAGTGCAAATAAATTTGCATCTTCAATAGACATTTCAATAGATATTTAGTACCGTAGCCTGTTTATTATCTTCATTTACTGGACAGTTTTATTCGATTACTTTGATCATTTGAACTTCTAAATAAATTCCATCAAAATAGCCAATAAGAGGTAAATCAGTTTAAAATTGTATATCCATAGTTAGTGTTATTCAATGGCTAAACAATGTTGCAACTTCAGCCTTATTAAATAGTGTGATGATAATACTATCAATTACTCGAGGGGACGATGATAAGACGAGTATTGTTTTAATAATAATGATGCTATGAATCTTGGATGACAACGTACTATCATTGATTTTAAAACAAAAAACTTATTATGTTTCATTGTGTTTAATTTGTTTATCGTATTTTGAATTTTTGTTGTACTATTTTGTTTATCATTTATTAAAGCATAGACACATAGCACATATTTTACTCTTTTCAGATTGTTTATGAGTATCTACTTAATCAGCTTCTTGAACTTTATCAAAGATTACAACTGCCCAATCAATATGAACTTCTACCGCAGTTTTGCTTGCGACGCGCGATGAAACAAAAAAAAGTGTGATAAAACATATTCGCTACACCTGATGTAACATTATGTACTCTGTAGGTCAGTGTTTGTTTCCTCAACCACCATTACGAAAAGCTCAATTTTAATTGTATTTACGTAATTACCAAGGATATCGAAAGTAAGGAAATCCGTTAATGCTGACCCATCTTATGCAACGTTGTTGAAGACTAGTTTATTTTTATCGTTTAGTTTAGCAATCATTGTTATGTCATCTCTTTTATTTATTATAACATGTGCAGTAACAGTTATGACATTAAGGACATTGATTTTAATTAGTTATGTAAGCTCTAGATTCTAGAAATTATTGGCTCGATCTTTTGAATAAAACTACATATACATTTTTAACTCTGACTTGAGGTAAATCTTGAATCACCCAAAAAGAAAACTCATTATTTATGAATTGCTTAGTTGTGGTTAACTTTATTCTATTTATTACTTAGACTTAATGTTTTATAACCATGATTAATATATCAGCAATTTCAACGATATACCTTGAGTGTCTGTGGTCAAGTTCTTTCCCTATGACGGTACAAGGAAAAATTTCATTTACATACGTAGTAATGATAAAGTCACGCATTCAGATGGAAATCCATTTATATGACGCCATAGATAAGTTAACACTTCAGAATCAGAATCAGAATCAGATTTTTTTTTTTGCTAATAATTACTTACTATACTTCAGAATTGATTATTACATAATTATGTAGAAACTATCAGGCTGCCTAAAGTACTAACAGACATATCAGGTAGTTCAGACGTAGGAAAAGCCAAATAGATTTTTGCAAATTGAAATTCGTGAAACGATGTTGAAAAAGTAAGTTTACGAAGAGGAAAATCAAAATGAAAAACGTGTGACTAGAACTCATCAAACACTCAAACGCTGAGTAATAAATAGTTTACAATAAACTAATACGAACACCCAACACCAAAAGCCACTACAATCCTAATCCAAAGTAAAACCAAGAATAATAATAAGAAATGAGTAGAAAAAATTGTGTAGCATCGTATCGAGCACGCCAGTTCCAATGGGCAGGTATCTTTGTTATCGCACGCACCGACGAGCCGACTTTCTCTAAGCGAGGAAAGTCAGCACCCAGGGCCCGTCTGCATACAAATTGCATCTGGTTTGCAGTGTGGGAAGATATAGGTGCTGAATTAGCGAGGAATTCTAAGATTCGAAGATAAGGAATAGCCGTGGAGTGGCTAATAGTGGGTATAAGTCAATAACGTGATGAATTTTGACCGGTTGCCGATAGTAATGTAGTGGATGTGGAGTTTTCTAATCATCTTGCGCTGAATGGGGATAAAGTATTTAGTAAGACATCAAAAGTTAAGAATTTAATTCCCCTAGTGTATTGGAATAGTTACATAGTTAATGATGCTGTAAATGTGAAACTTCAGGGTTTTACAAGAGAAATTATAACATTGTTGCTACAGCCAATCGAAATTTACCAAAAAGAGGCAAAAGTACTACCCGACCAAAACCCTATAAATATTTAACATACGTTACCATACATTTCGTGTATTTATTTCTGGCAGCACAGCAACTATTGAAAACATGTTTTTTAATTAACAACCAGACTCGTTAGTTCCAGATTGCTTTTGATATAAATAAGATAAATTCAATCAATTTTCTGCTAGCTACACATCAGTAATGACCACTTCAAATTTTAGTTCGCACAAATCTTGCGCACTTTCCGAGTAATGTGTATATTCACTGTTCGTTCTAGTTTGATCATTGTTTATTATTGTTACAGGCGGGAAGTACTCTGTATGCTCAGCTGGAGATATGGAGATCATCACAGGGGCCTGATCATCATCAGTTATCAGCATCGCCGATTCCGACGCCTGCTGGTTTACCGTCGACCGACGACATGAGTGATGGTGCGTATCTTACGTATTCTATTTTGTAGGTAGATCTTTGAAAATAGCTACGTTTACAAGTGTTATAAGTGAGTAAGTATTTGAAATAAGATCGAGGTTCATATGGAAGTCCTTGGAAGTGATCCTCCAGTCATTGGGAGAGTTTATTGTATTATTGATTGTGTGTTTTCAAGGTGTATCTTATTATAATGCCAATTCCTTTGCAGGGTTGGCAAAGAATCAAGAGTTAGCAACGGATAAGATAGGTACTAAATGTTTTATTTTATCGCAATTTTCTTTTAAGTCAGCTTTACATCGAAGCATGTTTCTTATCGGTGGTTTAACTTTATTTAACCTGCAATCATTAATTTAGATATTAATATTATTTGTTATCAATTTCGTAAATACTATCGCCTCCACTATAATCTTGATAATTTAGAACATTAAACGTAAATGCGTCGACGATTACTATGTAATTAATTACCCTACGACTATTATCTAACTTTATTTAAATCTAGTTATTTAAATTGAAGTTCCTACGCGACAGCCACGCCTAGTAGATTTATGGGGCATAAATTAAATAAATAAGTGACGTTTAAGATTGCATGAAATATGGATGATTTCGAATTTATCTTCTTGCTGATCCGGGAATCAAGGTAAAATTGAAAGATTAAATTAAGTAGAACCAATAACTTAAATTCTGTAATCTAAAATCTGATTGGCTTTCATTCATCAAAATTATTAAAAATTGTCAATGCATGTTCAGGTGGAAATAATTCAAGCTCTGTGTCTCTATTTTTGATTAGCTATTCCTCAAATACATACGCCTCGATATCTGCTCATTCTGTCGAGAAGATGCGTTAAAATAGAGACACATGATTGAAAAGTAGATAGTGCAATACGTGGTCGAATGTAGCACGGCAATGCATCAGTCGCATGCATTGTGCTTCAACCGTTACCAACCCACATACGGACTGTATTACAGACAAACAAGCTAATGATGTATGGCCATCGTATGCAGTTGTAAACTCACTTTATGAGGGAATTGAAAGCCACGATATATTGGACGTAAGGAGGACACACACGCTCTTTATTGCTGATAAACGATTAGTGAATGATAAGTTTTATTGTTAGACTATTGTTCGAGAATTTACCAATTAGGTTTATCTTATTTCAGAAATTGACGACAACTATAAACATTCATCAGGTAATGTCACATGAGAATTGGAAATGAAATCGTTTAATTGGCAGTTTTAAAGCATATTATATTGTGATAATACCATTGCCTTTAAGATTGACACGATACAATCATAAAAGCAAGTCTTATCGCAATTGCATAAAGATAAACCCATGATACAGTCCAACGGACGAGACACCTTGTCGCCCTTAATGGGTTGACAGTTAGCTTATAAATAAAAAAGGTGTCAGATAGTAGAACAGGAAATTGCGATCGACAATTATCTGCGACTCAGTTGTCAGTCCACACATGCAGTTTGACATAAAGATTTATATCAGAAAGGCCCTGACGGTATAAAGTAAATAAAAGAGGTTACTGGGCCAAATAGTGAATTCAGAAGTACATCAGATTCTTACAATGCAGAAGTTGTACAAATAGAAGAAAATTAATACTAACTTGTCATTGTGAGAGCTCAGGTAAAAGTACTATCCATTCAGCCAACAAAAGCAGAAATTGATACACTTGAAATACATGATAAACACGACAAAGTAATTGATGACTTGAAAACATCATGAAGTTTCGAGAACGATCAGGTTTCACGTATTTTTGCATACGATTGCGACTGTGATAGCTAAATTGATCATTCCATAAAACAACTTGTTTAATAAATAATTATGCATGAAACAAGCTTGGAAGCTAAAAGCATTAAATCTTTAAATCGCTGGCCGATAAAATGAATTGGATACTAATGTAATATGGAGCCACGCCTAGTTACAGTTAACCCATCAATCAGACGTTTGTCGTTCTATTGCCGTTCTGTCCCTTACATGTCGGCTTTGAATCCATATACGTCAAGTCTTGTTTTTGTGTCGTTTCCCGAAGGCCTAGTTCACGCCACCGGACCCACAAGGTCGAATGCGACCAAGATAAAACTGCCGTCGGCATCGTCAACAATTGCGTTGCCACCTTCACATACGGTGTAAAGTACTTCGAATTTTAATGAACCGTAGCCTGTGTCACTTTGCTCATCTCTTTTAGTAACTTTACTCTCATTTGTTTTACATTAGTAATTTGAGCTTTATGGTCTTGTAGTTAAACGTGAAATTTCTTTGAAATTTCCTTTCGCCATAGTTTCCTCAAATTGTCTGCAACATTCTATTCAGCACTTGGCTTTCTTCTTTAAATAGCATGTTGCTATTTAACTGTTTTGAGTGCAGCGTTTTGTTTATATGATTCGTTTGCTTGTCAGTCTGTTTACATGTCTACAACTGAAGGTCGGCTGCCGTTAATTTGGTCTATGTTTACAGCATCCATTTTAAAATAACTTTTTAGTTTATACATTTTCTTAAAGAAACCTCTTTATTGTGTTGCAAGTTTTAGGTCTTTATAACAGCGCGTAGTTTAGAATACGAGTTGAGTAGGCTCATAGTTTCAAAGAAACGATGAATTGGTATGATTAGCTTCCGAGAAGCCATAGTGTCGTCGTGTGCTGGTGCTCTGTCTGCCCCCTTTTCAATAGCAGCGTTATGGGCTCTTTAGTTCTAAATTGTTAAATTATGCACTAGTTTATGCATTCAGGACGCCTTTGACATACACACAAGCTCTTATTCTTGTTAATCATTTGCATTATAGTTTAAGTATTAATTATTTTATGGAGAAACTACTGCACACCCCTCGTTGCGGTAGTTTCTTCGTTGCAATTAAGAAACTGAATGTTTGTGGGTAGTAGTATACTAAATTCTTGCGACCATACATTTTGGATGCTCCAATTTTAACACCACATCTGATTCCATTTACATTTTTAACCCTCAAACCTTAGGTCAACAATCATTTTCTAATGGATCTCTTCTTCAACAGATGAGGACTCGGAATCAGCTGGTACGAGTGCAACGGTTGGAGGCGGTAAAGCCAAGACTGGAAGTACACATATACACCTGTGGCAGTTCTTGAAGGAGCTCCTGGCATCTCCTCACGTACACGGCTCAGCGATACGGTGGTTAGACCGAAGTGAGTATCAGAATAATTTCCACCAAGATTTAAATATTTTTATGGATTTTCGTTTTTTGTCAGACATTTTGATTTTGTAGAGTCTTTGAAATTCGGGAAGATCTAATTCGTTTGTTTGGGTATTCTGTCAAAATTGAGCAGCTGATCTATTCTGAAAAAATCTCACCGTGTAAACGTAGGTGAAGTGAGCTTGAAGTGACTTGTTAATAGTGTCAATCCCTCCCTGACAATTCACTCCACGCTCACTTCACCTACGTTTTCACGGTGAGTTGGTTACAGAATAGCACTGCTGGAACGAATGAAATTGTGAATGAAATTGTACTAATGTAAAATCCTAATAGGTATCTATTAGGATTTTACATTAGTACAATTTCATTTTTTTGTTTAAATCTAAATCTATTGCATTTCGTATCTTTGTCTATAACTGTACCTAATATTAAAACAATATTAGTAAGAAATTGATGACAGCACCATCATCAACCAACCGATTTTTATATAGTGGATCAGTGGTATTTAGTAGTGTATTTATATTGATATATATATTCCACCGGTTTATACGTATCACAGGTGATTTAATAGTAAAGTCAGTGCTTCTGAAGTACTCGTATAATATACTCACATTCATGACTATTGTATCATTTCTATTTTTAACGATTGCGTTGTTGTTATTTTTATTGAAATTGTTTATCAGGTACTATCAGAAAACCCTTATCCACTCACGTAAATTCAAATCTTGGGTTTGAACTATTTTGCCATCCGCTTATTTGTGATAAAAAAGATTGTGACAATATGATCAGAATATACCTACAATGATAGACATCTGCTAAATAATATTGTTCCAGGTGTTTTTCTTCTGATGAGTAATATTAAAAAGTGCCGATGAGGGAATGTCGAAAAGTATTTTTTTTGATTATTAAGTCTAAAAATATATAGTATTATTATTGTTTTAGTAATTAATGATAAATGCATTGATTAATAACCCAGCGTATAGATGGGAAAATCCAAGAAGATATCTTATAAAGATGTAGGTTGGGATGATGATATTCACGATCCGATCCAGCCTGTCCCTTGTTGCCCTTTTCTAGCGACGCCGCGACGCCCTAAGCCGAAGTCCGTACTCCACTTAGTTTATAAGTTTTATGCCCAGAATGAAGGCCTGGATGGAGTCGTTCATTTATGAAGGCATCCAGAGGATAGCTCGGTTAAGCAGCCGACAACCTCCTAGGCTGACCAGCGAGATGGCATACAAAAAAAATTGCCAGTTATGGGGTTAATAGTAAAAACTGTATTGGAAATAAATCCTAGGAGAAACGAAATAACAGTTAATAAACAAAATGCACATTAACAACTTATTACTCTAAATAACAGTAACATTAAATGTTGTAACATCTTGCTTGACCAATTATAACCCGTTATGCAGGCCACTGTAAACAACCAAACCCAGTAAGATCTACACCATTTTGTTGGTCGTCAAGTAAATAATTAAACTGTAATATATTTGTTTATTAATTAGTGGTGGCCTTGTTAATTAGTAACAGATAAATCGCAACAACAACGTAAATGTAAATGTTTGTGCATTCATAATTAATGTTACTCAGTATAAATCTTAGGGAAATCTTAAATCGTCATGGTCTATTCCTTTAAATGAGACTACTTGTATAATAATATTGTAGAGAGGTTGTATAGTAAAATCTCTCTATTTCTGGTTTTATTGTAAGAATTATATTATTAGACTCAACTCCAGTTTCTGTGTCTTATCTTTGGTATTTCACGTTATCATACCACTCTATTTCTTTTTTGGAAAAAATGATAATGTGGTTAGATTTCTAGCATCATCCTCCTGCTCTAGACCCTATTTATTTGATGTCGTCTTCTTTAATTCTTTCCTATCAATCATTTTCTCAATACTTACCTTTTTAAGAACTGCTTATCTGTTTTTCGATATTCCTTTGCTCTTATAGCCATCTATATTCATACTTAAAACTTATCTTATTCCTTCTCAACGTAGTCGTACTAAAGAATGATCTAAAAACCACATAGGAAACCAGTTTGATTCAAGCCAGTACCAACACGCTGAACAATAAGACAAATGTACCAAACAAGCCTTTGTTAAGGACCTGTTTTCCGTACTATAAATGGTTGATAACTGTTATACTGTTATAATTGGCTTAAACACGGAATCAAGGCACTCCTTTGTTTGTCTCACGATAAATTACCTACTATGATTGTAAAGAAGGCGGGGCTTAGTGAGTAGTACACATGATTATTTCCCATTGGCTGCTAATCGGTAGAGGACAAGTTTAAAAAAACATGGATTATGAAGCCATAAAATTGTTGATTATTTTTAATATTAGCGGAGGACAATTTATTGGGAATTCAAAGGTTGATTAAAAATATACTGAACCATAAAATATGAATGCAGTGCTACAGATAATTCAATTGCAAATTTTTTATTTATTTTTATTTATATCATGCCCATTAAACTTAGGCCACATATAGTACATATACTTAAGAAGTCTGATTTAAATACCTTAATTCTTATTCAGACCTCATTTTAGAATCCTACTTACCTCATTGGTTACCAAAATCGTGAGCAGTACACACTCACGCACATTTAAAATGGTCTAAAGTTACCTACTACACAATACACACATTAAAACGTGGACAGAATTTTGATTTAGTTTGAGCTAAATAACAATTTAGCTCAAACTAAATCTAGTCACACAATTTGGTATTTTATTTCAACTTGACTAAATCCTGGAGTACCATGTTAGCTATTTTCCATTCCAAATAGAATCTGCTACTTCACGAATCGTAATCCAAATTGAATGCATCAGATAACGAATCTAACGATGGAAAATTCATTTGAGCGACATTCCATGCCCAAGGTGATCTGGCCATTTATCATCTGTTCAATAAAATCGTTTTAAATAAAGGTTAGCTAGTTTCGTGACTTGTTCAGACGATAGGCAGCCATTGTTACGATTTATGCCATTATCGAGTCCTTTTCGGATCACGAGTATTGTTGGTACATCACTGTTAGATTTAATATTTGGTTTCTAGATCACGACTTGAAGTGATTTGCTATAATTGGTGTCTGTCTAGTGTCTAGAGATGTCTAAGTCATGTGACGGTTTCGATTTATAAATAGTGTTTTATTAATAACTTATTCTGGAATATAAATTATAATTGACCTTTTGTTCTTAAGATGCCTGACGCACGGACGTACGATATTTCTAACTTTACAATTTTCTGATAATAGTTTACAGCTATCGAGAAATATAAATGTCATCATTACACTGCTTTTATAAATATTTATGTAAAGCCACTGAATTTAAAACAAAAATGGCAGATGTCTAAAATGGAACTTGATTCAGTATGATCGTTTTTATAGAGCTTTCTGTTTTCGTTTCACTCGTTTTATTTTTAAAGTAGAAATCAAAGAAACAGTTGTCGCCAAAACAACTTGTTTCTTTCTCTTTAGTTTGAAACGTAATGAGTTTTTTAAACTTTTCTAAGAAATACGAACTTCTTACGAAAATTAAATTTATAACAGATTAAATCAGGTCACGATCTCATCGCTCGACAAACGGACGACATAGCGGTCGCATGCGATTAAAATGCATCGTACGTCTCGTTGTAATTTTGAAAATACAATGCTCAGCATTTATCTTTAATTTTATTATGTACTTTAAGAATATTTCAAAGACTCTTAAAGATCACTTCAATTAACGACCTAAGATGAAAGATGAATAAACGATTATTCAAAATATTCGTCAAACGTCTCTCAAAAATAAAAATTGGCTAATCCGTTTTATTGAACAAATGTTTAATTCAAATCGTGCTCCACAGGTAGCGGTGTATTCAAGATTGAGGATTCAGTGCGTGTTGCCAGGCTATGGGGCAAGAGAAAGAACAGGCCCGCCATGAACTACGACAAGCTGTCCAGGAGCATCCGACAGTACTACAAGAAGGGAATCATGAAGAAGACGGAGAGGAGTCAGAGGCTCGTCTACCAGTTCTGTCACCCGTACTGCTTATAAATACTCTTTAGTCTATAAGTAGTGTACATAATTTATTTAAGTTGTATATAAGGGTGCGTGAGCCGCGGTAATGCGGACGGTACGATGACTGGCTTCGTTTTGCGGCAGAATCGCAAATCGCAGCGCAGTCGCCGAGTTTGTTGACAGCCGAATTTTCACCGGTTCTTTGTACCGACGTGTTTGTCGTGAGACCGGGAATTAATAGGCGTCTTGTACACTATCCCTCCATATAATTCGGGAAAGGTAATTTTCTCTGGAATTCTATGCGATGGGACTATTAGCTGTGTTATGTATTAGTTTTTACCAGCGTGTAAACGTTGACGGTTCGATAGTTCTGAGTTAACGCAGGGTCGTCGTCGTCGAAAGCTGGTAATGTTTATCCCATATATCTATGATATATTTCTAGTACGTTCTATGAACTTTTAGTTAATTAAGTATTCTGTAAATAATAAGAAAAATGTGCCCTCTATTGTTTGGTACTAAGATTAGTGATTTAAAAGAGATTATTCTCGTCGTTGTAAGTTTATAAACCTGTTGAATATTTTAGTATGAAATATAAAACGAAGAAAAAATGTTAATGTAATTTTTATATTAAAAATATTTAAAAAATGACGAGTTACGTCGCATATTGCAATAATAATTAGTTTAGTTTTAATTTTAATGATGGCGGAGGATTCGTGCAAATTTTGTTTCGGGTTGAAATTAATAATTATAATTTTGTGCCAAATAGACGATTGGAATTTATTCGGGACAAAATTTGATTGTATAATATTGTTTGTAAATTGGTGTCCCGCCGTGATGTAAATAGTTTTTGTATAAAATATTTGCAATACTGGTGTTGGGATAGAAAATAAAAGTATAATAAAAGTTTTATTATCATGTATTTTATAAGTTAACGCAGTTAGCGTTATGAATTTTAATAATTATTATTATTGGACCAAACTAATGTAGATTTTATGAATCAATTATTTTAATGTGACAATAAAATTAAATGGCCATTATATTGTTATTTTATTTTTCCTGATACACATAGAGTCGATGACTTTTTATTATTAATAACATCTGTGGTGAGTTTAATAGCTCTTCCTAAATATCAGTCGGGCTATAAAAATCACACTTTAATAGTTAGCTCCCGTTTAAAGAAATATAAAGAGCATATATTTTTAAATTCCATCTATTTTTAATCAAAATAAAAGAAAACATCATCATTAACAAAACTACTTCTCACACCGACTTACAAAACATATCGAAATTTACGTGATTCATTACAAACATCTGATAAACAAAGAAACTACAGCTTGGTAACTATTATCAATATTATTTTACATGTAAAACGGTACCCACTTAAAACGCATACGTCACAACACTAGCAATTACCTACCACGTGTTTTAACACTAACAAAGAACCAATTTACATGACGAAATATTGTTTCAATCGAGACATTTTTACAGCAAATCATGCGCAGATCTGGACCACATTGCGTCAAATTGCGCAAAAGTGACGTCACGACCCGCCAACTGCCAAATTCCAAGAGTGAAAGTGCCTTTCGCCGTCCTCTGGGAGGGGAGGACGACCTCTAGAGGGGAGTGAGGGGAGTGAGGAGGGAAATTGTGTAAGAACGTCCACTTGATCTTTGTTCTTTTATTATTGTTTGTATTTTGGAGTGTCTGCTTGATTAGTTGACAATGGTTAGACATTTAATTTCAATGAAAAGGTATTTTGGATTTGCATTATGATTTGAGTTTAGGTGGGTTTGTTGTTAGAAAGTGGACCACATTAATGTAGAGTGTATTATGTTAGTCCAAATAACATCTTTATTAGCGACAATAAGTTCTATATGCAGGTACCCAAAAATACTGTGCAGTTAAGTAGGACGTTTGGATCAACATAAACATAACATCATGACTGTTTTGCCAGAAGGGGTAAGCAGAGATGTACCTATAGTACCTACACCCATATCTCGCCAGATATCCGAAACAATTCCATACCAGGCTGCTACTGAGAAATTCCTGATGGAACTTTTCCCTCTAAAATAATCTTAACTTTATTTTTCCAGACTACAATGGGGTCTATAGTGTTAGTAACAAAGAAGGTTACCCTATGTTTGTCCTTAATAACTAAAACAGATCGGGTGCGGTTTGCAAGCGTCCACACTAGCGGGCTGTCTGCTCGGGCGGCTATCGATTGCAGGATAGTGTTGGGACTGAATAATATAGATCATCTAGAATCAGAGCTTTTGTTTTTGTTATGGGTACTGTGAAAATAGAATATATATATAAATGAATGCTTATTGTCTATGAATATTTTGACATAGCCATTATTCTTGGGTACGTAAGGATAAATGGTAAAATGATTACTGTATTGGCAACTTCAGCGGATGCTGCCCTTTCTCCCGACATAACTATCTTAGGCCCTTAGTCATCTCTTACGACATACGCAGGTATACCTGTATGAGGAGAGCAGCTGGTTTTTCCAATGTGTTACGTGTAGAATTAGGCACGCCCTTCTTCATTTATGCAAATATTTCAACATTCTAACCATGTATTTGCTACCGTGTTCCATGAGTCCTTTACCTGTACTGTCTGCACTGTTGACAATTTCGGGTAGGTACACAAAAGAAGCAACATAAACAAGTATAATATTTATAAGTAACCTCGTTCCTCACCTATCGTCGAAGTTAGAAATTCTATCCAAAATTCAAAAAAACTAACTTTTTTAACAAAATCCCTAGCAAAATACATTTAATGCCTAAATATTAAGTATAAAAAAAACACAACATTTATAACAAAGTCTAAGAGCAATGAATACACATATTTAATTTAAGTTTAATTTAATACTAGTTTTAAGATTTTTGTCATTACAAAATTCGTCAATGCTATAATAGGCTTTATTGATTAACAAAGCCCTGCGTTTATTTTTAAACAAGTTCACATTCTGAATATTCTTTAATTATGCTGGTAATTTGTTAAATACCTCTGTTATCTACAAATCCGCACAGCCCCCACTCCCTCTCGAAGAGAGGAGACCTATGCCTCATCAGAGGGAACATTTTAGGCTGATTAGACACTCATGGATCATGCGGCCTCTGTAGCCACTTAATAAGTCCAAACAATAACATTAGTTTTGTTGATACGAAAAGAAAGAAGAATAGCGACAACGTCTAAAGATCTGCACGAACTATAACGGATCCTTACAATGATTAGAAAACAGCGAATTTAGCTCCAGGAAATCTAAGGAGTTGTTTTTCTGAATATTTCTCCTAGTCAGTTAGTGCATATAGCCTAAGGCATCCTAACTAACAGTCGCGACCTTAGGGGGCGGCTAGCAGGGCAACCACCCAGGGCGTCGCTCTTGTAGGGACATCGCGCAACAACCCGAGTAGAAAAAAGTAGACATTTTAAACTTTATTTTATCCCTAAGTATTAGTTAAAACAATAAAATAGGTTTGATATAAAAAGTAATATGTCAAAATTAACTATCAAAGATTTGACGCTTAGAGAGAAGAACTGAATAATTATGTTTATCCATGTATATGAATAATACGACGGCATTAATAATCAAAATATTTTATTTCACATAAACCTACGTGGGCACGTATGAAACGTCAGAAGCTAAGTGCACGGTTCTAATTGGTCGTTTCCTATGGAGAAGAGCCGGCAAGAATCACCACGGATACTCTTTTAAAAATAAAAAAAATAAAAACTTATTAATTGATTTCAAATAATTGATTTCTTAACAAAAACGAACATGGTCTACAAGTCTACAGTCTATTAAGCCTTCGACGTTCTCAAATTCACAAAATATACAAGAATATAAATCTCTATGTAAAAATAAAATAATAAATACCTATTTTAACCAAATGATATGATTGCCATTACAACTGTAACAAATCTAAATTAATATTCTGCCCACAATTCCACCAATAAATAGTTGAAATTAGAATTGTAGGTATATAATATCAAATAATGAAAAGATTATGCAAGTAGGTAAAATAAAAAATCATTATTTAGAAGCAGGTAATAGACATTTACATAGTTATGCCGTAGAAAAGCCACGTGTGCAGAAGGAATTATTGCCAAACTTCCTTGTCTTCAACGTAGTCAATTCATTAAAATGAATCCTACAATCTTAAAATATGCTTTTTTGATAAGGACATATTTGATGTGGGTTTTGAACTTTCCATCGCTAAGTTCTGTTACCGACTTTTGCAATATTATCACCAGGGGCGGTCCGCGCTGGGGCGTCCCAAAATCTCGAGATGTACTTTTAATGAAATTCTAAACAAGGCCAAAATATGTTCATCAACTAAAAGGCGATTTGTAATTCCTCTACGTAGGTATGCAAAATATAAACGTAAGGAGCTAAAGTTTACGAGCCCGCTTCGCTCGCTCTTGTCAAAGTATCTCCTATTTCGGTATGAATGGCCAAAGAAAACCAAAGCTTTCCAAAGTGGGATGCTATAATTTTAGAGCTCCCTACGCGCGCTCGTTGCATCCTGCATTCACAATTTTTCTTGCATATCGGGCTCCATTTAGTTTGCTTCCCGGTTGTATAATATTTTATAATAATATAAATATTTCAGCTCAACATTTATTTATTTATACATTTAATTTCTCATTAATCATCAGAAACACCTACTTTAAATTCACATACATACTGCATGCAAAGGACAAGGGCCCCGCAAAGATTTGCCGCCCGAAGCCTTGCAATATTTTAGGCCGCTGCATGCTAACTAATATTATAAATGCGAAATTGAGTTTGTTTGTTATGTTTTCATGCTAAAACACCTGAACTGATTTGGATGAAATTAAGCACATGGGTAGACCAGGACCTGGGTTAGGATATAAAATTCATATTATCCCACTATTCCCACGGAATCTAGACTAAGGCTGCCTGTCCGCCGGAGCGGAGCGAGGCTGCGGAGCGGAGAAACGGAGAAAAATTAACCAATAGGATTGCAATACGATTGCAAGTGGACAGGGATTTGCAATCCTATTGGTAATATTTCTCCGGTGTTCCGCTCCGCAGGACAGGCAGGCTTATGAAACCGCGGGGTGCAGCTACACACACACACACACACATACATACATAAACTCACGCCTTCTTCCCATGGGGGTAGGCAGGTAGTTTTTAATAAATTCGAAAGATAACAAGTGGCAGGTGGCAATCTAACAATTCGACAATGTTACAAGTTGTTTTCATAGTTTTAATGCTTTATTAAACAGCACCTGTCTGAAAGTCTGACAACCAGTCTTATCAACGAGTATCGTGTTACCCAGTAACTGGGTTGGAGGTCAGATAGGCAGTCACTCCATGTAAAATGCTGGTATTTAGCTGCATCCGGTTAGACTGGAAGCCGACCCTAACATAGTTGGGAAAAGGCTAAGCAGATGATGATTAAACAGCACCTGTTGTGAAAATGTGACCGTTTTATAATATTTTTACAAATACGTCGCATTAGTTAGTTACATTAAATAGGCCGCTAGTGGCATGCACGATGACTATTGGAGAATGTTACGACATTACGCATACTTGATCGATTTGTCACTTATTAAAATACTCGAAAATAGTATCATTTTATTGCCCCGAGACATCCAATGTACCGAAATCTTTTTAATATTTAGATATCACTTATCAAAATAGTTGTCATTTTGTTTGCCCGGGGATATACAATGTACCGAATTCTGTAGATAAATATATAAATAAAATAAAAAAAGTACCGAAAAGCAGGAAAAATCATTCATGGGAAAAACTATTTTCTCGTCGTTTTTGGTTAATACCCTATAACTCAAATAAGAAAGTTCAATGTCAAGATTCATCGGTCAAAGATGAGTCAGTTAAACTTAGTGTGAATTAAGAGTAGGTACCGTTACGTTAAATAGCTGAATTATGAGCTGGCCAAGATTTTTTTATTTAAAACATAATGCTTACAAACTTAGTCGTAGGCGTTTTGAAGGACTTTGGTTGCTACCATAGATATGTCACTAAGATTTTGAAGCTGTAAGTTTATAGTATTTAATAGTTTTGAAGGGAATTTAGGTATCATGTAAAGTTTCAACCAGGGATTTCCGGCGATGCATTTAAGGGTTAGAAGTTGGAAACAGCATACTTCCTGAAACCGTACAGTCATGACGACTTTGAAGCCCTTCGGAGAGGGAAGTTCGCTTCTGCATGAAGTTTTGTTTCTTTTTCATGTCTTCCCTGATCATATCTAATCAGGAGTGTCTAATAATAGAGAATAAGTTCTTTATTAAATTCTAAGTATACTCCAGCAGTGGGTGAAATTTTAAGAGCTTTGCCTTTGGCTATGCAGTTATCGATAGACCAACCCTGCTCTGTTTATTGATTAATCTTCTAATGGCTGATTTTTCAATCTTTTCATAACTTTTATTGGAGGAATAAAAATTGCGGGTTATTCTTCAAATAAAATTAATTTGACGATTGTAAAATCGCTCCTAAATCAATATATCTATAGAGAAGCGGTAGAGACGACGAGTTATACGAATTTTCTATATCTAGCATTTTTCTCGAGCAAGTGTGCTGAAATAGTATTGCATGCAGAGTCTCTGTGTAAATAACTGAGTAACACACTGTCAGTAGCAACGGGTTTAATTTTGACAGATCAACAACATTCAGCTGCCGACTTTTTACCAGTTTATATTTTCATATATTTAGCACGTGTTTCTGTGACAAATAAAATTCTTTTTCTTTCTTTCATTGCGTGGTTTACGTTGTTGAGTAGAAATTTTTTGTCTAACATATGAAGCAATGGATTAGCAATATACTTCAAAATCATTCGGATTGTGATTGATAGCAGACAACTTTAAATTATTTATACCCATAAATTTATACCCATTTTATTTATTGTTTTATTTATTGAGCAAGCTCAACAAATGGTCCAACGACATATTTACAAGGATAGTAACAGTAGGTATGGTACCTATGGCCATCAGGCTGGTCCGAAAATACCGCACGGTCTCCCGTGAGGTGGCGGGCATCCTTGCTGGACTGCCGTCATGGGATCTGGAGGCGAAGGTCCTCGTGCACATATGGAAGTGGCGCGAGGACGCGAAACGCCGGGGCGTAACTCCGCTGCCGCGAGAAATCACGGCACAGCGGACGGAGCTCCGGCGGGATCTCGTGGCGATATGGAGAGTGCGATTGTCGCATGGCGATAAGTCCCCTCTTTGAGGAGTGGCTAGAGAAGCGCCATGGCGTCCTCTCCTTCCGCCTGACGCAGGTCCTCACCGAACACGGCTGTTTCGGGAGGTTCCTGTTCAGGATAAAGCGGGAAGAAACGCCCGGGTGTCACCACTGTGTGGATCGCCCTGAGGACACGGTGGAGCATATGGTGGAGATCTGCCCGGCGTGGGCGGAGCACCGCTGTGCCCTCACGGAGGCGATCGGTGGTGGTGAACTCTCGCGTCCGGCCCTGGTTCAGGCCATGGTTCGGAGCGAGAGTGCATGGGAGGCGAGCATTACTGATTCGCAGAAGGAGGACGCGAAACGCGTGAGGGAGAGTCAAGGTTCGCGCCCTCGCGCCCCTCGTCACCGCGGGAGTCGCCGGCTGATTCCCGGCCACCTTAGGCGCGGGCTTGCGGATGGTGAGTGATGGGTAGCTCGCCGTCCGATAAGGACCAGGCCCGCCTCGACGGCGCGTTGTATTCCACGTGCGCCTCAAAGAGATGTCAGCACCAACTGACGGGGTCCGTTAGGGCCAATGCCTGCCAGGGTTGTGAGTTTGTCCGAAAGGGATATCGTGGCCCTAGCACACAGGCAACGGAAAGAACACGGGTGGGTTTTAGTCAGTAAAAGTCTGACACGCCCTCCCGCTCCATTTACCAACTGACAGCAGACAACTTTAAATAATATAGTTATACCCATTTATTGTTTTATTTATTGAGCAAGCCACCAACTACATAGTTACAAGGATAGTAACAGTAGGTAATCACGAGTCTTCAATACTGTCTAAATACAACACATAGAGGCATGCACAACATTGTTATTACAAGTGGATTATTATTAGATGAACAACTATTCAATTAAACTTTAAAATAATTACAATAATGGCAAACTGATACTTATTAAAATTACCAAATAAGATTAGATTATAAAATTAAATTAAAAATAATACATAATTTTCGTCACATTGCATGAGAGCAATAGAACCATAAAACTCGTATTATAAAGAGGTTTCTAAGTTAGGATGCAGGCGGTAATCTCTGGAACTACTGATCCGATTTCGAAAATTATTTTACTGGCCGATTGCCATAGGGTACGTTTTTATAATAGTACGAGGGCGGCACTGAAAATTTCGGGAATCAAGGAAGTGACACAACATTACTATTTAAAAATGTATTTATTGCTTTTCGAAGTATTCTCCGCGAAATTTGACACATTTTTCCATACGATGGAACCAATCATTGCAGCAACCATTCCATTCGAAAGTTGGGGTCTCCAAAATGGCCGTTTTGTAGGCGTCCACAGCTTCTTCAGGTGATGAAAATCTCTGTCCACGCAATTTATTCTTTATTTTAGGGAAAGTATAGAAATCATTAGGGCTTAGGTCGGGGCTGTACGGCGGATGGTCTAATAATTCTATGTTTTCTTGCTCTAAAAACTCTTTTGTTCTGTGCGCGGTGTGAGAACTCGCATTGTCGTGATGGAGGATGATGCGGCGGTTGCAGTTCTCTTTACGGAGTTCAGAAACGACCTGTGGCAAACAAATGCTAGCATACCATTCTGCATTAACCGTTCTTTGTCCCTCAAGAGGAATAGTCGTAACATGGCCGGTTTTGGAGACAAACGTGGCCACCATTTTTTTTGCAACACTCCGTGAACGAACAATTTTTGTTGGCTTTAACTCATTTTCGAACACCCAAACTCGTGACTGGTTTTTTGTTTCGGGTTCGTACGCGTATATCCAGGATTCGTCACCTGATACAATGTTGTATACAGCATTTGAGGATCCTGCGTGGAATCTTTCGAGAGTTCTGACGCGCCAAGTAACGCGAGCCGCTTTTTGCTCTTCACAGAGCGAATGCGGTATCCATAGGGAAAACAACTTTTTTACACCTAATTGTTCATGCAAGATTATTTGTATTTGACTCATGCCAATGTCTAAAGTTGCCTGAATTTCGCGGTATGTCACATGTCGATCTTCCTCAATCAGCTTACGCACAGCATCAACATTTTCTTGGGTGACTGCAGTTTTTGGACGACCTTGACGGGGATCATCACTGAGCTTGACACGTCCACGTTGAAATTCAGCAAACCAGCGATAAATTGTGGTTTTGGATGGGGCTTCATCACCAAATGCAGAAATCATCCGGTCAACACACTGTTTTTGTGTTAAACCAGTTCGAAAGTCATAATAAATCATCGCTCTTGAATTTTCTCGAGTCAATTCCATTTTCTCAACGACTAAACAAGTTTGACAAAACCTTGTGACAAGACCGAGAATCTTTTTTTAAATAAATAAATGGTATTCGATTTTTAAAACCAAGGAGTTTTCAATTAAAAAGATTTTAATATGACAGGATCAGTGGAAATATTCCATTCCCGATACTTTTAGTGCAGCCCTCGTATGGTTGACTACTACGCGAGCGAAGACGCGGGCAGAAGCTAGTCTAGTACGAACATAAATTCGACTTGTTTATCACTTGATCTAATTCGTGTTAACAACATCAAGAATCAATACTAGCACGTCAGATAAAAGTTAATTAGTAGACGCTCAATTGTTTTAGATAAAATGTCATCAATATTGTAAAATATTGTGCAATATTAAATTAAATAACGCTGATTGGTTGACACATTATCGCAAAAATTAATGTATCTACTTGAACAAGAGTGGATAACGGACTAACAGACTTAAAAGTAACGATTTTATCGTTAATCAATTACACTAGGTTTTTCTAAAGAAACTATTGATATAGGTATACCAAAATCTAAAATCAAAATCCAAATATTTTCAAAAAAATCACGTTTGTTGTATGGGAGCTCCCTTAAATATTTATGTTATTCTAGTTTTTAGTATTTTTTGCTATAGCGGCAGAAATACATCATCTGTGAAAATTTCAACTGTCTAACTATCACGGTTCATGAGATATAGCCTAGTGACAGACGGACAGACAGACAGACAGGCGGCGGAGCCTTAGTAATAGGGTTCCCGTTTTACCCTTTGGGTACGGAACCCTAAAAACGATATAAAATATTATTAAAATAATAAAAGTTAGAACCTTGTTATTATTATTAAAATTGTAGGTATATAATGTCAAATAAAAAAAAGATTATTTCAAGGAAGTATGTACCGTAAAAGAAATGCGGGGCAAGTACCTAGCAGGTTGGTTGATTTTCATGTCGCGAATTCCCAGTGCGGTCCCTCAGTTCACACGCACATGTACCTTTTTTTTTTTTTTTTGGGTGGGAAATCATCAAATAACTTCTCCCGCTCTGGGCGGAGCGGGAGGGCGTGTCAGACTTTTACTGACTAAAACCCACCCGTGTTCCTTCCGTTGCCTGTGTGCCAGGGCCACGATAACCCTTTCGGACAAACTCGCAACCCTGGCAGGCATTGGTCCTAACGGACCCCGTCAGTTTGACGCACATGTACCTACTTACCTTAGTAGGTAGGTACGCTCTGCAAGGCGCCCGACAAGATTTATTTAAAAGTACTTATTTATTTATTTTCACTTCAAGTTATATCATCTGTGGAACCCTGGCTCTTGGTACTAGGAGTTCCTGTATCACAAAAGCCAAAATAAGTCCGTGTAGATGGGATAGATAAATAATGGGCACCGTGCAATGATAATATAGGCAAAAAGACGTAGATAGGTCACCTACCCAACATTCGATCTTTAAAAACGGCACAAACCATTGACATATACGGTATATATTACTAATATATCCATGCAGGCACAAACACACTATTAGATGACACGTGTAAGAAGGATGGCATGTCGTAATTATCGGGGGCGAAAAAGAGACAGGATGAAGAAAACTTGGCTGATTAGCCAAGTTTTTACGTGCCACTTGCAAGTGTATAACCTATCTATCTCTTTTTAAACGACTTCCATCAAAAAGAAGGAACTTTTATGTTCGTCTGTATGTTTTTTTTTTGTGTATTATAGTATCTACATACCACAGACACTACATCATATAAGTACTTACACTTTGCATTCATTAATATTATGTATTATACTCTTTTATTGGTTTTGCATTATTATTTTGCGAATCGTTCTAAAACGATTATTTTCTTTAATTTTCATATTTTTCAATGTTATGACACTTACGTCAGGCTGTCAAGCTGTCATTATTTTTTCTTCTAATTTTCTCTCATAGTTTTCTTACTGGCTTAGTCCATGAAGGTTACTTTTGATTTATATAGATAATTTAAATTATTTTTATCAATATGTTTAGCTCAAATATTGTATTTTATAGACAATTATAAATGTTTACTCTATAATATTTGTATCCTAACTTACATTTATAATAATAATTGAAACGCTCTCAGAATTCATCAAAGAGGTTTTTGGTACGAATATGTCTGGCCTTTTCGATCACTGAATTTGAAATTAAATTCTGTAAAGAACAGAAAAAACAGATGATGAAAAAAGAACACCTCAGACTCGGATATAAAAGGGATTTCTAAAACATTCCGGGAGATCTGATCTGGAAGCGCTCAAGGAATCATCTCCTCTACAAAAGTCTTGCAATTGGTCTATATTCATTTCACCTTGATAACATACTCAGTCTTCTCGGTACTATGTTCTAGCCAAGAGGACCGTCCACTACCTAAGAGACCTGGACTGGACTGCCTGTGATACTGGGAAGCGGATCTTCAAGATTCTGAGCTAACGAGGCCTGACGTCTTCTACACTGCCTGTCAAAGTAACTGGGAAGCGGATCTGGATGCTTCAGAGCTGACGAGGCCTGACGTGTCGAACCTGAGCGCCGTATCGTACCTTCTGTATAAAACCTCCCACCTTTTTCTTTCTGAGAGTGCTAGGTAGGATCTTTTTAAAAAAAAATTCTGTATTTTTTAAATTAACTCCAACCATATAATATATTTAACTTGTCTACTTACCCTTTTATTTTTAATAGGCTAGTAGATTCGTTACGGTATGTTCACCGATTTCTCCGCCAAGGCTTGTCCAGACTGGTGCGATATCGCGGGCGCAACGCGACTCAGTAGCACAATATCTTTGTCGGTGCCTGTCGCGCCCGCGATATCGCACCAGTCTCTACGAGCCTTCAATTGTGGACCGAATTTCAAAAATATTTTTTTGTTTCAAAGGGTACGCTCTCGAGGTGGTCCCATTGTCACCAAGCCAGAATCTGATGATCCTATGGAAATCGAGGGAAATACTTAAATTTTATAGGCACACTATGGCGTTTTGAGTATTTGTTATAGTAACTCGTGAATTGGCTCTCGGAAAATACCATTTGGTGAAGTGGAACTGATGATGAAGACCACAGATGGCCACTGGAACTACTTAATAATAAGTATTTCATCACGGGGTTGCTAAGCAATTTATGCTCTTGATATTGCATAAGGTGATGGTGTCTTCACCACCGGCTCCAGTACTCCTAGTTCTTAGCAGGAGAACTCCTCAACAATTAACGTCTCTGGATCGAGGAAAGAAATATTTTTTAAAAGGTAATGAACAGTTGACATTACGCTCTTGTAACTTAGATAAATTACAAACTGACCCACAAAAAAGTGAAAAATAAAAAACGTTTTACAAAAAAAAAAACACCGGCCAAGTGCGTGTCGGACCACGCTCAATGAAGGGTTCCGTAGTTAGGATGAACTTATCCCTAAAACAAACTTAACATTGTAGTTGAAAAACATGTTCTCCCATACATCGATATACGCCACGTTCAATTTTCCAACTGAAACGGACGACTGAGACGGACAGACAGACAGACAGACGGACAACAAAGTGATCCTATAAGGGTTCCGTTTTTTCCTTTTGAGGTACGGAACCCTAAAAACAACTGACTTTAAAAAAAAAACTACAGGGTGAAAAATAACTTTAATTTCGGAAGTCAGTGGAAAAATACTAAAATACAGGTCCAAAGACACCGACTTCCGAAATTAAAGTTATTTTTCACTTTGTAGTGTTTTTAGGGTTCCGCACCTCAAAAGGAAAAAACGGAACCCTTATAGGATCACTTCGTTGTCCGTCTGTCTGTCTGTCTGTCTGTCAGTCTGTCAAGACCATTTATCTCAGGAACGCGTAGAGGTATCAAGTTGAAATTAATATCAAATACGTAAGTCTATGTTCCCTTAAAGCTCTAAAAAAATCAAGCTTCCAAGTCAACGCAATAAAAAAATACGGTGATATAAGCGACATTATTGCGACATATTTCGATACTCGCAAATAAATCAAAACTTATAGGGTACTTCCCGTTGACCTAGAATCATGAAATTTGGCAAGAAACAAGGTCTTACAGCACAAGTATAGGAAAAAGTCCGAATAGTGTAAATTTTTAGTTTTATCACATAACAAAAAAATTGCGAATATCTCGCACATAAATCAAAACCTATAGGGTACTTCCCGTTGACCTAGAATCATGAAATTTGGCTACAAGCAAGGTCTTACAGCAAAAGTAAAGGAAAAAGTCCGAAAATTGTAAATTTGTAGTTTTATCACATAAAAAAAAATTGCGAATATCTCGCACATAAATCAAAACCTATAGGGTACTTCCCGTTGACCTAGAAACATGAAATTTGGGCAGACGCAAGGTCTCACAGCACAAGTAAAGGAAAAAGTCCGAAAATTGTTAATTTGTAGTTTTACCACATAAAAAAACATTTTTTGCGATTACAAACTTAAATTTTCAGTTGGAAAATTGACCGTGGCGTATATCGATGTATGGGAGAATATGTTTCTCAACTACAATGTTAAGTTTGTTTTAAGGATAAATTCATCCTAAGTACAGAACCCTTCATTGTGCGTAGTCCGACTTGCACTTGGCCCGTTTTTTTTTTGAAAGTCAGTGTTTTTTTTTGTATAAAGTTTTTACCTAAAGTGTTATTGGCACCGTGTGCGTATAGTTAGGCCGCATGATGATGTCGTTACTATGCCAGATTTTGGTAAACAATAAACTCCATATCCCGGCCATAAATATTCTCTATGGCATTGCATTTTGAAGTTACTAAAATGTTTTTTAGTTGATTTCGAAAGGCCAATGCACCAAAAAGGTTGATAAGGCAGACGAGTTTTGAATTTAACTGTTAAATCTGTTTCTCAATGATGCGCATGATATTATTATTTCTCTACACCCGCCAGGTGTTCAAGTAATCTAGTTTTAGATTTACTGTTTGTGTAGCAAAATATTATATTAGGAATAGCTTACACTGTGCATAATTAGCGCTCAGCCATGCCATTTTGGACAAATTGACCATAAATAAGTTGTTTAATCACTGGGAACGATTTAAGCTTGTGTTTGGTTGGTGCGATTTGAATAATTTCCTATGTGTTGCGGTGGGGCCTAAAGAAAAGGCATAGGCGGGAGCGCCTGTAGATTGTAAAGTTGGCTAAAACTGGTTAGGTATTAATTTTAGTTTTGTCAAATTCAAATAACTTATATAACATTATTTTTAGTATATGCGAAACCTGAATATAGTTGAACTGAATCGATTTCAATAATTTTTACACCATGT
Source organism: Tiliacea citrago (assembly GCA_963921375.1). Taxonomy (NCBI): domain Eukaryota; kingdom Metazoa; phylum Arthropoda; class Insecta; order Lepidoptera; family Noctuidae; genus Tiliacea; species Tiliacea citrago. The sequence goes on along the minus strand of OY992788.1, from coordinate 5,249,330 downwards.
TATATTTTGTCCCAAAAATATTTAAGTGTGATGGAAAATGTTATCACCATTTAATTACTTACAATGCAATCGCCGTACGGTTAGGTACCTACTGCCACATTATTATCAATGAGTGCAAGACGACCCTGGAGGCGCGGGGGCGCCGTTAGCATGTTTTTGTACGGATAAACCGGCAACATAACAACCTTATAACTTTGTGATTTTTCATGATACAGTTTTGAAATTTTGTACATAGATTCTTTAAATAAAAATACTAGACACGTGTTTCGGGTTTCGCATATACTAAAACTAATGTTGTATAATTTGTGACATTTTCTTTGCACCTACAGCCATAGCTGGCGAAATGTGGATGTTTGGCCGTCCGTACCCTTCGGGGATTACAGACGTTATGATGTTCATGTTTGTTTTCACTTCAATAGTTTATTGTGGTGAAAATGCCACAAATTAAGTTACTTTTTTATTAGAACTTAAAGACAACTTGTGTTATTGCATTTTTCTAACATAAATGTTCTACATAAAGCAATGCGTGGTTTGGAATAGCGTTGAAAATGACATGTAAAATACATGTGTCTTTTAAACTCTCGCGTCCGGCCCTGGTTCAGGCCGTGGTTCGGAGCGAGAGTGCATGGGAGGCCGTCACCTCTTTCTGCGAAGCGGTAATGCTCGCGAAGGAGGAGGCGGAACGCGTGAGGGAGAGGCAAGGTTCGCGCCCTCGCGCCCCTAGTCGCCGCAGGAGACGCCTCGGGCGTCGGGAGTCGCAAGCCGATTTCCTGCCACCGTAGGTGCGGGCCTGTGGACGGTGAGCGATGGGTAGCTCGCAGTCCGATAAAGACCAGGCCCGGGTCGACGGCGCGTTGTGTTTCACGCGCGCCTCAAAGAGAGGTCAGCACCAACTGACGGGGTCCTTTAGGACCAATGCCTGCCAGGGTTGTGAGTTTGTCCGAAAGGGATATCGTGGCCCTGGCACATAGGCAACGGAAGGAACACGGGTGGGTTTTAGTCAGTAAAAGTCTGACACCTCCCGCTCCGCCCAGAGCGGGAGAAGTTATTTGATAATTTCCGACCCAAAAAAAAAGGCCCCGGGGTGTCCAATATCGCTACTTTGACTTCGACAACTGATATAAATGATTATTTATGTAGGTGGGTTTGTAGGCACAAACACTCAAACACAAAACAAGTACAAAAACTCATCTCGATCTCGGTAACAGCGGCGGCGGTGGACAAACGCTCACTCTTCACAATGTTATACATTATAGCACGATCATTTGGTAAGTACCTACTTAATAATAGCAAGAAAATATTTATAGTGCGAAAAAAAACACATACACAGGTCGGTAACTAACTTACTAGGTATAGTTCGCTTGCAGAGCAGGGCCCAGGCACGAATCGGGACCGTCCGGTAGTTGTGTATGCACTTTCCGCCTAGAAGTGCCTCGATGTGGCCACGCTCGGTTGGGGGAAGCCTATGTCCAGCAGTGGATATCTTTCGACTGAATGATGATCATGAAGTCCTTTATCTACCTACAAGAGGTTTCACACTACGCGCAGGTTATTTGTAAGTAGGTAACAAAATTTTCCACCGCCATCCGCTCATCACTTGCACGTAACCTAAGCCGCAGTCTGAAGGTCGGCAACATTCCGAATTTCTGAGTCCAATCGGGTCGCTCCACGCCTGGTACGGGCGGCGCGGCTGGCGCGCCTGACTCGGCGGCTATGTCTAATGACTAAATATATATGACAAAAGCTTTCGATTGTAACTTTTGGGTCAAAGGGAGTGAAGGTTATTTTAGTGTTTTGGAACTTTAATCATTTTGTCGTTTAGGTACTTTGCAAACGTGTTATCATCATCATCATAATTTCAGCCAAAAGACGTCCACCGCTGGACATAGGCCTCCTCCTAAGGGGGGGAGTAAGTCCCTTAGTCGCCTTTTACGACACCCACGGGAAGAAATGGGGTGGTGCTATTCTTTACGTCCGGCACCACACGGAGCAACGTGTGCCTGTGACGAATAAATGTTTACGTAGGTACCTACTTAGGTATTCTTTATTGATTTTTTTCTTACACAAACAACACACACATAAAATTTTCTTTAGAGATCGATGATCGGGAGCAAGGCCCATGGCATCCAAGCGAAAGTTGGGGCGGAGCTTCAGAGTAAAGAACCAAGAGTACCTACCTACCTAGGTATATATAGGTAGGTAAGTACCTATATCTACCACTTTTTCCTTCACCCTGCCTAACGAAAGCCTCTTATCGTGAATATCGTGATTATACTTACCTACTCCCGGTATTGGTTGTAAGTGGTAACTTTTAAGGCCCTGCGGAAAAGGGAGATACCTATCTGATTTTTGTTTTGGTAATGTACCTATGTAGGTATTTTGGTTTTATCCGAACCGAGGTCACACACACTTAAATACGGGTTTTCGTTTTTCGTAGACTTCGTAGAGTTTTGTTACTAGCCGTAGGTAATGAGTGCCTGTGGTGTCTGTGTATGGTGTGGAGTTCATCGACCGTCTATTTGCAATTAATGTAAGAAATAAAGTGCTTACAACTTTGTGGTCAAGTCAGCCGCCGTGAAAAAGTCGGCTTTACACGCGGGCGAAACCGCTAACTTTAGTTATAGCAATAAGTCGCTTTTTTTGTGAAGATATTAAATATCCAAATACTGCAATAAATATTATATTTCGTTGATTTGGCATTTCGCCGCGCGCCGGGGAGGACACGGCGTGGCATACGCTGGCAGAGTGTGCCGCTTGGGAGGAGCCTCGCCGTGCCCTCATCTCAGGAGTAGGCAGTGACTTGTCGCTGCCGGATGTGGTCAAGTCGATGGTCGGCGGCGAGGAGTTCTGGGACGCGGTGGTATCCTTCTGCGAAACAGTCGTGTTGCAGAAGGAGACTGCGGAAAGAGAGTCTCGTCCGCTCACCAAGCCCGCAGCAGGCGCACTGGGCGTCGGCAGAGGGCAGGTAATACCCTCTTCTGGCCCCCCTAAATGGGTCCAGGGGCGGTGGACTCGGGGACGTCCACCGCCCCCTATCACACTGGACCCGAGGTGGCGGCGCGTAGTGTTGCACGCGCGCCCCTTACAGTCGTCGCGGGGGGGGATTCAACACCTCACTCCCCAGACTTGAGGTGTCTCAAGCTAACCGGGGATTGCGGAAGTAATAACAGATCCCAAGATCCCCACGGAAGGGAACACTGGGGTGGTTTTTAGTCAGTAAAAGTGTAACAGACCCCTCCGCCCGCCCCAGGGCGGAGGGCATCCATGACGATTTTCCACCCCATTCATCTACGTTCGTTCATCGATCATTCATAGCAGGATTTCTTTGGAAAGAAGGTCGTCGGAACGTCGGTTAAAAGAAGCAGAAAATTAATTACCAGATAATATGTCAGGATAAAGTTTAGATTTCCATAAATTAGTTTATTACCTACACCCAATACACCACCACTGTCAACCACATCATTACAAAATAATTAAATTCAGCAAAAAAGGTTTAAAATTAATATTAAAAAATAACCTGTTGTTGTAAATTAGTTACTGGTTGGTTTACCTCTAAAAAAACCAAGAAGCATAGAGTACCTTCATGAAAAAAACATGTGAAGCCATAAAATAATGAAAAAAAAAAAAAAAGAAAAAAAAAAAATTATAAACCTATTGTCATCCTCTTTTTTTCATGAATAGTTACTGGCGAATGCTTTGTTTTTAATAAGAAGGCGTTCCACGCAACCCGTGAAACGAAACGCCTTCGCTGTGCGTAGGCCCGCTGACGTCACAATTGACGTCATCAGTGTTGACATTTGACATTTCAGTAGAGAATCTTTGTTTTTAGTTTCCGAAATTAAATATTATTTAACTGCTAATATGCATGAAATGTGTTACACCTAAAGTTAAATAGTAAGTTTGTGTTACTTTCTCTGATTTGCCGAAGTTTAGTATGCTTGAGAGTATTAAAAATAAGTTAGTTATTCTGTAAATAAAAATAAGTTAGTGTGATTGTAATTTGCGTGGGTTCTCGCCATAAATAGTTCTTAATGAAGCCTGGAAAAAGTGTGGACGTGAAGGAGGAGATAGCAGAAGTGCATTTGTCTGCTCGGTCACCGTCTCCAAAGCAGAAAATGAAAAGATCTCGAAGCCGATCCGAGTCGCGAAAAATGTCAAATGGTCACACTGCACCCGAAGAACCTGCAGTTACAGAGGAACCTGCAACCGATAAATCCAAACGAGACAGCTGGATAAAATCAGAACATGAATCTCTCGACACTGAGCTACCGATCCATGATCAAATCAAACAAGGAATCTTGGGTTTTGTTGAAAAAGAGTTAAAAAACTCTGACAAGAACCCTTCATTCGTATTTTACTCCCATGACCCTAATCATTTGGATGACAAATTCATGAAGACTTTGTCGAGGCCTTCTAGCGGACATAAGGAGAAGAGGAGTCCGTCTTATCGTAAGAAGAAGCGGCATTCTTCTAGACATAGAGACCGGGACTTACATGATTTTGATATACCTGGGTCTAGTCTTAGTGCTTTGGAAAGGGTGAGCAGTTGAATTCATGATTTTTTTAAATCGTTTTGTGATTCATTTGTTTTATTTGTAATTCTTTTTTTATTGTTTTACTGGAGTACCTATTAAATTTTTTTCTTGATGATTTTTTTTACCATTTCAAAAGAAAGACATCCACTGGCGGACATATCCCTCCCCCAAGCACTGCCACTTCAACCGGTTCTGTGCTTCCCGTATCCAGCGGATTCCTGCGGTCTTCACAAGGTCATCTTATTTTACAGTAAGTTAATCCTGTCAATATACATATTCCAGGTGGACGACTACCTCAAAGAATACAATAAAGATGAAGTGGTCACTCTGAGCGGTGAACTAGAGATTGAAGCGAATGATATGGAGAATAATAACGGTATAACTAAGGAACTACGGCACAAACCGAGGAAGACCAGGAGGAAAGTCAGGGATGAGAGACAGGATAGCAATGCAAACGGACGAGATGTCAGCCCTAAAGTGTTTAAAAGTGGCAAGAATAAGCCAAAAGCAGGTAAATACTTTATTTACCTGCTACTACTTTACTTAGAAGCTTTAAAATTTATTTCCTAACTGATTGATGACCATTTACTTACACAATTATAAATAATAAATATATTTTTTTGCTTTTATTATACAAATGCCTTTTAGTATGTGCTGAATATTTTTTTTTTCTTTCTTAATAACTCTTTTATAGGATGTAATGACTGCAAACTGAACAACAGACAAGAGATGATTGTGAAATAGTGGCTTATAAACATGCAGTCTTATGTTATTGTGATATGAAGTTTTCGTAAAGTACTAATTTAACTTTTCAGCTCGCCCAACAGACTTAACAGCCATGCTAGAGACTCTAGAATCCAGCATGCCATACCATGATACATACTTAGACAACCCATTCTCCTCACCATCACCACTGACGTCACCAAATGATGATACACTGGACCCATTTGGTTCACGTAGACCTGAGAAGATATATCTGCAAGGTGGAGGAACTTTTAGGGCTGTGTCGAGGGATAGGATTCTGGAGTCACAGCAATCTAGAGATGGTGATAAGTATTTAAGGTAAGTTACTAGTTTTTTTTTGATGATGTTTTATTGATTTTTTAATTAAAAGAACAGCCATTAAACAAATGAAAGATAACATTAGACAACAGATTAATAACAGTGCTGTTAAACATAATGTAAGCAGATAATAAATATGACAAAATAATCATTTAATTCAGACAAACCTTTGAAATTCAATCATTCCAAAAAGAGAATGATCTAGTTTGTGAAATATAGTTAAGCAATCATATCTATGGGCTAACATCATTGGTAAAACTAGCATGTCTGGCTACAAAATCTTCTCCTAGATCACACCATATTGGTAGAAATATTATTAATTGGAAATTGAATTACATTACAGTAACAAACAATAGAAGTTTTCTTGTTATGATTTTCTAGACTTCAACCAACTAAATCTCTGAGTTTGTTTCGGGACACCAACATCATCTAGTTCCAATTTATAGAAAACGTTGTTTCCAGTAAACATATCATTTATTTAAAAATCTTGAAATTACAGATTAGGCGACCTAACGCCATTAGACGTGGCATTGACTCTTCAGAAAGCCTGGCGTTCTTCCGCCCCGGCTTGCCACGGTGTCCTAGGAGGCTTGTCCCTGATGCACCTACTTCTCATTAGCTACTCAGACGGGTTGGATGCAGGACATCTGTCCTTCCATGCGGTTGTCACCATGCCTTATGTTGCTTCATATTATTTCTTCTGTGTGCTGTGTCTACTTTCGGTTCTGGATAGGTGAGTGACTAGATTTTTATTGGATCAGTTATGGCCTGTTTCAAAAATATCTGATTGAAGAAATAGATGAGAAATTGAACTGGTGGATGTTAATTAGAAATTGCCTCTCACAAATTGAGTGCTTTGATTTGAACTAAATTTTCATAGATAATTTTTCAATTACAGTTTAATAATGTTATTCAGACAATAATTGACCAGTGGTGGCCCAGTGGCAAGTGCCGTGACTTACGAGTAGTAGGTCGTAGGTTCGAACCCAGATAGGCGCTTTACTTTGTGTAAATTATTTTATCACCACTGCGCTCAAAATGGATAACATCGTGAGGAAACCGAATGTCCTAAAACCAAAAATTCAAAGACGTGACATTCACCAACCAGCACTAGGCCCGCGTGGTGGAATGCGGCCCACTCCCTCTCACAGAGAGGAGGCCAGAGAGGATTATGTTAAACAATTTATTAATTGTTGGACAAATTGGTGAAGTTAAAAAGTTAAAACCTTCTAATTACAGATGAATGTGATACTAATTTCCTTTAGTGTGTGATTGCGTAAGAATTTACACACTAACAGTAGCAATGGATTTCATTTTGACAGTTCAACAACATTCATTGCGTCATTTACGTTGTTGAGCAGACATTTTTCGAACATATGAAGCTATGTATAAGTCAAATTAGATATCAGATAATATAATTTGCAATTTTCCCCAATTTCATGATTATCAAAAACATTGTGTACATTTTTAACTATATCTTTAGTTTTATAAGTTCTGCTGATACTTAATTGCAATTTCAGACTTTTATTATCCCTACAGTATCTTGACTATATCTGTTTTTGTAAGTTAACATGTCTTATCTAAGAGGGCCGGGTGATTTGTAACTCAGGACCCTCCTACCTTCTGCCGGGGTTGCGAGTTTGTCCGAAAGGGATATCGTGGCCCTGGCACACAGGCAACGGAAGGAACACGGGTGGGTTTTAGTCAGTAAAAGTCTGACACGCCCTCCCGCTCCGCCCAGAGCGGGAGAAGTTATTTGATAATTTCCCACCCAAAAAAAAAGGACCCTCCTACCTCTGGCACCTTTCTCTAATTAAGATTCTCTATTTTACATTTTATGAACCAGCCTGTAATATGATGTTGAGATAAATAAAGATTTATGATTATGATAAATGCACTAACAATATCCTTCAAAATAATTCAGATTGTCATTGATAATGTGTGACGCAATTAGGGTGCTGAACAGGGTTTGTTTTGTTAACACTTTCATCAGATAGTTTCTGAACAGACCATAGCTAAGTTATTTCACCGTGCTTTTTAATTAAGGCGAAAGCGTCAGGGTAGCCCGGTAAATTCAAGTTTTCTTACGTTTTTTGCAATTTGCAGGTCAGTGACAGGTTGTATATTGATCTAAGATATGATTTGCGGCCGTAAAAATATGGCTTTACAGAATTATAATCATTAGAATCAGCATTATCAGCAAATTAGAGGATTATAACCAAGATAAGAACGCTTGGAAACATGCTGGTCCAGCTCCATAGGACAATCTAGAGTCTAGACAAAATCTAAATGATTGCTATTTTAATTGTATATTTTATTATTTTTATGACATTTATGTTACACTGTGATTACCTTAACTCACGTTCTGATATTAATTATTTTAGGAAAACGTTTTTTTTTTTTTTACAATGTTTGTAAATATGTGAGCACCATGTATCTATCACATAATTAATTTATCTGTCATTGCTTCATTATTAATTCTTTTTACCTATAGTAATTTTATTCTAGGTGATGCACCTAGAATAAAATCTTCACATATAATTATATAATTGATGTACCCATACAAAATATTGTAAAACATTTTAAAAGAGTAACGGTGGAGTTTCTTGCCCATTCTTCTCCATACGAAGCTACCTTTTGGAAGGGGCGACTAGAATCAATTCTATTTTATTTGTAAATTTTGACGTTCAAAAGTGCCATCTATGTGCCTATTTGAAATAAATAATTTGACTTTGACATTACAACTCTCTAAGTTCATAGGGTGACAATTTCATGACTATTTCTTGAAACAGTCATTCAACAGGATTCTACGAAGAGAGTTAGTTGTGTTACTGATTCTAATGATTGTTATTCTGTAAAGCCATATTTGTTACGGCCGCGAATCATATTTTAATCAACATACAACCTGACACAGACCTGCAAATTACAAAAAAAAAACTTAAGAAAATTTGAATTTCGCGGGCAACCTTAGCGCATCCTGCTTAAAGAGCACATAGGCAAAGTGACAGTAACCGTGATCACTTTTAATTTTGCATGTGAATGATATAAATAACTTAAACATAACATCACGCTTTGTTTCCCCGAAGGGTTGGGCAGAGGTGTTACTATATTAGTACACCCACATTTCGCCAGGTATGTTTAAGTCCCATATAATAGGGATCAATAATAATAATTATCTGTCCCTAAAGTGAGTGACTGATATAAATAATCACCTGTTTAGTTAGTCACGTAAATCTCTCAACACGTATTCGTTTATTAAAGTCCCGTATGACCGCTAATCACATAAATAATTAAAATCTACATATCGAACGCGTGTGACACAAATAAACTCATGATTTTTTTATTTATGCCTGCAAAAGCAAATTTAAAACATTGCTCGGTTTCTGTCAATATTTTGAAGACTACTGAGACAGAATTATGTTTTAAACATGTTTAGCGCTAAACACATTAATTAATTTGGGATGCAAGCGGGCCCTAGTATACGTCTTTTTGTCTTTCATCATTCAAGTTCCTTAAAGTTGGTTTTCTTAATGCTGGTTCATTGGGTACAGGTCATGACAACTTGGTAGGTGCACTCGACAGGCATTGTTTTGACATTATGGCTATTAACGAGACTTGGTTGCGACCGGGCGAGGAGGGGCGCGCTCCGGTGGTGCCGGGCTACCATCTGCGTCACATACCGCGGCCAGCGAGTGTGCGCTTGGGTTGTGGTGGGGGTGTCGGCTTTTATCTGCGGCGGGGTTTGAGCGCGCGTACATGGACTGGTGCGATCGATCCAAGGTTCGAATCGGTTGAACAAATGTGGTTAACGATCTCATTGAACGGCAAAAAAATCGCTATAGGTACAGCTTATCGACCGCCATGGCATGACCTTGTCCTTTTCCTAGATGCCATAACGGATTCTATTAGTTCATTGGGAAATTGTGACCACTACATATTACTTGGCGACTTCAATGTTAATTTGTTAGACACGGGCGGGATAAAAACTAAAAATGTTCAGGAGTTTTTGAATTGTCTCAGTCTTTCTCAGTTGGTCACAACTCCTACCCACTTTACAGCATCCAGTGAAACTCTCATTGATCTCCTATGTACTGACCTGAGAGCAAGATATACAGTAGTAGAACCTTTCGGTTCAATCAACGGCCATTCTATGGTAGTTGGTGAATTTCACATTAAGCGAGACAAGTTTAAACCATACTTGGTAAAATTTCGGCCTCTTAAAAATGTGTGTCCGGAAAAGTTTAATTTACACTTATCATTTTTAAATCTTGAAATTATTTCGTCGCTTGACAACGTTAATGATATGGTGCATGTCTTTAATACCCAAATCATTTCTCTGTTTGATGTTCACGCACCGATCAAGACGTGTACTGTAAAGGAAAAGTCGTACCCGTGGATTACAGATACAATAAAAGCTATGATGCATTTACGTGACGACGCACTTAGTAGTTATAAGAAAACGAAAGCCGATTCAAAAAAAATATATTACAAAGAGTTAAAACACTTAGTAATTAGTTCGTTGTATAGTGAAAAAATAGCGTATTTTAAGCACAACATAAATAATAAAATAAAAAACCCAAAATTATTATGGAAGAATCTAAAGTCCACCTTATCGCCTTATAAGCCCACACAAGACCTACCGTCGCATTTTACAGACCCTGACCAAATTAATAACAATTTTTTAATTGTCCCCGGTAACCCTGTGGCAAGCACATCACTTACGAAATATTATGAAGATCATAGACACGGTGAAGAAATTTTCGCAATCACTCCAGTGGATGAGAACGATGTCTCTCGCGTTATCTCCAACCTTAAAAGTAACGCTGAAGGTTACGACAACATTACCCTGGATATGATAAACATGACTCTGCCACACACGTTAAATGTTGTAACGGACATGATAAACCGCTCCATAGTGACGTCTACGTTCCCCGATGTATGGAAAATTGCCTCCGTTAGGCCCTTGCCAAAACACTCAAATCCATCTACTTTAAAAGACCTACGCCCTATAAGTATATTACCATGTCTATCCAAAGTACTAGAAAAAGTCGTTAGCCGCCAATTAACATTTTTTTTGGAACAAAATAACGTTCTACCTGATTTACAATCTGGTTTTAGAAAACAGCGCAGTACATCTACTGCTTTACTGGATGTTACTGATAATATATTATCTGCCCAAGATAGGGGAATGTGCTCATTACTGGTTTTACTCGATTTTTCCCGGGCATTTGATGCAATAAATATCCCGCTATTATTAGCAAAGTTAAATTATTATGGTTTTGACCCCAGCGCTACGCAATGGTTCCGCAGCTATCTTAGTAATAGGGAGCAACTTGTTGACTTGCGTTTGGGTGACGGCACTACCCTTTCATCAAGTCGTACTTCTGTAGAGAGAGGAGTCCCGCAGGGCTCTATATTGGGCCCCATTCTCTTTATTTTGTACTGTGCGGATATTATAAAATGTCTCCAGAGGTGCAAATACCATATATACGCCGACGATGTACAACTTTATATATCCTTTAGGCCAGACGAGTATGATAGTGCCATTAAGGATCTTAACGATGATCTTCAAAGAATCGCCGCCTGGTCTGAGGAGAACTGCCTGTCGTTAAATCCAACAAAAACGAAATATATGGTATTTGGCACAAGACCGCAGTTGGCTCGACTACCAGTGACCTTTGACTTGAAACTTATGGGTGAACCAATTGAACGAGTGAATGAAGCACGAAATCTAGGTGTTATTATGGATAAAGACCTTCGTTTTGAGAAACACGTAGCAGACTCGGTTAGAAACTGTTTCTATCGCCTTAAGGTTTTATACAATGTGAGGCCTTATTTATCCGAAAGACTACGGGAACAGCTAGTGGAAACCCTGGTTCTGTCTAGGTTGAACTATGCTGACACGGTTTACGGCCCGCGTTTATTAGCTCGTACCGACCGCCTCATCCAAAGGGTACAAAACGCGTGTGCTCGTTTCTGTTACAATATTCCTCGCAGAAGCCATGTAACACCTTATTTAAACAAACACTTCACACTAAAAATGAAGTCCAGACGCAAACTACATTTGGCTTGCCTTCTGTTCGGTGTGGTTAAATGTCAGAAACCGGATTACCTATACGACAAGCTAAGCTGGATTGCGAGTAGACGAGAGTGCGGGAGAAGGCAATGCTCGCAACAACTCTCGACTCAGTCTCAGGGTACAGCCGCTTTTAGAGGCAGCTTTCGTTATGCGGCTTCCAAAGTATGGAATAACATCCCACCACCGATTAGAATAATTAACCAGATAGACACCTTTAGACGACACTTACGGCAGTATCTCATAGAGGCGCAGCGGAAGTTGGACATGGTCACACTGAATGTCTCCATTATATGATGCACACCTACCGACTTACGTATGCGTCAGTGTTTGAATGTAACACGAAAATGCAAATAGCCGCTGTTATACAACAATTATACAACTACACCGAACTGTTGTTATACAATTTCATTGCTGGGAATTGCTTATTGCTTTTGCTCATACTCGCGCTCGGCTCAGCTCACTGGCTTTTTGTTTTGTTTTTGGAATTTTACAAAAAATCACACTGTTTATGTACTTATTCGTTATTATTTTTTATCTGACCCACATTGATTCTATTTATGTATGCATACACACGTTGCAGTATAAAACTGATTTACATCCGTCACCTCACACTTTCAGGTCCAGTTGAAAACCAGCGTCAGGCACTAGTTGTCTGGCAGTTTTTTGCTGAACTGGGCCTTTTTGGCGCAGCCGTGAGGCGCACTTTACTGCTAATTTCTTACACCGCATTTTACACTTTTTTACTTGTTTGGGTTTTTATTATAATTTTTTTTTTTTTTTTTTGTAATCTGCTGTATTATAAATTGTGTGCCTTTTAGTCTGTGCTAAATAAATGTATTTTCTTTCTTTCTTTCTTTCTTATTCATTTCTCCAATTAAAAAGAGTAAAAAAATCAGTTGACATACAACCTTAAAGTCTTTAAATTAAAGATCATTTCCCCACTTTCCAGACTCGACGTAACCAGCCTAGACCTCACCAGGGGTCTACAGCCATACTTCCAGCCTATAGTCCTGGTGATGCTGTACACCGCATGTCTGTTGGTCTGTACTGCGGCCAGGATGTATGATGAACTGATGGTCTACCAGTACGCGCCTCTAGTAAATAATATTACTAGCAACAACATTACTACTGTGAGTAGACAAATTAGTTTGTAAACAAGGTCAATACTTTGACTACTGATATGACGACTAAATAGAGAAGTATCGAAGAATAAATGTTGCGACGACCCCAAATATATTGGGATAAGAGAATCTATGATGACAAAGTCAAATTAAATTAGCTAGCGAAACTCCGGAGACTTGATGGGTATCGGTGTCATAAGATGATAAAACAAAAAAACGATCGAGCCTTACAGTAGTCGCTTAAGATGTGTAACATCTGACATCTCACCTTGGTATAGTACCTACTGATAAATTCCATGAGTTCACTAATTCCATGCCGGATAAAACCGGCTAAGTGCGAGTCTGACTCGCCCACGAAGGGTTTCGTACCATTATCTATAAAAACGGTAAAAAAATCACGTTTGTTTTATGGGAGCCCCCTTAAATATTTATGTTATTCTGGTTTTTATTATTTGTTGCTATAGCGGCAACAGAAATACATCATCGTCTAACTATCACGGTTCATGAGATACAGCCTGGTGACAGACGGACGGACAGACAGACAGATAGACAGACAGACGGCGGATCCTTAGTAATAGGGTTCCCGTTTTACCCTTTGGGTACAGAACCCTAAAAAGTACTTAAGTACTTATTCCATGCTCAAGCAGTCACTTCCTGTTAGACACTTCCGTCCCTTTTCACGAAATCACTCCCAGTGAAAGCGAAAGGAAAGATGTTATACATAAAAAAATGTTTGATTTTTTGGGGGTCACCGCACCGCAGAAGAATTATCATCATATTCTTTTTTTTTTGTTTCGTCTTTTTTAGATACTTATGGATAATTATCCTGTCTCCGGAGAGACTAATTCAATTTGACCCAGTAGAATGTCTATAATCTTACCCAATCGTAGAATAAATATCTCTATAAAATATAAATAATACGGCGTGAGTGTGTTATTATCGAAGTAACAACCAAAACTCTTCATGGCTCTGCTTTCGTGTGTTAGAGAAACTAAAAACCTAGTATTTGTTTCTCCTTGTAAAGCCCTTGGCCTACTGGGGCGTGGAGCGAGGTAAAAGTACCTATAACAAGCACTTGAAGAGGTTGACATTTGTGTAAAACACGCAAGTGCAAGCAAAAAAGACTGATCGAAAAACAAATAAAAAACTATAACTTCTACTTTGGGTATTATTTCACCTTAAAATTAAAAACTTGAAACTTTACATTTGGACTCACCTAGAAATTTTACTTTTGTGCTCTAAGTTAAGAGGTGTTCAGAATGGTAGCCGTTTTGACGTAGGCATAGGTTTATTCTCTTTACTACAGACTGGGTAGCAGCTGATAATGTGCTAGGATTAATTCCATAGAGAATCGTGGTAAGTAAATCTTTGAGTTCCTGAACACTGTTGTATTTCTTTTTATAAAGTTAATTTTTAAATACCGCCACATAAAAAAGTGTAGAGATCAGGACTGCGAGGTGGTCACGTTATAGGACTGTCATTATGTTTGTATCCACTGCCTTGCGAATTGCCGGAATTCGATTTCGAAATACGAAGTTTATTTATTTTTGGCCAGTCTTCGTTGTAGCGGTCCATCTATCGATCATAAAAAAACTAAGTTGGAGTATCATTTCTTACGAAATGTATGGGAAGATGTAAGTTTTTTGCGTTTTATGACTTTTCTAGTACTCAAACCTCAATTGGTCCAATAGAGGTTTTTGATCCTTATAAGAAAGAGGATCGATTGGCATAAAAAAAAGTTTTTGTGAAAATTGCCCATTTTCCTGCTGACTGTAAATTTTTTTCAAAATCTGTGAATGGGGATCAAAATTCCATAAAAAAATATGGATAGTCTCTTAAGACCATTTTCGCGTAGCTGCAACGGATAAGGTACTTCCCCTTACTGCCCCGCTGAAAGTTTCCACCCTGTATAGTGTGTACTACAATTTTTCGCACTAATTTGGTTATGTTTATTTTCTTTTCCAGCCGACAATCCCAACATTCTACCACACCTGGACGCACTTCTCAATATGGCGGGCCGTCCTCTCAATACTAGGACTGGTATACTTCATCATATCCAACCCTCAGGACCTGGTCTTCACGAATCTCAGCAAGTTGTTACAGTTCAAACATTCCCTGCAAAGTATTGGATGATTTCACTTAATACCCTAGTTTTAAGGTACCTATATATAGTTTTCCATGATTTTATTAATTAGGTTTAGGTCATTTTTTTGCGGTGGCTCTCACAGACACCTAATTTATAAAGTGAGATAACACTATTTAATAAACTCTAAAGAGGCCATGGTGCGTCTGGCTTCACAAGATAATCCACCTATTATACAGGGTCAAATAAGACAAAATAATAATAAAACAGATTTGATGGTTTTTTTTTGGGTCAACGACCGCTGGCAGTGTTGTTACTAACTTGAAGTATGAGCTGAGAAAATCATTTTTTTTTTTGTTTTATCCTGTTTAGATATCATCACGTCTGGGAAATTCACGAAACAAAACTGATTTTGAAACTGATGTTTCAAATGGCTACACTACTTGCGAAGCGGTTGAAAACCCAAAAAAACAAAATTATCACATTATTATTTTTTAGTTTTATCATGTCATCAAGATATCACGTTTGTAGAATTTCTCTAACTAATTTCATTTGACCCTGTAGTGTAGCTTGGAAGTATATTATATTCAGATTTCGACTCTTTAGATTTTCTCCATGTTATCACAATATTGGTATTTTCGACTTCCACAAAGAAAGAGAAGTAAGCCACGACTAAAGGCGTGATTCATCATACTGGTGCGATAGCACACCAGTTTGTGGAGCCTTTAGTCGTGCATAAATTGACTGAATTGTAAATAGTCTACGTCATTAGTTTTCTTAATAGTCAGTCATTGAGAGCAGTGGTGGCCCAGTGCTAACGGCCCTGACTTACGAGTTGTAGGTCGTGGGCTCGAACCCAAGCAGGCGCATTCTTTTGTGTAAATAATTTCATCACCACTGCTCTCAAAACGGTGAAGGAAAACATCGTGAGGAAATGTTCTAGAACCGAAAATTCGAAGACATGTGACATCTACCAACAACATTATAGGCTGATTATACTATAGTATTATTAATTTATTTTTATCTTGGCCTCTTTTTGTGTTTAAGTCCAAACAGGTATGTAGAAAAAATAGAATCTGATTTCAAAAATATGTAAAAGGAATAGAATCTCATTTCACACCAAAAATATTACTTAAAACCAAAGTATTTTTAAAGATATCTTTAAAAATCTTAGTTAGAATTTTGATGTTAAGAACTATTTTATAATGCTTTAAGCACTGAGAATGATATTCATGGCCGAAATCGGCAATAAAATTGATTATTATTTTCATCTTAAAACTTAGAAACTTTAATATTATTTAATGGTTAACACGCATAAATACTGCGTACTGTGAACTGCGTTTAGCTTTCTCCGAATAATGACTACCATAGAAATCGAGCATTCTATATAAGTTACGTTCTATATAACTTGACTCGTGACGCGATTAGTAGCACGGAGTTTTGCAGTCTTAGTTTCAATACTTATAGAGTTCAAAATCGCGGCTGATAGAACAGATCTACCAATCACATGACTGCAAATTTCAGTACTACCAATCGCGTCACGCTAACCCGCCTGCCAAACGTGGCGATGATGATGAATCACGAATGATGATGAATCACGTCACGCGTCAAGCGCATATACAGGGTGGAATTTTGTAATGCCACCTGGAGGGAAAGTACTCTTAATACTGCAGATAGAAAATTTTACTCAAAGGAAACATTCCTTTATTTTTGAATAGAAAGCAAACTGCATTCAAAGATTTTCGAAAATTCTCTTCTCCCACACCCGGGAATCGAACCGGCTAAAATCTGAAAAAATTATACCCTGTACTTTTATTGCATCGATCGTTAGGGTCAATTATAAGGATGAAATCTCTCTAACAAACATGATAAATTAAATGAAAGGAAAACCAGTAAATCTGAAGTTACAAATTCAATGAGTCAAGTTAAAGCTCTTTAACTAACATCCATCTTTTGTAATGCAGACTCTTTTGCGACATACTCGTAGCTGCGTGTATGAGGTAATTTAAATATGGAATGTTAGATTAAAATTTGAAAATTAGATTGTCATGGTTGTTATTCACATTTGATTGTTTTTACAACTCATTTCACATTTTGTCTCACGGTGAAAATGGCTTATCAACAGTTTGATTTAATGGAAGCTTATTTTTTAAATAACAAAAACGTGAATCTAGCTCTGCGGTGGTATGGAGAGAGATATCAAGACCGACAGGCACCAACTCGGTTCGTATTGAAAAGAATGGTAGAAAATTTAAAGAATACGGGTGGTTTCAAGAAGAGACGGCAAACTATTCAGCAAAACTATTTCGATTTTGAACTAGATGTTTTAACATACTTTGAATCATTTCTAAAGGCTTCAAGTAGAGATGCTGCCGATGAATTAGGAACAACCCACACTCGCGTACTTAAAGTGCTGAAAAAGTATAAGTATAAATGCTATCGTGAAGGTCGGTTGGTGCAAAAATTGCATATTGGGGATCGTGACAGACGATTACAATTTTGTGAAAACATGCTTGGAGAAATTGACCGAAACCCTAATTTTTTGAGTAACATTGTATGGTCTGACGAAACCAACTTCAGCAATAATGGCATGTACAATCGCCGCAATAACCATTATTGGTCTCGAGTGAATCCCGTTCGTGTTCATGAAACTAACAATCAAGTAAGATTTTCTTTCAACGTTTGGTGCGGAATTATGAGAAATAATGTAGTGTTAGTCCACGTGTACGAAGGTCATTTAAACACTCAAGTATATTGAAATACTGGATCTCTTAAGAAACGAGTTAAATGGTTTCCCCGAGGAAGAGCGAAACCAAATAATTCTACAGCAAGATGGTGCTCCAGCACATAACAGCAGAATCACTACTGCCTACATTAATACCTGGATTGGTACAAACGGCACAATCAGATGGCCTGCGAGATCGCCAGATCTCACCCCATTAGATTTTTTTTTTGTGGGGATATGTAAAAAATCAAATTTACATGAAATCTTATGCGAATGACAACGAGTTGAGAGTTGAAGTTCAGAATACGATTTATAATATTCACCACAACACTATTAAAGATTACTAGAAATAAATTCGTTAAAAGAATAAAGGAGACGTTCGCGAAATGTATGGGGCTTGGTACTAAAATAATTGAAAATTTAAACAGCCTTCTGACCTATATAGGCTGAAAGAGAGTAATTATTTTGACGTCTTTGGGCATTTAATTTTTTTTTACAGCCGCCTGTTTTTTTTAAAACAAGTGTTGAAAAATAAAATGTTCTACAAGCATTATTTATATTTTAGGGATGGCAGCCCTGTGGCAAATGACGTGACAATGACAACGTCAGTCAGCAGGTCTCGGCTTGACATTTACAGCGGATATATACGGAAACATTAGCCACATTAAATAATTTTATTGCATAGAAATGAATAAATAAAGACTATGTGCGTTTTGTTTGTATTGAATCATTTTTCACTTTTTCACAAAAACGGGCGCCTGAAAAAATCAAATTTAATTAATATATAAATAATAATAAAAAAAAAAAAAATATATATAAATATTTTTTTTTTTATTTTAATTTTATAATCGAGTAGCATAATAAATAAGCTTTCTAATAAGGTACATCACATTAGCGTTAAAAAATCGTCTGAATATTATACCAATTTTGACCTCTCCTTTTTGTATCCAAGAGAATGGAGCCCATTTCGAGCAACTAATTAGTTAGTTTACCATTTTTTGTAAATAATTAAATTAATTTAAGATTTCCTGGTTTTCCTTTCATTTAATTTATCATGTTTCTTAGAGAGATTTCATCCTTATAATTGACCCTAACGATCGATGCAATAAAAGTACTGGGTATAATTTTTTCAGATTTTAGCCGGTTCGATTCCCGGGTGTGGGAGAAGAGAATTTTCGAAAATCTTTGAATGCAGTTTGCTTTCTATTCAAAAATAAAGGAATGTTTCCTTTGAGTAAAACTTTCTATCTGCAGTATTAAGAGTACTTTCCCTCCAGGTGGCATTACAAAATTCCACCCTGTATATGTCAGTCAACCTTGGACAGGTTGGTAAACAGCTCGCGTTATTGAGATCGTCTAAAAATTAGACAATTTATTCGTACCCCTGGTAACTAAGGTCTATGATAAAAAAGCAAAAGGGTGGAAACTATCGACTCTTTCTAACTCGTAGAATGCTTCATCAGGAAGAAAGGGATGTGTATATTGCGGTGACTAGAGATAAACTACGATAACATGGCGCGCCCCTCCAAAATTCAAAACGTTTGAAAGTATTTACAAAGCGCTACGAAGACTCACAACGCATTGTGTGCGTACTGAGACAACCATCAAATAAAAATAAATCCAATAATTTATTTATTCGTAAGGATTTGACTGCATACATTGAAACAGTAATTAAGAGGGGCGCGCCATGTTATCGTAGTTTATCTCTACCTCTTTTATGACTTCTATGTTAGTTATTTATCTGAGCGTTATCTTTGATTAGCAACTTAGCCACAGCCAATAAAAGCGCAGAATGCAGTTCACTAACTGTTTACTTGAACTATAGTTCGGCGAAGTGGGGGTGGCGTTAACGAATGAGTGGCGGGACGCCGTGAGTGTTGACGAATGAGCGGCCTCTGCACTGCCCCCCCCCCCCCCCCCTCGCCGCGCATTTATTTCTAAGGAGCGGCACAGTGGTATCGGTCAAACTGTATATAATAGTCAAGGTCGCATTTATTTTTATGAATTAGCTTTATTGTAAGTAGGTATAAGGTAAATTTGTCTAATACCTCAAATAAGGAAGTGATTTTATGATTTACTACGTTTATTTCATAATTATTTGGATATTATTATAATACACATTCCAACACAATACTATACGCATCTTACTCGAAAATAAGCTGTCAATATTTACAATAAATACATGCCAAATATCCAAAGTAAAATACCTATATTTTTTTAAATACCTAAGAAAATCTTTAAAGTGTTAAGATTAGATTTTTGTGAATTTATTGTAGAGCTACGTCCAAAACAAAATCTGCTTACTTTCATAACATCTCAATGTTTCGATAAATACATAATACATTGTAGGTAATATTATAATAAATACATTTATGGAAGAGTATTCGTAATTATATATCGCCGATATTTCTCCGATTTATGTATAAAAAAATATTAATGTTTGTAACACACCGACATAAAGTATCCGCAAGTTTAGAAAAACTTTAGGTATCTACGCATTCACTTGTATTTTTATACCGTAGGTCCTTAGGCATTATGGTAGATGTGGTTTCACATAAATGTGTGTTTGTACAAACATACTTACAGAAATAAAATCATTTATCATTATCATTTATGAAATGTGACAAGAACTTGACGAATCTGTTTAAGTACCCACCATTACAATAACATTTGCGATACACAATATTCACAGAAAAAATCTTAAAAATAAAATATGTATTGAAGAGAGAATTTAGGAGCGGTACCTAGAATAAATTATTAGAAGGTAATAAAAATAAATAAATCTAGTCATTAAGTTATTTTAAGGGACCATTGCTGATCTAGATTGTTTGCGGCAGCTACTCGAATAATACTAAATTAAATTATCAACATTCTTAAATAATATAATTTACCTATAACTATCGCCTAATTAGAAAAAAGTTTGCGATTTTTTTTTTTTTTTTTTTTTCTTTAAAAAAAACGTTGCCCCACACTAGGAATATCTCCTGTATCGTGGGTGCGTTTACAAACATTTAAACTCACATACACAAACAGCCAGACCCGGAACAACTGCTTATAGGTCATACAAATATTTGTTCCGTGCGGGAATCGAACCCGCGACACGCAGCGCAGCAGTCAATCGCTTAACCACTGCGCCAACCGTGCCGTCAAATTGATGGAATTGTGAAGTTTAATGAATGATTCTTTCCATTAGTGTATAACCATAAGTGGTGACGAGGAGTGCAGCCTGTCCGCGACTATGATAGAAATAAAAGACATGTTTCGCGAGTTCAAACAACAGCAAGAAGATAAGTACAATAAGCTGTACTCTATGGTGAATGACATCCGGGACACCGTTGACATCATGGCTGCTAATTTCAACGAAATAACTTCGCGTGTTCACTTGTTGGAAACCGAGCGTAAGGAAAACCTGTCCTACATAAATAAGTTGGAGGTAAAACTCGAAAATTTCGAGCAGAGTTCCAGATCCACCTGTATAGAGATACGCAATATCCCAGTGGCTAAATCCGAGACAAAGTCAACCTTAGTGAAAACCGTCACTGACACGGGCAATCTCATCAATTTGCAAATTCAATCTCATGAAATTAAAGACGTCTTCCGAGTCCAAACAAAAGATCCGGCAAACAAAACCATTATTGTCGATTTTACATCAGTCCTACGCAAGGACGAATTTTTGGAAAATTTCCGTAAGCACAACAGGAACTCTTTCAAGTTAACAACGGAGCACCTTAAAATCAGTGGCCCTACCAAACCAATCTTTGTCTCTGAAAATCTAATACCTAGGAAAAAGAGACTATACTACCTGGCACGTGAAGCGGCTAAGTGCAACGATTACAAATTCTGCTGGATTAAACATGGCAAGATCTTCGTACGCGAGAGAGAAGGATACAAACACTTTGAAGTTAAGACTGATGCTGACCTTTCTGCCATTTTGAAGTCCAAATGACTATACCCAATCTTGGATTATCAAACCGAATTACCCGCATTACCGCTTACTGCACATTACTGTTTTTTGTTCCATATGTTTTTTAATTCTTTTAATTACCTGTATTTCTTTATATTAATATTGTTTAACTCCATAATCTTAATTTACAATCAATTTTACACTATTTCACTACGCGACACACAACTCCTTTACTTGAAATTAACACTACATTGCACATACCGCAAGTTTTACAATTATAAGACACACAGTCTTGCTCTCTACTGTCTTAGAAAATTACCTAATCCTGAAGCTTTTCCATACATCATAACCAAGGTTGTTCAAAATAAATTTAAATCCATACCCTGCTCAGATATTAGCTTAAAGCTGAACCAACAAAGAGTTTCCTTTTTATATTCTTATAATCATTATGGATGATCTAAACGTAATTAATACCGAAATCGAAAAACTTTCTGTCTCAGAAAGTTTTGTCTGCTCTCCGGAGGCAAGTGTTCGGTATTTGACTGAGCCAGAATGTAAACTTAAAATCTTACATCTCAATATTCGAAGCATCAAGCGTAACTTTGACAATCTGACATTATTACTAGGCAGATTGAGTTATACACTGGACGTTATTGTATTGTCTGAATGCTGGCTGAGTAAATGTCCGAATATTCCCCCTCTATCAGGCTACAACACTAGTACCACTTCCTATAAAAACCAAAACGATGGAGTAATCACCTACGTCAGAAATGATTTACAATACTCTTTTCAAACTCCCTCGGTTAATGACGCAAATTGTTTGGTACTGAATTTCTCTGACAAGATTGCAATTGTCGCGGTATATAGATCACCTTCGATTAAAGATCTCAATCCATTTCTAAGCAGTCTAGATGCGTTGCTCCACCACTTAGGAAAATTCAAGACTATTTCTCTTATCGGGGATATAAATATTAACATTGCACCTACGAGTGTGGATCCAAATTATGATGAATATCTAAGCATTGCTGGATCACACGCTATGCTTCCCGCACATTCTTTCCCCACTAGGCTTGCTAATTGTCTAGATCATGTATTGCTCAAGTCGACACACACTGCCACAACCTTGGTATTAGAATGCGACATAACTGACCATTCTCCTGTTGTACTGTTTTGTAATCCTGATATCACAACAAATACACGAAAACTTTTTGTCACTAAAATTGATATTGCTAAAGTGAAATCTGACATCGAGAAAGCAGACTTCTCTAAAATACTAAATTCAAATAACCCAAATTTTGCTGCCGAAACAGTTGTATCACTACTATCCTCTTCAGTAAACCTCCATACAAGTTTTTCGGTCATTCCTAGTAGAAAGCGCATCATCAAGCCGTGGATTACTCCTGGCCTCCTCAGATGTATTCGACAAAGAGATAAATTACATAAAACCTTCAAGAAACACCCAGAAAACGACACTAATAAAACTATTTATCTTCGCTATCGAACTTTCTGTAATAATTTACTAAAGAAGCTCAAACGCGAATATGAAAGGTCAGAATTTCAGAAGGCAGGAAGGAACCCAAAAGCAACCTGGAAAGTCATTAAAGAAATATCCCATTTGGACAAGGATAAAACTTTCTCTTCAGAGTTACTGAAATGTGAAGACGACCCTCTTCTCTCTGTCAATCTGGTAAACCGATACTTTGCGAATGTGGGCAGCACCCTTGCATCCAAGTTCCCGAATTCTCCATCACAAAATAACTTTTCAGACCTCCACGTTTCACCCCAGTTAGCTAGTTCTTCTATGACAGCCCCGCTCGAATCGATGGTCATGTACGATGTTGATGACGCCGAAATTGAAGGCATTATCTTATCTCTCAGAGATGGATGTGCCGTTGGTTATGATAAAATCCCATCCATAGTTATCAAGGCCACAAAAGATACAATTGTCCCTCTCCTTGTCCACATATTTAACCTCTCGCTATCATCTGGTATTTTTCCGGATGTTTTCAAAACTGCCATAGTTCACCCTATTTACAAGGGAGGAGACAAGGATCTTGTTTCCAATTACAGGCCTATATCCGTCCTTTCTACCATCTCAAAAATCTTCGAGAAAGTCATCAATGCGAGGCTTGTGAAATTTTTAGCGAAACTTAATATCCTGGCCGAAAACCAATATGGCTTCAGAGCGGGAAAATCAACAGAGGACGCTACCTTGGAGCTCACAAGTACAATAGTTGCACACATTAACGATAACCAGAAATCGCTTGGTGTCTTCTTAGACCTCTCGAAGGCGTTCGACACCGTTTCTGTCCCCAAATTGATTGACAAGCTGGAACAGATTGGCATACGTGGAATTGCCCTCGAAATCTTTCGTAGCTACTTATCGGGACGTAAACAGGTTGTGAAGGTCGGACCATATATGAGTGATGAAGAAAATTTGTTTTATGGAGTCCCTCAGGGCAGTGTCCTAGGACCAACCCTCTTCCTCATATATGTTAATGAGCTGTGTCAGTTATCTCTTCCGAACACAAAAATCATTACATACGCGGATGACACAGCTCTCATAACCCATGGCAAGGACTGGTCAGAAACTCGTGAAAAGGCAGAATTGGCACTGAGCATGGTTATGAGGTGGTTAACCTCGAACCTGCTCACGCTCAATATCTCTAAGACTAAGTTCATCCCCTTCACCCCAAGTATTCTTAGCCAACCGCCATTGTCGTTTGAGATAAGGTCCCATGTGTGTACAAACCCAGTCGCCAACACCTGTAACTGTGCCCAAATAGAACGGTCTGATAGCATAAAATACCTTGGAGTTATATTGGACAATCTTTTGACATGGAAAAAACAGATTAATTCAGTTGTGGTTCGAGTCAGAAGATTGATCTACTTATTTAAAAAACTTCGAGCGGCTGCTGATTTCCAATGCCTTAAAATGGTCTACTTTGCCCTCGCTCAATCAGTACTCGGTTACTGCATAACCACGTGGGGGGGAACGCACAAGACAACCATGCTGCGGCTAGAGAGGGCTCAGAGAGCAGTTTTGAAAGTACTAGCTAAGAAACCTGTTAGATTTCCCACATCTGAGCTTTACTCACTTTGTGAGGTCCTCTCTGTGAGACAATTGTTCGTGCTGCAAACAGTTCTTAGGAAGCACCTACTTCTCCCTTACGAACCTCAGTCCCTTACAAAGAAGCGTCGTGCCGACAGAGTCTGTAAGACTGAACGCTGCAGGTTAGCGATGGTCAGTCGCCACTTCACTCACACCAGCTCCAAACTTTATAATGCCATAAATATAAAAATTAAAATATACTCTATGACTAGGAATGAACTGAAGAGAAATGTGACCCACTGGCTTAAGTGCTTGTCCTATGATGAGACTGAGCAACTTATGGTGTCATAAACGCGGTAGAAACACACACACAAACACAAACACTCACACACACATACACACACACAAATACACACCTCATCCCCACCTCCACTCTATACAACATAGTGTTCTTTATATTTTTTTCTTTTTTTTGTTCTATTTTTAATTTATTTTGTAATCCTCAATTTAACTTCTTTTAGGTTAATCTGGAACAATGTCTATGATTGTATGTATTTTGAATTGGGCGTTGATAGCTGCGCCACAGTACTTTACTTTTGTAGTTATCTTCGTTTTTCCTGTGTACTCTGTAAACCTAAGTTGTTCCAAATAAACTTTATTTTATTTATTTTATTTATTTATTTTATAACAATTATGATAAATTATATTTATTCAGATTACATGTAGTACAAGTCATTTTAATGGAAAAAGATCTCTTGATTGCTACAAAAATTAGGGGGCGCGTTGTGTCATTAAAAATTAAATATCAGACAAACGGACTCTATACTTTTAGGGATAATTTGATCACCATAATTAATTATCATGAATTGGATCAGCAGTTAAGACTCCACCTTAAAGAACTTAAACAAGTAAGTTTGGCATGTCAGAGTGAGAAAGCACTATATGCCAGACAGAGAGAAAACTTCACCCGCTGTTGTGAGTACCATCAAGTAAAAAAAAAAAATATCATAGCTAATGAAATGTTAACAATATTTAATTAAAAATATTATTGTTCTAGTCATTTTAAGTCGTATTACATAATGTAAATGCCTGTACACTTATCAAGTTATTATTAGCATTGTTAAAGAAGTAAATAGGTATTAGTACCTGTTAGTATATAACTTGAATCTTTTGCTGTGATCTAAGGTATCAAAATATAGGCCATTGGCGAAAAATTGAAAGGTTTGCGAGGACTTAAAATGATGACACGTCGTGTCTGATCGAGGCGTAAAATCGAGACGACTGGCGACTAATCGTGACGAATGTTTTTTTCCCGATAAATTGACACCATAGAATAAAATAAAGTAGCACAAAAGGCGCCATTCATTGGGTATGTACATAAATTATTATGCCTGTACTCATTGGTTACTCTTTTTTAAACGTACCTATTTTAATGAACGAGGTTTACCCAATTGAAATTTACATTTATTTTAGCCTTTTTAAAAGGCTTACAAAGTTTTCTTGTACCGTAGGTTTGTTTGCACAAAATGTGTATACTTCGTTCACAATCTAGTTTCCAAACATGTACCTAACCAATTATGTGTTTTTGGAAAAACAACTTTAAAGACTTACATATAAAGTTCAGTTTGCACTACAACTTCAAACATTTTTATGATATTCAATACCGCCATGTCAAAATGAGCCTATTATTTTTTGACAACTTTACTCATCCTGAAACATGAAAAAAATTGTATCTCACTTGAGTAATTTTCACGAATTGAAAAATGGTAACATCGGTTATTAGGTTTATTACAGACCGTCTCGATCTGACGCAAGTGGCTCCACCTAGTTAAGAAAAACTATATCAAAATAATAATGCGACTATAATAAATGTTAGAGTAGCGGTCTATTCATGTATGTTTGTATGTGAACGTCTAATATATTATTGGCACATAATGTTGACTGTTGATAGATTTAATTCAAATATAACAATTGATTTGTGATAAATTATTGAGTTTGTTTTATTACGCGACTGTTTTCTCACTCAAGAAACGTACAATAGATGTCGATGCCCGTGTGAGAGAAGCTGACAACAGCTAAAGCGCGGTCGCTTTCGGACTGCATGGAAAAGAAAGAGAAGCGCGATGACACGACGCTTGTAATATAATTATTGCAAATTATGAAGCAATTCATCTATTTACTCAAAAATTAGTTGAGTAATCGAAAATAAAAAATAACCAAGTTCTGCATTCAAATAAGACGTTCTTGTTATAATTAATACCAACGTACGTTGATATTTAATACAGATTTTTGGATTGGCACGAGGTAAAAGGTTAGTTTACCTTTAATTTGTATCGAGATTTTTTTCCAAACGTGTTTTGGTAACAATCAAGTTCTGAGAAATATATTCAAAAGATTAATATAATTATATATTTTCCGCTACTGCAAACTATACTTAATAGATTTGGCAATATTTTTTTTAAGACAATCCTACGTATGGCCGGCGAGAACCCTCTCCACTAGTTTGTGCGCAGACTGGAACTCGTATTTAGTTCCTAGCTCTACTCGCTTCTCGTTAATCGTCGGTAGTGAGACAGGTGCCTTAGTTCTTTCAAAATTTGCCAACCCACAATCTCTCCGTGAAACAATTACAATATTCCAAATGTGGTATAACAACAACGTGCCGCCACAATGGTGACATTAATTCAACACACGGGTAGGGCTAGTGGCCAGTAATCATAAAAAAAAAATATTTTTAAATATTTTATTAATAAAATATATATAAAGATAGGTACTATAAGTATTAAGATAAATAATTACAAATTGAAAAAAAAAACAAACTAAATAAAGCTCCTCTCTTTCCTTCAATTCGCCTACTCCTTGCACGTTATTTGTTTTAATTTCATTGATTCTACGTTATGATCCCGCCTAATTACCTCTGCGCTACAGCAGTGCTATTCTGTAACCATCTCACCGTGAACACTTAGGTGAAGTGAGCGTGGAGTGAACTGTCAGTGAGGGATTGACACTTCACCTACGTTTACACGGTGAGATTTTTTCAGAATAGATCAGCTGTTCTTTAAGTACACGTTGCTCCAAGATGCTATTTTAGAAAATTGTAAATAAATCAATAATTATAATAATGTTTAATGAAATTAAACGACGCGGCGGCGGCGTTTATGTATTATTTTACATTGAGCGACTGCCTATCTGACCTCCACAACCCAGTTACTGGGTGATACGATACCCCTTGGTAAGACTGGATGTCAAACTTTCTGACGACACGTAACAACTGTCAAAGATCCACGAATGACAGCCAGGACCAACGGTTTAACGTTCTTTCCGAAGCACGTAGGAGTCTTGGTATGTAAAGATGGTCACCCATCCACGGACCAACCGCAGCAAGCGTAACTAACCTGATCGATCGACCCGTGCGGTGTCATTTCTTAGCCACAAGCCCCTATAGACATCCAATCAGTCCAATATATATATTTGTATTGTTAAACTCAAACTCAGCATTTATTTCAATTAAACTATTTACAGGCACTTTTGAATTGTCAAAGAGTCGGTCAGTTAGTCAGAAAGTGGAAGCTATTTGCCCATTCCAAAACGTAGACCTCTATGGAGAAGAACAGGCAAGAGACTCCAAGGACACTCTTTTAAATCAAGATATTACTAAATCCTGGGTACATTATTCTTGTCGCTTCTATATACCTATGAGAACAATGTAAAAAACAAAAAAAACAATTCAACAAAACAATTCAAAATATAAGATTAAAAGATTACAAAATAAGCCCTGGCAGTTAAGAGATGACCAGCCTCAACTGACGGCGCCCGTTCACGAACATGACGCGTGGATCAGCACCATCCAGATCAACCACTTTGTAGGGAACCGAATGATCCAACACACGCGCCACCATCAGCGAGACATTTAAGTGAGCATGACATACTCTCAACTGCCAGGCTTTTTTAAGGCAACATACATCATAACGTAATAAACGGCTCCATGGTACTCACATTTACAAAAATGAAAAAAATGCTTATAAATTATACAAAACTATAGCTTGCAATGTATTTCAATGATTAATAAAATTTTACTAGCAAAAGGAAAATCGTTGTTACCTATTGAAGTATTCAACATTTATATTGTTTTATATTCTCATATATTGTTTGCACTTTTGTATACTTTATTTTATGGTCAAAAAGTCAGTCCTTAAAAACTTTTAGGTGACATTAAGGCTGGGTTAACTTCAAGGTAACCCTCGAATATATAACCTACCCAAAGCTACCTTGGTATGTAGGTACCTTTACAAAATCCGACGACCCCTAACAACTGTCAAAGATTTACAAATGAAAGTCAGGACCAACGGCTTAACGTGATTTCCGAGGCACGGAAGGGTTTTCGTATATAAAGATGGTCACCCATCCACGGACCAACCGCGGCAAGCCTAGATTAACCTGATCGATCGGCCCGTGCGTCTGTTATAACAGCCACGAAGACAAAAAAGACCCTTTAGACACTAGTTGACCAAAAAGCTTGGGATTGAGCTGCTCGCTCAATCCCAAGAAGCCGACCCCAACATAGTTGGGAAAAGGCAGCATCATGAGGCAGCATAAAATCACCCTGAAAATACGTGCATGTTTAACTGTACTTGAATTCAAATGAGTCAGAGTACACAAAGCTCCATCGACCTAATGGAGCTTGGTCTACTCTGGCTCAATTGCATCAAGTATTGATTAGCTTTTTGCATTCTCTTTCGTTCTATTTTCTGAAATAAAGGAACACTAATTTAGGAAATGTAGGTACTTACCTAGTATTTGAAGCGCTCTTTGATCTAGTTTTACAAACTGTACGATTGCTTTGCCGATTTTCATTTAAATAGGTATCTTAAGAGCTGATTTATCATAGAAAAGAAAGAAATAAAGAACTATATTTTATTTGGGACACGCACTGGAAACACAAACAGTAAAAAAACACCCAAGTGCGCACACGAAGGGTTCCGTACCTTATTAAGATCGAGCAAAAAAAAAACGCCGAAAAAACACTTTTTGAGACACGATTTGTAGAAAAAGTTATTTTATGAGGAAACGCCATGAACCCAATGATTCATGTAGGTACTTTCTATTGTGGTATTTTTCATTTGCTGGTTTCCTTTACAATTGGAATTAATCTTGTGGAATCAATGGCTCAATTAGTTGACTGAGCCATTGATTCCACATAATAAAATGTTGATCATTTGAACAAGGATTTTATTTGTGCAGCGTTGTTACGTGAACTTTTCGGTTAAAAGCCTAATGTCAATGTAGGTATGCAATAACATTTAATCAAAAACAATTCAATGGTTTACCAACCCGTAAACTTTGGCAAGAAATAAATTTAATAAGAGCAGGAAGCAGTAAGATTATGTTCCAACTTTTTCTAAAGTGATAAAAGTTTAAATTCTTGGACACTGAGTTTTGGTAAAGACTAAACATGGATGATTTTTCTTGTGATAACCTATCTGAAATTACAGCGATGTCATAATTCAATAATTTTTCAATTGGGTTACAAATAAGGTGGCGGTCTGATGAGTATTAGTACAAAACCTTAAAAATATTGCGTCTGTCGCATTTGACGAAATAAGTACCAAAATTATAAAAGCGTGTGCTAATCAATCATGCAAACCATTGAGCTACTTAATTAACATATCGTTTTCAGAAGGCATGTTCCCAAGCGCATTAAAGAACTCAATAGTAAAACCGATATTTAAAAGTGGTGATAAATATGACATGACGAACTATAGACCTATAACCTTAATTCCTATAATATCAAAAATATTTGAGAAGACAATATTAAATAGGCTATATGGCTATGTAGTTCGTGGTCACCGTTGCCTTAGGTCATTTGCAAGGCCAGAGGCACCATAGGCAGCGCCGGCCCTACCCCTGTATCAGGGTAGAGCGAGATTGCGTTTCGGCGCCCTGTGGTCGACGCTTTCGTTTCATGCTTTTACAAAAAAAAATGTGAGTCGCGTCGCGAGACGTTTTTACAAGAAACGCTGATGACGGACTAGGTTCAAGGCTAGTCTAGCCACCCCAAACAGTCAGATTTAGCTTTTAAAAAAGTCTGTAGATCTACAGATTTATCCACAGGCAATCTACGGATTTTTCAGCGTCAACCTACGGATTTTTAAAATCTGATTTGGCAACCCGCGCCTCTCAAAAGGCGCCACCAAAATTTTATTTTGCGCTGTAAATTGTTTTTCGCATTTGGCTTTTTGGCGCCTAGAGCGACCGCTCCTCTCGCTCTACCCCTGGGCCGGCGCTTACCACAGGTATCTACGTTGCCATCCCAGACACAAAGCTGAAGTAAGTACCTATGTCCTGTGTTGGCAGCCCTTCAAATCGTAACAAAGCAAATCTGCACAGTGGCAGACATAAGAACGGTGACAAAACTTCCCCGGAGGAGCTCCTACTCCGTGTATGTATACAGGGTTACCGGTAACTTGACGTATTCCTTGCAGGTCGTCATAGTAGGGTTAAAATGCAATAAATTAAGCCACCAAATGTTCTACCGAAATTCAGTACTTTATGAGTTAATTAGGTTTTTAGTTGTTTTATGAAAAATCCAATTTAAAAATGGTTTACGACGCGAATGTACTGGAATTTTAGTTACTACCATAGCTGATGCGGTAGCTGGCCTTTGTTGTTAATTAAAAGTTCAAAAGTACCTAAAACTTTGGCAGTGATCACTAATTAACTATTATATTTTTCGTAATTTTTGTCATTACTTTATTTAAAAAAAACTCAAAAACTACTGAATTTAGGTAGAACATTTGGTGACTTGATTTGTTGCATTTTAACCCTAATATAACGTCCTGCAAGGAATACGTCGAGTTACCAGTAACCCTATATATACTTGTAATCGTACAAAGCCTTCGCATTCGCTTTAATCCTACTAGATTTGTAAGCTAACCTTCAATGTCGGTTAGCCTTTTATTTCCGACAATGAGCGCTAAGCCATTAATGGCTTGAATCACACAATGAGTGGCAGTAATGGCTTAAACGAGAGATAACCTTTAGCAGACATTCATAAACCGCTATGCTGTACGATATTTCACAATAAGAATAAAATTTGGAGTTGATAATGTAAAAAAAAAATCGGGTTCGATTCCTGGCTCAACAGAACCTGGTAGAACTTTTTTTCAAAAAGCTAAGAACGTATATAAACTGATTTAACTAAGCTCAGATCCATTTGTGAGCTTTACCGCCTTACAAAATTTCGTTTGTTATTAAATAAGATCTTTTCTACTAAATATAAAGTTTCGTTAATAGCTACCAAAACATAAAAAGGCCTTTGTTTATTTTTCAGCGGCCATTAACTTTTAAATTAAATATTGGCTTTTTTTAATACAGTAGGTACCTATTTGATTTAACTGTACAAACAGCGGGATGTTGCCGACATTATACTGTAAAAGATCGTACAGTAAAACGTGGGAACGTAGTCTTAGGAAAACGATACGATCACAATAAACAGTAACGAGTGTACCTAACATTCTCTGAATGAAGACATTAGCTCCACCTGCTAAGGAAATAAATGTATGTGGCGAAGGTTCTCTGTCTCTTTGTTTTGCTGTAATGGATCAGAAAATATTTCACAATATGCAATATAAATTAATATTTTCAATTTCAGGAGAGGATGTAAAATGTTCTGCTATTATCGGATTCAAATTAAGAAAAACAAATGTTAGTGTTATATTTAAAACTAGTTTTTGCCCGCGGATTCACCCCGTTTGGATGTCCGAAAATATCCCACGGGAACGTACTACCGGGATTAAAAGTACCCTATGTGTTAATCTAGGTTATAAACTACCTGTGTGCCAAATTTCATTCAAATCCGTTTAGACAATTTTGCGCGAATCCGGAACATACATCCAGACAAACGGACAAGTGTGGATCGCCTGGAGGACACGGTGGAGCATACGGTGGAGGTCTGCCCGGCTTGGGCGGAGCACCGCCGTGTCCTCACGGAGGCGATCGGCAGCGGCGATCTCTCGCGTCCGGCCCTGGTTCAGGCCATGGTTCGGAGCGAGAGTGCATGGGAGGCCGTCACCTCCTTCTGCGAAGCAGTAATGCTTGCGAAGGAGGAGGCGGAATCCGTGAGGGTGAGGCAAGGCTCGCGCCCTCGCGCCCTTAGTCACCGCGGGAGACGCCCCGGGCGTCGGGAGTCGCAAGCCGATTTCCAGCCACCGTAGGCGCGGGCCTGCGGACGGTGAGCGATGGGTAGCTCGCTGTCCGATTCGGACCAGGCCCGGGTCGACGGCGCGTTGTGTTCCACGCGCGCCTCAAAGAGATGTCAGCACCAACTGACGGGGTCCAGTAGGACCAATGCCTGCCAGGGTTGCGAGTTTGTCCGAAAGGGATATCGTGGCCCTGGCACACAGGCAACGGAAGGAACACGGGTGGGTTTTAGTCAGTAAAAGTCTGACACGCCCTCCCGCTCCGCCCAGAGCGGGAGAAGTTGTTTGATAATTTCCCACCCAAAAAAAAAGTACACAGTTTGTACAAAAATTATAGATATTGAACTGTTGTTATTACTATTCCAACATCCATAAATTTATGTGCACGAGTGTCCATCTCCTAAAAAGTTCAATACTTTCCCACACAAAAAGAAGAAGAAGACGAAGAAGACAAACGGACAAAGATTCTTCGTTACTACCAATTTTATTACATCACGTGATCTACCCACTCCTAAAGCGTGCTTCTACAAAGTCGTGATGTTTTGAGCCCATGGCGAGGAAGACATTCAGGATCTGATCGCATCGGAGTTAAGACGTCGCGGAACTGTACTCGATTCGTTGTGCTCAGTTACGAGTATTGTGGTAATTGTAATTTGTAGTGATTGTGTCAATTTGTGATTTTATAAACGCTGTGTATCGCTCCCAGTGTGTTTTAATATTTTGAAGACTAGACTATTACTTTCTTGATTTTTTACTATATCTACCTATATGTACTTTTTTATATTGACGTGTGTCCCTGCTTCAGATTTAAAAGCGATCGCCGCGAGCATATAAAATGATGTACATAATAATATGTTGAAACTGTAAACTTATACCTTGTGACATATCAAATTAAAGGGCTTGTTTTAAGGATGTCAGATAACTATTTTTTATAATTTTAAAATAAACACTTTTAAAATTATTAATGAATCTTTTATAGTTATTTGTATTTTGTGTTTCACGAAAGCTGTGTCCAGATAAACGTTATTCTTTCTTTCTGTCACTTTTTGTTCGGAAAACCGGAAAACCTCTGTAGGCGCGACCACGCGTTCAATCGTTCATGTTCACCGAACAAGAAGTGACATGAGCGCGACGATCACTTCATAGGTCGGGGCCTGAAAGTGTTTGTACAAATCTACTTACAGAAATAAAATCATTTATATTTCTTTTTCCATAAATCAGGCTCTTGTACATAGTTTAGTTTTCTGTTTATCCTTTATATTCTTTTTTTTTCTTAATATTGTTCACGCCAGAGATATGTTGTGTAGGTATGTTTTTCACAAACTTTTTTTGTTTACCACCTGAAACAACAATAAACAATGTTCTGTTCTATTCTATCGGTGTGTGTACGAAAACGGCAGCGTTTGAGCCGCATTTTTGGCATACCTAGTGACTACAGAACGGTCTACTGCGGTACGTCACTGTGCGTGTCGTGGTTTCGGTTCCCGGAGCGTAATTTGCAGAATGCTGTTTTTAAATGCACCAACGATAGTTAAGAAACACATATGTAGGTCGATTAATTATTCGGTGGGGGTTTTTATTAAGGTACTTATAGCCCAATTGTTCAAGCATGAAAATACAATAAATGCTGTGGAAATGCTTTCCTTGCAAAGCATGTGTGGCGTGACTATGAATGATAGGCTGCAAAATAATATGATAAGGCAACGGTGCAGTTTAAAAGAAGTAGTGATAAAAATTGAAAAGAGTATGCTTAGATGATTTGGTTATGTTGAGAAGATGAATGAAAGGCGACTAAAAGGCGAAAAGGTATTTACAAGGCAGTGGTGAGTGGAAAGGCCGGGAGGGGACGCCCTAGGAGGACTTAATAATATAGTGACCTAATTGGTGACGTTCTTCAGAAAGGTCAGGTGCGTAGTAGGTACTCGCATTGTCGCAACCGGCCGGCGTGCGTGTATGACCAGGGGGCCGATCGCGCTAATTTTGAACGTTAATACCAAAACTAAACCACAACCAAAAACGTTACGTTAGACACATTTCGTATCGCGCTAATCATTTCAACGGAAACGATTTAGCTTTACTTTGGAAGTTACGTTGGAGAAACGATCGATCGAACAATACTCTCACAAAAAATAGCACGATACCGTTTCTTACATCAGCTAAACCAAAACCAAAAACGTTCCGTTCGAATGGTAATTACGTTGAGAAATAGCGCGATCGGCCCCCTGATGTATGAACGAAGGTGAAGCAAGAGGCGTATGTACGGAGCGTAGCAGGTGGCTTTCTATAGTTCCAGCCTACCCCCATGGGAAGAAGGCGTGAGTTTATGTAGATACGTTGTTGTGTAGGTATCCCAAATTTATACCGATATCGGTATTGCATTTTGTTAATTACACAAAAGCCATTCCTATTGATACATTTAGGAAAAAGCGTGTTAATGAAGCCATGTGTGACAAGAAGGCCTTACAATGAAGATAATAACAGTTGACGAGATTACTTAATTTTATATTTAAATAGGTTAATTTAAATCTCAACTTAAAGTAATCTAAAGTCTAGACCTCACTGTTATCAAATTACATTATGTAAATCTACCACATAGCAAGTTAAATTGCTATTTTAGGGCAGTGTCATACGCTCGTTTAAGGTGAATGATAATGATCATTTATTCGTACTCGTAGCTGCTGCCCGCGAAATTCAAATTTTGATGTGAAACATCTATAGGCGCACGTAAAACCGATTGCTGGCAGGGGGGGCAAAGCATGCCGCGTCACGACGCGTCGCTACTATACAGGCTATCAGGGCCTCAAGTCTGCTATTACAATAGTGTTAGAATGGTTGATCATTGATTTCATAATTGTTGATTTTGACAAGTTTGGTAATCTACTATTATAATGGCGTCATTATGACTTTCCAATGGTCGGCCACTGACACTACATTGAAAGAAATTGCATATATTGGTAATCTCGTACATAATGACATTTCTACTAATGGGTTTTATAATAATGGCAATACGACAATGCCATTATAATAACACAATTATGTATATTACGAGAACATTGACCGACCAATGATTGACCATTATGAATTTACCAGATTACGAACTTTTAGCAAAATGACAATGGCATGACAATGGGATCGTGTTGGAATTACTGAATTTATAAAAATAGCAGACTTGGGCCCCAGTAGTAGTGTGTAAATAATTTCGATGTTTCACATCTGCCAGGCGTCCCGTGACAGCTCAATTCTTTTTTCTTACGTTTTTTGCTATTTGCATGTCAGAGTCAGGTTGTATCATGATCAAAATATGATTTGCGACTATATATTATAATTAAGTATTTACAGAATTATAATCATTAGAATCATTAATAGGTACATCTCTGTAAGATAGATTTTTTCTATTGAATGACTTTTTCATGAAATCTTGACATTGGGGAACAAATCTAAATATGAGAGCTGAACCTATTAAGAGGGATGCGCTAAGGTAGCCCGCGAAATTCAAATTTTATTACGTTTTTTGCAATTTGCATGTCAGTAACAGGTTGTATGTTGATCTAAATATGATTCGCGGCCGTAACAAATATGGCTTTACAGAATTATAATCATTAGAATCGGCAATACAACTAACTCTGTTTATAAAATCCTATTGCGTGGGGCCTTTGCGTGGGGTAACTAAGGGTTGCTAAATGAAATACCGTTCAGACAATACACCTTAATTATTGAATCAAAACTATGTATAAATACATGTACAATCCTGTTCGCATCCATCTTTTCCCCGCCACCCGCGCCCATCCTCAAATGTGTATCCTGATATTGTACATCTTTGTATTTTTTGCAACGATTCATCAAATATAGTCGCTAATTTCGTGAGTCCATAAAACCTCAGCGCCACCTCCCTCTTTATCTCGCTCGCACTCTATTGCTCGCGGTCACGCAGACAGGGCGGCAGGGAGAAGGGCTCCAAGGTAATTTCTTTTTACGGTGAAAATGATGGAAATAAAAAAAAAACATACCTAGTATCTGTTTTATATATTCGTTCAGTTATTATGCAAACTTTCATGATCCAATTAAAAGTATTTTTTTTAATACTAGCGGTTTATTGTCCGGTTTGGCGGTAACTTTGTAATTTATTTCTGTCGAGAAAGTTTTATGGAATCGTGATTTCGTCAAACACAAATTTAATGCTGCAGTAAGTATTTTCTATATATTGGAGCAATCATGCTAAGCAATTTGAGGTATTATAGACGCTTAAGTAACCATTGAAACGGATCCACAACAGTTAAATGACGGAATACCTACAACCTTCTTATTTCTCGAGACGACCGCGACCTAATCTTGCAAAGTAAATCTTAGCTACACAGTATTATCGCAAAAATAACATATCCGACCCCCCCAACGCCAATCGCTTACATATTTGGTAAATAATTAGTACTCAATTGGTACGAATTAGTATTGAAACAACAAAATTGGTACCTTAGTAGTTTTCGAGAAAATCTACTTTAAAGATGGTCGGCGGTGGTCACGCTCCCTTCAGCAGGACCACCATGATTGCCGAAAAAGGGGGCATGCTACAGCTATTATAAGTATACAAATAATTAGCAGACCTGTAAAATTTGTATTTACCGAGAAATCGACGATGATAACTTTTACGCGCTCGTTTAGCAGAACCATGATTTTGAATGTTGATTTCAAGTTTGAGGAGCTTGTCGCTTTCCTCAAACCTATATAGAAAATTAGTACCCTGCAAGATAAAATAAGTACCCACAATTTAAAATTAGTAGGTACTCCAGTAGTTTACGAGATATATATCATGCCATTGGTGGGGTGGCGGTATTCAAGGTGTTAAATTTTCATTTCAAGTTTTTTGCTACTAAAAACTCTGTGATTTCATCCGAAACGTATACAAAAATTAGTAATTACTCCTAAAGAAGTTATGGTGACCACAAATTCAGATTCCTAAGTGTTGTATTTTATAGAGAAATTAGCTTTTAATACTTTTCCATACTTCTCCGCGTACAACCCGACCAAATTAAGTTGTTAATGGTATTGAACTGTTTAGGAGATGGACACTCGTGCACATAAATGTATGGATGTCGGAATAGTAATAACAACAGTACCTGCAACCTGCAACCTGCAACTGTGTACTTTTTTTTTGGGTGGGAAATTATCAAATAACTTCTCCCGCTCTGGGCGGAGCGGGAGGGCAGTGTCAGACTTTTACAGACTAAAGCCCACTCGTGTTCCTTCCGTTGCCTATGTGCCAGGGCTACGATATCCCTTTCGGACAAACTCGTAACCCGCAGGCATTGGCCCTATCAGACCCCGTCAGTTGGTGCTGACATCTCTTTGAGGCACGCGTGGAACACAACGCGCCGTCGACCCGGGTCTGGTCCTTATCGGATGGCAAGCTACCCATCGCTCACCGTCCGCAAGCCCGCGCCTACGGTGGCCGGAAATCGGCCTGCGACTCCCGACGCCCGGGGCGTTTCCTGCGCTGACTAAAGGCGCGAGGGCGCAAACCCTGCCTCTCTCTCACGCGTTCCGCTTCCTCTTTCGCGAGCATTACTGCTTCATAGAAGGAGGTGCCGGCCCCCATGCACTCTCGCTCCGAACCATGGCTTGAGCTTGAACCAGGGCCGGACGCGAGAGATCGCCGCCGCCGATCGCCTCCGACAAACTGTGTACCTAGGTACATATTAAGATAGAAAATTACATATCTTTACCCATGGCCTGTGATACCTTTGTTAATGACGTGGATAGGTAGGTACTCGAATAATTATTTTTCTGTATTGTAAGTACCTAGTTTACCTACCTTCTGTTTTGTTATATGAATATCATTAAAGAGCGATAGGAATTTCTTATTTATTTCTTACCAACTGAATCGCAGTAAATACCTTGTCAGAAAGTCACACGACATGTCGCAATCTCTGTGTTTATGAGTCGCAGTGTCGGTCGCAGAGTTCCGCACGTAATTCCGCTTAGGGGGGATGCGCTAAGGTAGCCAGCGAAATTCAAATTTTCTTAAGTTTTTTGCAATTTGCAGGTCTGTGTCAGGTTGTATGATGAAAATATGATTCGCGGCTCTGGCAAATATGGCTTTACAGAATTATAATCATTGGCTACCCTGACGCTTTTACCTTAAGCCGGATTAAATTAACTAGCGTCTTTAAAAATGGGTCAAGATGTGTCATGTTCCACACAATTTTGTTTCTTATACAAAGACTCGTTTTTCGACAAGAGTTAGTCATCATCATCACCATCATTTCAGTCGAAAGACGTCCACTGCTGGACATAGGCGTCCCCCAAGCACCGCCACATCGACTGATTCTGTGCTTCCCGCATCCAGCGGATACCTGCAGCCTTCACAAGGTCATCGGTCCACCTTGTAGGAGGCCTTATAACATTACGTCTTCTGGTACGCGGTCGCCATTCCAGAACCTTTCGGCCCCATCGGCCATCAGTTCTGCGCGCAATGTGCCCTGCCCACTGCCACTTAAGCTTGGCAATTCTTCGGGCTATGTCGGTTACCTTTGTTCGCCTGCGAATCTCTTCATTTCTGATTCGATCACGTAGGGAAACTCCAAGCATAGCCCTCTCCATTGCCCTTTGGGTGACTTTTAGCCTTCTGATAAGGCCCATCATTGTGAGCGACCACGTTTCAGTGCCATAGGTCATCACTGGCAACACGCACTGGTCAAAGATTTTCGTCTTGAGACACTGCGGTATGTGGGACGAGAAGATATTGCGTAGCTTCCCGAACGCTGCCCAGCCGGTTCGGATTCGACGATTAACCTCTTTCTCGAAGTTGGACCTACCTAACTGGACAATTTGTCTGAGGTAAACATACTCGTCCACAACTTCGAGTGTAGCATCTCCGATCTTCATGAGAGTGGGTGTTACATGGGCATTTGACATGACCTTAGTCTTATCCATGTTCATTTTGATGTTCACTCTTTCAGAAGCTCTACTGAGGTCATAGAGCATTGTACTGAGGTCTTCCATAGTCTCAGTCATGCCAACTATATCGTCGGCAAACCGAAGGTGAGTGATGTACTCGCCATTGAGGTTGATGTCAAGGCCATTCCAGTTCAGAACCTTGAAGACATCCTCCAGTGCAGCGGTGAACAGTTTCGGAGAGATAACGTCTCCCTGCCTTACACCTCGCTGCAGAAGGATAGATTTCGAGGTCTTGTCCTGGCGTATAGATATATATATAGATAGTGGCGTTTTTGTACAGACACTTCAGCACCTCGATGTACCGATAGCCGATCTGGCACCGTTGAAGAGACTGCAGTACAGCCCATGTTTCGATCGAATGGAAGGCTTTCTCGTAGTCCACAAACGCTAAGCAGAGAGGCAGGTCTTCGGGGCTTCGGTCTTCTGTATAACCTGCCGCAGCGTACAACAAGAGTTAGTGTAAACCGCAAATGTATGAAACTGTCTTAATTTCGGCAACTCCGCTCCTAGTGTGGCGTTATCCTAGATTATGAACTCAGTGACGTAATCACGATTATTTCCGACGCTTTGTGTAGTACCCACGAATGTCAAAACCTTTAGTGGAAGTTAGATTAAATAACATAACATCACGCTTGTACTCCCCGAAAGGTTTGGCAGAGGTTTACGTGTAGAGTACCTACTGTGGCGTAAATAAATAAAATAATCTTTACGTCACTTTAAATGAAATAATATAGGTATTGCAAATAAATTAAAAAATACACAAATTACGAAAATAATACTTTACAATTTTTTTTAAAAGACAAAGAAATAAAATGCTTACCTATATTGTATTACGGTGCTATTAGTTTGATCTAAGCATAAAATACCTTTATAGCTCCGAAATTCAATTTAGGTACGCATTTTTATTCCTTTGTGTATGTTAGATAATTGATTTCAAAATAATTGTTAAGTAAATTAGTTTTTTATCATTTCATTATAATTATTTAATAGTTTAATAATTTTCTCATCATTTAACATTTCATATTTTAACATCTTTTCATTTATATTTAGTTTCCTATAGTAGTTAGCTACTTCAAGTATAATAACAATAAGGTAATTATAATGCAGGTATAAGTTAAATTTGAGTTATTGTAATATTTATAAAATTGTTGATTATAATAAATTTAAAATAAAATGAATAAAAAAAAAACATGCATGAGCCCCTCAGGTAGTGAGGGTGAAGGCCTCCTCCAGAGAACACTAGTGATCT
This sequence comes from Tiliacea citrago, assembly GCA_963921375.1. Lineage (NCBI taxonomy): Eukaryota > Metazoa > Arthropoda > Insecta > Lepidoptera > Noctuidae > Tiliacea > Tiliacea citrago. Next base: position 5,208,371 of record OY992788.1, on the reverse strand, counting down.
CGGTCTTTGGCTTCTGTCAACCAGTTTTTGCCTGCGACTCGTGTGATGTCATCGGCCCATCGAGTTACAGGTCTTCCTCTTTTCCGAGTGCCTGTAGGACCTGACCATGAGGTCATGCGAATTGTCCATCGATCGTCGCTCATTCTCGCTACGTGTCCTGCCCATCTTCATTTTAACTTTAGAGCGTAGGTGAGAGCATCTTTTACTCCTGCCTTTTGCCTGATGGTAGTGTGACGAAAAATACGTCCTGCCAACGAAGCACGGTGAGAAGTGTCGCAAAAAATCATAAAATGTCAAAAATTCGGCACAATCTATATAGTACCTACTAAATCCATACGATTAAAAAGTACTTACTTATTCCATGCTTAAGCTGCCACTTCCTGTTACACACTTCCGTCCCTTTTCACGGAATCACTCCCACAGGAAGCGAGAAAAAATTATGTTACACATCAATATTCAGTAATATCTAGGCTGTTGAACCGTTTTGTTTTTGATTAGGTATGGTGCCCCTTGAGCACTTACTCAAGGCGAGTCAATTACCTCTGGACCATCATACCTAATCAAAATCGTACACTTTTAGTAGGCTTACTAATAGTGTACGATTTATAATTTCCTTTATATTTTTGTTAATCTTGGACATAACTGACTTTTAAGGAAAGGCAGCAAAGCATACAGCAATAAGCAAGAGTGGTGTCGATGTCGTGATAGTGCTCGTTTCTTGCCTGTACAAGAAGTGGCCTTAGCCTTGCAGTAAGTTACCAACAGGCATATTGTTAGCCATGGGGTTATTGTAAGATAAGACTTCATTTACCTACAATTGTGCGTCCGATGGGATGTCCCGTCTAAAAATAAAAAGGTTAAGAGCGAGTCGAACTCACGCACCGAGGGTTCCGTACGTATATATGATGTTGATGAAAACTGTGCTATTTAGAGACATCGTTTTATTTTTCCTGTAATACTCGTAATATCTGATTTTTCTCTATGCAAACTTCGGAGATAAGGGAGAAAAAAAATGTTTGAGAATGTGCAAACAGCGCTCTTTCATATGATACCCCACAAACTCCTAGTAGACTCCATTTGCAAGGGGGTCATTTGCAAGGGGGGTTTTTGAAAGGGGGTCTTAAAAATTTAAGACTTTTTTTCCGGCCCCGTTGCAAAAAAGATATATTTTTTAAAATTTCTTTTTGTTTGCAAAATAGTTGGGTAAACGTCATATAAAACTATTTCAAATTGATAGCATTAGTAGTTCTTGAAATATCCAGCTGTGGCAGACAGACAGACTTAGTTTCACCATAAGGGTTCCTTTTTACCATTTTGGTACGGAACGGAACCCCTAAAAATACCGGCCAAGTGCGTGTCGGACCACGCACAATGTAGGGTTCCGTAGTTAGGATGAATTTTTCCCTAATTTGTTTTAGCATATTTTGTTAAAGTATCTACTTATGTCTAACATTCATTTTAGAACTTCTTATTTAGGAATTTCTTGATGAGATCAACAAAAATGGATAGAAGAAATAACACTATAATTTTGCATTTGTGGTCGAAGATAGCCCGTCTCTAATAAGATCTTAAGACAATGACGGCTCAGTCGATTTTCCTTCAAAGGTCTTATAAACAACAAGGCATGGAAGATCGAGTTACTACGATCCTATTACCGTTAATTAATTTGTATGAAGGAATTAGAGTCGTGAATACTGTCCTATATTTCTATTGTATGTAGATAATGGGGCGACGGCTTGGGACGCAGTTTTCTTGGATATTGTTATTAAATTAATTGTAGCGTACCAGGAGGAAACAGTTAATTATAGAATGGAGAATAAGTCCTTGGTACGATGGTCGTGCTTACCTTTATGTTTGTTTGCTTCATTATAATTGTAACAAAACTATGTTTTAACAGTCTATAATATTTTGTTTTACGTGCACCTAATGTTGATTTGATAACAGCTGTTTTTGCTATCACATTAATATTATAATGGCGAAAGTTTGTGTGTATGTTGTTTGTTACTTCTTCACGCTCAAACGGCTGGACAAATTTTGATAAAATTTTGTATAGAGGTAGCTGACACCCTGGATTAAGACATATACTTTTTGTCCCGATATTCCCACGGGATCGAGACTTACGCGGGTGAAACCGCGGGGCGCAGCTAGTTTCTTCATAAATTATTTTTACGCTGGTGAAAATCATTGGTATGGTCCCCTATGAAAAGTATAATTGATGTCTGTGCATTTAAATTTTGACTTTGAGTATCCTAGGAGTGTCCTGGTGGATATCATCACCTGCTTAGCCTTTTCCCGGGGTCGGCTTCTAGTTTAACCAGATGCACCGAATACCAGTAGGTATTTTCCATGGAGTGACTGTCTATCTGACCTCCACAACCCAGTTACTGGTAAACTAGGTGGATATCAGACGTCATATTATGATAATATGCAAGTAACAGTTCACAAAATCAAACAAACTTTTAAAGAGAATATGTTTTTATTACGACCTTAAGAGATATACCGCACCGAGTCGCCAACACAATTTACACAAAGTAAAGAGCCTGTCGGGGTTCGAACCTACGACCTACAACTTTTCTTCGCCGTAAGTCGCGGCCTTGACTACTCAGCTTGTTGCATCCCAATGGAAATTAAGGCGCTGACAAGAGGCAAATGATAAAAGTAGGTTTGTCTGAAACAAAAAATTGCCAAATCTATATAGTTTGTGGTAGCGGAAAAAATATATGTTATTCTTGAACATATTTCTCAGAACTTGGTTGTTAGCAAAACACGTTTAGAAAAAAAATCTCGATACAAATTAATGGTAAACTAAGTAAAGAGTTATCTCTTTACTTTGAGGTTCAATCCAAAATATCTGTATTAATTATTATCAACGTACGGTTGGGATTGAATTAATAACAAGAACTTCTTATTTTTATGCAGAACTTGGTTGTTTTTTGATGTGAAACATCTACCGCGTGTTACGGAAAGGGTATATACATAACAAAGGCACGGATTCCTTTGGTGATAACAAACTACATGGCAGCGTTTTTTTAATAATACCTACATAATTACAAAGTTAAGAAACATCTAACTAATAAAAATCGAATGTTTCTAATTAAATTCTACGCATCACTAGACCAAGTCAGCTGATCGGTACACGTTTTAATCCATTTTTTTGTTCCCGCCGCCAATCGCCGCACCACCGCGTGTCGGTGCGGCGCCGTGGCGCAGAGCTGTGATAGGTGTCTGTGTGTGTACTAGGCGCTCAGACACAGATAATGGAGAATGACCCTCGTAGTGCGGTGACACTTTTGTTATGATTTAAATTTAATAACTATAGAAATAAAAAAACAAACAAACATTTTCAAAGATATACTTTTTGATCTGAAATTTTGTACCTACAGAGATTCTGAACCATATACACTCTTCACCCTGTTTGTATGGATATATCCTTTCCGTAACACGCTGCATAGGCGCACGTAAAACCGATTGTGGCGGGGCGACGCATGCCGCGTGGCGATCGGTTTATATCGGTGGCGAACAGTCTATATGTAGTAGTGACTAAATGTGTGTGTAGTGCGATTTTTCACATCTGCCAGTCATCCGGTGATGGCTCATTTCTTTATTTTCGATTACTCAACTCATTTTTGAGTAAATAGATAATTGCTTCATATTTTGCAATAAATTACAAGCGTTGTGTCATTGGGCTTCTCTTTATTTTTTATGCAGTCTGACAGTGACCGCGGTTCAGCTGTTGTCAGCGTCTTAACCCACACCGTGTAAATCATTCACAAGAATGTAAAAATGACTAAGTATTGTGTCAAACAAATTAAGTAATTCTTACCGAGAAATCTTTGGTGGCAACGGATAATTTATCTTTATTGTGTTATTCCAATTAATGCAGCTGGCACAGTCATTAGATATTAATGGTTCTATCATATTTCATTATTCTTGTTACAGTGCAATGTGCTGTGGGTATGTGAAGGTTGTATTAACACTAAATAACCTTCACGCATTCACAGACAATTCGGTCAAAAGCATTCATTAATCTTTAATGAATAGTTTAGAGAACCCCCCCTAGGTTGAAGATGAAACGGATTCATACACGTGTTGTTCATACATTCGAGTTTAAAAGACATTCATGCACAGAACAATTAAATCAACACAAACGGTTTTTTTATCGTAAATATTACGTCTTGCATAAAAGCATAATAAAAATGTCGCTCTGGTGAGTGCATTTATACCTACGGAAACTGGAATTCTGCACTTAAAGGCTCGTACAGACTGCAATCAGTGCGATATCGCGGGCGCGACCGGCATCGGCAGCGAGACCGTCGCGCGTCGGTCGTCGCGCCCGCGATATCGCACCAGTCTGTATGAGCCTTTAAATAGTATATTTACCTACTTTTTGTAGTGAATTAAGAATTAAAATTCGCCACTTAACACGTATAATTATTAGTAAAAAAGAATCGTATTAAAAAAATATAATAAGCTATTGAATATCATAAAAAATGGTTATGAAACCGGTAATTTGCCCTACATGAAAAGAGATTACGAGAAAACTTACGGTACATCTGATGGTAAATCATTGTTACGCATTTGGTTTCCGAACTAAAGAAACGATTGCAATTGGTTTTAAGTTCGTGGCCACTAAATTACGTAAACTTTCAAATGAATATTATCTTATGAAGGTGAACCTAAGTTCCCGACAGAAACAGTTTTGGTTAAAGATCAACTGGTATTAAAATGTTAACCAATAGAAATATATAATAATATCTACAATAATCAAATGTGATTGATGGTTTAAATAACAAGTCAATCCTGACGAACTGCAACCTCTGGCCGTAGCCCGCCTACATAGAATCGCTGGCGATACGACGATCATGTGTCGCGCACCAAAAAGGATTTGCTGGTCTCGAACTCTAAAAGCTCTTTTACACTCACGCCTCGCGGCTAGTCTCGCGGCTCTTCTCGTGTCTCGCCCACAGCTTGTTCGCTCGTCAAGTTAAACAATTTATGTTCACACTCTCGCGGCGCGATCTGTAGGTAATCGAAAACATCGAACGATAATTATGGACGACGTCGTATTTTTTTTTTTTTTTTTATACGTTGCCCCACACTAGGAATTTCTCCTATATCGTGGGTGCGTTTACCAAACATTTAAACTCACATACACATACACCCAGACCCGGAACAACTACTTATAGGTCATACAAATATTTGTTCCGTGCGGGAATCGAACCCGCGACACGCAGCGCAGCAGTCAATCACTTAACCACTGCGCCAACCGTGCCGTCAAGTAAAGAAATCAATCGTCAAGAAGTATAAGAGATGGGTAGCACACTCTTTCAAAATGAGGATCGTGCGAGGCACTCTTTTTACAAACTGTGCTACCACGAATGAGGGGAGGCTGCGGTGGCCTGTGAACACGTATGTGTGTTGTGTTGTGTCGCGTTATGGTCACTACACACCACACTCACGAGTCGCGAGTGTGGTGTGTAGAGACGACAACGCAAGACAGTACACATACTCAGTCGAGTAGGCACACGCGGTGACTAGGGATGAGGGAAAGAGAAATAAGAATGGTTAAAAATGTTCTGTGTACCTAATCTGTGCCGTGTGGTGTGTGCTAGTGCTAGCACATCAAAATAAAAAGAGTGAGTGACTCTTTTTATCCAAGTGAGTAGCTACAACTGTGCTAGCACATGTGTTGAGTTACCCAACACTAGAAGTATTAGCGGCATCAACTCTACATCATTTGCGTGTCGTCAGTGAGACGCGTAGTTCGCATGTTGATGCCGCCACACTAAACGTTTCAATATAATTTTGCTTCTAGAATAAAATTAATGTCCATCAATTTGGAATAATAATTGTTGAATAGATTCAACAATCATTATACAGAGACAATTATCATTTAAGAGATACCAGCGTGGGGTAATTGCGTAAAGCTCTAATCCCACTGCTATTGATTTTGACATTTCAGCAATATTCATTGCGTTATTTACGTTGTCGAGCAGACAAATTTCTCTAACATTATGAAGCAATGGATCACTAATTTCCATCAAAAAACTTAGGAATGTGATAGAAAATCTGTTACGCAGTTGGGGTGAGGTCATTGGTCCAATTAAAATAAGTTTCTGCTCCATTAATGTGTAAAATGAAGACCTGAAACGGCATATTCAGTTATTTTCTCTAAAACTTTTACTTAAACGGGGAAAAATATTTATTTTATTTTCATTTAATGAGCAAAATATTTCTAGCGTTAATTGCTGAAACGATTTGAGCAGTAGGTTTTGGGGGTATGACGAACAGGGTGTAAAGTTCACTCATCCACCATAGAAAAGGGAGGATCCTCCGACCAGACGGGTTTCGTGTCTGGTGGGCAAGTGCCCGACGGTTGATTTTTTTTTTTTTTTAGGTATGGCATCTCGCAGTTGACCTTGAGAGGCCGTGACGGCTTAACCGGTCTTTCCTGTGGCTGCCATAAGGTATTAGCTTAAAGCCTCCAGCCAGGAGCGTAAATATAATTATTACAAACTAAACGACAGCGCTCTAAGGGCACCCCCTGTGGGGTACGAACCTCGGCTTAGGGCGTCGTTGGGGAAAAACAGCAAGTTGGGGACGGGCTGGATCGAAAGTTTAAATTCATGATTATTATCGGGGATTACTATTAAATGCTACGGCTCACTCAGCCTCGGGGCTGGCGGTTCGACGTGCAAGGGACGGGGGGAACAATTAATTCTTGAACTTCGCGTGGTATCTCGGCGGCGAGGACGGAATGACGGTTTGTATTTGTGCACTGTACTTGTGGCCCTGTTGCTTTCCTGAAGGAGAGTAATGGGGTCATCCGGGTCTGAGAGAGTATGCTTAGGTCGGCGAGTCTGACTAATTTGAGAAGGCCTATAGCTAGCTGCCTGCACAACCAAGGGGTTGCGATGTCTATCTGCGGACTCGAAGAACCGCTTTGTCGCGCGTTTCATAAACTGCTTGATGGTGGGGATTCTAAGATCTACATGAAGGGTTTCGTTCCGATAGACATAATTTTAATACTAGAAATAAAGATAAAATAGATCAACCATTTTTCAGATTATCTAAAGTACATACATCTTTTATGGGGTACTGTGTTAAATGTTACAACAAAATACCTTGTGATATATTGAAATTAAATGAGAGAAAATTTAAAACACATATTAAAAGTACACTTTGTAAACAAGCATATTACAAGTTAGAGGATTATATCCAGGACAGGAATGCTTGGAAACATGCTGGTCCAGCTCCATAGGACAATCTAGAGTCTAGACAAAATCAAACTGGTTGCTATTTTTATGGTAAAATCTGTTATTTTTATGATATTCATTTTACATTCTGTGATAACCTATACTCACACACTGACTTATTTTTTTAGAAAAACATACTTGTATGATGTTTGTAAATATGTGAACACCACGTATCTATCTAATAATTAAGTTATTTTTCATTGCTTAGTTTTTAATTCGTTTTACCTATTATGGTATAGTAATTTTATTCTAGGTGCATCGTCTTCACATATAATCATATAATTAATGTAATCAAACAAAATATTGTAAAACATTTTTAAAAGAGTACCGGTGGAGTTTCTTGCCCATTCTTCTCCATACGAAACTACCTTTTGGAAGGGGCAACTAGAATCAATTCTATTTTTTTTGTAAATTTTGACGTTCAAAAGTGCCTCTTATGTGCCTATTTGAAATAAATGGTTTGACTTTGACTTTGACTTTAAAAAAAACGAACCATGGAGCGTCCGTAATTTTACGGAGAAATCGATTTTGACCGACGGTTGATGTCGGGACGTTGTATATATACTAGTTGCGCGGTAAACTCTGTTTGCGCGATGCAGGATTTGCGTGACGTCAGTGTGACGCGTAGTTCGCATGTGGCGATGTTGATGCCGCTACAGGTAATTGTTCAATAATTTATTGAACTCTTGCAAATAAAAATATTACTACTAATATTGAGTTTATTATGACAAAGAAACTCAGGCAGGCACTTTACTCTATGCAAATAATTTCATCACAACTGCTCTGAAAACGGTGAAGGAAAACATCGTGAGGAAACCGGCATGTCCTAGAGCCAAACATTTGAAGACATGTGACATCTACCAACCTGCACTGGGCCCGCGTGGTATATTACAACCCACTCCTTATCGAAGAGAGGAGGCCCGTGTCCCAGCAATGGGAACATTAACCCCCTTGGGGCCTGGATAAGCTATGTCATTTAAGGCTAATTCTAAACCTGAGAGACTTGTCAAAAACATGTCCTGTATAAAACATGGATGATACATTGTTGTTGCACATGATTGTATTGTTACGACGTTGCAAGGATCTTTTGGCGTGTGGCCAGAATCGGAACTAATGCCGCCATGTTGTTTTTCAATACATTGATTTTACATTCTGTGATTACCTAAATTCACACACTGACTTATTTTTTATTTTTTTTATGAAAACATACTTTTTACGATGTTTGTAAATATGTGAGCACCATGTATCTATCTCATAATTAAGTTATTTTTCATTGCTTCATTTTTAATTCTTTTTACCTATTGTGGTATAGTAATTTTATTCTAGGTGCATCGTCTTCACATATAATCATATAATTAATGTACTTGAACAAAATATTGTGAAACATTTTTAAAAGAGTAACGGTGGAGTTTCTTGCCCATTCTTCTCCATACGAAACTACCTTTGGAAGGGCACCTAGAATCAATTCTATTATTATTTTTTTTGTAATTTTTGACGTTCAAAATTGCCTCTTATGTGCCTATTTGAAATAAATAATTTGACTTTGACTTTTACTTTGAATACAATTCTCCCCAACGCCCCCCTGTCAATGTCATTCAGGCGCCAAACGATCCTTGTAGCTCTCTTACTATTTTGTTCACAGTTTTTATTATTTTTACAAGATTTACATACAACTAGTCTTTTCAACTTTCTTCTAAACACAACAAGTAGAATAAATATTTTAGACGGGTATCACACCTCCGCCGCGAAATTATAGCGAAACCGCAGTTCCGCCAAGACTTGTACTACAATCGAAACTGCCTGTTCTAACGTACGATTAAGGTTCCATCTCTTTCCCGCGTGATTTCGCTGATCTGCATCGTGTGAAATGTAATGAAATTGTTTATTCTGTAAATAGGATATCGGAATCACTTTACACGTCTAAAAAATAAGCTAGATGGAGTCGACATTTCCTATCTGACTACCCCTGAGAAGAAATGGCAAAACAAACTCAGGGGTCAAAGAGATGTCAGCACAAACTGACGGGGTCCGTTAGGACCAATGCCTGCCGGGGTTGCGAGTTTGTCCGAAAGGGATATCGTGGCCCTGGCACACAGGCAACGGAAGGAACACGGGTGGGTTTTAGTCACAGTAAAAGTCTGACACGCCCTCCCGCTCCGCCCAGAGCGGGAGAAGTTATTCGATAATTTCCCACCCAAAAAAAAGAAAAAAAAAAGGGGTCAAAGTCTCTTTTAAAGTCCAGACATGATCTTGGTCAGATCATGTGAAGACCATGTAGATTGAAGTCTGAAGTGGTCTTTTCATGAAAGAACCACACAGATTAAGTGGACCTGTCCAGTCAGTGCATTTGTCAGTAATCGTGTAGCTCAACTCAGTACCAAAAAAAGGATATTTGAGTACGTATACTAGACTAGTTCTAGACTAATTCGTGATAAACCTACAGAAAAAGTCTCAGAGTCACATAAGCCAGATATTACACTAGAAGCAGCTGCTGATCCTGTAAACCTGTTGGGTAAAGTCTGTTATACGTTAAAAGTAATACCAAGTACACCGAAATATTATTACATTTATAGAAGAGATGGATTACTTTACGTAATACTATGTTTCTTTTTTTTAATTGAAAGGGTTTTATCACTTAGATAAACCCTTTCAAATAAATAATGTCACCCCCGTAACAGAAACATTCAACAACTTAAAACTAAACAATGGGTTGTAAACAGTTATTATTATAATTATGACCTACTTAATAGTAGTGTAGACAATATTAGTCATACATAATACTAAAAAAAACTTCATAATACACAGAGATGTTACTAATAAAAATAAACCGGCCATGTACAATGAAGGGTTCCGTAGTTGGGATGAATTTATTCAACAAAAAAAAAACTTAACATTGTAGTTGAAAAATATGCTTTCCCATACATTGATATACGTCACGGTCAATTCTCCAACTGCAAAAAGTTCGTCGACTGTTACTCGTTAACTTGTAGACCCTACTTAGCTGTGATAGTTTTCCTTGTAATTTCGTTGTATATAGGTACTACTGCCATTATTTTTTTCACATATCCAAAACCAACCATTTAGCTATCAGGGGCACTTGACTCTAACAAAAAATAGCACTTTAAAGCTTAATCCAACGATACTCCACACTATGGGATAGACGAGAAAAAAAATATCATCCCTACTTTACGTGCAAGGAAAAAATATTTTCATGATTTTATTTTAGCGGTTTGTCGGCGCGATTAATAAGTACACCCATGCCAAATTACAGCTTTCTAGTACTGAGAGTCTCTGAGCTAACCTAGGGACAGACGGACAGACAGACAGACAGACGGGCATGGCGAAACTATAAGGGTTCGTTGTTGCCTACGGAACCCTAAAAAACAAAGGAGATATCTTCATTCTTTCTTTTAAAATATTTGTATCATTTAAAAATATTCTGTTGTATTTTTTCTTGGCAGCCTGGAGTCTGGATTTGTGCCCGGCTGATGGCAATTACTGGGCTGGGGGTTCGGTACCCGGGTTGGCCAAAGTATAAGCAATTTTATTTTCCGTTTAGAAATTTCAGTTAGTTGGTTTTTCCATCAGGAATTTCTCAGTAGCAGCCAGGAGTTTGTGCCCAGTTGATGTCAAAAGGTTCGCCCCCTATTACATGGGACTAAAACATAACTAGCAAAATATGGCTGTGCTATAGGTAGAACATCTCTGATTACCCTTCGTGGAAAACAGATGTTATGTTATTTACTATGTAGATACACCATATTTTTTCATCTTTAAAAAAATATTCTGTTCTAGATTTTCACTTAGCAAGCAAGCGTGTCAGTTAGTTGCAAATTTAATGTTCTTAGCTAGTTTTGCTTTGTTTTTTTATAAATCTGAAGAGCAGCTGAGAATATTGAAGCATTAAGAAATATCTTGTTATTGTTAGGTTTTTGACTCGTTTATTTGCAAGTGCGAGTGCCAGCCAGGTCTTGGGTTCGATCCCGGTGTAGGCAAAGTTTGATCTATTCGATTTTCCATTCTGATATTTTAATTTTAGCCTATATTTTTCTGGATTTGTGAGAATACTGGCGAAATGTGGGTAGTAATTATTATAAACACTTTTGCCTCTCTCTTCGTCGAATACAGGCGTTATGTTATGTTATTACAGCCAAAAAGGCTGCAATACATAAGTAGAATAAGAATATATGTGAAAAATCACTCCACGCCACCGCAGTGACCACTGAAAAACAGTGCTGTGCTGTGGGCCCCCATAGCAAAGCATCATTTTGAGTGGAAGATTTCATGTCACAGCCATGACGTGCAGCTGCCGACTATTTGTTTTTGTGCTTGTGATTATATGTAGATCTTATGAGTTAATTTCGTATGCACGGGTTTTTCTGACAAATAAAATTATTTTTATTTCTTCTTTCTAAAACCCTTGGGTTATTTTCCCAGAAAAAGTAGATTATAAGTATGAGTGGGTTTTTCCATTACAAAATTGTCAGAAGCAGCTGAATATTTAAATGTAATAAAGCCCGGTAAACCGAAACTCATGAAATAAAGATTAAACAGTAACATTAGATTACAAAACGATCAGAATTAAATACTCGGCGATATAGGGCCGATTGTACTTCCCTGAAGAACCCAGTTATGAACAGTAATAACTGTGTAATGTAACATTTTTAGGGTTCCGTAGTGAACAAGGAACTCTTATAGTTTTACCATGTCCATTTGTCTGTCTGTTCGTCCGTCCATCCCCAGCTTAGCTCAGAGACTCTTAGTACTAGAACGCTGTAATTTAACATGGGTATAGATATTAATAACGATGACAAAGTCGTAAAAGAAAACCTTGAAAAAAAAATTTTTTTAGAGTACCTTCCTTGCACGTAAAGTGGGGATGATTTTTTTTTCTCGTCTATCCCATAGTATGGGGTATCATTGGATAGGCCGTTCAAAAATATTGTGGGTCTGTGAAAACCCTCCTACCAGCTAAATGGTTGTTTTTGGATATGAGAATAAATTCATGTAGTAGTATATATAACGAAATTAAAAGGAAAACTATCACAGCAAAGTAGGCTTTACAAGTTAACGAGTAATAGTCGACCAACTTAAATTTGCAGTTGGAGAATTGACCGTAACGTATAACGATGTATCGGAGAGCATGTTTTTTAACTACAATGTTAAGTTTGTTTTTGGGATAAATACGGAACCCTTCATTGTGCGTGGTCCGACACGCATTTGGCCAATTTCTTAAGATTCTTTGATCGCTTTGGACTTTATATATAGATACTGATTATTATTTGGTACGGAAAAAGGAAATAAGGCTCTGTGGCATTTAACCGACAAGGGCAAGGAAAAACCATAATAATAAAATTATAAAAGCGAAGTAATTCTGTCTTTGGCACACAGGTAGATCTTGATCAGCTATTATCTCGATGGTACAACCCAGTGGATTAATATCCGACCTTAACGCGGGTAAAGCTGCGGGCAAAAGCTAGTGACAAAATAAATCTTAGCAAAAAAAAAAAGTTGAATTCTCAAGATTGAAATTGTTATTCCGTAAGAAATAATACAAATAACTTTACTACACTTTGGGGCTTAATGCCAGCGGCTGCTTGCCAAAATTATTTTAGTTTTACGATGTCATGTGGAAGCGTAAAGTTTTGTCAACAGCAAAACAAACCGCTTATTTGCCAACAAGTAAACAAGGTTAAAAGATTTTATATTAGTTGTTTCCATAGTGAGATAAGATAAGGTATTACGAAGGAGACAAACCGTAACATTTTATTTACGAAATTCACCTGATGTAAGCTACTAACTTGTCTGTGTGGTGCCGGACGTAAAGAATAGCACCGCCCTATTTCTTCCCGATGTCGTAAAAGGCGACTAAGGGACTTACTCGAGAATGGACAGCAGCGTTCTCTATGTATTTTAACACCATACTGCGATCGCCAACCCGCCTGCCAAACGTGGCGATTATGGCAAACCCCGGTTCTCTCTTTGGGGGAGGCCTATTTCCAGCAGTGGACGTGTTTCTGCTGAAATGATGAAGCTACTAGCTTTTGCCCGCAGCTTTGCCCGCGTAGATGTCGGAAAATATCCCGCGGGAATGTACTACCGGGATTAAAAGTAGTAAATCCTATGTGTTAATAACCAGGATTATATAACACCAATGATTTACTTATTTTAATCCTATAAATTAGTATTATTGAATACATACACATACATAAACTCACGCCTTCTTCCCATGGGGGTAGGCAGAAACTATAGAAGGCCACCTGCTACGCTCCTTACATACTCCTTTTGCTTCACCTACGTTCATACATCTGGTTATACACGCACGCCGAATGCGAGTACTACGCACCTGACCTTTCTCAAGAACATCAGAATCATTTATTATTGAATAATTTGAACCAAAAACGGTTATTGTGACATAACTATAATAGATAGACATATAGCCTCCCGGACTTTTTTTTGACTACTATAGACATGTATTACATTATTTTATTTATTATCAATAGTTTTCACAGCGCACGCCAAATAATGACTTTTAAAGGCATTTTTGATACCTTGGGACACATTATTGCAATTTTCGTAGGGATCTCTATTTTTTTTGAAAAATAAAATGATCGTATTACTTGCTGATAATATAGCTTTCTATAGGTGAAAGATTTTTTTTAATCGGTTAAGTATTTTTTGAGTTTATCCATTATAAACAAACATACAATCAAAAAATCAAATCTTCTCTCTATAAAATATTAGATCTCTCTTAGATTAGATTTCTCTTTAAAATAGGAGAACTCTTCCACAATTATCATCTCTGCATCGGGAAAAGTAATATACTCGTATTGTAAATGGTGATGGAGCAGTTGACTTTAGGATATTGAACCTTAGTTAAATTAAAAACAGAACCACTAAAAAGTGAAAAATAAAAAGCCTAGAAAAAAGAAAACAACTGAGTTCAAAAAAAAAAAACACTACAAAGTGAAAAATAACTTTAATTTCGAAAGTCGGTGGCAAAAAACTAAAATACATATCCAAAGACACTGACTTCCGAAATTAAAGTTATTTTTCACTTTGTAGTGTTTTTTGGAAGACTAATAAACCGCTGGTATTAAAAAAATACTTCAAGTTAGATAATGAAACGTAGTTTTTTTAATTACCATTATTTTCACCGTAAAAAGATATAAACTAAAATATCGATCCCTTGGAGTCTTCTCCCTGCCACCTTGTCTCGCTTGCTCACGTGACCGCGGGAATAGTGCACGAGCGAGATAAAGAGTGAGGTGGCGCTGAGGTAGTATAGACCCTTAAGTAGTTACGACCTCTCAAGGTCAACTACGAAATGCCATAAAAAATAAATTTCGGTCAGTTCCGTGTAGAATAAAGAGCTGTAAGGTTGAAACGTTAAAACGCTCGTTTTCTTGACCCAATCCATTCTGGTTTCTTATACTAAGATCCAATAATCTGGAAAAACAAGAACCCAAGAAAGCACGAACGAACGAATGTACGAACAAGATTTATATATAAAGATTACGTAAATATAGTGTTGTCACGATGTTGAATTTTTGACTAGCATGCAATTATAGGCTGTTTGATTAAAAAAAGTATCCCGTAACGAAACAAGAGTTTTGAACTAACTTAAAACACAACTGTTGAAGGTTTTTTTTATTCTGCGGGTTTATACGAGTATCCTTGCAGTGAGCATACCAATAGTTAATCTGCCTTATTGGAATTGTGATTAGTTCCAATATCTAGAAGAATATTTGTCTATATTTTGTTAACGCTACTAATAAACTTTTGAAGTTCATCGTACATTTGACGATGTCTGTAGTAAAAGTCATAATAAATATCCAATTGGATACATACTGAAAGATGTTGAAACTATTGATTGCAAAAAGTTTTCCAATACCAGTTAATGCTTAATTAAATCTTTATTAACTGAATGTGAACGTGTTAACATTGCTAGAAAATTTAAGTGTTTTGTGTATGGAGCTGTAGCAAAAAAAATAAAAAATACGTAGTCATGGGGGGATTGCTGGGCGTCGGGAGTCGCAAGCCGATTTCCGGCCACCGTAGGGGCGGGCTTGCGGACGGTGAGCGATGGGTAGCTCGCCGTCCGATAAGGACCAGGCCCGGGTCGACGGCGCGTCGTGTTCCACGCGCGCCTCAAAGAGACGTCAGCACGAATTGACGGGGTCCATTAGGGCCAATGCCTGCCAGGGTTGCGAGTTTGTCCGAAAGGGATATCGTGGCCCTGGCACACAGGCAAATGAAGGAACACGGGTGGGTTTTAGTCAGTAAAAGTCTGACACGCCCTCCCGCTCTGCCCAGAGCGGGAGTAGTTATTTGATAACTTCCCACCCAAAAAATTAAAAAAAAATGGGGGGATTGCTGACAGAAGTGAATACTTAAAACTTTGAATAGCACATGATACAGTCGATTATATACAATGTATTAGTGAAAGAATTATATATGCGAAGAAGTATATATGCGTATACATGTCCTATGTTAGAAGGTTTTGGTTTCCGCACTTAGTCTTTCATCCACGGGAAGAAATAGGATGGTGCTATTCTTTACGTCCGGCACCACACGGAATGAAAAAAATACGGTGTTTTAATAAATCATTCACCGGTACCGACTGGGAAACTTGGCGCTTCAGGAATATAGGTACCTATACCCTAAGTCATCAATTCAGATAATTTTAGTAAACAAAGAAATGTCACTGTCAAAATGACAGGACAGTGCTGCAAAACAATTTATCATAAAAAAATTCTATCTTTTAATTACAGTTAATTAACTATTTAGATGAGCTATGCAAACAAAATACCGTAGCCGAACAGTGTTTGTTCTGTGTCGGAGTCGCGGCTTATTATTATTATAATCAGCCCTTTTAAGTCCACTGCCAGGCGTGGCCTACGCCTAGCAGTGGACTTAGGGCTCCCAAAATCGCCGTTTTCATCCTACATGTGGCAAATGTCTTGCCTGCCTCAATTAACAAACAAAACTTAACAAAAACACAACAAAAACAAGGAAATATAACAACTAACAACAAAATGAAACACTTAACACGATGATAACAAAGCACAATTAACAAACACGCAGCGAATAATATGATCGGAGAAAAGAAAACGAACGTATTGAAAAGACGCGAGTTTGCAAATTATGTCAAATGAAATTTGAGAATGTTGGGAACTCCTGTAGTGTTACCAGTATCATAATATTTTTTATACCACAAAATTTTCTTTTTTTAATAACTTTGTTTAAAACCGAAAACTTATAAAAATTAACACGGTATGATAATTGTTTAATTATTATTTCTAAAATCAGTACATAAAAGCCAATATAGCCTTGTTTACGCCATTTTATGTGAATTACCATTATGACGATATTTTTTTGATCTGTTATCACCTTTGTTTACATAAATTATCTGAATTGATGACTTAGGGTATAGGTACAGATATTTTTAAGGCAGCTTTTTTCACATTACCTGTCCTGCCATCTCTGTCAACACCACCATCTGTCAGACTGTCCATCTGCCCATCGTAAAAAACGTTAAGTTTATTTGGAACAGGCTGTTTTTGTGTTTAACTGGCCTATTTTTTTTTTTGTTACTTTTTTTACGCTCTGTAAAGTCTATTTTATCCATGTTATTATGAGAACAAACATTTGTCTGAGGTTTACGCAGATATTTTTCGCGAGTGGGAAATCAAATTAAATCCAACCCTTAGCGCTTAAAGCATCTCATGGTAGAAATATCTATGGATCCCTACTTAAGAGTAAGGGTCTAATGTGAATCAATAATTGGCATCTACGAGTGACGATGCTATAGTAAGTCCGGACATCTACACTAACCCGAACTTGTTGGAGATGAGCTAATCTTTTTTCTGCAACGTAATCTATACTTATAAAATTATAAAGAGGTAAGGAAAGTTTGTGAGTTTGTGAGGTCGTAGGGGGTAATCTCTGGAACTACTGAACCGATTTTGAAAATTCTTTTACCCATAGAAAGCCACGTTATTTGTGAGTGGCATATGCTATATATTAAGAGCAAGCAGTCTACATCAAATTTCGAACGCAAGCTCCGTCCCTCGCAACCCGCCACTCCGCTATGTGCTAAACGCTAATACATCAGTAATAAAGTTGAATATCGCGAACGCTCTTTGATCGTCTTCGAGCCCAAACTAAATAGAGTAAGTCTCAATTCTTATTTCGTTTATAATTATTAAAGTAATAATTGATCTAGAGAAAAAATATCTTGTGTCGGGATAATAAACTATATTTTCTTGCTGTGAATATTTATTAAAGCCATAAAAGCTAAACAATCTTGTTCGTTTTTAGAGTTATCCTTAAAAAAGACATGATTTTCGAAAAAAAAAATTATTGAGAGAAAATATTACAATTACGTAACTGTCTTCAACATGGAAATAAAAGATCCAATAAATCATTTACTAAAGTTTCATTTTGCTTGTATGTGTGACTGTTTCAGAATATTCATGCAAATAAGCATAAAAATAGGGAGCCTCCTCTTAATCCGAAAAATGAAAAGACTTTCCGCCCAACGAAGTGGGCACGGGTCAGCTAATTCATTATAAAGTAGGTAACTATCTCGTGGCAATCCGAAGAAATAAAAGTAGAACACATAACTACGCACAAACTGAGCATAAAATCAATAAAGTCTCGATTCCTTTAACAGAGATGTATGAATAGGCGTTTAATAGAATGGACCTGACCGTACATTGATTCATCGTATTCACTTACAGAAAGACCGCAGATTCGAGGTAAATTGGACCCTGGTTTGCAAAACCTTTGAGTTAATTGCGGTTACTATCGTAAATGTTATAAGTACATGGTAATGTTATATCTACAGGGTAAATGTTATATCTACAGGGTCAAATTAAATTAGCTAGCGAAACTCAGCAGACGTATCAATATCTAAACACATAAAAATGAAAAAAAAAATCGTGTTTTTTTTTGTACCATCGACTACCGCTGTAGTGTTGTTACTGGAAGTGTGAGTTGAGAAAATCTATTTTTTTATTATTTTATCGTATTTAGTTATCAATACCCATCACGTCTATTAATTTTACACAAAAAAAAACAGGTTTTTTAATCTGATATTTCAAATGACTACACTACCGGAGTACTATACCGGAGTACTGGACGCAGTACTATAATTTAATGTAATTATAGTACATTACTGCAGCGGCCAGCAAAAGAGGTATTGATGGACGAACGTGTAACTGTGGGCCAAGGCGAAGCCGAGGCACACGTACGTCAGTCCATCAATGCATGGTTGCGGCCAAGGCGTGTATAGACCTTTTCTCAAATAATGCGTGGAAATTCAAACTAAGTAAATTATTTATTTATAAATTCCAGATTCAATGACGAACAACGATCATTTTTCACGCGCCAATATGTTTATTTGTTTTTTTTCACAACAGTTTTCTATTCGCAAGGAAGTTTCTAAATTTAAATAAAACCTTTGATAAGTTACCTCTTTGGTTGCCATGTTTCAGAATAAAAGATTGTTCCATTTTAAAATTACACGATAGATATGAGTTTACTATGTAATTTATACTGATCTCAAAACGGTGAAGGAAAACATCGTGAGGAAACCGGCATGTCCTAGAACCAGAAATTCGAAGAAATGTGACATCTACCAACCCGCACTGGGCCCGCATGGTGGATTACAGCACACTCCCTCTCACAGAGAGGAGGCCTGTGTCCCAGCAGTGGGAACATTATAGGCTGATTATGTATGTAATTTTTTTGGCCACTAACCCACGACAGATATGGATTTTCATACAACTTTTGGCGGCCGCTGCTCGCATGTATTTGGCCAGTACAGACATTTCAATTTATCTCGAAGCAGGTTGTCAAATAATGCTCAAATTTCCAAGCATGTTTGAGGAAATATATTTTTATTTTATTATGTTTAGATATCGATACCCATCACGTCTGTGGAGTTTCGCCAGCTAATTTAATTTGACCCTGTATACGCCTTGGTTTGAATTACCGTTAATTATTATATTAATTCTATATCTTAACATCACGAATGAATTCTCCGAAGGATATATGGTAATATAATTAACCCATATTTTACCATGTAAGAATATTTTCTTACAACTACGTAGTAATGTTATCAATTAATCATTAATCACTACAAAACCGATCACAAAGGACGTATTTTTTGCTTAGAAACAAAACAGTGCAGAAATGTTATATGAAATCTCATTGTTGCACAGTTTTTCATTAATGCACTGTTTTTTATTTTTTATTTATATATAAATTTACCACAGAGGTTTAATGTTTATTTCTTAGGTTTAATTTTTATTAATTAAGTTTAATATAAAATGTGTGCATTCGATCAAAAAGATACTGGCTGAAAATAAAAATCGGCTGAATAAAACCGACTTGGTGAAAAACTTTGTTTTCATTAACCTGAGTTTTTATTTTGAGTAGGTATATTTTATCACGGTAGGTAGATTGGTAGTTGAAAGAAAAGTAGATTATGCACCTTGCTAAAGTGAGTAATTAATGAACTCGTGCTTATTTAGTGCCCTCGCATTAATAACTCACTTTGGGCTCGATGCAACAATCTACTATTAAATCCTATGTAAGTAAAGGGAGCATGCCTATTTATTTATTTAAACTTCTCGCACACAATAAGGTACAAAGGCGAACTTAATGCCTTCGGCATTCTCTACCAGTCAACCAAGGGGGGTGAAGAGATAAGATGGCGGGTGCTCTGATTGAGAGAAAATAATAATATTCAATTATAACATAATTAATTATAAATAAAATAGGTGAACAAGTACATAAATATGTTATAAGCTTATAATACACATACATACATAATTATTAACTATAATATTTATATCCCTACATTATTTAAATATATAAATATACATACAAATTTAAGGAAAAGAAGTCATTGAGATGACTCTAAGCTATTTGTTTTGTAAATAACTCTGCAATTTCCGCTTAAATACATACCGACGGGTGGTCGTCCTGGTATCAAGAGGAAGCGCCTATTGCTATTAATCAGCTACAAATCCAGTCTCAACAAAAAAGAAAAAAAAAAGAGAAATGGAAGTCACTAAAAGAGTGACGATGTGAATTAATGTTGATGGATAGGATGGCAGATGAAGACTAAATAAAGGATGGATGGATTGAGTGAGAGATGTTAGGAGAGAAAAAGGAGTGACGGTTGACAGGGGAGAATGGAAGAAAAAAAGTGTTGCACCGACCCTAAGTAACATGGGGCGTGGGCAGGAAGGTAATAAAACCACTGCTCAGCACTGCTATTGTTAAATGGTGTAGGTATAATCATCACACTTCACACTATATCACACTAATCACACTATCACATGAATATTATAAAAGCGAAAGTTTGTGAGTGTGTGTTTGTTACTTCTTCACGCTCAAACAACTCGACAAATTTTGTTAAAATTTTGTATGGAGGTAGCTGACACCCTGGATTAACATATAGGCTTTTATCCCGATATTCCCACGGGATCGAGACTTACGCGGGTGAAACCGCGGAGCGCAGCTAGTAAGTTAATATTATTGTTATTATTCGTGGATGCGTTTACAGACACAAATCATACTGGCCATAATACCCAGATCGAGAAAAACGTACTTAAACAACAACACATTCCATACAACAAATTCCAGAGTGGAACCAGTAATACGCAGCGCTGAAACCACTCTCTCATTAGTGAAACCTTTGAAGAGTGAAACATGAAATGTATCATTAATGAGCTGTCCAAATAAAGCAATGTAACATGCAACTGTAACAGAACAACTAGGTGAATTTGTTTCAACGTGTGCTATTTTTTATTTTATTAGGGTTCGGTACCTCAACAGGAAAAAACGGATCCCTTATAGGATCACTTCGTTATCCGATTGTCTATCTGTCTGTACTTCAGTCTGTCAAGACCTTTTTTTTCTCAGGAACGCGTAGAGGTATCAAGTTGAAATTAATATCAAATACGAAGGTCTATGGTCCCTTGGAGCTCTTTCACTTTACGTTTGATGGTATTTTTTACTTTTTTGAAAGCTATTTTAAGATGTGAGCATGCTCCCTAAAAGTTTATATTATGTAGGTAGTTGTTTTAAGAAAAACTGCTGACATACGTTTTCCGTTTCAACTAAATATGAAATATCCGGGAAATATTCTGGGAATATTTTTAACTAAAAGGTACGGATTCCAAGGTGTAATTGACAATGCCGTATATCCAAGAACCCACCTTTTGAGAACAAGCCAATTGGAATAAAAATATAAAGGACTAGCTTTTGCCCAACGTCACGGGGAGTAAGGTTCGGTTAAGCCCTCCAAGGGCAAGGGTAAGGGCAAGAGGACCAAGGCGGCTCCTCACGCCCCCACTTCAACTGCGGTGGGAGCGTCTGGGTCGTCTGCCACTCCAGCAGCCTCCCAGAACTCGCAGGAGGAAGACGCCCTTCTTCCCTCCACCACCCCGTCCAACCAGTCGTGGACGGAAGTGGTCAAGAAAGGGAAGAAAAAGGGGAAAAAGTCGGCCCCCAAGCCCGCTGCGACTGCTCCTGCAGCCAAAAGGGCTCTAGCCGGCGGGAGGAAGGTGGTTCCTCCCAAAACCGCGGCCGTCGTGGTGACCATCACCCCGGAGGCCGCGGAGTGGGGCGAAACTTACGAGTCCGTCCTAAAACGGGCTCGTCCCAACGCTGATCCCTCCCAGCTGGGGATCAGCAATATCACGTGCCGCCGAACCCTAACTGGGGCTCGAATTTTCGAGTTTCGGGGGAACGGCGCGGCACAAACGCAGACCTCTTCGCAACTAAGTTGCAAGAGGTCATCGCGGATGCGGCAACGGTCGTCAGGCCTGTTAAGACCGCAGCCTTGGAGGTGGCCGATCTGGACGATTCGGTCACCAAAGAGGATGTGGTGGCGGCCGTTGCGGCGGCTGGAGGCTGCGACGCTGGCGCAGTGAAAGGTGGAGCCATCAGGCTCGGCCGCCACAGCATGGGCATCATCCGCGTCGAGTGCTCAGTCGCCGCGGCTGGGGCCGTCCTTGCCGTGACCAAGGGACGGCTGCTTGTGGGCTTCAGCTCCGTTGTGGTCCGGCCACTCGAAGAACAGCCCGTGCGCTGTTCTTCGAGTGGCCGGACCACGTGTCCCTCCAAATTCGACTGGGGAGGCGCCTGCTTCCAATGCGGGCAGGAGGGACACAGGAGTGCCGCTTGCCGCTCCACCGCTTCACCACACTGCGCGGCGTGTGCTGCCAGTGGCCGCCCCGCGGCTCACAAGATGGCGGGCAGGAACTGCAAGCCCCCCGCGAGGAAGGGCGTGGTGCCGGCGCAGGTTCACCCTGTTGCTACCGCCGCCGCCGTCGTCGCCGCGCTCCAGCGGCGGCAGCTGAGGAGCCTGGTGCAATGTCGGAATAATGGTTTCCGACTATCGCATCCTCCAGGCGAACACCTACCACTGCAGAGCGGCCCAGGACCTGGTAGTGCAGGTCATGGCCGAGTGGTTGGTGAACGTGGCGGTGGTCGCCGAGCCCTACTCGATCCCCGGCAGCTGGCTGGGTGACGAGGACGGCTTGGTGGCACTAGCGGCGCGGTCTTCCACAGACTCCCCTCCCGTCTCGCTATTAGAGAGGGGACCGGGATACGTGGCCGCCGCGTGGGGAGACTTGGCCCTTGTGGGGGTCTATTTCTCCCCAAACCGCCCTCTTCAGGACTTCGAGAACTATCTCGGATTCTTGGCGGCCGTGGTCGGTAGGGCGGCGCCGCGTCAGGTCTCCGTACTGGGAGACCTGAATGCCAAGTCGGTGACCTGGGGCAACCCGGCCACCGACGCACGTGGGCGGGCAGTGGAAATGTGGGCAGCCTCCTCCGGACTCTCCCTCTTGAACAGAGGAAGCGTCCAGACATGCGTGCGGCGGCAGGGTGGCTCAATAGTGGACGTCACTTTCGCCGTTGAGCGTTAGCCGCTCGCGTGCTGAACTGGCGGGTGGACCTGGTGGAGACTATGTCGGACCACCGCTACGTGTGGTTTGACATCTCCACCAGTGGCCCCGGAGGGACGCGGCCCCTCCCGGGGCGATCACCGTTTCCACGGTGGGCTCTCGCCCGCCTGGACAGGGAGGCGGCGGCGGAGGCGGCGTTCGTCCAGGACTGGCTTTCACCGCCTTCCGCCGGCCTAGATGTGGACACCGTGGCGGGGCACCTGAGGGAGTCTCTGACCGAGGTATGCAACTCCAGCATGCCTCGGTCTCGCTGGCCACTGCCCAATCGCGCCGTGTACTGGTGGTCGGTGGAGCTGGCGGGGCTTCGAGCAGCGTGTGTGGTGGCAAGGAGGGCCTACTCGCGGAGTCGGCGGCGGCGTCTATGGGACCGGGCCAACGAGGACCACCTCTATGAGGTATATTTGGAGGCAAAAATGGTCCTCGGTGGGGCCATCGCCGCCGCCAGAGACTCGGCGAGAGCAGAGCTGCTGGAGGGTCTCGACAACGACCCCTACGGGAGACCATACAAGGCGGCGCGCAACAAATTGCGACCCTTTGGTTCCCCGGTCACCGAGACCCTGGAGCCCTCCTTTCTGGATAGGGTGGTTCAGTCCCTGTTCCCGTGCAGGGACGACAACTTCACCCCACCAGTGATGGGCCCACCGCAGGGGATAGCTCTGCCAGCTGAGGAAGAAGAGGAGGCTCCTCCTGTCACGGAGTCGGAACTTGGCGCGGCGATTCTCCATATCCGCGCCAAGAAGACAGCTCCGGGCCCCGACGGTGTTCCGGCGAGAGTGGTGGCGATCGCTGTCACTCAAATGGAGGACAGGTTTCGGGAACTCTTCAGCGCATGCCTTGCGTCTGGAAGGTTCCCGAAACCGTGGAAGGAGGGACAGTTGTGCCTCCTTCGCAAGGAGGGCCGCCCAGCAGACTCCCCCTCGGCATACCGGCCCATCGTTCTGCTCGATGAGGTCGGCAAAATGTTCGAGGGGATTGTCGCTGCCCGCCTAAAGGGCCATCTGCGGAGTATCGGGCCGGACTTGTCGGACGCTCAGTTCAGTTTTCGGGCTGAGCGTTCCACGGTGGACGCGCTGGCCTGCCTTAAGGGCCAGGTCAAGGAGGCGATGGAAGCGAGGGACGGATTGTTGGCTGTGTCATTCGACATAGCCAACGCCTTCAACTCCGTTCCCCACTCCACCATCCTAGAGGTGCTCCGATTCCACGGAGTGCCTCGACACATGCGCAGTCTGCTGGCCAGCTACCTGGAGGATCGGGCGATCCTCCTGGTGGATAGGACTGGCCAAGTCCGGCGGTACGCCATTGAGGCCGGCGTTCCGCAGGGGTCAGTCTTGGGACCTCTCCTTTGGAACGTCGGCTACGATTGGCTCTTGCAGGGAACTCTCCTCCGAGGTACGAGTGTTGTCTGCTATGCGGACGACACTCTTTTCACCGCCCGGGGGGGGGGGAGGGGGGGAGTTTCAGGGAGGCGGCCAATTTGGCATCGGCGGGCGGATCCTTGGTTGCAGGGAGGATCCACCGTCTAGGCTTAACGGTGGCGCTGCACAAGACCGAGGCCGTGGCGCCGACTTCCACGGCCCTCGGCGGCGCCCCCCACCTGACGCCCACATATTTGTGGAGGGCGCCAGAATTGAGGTGAAGGCCCAGATGAAATATCTGGGCCTTGTACTCGACAGCAGGTGGCGCTTCGGTCCGCATTTTAGAGGGCTGTCGTCGCGCCTGCTGAAGGCCACGGGCGCCCTCTCGTGGCTGCTTCCCAACTTGGGGGGGCCTAGCGCGCGATGCCGGCAACTCTACGCCAGCATCTTGAGGAGTATGGCCCTCTACGGAGTTCCAATCTGGGAGGACTCCCTCTACAGGAGGGAGAACGCCGTGGCCTTGCGGGCACTCCAACGGGCTATAGCACAGCGTGTGGTGCGGGCCCATCGCACAGTGGGCCTTGCGGCAGCATGCGCTCTGGCCAGCACCCCTCCTTGGGAACTCGAGGCGTGGGTGCTCGCCAGAGTGTATGAATGGACGGCGGGGCGGAGGGCGAGAGGAGAACGCCCAGCCCCGGAAGAGCGGGCTGCAGTCCGGCGGGAGGCGAAAGACGCCATCGTCGTCCATTGGACGGGGGAACTCGCCACTGCAGCCTTCGGCCGCCGAACCCTCGACGCGATTGGGCCAGTCCTGCGAGACTGGCTCGAGCGGTCGCACGGGTTCCTCTCGTTCCGTCTTGTGCAGGTGCTGTCCGGACACGGTTGTTTCGGATCGTACCTGCATCGAATCGGACGGGAGGAGACGCCGTCGTGCCACCACTGTGGCGCGGCGGAGGACACGGCGCAGCACACCCTCGAGGTGTGCCCGTCGTGGTCCGAGCCGCGCCACAGTCTGAACGCGGTGATTGGATCGGACCTCTCACTCCCCGGCTTGGTTAACGCCATGCTGAGGGATGAGGGGTCCTGGGCGGCAGTCGCCTCCTTCTGCGAACACGTCATGTCCCAGAAGGAGGCGGCAGAGCGACGATCCTGCCGCGGCGCCCCTCCGAAGGCGGAGGAGGGGTCGAAGAAGACGTCAGTTTGAACGTCATCTCCGACTCCTCCCAGGTGGAGGCCAGCAGGCAACGGGTTCGGGGGCACCCTTACCTGTTTTTCACAGGCCTCCACCAGTGTCGGACGGGAATGGCCAGGTGTTCCCGGCCATTCCCGTAGCCCCCCAGTAACGGGGGGGGGCATGAGGGGCCCGCCAGCTAGGCGGGCATGCGCCAGGAGAGTTGTGGAAGAAAAGGCTGAGCCGTTATCCCATGGCCCTCCCAACACGGCGATGTGGGAACACCGCTGAGTTTTAGTGGGTATACTGTAGTGACAGGAGTCCCACATACCCCGACTCGTCCCGCACGAGCATGCGTAATGCATTTCTCAGCGTGAAAAAAAAAAAAAAAAAAGGTTTCTTTAAACATAGACAGAAATAATACAAATAAAAAAAAAATACTGAGTGAAATGATGTTACTAGAAACGTGATTAATCCTAATGAATCTAAATGAGAAATGAAAAATGTCTATATGATTAAATATCATCAGATGCATTTGTTAAAATAATTGTTTGCCAAATAAATGTTTGTAAAACGAGTGTTTATAAAATAAAACATTTGCGGGATAAGTTGTTTTCGAAATAAATAGTATACGAAACGTTGGTTGTAAAATGAAAATTTGTAAATGGAGTTTTGGTGAAACTGTAGTGAACCCCGGAACATACATCCAGACAAACAGAGAAATGGACAAAAATCTAAAAACTATATTTTCGGCATCAGACTCGAATCGTTCCCACAACTCGTAGCTTTTTTTTTATTAATATTCTGTTTCAGGTTTTCACTACGTTACTATTTTATTTTAAGTGATTGATATTGTATATAAGATATTAAACGGATATTATACTAATCTGCGGTTTGAAGGAGTTCATGGCTAAGTAATAAAAGCCGCACGGTCCAATCTATTAGGTTAAGCTACTCTTACCGGGGTTGGTCCGTAGATGGGAGACCATCTTTACATACTGAGACTCATCCGTGTCTCGAAAAGCACGTTATGCTATTGGTCTCGGCTGTCATTCGTGGATCTTTGACAGTCGTTAGGGGTCGTCAGAAGCCCAAAAGTGTGACAACCAATCTTGCCATGGGGTATCGTATTACCCAGTAACTGGGTTGTGGAGGTCAGATAGGCAGTAGATTCTTGTGAATATTTTTGTATAATCTATGGTTCTCCCTACACTAGATGCAGCAATCATAAAGCAAGTTTACGAGTTTTTAAATTACTTGTGATTTTAATAAGAAATGCATCCTTCAGTACTCACCGACCCACACTGGGCCCGCGTGATGGATTACAGTTGCAGCCAACTCCAAAGGAGGCCTGTACCCCAGCAGTGGATATATTATATAAGCTGATTATGCTATGCTTATATGCATCCTTCAGTAGACCAACAGTTTCAGTTTTCAAGTAAAAGATAAAAATAACAACAATAGGAAAAATCTTTGTGAAAATGGAATAACATTTTCATATAAAAAGTTAGTTTTGCGTGGGATCTTTGCAATCGTTGCCAATGCACAGCCTGTACCGGATCATTGTGGTTTCTTTATTTCATTGAAAACTATTTTCAAACTGAAATATCATCGATAATACCACAAACAAATGTAGACATTTAAATAGACAGAAGAAGAAAGAAAGAAAATACGTTTATTTGTGATAGACATGACACAAAGAAAGAACTACAAGTTGGTGGAAAATATGCGTCACATCCACGCAAAACGGCTATCGCTCAGCATAATGCTGCGATCCTATGCGAGAAAGAGCCCTAGCGTTGGTTTTCAGTGACAGCCGGCGTTGACGTGATGACGTCGACCGGTGCAGCATACAGCGAGATTATAAATAAGAACTACAAAATAAATACATACTACTTAATTCTACATGTTTATATAAATATATAATATTTAAAATGGCAACATTCCGTTCCGTTGGCAACGACCAACGACGTACGTGCCGCCGGCGTAGTAATCTGTGCGCGCAGCTGTCAGAAAACTATTTGTTTGACGTTTTGACGTACTGGTTTGGTTACGTAATCACTTACTGTATCAATAGAAGAATTTTATTCGTTTTTTTTTTTACATTTTATTGTTTTTTAGCATGCACACTTGTTTTCCCAACTCACTTTAGACATTGGCAGAATAGTCGACACCGGCTTTGCTTGCCATATAATAAAAATTGAATATATATATATAATACGTAATCACTTAGCTAACATGGATGACGCATTATTATGTAAAAATGTTGTAATGGAATTATGTAATAACTAGCTTTTGCCCGCGGCTTCACCCGCGTGGATGTCGGAAAAAGTGTCACGAGAACGTACTACCGGAATTAAAGTACCTACACTGTGTTAATGCAGATTATAAACTATGTTACCAAATTTCATCTAAGTCCGTTCAGTCATTTTTGCGCCAATCCGAAACATAAAACCATCCCCTTTAAAATTAACTACCCCTTTCCACCCCGTAAGGGGTAGATTTTTTGACAACCCTGATACACCTTTTCCTTTATTTCCGATCTTAAATATAAATACCGAGTTTCAAGTTAATCGAACCGCACGATATATCTTACAACGCGACGGGGCGCGTCCGAAGTGGACATTCTGTATCATAAATATATATATATATATACTAATAGTATTCACATTCCGCTATACATTATTTATAACAAATGCATTACTGAAGGTACATTTCCTGAAGTTTGGAAACGAGCCAATATAACCCCAGTACATAAACAGGTTCTAAGCACGATGTCGAAAACTACCTAATTTCTATCCTGTCTACCTTATCCAAGATTTTTGACTAAAAGACTTGTACACAGAGCAATATACCCAGCCATTCATAACATTATTCTTACTCAACAACATGGATTTGTTAAAAAAAGATCTACTGCTACAAATCTACTAGCCTTTACAGATTATTTGTTTAATAATATGGATCAACAGGTACAAGTAGATTCTGTGTACACAGACTTTCGAAAAGCTTTTGATAAGGTGGATCATGAGCTGCTTCTCAAAAAGTTGGCGTATAATGGCATTCGTGGACATTTACTTCGCTAGTTTGGTCATATGTATCAAACAGGTCGCAAAGAGTTGTGATTAAGGGCTTTCGGTCTTATTCAGTCGGCGTCACTCCTGGTGTACCGCAAGGCTCTATTTTGGGCCCTCTTCTTTTTATTATTTTAATTAATGACGTTTGGAGTTGTTTCGTGCATTCAAAATTTTTGCTTTATGCAGATGACCTTAAAATCTACAGAACAATTCGCAACCATACTGATTCTATGTTAATTCAAGAAGATCTTAATCGATTTTTTGTTTATTGCGTAGAAAAAAAAATCAAATTAAGTACTTCTAAATGTGTATGTATTACATTTACCAAGAATAAACATATTATAAGGAGCACTTACACATTAGCTATTTGCTACCTATATTTTTAAATTATTACGTGGCAAGAGTTCAAACCCTGGTATATTGAAAGAAATAAACCTGTGTGCCCGACAATTATGTATTGCGAAGGCGACGACCATGTCTATTGGCGGTGCCCAGTAGTAGGACCAATCTACTGAGTAAAGCCCCTATAACGCGTACCTTGCGTGTACTTAATGACGTAGCAGACAGAATTGATATTTTTACTTGTTCTCTGAGTAAATTCACAAAAACCACGACGTATATAATATGTTATAGTGAATACTAAAATTGTAATTATGGCCACACTATTGAATTAGGAAATTCCTGTAATGATAGTGATGATGAGTTAATAAATAAATAAATAAATTAGATGATGCTGCACCAGGTTGTTAGTGAAGGATCTTGGAATACTATTGGATACTAAACTTCACCTTGATCATCATATTCAGATAATTGTTAACAACGCCTATCGTATGTATGGCTTTTTATAAGATCCACCACTGACTTTAAGCGCATTAATACCTATATACATTTATATAAATCGCTAATTAGGTCACAACTAATACGCTGTATTAATTTGGAATCCTCTTTACCAAAAATACATAGACAGCTTAGAAAATGTCCAGCGTAAATTTCTCAAAGCCCTGCATTATCGCTGCCGCCACGACTTTATTTCCTCTAATTCACGCCAAAAGAATGTTGAGCTGTTAAACTTAAAGTCTAGACGCCTTTTCCTAGAAACTATGTTTCTCTATGACTTATGTAATAACGGATATGACTGCATAGATCTCAGTAATAAGTTAAGCTACGTTGTTCCAAGAACTGTCATTGGACGACAGGTGCGCGCACGTCCACTTTTTGCCATTTCCTCCTGCCGCACTAACGCTGGAGTTCGAGCACCTCTTCGTCGTATAGCTAAAAATTTCAACACTGTGTTTGCAAGTTTGGATTTGTTTACATTGTCTGCTAATAAGTTTAGAGTCTCTTTGATACAATGAATTAGTGACTCAGATTTTTAAAACAAGAACTGTAATTTAGATATTTTTTTTAATAGGTATTGTTTAAAATGATAATGTTGTCTTTTTTTTCTTTTCTTCTCATTTAAGGATTTTCTTTCGATTTAACCAATAAGTTTCACTCGTGTACAAATAGTTCCATGGCAAATATGTAGTATTTAAGATGTGGATAACGTTGTGAGCTACACATATGTAACCTCTTTTTTCTCACTACCTGTTTATTAAGATATTTGTGTAACTGTTTGTTTTCCCGAATTAAATAAATAAATAAATAACTTCATCCCTCTTTTTAACCCTTCGGGGGTGGAATTATCAAAAACACTGAAACACGTATATATTAATTTTCATTCGTCAGCCTAACACAAAATTTGAAGATCCTAACTTCAAAACTGACGGACTTTCTTAAAAACTTCCATTCCCTATTTTACCCCTTTAGGGGTGGAATTCCCGGCCCCACCCGCACCAGTCGCCCGACGAGGCGGTCTGCAATTACTCTTTCAAAGAGCTTGCCCACCTCGTCGAGCAGTACGATGGGCCGGTAAGCGGACGGAGAGTCCGCCGGGCGCCCTGGCTTCTTTATGAGGACCAGTTTCACCGTCTTCCAACGAAGTGGGAACTGGCCCCTCTCCAAGCATGCGCTTAGGAGCCCCCTTAGTCAAGGCCCGAGAGCCTCCAAGGCCAGAACCCAGGCTTTTCCAGGCAAGCCATCGGGTCCTGGGGCGGTACTCTTGGCATTCAGCCTACGTACCGCCACTCTCAGATCTACCTCGGTCACCTCTGGAGCATCGTCGTCGTCGGTGTGGTCCGCATCTGGCACCGCAGGAGGCGGAGCCATAGGCGGGGGAGTATGTTCCCCTCGCGAAGGGAACAGAGCGCTCACCACGTCCTCCACGAGCTGGGGCCGGAGACTCTGCGTCAGCGGGGAAGCCCATGGGCGGAGTTTATCACGCACCCATTTGTAGGGGTGTCCCCACGGGTCTCTGTTGAGAGTCTCCAGCGTCTCCTCGCGGGCCAGTCCTCTGGCCCGCTGGATCTCCGCTCGGAGGGCAGTCTTCGCCGCTCTGTATTCCTCATATAGCAGATCGCCTTGTCGGGCGGCTGGTGCGGGTGGGGCCGGATTTGGCGGAGAGCCAGTTTGGTTTCCGCAAGGGGCGCTCTACGGTGGATGCCATCATGCGCGTTCGAGCCCTCACGACGGGGGATGCTGTTGCCCGGGGTGGGGTTGTCTTGGCGGTGTCTCTTGACATCGCCAATGCCTTCAATACCCTGCCCTGGAGTTGCATTAGGGAGGCACTTCGGTATCACCGGATGCCGACCTACCTCTGTCGCGTGGTCGAGGCCTATTTGACGGACAGGGCCGTCATCTACCCCGGTTACCACGGAGATTGGAACCGGCGAGAGATGTCGTGCGGTGTTCCACAGGGATCGGTCCTGGGGCCGCATCTGTGGGACATCGGGTACGACTGGGTGCTGCGCGCCGACCTTCCTAGTGGCGTCAGCGTAGTCTGCTACGCTGACGACACGCTAGTCCTGGCACAAGGGAGTTCGCATCAGGCGGCGGCCGAACTGGCGGCACGTGGGGTTGCGACAATCGTCGATAGGATTCGGCAATTGGGACTCGAGGTGGCTTTGCACAAGTCCGAGGCCATGTGTTTTTATGGTCCTCGGAACGCGCCACTGTCGGGTTCCCAGATAATGGCGGGAGGGGTTCACATCGGCGTCGAGTCGACAATGAAGTACCTGGGACTCGTCCTCGACAGCCGGTGGAACTTCGTGGAGCATTTTCGACGTTTGGCTCCCAGACTGGAGCGGGCCGGGGCTGCTTTGAAGCGGCGCCTGCCCAATCTAGGGGGTCCAAACGCCTCCTGCCGGAGGCTCTACGCGGGGATCATGCGGTCCATGGCCCTTTACGGGGCCTCCTTTACGGGGGCAAATTGTTGGGGGCAAAGAGTTTCAAGTCATCCATGTAAAGGAGGTGAGATATCACCTGACCACCTTTTCTCAACCGATAGCCTACACCTGAATCCTCCAGCAGTGTGCTTAGAGGATTCAAGGCTAAGTAAAACCAAAGCGGACTCAAACTATCGCCCTGAAATATTCCCCGCTCGATCCTGATCGGTTCGTCGATCCCCCGGATCTGTCGACATCCTGGATAGAGAAGGACCGTCCTCCATTGCCCCATACACGACATCAGGAAGGTGCGCAGAGTTGCATCTATCTTGTACAACTCCAGCACCCTCATGAGCCATGTATGTGGCACCGAATCATAGGCCTTCATATAATCTATCCAACATGTAGACAAATCCTTCCGGGATCTACGAACTTGTTGGCTTATGGTCATGTCTATAAGGAGCAGCTCCTTAGTACCGCGGGACCCACTCTTACATCCATTCTGAGACATAGACATAATTGAATTTTTGTCAATATGGTGTGAAATCTTTGCTCTAAGAATGGATGTAAGAACTTTATAGACCGTCGGTAAACATGTAATTGGTCTATAGTTTTTAGGTTCCGTAGTACTACCTGATTTATGGAGCAGTTGGGTAACTCCTGTTGTAAAGAACAGTGGTAGCGACCCAGTCTCTAAAGACGACTGGAATTGCGAGGCTAAGCAGGCATGTGACCTTTGTAGCCATTTAATCCAAAAATTGTGTAGTCCGTCCGGCCCCGGAGATTTCCAGTTAGGCAACGGACGGACTGCATGGGCCACATCCAGAGGACTAATCGTAATAGGCTCCATGTCTGGTATTGAATCACACGCCTGCTCAACAACACGCATCCAATCACCTTCAGTGTGACGGACGAGCACCGACCAAATGCTTCGCCAAAAAGCACTCATGGCATCATTATCCGGTGGACGTGCGTCAGTCACACCTTGAGTGGGAATAGACCACTCCCATGCTCGGTATACCCACCTTTCATCGCTCTGGAACATGCGGTTCTGAGTGTACCGATTCACTCTTCGCTTATACCGACAGATACGGTTTGCCCATACCATGCCCATAAACTTTCTGCTGCAGGAAGTCGATGCGCTCTGTAACACTTGATACATATTCTAGAGGACTAATACTAGTTCCCGAGAACGCCCGCCTCACAAAGCGCATCACCCTTGGGCGTGTATTGCCCTCCCTGAAGCAGATAAGCTTCCCGATGAGTGGCCTGGCCTAATTAATACGACGCTCAACCCTGCACTGCCAGGCTGGGGTGGCGGGTTGCGGTCGTACAGCTCGGTCAGTGTTTGGAAATTTGACTCGAGCTATACGACATGCCGCAACAGCCGTACAATACAAGATTGAGTGTGTATCGCAAAGGTCTGCGCTGTTTTCAATAAAATTTGGTAACAGCGCATCCAGGGCACACACCAGTGCTCTGTTTTTTTTATTCATGGGCAAACGTGGTAGCTGTGGTCTAAGGTCAGGTAATGTGAACCGATACTCACGGATCGCATCCTCCAGTACGCTCCTTAATTCCACATTGCATAGGTTATCTGTAGAAATAGCCCTGGTGTCCTCCTCCACAGCATGCTGGTTTGCCCGCAATGCAACTTCAGCAGGCGCATGTACGACATTCTGGGATGGGGGAAGGTCGTTAGCAGGGCTACCTTACATTTCCGAGCGCAGCCGATCAAGTGTAGCGTCATCCAACCTATGATTGTGTTGAATGACGCGCACCTGATCCGACAATCGTTGGGCCGAGACGTTGACGGCAGGTTCAAGCACCTGAAACAGAGAGAGCATCCGACTTCGGTACGCCGTAAGGTTAATTCCTCCCTCTGTAGCCCCATAATATGCGCGAATTAAGTAAACGACAGTCGGAGAGTTTATAAAAATAACTTTATTTAACTGACAGAGTGACAGTAAAGATAATAATAATCTAATCCTAAAGATACAAGGTACTTATAGCTAAGTTATGACAATCGCTACGTGACGACCATGTCCTACATTACAATTACTTACTCACAAGGTTTGGCGGAAGCTATACTCCTGACAAAGCTAATTGTAGTAGGGTTACCACACTTAACTCCTCCCTCCCTAAGAGAGAAATTATCTAAAGGCAACTGTGTAGTCTTGAGGGAATTTCTCTTACAAATTTTAAATAAGTCCCATCTATAAATAATGAAACCTATAACAGAAACTAAGATTATGACGTAAATACTTAGGGTCCATACACTGATATTGTCACTTGTTACACGTATATATGACTCGAAATCACTGGCATTTTCACTGTATTTTGCTCGGTTCACTAAGTCCTTGATGTCACCTAAGTCCACCCCTCTAAGATCCATTTGCTTTGCCGGTGGGCTGGCGTCACGACGAAGTTCGGGCATCTGTGCTGTTGGCAGGCTGAAGGAGACTGTGCTACTGTTCGCCGGCGTTGTAATGGAGATATCAGCGATCTGCAGTGTACAGTGCTGACTTGGTACTAAGATGTATGTACCTTGCAAGGTGTATTTCCTGGTTTCGTCGTCACAATGTTCCGTTGTCTGGATACTTTTTTCTGTATACACCAACCAGTGACTTTCAGATATGGGTTGTATCTTGGTTTCTTCTATTTTCACCTGGTGTTGCTGGCAATCCGTGAAATTATGTTTTAGCAACATAAGTTGCTCGAAGCATGTTTCCTCTGGGTACTGAAGTACGTTGTCTTCGGAGCAAAGGTATGTGAGGTCATCTATTTCCTCGCAGCTGTCGACTACGGGCCTGTATTTCGACTTTTTCACCAGTAGGTAAGGATATTTTGGAATACTGACATAGGGTTTTTTTGTGGTAGGGTTAAAAATTGGAATAGGGATGACTTTATAATAGATATATGTGTTACTGTCTACTAGTGGGACTTCCAAAATAAAAACTATTTTACTACCCCCTAGGGGTTTTATAAACCCCTTAATTTTTATACTTCCCTCTAACTTAACTAAGTTATGAATATCTAATGGATAAACTAAAGTATGGTGCGTTTTGATGACCTTCAAAATATTAAATAGTTCCGTAGAGTTAATTATAGATTGATGTAATATGTGTATTTTGCTAAAGGCAATGGCTGTTTCTAGTTCATAAATGATGGTATAAATAGTACGAAAATTATTTAATATTTGGTGCATACTATTCATAATTGAAATCAAATTGGAGTACTTTGTTTGATTTTGAACCAGAGACTGAAATTGTTTAATTTTTAGATTTAAATGTCTAGTATTGAAATTGTTATCGTCTGAAACATTAAGCAATTTATCAAAAGCCCTTTGCATTAACAATATCCTTCGTTCAACGGAATGTTCCCTTTTTCCTAGATTACTTATCTCTAAATCATACTTCCTAGCATCCTCATTATCTAAATTTCCTGTTATAACTTTAACGAGAGAACCCAATGGATTCAAAATTCCTCTTTTTGTTCGTCTTGACGGTAAAATCTGCTATCCATAGTCCATATCCTTAGTTAATTCTACCAGAGAATCTATCTGTACGGTTAATCCTATAAGTTCCCTATATATCTCGCTATTACTATTACAAATAATTTTTAACTTAATATATTCGTGTATATTTTTCTCTAATTGTAGGGCTAGAGAGTTTAAACTATTGTCTTTATGATGTCGCAGTGATTATTCTTCATCAGAGCCGTCCCAATCCTGATCGGAACTGCCACGATCTGATCCATTGTAATTGGAACTTGAAAGGCTACACACATCGAAAAAATGCTTACTTAGCGTCACAGTTTACTACGAAAATTTGATCGTACTAAATTGTAGGTACTAAACAATTATGCCTACCTAATTGTTTTATTACGAGATTTGTATCGTAATAAAATGTCCTAAAGTAACTAAATCTACTTATTTATTTTGTCACGAAAGTTATATCGTATTAACTATGTATGTTACCCGGGTATTGTTCGACCCCTAATAACACAAACACATATATCTAATCAAAGAGGAAAACGTAAAGGAAAACAGAAAGGATGGTGAAAAGTTCTACTCACAGTCCCGAAGTTACTCCCATCTCCTCCTTGGATTATTATCACCACACTCAGCGTCAGCCTCTCGATGAAGTTGCTCAATAAATTTGTTTGTTCGGCGATCTCTGTTAAACTGTTGGAACAGACGTCACAGCAGCTTGTAGAATTTTATACTATACTGAGTGACTACAGAGATCCTACCGGCTGCGCCAATTAAGTAAACGACAGTCGGAGAGTTTATAAAAATAACTTTATTTAACTGACAGAGTGACAGTAAAGATAATAATAATCTAATCCTAAAGATACAAGGTACTTATATCTAAGTTATGACAATCGCTACGTGACGACCATGTCCTACATTACAATTACTTACTCACAAGGTTTGGCGGAAGCTATACTGCTGACAAAGCTAATTGTAGTAGGGTTACCACACTTAACTCGCGCATCACACTTTCATTTATGGACTGACTCCATCGCATGCGCGACACATTTCCACCGGCAGCGGGGACCCTGTTCGGGACCGGTTGCCCTCGAGGTCCCAAGCCCGCTGGTGGCCGTCCTCTTCCTCGCCGTAGTAGTGGTGTTGGTGACGACGGTGGGGAGAAAAACTATTATTATTATCGTTTATTTTCACCCATAGCAAAATTACAAAATTACAATGCACACTTAAATAATATTAAAATAAAAAAAATACATTACAATGAATAAACGAAATTAAAATAAAAAAATACAGTTAAATTAAAATTAAATAACATTACTAAAATTAAATTAATTATACATCATGATTATGCACTAGCTTAAGAACTCTTTCTCAGTTAGGAACTCCTTAATACTGTAATATGATTTCGCCACTAAAAAGCTTCGGAGTCTCTTTTTAAATAATGATAGCGGAAGCTCTTTCCATGTCTTCGGCAATTGGTTATAAATGACTGGCGCCATGCAGTAGACACTTTTGCGCATAAGTGCTGTCTTGGCTGGCTCCAGACATAGTACACTATTATCACGTCTATTGCGCGGTACTACATCTGATAGTCGTCTAAATCGACTCGGATTTGTCTTTACAAACACAGCTACTTCCAATATGTACAAACAAGGTAATGTTAATATTTTGTAATTTCTATAGTATGGTTCACAACTGTCAGTGGGTTTAAGTTTAAACATTGCTCGAATGCATTTTTTTTTGTTTTCATTATAAAGAGAACCTCTGTACAAAATTTCAGCTTTGTAGGTCCAAGGGTTTAGGCTGGGCGGTGATGAGTCAGTCAATCAGTCAGTCAGGACTTGTCTTTTTATTTATATAGATAACAAAAAATGTATTGGGTGTGTGTAGTTATAATTTTTGTAAATGATTCAAGTCTCTCCTTTAGACAAGAAAATGTGGCCTATTGAGGATTGCCTGCAGAGATTAAAAACCCTCTATGCATTAAGGCTCACGCAGATTTGGGCGGGCCATACAACATTGCAACAATCTTCCAACATCACTATCGTACATTTTGTGTGACATCTCACAGTATAGGCGGGCGGCATCACACTTTTTTGAATTGAAATGAGCTGCGCTGTGGCTCGCTGCGGTTGTAATGTAGGCTTAGCTTTACCTACTGATTTTCAAGCACATCACTCATCGTTTATTCGATCGTGTTCTATGCACTATGGTGCAAAGCCTCCAGTTCACGAAGAGAAGAATCTATTGACTAAATGCATTGATGAAATTAATGTAATACCTACCAATAAATAAATTTTCACCGTAAAAACACATACTTAAACTATTGGCGCCTATGTTCGAGGCAACAATTGCAATCAAACATGTTTGCTGACCTAGCGATACAATACGGTCACATTAAATGTGCCGTGAGCACAGTGCATTATGGACAGCACTTAGGTCGCGCCCCTACAGAGCCGTCTCCCTGCCGCCCAGCACCCTTACTCAGTCTCGCTAAGAAACAGTAACAATTTTTTCAAAGTGAACTAAAACTGAGTCCTACAAGTGCAACACTCGTCTGCTTCGTTAGTGCTGAGTATGAGGTTCCGGGTTCGATTCCCAGGTCGGGTAAAGTGTTTTTCGGTTTTGTCATCAGGAATTTCTCCCGGAGTCTGTCCGGACCATTGTCTTTCCATAGTTCTAGGTAACCAGTTCACTTTAGCCACCCAAACCCATGGTTCAATATCTTTTTATTTCCATATCCTGCAATAGTTCTACACTTACCGGGGGTTGTTCTTGGGTACACTTGCATAGTGCAAACAGGGATAATAGTCGGTAGGTGCCTCATTCCATTAAAAACGTATAACGGGCCTCTGCGATTTGCTTTGGCCTCTCGTACGCCATCCTAAGGTCAAGGACCCCCATTATTTTTATAAACGGCTATCATTGTGCAGATTGTCGTATCGGCCAATGGCCTAATGGCAGAAAGTCTCGAGCAACATCTTTCGAGGCTCTCGTTAGGTGGTTGGATCAAGGGCCTGATTCAGAAGGCAGTACTCCTCGATACGGCTCACATCGTGAGGAGGTTCCTATCTCTGCAGCCCTAACCACCGGTAGCTTGGACCCTGCTCCCGATACCGCTGGACAACTATTTTTTTATATTTTTAAATGCTTTTTTTTATATTCTGATATTTAAAAATATAATTTGTATGTACCTATTTAAATAAAGGAAATAATAATAACAGCCAAGTGACCAGGATTATTTACTCGATTTGTAATATAAACATGTAGATTTTGAGGTACCGTATTACAAGTATGTGCCCGACCCAGTTCTCGAAAATGATCATGTCACGTTGTACTGGGATCGGTCTATAATTACTGACAGGACTATTGTCACTAAAATTCCTGATATAGTGTTGATGATCCATTAGCGCGCCGCGCAATGGTTATCGATGTTGCCATCCCACAGGACAGGAACCTCGTGAAATCTGAGAAAGAGAAAAAAAAAGAAATATCTCGACTTAGCACACGAGGTTGTTGACATGCGGAATGTGAACTCGGCTGTCATTGTACCGATTGTCGTAACGGCCAATGGCCTGATTCCCGAAAGACTAAAACAACAACATCTCTCGAGGCTATCGTTAGGCACTCAGATTAAGGGTTTGATTCAGGCAGTACTCGGGGATACGACTCGCATCGTGAGGAGCACCCTCGTGAGGAGTACTTTTCTATTTTAATAAATAGGTATTTAAAAATGTGTATCAGAATATATACACGACATAATCATAACAAAAGCCATTTATTCAGACCATTTAAAACTTATGCTACTAAAATAAAATTACTAACAAATCCTTACTAATATTATAGATGCAAAAGTGAGTTTGTATGTTTATTTATTTGTTTGTTAAGTTTCACGCTAAAACGGCTAAACGGATTTAGATGAAATTTGGCTAATGGGTAGACCATGACCTCGGATAGGACATAGAATACTTTTATCCCAACATTCCCACAGAATCAAGACTTATGCGGGTGAAACCGCGGGGCGTAGCTCGTTATAAAATAATATTACAAAAAAATTTATCGATTATTGACACAAGCTGTCTTGGTATACATAATAGGCCATTGTTGTTCTCCGGTTTTCCTACACAAAATTCGGGTCAGAGACACATCGCTCTGTGAATGTGGGTTGGACGAAGGTACATGGAGCACATCTGTTTTGACTGCTCCAATAATAACCCAGCCCATGACTTGTACAGTCATCTCCCTAAATTAAAGATCCCTGTCCCAACTAACTTTCCATCCCTACTAATCTATTCTTCCCCAAAGCTCTTTGAGGCTTTGATGTTTTTATTCGCATTAACGATTTTTGTGTGGTTTGTGATCATTTATGTACATATTTATTAATATAAATAACAAAAATTTTTATCTGTTTGTTTCAGTGTACTAACAGTCGTCAACAAGTTTCACATTAAATTGAATTAAGTAATCAACTTTTTGGATTTTTTAATTTAATTTTTTTTTTTTTCTCTTTCCGCACGTTTCCTCTCAACACATCTGACATTGGCAGAATTGTCGACATCAGCACCATTGCCATAGAGAAAAATAGAATAGAGTGGCGATTAGGTTATCACATTAAATAGTACAGTGGTTATTACAAGTCGTTATCAGTCCGATAAAATAATAAAATAAACATTTTAGTAAAAATAGAACACTGAATTTTTCTAACAAAATAAAAATAGCGTAAAAATTGGCACGAAATAAACCATCCTTTATAATAAGGCACTAGACGCGCGCGGGGCGATGTTATCAACAATTCAACACAAAACTTTATGGTATTGTTACCAAATAATCACAAATTAAGTTTAATGTTGTTAAATACTAAAACAAAAAAAAAGTCCTACGGCTAGAATGTTAATTGTTATTAATAATTTTAATTGTGTATGTATATAATACGTAATGTAGAACACGCGGTTTTAATTAAAGTGATAACTTAAAAAACCTGATAACTTAATTAAAGTGATAACTTAGAAAACTTAAAATGTGTCCATTGGCGAAGGCCTCCTCCATCTCATCTCCCATTTTTTATTCCTATTCAAGTCCATAATTTTCCTCCTGTAATTTCCAGCTCGTTGCTCCCGCGTTTTATCTGACTTTCTCTATTTGGTTTGCCATTTCTCGGATACCAGACTGTCATTCTTTTGCTCCATTTTCCTGAGCCTCTGAGGGTGTGACCAGCCCACTTCCATTTAAGTTTTCTGGTTTACCGTGTGACGTCCGTCACCGTCATTACCTGTTACCAGGTAACAGTTCACAGATACCGGTATACTGATTAAGTCTGAATAATGTCGCATCCAGAAAAAGGAACGATTTTGTTTGAAGGAAAGTAAAACTATGTTTTACACGTAATATAGATAATTATCTATACGACGGGTTGCTATCCTACAGGCTACAAAACTACGCAATATTTTGGAGTCGTACATCGTACAAGTACATAGAAGGCTTAGGATTTACATACAGGTTTACCTTTAAAACTCACACGTTGGGAGGCTAATTGGCTGACAAGTAACATCAGGCATCGTTAGATCGTCATTTGTTTAACAGAACATTGGTTAAAAGATCATCAAGTGATGTCAATTAATTAGGAAAATTATTGTGTAGTTAGCCATTTTAGCCGAAAACGTATGATACATGGCGGATCATTAATATTAATTAAAAATTCTATTAAATCAAAAGAAAGGAAAGACATCATTGGACTGTCTGTTGAACACTCCATTGAATTGTCCTGTGTTGAGCTTGATAAGCATGTTATAGTATGCGTATACAGACCTCCAAGTTACCAGAATTTATCTGTGTTTGATTCTGTAATGGAAGATGTATTAAAAAAACTTAGTACTAATAGTAAGTCAATAATTATATGTGGTGATTTTAACATTAACTTGTTAGAAAATAACTCGAATACTCTCAGATTTTTAAGTCTTTTTAGGTTATTCGATTTGTCAAATGTTTTTATTGAACCAACCCGAGTGACAGCTTCTTCTGCCACTTGTATAGATAATATTTTTTGTAACTGTGATTACTTACACAAACAAATTGTAAATAAGTTGCCATCTGATCACAGTGGACAAACAATAACATTTTGCTCCTATATGCCTTTACAAAAAATTCAAATAAGGTTTAGGCCAATTACAAGTAAAAATTTAGAGAAATTAAATAATTCTTTGGCCAGTAAATTATGTGTTCAGAGTTTTAATAATATTTGTGACCCAAATGAGTTCTACGCCGAGTTCTTTTCACTATTAAACACGCAATTTAATGACACTTTTCCACTGAAGACTAAAAGTATTTACTCAAAGTTCGTATTTAGTGATTGGGCGACTCCAGGTATTCGTAAAAGCAGGGAAAATCTTTTTGAACTATATGGCCTAAAGCAACATATGAATAATACAAGCTTTCATCAATATGTTGCAAAATATTCTAACACTTTTAAAAGTGTGTGCAAAATAGCTAAAGCTCTTTATATTAGCAATAAAATAAAATCAGCTGATGATAAAATTAAAACTACCTGGCAAATAATAAATAATGAAACAGGTAGAAAAAACAGCGTAATACTGAATTTAATTTAGAGACTGCACATGGGCCCATCACTTCAGAGGTAGAAATAGCTCTGGAATTTGAAAACTTTTTTGCTAATATTCCCCTTAAAACTACTGAAACTTCAAGTTCCTCACCCGTGCTTTCTGCTGCCTTACTTAGAAAGAATGTAAAGGTATGCCCTTTGGAGTTTAGGTTTCAGCATACAAACCCCCAGGCTGTTATAAAAACTTTTAAAGATCTCAAAATTAAATCAACAGAAGATCTCTGGGGCATGTCTGTAAAAGTTTGTAGATCTATTATCGAAACCATTGCGCCCTATTTAGCTTTCATATTTAACACCAGTATGGACCAAGGAGTCTTTCCGGATCTCATGAAGCACAGTAAAGTAGTTCCTTTGTTCAAATCCGGAGATAGTAAAGAACCCAACAATTATAGGGCCGTGTCAATTCTGCCAGTTTTTAGTAAGGTGTTTGAAAAGTTGATGCTCAATCAAATGTTACGTCACTTCAATAAAAATTCCATCTTTCATGAACAACAGTACGGTTTCACTAAAGGTCGTTGTACCACTGACGCCGGTGTCACCCTAATAAAGAACATTTTTAACGCCTGGGAGGAAGCACAAGATGCCATTGGAATCTTTTGTGACCTCTCTAAGGCTTTCGATTGCGTTAACCATGAGACACTTCTGCTGAAACTAGATCATTATGGGATTAGGAATACAGCTCTTGATTTACTTAGATCATACCTGAAAGATAGAAAGGTTAAAGTTCAAGTAAACTGCGTGAACTCATTGGGGTCTGAAATGGCAATGGGCGTTCCTCAAGGTTCGATATTGGGTCCATTCCTCTTTTTAGTTTACATTAACGATTTACCCCAATTACTTCAAAATCAACCAAAGATGGTTTTATTTGCAGATGACACGTCATTGATCTTTAAAATAGACCGACGGTCTCAAAACCTTGACGACGTGAATAATTTTATTCTTCAGGTCCAAGATTGGTTTACGGTAAATAATTTGGTTCTAAATGAAAAAAAAACCAAATGCATTAGAGTTAAACTACCTAATGTTAGAAGTAGCGAATGTGATATCATATTGAATGGAGAAAAACTGGAATGTATTAATCAAACGGTTTTCCTAGGAATCACTCTAGACGAGAAACTACAATGGGGACCACATATAACATCTCTTGCGGGGCGGTTAAGCTCGGCCGCTTATGCTGTTAGGAAGATAAGACAGTTAACAGATGTAGAAACCGCGCGTTTGGTCTATTTTAGCTACTTCCACAGCATTATGTCGTACGGTATTTTATTGTGGGATCGGGCTGCTGACATTGAATCCATCTTTATTTTGCAAAAGAGAGCTGTCAGAGCCATTTATAATCTACGTCGCCGAGAATCTCTTAGGGAACTCTTTAAAAGGATTAATATTATGACGGTACCTTGCCAATTCATTTATGAAAATATTATGTATGTATGAAAAAACCTACATCTTTTCAAAAAAATAAGTGATAGACATAATTTCAATACTAGAAATAAAGATAAATAGATCAGCCATGTTTCAGATTATCTAAAGTACATACATCTTTTATGGGGTACTGTGTTAAATGTTACAACAAAATACCTTGTGATAAAATAAAAAAAAATGAAAAATATTTAAAACTCATATAAAAAGTACACTTTGTAAACGAGCTTATTACATATTAGAGGATTATATCCAGGATAAGAACGCTTGGAAACATGCTGGTCCAACTCCATAGGACAATCTGGAGTCTAGACAAAATCTAACTGATTGCTATTTTAATTGTATATTTTATTATTTTTTGTGACATTTATTTTACACTCTGTGATTACCTTAACTCACACACTGATTATTTTAGGAAAATATTTTTTTTTTTTTTTTTTACAATGTTTGTAAACATGTGAGCACCATGTATCTATCACATAATTAATTTATCTCATTGCTACATTATTAATTCTTTTTACCTATTGTGATATAGTAATTTTATTCTAGGTGCATCGT
Organism: Tiliacea citrago; assembly: GCA_963921375.1. Taxonomy (NCBI): domain Eukaryota; kingdom Metazoa; phylum Arthropoda; class Insecta; order Lepidoptera; family Noctuidae; genus Tiliacea; species Tiliacea citrago. The sequence goes on along the minus strand of OY992788.1, from coordinate 5,164,174 downwards.
CTTCACATATAATTATATAATTGATGTACCAATACCAAATATTGTAAAACATTTTAAAAGAGTAACGGTGGAGTTTCTTGCCCATTCTTCTCCATACGAAGCTACCTTTTGGAAGGGGCGACTAGAATCAATTCTATTTTATTTGTAAATTTTGACGTTCAAAAGTGCCATTTATGTGCCTATTTGAAATAAATAATTTGACTTTGACTTTGACTTTAGAAGGATTCTGTAAATATCCTCTCATAGCATACCAAGATAACATTTTAAACTTAAAATAGATTTTATAGAAAGCATTTCTTCTTCTTATTTATTATTTGAGATGTAAAAATCTTTTTGGATTGTGTGTCTTTTTAAATTATTTATTCAAAATCTGTATTATCAGACTGCTTATCAGCAATGGATTACAAATTTCGACAATTTGAAAATTAATGTGTTAAAACTTAACTAGGCTAAGTAAATTATGCAATAATAAAGTAGTTTGTTACTTTTGGAACAGCATTTCTTCTTCTTAGATAAACGAATTGGTTGAATAACAATACTATTTTGCTACGTCTAGCTTTCGCGTAGAACCAGCTACGCGCACTTTCGTAAATTCTGCATGCTCCGCGGGATTTCGTAGGCCTCGCTACGCGAATCGCCTTTGCTGAAATATATTTGTTTTATTGATTTAGGGCTGACTTTTCTATTCAGATAACGGCTTGACAGTTTTTGTATAAAAATAAATGGTACATTCCATGAGAAGATATGTCAAACCGCCATATTCATCCTTCAGATACAAGGTAATTGACGATTGAAAAATCGGCAATCAGTCGTGGCCAATATTAGACACGTACTTGAAGTTAAAATGTTTAACGAAAATAATCTTTGTTCTCAAATATTGGATTATGAAGTATCTCTCTCGTAAGTTTTTTCAGTAAATTGCCTTCATATTGAATTTCCAAGTCACGCAATGTTATACCTTGAATAAAATGATCATAAAGATTCCTACCAAAATAAATATTGTTTTAGTACCTAGGATTTTATCGGTGTTAATGACATGTACTTCTATATCATGAATTTGAATATAAAAAATGTGGTGTATAAAAAACGAGACCCAAAAAGGCCGGTATTTGGAATAGCGTCCGCAAATGGGCTCACTGCTAAGTCCTTTATTGATCAAATAAATAAATAAGCCTTTATTACCGTTAACTTTTAACTTTTTTGACAAAATATTTAAAGTTTAAAATAGAGGTAAGAAAACTAATTTACTCAAACTAAATCCTATCCTTGGCATTCGGTTGGTCTCCCCTAATAACAGCTTGTCTTTCGACAAAAGCCTCCTCTAAGGCTTTCCACTTGTTTCTGTCTTTTGCTATACGTAACCATCCTGGACCTACTTCTTTCTTAAAATCATCTTCCCATCGCTTTGTCTGTCTTCCTCTGCTTCTTTTGCTTTCTCTAGGGAACCATTCGGTTATTATTTTTGTCCATTTCTCTTTCCTTTCTCTTAACATAATTATATCCCGTCCTTTATTGACCATATTACTATAAATAGCAGAATGTGGGTGTATACCAACCGAATCCGTTTCGTAACAAAAAGCACCTGGTATTAGCGTAATGACGTTACAAACAGGTACAGCTAAGATGCTTGGCGATAGTCCGTGGACGTCTATTTCTTAATACTATTTTTTGACTTTATATTTGTTTAAAGTAATTTTTACATTTATCTGTTCTGTGGTAATTTTAATTTAAGTAACTTGGGTGTCAGAGTTTATTAAAAAATATTTTTAATTAAAAAAATCTCGTATTTTAGAGGAGGTTAACTCAAACTCAAAGCATTTATTTCAAATAAACCAATTACAGGCACTTCTGTATAGTCAAGGGGACGGTCAGTCATAAAGATGAAGCTAGTTGCCCATTCCAAAGTTTAGTAGGTACCTATGGAGAAGAACGGGCCAGAAACTCCATGGACACTCAATTAAATTAAAATATTGATACAAAGTATTGGTTACATCATTCATATTGAAATTATACATGTAAGAACGATGCAAAGCGTCAGAAGCGTCCGTGATAAAAAGATTTAAACAATTCAAAATTTTAATAATTAAAATATGTGGCAGCTAAGAGATGCCCAGTCCCAACTGACAGCGCTAGTTCACGAACATGACGCATGGATCAGCACCATTCAGCTCACCATTTTGAAAGGAGCTACATGATCCACCACACGCGCCACCATCAGCGAGACGTCTGAGTGAGCATGACATACTCTCAGCCGCCAGGGCACATTCAAGTTGTTTTTTTATACCTTATGTCATGTATAGAGATCGGATATTCGGATGCATATTCACCTAAAGTTTGAGAGTTGACTAGTATGGAGTGCGCTTCGGTACGGGACAAGTGTCGGTTTCCAGGACTGACAAGATTTTAAGAACTACTCTTTTGTACTGTGTATCCCCGAATAAATATATTTCATTTTAGAATAAAAGGTTTTGAAGAAATATTAATAGTGTTTTTTAATCCACAAAATTCTTGCCTAGTTCTAAATAGATAAGAAATATTTGTTATACTTAGGAATACAAAATTGTATACCTACACACTGTTATTAATGAAACCCCGTGATACCGGAATAAAAATATATTTTAAGAAGACGGTTTCCATACTTTGTATCCTTTGCCGGGAAAAAAACGTATTTTAGGTAAATATGCATCCGAATATCCGATCTCTAGTCATGTACCTACTATCTATGCAAATAAATAAACTTTACTTTAATATAACATTCCTGCTGCTGGAACACAGGCTTAAGCTCCGTATTCACATACGGTTTTACTCGATAATTTTACTCCAAAACGAGTAAATATTAACTTGTGGACCGCAAAACTCACAGCTCAAAGGCTCGCATCGAGCCGGCTCGATGGAATTAAATAAAAGTAATTTCCTTCGCACCTACTCGAAGCGAGCCGTCGAGCTTGACTCAAGCGTGTGTACGTCGCCGCGAGTGGCGCGAGTCGAGCGTCAGTCCGACGTTGTTGATCGTCGTGAAAACACGTGTAGAATAAAAAATATGGGTTTTCGAGTTTATTCCAAAGGTGTTACAGAAGAATTTATTAACTTATATATTTAAAATTAAGAACTGCGAGACTTGCTAAATGTAGCAGCCACCGTCTCCTTTGTTGAGCAGACATGTTTTGGCTCGAACGGTTCGGTGAATACTGAAAGGTGCGCGTCACTAGATTAATGCTGAATGTGTGGACGAAAGCCCATGCCATGGTTTTTACTCGACATGATAGCTCGATCGAGTAAAACCGTATGTGAGTACAGAGCTTTACTCTCTGAGTTTAGTCTTATGTCTAATGGGGAATATGTGCGTTGTCAAGCCACAAACAGGGAGTGTATAGATACTACTTCATGCTTCAACAGCGTCAAACCGACGAGTACATTTGACGAACGTAACGGTATACCAACCCCAGATGAAAAGGCATTTAAAAAATTAATAGTTTTGCGTTTTTGGCGTGCCAATTTTTCGGTTCGGCATTGTTTATGAATTTCAATAAACGAATACTGTAATTTATTTTAATTATTGATCCCTTAAACACACTTAAGCGAAGGAAGCTTTACAAATACCTATTTGTAAATTCTGCTATATTAAGAAAAGCTAGCCTAAGTTTTGTTATTCGAGAAAAAGATTCAATAACGTTCAGTAAGTCATTAGGGATTAGGAAGGTTTTACGTGATAGTTAGACAGTTGAAATTTTCACAGATCATGTATTTCTGTTGCCGCTATAACAACAAATACTAAAAAACAGAATAAAATAAATATTTAAGGGGGCTCCCATACAACAAACGTGATTTTTTTTGCTTGTTTTTACTCGATATTGATAATGGCAACAGGTAGACGCTTGAAATATGCACAGAAAATTTAGTTATATATTTACTTTAAAAATAAATAATTAAATTAAAATAAAACAAATATTAAAGGGGGGCTCGCATACAACAAATACCATTATGCCATTTTTATAGATAATAGTACGGAACCCTTCGTGCGCTAGTACGACTCGCACTTGGCCGGTTTTTTACAACTCTAGATAAATGTCAATCCTTTATCCCACTCACGGTCCTCTTGTACCGCTAACAGGGTGCTATATTCATAGTCACGCAATAAACTTGAACTTGACATAGATTTATCGCAATGACTGAAACACAATGCAGCTAGTAGCAACTCCGTTTACTAAAGCTATTTGCTTGCATAGACAATAATTAATCGCTAGAAATCTACCGCAGTCGGCAATTGATAGGCGATAAAATTGGCTACTATATAAAATATGAACATGATTTTAAACAGTTTTCTTGAAAGGAGTCCTCAAAAATGTGAATGCTTGTTTTTGTATAAGCCTCATATGATGATTTGGTTAACCTTGTTTGCTTGACTAACTGACCTCTTCATTTACCATTTTTTTATTGAGTAAGTACTTACATACTTAGTTTTTGACCGACTTCCAAAAAGGAGGAGGTTATAATATGTTTGGCTGTATGTTTTTTTTTATGTTTGTTCACCGATTGCTCCGTCAAATAAATACCGATTTTGAAAATTATGTATTTGTTTGAAAGGGTATACTTCCGAGATGGTCCCTTTGTCACCAAGTCAGGTTCTGATGAGGGATTCCATGGAAATCGAGGGCAATCCTCAAATTTTATAGGTATACATATATCGATTTCAGTATTTTTTATAGTAACTCACGCATTTGCACTCGGAAAGCACCATTTGGTGAAGTGGAACTGATGATGAAGACCACAGATGGCCACCGGAACTTCTTAATAATAAGTATTTCATGAGTCACAATGCATATGGTGAAGTCACCATCATTTCCAGTTCTCCTGGTTCTTACCAAGAGAACTCCTCAACTATTAACGCCCCTGCATCGGGAAAAGCAATATTTTGTAAGCGGTGATGAGCAGGTGACATTAGGCTATTGTAACTTAGATAAATTGTAAGCTGACCCACTAAAAAGTGAAAAATAAAACAACTTTTTCAAAAAAAAACAATATCCGACTTCCAAAAAAAACACTACAAAGTGAAAAATAACCTTAGTTTCGGAAGTCGGTGGCAAAAAACTAAAATAGATCCAAAGACACCGACTTTCGAAATTCGAAACTCCTTTTCGATTCAAAAGTCGGTTATTTTTTTTTGTAAAAAGTTTTATGGTATTAAAATTCTACACTAAACAAACTCTTCTTGTAAACTAAACAAACGCGTAAATTTTCGAAACTTAGGGTTTGGTTTTTTTTTATCTATCTCATGGATTATATAGTAACCAATGGATGGATGGCTCATGAAGTAATTTTTTGATCCGTTGGTGTAATTGCTAGAGTATGCTCCAGAGTATGAAAATAAATAAATACTGTCAGGCCGGACAGCGGATTATTAATACGTTCAGGGACACTAAAAACCGGCTAAGTACGTGTCGGACCACGTACAATGAAGGGTTCCGTAATTGGGACGAATTTATCCCAAGAACAAACTTAACATTGTAGTTGAAAAGCATGTTCCCCCATACAATCCAACTGCAAATGTAAGTTTGTACGCACAATATTGAGTGATTTACCAAGTTATTTTATCACCATAGACTTCTTATAGGTTTTCCTGTAATCTACAGGGTGTAAAAAGACACATCACAAAGCCGTCAACTACGCATAGGTAGGTACTGTACATCTAACTAAGTAGCTTTGCGCAAAAATTGTTGCTGGGAACCGATTTTTATTGAAATTTTTTAAATTAGAAAACAAACAGTTTATTTTCTAGATGTTTTTTTCAAAATTACGAAAGTAAAAATATAGTAAGATGGTTATCGTTAAAAATAAGCAGATAATAAATTTATTTTTGTAAAGAAATACCATTTATTTTTTGTTAAATATTACATAAGCGTCTCAAAATAATTGGCAATACTCTTTGAAGTTTACTTTTACAGATGGGGGTTTCCTCAATCTTCGTTTGGTTTATGTTTTTTTTTAATTGACTGCGGACTGCCGAGAGCTTGAAACAGTGAGACTTCGTAATGATTGTAGCACTGATGAACGTTTAAGTATTTTTTAAGTTCATATTAATATGTACCTTTGGGTATAATTTCTAATTTCATTGATTTAAACATAATTTGACTTGAATTAAAAATAAAACAATCATAAATATTTGAATTTATTCTATTTTATTTGTATTTCACTTTTTCTGAAAAAAGAAAACCAAATCTAGAAAAAAACGACGGTACCAAGTTTTTTTCATGTTTTTTCAAGATTGCGAGAAAACATTTTTTTGTTTTTTTTTTTCAATTTACCTCTAGACATATCCCTGTATCTTTATCACTGCAAGGCCTCATTTCAATCATACAAAGAACGCGCTTGAAAGCCTAAGTTCGCAAAATAGTATAATTGATTTAAAAAAAAATCTGTATGGGATAGCAGGAAAATTAATTTTTGTGTTTAGGTGATTACGTTTTTTGCTAAATGCAGAGCGGTTGTATGTTGTTCAAAATTTAATATGGGGAGATTATGATAAAATAAATACGAAGTTATATTAATTTAAAACATCAGTATAGCTCACGAAATAATAATTGCTGCAAATTGTCATATTTTCGTGACGAATATTCCCATAAAGCGAACGATAAAGCGAAAATTGTGTAACGAAAATTTTAAAACAGAACTTTCTCCACGATTTTAATCAAATTACGCAAGTAACTTCGGTTAGAGAAAATTGCGTAGAAACAACAAAACAAACATCTAATCTGTTTTCCCTCCAAAAATTATATTTAATGAGTCATATTGTATTATTAATGATTCTCAGAAACTCCACAAATGGTCACAGTCACGAACTTTCTCGCGACATAGAATTTGCCTCAATGAAATAATTACAAGCCCGGCTGGAGGTGAAATGTATGGAAATCGGATTTGTTCCTTTGTTTCCTGTGACCAAAGAGATTTAACATACTTAATTTAGAGAGGCTATGCCAAGAAATGTCATAGAAAAACTGTGATGCCATTTCTCAGTGACGCCATCTAGCATAATATAGCAAAATTAGAGCGGCATGCAGGTACCACACTAGACTGAGCGACTTTTGCCCGCTAGGACAAATGTATCGGATTACGATTTTGTTCGCTATGTCCCGCCTATAGTTAAGTAAATAATTTAATGTCTTTGCCTATGAAGGTTGGAGGTAATTATCTTCAAGCTTACTGTCGATAGTGGGTGGGCGAAGCTCAAAATTTTAACAACTCTAGGTTTTTATAACTGTTTTGTCTGCTCTTTTCACAATATCTGGATAGGCACTGTCTAGGTTACCTACATTCAGAAATGGAATAGAATTTGGATGAAGTTATCTGCCAGAGTATGGTATATTGCTCAGGCCTTATCCAGAACTGGGGGCCGATCGCGCTAATTTTGAACGTTAATACCAAAACTAAACCACAACCAAAAACTTTACGTTAGACACATTTCGTATCGCGCTAATCATTTCAACGGAAACGATTTAGCTTTACTTTGGAAGTTACGTTGGAGGAACGATCGATCGAACTTTCAGTATTGGGTAACGTCAACGATTTTGTCGCTCAGAAAAAATAGCGCGATACCGTTTCTTTCATCAGCTAAACCAAAACTCAACCAAAACCAAAAACGTTCCGTTCGACCGGTAATTACGTTGAGAAATAGCGCGATCGGCCCCCTGGTGAAACAAGCATTTTATAGTTTGTGAATTTTTTGAATGAAGAAATAAAATAAACGTCATTTCAATTGTTTAACTGAGATTCGTTCATCATAATTCTATTTCTGAAGGCGAAAAATATAAACACCACTACCAACTACTACCTATTACTATCTCTCATAGTAACTATAAGTCAATCAATCTGCTTAGCCATTTCCCAAATATGTTGGGGTCGGCTTCCGTCTAACCGGATGCGGCTGAATACAAAAAAAAAGAAATGAAAAATGAATGAAAAATGTTATACTTACTGTCAGCTGTGAAGCTACCTTAATAAATAATGAATAAATACCGTAGTATTTTACATGGAGCGACTGCCTATCTGACTCTCTAACTCAGTTATTGGGTACTACGATACCCCTTGGTAATACTGGTGGTCAGACTTTCGGGCTTCTGGGGACCCATAACAACAGTCAAAGATTCACGAATGACAGCCGGGACCAACGTGTATTCCGAGGCACGGAGGAGTTTTGGTATGTAAAAATAGTCACCCATCCACGGACCAACTCCAGCAAGCGTAGCTTAACCTGATCGATCGACCCGTGCGGCAGTTATTATACTATTATATTTTATTATCAGGATTATATTATAAGGATATTTTATATTCAGGATGTTGTTGCGACTGCCCCGTTTCTGCAGCGCTTCGGAAATGTTTGCTGAGACCCACACAGATGGCTTTCATGCTATAATCCGTAAAAAAACCAAGTCGCTGCTGAGCAGAGTGCGAGGTAGTCGCAACTATATCCTGACAGCTGTGGCGGAGAGCTATACTCCAAATATTCGGCATTTTATCCGGAGGTTGCTCAGATAGGAAACATGTTTTCTTGCCTGCTCGTCCTCTGCGTGGAGTGTGCGTCATTGTATTTTATACCTGCCTTTAACTACTACTAACACTAGAATATAAGTTGTTTTTGTAATACTAACATAATATGGATCCCTGTTATCTGTAATAAATGAATTTTAATTTAATTATATTATACTTAGCCACGAGCTCCTCTCTTATAGTAACTATTAGTATAGTTATTAATTAACACTAATATAAACTCCCAGAAGATTGCTTATTAGGTACAGTCGGTGACCAGCATTATCTGACCCCTCTTACAAAGAAGAATAATGGAAGAGGGATCAGGTAATGCTAGTCACCGACTGTACAACATAAGACAGAAGGTCGGCTTCATATAACTAGCGAAACCATGCGGTACGTATGAGAAGACCATTTCAGACACAAATCTTCATGGTCCTCATATGACCTGACCAAAATAATGTCTGGATTTTAAAAGTGACTATGACCTCTGAGTTTGTTTCTGTGCTTCTTGTTAAAGTGATCGGATAGGAAACACCGACCTCATCTATAAGTTTTTAGGGTTTCGTAGTCAACAAGAAACCCTTATAGTGTCACCATGTGCCTCTGTCTATCTGTCTGTCCGCGGCTTAGCTCAGAGACCCTTTGTACTAGAAAGCTGGTTTTTGGCAGGGTATACATAATAATCACGCCGACAAAGTTGTAAAATAAAATCTTGCCTCCCTTGTACGTAAAGTAGGGATGATATAATTTTTTCCATTTTTTGATTCTGAAATCCATTTGCGTAATAATTAAGTTTTAAAGTGCAATTAGATCTATAAAGCTTAATATTACGCAAACGGATTTGTTAGTCAAGTGTTTATTTGTGTGGATGGCCTGTTAGCTATTAACAATTGATAGGAATACGGGCAATCGCAGATGGACGGAGTAAAAATGTCTGTCCTAGGTATCCAGTTTAGTTTGAATTCAGTACTGAGTGACTGACTCTAACTACAATTTTTTTTTTTGGGTGGGAAATTATCAAATATTTTCTTCCGCTCTGGGCGGAGCGGGAAGGCGTGTCAGACTTTTACTGACTAAAACCCACCCGTGTTCCTTCCGTTGCTTGTGTGCCAGGGCACGATATACCTTTCAGATAAACTCGCAACCCTGGCAGGACTCATAACACTGACTCAATACACTGTAAGTATAATTTGGCAGTTGTGTTGCGGTTGGGATACTGGCAATTCCGCCTATCTAGCCTTAATTTAGCAATAAATTAGAACCACTCGTTTTTAATTGTATTAAAAAGATTAGCCGTAAAGTTTTTCATGACCGCTTTAACGCCTACTCGCTATAAAACACAAAAAAAATAAAAAAATATCTCTATTTCTTTTCAACATAAAAAAATAAACTTTAATTCGTTCCGGGATACTTGACTATTTGCAAATATCATGATTTATGACACTTCATAATCCCATACATTTTATCATACCGTCTTCAGCCGTACTACCATATTACATATCTTTTTAATTTTCACGCCGTGACCCTAATTATCAACATCATTGTACTTGTAGGCTCAGTCTACGCGTTTCGGCGGTGTGAATGTGGTGCATAAGCACATGGGTATGTCTGTGTTGAAAGATGACTCGAAAAGAGTTTGCTGTGACACCTACGAACGAATGAAGTCGCGTGATGTGACACTAGATCATGTGCTTCCTAGGAATGTTATGGGCAAGCAACGGCTATCGACGGTTTGTCAAATTACATGTAATAAATTTCATCGCCCTTAGCCGTAATGTCACGTAACTATATATCAAGATAACGTACAGAGGTGGTCTGTCCATGAAAGTGTTAAAATCCTCACGACATAAAGACCGCTTGAAAAATTACTGGGTTCATTTTTAGCATCATTCTTGAGACACCGAAGAATTTTTCAATAAGGCACATAATTTTGCTAGAATATCATCCGGAAATGGGTGCCTAAATTATAAAACGATATAATTTATGATAGCAAAGGAATGACGAGTTATAAATGACGGGATTTTATATGTAACTCGATTAAATGAGTTTATAGGAAGCTTGTTACGATTTGGAACAGATTTTTCGGCCATTTTGGAATTCATGATGCTGTTACATGGGTGATTTACGTTTTATTATTTTTTGATACTTTTGTTTTATTTTCTGTTTGATAATTAAAATACACTTCTGAAGGCCGTAGACCGCCGCCCGGTGGGCTGATATTTAACCGTAGAACACTAAAGAACCAAAAAAGCTGATTGATTTATTAAAAAAAAAAATACACAAAATAATGAAATCTACTATCAAATACAATATAATATTGTACTAAGAATGTTACGTTTTACCCATTATTTTTAATGCTATGAATATTTAATCAAAACACACCCCACACAACACAACTCACATTTGACCAAAAAATGAAATACCTATGCCAAAATTGTTACGATAAATAAAGAGATAAAGTTTCCTAATAAAGTTTTCCGATATCTCTTATGGATTCGGATTTACCCCTGTTGTCCAACTTAAGAGAATCACTTTGTATATTTTTTTATTCTCTATTCCACACCACCCCAGAGGTAGAGAACTAGGAAATCGAAATGTGGAATATCATTGTACATATAACAAAGTTAATTTGACTATATTTTGCAATACAATTCTAATAATAAGTAGGTATCTATAAAAAAATCATATTATACAATATTGAAAGAGCTTGGAGAGAACTTTGAACGTAATGGGTTAATGAAAAAAGTCACATGACATAAAAGTTATTAGTATGAAGATTTCAAAAAAGTACAAACAAATCCTTAAGTCCGTACTTTTTGATTTCCTTCCACTGTGCTCCGATGGCAGCGGCATTGTGGTTGACAATAACCGCAAGCGTTAGTGTCAATTCGGTTTTAATTCTGAATGCGACGTCACAACTTAAACTTCTCTTCATTAGGAAATCATATTTGGTCACCAAAAAAAATTTGTTTTGTCGCTCTGTTAGTGACAGAAACTGACAGCACTACTGGTGTGCCATTTGCGGCCACCGCTCGACAGCAGCAGGCGATAATGTCGCCATCTACGGAAGCATTTTCATAGAGTTACATAGAAACGATTAGTGTCGCTGCGGTCTGTCATTGCGGTTTGCGGTACCCATGTTTTATATTCTCTATCTCTATTTGATTTAGGCAGGTACCAACTATATTATAATTATGATACAACATGATTATTACATTAGGATACTATTTTTTATATCGTGTTTAATTAATTGTTGTTTATTAAAATAGGTGTAATGTCAGTGGGCTAAAGATGTGCAAAGCCCTCACAAACTAGGAACTAGTATAATGGGTGTTCCAATAATTATACTCGTTTAATTGTTTCGATTAAGAAAGAATGAATGTTGAGAGAAAAGAAAAATTCCAAATTGAGACACTTTGTCTCAATTTGGAACTTTTCTTTTCTCTCTACACGAATAGGATGAAATTAATAATATATTTAGTAGATACTATAGATAATGCCTGCCAATAATATCGTCACTGTCGACGTCGTGGCGTTCTTCATTAAATTGAAAAAAAAGTAAAAATCGTACTGTAGGTAGAACATTCGTTGGAGAACCTTTCAATGCATTTCAAAGTGCCTTCATTTTCTCACGTTTTTAGAAAAAATGTTTATTTTCTTATATAAACAAACATGTTATGTTTCGGCTAGCCGTACTATAACATGTTTGTTTATTTAAGAAAACTAAATCGTCTAGTGTTTTTCAGATAGGCTTGAGGGAATTTAATATGGTACTTAGGTTTAACTAGCGTATCTTTATTATTTGACATTGTAGTTCAGAAATACTGCAAAAGATAAAATTTATAGGTACAATGTAAAGGGGAATTATGTAACATTTAATATTTTTCACCAAATGTCTGTGCTGTATTGTGGCAGTATGCTTTGTTTCGGTGTAAACATATTATGTCAATCATTTGTTAGATATAATGCATAAAATTGCTACCATTGAAACACACCCTACATTTTCTCATAGCACACACATACCCTCGTACACACCCACTTTTGAACAAGGGTAGCTAACAGATAACAGCCGTGTCGAGTCACATCAATTTTCCGGTACATTGATCTTTTACCGTTTTCCTTCAATACGTACATATAGTACATACATCTTTTATGGGGTACTGTGTTAAATATTACAACAAAATATCTTGTGATAACATCGAGATATAAGTACTAACGTACTAGAGAAGACACCGTAAATTCCTACTTTGTCTCGTTCAACTGCGGCGATCGCGCCGCACCGTCAAGACCTTTTTGCCGAGAATAAATACACTTCCGTAGCAAATCTAGCGCTGTGGTAAATTAGTTACGGTTTAGACGAATTGTTATTATTTTAGCGCTGCAGCGAACTAAAGATTCAAATTACGAAGAATAGGACAATTCAGTTATTTGACGTAGCTTCTCTAGTACGTTAGTACTTATATCTCGATGTGTGATACTAATATATTGCAATTAGATAAAAGAAAGTTTAAAACTCATATTAAAAGTACACTTTGTAAACAAGCATATTACAAATTAAAGGATTATATTTACAGCATCAATGAAAGACGAGAGTTAGCGACATACTGCTTTATTGAACAAGTTATCAATTTATCCACCACCATACTAATATCATACCCGAAGTCATGCCAATAACGGTACATTTGCCCCCTAGAGCATACGCTATAATGCATATGCTAAAGCATATGTTATAATGCATATGCTAAAGCATAATCTTCTACAATATACAATAAATAACTAACAATCATGTTATTGTGTGACTCCTGTAGTGCTATTCTGTGAATATCTCACCGTGAAATCTTGCGTGGAGTGAGCTGTCAGTGTCATCTCACTAATGCTAGGTATTGAGCAAGCGTTACATTTACAAGCATAATCGAGATTTTAATCATATTTTTATATGCTAATTTTGTTGATCATTTTATATTATTTCAAAACTAGTATTTAAGTGTCTGAACATTACTAATTAGGAGGTTTTTAAATAAAATAGCAAAACAGAAATTCAGTCAGAAACTCAATTTTGTTTTTAATCCATTTTTTTCCTAGACTAGTCCTTAATAATTACTATGTTTAGACGCTTAAATACCAGTTTTGAAATAATATAAAATTATCAACAGAATTAGCATCAAAAATATTATTAAAATCTTGATTATGATTGTAAATGTAATACTTGGTCCATCCCTAGCATCAGGTGGGATGATACTGACAGTTCACTCCACGCTCACTTCACCTATGATTTCACGTTGAAATGGTTACAGAATTGAGATGCTGGTCGAGCCCGATTCTAAGCCCGCAGAGCACGAGCAAACGCACCTGGCGGTGGTGGTGGTGTCTCCGGTCCGGATGTTCAGAACCAGTGGTCCGTGACTTCTCACCAATGCCGAATGTTTCCTCCGCCTCCTCATGGACCGAAGGAACCTGTCGTTCAGGGTATAAATCTTTACTCTCGGAAACTATGCTTGTCCGTGATAACGAGTGGTGATTCTTGTTACGTACGGGCATAATTTGATCGAGCTGTCTACGCCAACCGACTCCACGTCCAACGTCTACTTTGTACGAGACCGGTCCAGTCTGTTCGACTATTGTTCCCGACAACCACTTGTCCCCCCTCGTGGTGTAGTCGCGGGCTAGCACCTCGTCACCCAGCGCCAGAGTGCGCGACGTGTCGCCCGCAGCGGCCAGTTGCTGCTCCTGCGCGGCGTGCATTACCGGAGACACGTCGGGCCAGAGCGCATCGAGGCGCCCGCGGAGCCTACGCCCTTGCAACGCCACCACAGGGGAGACACCAGTGGTTGCATGTTGGCAGTTACGATACTGGAATAAAAACTTACAAAGTGCTGTGGCGACGACTTCGCCCTCGTAAAAAGCACGTTTGATCGCTTTCTTAACGGTTTTTACCGCATTTTCGGCTGCACCGATTCCCTGCGGTCTGTAAGGAGCTGTGGTCACGTGTTTTATACAATTTTTCATACAAAACGTTTTAAATTCCTGTGAGAAAAATGGTGGGCCGTTGTCAGTGATTAGTAATGACGGTAAACCGAACCGGGCAAAAAATATTCTCATTGCTGTGATAGTCGCCTGCGCGTCCGTCCTACTCATGGCAATAGCTTCTATCCATTTCGAGTTTGCGCCCACCATAATTAAATACCGTTTTCCCCCACAATCCCTAAAGTCTGCATGTACTCGCTGCCATGGATACAGCTCCCAAGGGTGTAGTAACACGTGCGGTGGCGTGTCGCGCATACGTCCTCTAGGCTGGGCCAATAAACATAATTTCTTGACAAATTCTTCATTTTATTCATTCTAAGTGCCCATCATGATTTACATCTAAAATTTTCCCGGTGTAATGCGTTCGGTATAACGATCCTGTATTTATAGATGAGGCAACCCAATTCTATAGCTGTATCTTGTTTCCTTGCAAAATACGGTTTCTCAGTATCCGACGCTGTCAACGGCCAACCAAATGTGATATAACCTTGCATAACAATGTATCTTTCTCCATCTCCTTAGCAATATCCTTAAAGCTAATTGGAATTGTTTCCTCAATTAAATTTATGTACGCTTAGTGGACGCAGTCACTGCGTCCACTAAGCGACCCTCCTGAGGCAGCGGTAGCCTCGACGAAGCATCGGCCGGCCCATTGTCAGCCGAGCGGACAAATTCTACAGTGAAGTCGTATGCGTCCACCCCTGTAGCCGGCTGGCAGCGGTCTGTGGTATGCCACCCTTAGCCCCCAAAAATGTGCGTTAACGGCTGATGGTCCGTGCGTACTAAAGAACTCCTACCGAACAAGTATTGATGGTGCTTTGTTATACCAAACATTATAGCGAGTGCATTATAGTGTGTGTTGTGTAGATATTATATTTATATATACATAGATAACGAAGTATTGCATTTATTTTATTTTGTTTATTTTTATCTCATTATGCTGCACCGGTTGACGTCATCACGTCAACGCCGGCGGTCGCTGAAAACCAGCGCTGGGGCTCTGTCTAGCGTAGGGTCGCAGCATTATGCTGAGCGATGGCCGTTTTGCGTGAATGTGACGAATATTTTCCCTCAACTTGTTCTTTCGTGTTTGTGTTTTTATTTCTTTGCGTTATGTAAACCCCAAAAAAAAAAACGTATTTTCTTTCTTTTTTCTTTCTTCCTTATCGAGTTGATTGCAATTTCGCTCGGCCAGTGTGCAAGACACACAGCTAACACCAGTGAGCCAACACTGCGTACGAACTACTGTCCACCGCCAGCACGAGCGGCCGCCCTTCCTCGTAATGTGCTAAAACACGCTCGCCCAGGAGAACTCGCGTAGCTTCTTTAAACGCCTGGTCACAACTGGCATCCCATTTCCAGCGAACATCTTTTTAAGTAAATTATGTAAAGGATACAACTGTACTCAAATTACTAATGAATTTGCCATAATCACACTAATATTATAAAGGCGAAAGTTTGTGAGTGAGTGTGTGTGTATGTTTGTTACTTCTTCATGCTCAAACGGATAGACCAATTTTGATAAAATTTTGTATGGAGGTAGCTGACATTATTAGCTGGATTAAGACATAGGCTACTTTTTTCCCGATATTCCCACGGGATCGAGACTTACGCGGGTGAAACCGCGGGCGCAGCTAGTAATTTAATATTCCCAAAAAACTTTTAAGTTGAGTTACATTCTCTGGGTAGGGTGCGCTGGAATTAGCGTCCAATTTCACAGTGTCTGGCCGTAAATCCAATTTGTCAATAACAAAACCTAAGTATTTTACGCTGTCTTGTAAAAACTACACTTACTACACACTACACTACGCACAACCTTTCGAGTACAGCTCGTAAATGACTAATGTGTTCCTTATCATTAGCCCCCGTTGAGCAAATGTCATCAAGAAAAACCCGGAATACCGCGTATGGTTTCCTTCATTAATTTCTGGAACTTCTCGGGTATGCACGCTAGTCCGTACGGCGCCGGCGCACGACGGTAGGCATATGTCCCGAGGTGAGTTGTAATTGCTGTGTAGGGTTGTGATTGTGACTCTTCTGTTAATAAACACTGTTCGTAAGCGTGAGTGAGATCTAATTTTGTAAATTTTTCTCCTCCGCTTAAGTTCGTGAACAACTCATCAATGCGGGGGGGGCAAGGGATAATAATCACGCTTGAGTTTTGGGTTAATTGTAATCCCCACAAATGCGTATATGCTCCATTTTTTTTCCGTATTCGGAATAGTCGACGCGGTATATGGAGCCGTCGGACTCCAGTCGCGTCAGCTCGCGCTCCACGCGCGCGCGCAACGCCAGCGGCACAGTATTTACCTCTACCATGAGTTTACACAGTCAAAACTCGCTACCGTCTCCGTAAATTATATGTATGAAATATTGTACAGCGCCCTTTGCGGTCACAGCAAGAATTAAAAAACGTACCATGAGCACTATAGATTTGGATAGGCAAGAAACGTAACGTAATCTATTCGATAGTCAGTAACGTTTTTCAGCTGTCACCATACAAAACGGCACCATGAGTCACTAATTCGACAGACGAAAAATACACTTGCAATAGTGGTTACGTAGCTCACTAGCATTTTGGAGGTGTAAAACATTTGTTTACATTAAAATTATACACGTTTTTGAGTCTATTAAAGTCAAAATAATGTCGGGAAGAGCTTATTTAGCATGAAATATGTTAGTGACTAACTTTATAGACTCTAGAGAAGCATTTGAAGATTTGTGCTTATTAATGAATAATGTTACGGATTTGAAGTCGACACAAAGAGTGGCATTATAACTAAAACAGTAATTTTCATTTCTCTATACACTACCTAAACTAAATTGTGACCCACTGGTCCTCATTGTATTACGTATTCTATTTTTGTAAACTTACTTAAATTTAAGTCAAAAACGCTACGGATCACATAACGTCAACAAAAAACAAATTTAATTGACGACATGAAATATTAAAGGGTTAAAAATTCAACAACTACTAAATGCCATAAGTATCCAGTTCATGAACCGACAACTTACAACAATATTAAATTTACTGTAGCATTAAGAGCCGTTCTCTAGTCATATTACTGAGAAAGAAAAAATAAAACTTAAGGAGTGAAGTTAGCTATACGACACGATCTATGGAGTTTACCTTATAACCTGCGTTAGACTCCGTAAAACTCATGGTGCAAGCAATATCGAAATCTATTTCATCCGCGTTAATACGCTAGCGAGCTTAACGCTAGCGAGTAATTTTTCGATAACAAGTTATTCATTTATTTGCGTTTCACCAGGCAAGATGTTAACAAAATGCTTAGAGCTAAAAGCCGTTGTAGACCCTGTCACAGAAAAAAATTATGTTAGTTACTTATCAAAAAACAATTAAAAATCAAAATAAAACTATACATGAAAAAAATAATTACAGTCGCCTAAAAGTAAATAACAATAACATAAACAATTCTATTATTGGGAAATAGGTAGCTAATTTCTTAATAATAATAAGTTTAGATAAAATTATATTATTACAACCAATTAAGTAGATATCATGGTAGACGTATTGGCCGCGCACGCACGTACACAGGTTCATCGTTAGTCAGCTGTAGTCGAGTCGAGTGTACAAGTACCTAACTTATCCGTAAACACTTTCGGCAATTCAGTACATTAGCGGTTCACGAATCCATCATCGGTTATCTTATACAGATTTATTTGTGTTAGTTTCACAGCACGCAACCAATCTCGTCCCAGTAATGGTCACGCTCCGTTTTTAATAACGTAAAGTGGTAAGAATTTTACTTCTACATCTCGTAACCTAACTCGGGCTTCTATAAAGCCAAGCGATTCAATGCATACACCGAACATAACTACGTAACATCGAATTATTAGTCTTCATTTTCTTATGTGAACATTTGCGGGTATACATGTCTTCATTGATTTCCGAAATACAACTAGCAGTGTCGATTTCACACTTGGTCTCAAAGTTACCTATGATGACGTTTATAAAGTACGGTTTAGTAGCCTTACCTCCAACAACAATCTTAAACATATCGTCTGAATCGTCCTCACCACTCCTATAACTTTGCCGACTGTCTGCCCGGTTGCCACTACCTTTCACTGATTTGCACATCACTCGTAAATTACCTCTTTGTTTATACTCGTCACAATTATAATTCACACAACGGCACCTGTCCGCGCGATGCACCTGACCGCAAAGCCAGCAAGCTGGCGCAGCCACCGCGCTGCTCAGCGATGTGCCCACCATGCGCTCCTCGCCCCCCGCGAGTGTAGTGCAGGTCGTCACCTGCCTCGCACCTGAGGTCGTCATCGGCTCCATGCTGCAGCTCACCTCCGCGAGCTTCTCTGCAGCCTCCAGAGCTAGCGCTAACTCCACCGCCTCCATATATTCTATTTTCCTTTCGGCAAATATTCTTGAGCGCAGTGCGTCATTTGTCAAACTGGGAACAAACTGATGTCTTAGATGTTCCTCGAGCGTCGAACACTTTTTACATTTGCCAAAATTACAAGTTGTTGCCAGATGTTTTAGTGCCTGTAAATATTCCATCAAGGGTTCGCCGGTCTGTTGTCGCCGGAGCCGAAACACGTGGCGCTCGGCGATCTCGGATCGGACCCACCACCATATAAATATCAAACTCGCAGTCATGGCACTAACGGTACAATATTCAAGATAAGAATACTTGGAAACATGCTGATCCAGCTCCATAGGACAATCTAGGGGTTGGATCTAGTATCGTTTGGCAGGAGTTGGGGGATAAAGGGGTTAAAACTGGTAGGGGTTGGGTCCCCGATTATAACGCTACCACTCTTATTAAAAGGTAATGCATATTTTTCGAGAAATTAATAAAAATTGTTTTTAACCTCAAATCAGATAAAAAGCGAAAACGAAACGTTAAAATGGGCGATTGACAACCAAATCTGCCTCAGTATATTGTTCGTGGTGTAAAATATCTTGAAACGGAACGTAAAAAAAACTGTACATACGCCTTAAGCATTTTACAATAATCTACAAAATGACAATAATCGTGCTAATAATAATGATTTAATTTATGAATATCTGTGGAGAAGAAATGTAGAAAGGAATAAAAGAGATCCTTTTATGGAACTAATTACATTATGGATTTTTAAATGAAAAATTTACGAGTGTTTTGTTTTTATAACAAGCTAAAAATCCTGCTCAGAAGAAAGTTAGTAGTTAGTTAGTACCTCCACTGATATGTGTATGTGTACAAAAGGCAATGTTACTACTGTTACTAGGAGAACTCAGGATGCAAGAGCGAGCGAAGCGAGCTCGGGACTTGGGGCAACCCGACTCGGACAGGTTAGGTTCGAAGGGGATGGCGGGGTCTAGTGAGCGAGCGAAGCGAGCGAACTCAGACCCCGCCATCCCCTTCGTCGTTATTTTTTTAATCCCTTGAGCACAGCGAAGCGGGGCTTTTCCAACTATGCCTTATAAGCAAGTTTAATGTGTTTTGAGGTTAGGTTACAATAATTTGTTTTTCTCTAGAACGCGAACGGTGCGTTACCTTTTGCATGGAAGTAGTGCCAGAGGAAAGGGGGAACACACCCCTACCCTCTCCCCCCACCTACCCTCTCCTCCTGCCAAACGATATATATATATATAATTGACTGTGTTTATGACATTTATTTTACATTCTGTGATTACTATCATTCATTTAAAGATCTATTTTTTTTTTTTTGTAGGAAAACGTATACTTTTATAATGTTTGTAAATATCTGAACAGCAACTACCTATCACATAATTAATTTATTTATCATTGCTTAATTTTTAATTCTTTTTATTTTATTTTTGACATATTTATAGATCAGTGGTTGCCACTAGACGAGCATTACCACAATTAACAAATATTTAGAAATAAATAAATAAATAACTCGTATAAAGCTAGCTATTAGCTACAAAACCAAATTTGATCAGAAACAGAATCAATTACTTAAATTATGCAATAAATAAATAATAATAGTATAATTACAATTAAGTTAAACATTTTATAAATAGTAAGATAACAATTAAGTTAAACATTTTATAAATAGTAAGATAACAATTAAGATAAACATTTTATAAATAGTAAGATAACAATTAAGTTAAACATTTTATAAATAGTAAGATAACAATTAAGTTAAACATTTTATAAATAGTAAGATAACAATTAAGATAAACATTTTATAAATAGTAAGATAACAATTAAGTTAAACATTTTATAAATAGTAAGATAACAATTAAGATAAACATTTTATAAATAGTAAGATAACAATTAAGATAAACATTAGATTTAAATTTATTTTTCGTGCATGCAAATATATCAATAACAATGAAATTAGAATTATAGGATTCCAACATTCTATGAATAGGGCAGCGTAAACCAGAGTTCGTACGACAAGAATTTAGCGCGAACAGAGTACGTGCATGAATCTGACGCGCATGAACCGTTCTGGGGAAAGAATAACACAGCTTACTCGTTAGATCAATGGCATCAAAATTATTGTGAACAATATCATGAAGCACATTGGCCTCAAGGTTTTACCTATTGTGGTATAGTAATTTTATACAAGGTGCATCGTCTTCACATCTAATTATATAATTGATGTTAATTAATTAAGGCTCGTACAGACTGGTGCGATAGCGCAGGCGCGACGCGACACTAGTAGCACAATTTCTTTGTCGGTGTCTGTTGCGCCCGCGATATCGGGCGAGTGTGTACGAGCCTTTATACAAAATATTATAAAACATTTTAAAAGAGTAACGGTGGAGTTTCTAGCCCATTCTACTCCATACGAAACTACCTTTTGGACGGGGCGACTAGAAAAAAATCATTATTTTTGTAAACCTTGCTTTTTATGTGCCTATTTGAAATAAAAAACTTGACATTGACTTACACGGATTAACTTTTATTATCTTTTTCGATTCACGGCGAGAGATGTTTCCTCGTGTAAATGAGCCTTACGACAAGCCAGTTAATGGGTACACGTGTGTCTTTATGTACTTAATGGAACTTTCGCGAAACCTTCACCAAGCGATTCCACTTCCCTCAAAGTATTCGTGTAAGCTCGAACCTCCTAACGAATTCCTTTTGAAGCTAATATGAACTATGAATGCTTGTTTAATGATCCACGTGGATCGTTAGGTGTTGGTACTTAGTTCAGGAAAAGCAGTTACTATTTATTTATTCTTTTTAGGGTTCCGCACCTCAAAAGGAAAAAACGGAACCCTTATAGGATCACTTCGTTGTCCATCTGTCTGTCTGTCTGTCTGACAAGACCCTTTTTCTCAGGAACGCGTGGAGGTATCAAGTTGAAATTAATATCAAGTACGTTAGATCTATGGTCCCTTAGAACTCCAAAACATCAAGCTTCTAAGTCAACGCATAAATAAATACGGTGGTTTATGGGACATATTTTGGTACTCGCAAATAAATCAAAACCTATAGGGTACTTCCCGTTGACCTAGAATCATGTTTGGTAAGAAGCAAGGTCTCAGAGCACAAATAAAGGAAAAAGTCCGAAAATTGTTAATTTGTAATTTTATCACGTAATTTTTTTTTTTTTTGCAATTAAAAACTTACATTTGCAGTTGGAAAATTGACCGTGGCGTATATTAATATATGGGAGAACAAGATTAAGTTTGTTTTTGGTATAAATTCATACCAACTACGGAACCCTTCATTGTGCTTGGTCCGACACTCACGTGGTCGGTTTTTTTTAATGTCTTTAACGTATCTCGGGATCCTGGGGTCCCGGACCTTTGGGCCAAAGCCAACTCGCAAAGGCCCGATATACATTTTTAATGAACAAGACTTCTCTACTTTTTAATGAACAAGGGGTCTCTACTGCCCAACAGCTAAAAACCTGCAGCCTGTCACATGCTGCCTGCAGGGCAGCATGTGACAGGCTGCAGGTTTCTGTATCTCTCTTGGTCTGGTTCTTACCCTTTATGTGACGCGAGTCGGATCGTTTTGACTGGTCAATATCCAGAGATTACCTCAACACACACATACGTACACACACACATACATACGTACAAACAAATAATTTGACCTCTTTATAATATTATTTTTGACACGCTTTTGCCCGCGGCTTTGCTCGCGTGGATGTCGGAAAATTTCCAACAGGAACGTACTTCTGGGATTAAAAGTACCCTGTGTTGTACTATCTGTATGCCAAATATTCAAATCCATTCAGCCGTTTTTGCGCCAATCCGGAATACATCCAGACAAACGGACAAAAATTCTTCGTTACTATTTTATTATATGTTTAGATAAGATAAGATATATACGTCAATTGACAAGAATATTAACTTTGTAAACTGTAAACTTTGTAACTGTTTGTTTGAGTAATTTATGCGGCCTATCCAAATATCCTTTCTTTGGTACTGAGTGAGCTATACACGATTACTGACAAATGCACTGACTGGACAGGTCCACTTAATCTGTGTGGTTCTTATATCAATAGACCATTTCAGACACCAATCTACATGGTATTCACATGATCTGACCAAGATTATGACTGGACTTTAAAATAGACTGTGACCTCTGAGTTTCTTTCGGCCTTTCTTCTCAGAGTAGTCAGTCATCTAGTTTTTAAAATATGACTGACGTGTAAAAGTGTTTGTACAAACGTATTTGAAGAAATAAAATCCAGTGTACGACTTAACGCCGACAGACATTACGCCGACAGACTGAACGCCGACAAGACTTTACTTCGATGGGACTCTTCGCCGACAGGACACTTCGCCGACAGGACTCTTCGCCGTAAGGGCTCATCAGGGACGCAACATTTATCATTGATAAACTACGATAACATGGGCCGCCCCTCCAAAATCCAAAACGTTTGAAAGTATTTACGAAGCGCCACCAACGCACGTTGTGGGTACGGAGAAGGCCGTCGACCAAAAAATAATTCAAGGATTTATTTATTTTTATGGATGTGACTACAGACATTGAAACAGTAATTTGGAGGGGCGGGCCATGTGCTCGTAGTTTATCTCTACATGTAATCGATTATCTACCAAAAAATAACAGCAACAAAACTCCCAACAAAACAATACACAATGTTATTCCTGACGTCATAAATCATGGTGCGTGCTTTCAAACAATGATATAAAGGTGACGCCAAAGAAGTCGGTTAACAAAAGACGGAGAAGTGAAGTTCAAGGACGGTTGCGGGTAGGAATGTTAACGGCCATGTTGATCGCGACCGTCTGTAGGTATTACGACGAGGTTTTAGATGACATGGCTGAAGTAATGGTCACCTATGTGAATTGGAGGCCATTACAATGGTCTGCGATTCGTAGGTGTATTTACTTATTACCTTCGCATCATTACACACAGTACGTCAGTAAAGTATTTTCATAAAAATGTAATTTTGTTAAAATCCGACTCAATTTGATGTCTTGGATTTTTATTAATCCTTTTTAGTGGAAATTAACACTCTTGTATTCTCCGTTGGTTTTTTTTTGTAGCTGAGCAGCGTTCATTGTAATTAGTCGCTTCAATGATTCTTGTAAGATTATTATAGGAGTTCCGCAGCATTTCAATAAGTTTACTACTTCATTTTAATTCTAATTAGCCTTTATTGTTCCTAATGCTGAGAGACACGTTTCCTCTCGGTGCGGGTTGGGAGACATTTCCCATGTTTTAACCTACTTTTTATTTTTTACTATTTAATTTTTTGTTTTTTTTTGCCACATATGCCACTTTAACAATTTTGGAATGCTATCTTATTGCGTTATCGCGTTCTACCGTTTAGTTTTTGAATTTGAATTTTACTGTTTATTTTTTAAATTTAATCCTAATGTTTTAATTTAATTTTGATTCTAATAATAATTTTGATTTCAAATTTTAATTCTAATTTAGATTATGATTTTGTTTTTAATTAATGTTTTCTTCTTTGTTTCTAATTAATTTTTGTATCCTCACTACGAGTAAAAATTCTTGTTAATAAATGAATATTTAAGAAGCTATTTTTAATGTAAGTGCTGTGTAAGTGACTAATTCACCATAACTCAACGCATAACGTTATTTTTTATTATGTTAATGTTTCTAGTGAATAAATCGTTGGTGTACCTTTCAAATAAAATAAAATGTCTTCGAATTTTTGGTTCTAGGACATGCCGGTTTCCTTAAGATGTTTAATTTCCTTCACCGTTTTTTGAGAGCAGTGGTGATGCAAATTTTGAACAAAGTAAAGCGCCTGTCTGGGATTGAACCTACGACCTATAACTCGTAAGTCGCGGCTGTTACCACTGAGCCACCACTGCTCTTTTTACTACTTATTTATTGATAAATAATCTGTTTTTAATCGATATTTTTTGTAACTTTGTCTAAATCAAAGTAACAATTATTTTTAAGGTGTCTACACGAAAGTTTCAATTCGAACAACTTTTGTTTAAAATGAGCCCAGCCGCCTAAACTAAGTAACGGTTGGGCCGTCCCGGGCTGGCTTTGGTGTGTAGACACCCTTAGGTTATAAAATAACATCTGTATGAAAATACTACTCAATTTAATTGACTATAAATTCACTCCTTTTGCGCCACCTATAATTTTCCCGCTTTAACTCATTAATTAAACTCAATAGATACCCACACACACAC
Source organism: Tiliacea citrago (assembly GCA_963921375.1). NCBI lineage: Eukaryota > Metazoa > Arthropoda > Insecta > Lepidoptera > Noctuidae > Tiliacea > Tiliacea citrago. The sequence continues at coordinate 5,139,030 of OY992788.1, read as the reverse complement.
ACGTAAAATTATTACTTTTCGGAAATTATGAAAAGCTCCCACACGAGTCGCTATAGGTATAATTATTGAAAATATGATAATCTAGGTATGACATCAATCATTCGAAGAATCTACAGCTAACCAGCAATATGGTCTGAATACGTCTACATAATTATTGGAAAAGCACTTTATGAAACGTAATTACTACGTTCCAATTATAGGATAAAAACTTAATGAAACACGAAAGACGGTCGAAAAACTTATTAACAACAAAAATAGACATTTTTGTTGTTAACGTCCTTGGTCCTTGTCGTTGGAACGTCCTTTTAAGCTTTATACAATCATAACGCATAGAAAAACTAAAATATTTAATGTATTTACGTATTAAAATTAAGTATCAAAACGAAATTATGTACTAATGTTTAGAACAAATACAACATAATGTTTTTTTTAAAGTACTGGGTCAATGCACTAACGGCTTTGGCTACATTATAATAAAAAAACAACCTGTTAAAACTAAAATAATAAACAAAGTCTTTTCAATTAAACAATATCCCCAAACAATAAAAAACAGCCACTAAATTGCCGTTCAACATCAAAAAACGCAGCCTACCATCAAAGAATGCCGACAAAACATCAAAACAGTGCAATCCGCCGCGCATGCGTACAACAATTTCTACTGCTTTCATTCAAGACCTCAGTCTATCACAAGCATTAGGCGCAGCCACCTGCCCCTCTTTCACAAAAGTTCACGTAACTTTACAACTTTTTTCCAAAGTAGTGAAAATTTTGTCGCAAGTGGTGTTGAGGGCAAACTAAGTTTAGTGCTAATTAAACTATGTGTGTGTGTCAGTTTTAAGTGTAAAAATATTAGTGTTTAAGTGAAATTATGGATTTGAAAACGTTTTAAACTTTTTTCGAGTTTGTGCTTAACTTCGGATTGAGTTTTGAAAGTAAGTTTGTATTTTTTCCTAGGTATTAGGTTGTAAAAGGAATTAATTTAGGTGTATGAATTATTTTTTCTATATCTGCTCAATAACAAAATTGAAAAAAAATACAGGAAAGGTGTAAATGAGGACAATATTTTCGTAATACCATAATCGAAGCTAAAGCTGGTATAAAAAAAAATCAGGGGCATATTTTTTTTTCTAGGAAATCATAGAACTTTATAATATTCTGAACTTGCGTAACTTGTTTTTGCTACTAACACATTAAGCGAATAAAGGAATTTGCTTAGTACTCAGTATCAGTAGGTGTATAAAAATAAAAATAAACTCTACTTCAAAAAAAATACTTACAATTTTTTTAAACTTCATTCGAAGTTTCGTTTCACTAATTTGAAATAGTTTAAAAAGCATATTATTTATTTTGGTAGTCACTAACACGCAACATAAAAAAATAAAAAAATACTTACAAAGGCCTACAAAGGCTTTATTTTAAATTAATTCGTACCTAAAACCATAAAACGCCAAAAAAATATGAACATTAAATTGAAATAAAGCTAAAGAACAACACTATCTGTCCAGAGAAATAAACCGAAACATGATAAAAACACTCAGTCACTTTACTTCCCCAGGCACGCAGTGACTACCCATTTTATTAGAGGTACAAAAGAACTCACAGACAGACATTTATACAGGTGACACAATCAAAGAAAAAATGATTCATGTTTTATACTGTGGGTTAGTGGGTCGTTTTTTTTCAGTCATACTTAAATCATCGTTCTGTAATTTTTATGGTGTACATAATAAAAAATATTCTATTCTATTCTATTATTCTTTCATATCCATTGTCCTTAAGCTTATTCATTGTCAGGCTACTGCCTCTTCTTGTTCAGAAAAGGAGCGAATATCGATAACTTGAGTTCGTTTCGATTTCAAACTTTCAATCCCAGATAACCAAGACAAAGTGACATTCTATCAGAAAAGTCTAAAATTTATGGGATTCACGTATTGTACCGAAAAGCTTTAACATTTATTATGTCAATCCCGTTTAAAGACGTTGTAGAAATACAAAACGCTTTGAAAGCTTCAAAGTGATCGCTAGGTACTACCTAGTCCCCGGTTTCGTCACGAAAATTCTTCATAATAATTGAGTGTTTTGTTAGATTACATAAACAACACTGGTGCTTTTGAGTAACGCTGTAATGTAGACTAACTGGGAAAGTTTTACATATCCATCACAAAAATGACAAACTGGAGTAATACATTCTGTTTGCCATTATTTTTTGCGTTGGCTAAACAAAAATACAGGGTGTGAAAAGCCCCACCACATAAGCGTTAACTACGCATTCTGTACATCAAAATAAGTTACATTGAACAAAGATTAGGTGGGATGAATTTAATTTTTCACTTACGGCAGCGTCAAATTCACCCAAAAGGCAATGGAGAGGGCTATGCTTGGAGTTTCCCTACGTGATCGAATCAGAAATGAAGAGATCCGCAGGCGCACCAAGGTAACCGAGATCGACATAGCCTGAAGAATTGCCAAACTTAAATGGCAGTGGGCAGGGCACATTGCTTGCAGAACAGATGGCTGATGGGGCCGAAAGGTTCTGAGTGGGGATCGCGAACCGGAAGACGTAGCGTTGGAAGGCCTCATACAACGTGGACCGATGATCTTGTGAAGGCCGCAGGAATCCGCTTGATGCGGGAAGCATAGAACAAGTCGATGTGGCGGTGCTTGGGGAAGGCCTATGCCCAGCAGTGGACGTCTTTCGGCTGAAATGATGATGTTGATGATGAAGGCAGCGCGCAATGAAACGCACGCTAAACATTGTTCTTAAAATTAAGTTGAATTAAAAACTTGTTTTGTGAAACGAAGTTGAAACTTTGACCCTAGATATCTCCGTATTTAGAAAGTTCGCAAGAATGATCCTGTACAAAAAAACCGGCAAAGTGCGTGTCGGACCACGCACAATGAAGGTTTCCGTAGTTACGATGAATTTATCCCTAAAACAAACTTAACATTGTTGTTGAAAAACTTGTTCTTCCATACATCGATATACGCCACGGTCAATTTTCCAATTGAAAATTTAAGTTTGTAATCGCAAAAAATGATATTTTTATGTGATAAACTACAAATTTACAATTTTCGGACTTTTTCCTTTACTTGTGCTGTGAGACCTTGCTTCTGCCCAAATTTCATGATTCTAGGTCAACGGGAAGTACCCTATAGGTTTTGATTTATTTGCGAGATATTCGCAATTTTTTTTTATGTGATTAAACTACAAATTTACAATTTTGTGCTTAAGACCTTGCTTGTTGCCAAATTTCATGATTCTAGGTCAACGGAAAGTACCCTATAGGTTTTGATTTATTTGCGAGATATTCGCAAATTTTTTTTATGTGATTAAACTACAAATTTACAATTTTGTGCTTAAGACCTTGCTTGTTGCCAAATTTCATGATTCTAGGTCAACGGAAAGTACCCTATAGGTTTTGATTTATGTGCGAGATATTCGCAATTTGTTTTTATGTGATGAAACTACAAATTTACAATTTTAGGACTTTTTCATACGCTTGTGCTGTAAGACCTTGCTTCTTGCCAAATTTTATGATTCTAGGTCAACGGGAAGTACCCTATAGGTTTTGATTTATTTGCGAGTATCGAAATATGTCGCAATAATGTCGCTTATATCGCCATATTGTTTATTACGTTGACTTGGAAGCTCGATTTTTTTAGAGCTTCAAGGGACCATAGACTTACGTATTTGATATTACTTTCAACTTGATACCTCTACGCGTTCCTGAGAAAAATGGTCTTGACAGACTGACAGACAGACAGACAGACAGACGGACAACGAAGTGATTCTATAAGGGTTCTGTTTTTTCCTTTTGAGGTACGGAACCCTAAAAATAGTCCAAGTGCGTGTCGGACCCCGCAAAATGAAGGGTTCCGCAGTTAGGATAAATTTATCCCAAGAACAAACTTACCATTGTAGTAGAAAAACATGTTCTCCCATACTTTCCAACTGGAAATGTAAATTTTTATGCACAATATTGAGAGATTTAATACCATATTATTTTAAGACTTCTTATACGTTTTACTGTAATCTATATGTATACAACTAAATTCTGCATTAAAAAAATAATTGGCTTAGTTGTTGTGTAGAAAAATTCCTTTTATGACACACGGTTCAGTAGATTCGGAGCAAATCGGCTGTGACAGACAGACACACGAGTGATCCTATAAGGGTTCCGTTTTTACCTTTGGAGGTACGTAATCCTAAAAATGATCACAATGGCGGGGAGTGTAAGCGACTCTCGGCTACGCTAAGCATCTTTTAACACCCGTAAAAGTGGTGAAAAATGATGAGTTAGTTCGCAACGTTGTTACCAAGGACTGCCGTTAGAGGTGACTGCCTAGGGACTGCCGGATGTTCTCAAGTATCTGCTAAGTAGGTAACTGGAGAAGCTACGATAACTTAGGATGAAGAAAAATTAAGATAATTATGCCTCATAGGAAGGAATTACTAGGAGGATCTCGTGGCAAAGTAATAACAGCCGCACGGGTTGATCTATAAGGTTAAGCAACATATACCGGGGTTGGTCCGTGGATGGGTGACCATCTTTACATGCCGAGACTCTTCCGTGCCTCGGAAAGCACGTTAATCCATTGTTCCCGGCTGTCATTCGAGGATCTTTGGCAGTCGAGAAGCCCAAAAGTCTGACAACTAGTCTCTTACCAAGGGGTATCGTATTACCCAGATACTGGCTTGTGGAGGTCAGATAGGCAATCGCTCCAAAATAAATCCAAAATAATCCAAAATAAGTAAAATACTGGTATTCAGCTGCATCCGGTTAGACTGTAAGCCGACCCCAACATAGTTAGGAAAAAGCTAGGCAGATTGAGATGATTGAATATTTTGGTAACGCGGCTTTGGCTAGATTTTGTGTAGAGCTCAGGCATACATATTTTCGCTTTTCCATTTTCCGTTAGTCGTCAGATATAACGCTTTTCGGTAGTGTAAAGGGCACTTGTTTTGAGGGCTATCAACTGTGATATATGTAGTTGCCTTTCTAAAAATGCTGCTAGGGATTTTGTTGCGCCACTTCTTCCCAGCACTAGAGAGTGATGAAGGGCGGGCGTTTTGGGTGACTCTCTTATGTTATTTTGACGCACAAAAAGTGGCAATTCTCAGCCTTATTTGAATAAATGACTTTTGATTTTGTTTTTACTGATTCTCAGTCTGATTTGAATAAAATAATGAGTTTTTATTTTGTGTGTTCAAGTTTCATGCTATAACGAATCTGTAATGAAAAATGATTTATTTTTGTAAGTGTACATCTTCTATATGTATCAAGTTGAAATTAATTTCAAATACGTAGATCTACGGATCCCTGGAGTTCAAAAAAAATCAAACTTCTAAGTCAACGCATTAAAAAAATACGGCCATTTATGCGACATAATTATTTTGACACTCACAAATTAATCACAACCTATATGGTACTTCTAATTGACCTGGAATCATAAAATTTTGCAAAAAGCAAATTCTCAAAGCAGAAGTATAGGAAAAAGTCCGAAAATCGTTAAGTTTGTAGATTTATCACATCATCATCATTTCAACACAAAGACACCCACTGTTGGACATAGGCCTTCCCCCCAAGTATCGTCACTTCGCCCGGTTCAGTGCTTCCCGAATCCAGCGGATTTCTGCTGCCTTCACACAGTTATCGGTCCACCTTGTGGGAGGCCTTCCAACACTACGCCTTCCGGTACAGGGTCGTCACTGAAGACACTTTCGGCCCTATCGCCAGGTGTTCTGCATAATCTACTGTTATATTATTTTAGTGATGGTCGTTCGTCAGGAATAATATGTAAGAATGCATCACTGTATCAGTTTTGTAACATTAGGTAGTATAAGCAGGAACGCAAGCGTTCATTAATTCACTAAAAACGAAAAACTACGCAAGCAATGGGAAGTTGCTACTGAAGACTACGAAGTTGACCTCATGACTAACTGCTTCTCACACAGACAACTGTACGTCACTTGCTCACGCGTCACCTATCCTGTATATTTGGCCTGCTGAGACCATAATTAAAAACGTAGTATACAGGGAAGTCTTAAGAAGAGTAAATGGGGTAAATAAAGTGAATTGTGCTATACATGGTATTGTGACCAACCACTCAATGCCCGAAAAGACTCGACTGGCTGTTCACAATAGTGTGCTGGTACCCACGCTTATGTATGGAAGTGAATGTTGGGTGTGGCAAAAGAAGCATAAAAGTAGAATCAATGCTGTGGAAATGTGTTCCTTGGGAAGCATGTGTGGCGTGGCTATGAATGATAGGCTGCAAAATTATGTGATAACGCAACGGTCCGGGTTAAAAAAAGTTGTATTGACAACATTTTAAAAGAGTATGCTTAGATGGTTTGGTCATGTTGAGAGGATGAATGAAGGCGAATAACAAAAGGTATTTACAAGGCAGATGTGAGTGGAAATGCCGGTAGGGACGCCCTAGAGGGACATAATACAGTGCCCTAATTGGTGATGTTCTTCAGAAAGGTCAGGTGCGTAGTAGTATCTTCATAAATGTTAATTGAATGGTTAAAATCACGCACTTATGCAGATATTGAATTATTGTTAAAATAGGTGGAAATTAGGTATAGACACCGTCACACTCACACGCACATCCTCTCACATACACGCATCCACACCAACCACACACCCCACACCTCACACACCCCACACACACTTCACACACTCGACACACATCAGAAATCACACAATCAGCACACCCAACACATACACATTAATGTATACTTGATGCTCAATTTACTTGAGAGCGAGCGTGTTTGAATGTATGTTAATAAATTATTCTATAAATAAATGGAAAGCACGCAACACGCGCTCGAGTAATATATATTATTTTAGTAATAAAGAAAAATGTATATCTACTTGAAACTAAAAACTTATTTAATATTGTTTTCTTTGTAAATTGTACAAACAGCCAAAGCGATGGAAGTGCGGAGTCTCCTAACACAGGCGTCATCATGCTTAAAAGAAGGTTCCAATCACAACTAAAACAAACGATTGGTACAGATATAAACATTTTGTATTTTGTATTTGTAGTACTCGGAACAGGCGTGCGTACCTATATGATCAGATGTATAAAAGTAAATGAAGCAAAAGGACTATGTAAGTTGCGTAGCAGGTGGCGTTCTATAGTTTCTGCCTACCCCCATGGGAAGAAGGCGTGAGTTCATGTATGTATTTATGTTTTATAAAAATAACATAGCATCACGTCTGTATTCCTCGAAGGGTTAGGCAGAGGTGTACCTACCTATAGTACCCACCCACATTCAATTTTGAATTTTCAATTCAGGACCTCATGCCTAACAGTAGCGCTTGCGACCAATAAATAGACCAAAGATGCAGTTTTTTATAAAAATGTGGCTGTTATTTGTATATTGTGGTGTCTTACGACTTCCACGCGAACGAAGTCGCGGGCAGAAGCTAGTGTAGAATACAAATGCGAATTTACATTGTACAATATTGGTTGTACCGACTCTGTTATTTTTTTATTTAGTAAATATTCATCAATTGGCCTAGAACCAATATTGGAGAGAACCTTTGTGGAAATAAGTTGTATGTGATTCGGAAGAATGTGGAAAATTTCGTGAGGAAAGATGTGAGTATGAAAAACTTACCTATTATTATTATTATACCTATAAACAAGGACAGTATACCTAAACAATAGGCTCAAATTACCTTGGCCCGTGCCTCTGTTAATAAAGTGGCAATTTGTAATTTAATCCAAACAAAGGAAAAATTTAGGAAATATTTTTTATAGATCTTGAGATATTTCTTTGGTATTATAGAGGTATGAGGAACAGGGTGTAAAGTACAGATGATGTCGAGACGTTGTATAGATGCTATTCGCACGGTAAACTCTGCTTGCGCGATGCAGGATTTGTGTGAGGTCAGGGGGCCGATCGCGCTAATTTTGAACGTTGATACCAAAACTAAACCACAACCAAAACGTTACGTTAGACACATTTCGTATCGCGCTAATCATTTCAACGGAAACGATTTAGCTTTACTTTGGAAGTTACGTTGGAGGAACGATCGATCGAACAATACTCTCACAAAAAAAGCGCGATACCGTTTCTTACACCAGCTAAACCAAAACTAAACTAAAACCAAAAACGTTCCGTTTGAACGGTAATTACCTTGAGAAATAGCGCGATCGGCCCCCTGGTCTCGCATGTGGCGTTGTAGATAAGGATCACTTAAAAATATTGATAAAGTTTTCGTTTATTAGAGGTCGCCCTTTCCTCTTTCTACTACCTTTTCCACATCACACCTTCCTTGTAGTTGCTTCCTCTTTATTCCTAATCCTCACTTTCATCTTTTCTGTCACTTCCTCTTCTCTTTTGTAATAGGATGATTTTGAACGGGCTTAGATTTGGTTTGACCCACACAGTTAAAAAAAAAAATGGTTTTATAACAAAATTCAATATTATGGTTTCCTAATGTTTTTTTTTTTATATTGAGCGTTTGGTATAAACAGGACAAAAACCTTGCTTGCTTACCTTGTTTAAAAGAAGACGTAGTAACAAAAATTTAAACGAGTATGCTTAGATGGTTTGGTCATGTTGAGAGGATGAGTGAAAGGCGACTAACAAAAGATATTTATAAAGCAGAGGTGAGTGGAAACGCCCTAGGAGGACATATAGTGACCAAATTGGTGAAGAAAGGTCAGGTGCGTAGTACTCGCAACCGGCGTCCGTGTATGACCAGATGTATGAACGTAGGCGAAGCAAAAGGAGTATGTAAGGAGCGTAGCAGGTGGCGTTCTATAGTTTCTGCCTACCCCTATAGGAAGAAGGCGTGAGTTTATGTATGTATGTATTAATTACCTATTTTCAGTAGTGCTATTCTGTAAAACTATTGACCTTGAAATATTTAAATATTAATTTTATATTGTATCTGCAGTGAAACCAAACTTTTAAAACTGACAACTACCACTGCGGATTAAAAGTAGCTTTGTCACTTCATTATATAATTTTTTAAATCGAATTGCCAGGCACATCTGCATAAAATAATTTATTGGCACTTAAACCAATAAATTTATTTTAAGCAAAAGTTCGAACCTAGGGTTGACTCCTAATAAATTAAATACGTAGAACTTTTAGATATTTTATGCTGAATTTGTTGAATCTACGTTTTAATTTTTTGTAATGTGAAATGAGCCCAGCCTTATTTTTTCGTTTAATATTCGTTTATTACCCAACTGGGCGACAGCTACAAGAGGGATTATGTTTTTCACGCTTATCTATGTAGGTATGTGGTGTACGCTTATGTATGCAATAAAGAATTTGAATTTGGTAGGTACGATTTGTATGTGGGATTATTTTTTGATTATTTTAAGTATAACGGCTGAATGGATTTTAATACATTTATTTATTTATTAGATCTCCAACAATGGCTACACAATCACGTGTAAGTTTACATATAACAACGACTAATATGGTTCAAAAAATTTATTTCTCAATAAGAAATTAGAGGAGTTTCACTTACTTGGGAAGATTTTCAAGAACTTAAACTATAATATTATATTATATGAAGTTATACAAAGTAGGTATTGTTTTTCTATATAAAAAATAATAAATTCTAAAAAAATAATTTCATACGCAAAAAACCATAAAAAACAAACACAAAACTTAAAACTATTCAATCGACCCGCAAAAGAAAGAAGAAAAAGAAAAGAAAATGCGTTTATTGGCATTACAGCAAAAAATACACCTTACAACTATAAAAACAGAAAACAATAAAGACAAAAAAAAAAAACAGACAAACAAAGAAAACATATAAAAATTACCAACCAATAAAGACATACTTGCCGTTGTCAAATTATACAAGTGTGCATGCGCATCCAGTTATAGAAGACTTATATCATTTACATGTTAAAACACATATTACAGGATAAGCAAGGTTTTGTTTTTATATTAATCAAAATGGCATATGTTATATATATTATGAAGGTATCAGAACTATGGCGATGAAACGATTCCAAAACTAAAAAAAACATAGGCAGTCATGGTCTGCCGACAAAAGTGAAAACTTATCGCTCATCGTGCCTAAAGGTTTCACTTCAATAAAATAATGATTATCTAAAACACAATTTAAACAATGCACAATAAACACGAATTAAACTTTTCACGTGGTCAATTTAACTTCACTTACTGCTACTACAACATGTTGGCGCGGGCATGTCGGTGACGTGATCCTATAAGTTTTCCCCTACAAAAAATCGGTCACCACGCTCAAAGAAGTTTTCACTTTAAGAAAAATTTAAAGAGCAGCTGTGTGAACATAAAAGTCTAACAAATTAACTTCCTAGAAAATACATACAGGGTAAAATTTTATCAGCTAGCGAAACTCCGCAGATGTGTGAAGACTTTTGATATCTAAACTAAATACGACAAAATTAAAATTAAAAAGATTTAATGATTTCTTTTAGGTCAACGAGTCAGTTGACAAAATAAGTTTTTTTTTTAATTGTATCGTTTTCAGTTATTGTTAACCAACACATATGTGAAGTTTACACAAAAAAAAATGATTTTTAAACTGATATTTTAAATGACTAGACTACAGGCGCGCGGAGATCGATGACCCCCAAAAAAACTCATAAAATTTATTTCATTTTTGGTTTATCATGTTTTCTAATTGAATTTGACCCTCTATATTCCCGTGGTTTTTAATTAGAAGACGGACCATTATATGTCATTTATTAAACCACCGCTTTTCGGGAATCCTGTTATCGTGTTGTTTTTCTCACAAGTTCTGTTGCGAAGTTAATTTGTGTTAATTTGTTATCTTGTTTCACAGAGACCGTATGTAAGACAATTCTCTTTCCAATTGATCTTATCTATACATATAATAAAACAGTAACGAAAGAAAAACTGTACATTGAGAATTTTCGCGAAAAAATAAGTGGCTTTTGTTAGAAAAACGTAACTGATGACAAAAAGTGACTTTTTAGAATTTTTGTCTGTTTGTCTGTGTGTATGGTACGGCTTCACGCCAAAACTAGTGGATAGATTGAATTGAAATTCAGCAAAAATGTTCTTTGTAAACCAAGGAAGGCTTTAGGCTACATATTATCCTACGTAATTGCAGGCGCAAAATAATTGAATGCACAAAATGACATGTTATTTATTAGTTAATAAAAATTTAACTCTGGGAACATAATAATCATGCTATTTTTATAAAGGAGCGGGGCAGTAATATTATAAATTGCAAGGGAACAGCTATTTAACAGTAACCTCAACGGGGAATTTAGCGGTAAGGTCAGGCGACCGTTTACCGCACTAAATAGTGCGAGTTCAAATTCCATAATATTGTTTAAAAAAATCGTAAAATTCTTTTTTTTTAGTTTTTGCATTTTTTATTTGCATTAGGAACGATACTGTTATGAAATCTGAGAACTTTACATGTCTTATCTAATTGTATGGAGAGTTTCACACCAATATTACTAAACAGATTGATTGGTAGTAGGTACAACAAGCTACACTATCATGAAGTCAAGTCAAACTTTTGGTTCTAAGTTATATCTATTTTAGTTTATTAATAGTTTTAGTTTATATTATAATTTATCGAGCCATGAGAGGTGGGTTTTATATTTAACAATTCTAAGTTTTAACTTTTTATTTTATTAGAGTTACAGTAAGTGATATTTTTTTATGTTTTTCCATAGTATATTATTATTAGTTACAGATTTTGCAAGTAAGTCTCGTCCATATTTCCTATTTATTTTTTTTATAAGCTGATTGCAGTAATTCCTGTAGGATATGATTTTGTTATTTTAATAAATTAATTAGATATAAGTTGTTATTCACGTATATAAAAAAATAAAATATTATCTTATTAGTTGTCTGTTAAATTAACGACAATTTAGTTTTATTCATAATTTAATTTTGGTAAATAATATATAGTTTCCGTTTTCTAACTAGATGGCGTTGGCGTCGAGTTATATTGCGATATGGTTTCTTTTCCAAAAAGTGATGTTATAGGTGCCGATGTGCCGCTCTCATCTTGTAGAAACGGGGGTTACCTTCGTTGTCTGTGTTGGTTGATGTGTTTAATTTTCCTGCGAATAATAATTATTTTTCTTCTTACTAGCAATTCTTACGTACTTATTCGATTACTTTTCATTGATTTGAATACCGTTAGTATCGGATTAAGAAAGAATTTTAGCTATGCCTTTTAGAAAAAGATCAAATCTGTCTCGAAACTCATTCGAAACTCGGTTTCTAAAATGCACAGGTTAGTTCGATCTCTCGAAACCGACGCAGAGCGTGAACAACGGCTAGGTGCTAACCGTGAGCGTAATGCACTAAGTTTGTCCGCAGAAACTAGCACGCAGCGCCAATTACGACTAGAATTTAAACGAGTCCGCACTACTGCTTCTCGATCTCAGGAAAGTGTGGAACAACGAGAAATGCGTTTAGCTATCGACCAGGATCGTCATTCTTTGTCTCGCGCATCCGAAACGGTTACAGAGAGAGAGCAGAGATTAAGTCTTCAGCTTTTCCGCACTGAGACTGCTCGGTCGCTCGAGAACAGTCAGGAGCGCGATACACGCCAAGCAAGCGATCGCGAGCGCCACGCAGTATCTCGCGCTTCTGAGACTTACACGCAGAGAGACTCGCGTTTAAGCTCCCAGCGTATTCGCACTGCCACATCTCGATCACTTCAGAATCCTGAAGAGCATGAGACGCAACTTAGTGCAGACCGCTCACAGCATGCTCTAGCTCGGTCTTTGGAGACAGACGAGCAGCGCGAGCAATGCAACGCACTTTGTCGGCAAAGACCACATGCGTGTTGAGGTGTCTGTGCATTCCACGCAAGAACGTGAGCGGATTCAGGAAATTCGGGCAAGTCAGTCAGTCGAACAGCGTGTGGCCCAAATTGATCTAGACCGTATACGTCGCAATCTTCGCAATTCATCCTCATCTGATACTGAGTCTATGGTTTATGATCCTGAAGATCAACCGTGGTTCAATAAAGAAAGGAGCGCGTTTTCCTATAACACATTTATTAATTACATCGAACACGGAGACATTGGCACCATGCCTGAGGTGTGTGCACACCCACACTGTCACGCGCGTAAGTGGAAGGGAGAGACCAAGGGAATGTGTTGTGCGTCTGGAAAGGTACGACTAAACTCTATGCAAGAGCTACCGGAGATCTTACGAGTTCTTTTGTCTTAGCAAAAGTTGTTTAGTCTAAGGGGCATTTCCTCTTGACTTACAAAAATGAAAGATCTGGAACGTCTCGAATCGTCTCGCGCATCTCGCTGTGTTCCCGTCCCTGGGCTCTTAGAATTCGACATCAGACGTTTCAGATCTTTGATTTTGACGACCCCGTTGTCACTGGCATAAGTAACAGGATCCGCGTACGAAGTCGCGGGCAGATGCTAGTTAAAAATAAAAGGCCAGATATAAAATTATCCGCCAGATTAGTTAATCGGCGGGATAATTGCGTAACACACTTCCGATGACAATTTAAAATATTGGTATTCAGCTGCACCTGGTTAAACTGGAAGCCGACCCCAACATAGTTAGTAAATGGCTCGACAGATTGACTGACTTACAGTGGCAATGATTAAATTTTAACAAATTTTAAACATATGAAGCAATGGGTTAGCAATTTCCTTCAAATTGTTTCGGATGGGGCTGGTGAGACAGGCCATTAAAGACAAATGATAATATTCTCATCGGGAGCGGTAGTTGATAAATATCTATAGGTACTTTACGGCAATTTAGGTTTTAATTTTATCAGTGCCTTAAATATAAATTTTATCAATGCCAGTAACCGTTCTTAATAGTTGTACAGATCTTTATAAAGGAGCTCGTCTAGGGAAATACTGCCACTATAACTATGGTACCTACTAATGTCAAGTAGCTTTTGCTTTGTTCCCGTGTTCCCGCTTTGCTTTTTGTTTTGGAGGGTACCTAAATCCGGCGTCATTCATTCATCATTTCTGCCGAAAGATGTCTACTGCTGGACATCGGCCTCCCGCAAAAAGGGGACTGGGTTGCCATAATCGCCACGCTTGGCAGGTCGATGGCGATCGTAGTATGGTGTTAAAATGCATAGAGAACGCTGCTGCCCTGCATTCTCTAGTAAGTCCCTTAGTCGCCTTTTACGACACCCACGGGAAGAAATACGATGGTGCCATTCTTTACGTCCGGCACCACACGGCACACGAATCCGGCGTAGTTACAGGGAAATGACACGATTCAGTTCAGATTCAACACCCGTTTTCTAAATCAGGAATTCGTAGTTAAGAACTTGGCGATCTCTAGCATACCTTTAGGTAAAATTCAAACTTTTTTTGCATTTCACGAATTCGTAAAAACGTGAAAATTAAGTACCTAACAGTCAAGTGATTTGAGTTGGTTTATAAAAAGGCTATACTTAGCTAGTCATTGAGAAAAAACGAAAGCTTAAGTAAAGGACAAGGTTAACGAATATAAATGGTGGTCGGTGACCTTTTTGGGGCGTGTCTTGGTACTTAGTCTTGGGTTATCTTTAGGGTGGAAAAAGTACCACTAGAGGAATGAAAGTGCCTTTATTATGTAAGTGAGATTGTGGATAGATTTGTCTAGGTATTACTGTTATCTACCTAATTGTTTTAACCGACATATCAAAAGGTTACCGATTACTCCGTAATTATCTACTGGGCTGATTTAAGTGATTCTTTTTTTTGTCGTATAGTAGCTGTCACGATGGTCCCATATAAATATAATTAACTTTATACACGCACTTGGCCGGTTTTTTTTATTATTAAAAAGTTTTTTCGTTGGATTATAAAAAAATTGCCTCAAGTTGGATTTTTTTAAGTATAAGGATTCGATTCTCATCATTGGTGCTATCGATTCAGGCCAGACAATTACACGATGTGATATTGGCATTCTTGTTGATTTAGGACCCAAGCTAAGGCAAACGAGTTTAAAAAATCTTTAGTACGTTATAATAAAATCGTAGCGGAGTCAAAACTGTAAGTACATTCAATATTCTGTAAAAAAAGTAATTGCTACAAGGTCTGGGAATGATTTTTATGCCGAAAATATAGTTTTTAGATTTGGTCTGTTTATCTATTTGTCTGAATATATATGTTGCAGCGACACGCAAATATTACCGGATAGAACCGGTATTTGTTAAAACCAATCCTAAGTTGTTTAAAAAAAAAATCAGACATTAACAACCGAATTCGACGGAATAACAATAGCTTAAGCATAAAAAGGGCCTACACAGCAATAATGTATAAAAGTGTATTTTGCTTAAAGCTAGTCATCCACGGTCAATCAAAGAATTGAACGTGAACTTATTTAAGAAACGGCTAAAATCCGTATTGGTGAACAAAGCTTAGTACAGTATTTCGGAATTTATAACAGACAAACATCTAATGACAGAATGTTGACATGCTAAAATACATACATAATAATGTTTTTCCTTGACATACATTTTGACATTCGTAATATTCAATATTATTGATATTCGTATTATACAGGGTCAAATTAAATTAGCTAGCGGAACTCCGCAGACGTGATAGGGTATCGTTCTATCGATATCTAAACAAGATAAAACGAAAAATAAATTGATTTGTGATACTTTTTTTGGGGGTCAACGACCGCTTGTAGTTTAGTTACGTCAAGTTTGAGTTGAGAAAATCAGTTTTTTGTTTTTATTTTTATCGAAACGAAACGAAAGACGAACTGAACAAACTAATTTCATAATGTGCATTACTTCTGTTACACATTGTATATCTAATTCACTAAAACGAAAAACTTCGTTAACAATGAGAAATTGCTACTGAAAGCTGCGGCTGTCAACCACAGGACAAGCTGCTTCTCAAATGGACATCATTCATAATTTCAGCCAAAAGACGTCCACTGTTGGACATAGGCCTCCCCCAAAGGGGGGGGGGGGGGGGGGGGGGTTGCCATAATCGCCACGCTGGCAGGCAGGTTGGTAATCACAGTATGGTGTTAAAATGCATTGAGAATGCTGCTGCCCATTCTCTAGTAAGTCCCTTAGTCACCTTTTACGACACCCACGGGAAGAAATAGGATGGTGCTATTCTTTACGTGCGGCACCACACGGAACATGAATCCTGCGTAGTTACAGGCAAAAGATAGGATTCAGTTCAGATTCAACACCCGTTTTCTGAATTAGCATACCTTTAGGTAAAATTCAAACTTGTTTGCATTTCATCAATTCAGAAATTAATTCGTAAAAAAATGTGTTGTGAATTTGTTTTTAAACATATATTATTATGAACTGTGGGATGTTGAGGTATGATCCGAACTTTTTAACGTAAAATATCGTATTGATCATCGCCGTGTGAATGCCTCTATGATGTGGGCTTGCGCTCGTTGTTGGGACCCACCTTCTGTGCTTATATATTTTGTGGTATCAATATGGATCAGTGTAGCGGCGTGTCAACTGAAGCGTGAATTACGTGAATTTCGAGGAATCCTAATAGCGAATCTTTTCCTTCCTCTGCCTGTCGAATGTTAATGGTCAGGTAGCGCTATCCCTTAAGCTCTGGTCAAACAGAAGCGTGCGGGATGCGGGATGAAATTCACTCGTACCGATTGTATCAAATAACTTGTATGGAGGTGCACTAACTGGCGAGGATAGTCAATTTAATTCAGTAACAATTCACATTGCGTTCGAATATAATCCAGCATGAAACATAAGTAAATATTAGATGTACAAATATAAAAACACAGAAAAAGTTCAAACAAACCAAACGTGCAACTCTATTTAAATGAGAAAATATTAGTAATACATAATAAAACTTAAAGCTCTGTTAGCATCACTTAGATGCACTAACTCTTTGTGCGTTCTGGTGGCACTTGACTGTGAAAGCGGCGGAATACCACATCCTGAGGCCAAAAGCTTTCTTCCATTACCTGATGCAGGTAGCACGATGGTATGCGCACCTCAAATGCCTTAAACTTGACGTTGCGATGTGACTCCAGCAGCTGCACTCTCGGCGCCTACTTCAACCTTTGGCACACGTACTTCTCAATGTCTTCCGCGTCGGTTGTGTAGGGAAATGTACACCGGAGTAATTGGCTTCACAGCACGCAGTTTTTCGTTTGGCTCCGTAGGAGCCTTGCCGCAGTGGTTCTTACAGCTACTCTGTCGGCGCTTCCTCCTTTGCACCGTCATCATCAGCCCGGTTCGTTTCTTTTATAGCCACGGGGTTTGCGGGGGAGCAGTAAGGGCGCTCAAAGTGACCAACGGGTCAGATGGTCGCCTTGATTGGGCAGTGCTGCGGGGAGGAGCTGCGGGGACGGGAGAGGGGTCACATATCCAAAAACAACTATTTAGCTGGCAGGGGACACACACACACTTCACTCTATCAAAAATTTGCATTTAAAGCTTAATATTACGCAAACGGATTCCTGAATCGAAAAATTATTTTATATATCCCACGCCATGGAATAGACGAGAAAAAAATATCATCCCCACTTTACGTGGGAGGTACCCTAAAAAAGACTTTATTTACCACTTTGTAAGCGTGATTAATAAGTATACCTATGCTAAATTACAGCTTTCTAGTACTAAGAGTCACCAGAAGTAGAACCTCGGATAGACAGATAGACGGACATGGCGAAACTATAAAGGGTTCCTTGTTGACTGCGGAACCCTAAACACTGGCTATTGCTGTTAAACAGTCAACAGCATGTCCATAGTACCAATTTCACATTCACAATGCCTGTATGTCGTAACAAAAAGGGCGATTTTCGTAGTTCAAGTGTTAGTGCGTTTGTAACCGCAACCGTTACCTAAGAGAGTCAATGAGACGCGCGAGAAGTGCACTATGGTAATGCTAAGTGTAACCACTCGACTGCCACTATAAAGCGACGGCCAATTTTCATTAATTACATTTAGCAAGTGCCACTTGCCCGCCTCGCAGCAAAATGACGGTAATATGAAAAGTGGCTTTTGCGAGTCGTCCGTGTGCGGGTAGACTAAGGGCATATATAATTATGTAGATAATTAGACTATGTACATAAATTTAAATCATTTTATTTAGTGCATTGAACGTATTAACAAAAACGAAATAGGTATAATCAAACAAATTTTAATTGTAATAATTGATCTTATTATTAAAAATGCATGTAAATTAATTAACGTCAAAAAAAATTACAAAACAAAGCTAATTATTTATTTAAATTGAATTGTTGCATATTATTTCAAAGTTGAAAAATTGGTGTGATATGTGTTGCGGACGGCGAGCTATCCATCGCGCGCCGTCCGCAAGCCCACGTCTACGGTGGCCGGGAATCGGCCTGCGACTCCCGACGCCCGGGGCGTCTCCTGCGGTGACTAGGGCGCGAGGGCGTGAATTTTGCCTCTCCCTCACGCGTTTCGCCTCCTCCTTCGCGAGCATTACTGCTTCGCAGAAGGAGGTGACGGCCTCCCATGCACTCTCGCTCCGAACCAGGGCCGGATGCGAGAGATCGCCGCCGCCGATCGCCTCCGTGAGGACATGGCGGTGCTCTGCCCAAGCCGGGCAGACCTCCACTGTATGTTCCACCGTATCCTCCGGGCGATCCACATAGTGTTGACATCCGGAGGAACCCCCCGAAACAACCGTGTCCGATGAGGACTTGCAGCGTCAGGCGGAAGCTGAGGACGCCGTGGCGCCTCTCTAGCCACTCCTCAAAGAGGGAACTTATCGCCACAATTGTGGCGTGCCCCAGTCAAATATACCTGACGCTGATAGTCTGCTCCCAAGTTTATGTTGTCCCATCATATTTCAGAGATACATACATACATAGATTAATTACCTGCTTATTTTTTAACTGACTGCGAATGTTTCCGCTTAGATCATGAAATTAATACTGTACCGAGTGACCTACATTTTAGCTGATTTAGTACGACAGGAACGAAAATGAGGCAAAAGCTCTGAATAATATTTTAATCCAGTATCTTTATTAATGCAAAAGCACCAAAAACATTACTTTGACCGTTTCAATACATATTACGGTCAGCAATGAAAGTTAGCGCGTTTTATGATTTGATCCAAAATTGTTTGATGAAATTATAAAATTATCTAAATTCACACGAAGTGATTCGATACACAGCTTTTCAGGCTCTTGTCAGCGTTAAAAAATTATGTTATTACAATATTACATTTTTTAATTTTGTTCTGATACTGTTGAGTCCAGACGATGACGATACTGTACTGTGCTGGTGATGTTACTGTCTACAGACAGTAACATCACCAGCACAGTACCTTTGTGGTGTGGATATGGGTCACGTATATGTTTGAAAGGATCGTTGAGATCTATTGTGAAGCATTGTTTGAGTCTCGCACTTTATACATCACCCAACCGACCATTTAGTACACGACAAACATTTAAATCGTTAGATTTGCCCTCACCGTATTTGGGTCGTGCGAAATTGGGAAGAGTTTACATTACACATGAAACGATAGACACGATTTTTACTATGAGTGAGCGAGATAATACTATTCAAATGACCATATCAATGAAACAAAAACGACCATCTTTTGACGCGGTCGGGTGAATCTGACGATTTATATCTTTGTTATAGGAAACATAATATTTTAAGCTTTATTTGGGTTTATTTGCACGAGCATGTTGTAGACTGAAATATTTATTCTATCCCTAGCGAGGACAAAATAAATAAAGTTAATATGTGTAATTTTATTATTAACGTGTTGCTCGCTAGCTATTCTCGTACTTGGTTTTAGGTAAATGTTTGTTTAGTTTCAAATAATTATGCTTACTTAGGAGTCTTCAGTTTCTAGTTAATGGCAATATAATTGGTGATTTTATTTAATTTTTTATTTTTGTGCCACAATATAGCTTGTAGCAACAAAGAACAGATTACTTTTGCGGGAATTGAACCGAATTGAATCGTGTTAATATAAAAGCCCAATGTCTGCTATAGCGAGTCACGCATAACTAAGTACCTAACGTATTTACGTAATAGGTAGTTACGATTTATTCGAAAACATTTTTCTCGTGAAATTAAATGTACAACTTTGAGAAAAAACTTTTTTCATAAAACTATGGTTACACCTTATAAAATCTATCAATACTTTGGAGGAAATCGCTGCTTTTAAATCTTGCTTACGCGTAAAGTAGGTATTTATTCTCGTGACTGTTGATGATAAATAATAAATGATTTTTATATCTGTAAGTAGGTTCGTACAAACACTTTTCCACGTCAAGCATACAGTGTGACTTCATAACGTGCATATAATTATCGAAATGCGGGAAACTAAGCTTAATTTTGTCGCAGGAGAAAATATTAAAAAAAAAAACAAAAAAAAATTATATCATCTTTAAAATTATTGTTCGCTGCTGTGACCCCTGTGTAAACAAATCAATATAACTTTATATAAAAAATTCTCAGTAAAATTCGATACGGTCTTAACTATTTTTAATCCAACCCACTATCTTAGCAGTTTCGTAAGTATGGTGTAAATCTGACGCAGATTTAGAGGTGTATGGTTTGGTGGTCGTGAGGTGGTGGGGGAGTGTTTGGGGGGTTGTACCTTTGTCAATAGCTTTCATGAATCATCCATCATGCAAGTCATTCCAATTTTCGGGAGGTATATCATAATCAAGGCTTGGCATGAAGGCTTCACATTAATCATTGTTTGGTTATAAAGGGTCCTTAATCCACACGGGACCACAGTAGCTATCTGGGAAAATCAATGGGCTGAAGCGTCCCTTCTATGTTTATATTTTTTGTTATTGGTAAAATTAATGTTAGGATGTCATTTGGTCATAGTATATACTATGTTTGCTTTAGGTAAGTAGTTGTTAGGAAACGTATGTTTTTCTTTCCGTTAGGTAGTTTTTCTGTTGTAAATGTTAAATTGATCCTATTAAAAACAGTAACTACAGGCAGTCAGTGCTATTTATGTGTGATAATCTAGTCCTAACGGGGAAAGAACAATATTTATTACGTATAACTAAATATTGTGCTTATGTTTCCTCAGTATTAGGCCTATCGTCCACGACTAAACTCAAAGTCAACAAACTCAAATCACCTTTAAGTAGGTAGAATGTCACTCGGCACTAGGTCGTCAGAAGCCCGAAAGTCAACCAGTCTTACCGAGTAACTGGGTTTTGGAGGTTAGATAGGCTGTCGCTCCATGTAAAACACTGGTGTTCAGCTGCGTCCGGTTAGACTGGAAGCCGACCCTAACATAGTTGGGAAAAGGCTAGGCAGATTGAATGTCACAGCACTAGTATTTCAATGGCGCGTTAGTACTTCGCGTCGTGTTACTCATTGGTGATTTAGTTTGTAACACGTTTTGATTAGCATCGTGGACGATAGGCCTTACTCTGTTGATTGCAATACATCAAAATCAAATTCATTTATTCAAACTAGACTGAGAATCACAATAGGGTCAAAATCACATAAGACAGTCCCCAAAATACCCGCCCTTCACCACTTCCTACTACTTTAGCTGGGAAGAAGAAGAGGCGCAACAAACTCCCCAGCAGGACAGCTGTCTGTTTAGTAAGAAAAACTTGATTCTAATAAACTATACAATAGCATGCAAAATAATTTACATTAAGCAACACAAAACATTCAATTAAATGACTTGCCATGAGTCAGCTAGCGCACACCACTATACCAACAAAAACCGGCCAAGTGCGAGTCAGACTCGCGCACGATGGGTTCCGTACCGATATATTAAAAATAGCAAAAAATCACGTTTATTGTATGGAAGCCCCCCTTAAATATTTGTTTTATTTTAATTTAATTATTTATTCTTAAAGTGAACATATAACTAAATACTCTGAATGTTTCAAGCGTATACCTGTTGCCGTTATCAATATCGAGCAAAAACGAGCAAAAAAATCACGTTTGATGTATGGGAGCCCCCTTAATATTTATTTTATTCTGTTTTTTAGTATTTTTTGTTATAGCGGCAACAGAAATACATCATCTGTGAAAATTTCAACTGTCTAACTATCACGGTTCATAAGAAACAGCCTGGTGACAGACGGACAGACAGACAGACAGCCAGACAGACAGACAGACGGCAGAGCCTCAGTAATAGGGTTCCCGTTTTAGCCTTTGGGTACGGAACCCTAAAAACTAAAAACGTAAACAGAACCTAATACCCAAATAAAAGCCTCAAAGCACAAAGTGCGTGGGGCGCTTACATATAGTTGTAACTTGAAATCACAAATGATAAACTAGCACCATCGAAGTAAAATAAATAAAGAGTTAATTACTACCCGCTACCGCAACAGTGACATCTGAATGATGAGATAATACGTGAGGCTTGGTTCAAACTAGAAGCGACCATTAGTTATGTTGCAGGCGATGCATTATTGACTTCCATGCGGATTTATATAGGCACATCAAGCGGCAACCACCATGGGGTCTACTCCGAAGCGTTTAACCGCAGTATCGGCCGAATGTTTAGCCGTTGCTTAACTAGGGCTAACTATGGCTGACTACGGCGAAAGAAAAAAAAAAACGACAGTCAAAGAGATAAGCCAAAGTCAAAAATGTGACTTTAAGTCGGGTATGGATTTAAAGTCAAAAATAGAAACTATGGAAGTTATAAAAAGGCCGAACATTCGGCTGATACTTCGGTTTAACGCTTCGGAGTAGACCCCCATATTCGGTTGCTTTCCTGATTTATTAAACCGCATTGGTAAGATCTGCTATGATCTTATGCCTTCAAAATAGCTGTTGAATAATCGGATAAACGATATTTTCTCTTGGGAAATTGTGGGACACATGACGTTTTCGTTCAATAGATTCAATTAGGAGCACTGTAATTAACTCAGTACATTGGAAGAAGAAAATGAGCAAGAAGATGTGCTAGACTAAACTTACGGCTTTTTTCCATGGGTATAGGCAGAAAATACAGAAGTGCTACGCTTATCTATTTACTGTACTGTTTCTAGTGTATTTTGTTTATTGTTTTTTCTGTTACTTCATTTTCGTGGATTTAAATAGTAGTAGGTTTCCCAAATATTCTTCAGTATCCTGTTAACTTTGTGGTTTGGTTTTCGCAAAAATCATTGTCTAGTGAAAAGGGTTGAGTATTAAGTCAATAGGGTAATAGGCCTTATACGATGTATATGTCGCAGATGAATTGTCAAATCCGCTGTTTTACAAAACCGCTAGTGGTTTTACAAAACAGCTCCGTTATCTAAAATAGCTGAACAACGTTTAGCGGTCGCTGATCGCGTTGCGGTGGGGAATTACTGAACTTTAACACGCAAAATTGCATAAACGTTGTGCATTTATCAATGCAGCGTGTCAACGCTTAGATATTATGTAAAACAGCGTCAAATGAAACGTCAGATTGTAGATTTAATTTGTAAATTTTGTCGCTCGTGGCTCTGTGTACCATAACAACAATAATGGCGTTCGAAACAGAAACAAATATAAGCACAAGTAATATGAGTTAAAATGACCAACTTGGAAATAGCCGGCCATCGTGCTGCCGCGGCACCGCTCGCTTCGCTCAGTCTGCTCGCGCACGATTGGTCACAGTTCTAACCTAACCTAAACCAATTGTTCGGGGTGGCGGTGCCCTAGATTAGTAACTGCGACCAATTAGACATTAGAAGCCACATCAAAAGCTTATGCAGATAAGTTTTTCTGCATTACGTCTAAACGTGTGTAGCGGTTTTGTTAAACGCAGTGCAATGGCAATCCAGGAATAAAGGAGATAGAGAAGATATTTATCTCGATTTTATATTAAATGACCTACCAGATCTGGTATTAGCAATTTGAGAAGAAGGTGTGGCGGTTATTTTCAAAATGATGGCTGTCCTACTCATACCAGCGATCAGTACTTGAGCACCACCTAGATAATTGTTTTACTAACACGTGGAAGTGGCAAAGACAGCCCTAGTCCTTGACCCGCACGATCCCAAGACCTGACACCCCTGGATTTCTACATCAAATTAGTTTACGCAACGGATGTTGCAACAATTAGCGGTGCGTTCCATACGATGAAATCAGAAATGCGACTCCATAAAACAACCTTCGAAATATGAAATAGGTGTCGTGGCTTTATACGAAGTAGAGGAGGACAATTTGAACAAATTTTGTAAGTGAAATTTTTAATAAAAACATGTTATCTTATACTCATCTGTCTTTTCTTTATCCCGATCTTAACAACTAGTATCTCTTACTTTGACCACATAATTAATCATTTCGATGACATGACATGTAGCATACCGTTTTAAAGGGTATAAAATAGATAACTTTTTCAAATAAAGCTTTATTTAAATAGCATTTAGTTTATTTTATGAATTTGGAAGCTGCCTCTTTTTCATTAATACATTTTTAAGACTTTGGAAGCGCACAAGTATTTTTTTACAGACCAACAGCATCAAATATTTATTATAAATAAGAATACATTTATACAGAATAATACAATACAAGTTACTTCGTGCTATTATAATCATAAACAAAAAAGTAATGACAATTTAAATGTACTGTACTATACTGTCTGTGTGTATGTACTTTTATTGTGTACATAATAAAAAGTATTCCATATTCTATTCTGAATGCGAGATTACGAGTAATTTGAAGAAAAAACAAAAAAATCCTATCTTAATTACCGTTACACTAAGGACATGGGTCTTGGAGAAACCTCGCAAACGAACCGAATGTCTCAAAAAATTGTGTCGATCCATGCGCCAAACGTCCTGTTCATATTGATAATCTTCCAAACCTCAGTGGGTTTAGGCTATGCGTTGTCATTACCTGTCTGTCAGTATAGCTATCCTAGGCATAGATAAATATTGCCTTTTCCTCTAATACTCAAAGGTTAGAGATGAAACAAAAACTACTTGTTGAGAAAAGAACTCTAATGAGTCCCCGAAGTTAATACTTAGTGACTTTGTTTGTGATCACGACAAGATAAAGGGAAAATAAATGTTTTGTAAGTCTTCTTGTGTCCTCCGTGACAAGTACCTACCCATTGCGTACTTACTGTTAAGGATTTTAATTAACCTTTTTGTTCAAAAGTTCTGCCTATACTTACCACTGCAAGTTATGTCCACAGGGGGTTATCCGGAATTGCCTGTTTTAGAATCTATTATAAATAGTTAAATTAGTGTGTTTAAGCCCAGAAGAAAATATTTGTCATAGATACATTCTTGTTTTTGTGAAATTAACGGTTCAAGATACGATTAATTGTAATATTATGCTCGATGAAAAAAAACCGAAACAGGGTCGATTTCAAAACCATTTTTCATTTCATTTCCTAATTACAGCAAAAAATTATATAAAAACCAAGTGCGAGTCGGACTCGCGCACGAAGGATTCCGTACCACTATCTATAAAAATGGCAAAAAAATCACGTTTGTTGTATGGGAGCCCCCCTTAAATATTTAATTTATTTTTATGTTCAAGCGTCTACCTGTTGCCGTTATCAATATTGAGCAAAAACGAGCAAAAAAATCACGTTTCTTAAATATTTATTTCATTCTGTTTTTTAATATTTGTTGTTATAGCAGCAACAGAAATACATCATCTGTGAAAATTTCAAGTGTCACGATTCATGAGATACAGCCTGGTGACAGGCGGACAGACAGACAGACGGCGGAGCCTTAGTAAGGGTTCTAGTTTCACCCTTTGGGTGCGGAACCCTAAAAATTGCATGTACCAAGAGGTAATCGTATTTTATAGTGAACTATCTTCTGCCAGCGACTTCATTCGCGTGGAAGTCGTAAGATACACTATATACTTAAATAACCTCCACTTGTTTATATAATAGAACTAATTTTATAAATCAGTTATGAAATTATGACAGTTCCGAAAAACTATCTCTTAATTTTATTATAGTTTTAATACATAATATTGTTTGCAACCCCTCTATTCGAAAAGAACCGAAGGGTTCCTTGATAAGTACAAGCAAAATGGGTAATTCCGGCGCACTTAATAACAGTGACGAAATGACTTTTATGGAACACTTAATTAAAAAGTTCGATCACAATTCGCTTCGATACAGTCCTGGCCGGTAATAAAAAAAGCGCGCCTGCAAAGTCAAAGTCAAGTCAAAGTCAAATTATTTATTTCAAATAGGCACATAGATGGCACTTTTGAACGTCAAAATTTACAAATAAAATAGAATTGATTCTAGTCGCCCCTTCCAAAAGGTAGCTTCGTATCGAGAAGAATGGGCAAGAAACTCCACCGTTACTCTTTTAAAATGTTTTACAATATTTGGTATTGGTACATCAATTACTCGTATATAATTATATGAGAAGACGATGCACCTAGAATAAAATGACTATACCACAATAGGTAAAAAGAATTAATAATGAAGCAATGACAGATAAATTAATTATGTGATAGATACATGGTGCTCACATATTTACAAACATGGTTAAAAAAAAAAAAAAAAACGTTTTCCTAAAATAATCAGTGTGTGAGTTAAGGTAATCACAAAGTGTAAAATAAATGTCATAAAAATAATAAAATATACAATTAAAATAGCAATCAGTTAGATTTTGTCTAGACTCTAGATTGTCCTATGGAGCTGGATCAGCTTGTTTCCAAGCGTTCTTATCCTGGATATAATCCTCTAATTTGTAATAAACTTGTTTACAAAGTGTACTTTTTATATGAGTTTTAAATTTTCTTTCATTTAATTGCAATATAGCACAAGGTATTTTGATGTAACATTTAACACAGTACCCCATAAAAAATGTATGTACTTAAGATAATCTGAAACATGGCTGATCTATTTTATCTTTATTTCTAGTATTGAAATTATTTCTATCACTTATTTTTTTGAAAAGATGTAGGTTTTTTCTTACATACATAATATTTTCATAAATGAATTGGCAAGGTACCGTCATAATATTAATCCTTTTAAAGAGTTCCCTAAGAAATTCTCGGCGACGTAGATTATAAATGGCTCTGACAGCTCTCTTTTGCAAAATAAAGATGGATTCAATGTCAGCAACCCGACCCCACAATAAAATACCGTACGACATAATGCTGTGGAAGTAGCTAAAATAGACCAAACGCGCGGTTTCTACATCTGTTAACTGTCTTATCTTCCTAACAGCATAAGCGGCCGAGTTTAACCGCCCCGCAAGAGATGTTATATGTGGTCCCCATTGTAGTTTCTCGTCTAGAGTGATTCCTAGGAAAACCGTTTGATTAATACATTCCAGTTTTTCTGCATTCAATATGATATTACATTCGCTACTTCTAACATTAGATAGTTTAAATCTAATGCATTTGGTTTTTTTTTCATTTAGAACCAAATTATTTACCGTAAACCAATCTTGGACCTGAAGAATAGAATTATTCACGTGGTCAAGGTTTTGAGACCGTCGGTCTATTTTAAAGATCAATGACGTGTCATCTGCAAATAAAACCATCTTCGGTTGATTTTGAAGTAATTGGGGTAAATCGTTAATGTAAACTAAAAGGAGGAATGGACCCAATATCGAACCTTGAGGAACGCCCATTGTCATTAAAACCCCAATGAGTTCACGCCGTTTAATTGAACTTTAACCTTTCTATCTTTCTGGTATGATCTAAGTAAATCAAGAGTTGTATTCCTAAACCCATAGTGATCTAGTTTCAGCAGAAGTGTCTCATGGTTAACGCAATCGAAAGCCTTAGAGAGGTCACAAAAGATTCCAATGGCATCTTGTGCTTCCTCCCAGGCGTTAAAAATGTTCTTTATTAGGGTGACACTGGCGTCAGTGGTACAACGACCTTTAGTGAAACCGTACTGTTGTTCATGAAAGAAGGATTTTTTATTGAAGTGACGTAACATTTGAATGAGCATCAACTTTTCAAACACCTTACTGAGAACTGGCAGAATTGACACGGGCCTATAATTGTTGGGTTCTTTACTATCTCCGGATTTGAACAAAGGAACTATTTTACTGTGCTTCATGAGATCCGGAAAGACTCCTTGTTCCACACTGGTGTTAAGTATGAAAGCTAAATAGGGCGCAATGGTTTCGATGATAGATCTACAAACTTTTACAGACATGCCCCAGAGATCTTCTGTTGATTTAATTTTAAGATCTTTAAAAGTTTTTATAACAGCCTGGGGGTTTATATGCTGAAACCTAAACTCCAAAAAAAAATACCTTTACATTCTTTCTAAGTAAGGCAGCAGAAAGCGCGGGTGAGGAACTTAAAGTTTTAGTAGTTTTTAGGGGAATATTAGCAAAAAAGTTTTCAAATTCCTGAGCTATTTCTACCTCTGAAGTGATGGGCCTATGTGCAGTCTCTAAATAAAATTCAGTATTACGCTGTTTTTTCCTACCTGTCATTATTTATTATTTGCCAGGTAGTTTTAATTTTATCATCAGCTGATTTTATTTTATTGCTAATATAAAGAGCTTTAGCTATTTTGCACACACTACCTGCCGACGCGGCATTGGATAACCAAATTAAAAAAAGTACGCGGGAACTTCTTATTTATTTTTTTATTAAGTACTTATTAGCCAAATATTACAGACAATTTTAATTAAATTCTCACACAATCTGAATAAAACATGAGTTCTAGCAGTGAAAGTGAAATATTAACACCAGAAATTGTAAAATTAAAAGCTGAAACTGTCGTAAACAACTTACTACCAAACAAATAGAGAGAAATATAAATATTCGTCACTACTAAAAGCATCTCTTATTTATTTTTCTCATAGATGAAAAGCAGGGTGTGCCACATGGTACCAAAATTATTTAATCTCGGGTGACGTACTTTGAATCCCTCGCTCCGCTTAGGATACTACTCTAGAATCCTTCGCTTTGCTCTTGATTCAAACAATTGCTCTCGTCCTCAATACATTATTTTGGTCCCTTATGACACAATCTATTATTTCGAACATGCAATTATTTTTATGCAGTATGATGACGTTTAAATGTCTTAATAGTGTTTCAATCAACCAATCATTCAACTCAGCCTATAGCAGTCCACTGCTGGACATAGACGTCTCCCAGGCTGCGCCACAACACCCTGTCCTCCGCCTTCCGCATCCAGTCTGTCCCAGCCACCACATAGTGTTTATTAAATCATTATTGGAGTTGAAATTCATTTCTTTTTCGTCGTTTTTATTAAAAAAGTTATATTCAAACATTTTTCTAATATTTTTTTAATCAAATTTATCCGTATCACTATATTTCTATAATAATGCTTCATTGAACCGTCTTCGCTAAGTACTATCATTCCTTATTTACATATAATATAAAATGTGTCAGGTTGTCGGTTGTATACTTATAAACCACTTTCACTCTGGGAACAACAATGAAAATGTAAAAAAAAAAATAGGTGTTTCAAACAAAAGTGCTAAGTATATTGCGACAAATACAATAAAAGAACGTGACATGATACCACGGCAGCGCATTCACGAAGTGTGTCACGTTTCCCACGTGATAATATTTGCGGTCACATAAAAACATGGTATCAGCGCTCGATTGTTATTTCCGTTCTACGAGGGAAAAGATAATGGGCTTAAACATCAAATGGACAAACTGAACTAAAATGAGAGAATTAGTTTCTCTTACTGACAGTCAGCTCGATAAAAGGATGGTAACAGATAAGACCTTTTTTTTTGTGTCCTCTCCTCATGGGTGTCCTCCTCCCTGGGGTGAGTGGAGGGGTCTGTCAGACTCTTACTGACTAAAAACAACTTGCACTGATTGGCCAGATCCACTCAAATTTGTATGGTTCTTACATCAAACGACCATTTCAGACACGGATCTACATGGTCCTCACATGATCTGACCAAGATTATGTCTGAACTTTAAAAGAGACTATGACCCCTTTTTTTTTTTTTGGGTGGGGAATTATCAAATAACTTGTGTGAGGGCGTGTTAGACTTTTACTGACTAAAACCCACCCGTGTTCCTTCATTTGCCTGTGTGCCAGGGCCACGATATCCCTTTCGGACAAACTCGCAACCCTGGCAGGCATTGGCCCTAATGGACCCCGTCAATTCGTGCTGACGTCTCTTTGAGGCGCGCGTGGGACACAACGCGCCGTCGACCCGGGCCTGGTCTTTATCGGACGGCCAGATACGGTACGGCCATCGCCTACCGTCCGCAGGCCCGCGCCTACAGTGGCCGGAAATCGGCTTGTGACTCCCGACGCCCAGGGCGTCTCCTGCGGCGACTAGGGGCGTGAGGGCACGAACCCTGCCTCTCCCTCACGCATTCCGCCTCCTCCTTTGCGAGCATTACTGCTTCGCAGAAGGAGGTGACGGCCTCCCATGCACTCTCGCTCCGAACCATGGCCTGAACCAGGGCCGGACGTGAGAGATCACCGCCGCCGATCGTTTCCGTGAGGACACGGCGGTGCTCTGCCCAAGCCGGGCAGACCTCCACCGTATGATCCACCGTGTCCTCCGGGTGATCCACACAGTGGTGGCACCTGGGCGTTTCCTCCCGCTTTATCCTGAACAGGACCCTCCCAAAACATCCATGTCCGGTGAGGACCTGCGTCAGGCGGAAGGTGAGGACGCAGTGGCGCCTCTCTAGCCACTCCTCAAAGAGGGGACTTATCGTGCCCAGCGCTGGGTTGCGACAATCGCACTCTCCATGTCGCCATAAGATCTCGCCGGAGCTCTGTCCACTGTGCCGTGATTTCTCGCGGCAGCGGAGTTTCACCCCGGCGTTTCGCCTCCTCGCGACACTCCCAGATGTGCGCGAGGACTTTTGCTTCCAGATCCCATGGCGGTAGTCCGGCAAGGAGGCTCGCCGCCTCATGAGAGACCGTGCGTTAACCCCGTACCAGCCTGATGGCCAAGACCTGAGTTTGTTTCGCCATTTCCTCTCAGGTTGGTTCAAAGTGATTCCGATATCCTATTTACAGAATAAACGATTTCATTTCAACACGAAACAGAAACGCGACTATCTTTTATTTTATTTCTTAAGATTACTTACTGCTAGGATACATATAGTTGACAGTTAGTGAACGAAGGCCAATTAAAAGTTTTCACTGATAATATTAGGGTAACATAAGAAACAGCAGACAGGCAAGCGAAAGTAAGAATAAGTAAGCCCTTGGAGAGAATTAAAACAGACTGAACATGTTTTAGTGATCAGTGGAACACTGGTGGACATTATTTGACGCGGTAAGGTGAATCTGACGATTAAAATATTTACCACTGCCATCATTTTTATGATGGCTGTCACTGCAGCCGTTATTTGCGGCCTCCGCTCTTTTAAGAAGCCGTAGCTTTAGAAATGTCAAATTTCTTTGTTGTACTGTACTTACTAATTCCATTGTTTATGCCTTGATCTTCGCCGTGTTTTTAGTGGATGCGTTCTGAACTTTTTCTGAAATGTCAACTATGTTTGAATGTAACCTTTAGTTCCTAAACGTGACACTGGCTAAATCCACAAACCGTGCGAAGCTCAAGTGCGAAGCCTGAGTGCGAAGCCTAAGTGCGAAGCCAAAAAAAAAAAAACAAAAACCTTTTGATCAACTAAAATTGACAGCACTTATATAATTATGTCAGTCCCTTTCTTGTTTAATAAGAGAGAAAACGATGGCAATAGCTTCGGCAAAATCGGCACCAATGTCATACAAGGTCGCTAGCTAACCACTTATTGCAATACAACTCATAAAAAACATTTTCATGAGTATATTATGTCACTAATAAATAAATAAAATAAAAATAAATTGACTGAGACAGTCGATAAAATAAACAATTATATGAACTCATATAACCTGTCAGTAGGTACGCTAATTCTGGAGAAAGAACATGAACATTGTCTTGAGTTAATCACAGCGACCAACTATTCTTATCGTTTAAGTAGTCATCGATAGAATAGTATGCCTTTGAACAAAGATTGGATTTAACTTTAAAATAAAATGACTGAGATAATTATAGTGAAATATATTTTCTAAAGTAGTAATCATTGGATGCATATTAGATGAAAACAACAATAATATTATTACAATGCGTTGTACTGTATTTCTATCTGTAATATCTTCTGCTAGAGCCCGGCTCAATTACATTACGAATTTAAGTCAACGTTATTTGTGAGAGAATTCCATTAATTACGAAGCGTTTTGCTTCGGCATTAATTAGGTACATAATTATTATTAAACCTAGCTATTCAGCGCTATTCAGCGGCAAATAACACAAATTAGATACTGCAATTAATTGTACAACCAGGCAACCACACATCATTATTTGGGAATATCCCATAATTTGTCAGGTGAATATTATTTAAACGTATTACATATAATTATGTGTCTATTTGATGAAGCTTAGTATTTTTTGAATAACTATACAGGATGTCCGCTACTTAATCGGATGACGGACCTTAGAAGTTTTAATTACATCTTGGGCTTTGATTATTTATAAGTCTAGATAGAGTGTCGCGCTACAAAAGAACTAAAACAAACAGGCCAACTTTGAAAGGCTGGTGTGCGTGGCAGCTTTTTTTTTCTTTTTTTTTTTTGGGTGGGAAATCATCAAATAACTTCTCCCGCTCTGGGCGGAGCGGGAGGGCGTGTCAGACTTTTACTGACTAAAACCCACCCGTGTTCCTTCCGTTGCCTGTGTGCCAGGGCCACGATATCCCTTTCGGACAAACTCGCAACCCCGGCAGGCATTGGTCCTGACGGACCCCGTCAGTTTGTGCTGACATCTCTTTGAGGCGCGCGTGGAACACAACGCGCCGTCGACCCGGGCCTGGTCCTTATCGGACGGCGAGCTACCCGTCGCTCACCGTCCGCAGGCCCGCGCCTACGGTGGCCGGAAATCGGCTTGCGACTCCCGACGCCCAGCAATCCCCCCATGACTACGTATTTTTTATTTTTTTTGCTACAGCTCCATACACAAAACACTTAAATTTTCTAGCAATATTAACACGTTCACATTCAGTTAATAAAGATTTAATTAAGCATTCACTGGTATTGGAAAACTTTTTGCAATCAATAGTTTCAACATCTTTCAGTATGTATCCAATTGGATATTTATTATGACTTAGCTACGTCTTATACTCGCGCCACGTCATTGTTCTGTCATTTTGTAATTCTAGTGTGTGTGCATTTTGCGGCCAACAGCTGGACGCAAGTTTTTCCGACAAGTTCACAGCTTTGACTGTCTATCTAGACATATTTATATCTTTGGTCTAGGGGCGCGCAGTTTGAATGGGTAACCTTGAAAAAAATATAGAAGAATTTATAAGTAATTTAGAAATATATCTCACAAGTCAAGTCAAGTTTATCAGAGATGTTTTTATAAATAGACAATTATTTCAGTTTAATGTAGTTTCTTGTATGAACGCCATGGCGCCAACTGAATGAATTTCATCGGTTTTTTGTCGTTTTAAAACGTAACGTTATGCAACTAATGGATAGCCTGTATGATGAGTTATAACTTAAACATGAATATGGTATAAAAGGGTCTCGTTGGCACCCTTCAGATACGATACCTTAATAAAAAAATAACTATCACCATTTTTGGGAATAAATTCCAAATGGTCCGACTGAAACTAAGCAAACTAGTGTCCGAACAAATCTGGATAATAAAACTGCTTAACTTTACACCGTGTACCGGCGTGAAAGTTATAAACGAGCCCTTATTAAACTTGTAAATAGGTGTTATTCCAGACGATATGTTTTTATGGGTACTAAGCGAAAAGGTAGGCTCGGTACGGTCGGTGAAAAAAGTCGGTGAACAACAGTTTAAAGGTTTAGAAGAGATTTTGAATAAACACTGGCTAATTATTATGTGTTTGTAACAAATTATCACTAGTAGAAAATACTTAAACGACGTAACATTGTGATGTCAATCAATCTACCCTGCCTTTTCCCAACTAAGATTCTTCTATCAGCTGGACCCACTAATTACTGGACCCGCGGGTCCAGTTGACCACATAATTTATTTTCTGTATTTTTATTGGTAAACTGGACCCACATTTAAACTAAAAAAAAAAACATCTATTGTTTAAAGCTACCAGTCGACCGCAAAATTTATTAGTCAAAATATAATAAACCGCAATTCAATTAGGTTTAAACGTTTATTTTCAATCAAAATCTAAAATCTTTTTAAATTAGGTATATGTAAGTAAAATCAAGACAAACCTTTTTATAACGAGAATACTAAATGTAATACTCAATATAACACAGAAAAAATAAGTAATATTTAAAAATCACAGACAGATAAAAGAACATTTGTATGAATAAAATTATACAAATCAACGTAGTAGGGGTGCATAAATCAACTATTAGCGGTGCTCGTGCACTTCATTTAGGTATTATTACAGTAAAAAATATTTAGTTTTATTGTTAATGAATAAGTGCGGTGCGTAAGTGTAAATACCTAATTGAATAATATTGGTATATTTTAACTCATACAAATAAAACTAAAAGATGGGTCGTGGACGGATGGAAAGGACGGCTTTACTCCGTGACTGTATTAATAATAAAATTGGGCAGTAGGGCCAGTCGACCTGTTCAAAATGTGATCCCGCGAGTCCATTTTGAGTGGGTCCAGTTGACCAAAACTCCTAATGTTCGGGTCGGCTTCCAGTCTAACCGGATGCAACTGAATACCAGTATTTTACATGGTGCGACCTATCTGACCTTCACAAACCAGTAACTCGGTAATACGACACCCCTTGGAAAGACTGGTTATCAGACTTTCGGGTTTCTAACGACCTGTAACGACATTCAAAGATCCACGAATGACAGCCAGGACCAATGGCATAACGTGCTTTCCGAGGCACGCACCAACCACCCATGCACGGGCCAACTCCAGCAAGCGTAGCTTAACCTGATGGATGGACCCGTGCGGCTGTTATTACTTAGCCACTAACTGTGTGATATGTTTAAAATAATAATTAGGTTATACCTAATTACATTAATTAAAAAATCGAAATGATCATAGACTTAGTCGCTGACTGTACCTAAGTTTAGTAGTCATTTGTTTTGTGACCCTGTGTATTTCATTAGAAAGACATTTAAAACATTAGTGCTGGTAAACTTTTCAGCGTTGAGGGTGTTAAATGTAGGCGCCTACTTAATCTATTTAGGGATTGATGTAGCACCTGGGACCAGCTTCTTATGACGAAATTAAACTGCCGCGTTACCTCTGCCAATTAAAACCAATAAGTTAATTATTCTAGCTGGCGTACAACTTTTTACTCATAATTTTCTCGTTTAAATTCTCGTTTTAAATAACTTTAGTGGTATATTAACTGTTGCAAAAAGTTTATGTTCGCGAGGTATACTGTTCGCTAGTTGTTTAGGTATAGGGTAGACTGTTTACAAGGCTTAAAAATGTAGATATATAATTATCTACTTAGTGGACAGTATATTTAGATTAGTCTAATCATCATGACATGGCATCGCACCTGTGAAGGTAAACATCGTGAAGAAACCAGCATGCCTGAGAGATATTTCTCAACGGCTTGTGAAGCTAAGTCAGAAGCTCATGGGCGACATAAAACTCTGACACCAAGTTAACAGCGAACGTACTTATTTGCATTGTGCTTATAAACCATAAAAAAAATGCTACTCGTAAAAAAGTGGTATTGTGCTGAAGTGGTTGCGGTGCCAATTAATATTGGTACATCAAAATAGTGTTAGTCACTAACCACACGAAAAAGAACCACGACTGTAATCCCTGAAGGGTAAGGCAGAGGTGTACCTATACCCATATTTCGCCAGTTATGTTTAAGTCCCATGTAAAATGGGGCGACCCGAGAGATTACGTCAATAGAGTTACTGGGAGTGGCTGAAAAATTAATTAAAACATTTGGTAGTTTAGAAAGTACCTGCCTCGTCCTGCCTGGGCTGGTAGTCGCAAGCGGTTCATGAGGTTCATCTGGGTTCGATTCCCAGGCGGGGCAAAGTGTTATTGGGTTTTTCCATCAGGATTTTCTCAGTAGCACTCTGAATTTGTGCTCGGTTAAATAGCAATAGGCTCGCCCCCTATTACATGAAACTTAAACATCACTGGCGTAATGTACGTGTATCCTCCTACCTATAAGTACACTTCTGCCTAACCCTTCGGAGATTGCAGGAGCCATGCTATATATGTATGTATTTAAAATATCGCTCCATTTCTATCCATCGTTTGAAGATGACAGAGAGAGAATGATGTTTTAAATACGTTTAGCTCTAAAGTATATTTATGTATTTAAGAGTCCTAAATACCTCAGCGCCACCTCACTCTTTATCTCGCTCGCACAATATTGCTGACTGCCAGCAAGGGAGACAGGGCGGCATGGAGAAGCCTCCAAGGCGCCGATCGTTTAGATAACTTATTTTTAAGGAGAAAAAAATGGTAATAAAAAAATAAAATAAAAAACTTATGAAGTTTCATGATCAAATTTAAAGTACTTTTTTAATACTAGCAGTTTATTGTTCGGTTTAGAAGAAACTTTTATGGAATCGTGGTTTCGTCAAACATATAGTACTTACCTATCATTAATCCTCAACTTTACCGCATGCTCCAAGTGTAGTATTTACCTGTGTCTTTCTCGAAACCAAAACTGTTTCCAATCTTATCACCTCAAACTTTAATATTTAGTTACGTTTTTTCAAATTATGTTAGTTTTTGCTATTCTTTATTTCTTCAATTCTTTTTAAATAATTTGTGATCTCAGTTTTGTTCCTAAAAATTAAGAATAATTGTTATTATGTTATTTTAAGTTAGTCAGAGGTTGACTTAGTTTATTTTGAAAAAAAAAATGATTTTTGTTAGAGAATTAGTTAAAAGAAGGTTAATTTTTTGTTAAATAATAAAGACTGATTAATGAAGAGGTTATTCAAATAAATAAATAATGATTAGTATATAATTTGTTGTTTTAATTAAGCAAAAAAAAAAAAAGAAAAGTTAACTCTCACTATTGTGAGACTTGTAGATTAAACCTAAGTGTCACGATCGTGAGCCTTTTCAGGACAACTGAAAATTCAGGATTTTTTTTTGCATTTTTCCTAGCTTCCCTAGACTCCGAAAAATCCGCTCTATTAACTTTTTTTCAAATATTTGCAACTTTTTTTTTTCGGGTGTAAAGGGTTAAATTTATTTCAAAATTAATGCTGCAGTATGTATGATACATCGGAGGATCATGCTAAGCAATTTTAGGTATTGTAGACTCTGAAGTAATTGGTGGTATAAGCAGGCCTTAGATTCCAAGTTAGAATAAGATCGACTAATAGCCTGTAACACTGTCCTACTGCAGAAAAACTCATGTAAGAAGAACCAATCATTAATCAGCACGTGTTCACTGCATGTAAGTGATTTCGAACCATTAAGTTCAGGTTAGTTCACGAAGTTTTTCTTCAGCCTCAACTGTGTTCAAAATTAATTACTTCTATGAAAGTATTAGGCACATTTCTATAAGTCAAGTTTCTCTTACAATGCTAATACTTCATTCATTCATTAATTTTTAGAGTTCCGTACCTCAAAAGGAAAAAAAAACGGAACCCTTATAGGATCACTCGTGTGTCTGTCCGCCTGTCACAGCCGATTTTCTTCGAATCTACTGGACCGATTAAGTTGAAATTTGGTACACATATGAACTTCTGTGACCCAAACATGGACGTGTATCGTAAATAAATGAATTTTGAATATGGGGGTAACTTTTGAAGGGCAAACTAGATTTTTTTTTAAGTTTAGCAAACTGTA
The DNA here is from genome assembly GCA_963921375.1 of Tiliacea citrago. Lineage (NCBI taxonomy): Eukaryota > Metazoa > Arthropoda > Insecta > Lepidoptera > Noctuidae > Tiliacea > Tiliacea citrago. The sequence continues at coordinate 5,101,412 of OY992788.1, read as the reverse complement.
CCGTGTAATACCGATTTTAGATTAAAAAAAAAAATATATACTTATAAAATTATTTAAGAATTATGACGAAAATTAACCCCTTAACTCCGAAATTACTAAGTCAACATTTAAAAAAAATACAGAATAATATAGCTCTTTACTTATATATTACAGAAAAACCTTTAAGAAGTCTATTTTCAATTACAATGTTAAGTTGGTTCCTAGGTTGAATTAATCCCCACTACGGGACCCTTCATTGTGCGTGGTACGATACGCACTTGGCCGTTTTTTCAAGCTATTATAATACTTCATTGGTTTTCGCTACAACTAGTTTATTTGTTAATTGGAACTTCTTCTTCTTGTTTTCAAGTAGATGGCAAAAGTAAAAATATTTTATTATGATAATTGAGTTGGGCTCAGTAGGGTCAGTCGTGGTCCAGTGGTAACTTACGAGTCGTAGGTTCAAATGCAGCCAGGCGCATTACTTTGTGTAAATTATTTTCATCACCACTGCTCTCAAAACGGTGAAGGAAAACATTGTGAGGAAACGGTTGTTGTTGAAATATTCTAAACCAAAAATTCGAAGACATGTGACATCTACCAACCCACGTGGTGGATTACAGCCCACGCCCTCTCACAGAGAGGAGGCCTGTGTCCTAGCAGTGCGACCATTATAGGCTGATTATAGGATAGTATAGTAGGGGCTTGTGGCTAAAAAAAAATGAAATGAAATGAAAAAAAAAAATGAAAAGAAATCAAAAACAAAATGAAAAATAAAAAATGTATGAAATGTGTGAATGTGATGTGTGTAATGTGTTGTGTCCTGGAGTGGAGACCGCGTAGCAAGCGTAGTGTAGGGTGCCCCTCAGCTAGATGGGCCGACGACCTTAAAAAGGTGGCTGAGATAGACTGGATGCGGAAGCGGAGGACAGGTTGTTGTGGCGCAGCCTGGGAGAGGCCTATGTCCAGCAGTGGACTGCTATAAGCTGAGTTGATGTGTGTAAATGTATTTACTTTATTTTTTTTCTTTCTTTCTTTCTTTCTAACAGCTGCACGGGTCGATCGATCAGGTTAAGCTACGCTTGTTGCTCCGTGGATGGGTGACCATCTTTGCATATCAAGACCTCTCCGTGTCTCGGAAAGCACGCCGCCGTTGGTTCCGGCTGTCATTCGTGGATCTTTAACAGTCGTTACTGGTCTTCAGAAGCCCGAAAGTCAGACAACCAGTCTTACCAAGGGTATCGTATTACCCAGTAATTTAGAACCGTCATATTTATTATTCATATTGATGTGCGAATATCTTAAATAAACTTTCTCCATATACTTTTTTTCGGTTTTTCTCGAATGAAATATTTTCTTAAATTGAAACGATTTGTTAGCATAAACCTTCTATAAATCTATTAGATCTTTTTCACATTTATTTATTTTGATTTCCAAGTTGCTTAAAAATTTTATTTTTCAAGTGTACCTAAATCTGGGACGTTTTCTTCGAATAACTTCAAACGGCTATTTTAAAATGATATTTCTCTTATTTCTGGAAAAGGTATACCTGCAACCCTAAATGTTGGCAGTATTTTTAGATTTAAAATCTTTTACAAATGTAGCGTAGGTTGTAAATACCGGTATCGTTACATTTGTATCGGCGATAACTTATCCATATATTTTATATTTTGTTGGTCCGTCTGTGTGTCTGCTAAATTTTTACGCCTTATCGGCCAAACGGATTTCGATGTAACTATATGCATGACCGGGTTAGGAAATGGGATACTTTTTATACCGGTACCTATTTCGTTCCCGTCGGATAACTTCCCAAATCCACACGTGCAAAATTGCGGGTTAAAGCTTATGTACAATATTGTAAGTACATATAAAAGCTCTACATTTGTTTTGCTTTCAAAAAGTGTAAGCAGTTCAGTAAATTAAAAGATCTGCAAAATTATTTTATACTTAAAACTTCGCAAAATATATAAATTAATTCGACATCATAAATATAGGATTTAGTATAATATATATACTTCTCAGCATTATTATAATAATGATCGAAGTTTGTCTGAACTTAGTCGAGCGAAACATTGGCAAAATCAGATATTATAATAACATGAAGTTTGATTAAATGATTTATGGGACGCCTTCAGTTACTTGTTTATTGCTTTAGGGTGCCTGAACACTGACTTATGCAACTAAATTATACAAAGCTTTTAAAACATGAACTATGAGCATATCTTAATCTAACTAAATCATCATCATCTGATGCAACCAATGTAACCTACAGATGTTTTCATTTATGTGACAATGCTGCTATCCATACCACAAGTTAAATCTTTATTTGGATACCAGAGTTCATACAAAGACTGCATATAGCACTAATGGTTATAATTGTAAGGTTCACCCTTGTTTGGTATAACAATTTTTGATGTAATGTTACTAATTCGAACAACGTTTAAGAAAATAATCAATTTGTATAATATCGATTAACACAATTTTCATTTCATCGAATATTTATTTGCGATAACAACATTTGCGCTATTGATCAAAGGTATAATGTTCATTTGATGTAATGTTCAGGTGGTATAACATGTATTTTATCGAATATTCAATTGGTGTAATGTAATGCAGAAAAGAAAACATTGTAAATGTTTTTCATTGTAAACATTGTAAAAATAAATGGTTAGGTTAGGTTAAAACTGTGACCTCCTACGCACGAGCCGAGCGAGCGAAGCGAGCGGTGCCGCGGCAGCGGCCGGCGAGTGCCAGAAACGACTAGATTATATAGATTTTTTTTTCTGTAATGTCATATTTGAGTTTTTCAATTTTATGGGTATGAAATGTATGCCAAAAGATGATTCTAACTGTAAACTTTCTGAGAAATGATAGTTCTGCGTTTTAATGACTGTCGATATGAAGTGTCTTTCGACTAAATCATTATTAGTCTAGTGAATTATTAGTTTAAATAAAATTAGTGCATTTGAAAATTCGGTCAAATGACATTATTTCAAAGAAATAAATATGCTAAATAAAAATCTACCAATTAATTATTCGGTCAAATGAATAATTATACGAAATGACTTTATTGTAACTAAAATTAGCCGGAGCGATTTTCGACAAAACGTTGTTAAACCAAACAAGGGTGAACCTAATTGTAATACGCTATTATTGTATACGCATGGCGTTGTTTGTAAGTGTTTGATTGTTCAACCATTATTTGTTCAATAAATAAATCTCAAAAAATCTAATAAGTAAGAAACAAAACAAGTAAGTAACAAAGAACTGGTGACATTGGGTACAAAATCAAAAACATGTTTAGAATCTAGATTGATAAAAAAAATGTGTGATTAAAATATGGCACTTTTAAAAATTTATAGAGTCAATAAAAGCATTTAATTATCTTGCTAAAGACGTAGTGTAAAGGGCAGAAAGCTCTACGTTCCATGATCAGGCTACCAGCAAACAAGTTTATCGCGGCGGTAAAGTTAAAGAATACTTAAATGCAGGAAAAAATTACCACAAAACCTTGAAAATTTCACGAACACTTCCTTGCATACTCGTACAAAGAAAATTGCCTTATTTCCTGTGTGATACAAAAGCTTAGCTTTAAATTGGTAATTTTCTAACATTAACGTTTTTTTTCCAGGTACTCAAGATGGAGGAAATAAGCACAATACTCAATTCTTCTCTTCTCCGTATGAGAGAAACTTCTACCATCTCAACGTTCGTCGCAGTCCGCAACTCGAGCGTCGTTGCAGGCAAGGTTGCCAGCAACGCTTATGAATGGCGGTTCATACTGCCGCCGTACATCTTGATATTTATGCTGTCTATATCAGGGAACTGTCTTGTTATAGCAACGCTTACTAGCAACAGAAGAATGAGGACGATTACGAACGTTTATCTTCTGAACTTGGTAAGTAATAATAATTAATCTATAATCTTTACTTTCCAGTTTTACAATTTTACATTCGCTACCTCGGCATTTTCTATCTCACGCGTAAGTGGTAAAGATAAATACAATGTGGAACACGCAGTGTAACATGCAATGCAATTTTTTTTATTAGGTAATGTTAATATTTTTCCAAATTTAGTATTGCAATGTGAGCCTACCTTTTACATTTTGTTTCTATAACGAAGTATCACAACCCAGAATTTTAAAAACATTGATAAATCTCTACAGGTCTAAGTGCGTTGGGGGTCAGATACTGTTCCCACGTCGGATTTTTCTACTACAACAGTATGGGTCATCGAGTTAATAACCTTTTAAAACCCAACCCAATCTTTTAAGGGAGGCGCCACTGACGCGTGCACGCCGCACGCTCAACCTCATATCGAGTGAGACGGACTTATTCTGTAGTTCTCTGAGCGAATTAACAACGAATGCATTATTTGTAATTTGTTATCGGTACATAAATATTAGTAATTAGGATAACATTAAGTTAGGATACGCGCATTGGGTTATCTTGTAATAGTAGATGCAGGAAAAAGGCAAGTCATAGGTCTCGAGTTTGAACCTAAGGCACGCAGCTCTGACTTTTCTGATTCATGTGCGTATTGTATAATTATCACTTGGTTAAAAAACGGTGAAGGAAAATATCGTGAGGAAACCGGCATGTCTGAGAGATATTTCTCGACGGCATGTGAGGTCAAGCCATAGGCTCATGGGCGGCATAAAAACTCTGACAACAGGTTAGTCACTGACCATAAAAAAAAGAAGATAAAAATAACGAGTTAATTGACGTGTGATTGGAGAGACAAATGTCCAGCAGTGGAATGCTATTTGAAATGAAATGAAGTTATTTATTCTGTAAATAGGATAATTAATTATTGGAATCATTTTTACACGTGAAGTTTTGAAAAAAATAAAAATAAAGGAGTTGGCCTTTTTTCGTAGGAGAAATGTCAACTCCTTTATTTTTTATTTTTTTTTATCTCTTCTATCTCTTTATGTCAACTCCGTCAACTCAAAAGCGAAACGAACTCAGGGGTCAAAGTTTATTTTAAAGTCCAGAAATTATCTAATATATCTAAAATATCGTGTACCAAACCGCAGGGTAGCATTCGGACTAAACCGCAGGGTAGCATTCGGAGTGACCTATATACTGATGATGATAAGATGAAAAGTAAAACGATATTTTCTTTTGCTACTCATAAATAGAATATTAGATAGAATTTAGTATTAAATATAATTTAGTATTAAATAGAATTTTGTATTAAGTAGCATTTAGTATTAAATTGAATTTAGTATTAAATAGAATTTAGTATTAAATAGAATTTATATTTTTATTTAGTTTAATTTTCCTCACTAGAATTCCCGCATCCGGTTTTCCGTATTTACTCACCAATTTTATATTGGATTGAGTTGACCACAAATGTCCGGTTTCCGGTCCCCGTATCGGGATTGGACCGGACTTCCTAGGTTACGTCAAAGATTGATTACACTTAATGGAATCTTCATTGTTGATTCATGTTTGATACCGATTTAATTAGCGCACTATCTATCTTAAGGATTTTTTCAAAAAATAAAATGAAATTAAGTAAATCAAAAGGAATTTTAGTGAAACGATTTTACAGTCTTTCTTTTTACAATCTTTTTTAGGGTTCCGTAGTCAACAAGGAACAGTTTTACAGTTTCGCTATGCCCGTCAGTCTGTCTGTCCCCAGCTTAGCTCCGAGGCTCTTAGTACTAGAAAGCTATAATTTGGCATGGGTCTAAATCACGCCGACAATTATGGTAAAATAAAATTTACAAAAATATTTTTTTTTAGAGTACAATTGTTTTGTACTTCCTTTGCACTTAAAGTGGGGATGATATTTTTTTATTCTCGTCTACCCCATAGTGTGGAGTACCATCGGATAGGCCGTTCAAATACACATATTGCAGTATGTGAAAACCATTTTTAGATTCAGGGATCCGTTTGCGTAATATAGATATAAAGTGCTAATGTTTGTTAGTCAAGTATCCTCCCCGCTGCCAGCTAAACGGTTGATTTTAAATATGTGAAAAAATTCATGGCAGTAGTATACAGTATGTCTGTATACGGTGTGGCGAAAACTAAGGGTGTGGTATAGACCATCAACAGAACAACATTCTCCCGTTGGAGAATTGACCGTGACGTATATCGATGTATGACTCAAACTCAAAGCATTTATTCCAAATAAACCATTTCCAGGCACTTTTGAATTGTCAAAGAGTCAGTCAGTTAGTCAGAAAGTGGAAGCTTTTTGTCCATTCCAATTCCAAAACGTAGATCTGTATGGAAAAGAACAGGCAAGAAACTCCAAGAACTCTCTTTTAAATCAAGATATTAAAAAATCCTGGGTACATTATTCTTGTCGCTTCTATTTTATATGTGAGAACAATGTAAAAAACAAAAAAAAAAAACAATTCAAAATATAAGATTAAAAGATTACAAAATAAGCCCTGGCAGTTAAGAGATGACCAGCCTCAACTGAAGGCGCCGTTCATGAACATGACGCGTGGATCAGCACCATCCAGCTGAACCACTTTGTAGCGAACCGAATGATCCAACACACGCGCCACCATCAGCGAGACATTTAAGTGAGCTTGACATACTCTCAACTGCCAGCAGGGCTAACATGACATGCGCGAGAACGCTCTCGTTCTCGATTTGTCGCAATTTGTCGACGATTATGACGTCATTCTAAACACTAACATGACCGCTATGCTCGAGTAAACTCGAGAAAGGCACTTTGACAGTTCTTTATCTCGTGACGAGAGACCGATGTAGTCAATTATTAAAAATAAATCATTTTTATGATATCAACATCGGCTCATTCATTCGATCTTACGCATGGAATTAGTTTGTACTATATTGATTTTCATCCACCTCTTTTAATTTATATTTAGTTTTTTTGTGTAACAGGCTTTTTTGTTAATAAATGATTTTCCTTGGCATGCTGAAATTAAAATACAAAACAAAATCACGCAAATGAAAATGAGTGAGACATTTTTGGTAGGGGCAAAATCTGTGGTGTCGTGTCACCGACGTGCTAACCGAGTCATCAACATGCTAAACGCGACACTGACTTGTCAACAACGTCACCGACATGCTGTCAGTGTCCCCGACATGTAAACCAATTCACGACTTGCCAACCGCGTCTTCGACATGCTAAAAGCGTCCCGACATGCTAACTGCATCACCTTCTTGCTCACAGAATCCCGATATGCTATTAGCAATCCCAACATACCACTTGCGTCACCGATATGCTAAAAGCATCCCGACATGTTTAAAACATACCGACATGCTAACTGCGTCACCTTTTTTGCTCACAGAATCCCGACATGCTATTAGCGACCCTGTCATACAACCTGCGTCACCGACATGCAAAAGTATGCCGATATGCTAACTGCGTCACCAACGCGCAACGTGCTCACTGAGTCCCGACATGCTATCAGCGTCCCCGTCATATTACCTGTGTCACCGACATGCTAACTGAGTCACAGCAATTCGAACCACGTCCCGACATACTACCTGCGTCACCAACTCGCTAACCTAGTCACCCAGATGCTAACAGCATCCCCGACATGCTACTTGCGTCACCTACATGCTTACTGATTCGTCAACATGTTAGCCACGTTACCGAAATGCTAATGTAACGTGTTGCAGTAGACTGGCGTCCCACAGCGGCCTGTGTACATGTATACGTATTTATTATGTTATTCCAAAGTTTTAATTTTTCACGTCTGTCGCCAGTGAATGCCTTTTTTTTGTATCAAAATCAAAATCAAAAGTCATTTATTCAAACTGGGCTGAGAATCAGCACTTTTCGAACGTCAAAAATTACATAAGACAGTCCCCCAAAAACGCCCACCCTTCACCACTTCCTAGTGCTTTAGCTGGGAAGAAGAAGTGGCGCAACAAACTCCCCAGCAGCACAGCTGTCTGTTCAGATCTAAAACTTGAATCTATACAATAAAATGTAAAAGAATTTGCATTACGCAACACAACATTAGATTATTTGCCTTATGTTAGCTAGCACACGCCACTATACCAAAACAAACCTAAAAATCGTCGAAAACTATACTCAAGCAGAAATAACGTAAACAGAACGTACCTAAATAAAAGCCTCCAGGCATAATGGGCGTGCCCGCCCACACAAAGCTATAGCTGCAACTCGAAGTCAAAAATGATAAACTAGCACCATCGTAGTAAAATAAAAAACAGTTAATCATTAATAACAATAATAAAACCATGGTCAGCAAGACGACCAGTCACCACAAGCAGCACCCGTTCACGAGCATAACGCAAAGATCAGCCATCACCCCCCTCGCCATATTTGAGGGAAGGAGGCAACCCGACCCCCGACGCTACCGCAAGCAGTGACATCTAAGGGAGCATGACGAACTTGCTGCCGGTTGCTCAGGCAAGAATAATATAATCAATTGTCTAGGTCGCTAGCTAACCACTTATTGCAATACAACTCATAAAAAAAACATTTTCATGAGTATATTATGTCACTAATAAATAAAAATAAATTGACTTAGACAGTCAAATAAAAATAAACAATTATATGAACTCATATAACCTGTCAGTAGGTACGCTAATTCTGGAGAAAGAACATGAACATTGTCTTGAGTTAATCACAGCGACCAACTATTCTTATCGTTTAAGTAGTCATTGATAGAATAGTATGCCTTTGAACAAAGATTGGATTTAACTTTAACTTTAAACGCATTAAAAGGCAAATCTAACAAAGAAGAGGGTAGCTTGTTATAAAAAGTTATACCAAGTCCAACAAATGAGTTATGAACCTTATGAAGCCGGTGAAAAGGAGCACGTAATTTATCCTTATTTCTGGTGTTAATATTGTGAATATCACTGTTTTTAGTGTATAAGTGTATATTTTGCCTAACATATAAGATGTTGACGAAGATGAATTGTGATGCCGCCGTGAGTATACCAATATCCTTAAAAAAATCTCTTAGAGAAACTCTGGCACCCAGCTGGTAAATTGCTCGAACAGCTCGTTTTTGGAGTACAAATATATTTTGAATGTCAGCTGCTTTACCCCACAGCAGAATACAGTAGGACATAACGCTATGAAAGTTACTAAAATAGACTAATCGGGCTGTATCAACGTCAGTGTATTGTCTTACTTTCCTGACGGCGTATGCGGCCGAACTGAGCCTTCCCGCTAGGCTTGATATATGAGGTCCCCACTGAAGTTTGGCATCTACTGTTATACCCAGAAACACTGCCGAGTCTACAGTTTCAAGCACCTCTTTATCTAAAACGATGTTGGGACCTAAATTTCTAACATTCGGTAAGGCAAACTTTATACATTTCGTTTTCTTGGCATTGAGAACTACATTATTTGTCGTAAACCAATCCGTAACCATTGAGAGTGCAATGTTTACGTCGTCAAAATCTTGTCTATTCCGGTCTACTTTAAAAATAAGAGAGGTATCATCTGCAAACAGTACAACGTCACAGACACCCTTTATATAGAATGGTAAATCGTTAATATACACTAAGAATAAGAATGGGCCTAGAATTGAGCCTTGAGGTACACCTAACTGAACTGGTAGCTCGGAAGATTTCACACCATCAACATCTACACATTGGAACCTATTATACAAATAAGAATTTATTACTTTAAGAGCTTCATTTTGGACGCCGTAATGATGTAGAGTACGCAAAAGAGTGTCATGGTGCACGCAATCAAAGGCTTTGGAGAGATCACAGAAAACTCCAATAGCATTTTGCGAGTTCTCCCATGCGTTAAATATGTGTTTCAGCAGTGCAACACCCGCATCTGTAGTCGAACGACCTTTTGTAAAGCCATATTGTTCATTGTGAAGGAGGCTGTTTATATTAAAATGTCTTAGCATCATTATTTTGTCTATTCTTCTCGTCGTCAAAATCGAGGACGAGTAAACGACAGAAAAATCAGAGATATCTCGTGTTAAAATGTCAAAATTCGAGATAAAATACGTGCCATGTTAGGGTTTGTCGAGAAAACATCAAGTTTGACAGAACGAGTCGAGTATTTTGTATGGGAGCGCTGTCAGAAAACGAGATAGTACAGAAATAGACAAGAATTACTCGCGCGAGAGTGAGTAATTGTCGCGTGTGTCATGTTAGCCCTGCTGGCTTTTTTAAGTCAACATACATCATAACCTAATAAACGGCTCCATGGTACTCACGTTTACAAAACTGAAAAAATGCTTGTAAATTATACAAAACTATAGCTTAGCTAGCTATATGGGACAGCATGTCTTTGAACTACAATGCTGTTGGTTTTTAGGATAAATTCATCCCAACTACTGTACAGAACCCTTCATTATGACGACACGCACTCGGCCGGTTTTTTTTGTCTCCTTACACGAGTTTTTGTGTCACGCTTGTCCCTAAAGCGGGAATCAGCTGAATTTCTCATCTAATGTTCAATTATCCGTTAATTGATATTTAGATTATTTATAACACGTTCATTTTAAACAGCTATCGGAAACCAATTTACAGCAATAAAATTTATGCTGAAGCAATAATTGCTTGCAATTATGTATTTATAATTATATTTTTGAACATTTTAATAATTATGAATTCATTTAACTAATATTCACGTATCTTGCCTAACTATTCGAAAAATAAAATGATATAACATTATTTTAATCAATCAATAACATTTTATTCAAATTTGGTTGGTGCTTCTTCTATTTTTATAGATACAATTATACACAAAAAAATATATTACAAATACCATAGCATTTGGGCCTTTCATGTTAGGTACTTTATTTAATCACACATCTATGGGTTAATCGTGATTTGTCACTAATTAGTGACCAATCACGTAGCCATCAAGCCGTAAACATAGGTACACTACTAAACACGAATTCCTGGTCGGACAACAATGGACTGATAATGTTTGTAACAGGCAATATTTATTTAATTTAGAATTAAAATTGTTTTTTTTTTAGTTTTGTTTTATTGTTTGTTTTATTTAGTTTTTATGTAGTTTAGTTTTTAATTTAATTTTACTTAATATTTGTACGCCTTCACCGCAAAACATAGCGCCCAATTATGTTAATATAATATATTAACATAACACCTTTATGTAAATACCTATGTTTTACAAACAAATATTCTGATTCTAGTTACGTCTAAAATGTGAGAAGAGGCATTCACGAGTTCACATGGCTCGGAACATCGGGAAACGCATCCGTGTGAGCTAATAGTTCGTCTCGCGGCCGTATGGTTCACTTGCTAAAAATAGAATGTACTCGTTCAAAACCCTTCTCGTTTGAGCCTAGGGCCCTATCTCCCGGCCCTCACCCCGTACATTCAGCAGCAAAATAAAAAACATGCGGGGCAGTCTTTGGGGACGGCCGATAGTAGTCAAAACTAAGTAACTTATAGCTCATGGAGAGCGTTTGGTGACGATGACGCGAGTTCCATGATTTTTGTTCACCCAAAAAGTGCTCAACGCGCTTAAAGAATTTTTCACTTGAAAAATGTATGCCCGTCGCTGCACGTTTGCCTAAGTAAGTAAATCATTTATTTGCGTAAAACATGGTATACATTGGTGATAATATCATTAGTGTAGATCAACATGTTTCGCTAAGATAAAACAAAGCATGCAAAAATTTATGTTTTAACAAAATGAGCAAGGAATCAACATCTTACATCCACAAAATCTTTTAAACTGTAAAAATTACATTCATTAAGCCACTTGTGTAATTCAACCTTTAATTTCCCCGAGTTTAATACCTTAAAGCGACTTGGCACTAATATTATAAAGGCGAAAGTTTGTGAGTGAGTTAGCGTGTGTGTGTGTGTATGTTTGTTACTTCTTCACGCTCAAACGGCTGGACCAATTTTGATAAAATTTTGTATGGAGATAGCTGCTTTTTATCCCGATATTCCCACGGGATCGAAACTTACGCGGGTGAAACCGCGGGGCGCAGCTAGTTTTGTTATAAATGCGTACGCACATTGCTAGGCGGATTTTGTTGTATTTGGCAAGTCTTGGCAGATCACTTAATACCAGTTTATAAGGATCTCCTCTGTTTCTAGGATTAATATCGTTTGCTGACTTAAATAAATATTTTTTCTTAGCTACAAACACACATACCTCATATATGTACAGACACGGTAGCGGTAGCAGACCAAACCTCTTGAACATTGGTTGACATGAGTCATCAGGTTGAAGTCCACATATTGCTCTGATGCACTTTTTTTGTGCGATAAATGCTGTATCCGTATTGGTACCATTGCCCCACATTACGAGACCACATCGCAGTAGCGATTCAACATAGGCGTAGTATGACCTAATGGCAGTAAGTATTTCTAAAACCTAAAGTTTACAAAAACAAGAGAGGTAACAAAAATGTTACATTTATGGCTAGTCTATGGATTGCTGTGGGAAAGGAACAAATTATTGTTGCACCATTTTAACTAATTGACAAAACTTAACCAAGATAACGTTGTGCATGTTTACTTTAAATCTAATATTGGTGAAATTTACAAAGTAGATAGCTTGTGAGTAACAACCATGCTTGGAAAATGTAGTGCAGGCGTTGTTTAGGCTACGGTGGTTCCCGCCCTGGCCTGGCGCTGACAAATATGTTATGCAGGAAGTTAAAGCAAATCAATAGATTTAAATCACGACATCGATTAAGCTCTATAAACAATTTTGTTGCCCGTGGCCGTGCTCCGAGGACCGAGCTAAAGGATCCTGTTTAACGAGTTGTTGCTTGTTTAACGAGTGCTTGTAGCTTAGACCACGCTCGTCTAGAGACATACAAGGTTGTTAGTATAATCCACTCAGTCTTTTAGCAAATAGTTTGGTCGCGGTATTTAGTTTAAATCAATCCTACTAAGTTTTAGGTCCGCTTGTACTACAATGATACTAAATACGTTTAGCTCACGTTTAGCGCTGAACGTATTCAAACTTCGTTCTATTTGTGTCGATTGTTTGAAGTTGACAGATACAGTATTGAGTTTTAAATGTAATGCTTAGCACCAAATGTGATTTGAGGCCTTAGTATTTTATGTCATTAGACCTGCATTATCAAACAAACTGAATTGGTAAGAGACAAATTTAATGCCTATTAAACCTTATTATTGGCGTACTGTTTCAATTTACAGTTTTAGCAACAGCACCTGTGGACAATGCTAATGTGTGTATAATTACATAGTTATTGTCAACCCACTAACGAAACCTTTTGTTTAATGTGATATATTATGATAATTGTTATTGAACAATGATCATAATGTATGCGGAATCAAGTGGTGAAGTAAAATAGTTATTCGGTTTCAAACTCTTATATTTTTGATGCAAACAAAATAAAACTTTAAGAAAACTTAAATAATACGTCTATCCTTCGTTCCTTGTTTTTTGCACACTCCGCCATCTTCCTTTTCAATTCCTGCTCTCCCTTATGCTCTTATACACCTCTCACTCGCACTTCTACATACGTTCCCTTCTACTCAAAAACTCACTCCACACTCGGTCATCCTACACAATGTCTGCCCTCAGACACAATGTTTCAAACACTGTTAATCTTATACAATCATCACACCTTACATCAACTTACTCAACTTTAATATGAATGCATAATAGTTTAGGTTAAATGTTACAGGAGTTACAGAAACATGATGAAACTGTGATCTTAAACAATAATTTCAAACACACATTAACTATAGAAGGAACTATTTCACAAACAATATACTTTTTACTAAACTTTTACTACTTAACAACATAATCAGTTAACTCCTAATTATTTATTTTCATAGAAAAAGAGATGCAAAAACAAACATGGCTCTAGTTTCAAATATGAATTACAGTTTAGCCATCTTATTATATTTTTGCATAACAAAGAAATACAAAACACCATAACAATACCATATATCCAACAGTTAAAATGTACTTGTAATGCTTAAATCAAAATCAAAAGTCATTTATTCTAAATAGGCTGAGAATCAGCACTTTTCGAACGTCAAAAATTACATAAGACAGTCCCCCAAAAACGCCCACCCTTCTCCACTTCCTAGTGCTTTAGCTGTTTTAGCTGCTTACCCTTAACAACTCGGTGTAATTATAGAACATAACACGATAGAGAAAACACACAAATAATAATATTTCTTATCACTCTCATGCAATCAACACACAGCAAACATACCTCATAAACCTCACATACTTACTAGATCTTACTCCGTGTCCTCTGGCCATTTTTTCATAATTATGATCTGCGGATGTTGTGGTTTTGCCTGGACCTTCTGCCATCCTATCTAATTTTTCCACGTTGTACCTGTCGTGTCGTTTGGTTTTGTGACCTGATTAGGTCTCAAATATTTAGGTTTGAGTTTGAGCTCTGGCCCAAAATGGGTACGCTTTATAGTAACTAACTCCTCTTATTTCACCGCAATCCTGGACGAGCCCCAAATTTGTGGGATCAAGTGGTGAAGTAAAATAGTTATTTAAGTTTTCTTAAAGTTTTATTTTGTTTGCATGAAAAATATAAGAGTTTGAGAGGTCGATCATATTACACAAAGGGTATCCGTCTGGTGCTTCATTCCTCTGCTGCCTATCCGCCAAATTTAGATGTATTTTGTGCATATTTTTATACTACAATTAGTCAATACATATCTGTACATGGCATAAAATACATCTAGATTAGGCGGATAGGCAGCAGAGAAATGAAGAGCCAGATGAGATGAAATGATTATTATTTATTAAACACTAAGCCTACCTACGTACACAAGTAGATGGGTTGAAGTAGTAAGCAGGTGCAAACACCATTGAATAAAAAATCCACCAATACCGTTGAAGTACATAATACTCAAAAATATATCGGTTTAGTTAGACGGATCGAAGTTGTAAATATGAGTCACATACAGCTGAACGTCTCAATATCAACTCAGCCTATAGCAGTCCACTGCTGGAGATAGGCCTCTCCCAGGCTGCGCCACAACACCCTGTCCTCCGCTTTCCGCATCCAGTCTGTCCCAGCCACCTTTTTAAGGTCGTCGGTCCATCTAGCTGGGGGGCGCCCCACACTACGCTTGCCGATACGCGGTCTCCACTCCAGGACTCGTCTGCTCCACCGGCCATCGGTCCTTCGACAAACATGGCCAGCCCACTGCCACTTCAGCTTGCTTGCTGAACGTCTAACATTACATAAATTAATTGCCTCGTTGTTCTAGTTTTCATGCAACCACTGAACGTTGGTTCCTGGGTACATTCCGTGGGCCAGGCAAGGTATTTGCGGAAAAAAGGAAATTCTCATTAGCAGCTCAGAGTGTGTTATGCCCGGTTGCTAGTGTTAATGGGTTCGCTCAATATTACATGGGAAATAAACATGACTAGCGTAATGTTTGTATTCTATACACTACTGCTGTCCGTTTCAGGGTAAAAGGACATGCCCTGGAGATTAAAGTAAGTAATTACAAAGTATATTATGTTGATAATGCGTTATCCATAAAATGGGAGTGGGGAATTCTGAGGGGGGTGTAATAATAATAATAATAAATTCATTTATTTCAGGTAAGAAACACCCATTGACAAAAATAACTAAAATAAACAAACCATAGCCGCACTCACACAACCAAACAACAGTATAAAACTAACATAAAATTGTGACCAATAAAAAAAATAAAAAAAAATTAATGAAAAATTGCCAAAATAAAATGTAAAATGTCAGAATCTACATAAATTAAAATGTCAAAAATATAAAATAGTAAAAGTCAAACTGTAAAAACTTCAAAATGTCAAGATTTAAAAATAAAAATTATTTATAAAAATTAAAATAAAAAAAACACTAATACCTACTTATTTTAAATTATACGTACGTACTAAATCTCCTTTTATGGTTAAAACATTACCAACATAAGATAGTTTGTAATTACTTACTTATTAATCTCCAGGGTTTAGTGAAGCATTAGGGCGTATAAATAAACCAAAATGTAGATATAAGCACGGTTGATTAATTCCCCATGAGCACTGAAACATACTCGAATATTATATAAAGACATTTATTTATTGTTGTTTTTGTAACTGTCTATCAAATAATACGTATGGATATCGCTCATTTGGTGATTAGGCATAATAGTATTGTTAATTCGTGTAATAAAGATGAATAGCCCGCATAATGACAAGCGAGAGTTCTAATTTCACACCTATTTCGTTATTTCGGAGAACTTATTCCTATTCTGATGTTGATGTTATGTTATTTGCTACAAACACTTTAGGTCAAGCAGAGGTGTGGGCGGGAATAGGAGTAGTTACTAGTACCCCACTCAAAAAAAAACAGTTATACTTTTATATATTATATATTTATTTTTATATATTTTTATTATTTTTTTAGGTAGGTATACGTCACCGTAAGATTGTGAACACCGTTCGTTTATAATCTATCTTTATTATCAACTTATTTTTTTATTTATTACTAATGATTTGTGTCTGAATTTACACAAAATAAATAAAATTAAAAATTTAATTACACACAAACAAAAAAAAACATTGATTTATTTTTTTCTATAGTTTATAATCTCGCAAGATAGATTCATCATCATTTCAGCCGAAAGACGTCCCCTGCTGGACATAGGCCTCCCCAGAAGAGAGGGGGGGGGGTCGCCGCGCTTGGCAGGCGGGTTGGCGATCGCAGTATGGTGTTTGGTGTTAAAATGCATAGAGAACGCTGCTGCCCATTCTCTAGTAAGTCCCTTAGTCCTCTTTTACGACACCCACGGGAAACCTAACGATGTTCATAATCATAAGGTGACATATATACGTACTATAAATTAAGGTCACTTTTCGTGTTTGTCTGTGTGTACGCGTTGTTCTTCTAAACTATGCAACGTATTTTTATGCGATTTTCATCATTATTTAAGGAATTCCGAAAGCTTAAATTGTATAATACGTTTATATTAAACTGACATAAAATAATGTAATTTCCATATTTTGTCAAGTCGTAAAAACCGTGCGAAGCGGAGCGCGTGAAGAGAAATAAATACAGCCTGCTTTTTGACGAGACGCTACTGTTTCAAAAGTTGGTCTTTAATTATAATGCGTTGGGCCTCCGAAACAATCGAGAATGCGTAAATATGAACATTTACAAGTAAAGCAGCATTTCTTTTTTGAATTTGTTCAATGATAAATCTCCAATAGTACTGTGAAATCTAATGTGTGCCCAGCCACATTTTCAACATCACTATATTTTTGAAGCTGATTGTTCATGTTTTGAAAATAAAGTGCTTTTAGAAAAACAATATATCCCAGTATAGTTTCTCAGAAGATTTCTTCTTTGAACCGATTTCTAAGCATAGATTTCTGAGATTAAAATTTCTGAACTGCTTCCAGTACTTATTTAGTTTTTTTTTTTTTCGGAAAAGCCCACCCCTTATAACGAGATTTTTTTTAAATTCTATTAGTAGTACGTTTATCTTCTATAATTTTGGATGGTAAAAGTGAGGGTATAAACCGCGTAGCTCATTGCCTACGCGCTACGCTATTCGCCTACGCCGTAGCGCCTCGCCTGCTACGACCGCACGGTCTGTAAAGCCCTTCATACTGAGACTATTAAAATGTTATAGGCTTCAATCTTAATGAACATTGGGCACGGCACGCTTTCTGAGAATATTCCATACTCTGGATCTTTTAACAGCGCTAGCTTGGGTATTATACGTCATTATGGGCAGACCGTTACTTTAATACAAATAATTTGGCATTCTATTTTTTGTTATTTTGCTTTAAATTCTTCTCTCAGGGAGATTCCTTTGTGTAAGATGTATTAAAGCCATCAGTTTGATAATAATTTATTTTATGGTAATAAATTTCGCATAAAATTCGCAATTATTCAGTCATCATTGGCCATTTTTTATATCCAACGAAAAGTTATAGCAGTATCCGAATTTATTCAAGTCTAGACTTTTCATTGTACGGTTTAATAAAATATTTTTATGATACTCGTATTGCCTACATCAATTCTAATAGCACGATGTAATAAAAATGTATTTTTCTTACGCTGTAATAAAATAATCCGCTTATTATTATAATAAATTGGGCCATGACTATTAAAGAGAAATTACTACTTGTAAGTCGAATCAGTCCTACGATTCTGAAAAAAATACTTACAGCAGACGTTTATTTAAATGAATATAACGATTTACTCATTCATTATTTGGCTGACGTCTGAGTCGTGAGTTCGATCCCTGCGAAGCTCCGTATTAAATAATATTTAAAAATACTTATATTACTGTTTTTGACATATTTTAAGTACTAAAGTGTAAAGATAACTGACAAACTATAAGTGACCATATTACCAAGACAAAAAAGTGCATACATATAACTTTATAAACTGTGACCACATAACGAAAATAATCAAATATAACAAAAAGTGAATACAGTTAATATCTACAATATAAACATTACAAACAATAAATAATAACATTAAACAACATTAAAAAGTGAAAGAACTTAAATAAAGTGTTATTTTTACAAAGTGAAGTCAAACAAAGAAACAGTGCAAATATTTCCATTGCATGACTCATATATTAACGGCCACTCGTTAGTTCAAATCGTGTATCTACATTAAGCAACACTATTTCGTCACCCAACTTAACTGTACAAATAGCTCCGCCAGTAAAGTAGCTACCTGTTTGAACGGTGTGGCTCGAGTTCGATCCCTAACATATGAAATTCTTTTTGAAACATCAAAGTGAGTTGACATTGGACATTGGTGAAGACGGAGCGTTAATATTTTTGCTCCGCAGTTTTAAAATAAAAAAAGTGGTAAAAAGTCAAGTCTGTGACAATAATATACAATTACATTTAAGGCCAGTGAAGTGACGAATCGAACTGTGTAGTTCTCAGTGTAATCAGACTAAGTACGACAAAGATATTATAAAATTAAAACAGTGGAAAAAAAACTCTAAATTTAAACAGCGACTTAACGAACTCGATCCCTGACCTACGTCAACCCGCAGAGCGCTCGACACCTCCCGCGCCAACCACCACTGTCCCCGCCGTCGCCTGCGCATTACTCATCACTCGGCACATAGCGATCGCAAATTTCGACGCAACGTCTAAGGTGCCGTTGGCGGAGCGTTGTAAGTAGCAGCGTGTCGTCATTGCACGCTGTGGTCGGTTCAAACCCCATCAAATCCAAAACTTTTTTTAACGATTTTAAACTGCTCTTAATATGAATTTCTTGGACAATATCACATTTCGCCGTAATAGGACAAAGTCGGATTCTATTCTATGTGACAGTGAGGAGGTAATTTCAACTGAAGTGTTAAATGAGACTGTCACTAGTGTTCCAGAAATATCCGACGATGATGACGACGAAGTTAAGAGATTGCGAGAACAATTGACTAAGCTGACATTAGATCTACTCAGCGCTCACTCGGAAATCGAAACTCTGTCATTAGAAAATAGTAACCTCAAGACACAAATTGCAACATTAAATAAAAAAAATGATTTATATAAAAAAGTAACTAGCAGTCCAGCCAAACTAAAGGCATTAAGTACAAAAACAGTCAAAAATAATAAAACCAACAAACAAACCCAAACAGAGACGCCGAAAACCGAGGTAATCAATAATACTTCGCCGCCAAAACGGACCCACGAGAATTCAAGCATTCCAGAACGTAACAAAGTTTGCATCATCAGCACAGATAACAAGAACAAATTGCTCAATATTGCAGAAGACACTTTGGGAAACTGCGATTTCTGTCACTACATTACACCCCATGGTAGTATGCATCATTTGTTGAAAGGCATAAAAGAAAAACTGGCTAACTTTACTCTGCAGGACTACTGTATTATATTACTAGGTGAAGAAGATTTCAAAGTAACAAGTAGATATTTCAATAGTATCTTGCAAATAAGAGAAGTTTTGCTAGACATCCTAAACACAAATGTAATTATCTGCGCTCCAACTTACAAATTTTTTACCAACAATTACTTATTCAATTCAAGAGTTGAAACTTTTAATAGTCTATTATACTTAGATGTAATTACTCATGAGCATGCTTACTTTATCGATAGTAACAAGAACTTAATGTATGACGAAACTATGTTCAATAGACGAAGTGGTATGATTAATCGCTCAGGAATGTATACTATATTCAGAGATATCCAAACCATGATTAGTATGTTACAGTCACGCAGCACTGACTATCAGTGTGATGTTGACAGATACGAGAATATGCCGTCTAACCTAAATAAAAGCTATGAGGAGGAACCTACCTCTCAGAAGCTTTTTCGGACATAAGTATATCACCATATTACACCAAAATATTGCTGGTTTAAGGACTAAGTCCGATGCACTGTCTATCTGTTTACAAGAATTAGCTGACAATAAAACTGATATTGATGTAATTTGTGTGACTGAACATTTCATGATGTCTGGTCATGAAGATATTAATATGATACCAAATTTCTGTTTAGCTACCTACTTTTGCAGAAGCAATTCAAACAGAGGAGGATCATGTGTTTATGTTAAAAAAGGATATCAGTGGAAATCGATTCCGAAGTCAATGTTGTTTACTGAAACCTCAACATTTGAATGCTGTGCAATTGAACTTATAGCCTATAAAATTATTATTATTTGTCTATACAGGGTTCCTTTAGCTAGCAATTTAACCAATTTCTTCGAAAGACTGGGAAAACTTCTCAATTTTATAAATAAAACCTACAAAAAGCATAATGTTGTGATAGCTGGTGATTTTAACATTAATATTTCTAAACAGAATAACATCACATCTGAGTTCGAATGTTTATTGTGTAATTATAATTTAAGGCTTTCGATAACCGAACCTACCAGGAAAATTAGCAATACATGTATTGATAACTTTGCTCAGAATTTTCACAATAAATGCAAAGCAGAAGTTGTAGATCTTGGTTTATCCGATCATACAGCGCAGATATTGAGATGTCTTGTAAGAAAGGTATGCCTGATTAATAGCTGGAGAATCAAACGTAGAGATTATAGCGATGAAAATCTTAGAAAATTTAAAACTTGTTTGGGTAGTTTGTCCTTTTCGGAAATGTACGCAGCTTGTGATCCTGACGTAGCCTATAATGCTTTCATTGATTTATTTAAATTGTTTTATGATCTTTGCTTTCCCTACAAAATGATTACCATTCATAGTCATAGCAGACCTCGCTGGATCACACGAGGGCTGAAAGCCTGCAGTGTGAAAAAGCGTGGGCTTCTGTGGCAATACAGGAAACAGCCTAACCAAATCAACAAAGCGAAATTGACTGAGTATGCAATAAGATTTAAAAAAATTGTAAAACTAACTCATCGCGCCCAAAATAATCACTTAATTAGCATGTCGGAAAATAAAACTAAAACATCGTGGAAAATTATAAACGAAACCAAACAAAATTTACCAAAAGATACTTTAAATAGCATTAGAACTGACAATAAATCTACAACTGACCCTCAGGAAATATCTAATACCTTTAATAATTACTTTATTGATAAAATTATTCCAACGGACGATTCTTATAAAATGCGGTATAATTCATATATTTCTACTCAACAAAAGTCGATGTTTATGAAACCGTGCCTGCCGCCTGACATAATACAAATAATCCAAAATTTAAAAAATACTAATAGTGTGGGCCATGATGGAATATCAACTAAGGTTATGAAACACATTGCCATTGATATCTCAAGCCACTTAAGCTTTATTCTTAATTTGTGCATTACAGCAGGAGCCTACCCTGACAGATTAAAAACATCGATCATAAAACCAATCTTCAAGAAAGGTGATACAGAATGTGTAGAGAACTACAGACCTATTGCTTTGGTTTCAGTCATCTCAAAAATATTTGAAAAGCATATTTATAAGCAACTTAATGGCTATTTAGAGAGCAACGATATTATTGCAAATGAGCAAAAAGGTTTCAGACGTAATAAAACAATAAATATGGCTATTTATGACTTTCTGTACTTTGTAATGGATAGCGTTGACAAGAGAATACCTATCTGCTCTATTTTTATGGATATGACGCAGGCTTTTGATTACGTTGATCATGATATACTGCTTGGTAAACTGAATGCTTACGGAATAAGAGGCAACGTTCTTGAACTGTTTAAATCATATCTTAAAAACCGAAATCAGTTCACTGAAGTTACTAAGGTGAATCTACTTACGAAAAAGGAAGTAAACTATACATCTCATAGTCGTAAAACAAATTTCGGTGTACCACAAGGCACCGTCCTAGGCCCGCTCTTTTTTATAATATATATAAATGACCTACCTAATGCAACTGACAATCCCATATGTCTTTTTGCAGATGACAGTACAGTTACTATCAAATGCAAAGACAATCGTACTTATCGAGAGGACATAAACAAAACCTTGAGTGTTATTATGAATTGGCTCAACGTAAATAATTTAAAAGCAAATCTAAAATAAACGAAATTAATTAACTTCAGGCAGCGTGTGCCAACTTTAAATAACTTTGACATCCATTTTAATAACCAACTTATTGAAGAAACTGACATAACTAAATTTCTGGGATTAAATATTGACCAAAAATTGACATGGAAACCACACATTGAACAATTATGCAAGCGTGTTAGCAGATCGGCCTATGCCTTGCATGAACTTGCCTACAAACTAAACCCAAGCACTCTTATAACTGCATATCATGGGCTGGTAGCATCGGTTCTTCGTTATGGTATAATTTTTTGGGGAAACTCTACCAACAGGGATCAAGCTTTTAAAGCACAGAAACGGTGCATTAGGGCTATGTTTGGCTTACAATCTATTGAGAGCTGTGTGCCTTTTTTTAGAAGGTACAATATCCTACCACTACCTTCACTCTATATTTTTGAAATCGCTGTTTTCGTTAAGCAAAATCCTTGTTTGTTTAGATTGGCATCTGAAATTTCTAACCGCACTCAAAGAGATGAAACTCGTATTTATGTACATAAAACAAATACTGCCTTAATGCAAAAAAGTGTTTTTTACATGGCACCGGTGATTTTCAATAAATTGCCCAAAGATTTAAAACAGTTAAATGTTATTTTATTTAAAAAAAAGCTAAATAATATGTTGTGTCAGAAATGCTATTATAGCATCTCTGACTTTTTGGCAGATAAATTTTGACATGTTCACTCATTAATTGTATTTATTGTATTGATTATTACTGTTATAACGAATTGACTTTTAAACTAACTTTTATTTTAATATTCGACATCTTAATATCTTGACTGTATTATTATTAAGTTAAGTTATTATTCAGTTAATTAATTTTTTTTTTTTTTTTGTTTTTTAATGTCTGCCTTATAAATTTAATTTTTTGTATTGTATTATTGTATTGACTAATATCGTTATATGAATTGACTTTTACATGACTTTGATCGTATTATTTAGTTAATTAATTTTTATTTTGTTTTTTTTAATGTCTGCCTTATAATTACTTTAACTTTTATTGTTCTTATATTTTTGTATGCCTTCAATTGGCTGATCATAGCGCACATGTTTTATAATTTGTTTCTATCTATTGCTGTACCAACCTATGTATCACAAATAAAAAATTCTGATTCTGATTCTGATTACTCATTTTACTTTTAATCGCTCAACCACATCTACTCTACTTAAAATTACTACACTTTTAGCTAAAAATACTAACGACAAAAAGCAGATCGATGTAGCCTATTTTGACTTCCAGAAGGCTTGTGACCGCTGTTGACATCGACATACTTCTAGGTAAACTGTCACTGGCAGGTTTCTCTGTGACGTCGATGAAATTCTTCGTGAACTATCTGCAAGACCGCAACCAATTTGTGACATACAAAAATGTAAATTCGGAGCGCTACTCGGTCACTTGTGGCATACGGCAGGGCACTAACCTTAGTAAAGGAAAAAGTCCGAAAATTGTTAATTTGTAGTTTTATCACATAAAAAACATTTTTTGCGATTACAAACTTAAATTTTCAGTTGGAAAATTGACCGTGGCGTATATCGATGTATGGGAGAATAAGTTTTTCAACTACAATGTTAAGTTTGTTTTAGGGATAAATTCATCCGCACTACGGAACCCTTCATTGTGCGTGGTCCGATACGCACTTGGCCGGTTTTTACATATAATATCATTGTGTATATCTATCTTATATACTTTTACAGCCTTACTAATAAAAATATTTAAAACACTCGTTTAACAACTGTGTACTTATACAGTGTATAAGCTATGGGTAAGAGTTACACACTCCCTTTACCAATATTGGGTGTGTAAGCATTGTATAGTTATAAATTCGTTATAACAAAAGTCACTGGCAACATTCTTCGGAAACGAAACGAACGAAATTGAAACCAGATGACCAAATTGTAGAGACATTTACAAAACCTTGTAAACAACATAAAAAATGATTATTTTTAATAAATAATACAAATTGTGCCCGAAATATTGTTTCGAAATGTGTTTAAAAATAATTGTATGTTTTTTACGGTAAAACGAAAGAAAGAATTAAACATACTTTAAAAGTTCGTCATTGAGTTTAAGAACGCACCTTTTAAAAGTCAAACTAGTGTCCTAACGAATTTTGTCTCTTTAAATAATTTGGTTTTTAAATACTGTATTAATGGCGAATAATAACATGTTTAGTGACCAGTTGAAGGTAAAAAGAAAACGATCTGTAAATTGGGACACTTGCAGGTCGATATCACTTCTAATTAACTCAACTATTTTCCGTACTTATAATTTACTGCTGAATCGAAGTATATTTCATTCGAAAGTCTGGGTCCTGTAATTTTTTTTTAACATTTTCTCTTTCTTGATGGTTCCTCACGGTTCATTTCGTCCAAAATATCAAAATAATGCAAATAATCCATAATTGAGATTTGCCAAATGTTCGGTTACGACGGTTACGCGCTCTCTAAACAAGGGTTGAGGAGTGTATAACTCTTGCGTTATTTCTCATACAAAAAAACTCCCGCTATACCAAATGTGTACAACTGAACTGTCAAATATCTTTTATTGGTAGAGTAAGCATTTTATCTCCGGTATTATATCTTTATTAATAAGGTTGTTATTATAAACTAGCTGCGCCCGGCAGTTTCACCCGCACAAGTCTCGATCCCGTGTGAATATCGGGATAAAAGTATCCTGTGTCCTAATCCAGGGGCTCTACTCCGAAGATAAATCCGAAGTATCTGCCAAATGTTCGGCCGTTTCCTGACTACGGCTGACTATGACTGACTACGGCGAAAAAAGAAAAGACAGTCAAAGAGATAAGTCAAAGTCGAAAAAGTGACTTGAAGTCGGACAAGGACTCAAAAGTCAAAAAAGGAAACTTTGGAAGTCAAGAAACGGCTGAACATTCGGAAGATGCTTAGTCAAATCAAATCAAATCAAAATATTTTATTTCACATTTTTTTTTTATATACCTGCGTGGGCACTAATGAAACGTCAGAAGCTAGATGCACGGTTCCAATTGTTCATTTACTATGGAGAAGAGCCGGCAAGAAACTCCATGTTTACTCTTTTAAGAAAGATGCAGCGGATGCAGTTAAATACCAGTATTTTACATGGAGCGACTGCCTATCTGACCTCCACAACCCGGTGACTAGGTTATGCGATACCCCTCGGTAAGACTGGTTGTCCGACTTGCGGGCTTGTGACGACCCGTGACAACTGTCAAAAATCCACGAATGACAGCCGGGATCAATGCCTTAACGTGCTTTCCGAGGCATGGAGTACACTTGGTATGTAAAGATGGTCTCCCATCCACGAACCAGCCGCGACAAGCGTAGCTTCACAAGCCCCTTTATACTTAGATTTATCACAGAATTCTCGATGTTTAGAATGTCTCCAATGCGATAGTATATTTATGAAGCTTATTCACAGAATGTCGATGCCACGAACAAAACGAAAAAAAAAACAAAATTAAATATTACATGATTTAAAAAATATAATCCATATTTAATATACTTAATAGGTATTTATATTATAATTGTTTATTAACTATATTTATATTATACATCCTAACTAACATTATAAATGCGAAAGTGAGTGTGCATTTTTATTTGTTTGTTTGTTATGTGTTCACGACTTAACGGCTGAACAGATTTCGATAAAATTTTCCACACACGTGTAGACCATGATCTGGGTTAGAACATAAAATACATATTTCCTCTAGGATAATTTCCAACATCCTCGCGCGGGAAAACACTACTATTGTATAAATTGGACGTACAATTTCACAAATTCATATTATACTGGAAAACATTATCGGTCACGAATCAATTATGTACCCGCGCGTTCCCTTTATTTGTATTTCATATGTTTATGGTTAAACATTGCTACATGAAATGACATTTCGATGTAGAAACATATAGTTAAAAAAAAAGAAAAAAAAAAGTTGTTTAATAATGGTTAATGATTGGTTACCGTGTTTGACAATATCATTATTATTATGCATAATACCAAATATGACAATTTACCTTAGGACCTTAATAATATGGACGGCACGGTTGGCGCAGTGGTTAAGCGATTGACTGCCGCGCTGCGTGTCGCGGGTTCGATTCCCGCACGGAACAAATATTTGTATGACCTACAAGTAGTTGTTCTGGGTCTGGCTGTTTGTGTATGTGAGTTTAAATGTTTGTAAACTGCACCCACGATACAGGAGAAATTCCTAGTGCGGGGCAACGTTTTTCTAAAAAAAAAAAAAAAATAGACATTGTAATTTTGTTATTCGCAGTTTTTTTCATTTTAAATCTGAATTTTGACATACATAATGTGTCTCTCTGTCATAATTACCTAAAAATTAGGTAGGCCAGTATTATAGATTTCTAGTTAAGAATCGCTACACTAAAATAAAAGTACTTAACTGGACAATTTGAAGTTGATTTTATAGTCCCCTAATTAGCAATATCCCGAGAATTACGGCATACCTTAGTAAAAGGGTTTCCTCAATAAAAGCTATAGAGTAAAGCCAAACTAGTGGCCTTTTCAATTCCAAGTCTTTTAGTCTAAGGCCAGGTGAGCGTAAATCATTAATCATTTGAGGTATTCAGCTTTAATAATTAATTAATTAAAAGTGGCAATAGCCGAACAGTTCATCCACCCGATTGGTAAACTACAAAGCCTATAGAGGGCATGGGTGTAAACCCCAGTTTTTGGCCAATCAACGTGAATATAGGTACTCTAACACATGTCAGCCAGTAATTTTACACTGCTGGGAGAGATGGATACATGGATAGGCGTCACATGTTTTTTAATTTTGTTGTTTTTTTTCTTCTCCCTGTGAATCACTAATTATGAAAAAATACATAAGTGCGCGCTTTTCTACGACAACAAGAGTTACTCTTACGACTTGTAAGTTGGAGTCGCTACTACTGCATACTCTGGGATAAAAAAGGTCAACCCACCGTTGCCGTTTTTAAAATATATGTAGCGACATACATTTTAAAAACATCAACGGTGGGACTCCGACTTACAAATCGTAAGAGTAACTTGTGTTGTCGTAGGCAAGCGCGACTTATATATTTTTCGACCTTTTTTGTGTAGTTGAAGGGGTTAAAAGAAACACTCATAAATTATTAGCTAAGTTGCAACAGACAGACACTTATAAAGAACGAAAAAAGAAAGAACAACTGAAAGAAGAAGAAAGAAAAACTGAATATTTGCCCATAACCTATTAAAACACGTTAGCTTTTCGTATTCAACTTCAACTGACAGAGCACTGACAGTTCTCTTTATTCTATAAGAAAGATGTTACAAAGTAAAACATAGATGGCTCTGCTTGTACGCATCCAACATATTATTAAAATTTTGTTACCTACTTTTCAACAACACTGAGGTGACTCTGTTAATGTTTCGTTTTTTTATTCAATATTTCTCTAATCACGAAAAGTACAAAAATAATGTAAAACATAAAACTGAAAATAAGTTGTGATCAAAACCGTCGGTGATTGCGTTTACCCGAGTGAGGTCAGCATGAAACGCCTGTATAAACGGATAATAACCGGAAAAATTCGGTCGTGATTTAAGTTTTATGAAATGAAACCACCGATTTTGTTTTGGTGTAGATTACACCAAAAAAAATCGGGGGTTTCAATTATGGAGGTCTTCGCGCATCATTTGAGATTAATTTATGTTTTAACTGACTTTAAAAAGGTTGTGGTTTTTATAACGAAGGATTACGACCAACCAAGTTACTTCTTTTTAAGGTTCCGTACCTCAAAAGGAAAAAAATACAGAGATTATTTATTTACTTATAGATTACAGGAAAGCCTATAAAAAGTCTATGGTCTAAAAATAACATGGTAAATCACTCAATATTGTGCGTACAAACTCATAATATTTGCAGCTGGAATGTGTGGCGGAAAATATTTTTTCAACTACAATGTTAAGTTTGTTCTTGGGCTAAATTACGGAACTCTTCATTTTGCGTGGTTCGATACGCACTCGTCCGGTTTTTTTCTGTGGGCACATAGCACGATCGCGCGGAGTAAACGAACCGTAAATTCGCAAGATTTTATAATTGAAAACAATCGTATTCACATGATAGTTAATTAGTGTTAAGACTTCATTTGTGACTATGGGTCATTGACAGGTGTCGCAAAAATGTTGACCAAAATGGTATAGTTGTATTTGTATAGTTGTATTTGTATAAATGTATTTGTATAGTTGTATAAGTACATTTTGAAATAGGAGCGTCCTTTTTGATGAAAGGTATGTGATATCAACGGATTTGCAAATATTACTGGTGTTTACCAACATGCATTTTATAACCTTCATTTGTAATTTATTTTAATTTATGTTATCAGTCTGTGACGTGGTGAGAAAATAAGCAAAAAGTGAGTAAGTCAGTAAATGACATAAACATTAGTTCTAGTTCACTGAAGTGCTATTTGTGTCCTTGTCTCTGTCATCTCTTAGCAGCCAGGGCTTATTTTTTATATTTTTATTACGGACACTTAACGTGCACACGTCATTCTACATCAGTTGATGATTTAAGAGTGTCCGTGGAGCTTGATGCTACTACGCTTTGGAATGAGCAACTAGTTCTTAGACTAGAGCATACACTTTTTAATGAATGTAATTATTTTTGTTATATGAATATAAAAGTTTGATTAATTTTACTGTGTGTATTGTGTATTAATTTGATTTGATTGAAATTGTTAATTTATTGAATTATATTATTATTAACTTATTTGATTTTATGATTATCTTTATGTCTGATAAGCAAACTATGTAAGTGCTGTGCACACCTTTAAGTGATAAGTTCAGTGTGCTAATTATATAATAAGATTAAGTACTCTGTAAATGTTTTTGTGAATTAGTCGTTGGAGTGCCATAATAAAATATATAACTACATAGCTTCATCTTTCTGACTGACCGACACCTTGACAATTAAAAAATGCCTGTAATTGGTTTAATTGAAATAAAGGAAGGTTTGAGTTAATGTAGTTGATGTGCCATTTAAAATATATATAAATAACTAACTAGTCTGCCTGTCTGTCTAGTCGGGCAATCCCAAAACTAATATCTTCAACAAACCTATGTGAAAATATAGGCACCTAATTATGTCAAACAAAGTTCTGTTCAGTTTTGTCGCACAAATATAATATGATTATCATAAACTATATTAAACCTAAATTTCCCTGATCCATTATACATGGATTTGGAAAGCAGCCAAGATATAACATTATTTTATTGGGGTTTCAGTTTCATTATCATAAAATAATCCTTTCGTTTATGATATTTTTAGGGTTCCGCAGAGGTGGAAAAAACGGAACCCTTATAGGATCACTTCGTTGTCCATCTGTATGTCTGTCAGTCTGTCAAGACATTTTTCTCAGGAACGCGTGGAGGTATCAAGTTAAAATTTATATCAAATACGTAGATCTAGGTCCATTGGAGCTCTAAAAGGTTATTTATACGACATTTTTTGATACTCGCAAATAAATCTAAACCTCTAAGCTAATTTCTGTTATTCTAGAATCATAAAATTTGGTGGCTTACACAAGTAAGGAAAAGCCCGAAAACCGTTAATTTGTGGTATATAACATTGTATATATATTTTTTGTGATTTCAAACACATTATTTTGTAGTTGGCAAATTGCCCGTGACGTATATCTATGTATGGGAGAATATGTTTTTCCACTACAATGTTAAATTTGTGTTCATAAAAAAACCTTTCATTGTGCGTGGCCCGAGCACTTGGTCGGTTTTTTTTTTCATTTAGAAAGGGAAATCTGAGCTTTATGGTCTGAAATTGCCATCATGCAGTAAAAACTAGGGGTCAGTGTTTGTTGGGGAACACAGGCAGACTACACAGCTACGTACATCAGATGTCAGCAGGCTTAGCATGACGCTTCCTATTTCTACGAACACTAGACACAGCTCTTTCTATACAAAGTGACATTTCGTTTCTCAATTTTTGACATCGCACCATAGAAATCCTTCTTTAATCTGTAATTCTGTCTTTCGTTTCTAACGATTTTTGTCTAGGTCCTTTTTTAGGTTTTATTTCAGAAGAAAGTTTTCTATCTCAAACTGTCAAAATCACACTGACAACTGACAGTTGTCTAAGGCGTGAATTATACAGAAACGGCGTAAGGTTAAGGCGCGGCGCAGGCATGATGCCGCTTCAAAACGTTTTCATACAAAATGTGCGAAGGCGACGTGTCGTGAATTACACTCAAGCGGCGCGGCTTTGTCGTCTGTGCGCCTGCGCCACGCCTCCACCTTACGCCGTTTCTGTGTAATTCACGCCTAAGGTAATGAAAACAATTTGATTTTGTAATCGCCATGCTACAGACTGTGGATTTTTTTTATCGACGGCCACAAAATATATACGGTTATCTACAAAATCATGATTTAACAGGAAAGCGTTTTGAACGCAAACTGTGACAATTAATAGAAGTACAAAGCTATCTTCTCTTATTTTAAATAATTTCCTTAACCAAGGAAATGGTTAAGGCCAATATTACTGTAATATTCTTTTGTTCCAAAATACGTTACCACTTCGACATTTTGTGAAAATGTTGTAAAATTGTAGTCGTCTTTATATACGTGAGTTAATATCAGTAAAAATTGAAAATCAAACAGAAAAAAAAATCCTATGACAAAACAAAGAATTCTCAGTCGAATTATGTGAAAAAGTTAATTTCGTAAAAAGTGCAGTTGACTCTTTCTACTTTGCTGCCGTCGTACTGTCTACGCGGAACGTCATTTTTGTCTACTCTTCCGTCGACAAAACGGTGCTCGTGCTAAGCCTGCTGACAAATTTTACTTTTGAGCTTGATTGAAATTGCTATTTGCAACAAAAAAACATGCCTACTCCACCTTGGATGGTTATAAACTGTTGCTTTATTGTAGCAGCAACGGTAATTATTTATTTTTTAGGATACGAAATATACAAGTCTTAATTTAAATAATTGGAAACCACTAAAGAGGTCGTTATACTTCATCATTACGACCAACTTTTATTACAGGATCAATATATATTATATATGTATTTAACTGATATTTCGAAAAAAAAATCTGCTGCTCCATAAATTATTGCCCGCATAACTCGAAAAAATGACGGAACAATTTTTTTTTTACGACTTCGAGTTTTTTGATGAACAGTAAAAAAAAATCATAATGTTGAGTACACTCTCAAGAGGTTTTCTGGTAACGCCTGCAATCCCCGAAGGGTAAGGCAGAGGGCCTTACCCTTCAGGGATTGCAGGCGTGATGTTAAGCTATGTCAATTACAACTTGTATATAATTATCTTTGGTAAGGCCATATTGGACGACAACAAAAAATATACCATGAACAGGTATCAGAAACATGTAGGTTTATTTACCTACTCTACCCAACCTGGCGCTGATTCTTCTTCCACTTTAAACTTCACGATCTTTCAGATGCCGTAAAAGCTTTCACCTGCACGAGCTAGTTTCAAACAAGTTGCTACACTCAAAGTGGAGTACAACAAACTTTGCTGTAGCACACGTATTGTCGATATTTCAAGCACTATCTCAGTTTTAGTGTGTGTTGTTTTCGGACGTCAATAAAGGGAGTATTCCCTTTATTGACGTCCGAAAACAACACACTTTTTGTACTTGATTGGAGAGTTTCTGAGAGCAGTGGTGGCCCAGTGGTTAACGGCCTCGACTTACGAGTAGTAGTTCGTAGGTTCAAACCCAGACAGGCGCTTTACTTTGTGTAAATTATTTCACCACCACTACTCTCAACACGGTGAAGGAACACATCGTGAGGAAACCGGCATGTCCTAAAACTAAAAATTCGAAAAAATGTGACATCCACGAACCCGCACTGGACCCGCGTGGTGGATTACGGCCCACTCCCTCTCACAGAAAGAGGAGGCCTGTGTCCCAGCAGTGGGAACATTATAGGCAGGTTATGTATGTATGTATGGAGAGTTTCTGAACAATAATACCTTATGCTCAGAAAACTACCTTAAAACTTTCGTACAAAGGTTAAAATTGAGCGTCTAGCAGTATCACTATCACCTGCGTATTTAGCAACATATCTTCTGTATGTTCATATCCATACTAATATTATAACGTTAGTCTAGCCAGGCAATCCCAAACCTAACACGTAGGTACTTTAAGCCAGGTGACCTCGAGGTTAAAGCTCAACACACACAAAAGGCGGGTGCGGGACGGGCGGGGGTCGGGACGGCAGTACGGCAGGCTCAATTCCATGTATTTATATGAATGACACCACAAAAAACGCGTGCGCGGGTCGGGCGCGGAGCGGGTTGGGAGTGACAGGCGCGCATGCGTTTCGTGTAAATATAAATACAGCGAATTCAGCCCGCCATACTGCCGTCCCGACCCGCGCCCGATCCGCACCCGCTGCCTGTGAGTGTTGAGCTTAAGAGCAGGTCCTACATAATCAGCCTATAATCTTCCCACTCCTGGGACACAGGCCTTCTCTCTGCGAGATCCCAGTGTGCCGTAATCCACCACGCGGACCCAGTGCGGGTTGATAGATGTCACATGTCTTCGAGTTTTTGGTTCAGGACATGCCGGTTTCCTCAGAGCAGGCCCATTAAGCAATAAATAAATGCAAAAGTAATTCTGTCTGTCTGTTACCTTTTCATGCCTGAACGCCTGAACGGATTCGGGTGAAATTTGGCTTGCGGATAGAACACGGCCTTGGTTAGGTTACCTGGGATAGACCGTGTGTTCCAATGTTATGATATAGGATACTTTTACCTCGGTAGTAAGTTCCCTTAGGATAATTACCGACCTCCATGCGGGCAAAACTGCGGGCAAAAGCTAGTAGATAATAATATAAAAGAACCAATAACCGTGTCAGAAAACCTATATTTCATAACCGAGAGTCATAAATCGGACACTACAAAAGTGAGACAGCATTATGTAGTAGATAGATATAAAACTTGATACTAAAAGTACGGAGGGAAAGAGTCCAAGTTATAGGTACCCACTTACCTAGTTTTAACTGTTAAATATGTACCGAAATGAGTTACCGAATAAGTTGCTTATTTTTCTGTGTTGAAATTACCATTTTTTTTTCGAGATTACAAAATAGTCTTGATTTAAAAAAAAAACTACTGCAAAATAACTGTTACTGTAGGTACCTATCATTAGGTCAAATAAACATTCAAAGGCAAGCATTAAAATAAAAATACAATAGCACTAAGGGAAAATATAGTTCCAGCGAGACTCATGATGCAGACGTTGCAGTTTTATAGAACACTGGTGTTAAAACGGCATAGAAAATGGTACCGCAGTTAACTAGGAGTAGAATATACAGAATGTCTGACTCTTAAGATACATATACCCTAGTTTAAGAGACAGAGTTTAAACATTTGGATGAAAGATCAAAAAAGAGATCCGCTCTGCCGCATCCAAATGTTTTTTTTATAAATGTTAACCACCATAAATTCAAAAAAAGCACAATTATCTGTATGTGTTTTTGGGAAATAAAGATTATTTAATTTTTTAATAAAGATTTTTTATGATCTGTTCTGTGAGATGAAACACTAAAGGGAAAATCTGAAACTATTAGTTAAGGTACTTTTAATTCTTTTTACTAAAATAATACGGTATCAATTACTAGATTTGATTTATTTATTTATATTTAATTAAAACGATACAACACCAATTACATTAATTAACAAATAAACAAAAAACGTTGACAATAATTTTGTTGAAAATAATTTAATTTAAAACTAACATGGAACAGTGAACTCCCTTGCATACTTTCTCTCTCAGAACACCAGACATAAACACATCATTTTACAGCATTTATCTGCAAACACATCACATTCAGGGTTGGCAGTCGATAAAACACATTTCGATTATATGGTTCAATTCCCGAGTCGAAGCCTTCTAATGAGTTTCTTTTCAAACGGCAGCTGCTCCACCCATTGGGTCCTTACTCGTAGAACTATCTCTACCTTTGTAATTTAAGAATTGTCCATACCCAGTAATGCATCTGAACGAATGGCTCTGTATACCTGTGTATGCATTGCGGATATTATTCATGGTTAATTGAACTTACCTTAAGTGAACTTCAACTAAAATTATACGAGATGTTGCATCCGAAGAGATTTAACACCCTACCCACCCATGTACATAACACCACATATTATTATGGAATGGAGTAAACAATGAGCTCTAAAACGAATAAGGTTTGGGTGACAGTTGACAGATGACACAGACTATTAATTTTTTTTTTAGTCTCTCAACTGTGTGTACAGTGAAGTGCATTAGGTACGATACTACCATGTGAGTTAAATCTCGAGGATGCAACATTGAAGTATAACTTTACATAAATATTTTTGAATTTTATCATAACTTTTTGAAGCTATTATTATTATCTTCAGAATACATTGATATGAGTACAACGCTCTAAGCATAACTCCTTTTTTTAATTGTAAACATTTTCGCTTAAAACTTTGTAATTCTAATTACTTAGTTGCAAAGCTAATTTAATCATTATGAGCTGTCATTTCATCGTCCTGGAGTGTCAACTACCTACTGAAAGTTAGCTCTCATAAAAATAAAAATCTACTTGAAAGCGCTTCACATTTTTTACGATGTTGTTTAACTATGTCGGAAATATTTTCGGCGAAGTAAGAAAAAAAGTGTAACACAATTTCCCACAATGGGTTTAAAAAAAATTGAGGTTAGGTGGAGGCTATTGTGTGCGGATATCTTTACTGGTCTGGTATTTTTGCTGGTATACCAACGGATATCGCGTCATTTTGTAACTGGGTTGTGGAGGTCAGATAGGCAGCCGCTCCATGTAGAATACTGGTATTCAGCTGCAGATTGATTGATTGTCTATATTCGGGACAAATTCTGATAAACAAATCTGTTTATTTCAAGTTTTCCAAATCATTTAAAAGTATGTAAGGTGGTTTTGTTATTATCCTACTGGGGTAATTATTCTGCAAAGTTTGAAATCGATACGAAGATAATGATAGAAGAACAAGAATTTAAATTACAACTCTCTAAGTTCAAAAGAGTTGGATGTTCATTCAGTAGGATTTTTTGAACCTAGAGAGTTGTCATGCTGATTCTAATGATTATAATTCTGTAAAGCCATATGTGTTATGGCCGCGAATCATATTTAGATCAACATACAACCTGTTACTGACGTGCAAATTGCAAAAAACGTAAGAAAATTTTAATTTCGCGGGCTACCTTAGCGCATCCCCCTTAAGGCTTTGATTTTTGGTAACGAACTATACAAGTTATGGCAGAGCATTATTGTTTAACAAGACTGTGCCAGAAAGTAGATATTAGTTTGAGTATCAAAATGCATCTAACTAATAATAACTAAGTCCAGCACTCAGAGATTTGCATTAAAAATATTCACGCAATTTCAATGGAAATCCATTTCCATCCATTTCTATTCCATTAATATTATAAGTAGGAGTTCAGTATAGCAATGTTTCATAAGATCCAGTTTAATTTACAATTTTTCTTAGCAAATTATGAAACTATGATTTTCCGTACTGATAGGAAAATAAAGAAAATCTTACTAAAGCTTTGATCAACCCACGCAAGCTATCTTAGGAGAGTAGGTACTCACTGGGGACATGCGCGTGTAATAAACTTGTGCAAGACTATACTTGCGCTAGTGTAACGCCTGCTTATGCAGCCTGCATTAGGTCGCGTCCTAATCGTATGTATGAATTATGACGTCCAAACGCGACTTGACTGATCGTGCGAGTGTGTCATGTTCAACAAAAGAGCGCGATGATCGCGTACTTGTGCGATGATCGCAATATAATACTTAATGTATACAAAGTATTGTAAAACATTTCAGAAGAGTAACTATGGAGTTTCTTGTCCATTCTTCTCCATACAAAAGTCGTACCTTTTGGAAAAAAAAATGAAATGAAATGAAAATGAAAAAGTGTTTATTCAGAGAAATATTTTAAGCATATTTATTGGGTTAGGGGGCAACTCGTCCCACTTCGAAACTGGACCCAGGGACCGATTCCACCTTTTCTAATTTGATAACAGGCAACTGGGTCCACGTTCGTTTCGGTATTGGTTTGTTGGCAGACGTAGCTCCTTCTTTTTCGTAAGTATAATAACATGGTTTTTATTATGACACTTTAACCTATAGAGGTTAAAACTATCTTACATTTCAATTAATAAACATACAAACTATGTATATTTTTTTTTCCTTTTAAGAATTCTCTGCAGCGAAGGTTTCACAAAATAATATATATCAAAGAGGTCACCTATGTATTTTATTTAAAAAACGAGGTTTTTTATGATATAGCTGTTTACATCTACTGGAAGGTTTTTAAAAATAGTTGGGACTAAAAAAAATTTACTCCTTCGACCATAATAATTACTACACGTGGGCACTATAAATCTCTTCATGTTATTCCTTTGAGTTATTCTATGTTATCTTGTGCGTATTCTATTATTTTTAAATTCATTGCTACCATACTGTTCTGAAGCTAAAAAAAAAAGCTACTGACAACACTACCCACCCTCTCATGAATCGGCAGCATTTTAAATTCCAAAAATAAGTCTTCGTAACCACTACTTTTACAATGGAAGGAGCGTGGAGCGAGAAGTCTTGAATCAGTTATATTTTCTTGTAAATTTTGACGTTCTAAAGTGCCTTTTGATGGCCTACTTGAAATAAATGTTTTTTTTTTGTTTGACTTTTGCTACTGTTAGTGACCGTAAAATGAATTAGTGTTAATTTATTGAAATTATTGGTTGTTCAATGTTCTTGATTATATTTATATTATACTTGTTGGAAGTTTGTCGTTTACGTTTATAAAATTTACGAACACGCCAAAAATTCTAACTATCTTTTGCCCGCGCCGACACAAAATATCAACCCCTGTTTGAGCCGCTCAGGGGTTACAAAAATCCTTTTTTAAGCTCTCTATCTTTGATACTTTACGTGGTCTATCGGTCACTTACTTTTTTTTAAATGACTAGCACTTTATTTTGGGTAAACTGGGCTTGTGACTAAGTAATAACAACCACTCGGGTCGATCCATCAGGTTAAGCTACGCTTGCCACGGTTGGTCCGTGGATAGGCGACCATCTTTACATACTAAGACCCTTCGGTGCCTCGGAAAGCCATTAAACCGTTGGTCCCGGCTGTCATTCATGGATCTTTGACAGTCATTATGTCTGTCGGTAGTGAGAAGCTTGAAAGTCTGACAACCAGTTTTACCAAGGGGTATAGTATTACCCAGTAACTGGGTTGTGGAGGTCACATAGGCAGTCACTCCATGTAAAATACTGGCATTTAGCTGCATTCAGTTAGACTGAAAGCTGACCCTAACATAATTGTGAATAGGTTAGGCCATAGGCAGATACGATTACGGATTATTCAAACTCCAACACCCCATTTGACACATTTTCCATTTTCGTAAAACACTTTCTTAGATGCCTAAACTCTAAAAACCTTTGCCGATTAGTAGGCTTCATAATAATGGATTCTGAGATTTCGTTATTGGTAAATCAGTAAGTGGCATTAAACTTTAATAAATGCATAATTGATCCACGATGGTATTAGGCTCGCCCCCTATATAGGCTCGTACAAACTTGTGCGATATCGCGGGCGCGACGCGACACTAGTAGCACAATTTCTTTGTCGGTGCCTGTCGCGCCCGCGATATCGTGCGAGTCTCTACGAGCCTTTACTTGGGACTTAACCATAAGTAGCGAAATGTGAGTAAACTTTAGATACACCTCTGCCTAACCCTTCGGAGATTAGGATCGTGATGTTATGTTATGCTAATGCACGATTACAACAGGTACATTTAGTTACATGACACTCAAACAGACGCAAATGGGTGTAACCTTATAACATTTATAACGCGAACATTCTCGTAAGATTATTTCAGACTAGCTGTTGCCCGCAGCTTCACCCGCGTGGAGGTTAGAAAGTATCCTATGTCCTAACACAAGTAATGGTTTTCCTGTGTGCTAAATTTCATCGAAATAAGGCGTAAGAAGTTAAGAGACAGACAGAGTCACTTTTACACCATTTATAAAATTAGAAGTATGGATTTACCTAAATTAATCGGATTAAAGATATTTATTCTCAAAAACACCCCTCCTTTCTATTTCTTCCCATGGGTGTCGTAAAAGGTGACGCGACACAAAGGGACTTACTAGAGAATGGGCAGCAGCGTTCTCTATGCATTTTAACACCATACTGCGATCGCCAACCTGCCTGCCAAGCGTGGCGATTATGGCAAACCTTTAACCTTTGTGAGATGCCTATGTCCAGCAGTGGGCATCTTTCGACTGATATGATGATGATTCTCAAAAAATACACAATGTCACTTAAATGAGAACTATGCTTAAAATAGATTATAAATATTATATAACGTTCGCCACAGACGTCAGTGTAGCAATTATGATACACCCAGCCAATGTATGCAGCTATTAGGAATGGTGTTATTTGTGATTAAGTATTCACCTATTTGAGTTTTGAATGAGTGTAATTTTTTTATACATGAGGGTATTTTGGTTTATAATTGTGGTCCTTAAAAATTTAATATTATTTTGAAATCAGAAAACTAGCTCGACGACTAATTCGAGAAAAAATAAATGAAAATGCACTGAAAACCAATTGTTGCCACCGCTCGACTTAGTTCGTTTCAGTAGCCATCTTGAATATTCCCCGCTTTTGTCACCACGAATTCAATTAAATAGTTTCCAATTCAAGTCGACTCCAAGGAAGTTATTTTCGTGTCACTTCAGTCATAGTGCAGCGTTAAAAGTTCGGGCTTTAGTGGGTCTCTTGAATAAACTGTTTCGATTTCAAGCGGCCATTTTTTCCTGCTGGCTTCACCCGTGTGGAGGACGGCAAAAAGTATCCTAACCGAGGTCATGGTCTACCTGTGTGTCAAATTTCACTCAAATCCGTTCAGCCGTTTTTGCGTGATTGTGTGGCAAAGATCCAAATATACAAACTTTCACATTATTTTATAGTATTATATAGTTTACGATTCTTGTACATTCTAGCCTATTTAGGTCTTAGAACCAACCTTGTTAGGATCCCGAACAGGCGCGTTTTGATAACACTTTCTATATAGTAGATAGGAACACCTACGCGTGGGTACATACTTAAGGTTTCTAATAAATCCTGCTACCACAGCTGCGTGTGATTTCTTATTGCTTTTGTTATATTATATGCTTTTATTATTAGAATTTCTGTTTTATGGCTCTATAGATAGAACAGAATAACGTTTATTGTCTTCAGTATTATAGCTAATAGTTAGTGGTACATAAACAAAAAAACCAGCCAAGTGCATGTCAGACCACGCACAATGAATGGTACCGTTGTTGGGATGACTTTATCTAAAGAACAAACTTACCATTGTATTGGAAAAACATGTTCCCCCATACATTCCAACTGCAAATGTGATCCGTCGGATGCGTCGTATGCGTCTCGTCATTCTCCCTCATGCCGATACCGATGTATGGGTACTTTTACGTAAGTAGTATGCAGTAAACACCTCACGTTTGATCTAGTGTCGGCTGAGACGCAAGCGTAAGCCAGTTGCCCACTGTTGGTATGTAGTTAGTAACTCACTACACAGTAATATAGTCATGCGTGACGCGTCACGTGACTTCACAGGACTCGTGCGTCGCGCGCGCCGCC
The DNA here is from genome assembly GCA_963921375.1 of Tiliacea citrago. Taxonomy (NCBI): domain Eukaryota; kingdom Metazoa; phylum Arthropoda; class Insecta; order Lepidoptera; family Noctuidae; genus Tiliacea; species Tiliacea citrago. The sequence continues at coordinate 5,061,361 of OY992788.1, read as the reverse complement.
GCGCCGCACCGCGCCGGGAGCTGCCGCGCGCCGCAGCGCCACAGCTGTGGGTACGCGTGCGCGAGCGGCCCAATGAGCGGGCGCCCGGCTCGATAACTACAGTCACAATACGTCATGTTGTCATCACGCTCTTAGACGCAATCGGGAAATGCAACTGTAGTCTTTACCTTATTATTTATTTTGTGTGCGGGTGCGCAGGACAGGGTGCAAGCGAGAGAAAACACTTGATAGTCCCGTGTAACGAATGAAATAAATGTTTTAGGTAGGTACCTACTTTATTTATGCATGGTGATGCCAGCGGATTAATTTTTGTGTTTTTTAATCATATTTATTCTTATATATTTGGTTGTATAGGCATTCTATTCTAAGTACTGTTTGTTTTATTTTATTTTGTTAGCTATTATGTACATTAAACCTGACTTGGGTTCCGTACGTATTTTTCGGGTGACCACTGAAAATCAGCGCTGTGCTGAGTCCATAGCAGAGCATCATGCTGAGTGCAAGCCTTCTTGTCACAGTCATGACGTGCAGCTGCCGACTATTTGTTTTACCAGTTTATGTTTTCATATATCTTGCACGTGTTTCTGTGACAAATAAAATTATTTTTCTTTCTTTCTTCTAAATGTAAGTTTGTACGCATAATATTGAGTGAATTACCATGTTATTTTGAGGCCATAGACTTCTTATAGGTTTTCCTACAATCTATAAGTAAAGAAGTACCTTCCGTTTTTTTTAATTATAGGCTTTATAGTTTCGGAAATAAGCGGAATTGTTAATTTTCATATATTTTCTTAAAAAACTTGAAAACGATTTTTTTTAAATAAAAAAAAATATATTTTTGTGGCCCTCACAACAAGCCCTTTCATTTAATATGTCACTTTTTTTTAATTTTCTAATTTGCCCCCCAAAAGTGATCTTATTCAAAATTCAAAAAAAAATGTTCTTAACTAACTTTTTAGACCTTTGTATCCTGCTTATGCGTAAAAAGTTTAATTTAAATTGGTTCAATCATTTCGAAAAAAAAGGCCTTGAAAGTTTGTATGAAATGCCGTACGGCGTATACGCTCTTCAGCTGTCCCTTATCAGTTATAATAGGCGTGATGTGCCATCTTCTTGGAACTTTATAACGGACGCGTATGCATTCTACACCTAAAGTGCATTTTATCTACTTTTTCTGATATATGTAATTTATATTTTTATTATTTATACTACTACTTCTCGCACACAATAAGGTACAAAGGCGGAATTAATGCCTTAGGCATTCTCTACTAGTCAACCAAGGGTGGTGAAGAGATAAAATGGCGGGTGCTCTAATTGAGAGAATATAATAATATTAAAAAATATTAAATTATAACATATTACATATATTATTATTTCCTTTATTAATTTAGATACATACAAATTATATTTTTAAATATCAGAATATAAAAAATATATAAAAACATTTAAAAATATAAAAAATAGTTGTCCACCGGTATCGGGAGCAGGGTCCAAGCTACCGGTGGCTAGGGCTGCAGAGATAGGAACCTCCTCACGATGCGAGCCGTATCGAGGAGTACTGCCTTCTGAATCAGGCCCTTGATCCAACCACCTAACGAGAGCCTCGAAAGATGTTGCTCGAGACTTTCTGCCATCAGGCCATTGGCCGATACGACAATCGGCACAATGATAGCCGAGCTCACATTCCACATGTCAACAACCTCGTGTGCTAAGTCAAGATATTTTATTTGTTTCTCTTTCTCAGCTTTCACGAGGTTCTCGTCATGCGGAATGGTAACATCGATAATCATTGCGCGGCGCGCTAATCGATCTATCACTACTATGTCGGGCTTATTCGCGATAATAGTCCTGTCAGTAATGATAGACCGATCCCAGTACAACGTGACATGGTCATTTTCGAGAACTGGGTCGGGCACATACTTGTAATACGGTACCTCAGAATCCACAAGTTTATATTTCAAAGCAAGTTGCTGGTGAATAATCCTGGCTACTTGGTTATGCCTGTGCAAGTACTCGCCATTAGCAAGACGAGAACAGCCAGAGATAATATGTCTGATGGACTCACCCGGACGGTGGCATGCCCGACACACGTCAACCGTCCCGTCCTTCATAATATGTCTCCGGTAGTTATTCGTCAAGATAACTTCGTCCATAATTGCACAGACAAAACCTTCGGTTTCCCCGAAAAGGTCACCAAAACGTAGCCAGGATACGGACGCTAAGAAATCTACACCGGGTTCATGAAGAGCCCGATAGAAGCGTCCGTGAAGCTCCTTGCTTTGCCAAACCTCCTTGCGGTCATCGGTAGTAAGTGTTAAAGGTTTGCGCCAGTTCTCTTTAGCCATGGAGAGCGGGGTGAGTCCCTTGTCTACTGCGACCACATCACGGTGCATACCCAGTTCGGCTTGTAAAAAATATTCCCTGAGACTGCACACTTCGCGGTTATGGAGGGTCTTTGCATTTAAAAAGCCTCGACCCCCGCACTTCCGCGGGATGTACAGTCTCATCACCGATGATCGTGGGTGATGCATCCGGTTTGCGGTCAGCAGTGTACGGACCCTCCTATCCAGGGCGTCTAGTTCGGTCTGAGTCCATTTAAGTATGCCAAAAGAGTACATCAAAACCGGCATGACCCAACCGTTGAAGGCGCGCACCTTGTTTCCGCCTGAAAGAAGACTAATAAATACCTTCTTCAGGCGACCAAAGAAGCGCTCCTTCAACGATTGCTTCATGTCAGCAACGTTGATCCCTAACGCTTCTGACATACCCAAATACTTATAGCTTTCGGATGAGGAAAGGGATCTAAGGTGTATGGAATCCGAGAGTTGGGTTCCTTCGGATTCCATAATCTCTCCTCGTTTTACATGCATGACTGCACATTTGTCCACACCAAATTCCATCCTGATGGCGCTACTGAATGTTTCAGTTACCTTCAGTAGCTCGATCAGTCGCAATTTGTTGGGGGCAAAGAGTTTCAAGTCATCCATGAAGAAGAGGTCAGATATGACCTGACCTCCTCTCCTCAACCGATAACCTAGACCTGAATCCTCCAACAGTGTACTTAGAGGATTCAGGGCTAAGCAGAACCAAAGTGGACTCAAACTGTCGCCCTGAAATATTCCCCGTTTAATCCATACAGGCTCATCATTCCCCTGGATCTGCCGACATCCTGGATAGCGAAGGACCGTTCTCCATTGCCCCATACATGACATCAGGAAGTTGCGCAGAGTTGCATCTATCTTGTACAACTCCAGCACCCTCATGAGCCATGTATGTGGCACCGAGTCGTAGGCCTTCTTATAGTCTATCCAGCATGTCGACAGATCCTTGCGGGGTCGACGAACCTGTTGGCTTATGGCCATGTCGATGAGGAGTAGCTCCTTAGTACCGCGGGACCCATTCCTACATCCATTCTGAGAGGCAGACATAATGGAGTTATTGTCAATGTGCGTATTAATTTTCACTCTCAAAATGGATGTAAGAAGTTTATAGACCGTTGACAAACATGTGATCGGTCTATAATTCTTGGGTTCCGCGGGACTACCTGACTTATGGAGCAGGTGGGTAACGCCTGTTGTTAGAAACTGTGGTAGCGACCCAGACTCTAAGGATGACTGGAACTGAGATGCCAGGCAAGTGTGTGAACTAATTAAACATTTCAACCAGAAGTTGTGCAGTCCGTCCGGTCCCGGTGATTTCCAATTTGGTAACAGACGGACTGCTCTGGCTACGTCTAATGGGGTGATTATGACTGCTTCCATTTCTGGTATAGTTTCACACACTCGCTCAACTTCCTGCATCCAGTCAGCCTCAGCGTGACAGACGGGCTCCGACCAGATGCTGCGCCAGAATGCACTCGTGGCTGCATCATCCGGGCGGCACACGTCTGTCACATTTTGTTCAGGTCGCTCCCAAGCTCTATATACCCACCTTTCATTGCTCTGGAACATGCGATTCTGCGTGTATCGATCCACCCGCCGCTTATACCGCCGAATACGGCTCGCCCATGCACAAACTTTCTGCTTCAGGAAGTCGATGCGCTCTGTGACACGGGACATGTATTCTCGAGGGCTGATTCCAGTCCCCGAGAAAGCCCGTCTTACAAAGCGCATCACTCGTGGTCGTGTATTGCCCTCCCTGAAGCAATATAGTTTGCCGATGAGTACCCTGGCCCCATCAATACGGCGCTCGATCCTGCACTGCCAGGCTGGTACGGCTGGTTTTGGTCGAGTAGCTCCGTCACAGTTTGGAAATTTGACGTTAGCTAAACGACATGCCGCAACAGCCGCGCAATACAGAATCGAGTGTGTATCAATGAGATCCTCGCTGCTTTGGAAGAAATTCTTAAGCTGCGAGTCCAAGGCACACACCAGCGCCCTATTTTTTTTGTGCATAGGTAGGCGTGGTAATCGGGGTCTAAGTTCGGTTGGAGTGGACCTATACTCGCCAAATGCATCCTCCAGTGCGCTCCTCAATCGGGCATTGCATTGGCTACTTACTGTGGCAACCCTATCATCCTCTTCTTCAACATCATGATTGGACCGCGGCGGGATTCCATCAATAATTGACATTCGTACCGCGGTTTGTGCCGGAGTCGAGACGATATGGTTGCTAAGTACCTCTGAGCGCAGCCTATCAAGTGCAACATCGTCCAACCTATGATCGCGTTGGATGACCCGCACCTGATCCGATAGTCGTTGGGCCGAGATGTTGATGGTTGGTTCTAGTTCCTGAAACAGAGACAGCATCCTAGCACGGTACGCAGTGAGGTTAGTTCCTCCCTCTGTAGACCCGTAATATGCGCGCATGACGTTCTCGTTCATAGATTGAGTCCATCTCATGCGCTGCACACAACCACCGGCAGCGGGCACCCGGCTCGGGGCCGGATGGCCCCTAAGTCCCAAGCTCCTCGGTGGCCGGCCTCTCCCCTGCCGACGTACAGGTGTTGGTGACGTCGGCGGGGAAAAATACTCGTCGCTCGAGCTCGACGCAACTACCACGGCCGGTGTCGTCACAGCGCTCACAGTGAGGCTGGATACCGGCGGCGGCGAGGCGGAGCTGAGCGAAGAGTCCGGAGGTGGTGGGCGTGCTCGTCGCGTAGCTGATCTCGTCAACATCTTTTCTTTATTTTAAAATCGGTGGATTTTATCGGAGGTGACATGACAGATGTCACCTTCGATTCGGCAGTTTTTGATAAAATTCTTGGTTTTTATTATGATTCATTTAGATTTTTTTTTATTTAGGCTTGATTATTTGGGTTTCAGGCTTATTGTATAGAATAAAAGAAACTGCGTCTAAAATGAATATATAACTGAAGATAAAGAAAACGTATTCCGTGACGTGTTGGTGTTGCCAGCTTATTATTATTATTATTATATTATTATTTATATTATTTTATAGTGAAACTCATAAGTTCGCTTTTTTGAAAGTGAATAATATAGAAAACTAAAATTTTAACAAAATGTATCATGCTTTTGCCAATGTCCATAAATTGAGCTCGTCACCAGTCTTGTTCTCTCTGTCACCTCAGCATGAAGTGGCATGAACTATTATCGTTCAGATTTGGTCAAGCCGTGACAGAAATGGCTACCTATCAACCCATCACCAAGGTGATAGGCCAGCGCCTATCCTCATTATCATCATTTCAGCTGAAAGACGCCCACTGCTGGACATAGGCCTCCCCCAAAGGGGGGGGGGGGGGTTGCTATAATCGCCACGCTTGGCAGGCGGGTTGGCGATTGCAGTACGGTGTTAAAATGCATAGAGAACGCTGCTGCCCATTCTTTAGTAAGTCCCTTAGTCACCTTTTACTACCCACGGGAAGAAATAGGGTGGTGCTATTCTTTGCGTCCGGGAGCACACAGACAACAGCGTCTATTATATAGTATACATTAAAGTATCGATAAAAAGGCCTTCGATAATCTATTATTCCCCTGATTCATGTAAGTTAATAGTTCAATATAGTAAATGAGCCGCTTCGAGTGAGATGGGATGATCTAGAATCACTCAGCGTAAAATAAAAAGCCCTTTTTACTCCAGAACAAATGTTTTGTCATTACAGGTAATTAGTTCATTTACCTTTTGTTTTTAAATCACCAGTCTCACCTTCAAGTTAAGAAGCTTATAAAACCAGCCAAGTGCGTGTCCGGCCACGCACAATGAAGGGTTCCGTAGTTGCAGTGAATTTATCCCAAGTACAAACTTAACTTTCTAGTTGAAAATATGTTCTCTCATACATTCCAACTGCAAATGTAAGTTTGTTCGCACAATATTGGGAGGTTTACCATGTTATTTTAAGACCACAAACTTATAGGTTTTATAAAAATAATATTTTCGAAATCCTCATAATAAGTCCTTTTATTTGATGTCACACGGCACAGTTTGCAAAACTTTTTTTTTATTTTAAAATATTTCCCCCAATAGTTAACCCCCTATTCGTTTCGTGTTTGGATCACAAAAATTCATATGGGTACCAAATTTGAAATTAATCGGTCCAGTAGATTCGGAGCTAATCGGCTGTGATACAGGGACAGACAGACGAGTGATCCTATAAGGCTTCTGTTTTTCCTATTGAGGTACGGAATCCTAAAAAGAACTCATTCCATCTCGTGGATCCAATTTATAAAATCATAAATTCTAAGCTACGAGAGGATTATCTTGTTTTAATGAAAACTGCATAGTGTTTTTTTTTATTTATTGTTAACAAAATGCTAATGAAAATACATAAATGAATCAATCAAGGATTTTATATTTCGTAAATATATTTGCTGCACAATGTTATTTAGGTAATTTATATTTAAAATAATTATTATATAACATAATTTTAATTTATATTACATTTATAAGAACGTAGGTGCTAAATTAATTGTGTGCCTCGTTGGTCTACTGGTCGCAAGGCCTTCTACTGAGCATGAGGTTCTGGGTTCGATTCCCAAGTCGGGCAAAGTTTTATTGGGTTTTTTCATATGGAACTTTTAAGTAGCAGCCAGGAGTATGGATTTGTGCCCGGTTGATTAGGCTGGCCCCCTATTACACTTCAACATAACTGGCAAAATGAGGATGCACTATAGGCACACCTCTGTCTAACCCTTCGGGTAATACAGGCGTGATGGTATGTTATGTATATTATAATATGTATTTGTATTTCATGTTCTTTGTTTTGTGCCTGGACCAATGCAATATTTTCTTCTATTTTTTTTAATTGAAATGTATTTGTTTTAGAGGTAAGAGATTAACTACAATAATATGGCCCGCCCCTCCAAAATTCAAAACGTTTTAAAGTATTTGTACGCATGTATGCGTAATGAGACGGCCGCCAAACAAAAACAAATCACGGATTTGTTGCTCGACTAGTGGCGTCATTAATCGCTCATTATTATTAGTATGGCGCTGCACTGACGTACGAGTACTCTATGAAAACGACAAGTGCATTGTCTTGCGCGATGGGCTAGTTATGATTAATTGACCAACAAATCTGGTACTAAGTGAGATATTACGAGTACTTACAACTACATACAAACTCTTTCGTAAGAATGTGACTACACACATTGAAACAGTAATTTGGAGGGGCGAGCCATGTTATCGTAGTTTATCTCTATCTTCAAACCTAAAACAAATATATCCAAATCCAGTGCGATGTTTTAAATTCAATTCATTTTATAGGCACAGTAAGTACTTAGTTAAATTGTTTTCACTTAAATTGAACTCTCATGAAATTAGTTTGATTAATACTTCAATGAATTCAAAATGACGGTATGGTTAAGTAATTAATTCAAGCCATATTGAAAGCCTAACAATTTTGTATTGCAAATTCTATGGACCAACTAAAATCTTTTAAAAGTGAAATAAATACAATAAAGGCAATATATGCTATCAAGATCTTAACAATATCAATCAATCTCTATCTATATCATATCTGCCATTCTTTTCCCAACTGTGTTGAGATCAGCTTCCAGTCTAACCGAATTTAGCTGAATACCAGTATTTTACATGGAGCGACTGCCTATCTGACCTCCACAACCCAGTTACTGGGTACATGGTACCCTCGTTACACGAAAACACGATAACCCTTGGTAAGACTGGTTGTCAGATTTTCGGGCTTCTGACGACCCGTAACGACTGTCAAAGATCTACAAATGACAGCCGGGACCAACGGCTTAACGTGCTTGCCGAAGCACGGAGGGGTCTTAGTATGTAAAGATGGTCACCACGGATTAACTGCGGCAAGCTTAGTTTAACCTGGGGGTCTACTCCCTAAGCACGAAGTCCGTTGTGTCGGCCTTCGTTACGGGCGTTTCCTACTCCTTATCACCTTCGGACGGATGATTCGTTCCGAGCCCGAACGATGAATGAATGACAACACGGTTTGACAGTTATCCCTACTCCCGATGCGTTTTTGCCCGTCCGAAAATTTCAACTTGACACTTGTTTTCCACACTTTTTGCTGCAGTGGTTGGGGGCATTTTACAACATCTATAATTGAAATTAAAATAAAATAAGCAACTCTTCCCGCCTAGTACGAACTCTGACTGACATTTCATTTGAACATTGCCGTCAAAAACAAAATAGGCAAAGGTATCAACAGGATAATGCCGGTTTTGGAACAAAAATGGCAAAAATAATTCAATTCTATATTTAGAGATAATAAAAAGTATATTGTTAAAAATGCGGTCGTTTCTAACGAGAAAAATATACATTTTTGATTATTTAGACCTGAGAACCACAACATAAGTAAACCGGTAATCGACCGGTAAAATTGCGTAACTATATAGTCATGCGTCATTCGTTCACGAAGATTGTCTATGATTCCGTTGGAAACTGATGAATCCGAAATCATTAGGGAGTAGGGTTCACTGCGACGTATCGGACTACTGTCGGACGGGCCCGTTGCTTCGTTAACGGACTTAGGGAGTAGACCCCCAGATCGGTCGGCCCGTGCGGCTGTTATTACTTAGCCACGAGGCACCCAATGCAGACAACAATTCAAATTAAATTCAAACTATACTAAGGTTGAAACTATCTCACTGTCACAAAGCCAAATAGACCTTGTTGGGTTATGACGTACAAGTGATATTCAACCTTACGGTAGAAGAGCAAGGTAAGGTAGGTATTATCGTCTATACAAAGACGTAAGTGTCACGATTTCCAAATAATAATAAAATTTGTAGGTAGTGATTTTATTTTAAAACTATACTAACAAATACAATTTAAGTTTTCTTTTTGTAATTTCAAAATAACAGGTTTTTACTAAATGCATGTATATACGGTAAGTACTTATATAAAAAAAAAACAAGTTTTAAATGTTTTGTCTCTGTGTTTATTCCGGCTAATCTCCGAACCGGCTGAACCGATTTCGACGGGACTTTCATTGGCAGATAGCTAATGTTATAAGGAGTAGCTTACTTTTATTTTAGAAAAAGCCACACGGGATAAACCGCGAGTAGCAGCTAGTACTAAATATAATGTATTATTTATGTATGAGTGATGTAATCATGAAGTTTAAAAGTATCTTATTGGACAGTTACCGTAAAAGTTCTGGTTTTTTTAACGGAACGGAATGGAAACTTTATGTTTGGAGCGTCGGCGTCGCCGCGTAGTTTCCAAGTTAGTTCTCTTAGAGCCTTGGAACCTCAAGGTTGTCTCCAAGAATTGTAAAGTATATACTGATATTATATTGAGTACCTACTTAATTAAATAGTTTGTCAAATATTGCTATACAGGGTGGAAGGGACACCGAACCAGCCCCTGCGTTAAAATTTTTCGTCGGTTATTTAAAAAAAAAAAATCGCTTTTCCATACATTTTGACCGAGTGGTTATTGCCCTTCTGTAGGAAACAGCTGTTTTTAGGGTTCCGTACCCAAAGAGTAAAACGGTAACCCTATTACTAAGGCTCCGCCGTCTGTCTGTCTGTCTGTCTGTCCGTCTGTCACCAGGCTGTATCTCATGAACCGTGATAGTTAGACAGTTGAAATTTTCACAGATGATGTATTTCTGTTTCCGCTATAGCAAAAAATACTGAAAACCAGAATAACATAAATGTTTAAGGGGGCTCCCACACAACAAACATGTTTTTTTTCCGTTTTTATAGATAATGGTACGGAACCCTTCGTGCGCGAGTCTAGACTCGCACTTGGCCCATTTTTTTTAAATTACCGACGAGAAATTTCAACGCACGGGGGTCAAGTATGATGTACTGAATCCATGGTAACAGGTTTCGCGTCGATGCCCTGCCACCCTGTATACCAAGTTTTATTTTATTTATTTATTTGGGACAAACAAACAGTAATACATTATATCTGCGCAAATAATATAAACAAAGATATTATATAAATGTGAAACTCACACCGTTATCCACAGCATACAAGTTTGTATGTATGCAAGAATATAAAGAAATACTCGTACAAAAAAGGCCTTTCATTTCATAAGTTGTAGTAAATAACTTGTGACCTATCTAGCTGCTCAAACCAGTGACCGTTATTGGTCACCTAAAATTACGTAACGTTATTACAAGGCCACATAAAGCACTTAGGTATAAAATGCGTGTTATATGACATAATGGAATAGAGCACAGACATTGTGTGGCTTATGATTCATAAAATGATTGTTCATGAACTTTATGCTGCCCATTCCTTGAATCAATCTCACTTATTTCTGATGTACCTAATTCACTTGATTTCGCAAGAGAGTGGTACCATTAAGCATGTACAAAAAATTGCCACACAGATAGTTTATAGCCTGGATTATATAGTTTATAGCCTGGAATACATAGGATACTGTTTATCCCGGTAAATGACATGGCTTCACATGGCCTCACAATTCTGAATTCCATACGTAGACAAAGTCGCGGGCACGAGCTCAAAATCAAAAATCAAAAGTCATTAATTTATTCAAACTAGACTGAGAATCAGCACTTTTCGAACGTCAAAAATTACATAAGTCTAGTTTTCATCTCTATGCAGATGACTTGCAGCTTTACCGACATTTTAATGTAGCTGACGCGGGTTCTGCAATTGCTGCTATGAATCATGATCTGGCTTGCATCAGCGTTTGGGCTAAGTCTTTTGGTTTGCAAATTAACCCAACTAAATCCCAGGCCATGATCATAGGTAGCAGATTCGTTCGCAATGTGGCTGCTGTTACATCTCTGATGCCTTTATATCTCGATGGTGTTCGCATTGACTATACCGAAACCGCCAAAGATCTGGGTGTCATTATTGACTCCAATCTTTCATGGCGTAATCAGGTCAACGAGGTCAGTCGAAAGGTACATTTCTCCTTTCATTCGCTGAAAAACCTTCAAGGTCTCCTGCCCTTGAAGACTAAAATTCATTTGGCACAAACGCTTATTCAGCCGATTATAGATTATGCCGACGCCTGCTATCTGGATGCTACTGAGGAGCTACTGAACAAGCTTGAGCGCATGCAAAACTTGTGCATTCGCTTTGTTTTTGGTCTTCGAAAGTATGACCATGTTTCTCACCTTCGCAAGGAACTCAAGTGGCTCCCAATCCGCCTTCGCAGGAACACTCGGATTTTATGTCTCCTCTTCAACATCTTACACAACCCGTCTTATCCTTCCTACCTGCGGGAGCGTTTTTCTTACGCTCGTCCTAGCGACGCTCCATGTAGATCGCACCTTAGATCCCTCCTTAAATCTCATCCTCATAAAACTAGCTACTATTCTTATTCCTTCTCGGTGCATGATGTAAGATTGTGGAACTCACTTCCGCCTAGCATTCGTGATTTAAAAACCATTTCCTCATTTAAATATCAATTAAAAGAGCACTACCTTTCCTCTCAACTGTGAATATTTTTATATATATGTTTGTATATATATGCTTTATGTATTTCTTTAGGTATATGTAAGTTTTTTTGCACGTGTGTACGTGTACGTATTCGTGTGTAAATTTTATATGTATATGGTATAGTATAGGTATATTTATCATTTTAGTTTAAGACTTCGCATATTCATATTTTTCTCTTCTTGTTCTCACACACTATTGTCTACATTTCTTTTTCATTTCTCCTTTCGCAGGTCTGCTGGAAGAAATTTCTTAAGAAATAAGCAGTACCTTTGTACTAGTATTATAATTATGTCGTATCTCTCTGTATTTTACTGTGTGTACATAAATAATAAAATAAATAAAATAAATAAATAAGTCAATCCCCCAAAAACGCCCACCCTTCACCACTTCCTAGTGCTTTAGCTGGGAAGAAGAAGTGGCGCAACAAACTCCCCAGCAGCACAGCTGTCTGTTCAGATATAAAACTTAAATCTATACAATAAAATGTAAAATAATTAGCATTACGCAACACAGAACATTAAAATATATTACCTGCCTTATGTTAGCTAGCACACGCCATACAAAAAAACCGGCCAAGTGCGTGTCAGACTACGCACAATTAAGGGTTCCATACTTAGGATCAATGAATCCCAAAAACAAGCTTAACATTGTAGTTGAAAAACATGTTCTCCCATACATCGATATACGCCACGGTCAATTTTCCAACTGCAAATGTAAGTTTGTGATCGACTGATCGCATATTTTATCCACAAATTACCGATTTTCGGACCTTTTCCTTTACAATGTGCTGTGAGACCTTGCTTCTTGCCAAATTTCATGATTTTAGATCAAAGGGAAGTACCCTATAGGTTTTGATTTATTTGCGAGTATCGAAATATGTCGTAATAAGGTCATATAAATCGCCGTATTTTTTTATTACGTTGACTTAGAATCTTGATTTTTTTAGAGCTCCAAGGGACCGTAGACTTACGTATATGATATTAATTTCAACTTGATACCAACATGCGTTCCTGAGAAAAAGGGTCTTGACAGACTGACAGACAGACATACGGACAACGAAGTGATCCTATAAGGGTTCCGTTTTTTCCTTTTGAGGTACGGAACCCTAAAAAACATAACAATCGTTGAAGTCTATACTCAAGCAGAAATAACGTAAACAGAACGTACTTAAATATAAAGCCTACAGGCATCATGGGCGTGCCCGCTTACATAATGCTATAGCTGTAACTCGAAGTCACAAATGATTAACTAGCACCATCGAAGAAAAATAAAAAACTGTTAATTATTAATAACAATAACAAAACCATGGTCAGCAAGACGACCAGTCACCACAAGCAGCAGCTAGTTTCTACATACTTAATTATTATTCTCATAGGTAATGTAGTCACCGTGTTAGTAGACCAATGTTGGGAAAACACGAAAGTTAGAGACAACGCGTTATACTTTTTCTAACTTTAAGAAGCAAATACCAAACATCAAGCAGTGCTGCATATATAGTGACAAGAAGATATTATGATAGGCTGCGCTCTCACAAAGATCCCTTGACAAGCTGATGGTAACAAAGATTCCAATAATTCCGATTTTACAACAATTTTCATAAAGGCGCTCCCCGGAGGAAGCATTCACCTGTAATGTAACAGTTCAGATTCGAGCATTACATCAGTGAGAACCGAGCATTACAGTGCGCAATCAATGTGATACAATGTGTAACATTACAGTAGTGAGTGCTCACTCACTACTGTAATGTTCGGTGTAAGGGTGCTCACCCGTGATACAATTTGATACATCAATGCGCACCACTTGTATTAACCGTGTCGTGGCGCAGGCGCAGGCTCAGTTACCTAGACGGCTCGTCAGTCAGTGAGGCAACATTGTAACGTAATGCTCAAAATCGATTCTTGGATTGTTACATTACAGGCGATTTCTCCTGGTGCAAAGGGATCGCCTTTTGATTCCGCGAACTAGGTTCTCTCAGAAGAGACCTAGATTCACTTTACTTGTAATCTCTTGGCTCTAGGCGCTTGGAACTACAGGAACAATAATAATATTTTATGAGAGCCATTCTAAATTTCACCATTATTCGTGGCGGATGAAAGTCGAGTGGAGTGGAGGGAGACAAAGTGACATACTATCAGCAATAACGATGACAGAATAGTCAAAAATGTATGATACTCACATAAGCTGCCAAGAAGCTTGTGTATTATCCCTGAAAAATAATATCAACAGGCGTTCAAAATTATAATTTAACAGCCATATTAATATCATTATTTATAACGAAGCCGTGAAATTTTTGAACCACCAGCTCAATTCGACCACTAGCATTGCCTTTTATCATTGTAGGAAAGGAAAAGCTGGTATTGACATTGGTAAAATATGCTATGTGACTACCGACATAATTTTAAATAAGTTCACTGGCTATGCTGAAGTGAATCCCATGTGGGATGCGGGACGAAATTCGCTAACGCCGATTGTGTCAACTACTTGTTTAAGAGGAGGCTCCCTACTTTTATATTATTTTGCATGAATATTCTGAAACAGTCATACATATATTACAAGCAAACTGAAACTTTAGTATATGATTTATTGGATCTTTTTCTTTCCATGTTGAAGACAGTTACGTAATTGTAATATTTTCACTGGATACATTTTTTATTCGAAAATCATGTCATTTTTAAGGTTATTTAAAAAAAAAACATTGTTTGGCTTTTATGTCTAAAATAAATATTTACAGCAAGAAAATATAGTTTATTATCCAGCCACTATATATTTTTTCTCTAGTTCAATTATTATCTACTTTGATTATAAATGAAATAAAAATGGAGACTTACGCTATTTATTAGTTTTGTGCTCGAACACGATCAAAGAGCGCACGCGTTATTCAACTTTATTATATAATTAGCACATAACGGAGTGGCGGGGACCAAGGGGCGGAGCTTGTGTGGAAATTTGATTTAGACTGCCTACTCTTAAAGCTGTTCAAACTGACGAATATTCGCGTGACTTCCTAATCACAAAAAAATAGACGCGTGCAGTTTCTCCTCGCATCCCGCGTGGGTTTCGCCTCAGAGTGGCCAGAGCTTAATTTGGACGCACGTAGTGTTCGCACGCCGAGTGATAAATCCATACAAAAAGTACAAATCCGTAGTAGTAATAACTAGTGCCACAATTACGAGCGTGAAGCAGGTCTAAATCAATGTAACGCCCGCGGAAATGGTCCAATTACTGTAAGTAATAAATGGTTTTTTGTTTCAGGCAATATCGGATTTCTTGCTGGGTGTGTTCTGCCTTCCATTCACGCTGGTCGGGCAGATCTACAGGCGGTTCCTGTTTGGAGCACTGCTGTGCAAGCTCATTCCGTTTCTGCAGGGTGAGTTGTTCAATCGTTTTTGTTTGATTGATTATAGGTTGTCATGTAATCATGAGATGAAATTGGCTGGTGTTTAGTAGAGATAGAATCGAAGAGTCTGACACTTACAAAATCAGCCCTCGAAATACAATAAGTAGGTGCTTTTTTACTACTTAATATGTAAACTGCTTCGTTGGTCTGGTGGTCACAAGCACTACTGCTGAGCATGAGGTCTTGGGTTCGATTCCCGGGTCGGGCAAAGTGTTATTGGGTTTTCCCATCTGCAATTTCTCAGTAGCAGCCTGGAATCCGGATTCGTGCCCGGTTGATGGTAATAGGCTCGCCCCCTATTACATGGGACTTACACATAACCGGCGAAATGTGGGTGTTACTAAAGGTACACCTCTGCCTAACCTTTCGAGAAATACAGGAGTGATGTTATGGTTATGTATTTTACTATTAAATTGTTCGCTCATCTTTAACTTTTCTTCAAATTCAATCAGAAACTATCGTCAGTTGTAAAACAAATTGAGTGAACCGAGAATTCAATTTATCTTGTTTCCGAGGAAAGCATCCTGCTTGACTTACAAATTTCCACGAAAACGGGATTCTGTTTTAACCAATTGACTCCAGCTGCTCTATTTCGACATTCTAGGAATTAGCAATAGATACCCGTTTTTGGTACTTACAATTTATCAAATAACTTCTCGCGCTATGGGCGGAGTGGGAGGGCGGGTCAGACTTTTACTGACTAAAACCTACCCGTGTTCCTTCCGTTGCCTGTCTGCCAGGGCCACGATATCCCTTTTGGACAAACTCGCAACCCTGGCAGGCATTGGTCCTGCTGGACCCCGTCAGTTGGTGCTGACATCTCTTTGAGGCGCGCGTGGAACACAACGCGCCGTCGACCCGGGCCTGGTCCTTATCGGACGGCGAGCTACCCATCGCTCACCGTCCGCAGGCCAGCGCCTACGGGGGCCGGAAATCGGCTAGCGACTCCCGACGCCCGGGGCGTCTGCGGCGACTAAGGGCGCGAGGGCGCGAATCATGCCTCACCCTCATGCGTTCCGCCTCCTCCTTCGCGAACATTACTGTTTCGCAGAAGGAGGTGACGGCCGCCCATGCACTCTCGCTCCGAACCATGGCCTAAACCAGGGCCGGACGCGAGAGATCGCCGCCGCCGATCGCCTCCGTGAGGACACGGCGGTGCTCCGCCCATGCCGGGCAGACCTCCACCGTATGCTCCACCGTGTCCTCCGGGCGCTCCACACAGTGGTGACACCCGGGCGTTTCCTCCTGCTTTATTCTGAACAGGAACCTCCCGAAACAACCGTGTCCGGTGAGGACCTGTGTCAGGCGGAAGGTGAGGACGCCGTGGCGCCTCTCTAGCCACTCCTCAAAGAGGGGACTTATCGCCACAATTGTGGCGTGCCCAGGTACTTACATGACTAACGTTTCACACAAATATTGGAAAGTATAATATATTATCCTAAAATAAAAGAACAGAATCCGCACAAGTACCCACATGAAGCTCCATTTACACGAAGCAAGATTCTTGCCAGTGAGTGGTCCTACAATAAAATTTAACCTTTGAGGACGCATGAGCGTTTTGGCGAACTATGACTCAGGCACCGACCTTTTTTATGGCCTGTCATTATTATGACAGGGGCCGCCGGCACTCATAAACATATTTTTCAAAAAATAACAAAAGACGTAATGCCTAAAGAGTAAATTTTTCTGAGAAGCTAATTAGACAGGCCATAATAAACAATTGCAAGAATGGATCTGGGAAGTGTATTGTTTTTCTAAACAAAATATGATTTCAGATAACAGCTGCCATTGTTATGGTCTTACGTTATTTCTATTTCTGGTAAAACGACTGTTTCAATTTACACGAAATTTTGCACCTTTCATAATGAATAGATAAGTAATTTAACAACAGCGTTTTTTAGAGAGTTCTATGTAAAATTTGCGTAATAATAAATCCCAAACATCACAGTGCATGGGGCCGCCTTTAGACGAATGATTTTTCGAAATATTTCATATGTATTTATGATATAATTAGTGATATTATTATCTAAAACGATGGTGTAAGTATTATTTTATGATTATTCATCTATTTCCAGGCGATAAAACACAAAATGAGCCATATTTCGTAAAAAAATGTACTCGGCGGAACGAATTTTCTCGTAACATTTCTTTGTTCAAAAATTTAAATTTTACGACGTGATTTCGTGCAATTATTATCTAAAACGATGTAATAATAACATATAAATGAAAATAAGTCCACTTACCCCGATTTCAAATCGGTGATACGTAAAAAATAAATCATAGCGCACTGGGCGGTCATAAGAAAGTGACAGAGTCAATTACTTCCACATGCGAAAAAAAGAGAGCGCAATAATGCGCTGGAACCAAAATACAACAACGTTATGGCGCCTAACCAAATAAAAATTGTTTAAAAATAAATTAAGCTATCTATCAAAAATATTTTCAGTCAGAGTTTTCAGTTACTTAATGCGCACATTTTGAATGCATTTTTGCAATGAAATTACTTAAGATTTTAGAATTACAGGAAAACATACGAAAAAATAG
Source organism: Tiliacea citrago (assembly GCA_963921375.1). Classification (NCBI taxonomy): domain Eukaryota; kingdom Metazoa; phylum Arthropoda; class Insecta; order Lepidoptera; family Noctuidae; genus Tiliacea; species Tiliacea citrago. Next base: position 5,043,615 of record OY992788.1, on the reverse strand, counting down.
AGGTATTTTCGGAAATAAATTATATCGAGGAAATTTAACTCAATTGCATTTTCCTTCAGTCAGAGTATTAATCAAATAGTCAATAAACATTTATCTTCAAAAATTAAATCCATACATGCTGTAATAGTGAATGGTTACGAAAAAGACCCCAATTTTTTTTGGTATCGCCTTAAGACGATAGTGTATACTTAGTGTAATACGATTAAGCCGATTAAGCCTATTTTGAACGTGTGAAAAGGTTTTTCAGCCAATAGTTATGCTACTATAATTACTCCACGCATTTTGCCTGATACTAAATAACGGAGATAATTATTTATACGATAAATTCAGTATCTGAGATATAAAAAAACCGGCCAAGTGCGAGTCGGACTCGCGCACGAAGGGTTTGTTTATTTATTTAATACTTTAAGCACACAAATGTACAGAGGCCAACTTAATGCCATAGGCATTTTCTACCAGTCAACCTTTGGGTGATGCAGAGACAACCAGTGGTAGGTGCAATAGCGAGAATTGAGGAATAAATATTATTTAAATATAAAGATATATAGATATATATATACACCTAATTATATATAAATCTAGGAACAAATAAATATACATAAATATATTAAAACAAGTAAGACAAACTTTAATTTTAAAGGATAATTGGTTGGTTGCCATCCTGATTTCCTGGGGGAGCGCATTCCACAGAGGGATAGACTGAACGAAAAAGGGAGGGTGAATGGAGTCTGTGCGGTGAGTGGGACATTGAAGAAGACGATTGTGAGATGAACGTAAATTTTTATTATGGTTGGCGCAAATGTACCGAAGTGAGGGGCTAGATAACTAGGGGAAGAGGGAGAGTCAAGAAATGAAAACAAGGTAGTTAGCGCCATGGGTAACGCGGGCGCGTGGGTTATGTACCATTATCTATAAAAACGGCAAAAAAATCACGTTTGTTGTATGGGAGCCCCTTAAATATTTATTTTATTCTGTTTTTACGTATTTGTTGTTATAGCGGCAACTGAAATACATCATCTGTGAAAATTTCAACTGTCTAACTATCACGGTTCATGAGATACAGCCTGGTGACAGACGGACAGACAGACAGACGGACGGACAGCGGTACCTTAGTAATAGGGTTCCCCTTTTACCCTTTGGGTACGGAACTCTAAAAACCGGCCAAGTGCGTGTCGGACCGCGCACAATGAAGGGTTCCGTAGTTAGGATGAATTTATCCCTAAAACAAACTTAACATTGTAGTTGAAAAACATGTTCTCTCATACATCGATATACGCCACGGTCAATTTTCCAACTGAAAATTTAAGTTAGTAATCGCAAAAAATGTTTTTTTATGTGATCAAACTACAAATTAACAATTTTCGGACTTTTTCCTTTACTTGTGCAGTGAGACCTTTCTTCTGCTCAAATTTCATGATTTTAGGTCAACGGGAAGTACCCAATAGGTTTTGATTTATGTGCGAGATATTCGTTTTTTTTTATGTGATGAAACTACAAATTTACAATTTTCGGACTTTTTCCTTTACTTGTGCTGTAAGACCTTACTTGTTGCCAAATTTCATGATTCTAGGTCAACGGGAAGTACCCTATAGGTTTTGATTTATGTGCGAGATATTCGCAATTTTTTTTATGTGATAAAAATACAAATTTCCAATTTTAGGACTTTTTCCTATACTTGTGCTATAAGACCTTGCTTCTTGCCAAATTTCATGAATTCAAGAATGGTCTTGACTAGTGATGGAATAATTAGCATTCGCATCCATTGTTAGCGTGTGATAGATCATTTAGCATTTAGCAAATTAAGTGTAGTCGCGAAAATCTGTGAAATGCGAAGCGATGTACTTTTCTAAACTATCATACGTCAGAGAGAGCGTCGCGCATGCGCATGCAGCGGTAGCGTGTGCTCTCCGTCGCACCCACGGGAAGTCGGGAATACTAAATCTATCGGTTTCACGTGAACGTGACTTCGTTCGCGAGTGTAGTTTAATAGCGCAGGTGCTGCGAACTTGCGAAGAATGGGTTAAGCAATTGTTATCGGGGTCCCTATGTTGTTTCGAACGCCGCTGTTGCGACACACGCTGTTGCGAATTATTTTTCCACTGCCTCACAGGTTCGAAAGCTCACGGACTCGAATGAAGTAGTCGCGAAAGACGCTGTTTCGAAAAACATTTTCACTGCCTCATACGCTCGAATGCTTGTGATTTCGATTTATTTAGTCATAAAGTGTACAGAAAAGTATTTAATCATATTTGGGTTAGGTTAGGTTAGAACAGTGACCATTAACGCGCGAAGGCGAGCGAGCGAAGCGAGCGTGCCGCGGCAGCGGCCGCCGAGCGCCAGGTCCCCTCTATTGTTGGTAAATTCAGTTACCAAAACAAAAACTCTTCATCAATATCCAATTTAACTCACAAGCATTCGAGCGTATGAGGCAGTGAAATTGTTTTTCGAAACAGCGTCTTTCGCGACTACTTCATTCGAGTCCGTGAGCTTTCGAACCTGTGAGGCAGTGGAAAAATAATTCGCAACAGCGTGTGTCGCAACAGCGGCGTTCGAAACAACATAGGGGACCCATTGTTATCATATTATATTTGATTTGCGCGTACTTAGGGTTGTATATTGAATGAATGCTTGTGAATGTGATTGTTTAATTTATTTAAATTATAGTCTTCAGCAAATAGCATAGCAATAGCAATTAACACGCTAAGACTCAAGAATTCCCATGCCAGTTAAATTATTACAAAATCGCAATAATTGCCATTACTAGTCTTGACAGACTGACGGACAACGCAGTGATCCTATAAGAGTTCCGTTTATTCCTTTCGAGGTACGGAACCCTAAAAATCATCTCATGTACATCTATTTCAGGATAGTTTAATATTGATTTACCATTAGTCACTACTGACAGTACATTAGGTTTTAGTAACAAAATCCATTTTAAAATGCGTTACAAAGATATTTACCATCTTTACTAACATGTTACACGATCATTCACTCCCATAGTTCTATGTAATCATTGAAGCAATCCAGACATGACATTGTGGGCTTTCCTAAAACAGACAGCATCGGATATTAGCGTTTGCAATAATGTACCTACAAGCTTCTACCAAATTGATTCTCTTTGATTGAATAGCGCTGAGTTCAACGTCGAATAATTCTATATCACATTCACACACAGGCAGACACTTTCATATCATGTTTACACAGATACAGACATTTCATGTTTACCTACACGATGCAATTTGGTTGTTCATTTAAATTTAATGGTATTCCTAAGTGAATCGTGTATATGTTTCCTTACTAATACAAATGCACTTTATATTTCAAATATTATTGTACACACACATACATACATAAACTCACGCCTTCTTCCCATGAGGGTAGGCAGAAACTATAGAACGCCACCTGCTACGCTCCTTACATACTCCTTTTGCTTCGTGTATGTTCATACATCTGGTCATACACGCACGCCGATTGCGAGTACTTCGCAACCGGTATTATATATTATTGTTTTAGTACTAAACAGAACTTATTAAAGCTAGGACACGCGGCCCGAAAAGGGGCATTGATGGACGAACATGAAAATGTGGGCCGTGGCGAAGCCGAGGCACTCATACTTGAGTCCATCAATGCCTAGTTGCGGCCAAGGCTTGTATAGTGCTTTGGTCAAATAATGCGCGGAAATTCAAACAAAGTATACTATTTATAAATTCCAGATTCAATGACGAACAACGATAATTTGTTTCTTTTTAGGGTTCCGTACCCAAAGGGTAAAACGGGAACCCTATTACTAAGGCTCCGGCGTTTGTCTGTCTGTCCGTCTGTCACCAGGCTGTATCTCATGAACCGTGATAGTTAGACAGTTGAAATTTTCACAGATGATGTATTTCTGTTGCCGCTATATCAACAAATACTAAAAAGTAGAATAAAATAAATATTTAAGGAGGCTCCCATACAACAAACGTATTTTTTTTGCTCGTTTTTGCTCGATATTGATAACGGCAACAGGTAGACACTTGAAATATTCACATAATATTTAGTTATAATTATATTCACTTTAGAAATAAATAATAAAATTATAATAAAACAAATATTTAAGGGGACCTCCCATACAACAAACGTGATTTTTTTTAGATAATGGTACGGAATCATTCGTGTGCGAGTCCGACTCGCACTTGGCCGGTTTTTTTATAGATGATGGTACGGAGCCCTTCGTGCGCGATTCCGACTCGCGCTTGGCCGGTTTTTTTACAAAAGAGATCTATTTGCAAGCCAGTTTGAAATTTAAATAAAATCTTTGATAAGCTACCTCCTTGGTTGCCAAGTGTCGACGTAAAAAGTTCGTTCCACTTTTAAATTACACGACAGTTATGAGTTTTCATAGTAGTATATTCGGCCGCTAAACACGACAGATATGTATTTTCATACTAATATTGCCGGCCCGCGCCTTGCTCGCATGTATTTGACTAGTACAGCATTTTCGATTCTTCTCGAAGAAGGTTGTCAAAATAATGCTCGAATTTCCAAGCTTAATTGAAAAATATCTTAATTAAATGCGCTACAGTTGGCATTGTATTAACATTCGTTGAAAATGTGTTTATGCTATAAAGCCCCATTTATACGGTGCAAGTTTCTGAACGAACAAAGCAATAATCGCATGCTTTACAAGCGTGCGAGTTCTATGAAATGGCATACAATCATTGAACGCATGTTTTGCCATTCAATAATTGAATGCAGCTTCTGTTTATACTAATGCAATTATTGCATGGTGATTATTGCATTCAAGTTTTGCCTCTTCTAAACACAGAATTTTAAGTGCTTAAATATACTATTTCATGACGCGTTGAATTAAGAATTGCCCGTATTTGCACTGCCAAATTTTTTATTAAATTTTATTGAAAGTCTTCTCAAGAATTCTTTTAACTAACTTCGTTTGTATGTGTTTCCAAAGAAATTCCTGGCATCCAGCGGAAACTTGGCGTACCTGTATAACTTTGGTAATATTGCAATAATTTATACCATGGAGCTGGTCTGATAATGCAGCCAGAAGATGACCAAAAGAACTCCTTAACTAAACAAGATGTGTTTGGTCTCGTTTGATTTGTCTCGACAAGTACTATAAGCCCAAGTTAGAGTCCAAGGTCTGGTGATGGAGACGGAATATGGTGTTAGGAATTCTTCAACTATGCAAGATAGCCCCGTTGTGATATGACCCCGTTGTGATTAGGTTCGTTGGATTAATAGTCTTGACAAGTACTATAGCCCTGGTTTTAGTCCAGAGTATGGTGGTGGAGCCGGAAAGTACTTAGTCACAGGAACTCTTCAACTAAACAAGATAGCTCCTTTCTTTTGACAAATACTTTTACAATGGATGGAGTCCAGGGTCTGATAGTGGAGTTAACAGGTGGCCATAGGAATAGTGTTTTTTGTACTTTTTAGTTCTATAGTTCATATTTAAAAGCTTGTTAAAAAAATATTTTGTACGATTAACACACCCTCACTCACCGCACTCATGTTTGAATGGCATAAAATATTCATGGTCAAAGTCAAAGATTTATTTGCAAACTAAGTGTATATTTTGGTGTTATTTTACAATGTAGGTACTTAGAACTTACGTGCTGTTTACACCAATACCAGCTTTTTTATGGTAAACTTGCCCGTATTGTGCAATAATTGTACGTGTTATTTAGATGTTGCCAGTCAGTTATCGCTTCAATTTCGGGGTATTCCACAGGCAATAAACTTGCACCGTGTAAATCGAGCTGCAGAGTGACAGTCGAAATAAAGTATTTTTTTATTCTTTTTATTAGAAACCTCCCGGAATAAATTCTATTAATGATGGTTCAATCAGCATCAAAATTCGTTGTGTAGTTTAGAAGAACAACGTGGTAACACACACAGACATAAAAATCGACTTTAATTTATATTATGTATATTTCACCGTAAGATTGTGAGAACCGTTAGTGTATAATCTATCGGTATTATTTCCGTTAGATTATAAGCTGTCGAAAAATTGTGTACTGAGTGTAATGGATTAGGTTACAACTGTTACCAACCGCGCGCGAGCCGAGCGAGCGGAGCGAGCGCTGTAACCGTACCGGACAGCGAGCGCTACTTCCAAGTTGCTCGCAGCTAGGCAGGCTATTTAGTATTAGCGCAAGGTGCGTTATGTCGCAAGCCAGTTTGATACCAAGTAACAATTTGTTGGTTTCCCGCATGGACAGATTATGAATTATCTAAAAATAATTAAATTTAAATTGTAAATGGTTTGTTGCAGTTCACCTTTTATAATCTAACGGAAATAGTACCGATGGATTATAAACTAAAAAAGTTCATAATTATACGGTGACATACCTATATGTATAGAAGAACCAAAAATAACACTTCCTTTTCTCCAACAGCGGTGTCCGTCTCAGTGGATGTGTGGACCCTAGTCGCGATATCCTTGGAGAGGTACTTCGCGATCTGCCGCCCCCTCAAGTCGAGAAAATGGCAGACACAATGCCACGCCTACAAAATGATAGCGATGGTCTGGATCCTGTCTATCATTCTCAACTCGCCGATCCTGATCGTGTCTGATCTTCAGCCAATGAGGGGAAATGGTAAGTGGATTTAGTAAATTATAGTAAAATTAGGGAAATTAATAGCAAAGCAAATTGACTACCAACTTAAATTGTTCGTATATTTAAATTACAACTGTAATTTTTTTGACAGTTGTATGTATGGTATCAACTTGCTTAATTAATTTCACCATCGAAAAGTTTAGGAATGGTAACAGTACTATTTTGCCAGCATTATATGAATTGTATAAATGTTTTTGGAACATACAATAATTTATTGACGACTACTTCTGTATCAACAGCAAGCCGTAAAAGTTATTTATATTGTCATTATGTGTGGGAATTGGTTGCAAGAAACTTTGTTTTGAAGTAGGTACAGGCTCCAGAACGAACACGCAACGTAAACGTAAAGTAAGACATAAGTCATAATTTCATAACAAATGTGTTGAAAATATTACAGTGACCATAAAAAAAAAAAAAATACTTATATTAATATCACCACATTTTTTTTTTAAATAAAATTATTGTTTAAATCGACTAAGCACTTTTTGTGTTCGTCCAATTAAACACAAAAACAAAAGAAAAAAATCTGTTCCCTTTATAATACGAGTATTAATTCAGATTTAGTACGCATTTCAAATAAAATAATTCGAAAGATTTTGGAATCGAAAGTACATCCATCCTACAGCATTTTGGATTAAATCTTTGTGACAAGCACAATTATTATCACTTAAAGCGTTTATGTGCGTAATGAGTATTTTTAATTTTAAAATCTTTCGAATTTACGTTACGGTACTCCACGCATTCGTGCCAGGCACTATATTAATTTACGTTACGGTACTCCACGCATTCGTGCCAGGCACTATATTAATAGTGAGTTCAACAAAAGATAGTTACCCAAAAATACGTCTACATTTTCACTGTCACGTGACGATGACGTTATTTCAGAGCTATGAAAAGTTTGACAACAGACGGGAGCTTAGTAGTTTTGAGTGAGTACAAAGCCCGAAGCATAAAAATTTCATTCGCGTGTGATGATAGCTAGCTACTTGACTGTGCGTCTGACGCACACACTGGGCATCCATGAAAAGATTTATAGTGCCCACTTATAGAGTCTGTCAAGCGAGTCTAGTCCCATGAAAAAGGCGGCAAATTCAAAAATCTTTCAGGTGTCAACACTGATATAGCACGCTGAAAACTTGTTGATACTTGAATTTTGATAAAAAAATTACTTGGGATAAATTAAAAAAAAAGCATTTCAATGTACGTATTTATTCATCAGAACTAAAATCAGAATCAAGAAATTCAATGCCTTCAAATGAGAAATCACTGTCAGTAGAATCATTACGCACAGAAATGATGAAGGGTTCCAACTCGGTTTCGGATATCCTGTCTCTTACTTTATACTTATTTTCGACACTAATAGTGTGATCTGTGCATTTTTTCCAATCATTGGCTGTGACACTATTAAAGCATTCTTTTATAAGGTTCTCCATTTCTTTACCTGGAATCCCTAAGTTTTTGCTGGCTATTTTTCTTTTAGCCAAACTCCATATGAGTTCAATTGCGTTCAGGTCACAATGATATGGCGGAAGTTTCAAAACCTCATGGCCATGTTGTTTCAAAAATTCTTCAGCTTCATACATTGGAGTTGTTTTATGTTCATTCACAAGGCACATAAGCTCAGCCTTTGTAAAGAATTCTTCATAATGAATTCCATTTTCAGTTAGCCATTTCTGAATGTCAGCCTTTAAATTATTCATAGATGGTGGCTTATTTATTTGTGTTACATGGTAGCTAGCGTTGTCCATAACAATGACACTGGGCTGACTTAAATTGGGTATTAATTTTTCACGTAACCATTTCATAAAATTATTTCTGTTCATATCATCATGATAATCTGCCATTTTTGATTTAGTACTGAATACCAATAATGCATTGGGAACAAAACATTTTTCGGATCCAGCATGAACCACAATATGTCTTTTGCCTGACGATATTTTGTCAATTACACCGCTTGTTGATGGCCCTTGCCATGATTTTTTAACTTTATAATTTTGGTGGACATAGGTCTCATCAAGATAAACTATTAATTTTCCTTGTTTCCGCTTTTCATCAATAGCTCTGAGATACCTATGTCGCCATGCAGCTACGAGTAGTTCATACTTTTCAATAAGAAGAGATCTCTCATTTTTATTTTTTTTGAATTCAAATCCATTTTTGAGTAATAATTGTCTCAATGTTTCATGACATCCAGTAAATCCAATTGACTCTCTTAAATCTGCAAGCAAACTTCGTAGAGTTGGAACTTGCTTTTTCACACAGTAAAATTCATTAATTTTATTGCGTATGGCTGATAAGTCAAAATTATCCAGATTGGCTACAGTTGGCTGTCGTGGACGTTTTTTCCCCGGTGTGTTCCACTCGCCTTGGTTAATAGCACCTTCTTTTTTAATTCTTCGCAGTGTTTTCACACTTAAATCTGAAAGTTCAATATGTCAGTTCAGTATCAAACGCACAAATTTTATGATAATATTTGTAGAAAATGCAAACAATGTAAACAAATAAATCTGTACTAACCTGTCATAGCAGCAATTTTTGTCAAATAGTCTGTTTCAGATTTCATTTTTTTATTCTCATCTATGACTATGACTTTCTTAACTAAATTATCAATTGTGCTTTTTATTAATTCATCATCCAAGGTGGCTGAAAAAAGATGACAACAATCTCTTATAATACTTTTCACTTATAGGTGCCCCATTGAGATTCAATGTCACGTATACGACGTCTGAATCTAAACCAAAACCGAAATCGTGATCACATCATAGTAAAGTAAACAAAATTAGACAATTGTGCTAAAAGTATCAACATTTTGAAGCCAACCTACCTGTTGTTGAAACAATTTCATCCAAAAGTCGTCGTTTTTCTGTTAACACGTCATCAGATTCAATCTTTACATGATTATATTTATTAATCATTGTAAACAGCAGGCTCCTGACACTACTTTTAATAGGTTTTGGCATTATAACATTAAAAAATTCAACAAAAACCGGAATGCTTCGAGGTTAGAACAGAAATTGTGACAATCTGTTTGACAGATAATAGTATTGCCATTATAAGAAATCAGTAAAATGGTTGTGGACTCGACTCGCTTGACAGACTCTATTAATTATTATGGTCGAAGGTGTAGAATGTTTTAGACCCAACTATTTTTAAGAACTTCCAGTTGTATCACAAAAATCTCATTTAAAAATAAAATACATAGTTATGGTACCTCTTTGATATATTTTGTGAAAGCCTCGCTGCAGAGAATATTTAAATTATTTTTTTTTGTTTTTTATTTGGAATGCAAGATAGTTTTAACATATATGTGAAAAACTGTCTTTATAAAAACCATGCTAATATACTTACAAAAAAGAAGCTACGTTTGCCAACAAACTGCTGAGCAGTTTGGCACAGGTAATAAATATGTCTTTAAAATATTTCTCTGAATAAACACTTTTTAATTTTTTTAATTTTCTATTCGGTTACCAACAGGGAATGTACAACCCCTATTTCTTTTTCTTTTTTTAAAAACGTTGCCCCACACTAGGAATTTATCCTGTATTGTGGGTGTGTTTACAAACATTTAAACTCACATACACAAACAGCCAGACCCGGAACAACTACTTGTAGGTCATACAAATATTTGTTCCGTGTGGGAATCGAACCCGCGACACGCAGCGCAGCAGTCAATCGCTTAACCACTGCTCCAACCGTGCCGCCGAATTTGATAGTTAAGTTATTTAAACGGTAACGCGTTCATTCGGTTATCCTTAAGGCGCTGACAAGAGGCAAATGATAAAAATAGGCTTGTCTTTAACAAAAAAATGCCTAATCTATACAGTTTGTGGTAGCGGAAAAAATATAATTATGTTATTCGTGAACATATTTCTCAGAACTTGGTTGTTACCAAACATCGTTTAGAAAAAAAAATCTCGATACAGATTAACAGTAAACTAACCCTTTGCTTTGAGTTTCAATCCAAAATATCTGTATTAAATATCAATGCACGGTTGGTGTTTAATTAATAAAAAGTTCGTCTTATTTGTATGCAGAACTTGGTCGTTTCTTTATTTTCGATTACTCAACTCATTTTTGAGTAAATAGATAATTGCTTCATATTTTGCAATAAATTACAAGCGTTGTGTCATCGCGCTTCTCTTTCTTTTGTATGCAGTCTGACAGTGACCGCGATTTAGCTGTTGTCAGCGTCTTAAGCAGCACATTCACGATAAAATTTAAATGACGTAAAACCATTAGTAACTCATTGCAATGTAACTCATAACTCATTCTAATTTATTCCTTACCTTACCGAAATAAGATTAACATTACAGTGACTTATGGTTTAACAGTGCTTCTGTTTCCTCTCGGCAATATTCGTATTTAGTCATTCGTCGAATTTCTATCGTTCACAAGTAAGTACTTAGTTCTGAATTCAAATTATTATACACGATAAATCTAATGATGGACATGGAAATTAGCATTCGTTTGTATTAGGAAATGTGATGATTACTGAAAGACATTAAGAAAATAGAAGCACTGTACGTCGATTGTGAATGTCGAACTTTATGGAACATTTAATAACTTTTTATTAACCCGTCCGTTAATTTAATTTTTGAATTGTTTTTTTAATCTTTTTTTACGGACGGTTTTGTCGTTCTTACATGTATAATTTCAACACGAATGATGTAACCAATATTTTGTAACCATTATGTCAATTTAAAAGAGTGTCCGTGGAGTTTCTGCTCGTTCTTCTCCATAGGTACCTACTAAGCTTTGAAATGGGCAACTAGCTTCATCTTTATGACTGGCTGACCCCTTGAAAATTCAAAAGTGCCTGTAATTGGTTTATTTGAATTAAATGCTTAGAGTTTGAGTACAAATCCAATAAACCTAATTATAGCGATAACACTTTGAATGGGTTAATTTTAGCATTCTGGTAACCGATTAAACTGCAAACCATTAAAACCCCGTAAAACCCTTTTGCAGAAAGCTTTCTGACTGGTTAATATTTTTATCACGTTAACGACGACACACAGAAACTTGTGTAATTAGTGTGCTTAGGTTGGGGCGTAATCACATCAATGTCACAAGTTTTGTTTCAAAATGTTATAAAATCAATGTCAAATTACTTCGGTTTTGGAAGACACAATAATGGGCCATAAAATGGTTATAATGATTATTATTCATGTAAATCGATTTCAAATTGCCTAAGTTTTGTAGGACGTGCTAAAGTGACATAGGTGAAATACCATTTGAGGCTAAGGCTGTTCTCACATTACGATACTGACAGACGACTAGTATCCGACGTGAGTCTCACATACATTTGTATGGAGATTCGCACACTTCGCTACCGGTATCCTACGGGTCCGCTACTAGTCTCGCGTTACTCGCCGTATCAGTCACCCGCGCGCCGCGTTTCCTACGAATCGCGGCAATATGGCGGCGGAACAGCATTTTAATATTAAAATTTAATATTAATTTTAATATTAACATTATAATATTCCGACGATTTTTAAACGCTAATGTGATGTACCTTATTAGAAAGCTTATTTATTATGCTACTCGATTATAGTTAAATCAGACTTTTTCAGACGCCTGTTTTTGTGAAAAAGTGAAAAAAAATTCAATACAAACAAAACGCACATAGTCTTTATTTATTCATTTCTATGCAATATAATTAATTAAATGTGGCTTATGTTTCCGTTTCTATTAAATACTTTGAGATTTCATTATAATTTTAGCTGCAGCTCCATGAAATTAAGACAAAAAATATTGATTATCATGACAATGCAATAACAAAACGTATCGAAAAAAGTCAAAGCTGTAAACTCAGACTAAATATCCGCTGTAAATGTCATGCCGAGTCCTGCTGACTGACGTTGTCATTGTCACGTCATTTGCCACAGGGCTGCCATACCTAAAATATAAATAATGCTTGCAAACATTTTATTTTTCAACACTTGTTTTAAAAAAAACGGGCGGCTGTAAAAAAAAATTAAATGCCCAAATACATCAAAATAATTACCCTCTTTCAGCCCATATAGGTCAGAAGGCTGTTTAAATTTTCAATTATTTTAGTACCAAGGCCCATACATTTCGTGAACGTCTCCTTTGTTGAAGAAATAGAAAAAATACCCATGTCTGTATAACTTTAAATTGCCTTTTTTTTTTGGGTGGGAAATTATCAAATAACTTCTCCCGCTCTCGGCGGAGCGCGAGGGCGTGTCAGACTTTTACTGACTAAAACCCAGCCGTGTTCCTTTCGTTGCCTGTGTGCTAGGGCCACGATAGCCCTTTCGGACAAACTCGCAACCCTGGCAGGCATTGGTCCTAACGGACCCCGTCACTTGGTGCTGACATCTCTTTGAGGCGCGCGTGGAACACAACGCGCTGTCGACCCAGCCCTGGTCCTAATCGGACGGTGAGCTACCCATCGCTCACCGTCCGCAAGCCCGCGCCTACGGTGGCCGGAAATCGGCTTGCGACTCCCGACGCCCGGAGCATCTCTTGCGGCGACTAAGGACGTGAGGGCGCGAGGCTTGCCTCACGCGTTCCGCCTCCTCCTTCGCTAGCATTACTGCTTCGCAGAAGGAGGTGACGGCCTCCCATGCACTCTCGCTCCGAACCATGGCCTAAACCAGGCCCGGACGCGAGAGATCGCCGCCGCCGATCGCCTCCATGAGGACACGGCGGTGCTCCGCCCAAGCCAGGCAGACCTCCACCGTATGCTCCACCGTGGCTTCCGGGCGATCCACACAGTGGTGACACCCGGGCGTTTCCTCCCGCTTTATCCTGAACAGGAACCTCCCGAAACAACCGTGTCCGGTGAGGACCTGCGTCAGGCGGAATGTGAGGACGCCGTGGCGTCTCTCTAGCCATTCCTCAAAGAGGGGACATATCGCCACAATTGTGGCGTGCCCAAACTTTAAATTGCCTGAATATATGAGAAAAGTTACGACTGAGAAGGTTTGAGGGGAAATTGGAAATCAATTAAAAATATTAGTAAATTTTAAATCACTCGACATAACTAAAGACGTTCGAGCAGTGTGCTATAAATGCAAATGATGAAATTTTCTTTATTTTTAGTAGCGTAATGCGACCCTCGAGTAACGAACGAGCATTTGGTTGGTATGCGAGTGAAGTATCGTCACTTGCGAGCATCGTAATGTATGAAGGGCCCTAAGTCTATTGAGTATTTCACCTTGGGAAAAATATAAAAATGTTTGTAGGTTACATTACAATACTCTCAAATTCAATGTGATTAGGTACTTAGCATTAGGTAATAAATCTTTAAAAAGGTATCCAAACAATATGGGTCGTCTGTGAGATTTTTCGTAGACGGAGTACCTACCTATTACTTACAAAAATGGGTTTTCTGAGATCTTTTATATTATCTAACGACAATATGAACCACTTACATTAGACCATCTTATGTCCTCGTTTTTGGTTTCAAATTGCCTTCCCACATATCAAATTGCGTACAGACTGGTTCGATATCGCGGGTGCGACGCGACACTAGTGGCACCATTTGTATGTCGGTGCCCGTCGCGCCCGCGATATCGCGTGAGTCTATAAGCCTTTATGCTCTGCAGTACACGACAGTAAGTAAGTCGCTTCATATTCGACGAATAGTCTTAAAATTACGGAGGTGAAATTATAGCAAGGCTAGAACTGCGCTGTTTATCAGAGATATGTAAAATAATGTTGAAAAACAAAACCGGCCAAGTGCGTCTCGGACCACGCACAATGAAGGGTTCCGTAGTTAGGATAAATTTATCCCAAAAACAAACTTAACATTGTAGTTGAAAAACAAGCTCTCCCATACATCGATAAACGTTACGGTCAATTCTTCAACTGCAAATTTAAGTTGGTGGACTATTACTCGTTAACTAGTAAACCCTACTTAGCTGTGATAGGTTTCTTTTAATTTCGTTATATATATACTACTGCCATATTTTTTTTTACATATCCAAAACCAACCATTTAGCTGGCAGGGGGGGGGGTGGGGGGGACACTTGATTGAAAAATGGTTTTCACAGACCCACAATATTTTTAAATGGCCTATCCAACAATACCCCACACCATGTATTAGATGAGAAAAAAAAATATCGTCCCCGTTTTACGTGCAAGGGATACCTCCCTAAAAAAAATGTTTTTCATGGTTTTATTTTACGACTTTTTCGGCGTGATGAATATGTACACCCTTGCCAAATTACAGCTTTCTAGGACTTCTGGGCGTCTCTGAGCTAAGCCGGGGACAGACGGACGGACGGACAGACAGACAGACGGACATGGCGAAACTATAAGGGTTCCTTGTTTACTACGGAAACCTAAAAACGCAACGGATCGGGGTTCAAATATCTTTGTTTGGAATCTGACCCATTATGTTTTGTTTCGACCGTTTTGTTATTCACTTAGATACACTTACGAAATGGCTCAAAGTACAGATAATCAACATTTTTTTATGGCATGGGGAAAACAAGAGAACATCACGTTCTAGAAATTAATGTTTACAAGGTATACATTGATGCCAAAATAACATATACTATTATCTGCTCGGAAAGTACCTTATTATTTTCTAAAAATTAGGCAGAATGTACGTCATTAGGTACTGTTTAACAAATTTGCGGGCCGAGAAAGTGTACAAACATCCATACGTGCCGAGCAGGCAGAAAGAGTAAATGAAAATCCTTTGTTAACGTGCTGTGTTTTTTTTTAATTTAGGGCAATTCAAAGTACATAACGCCAAAAGACAAAATAGTTTTTATCACCACGCGCAAAATGATACTAGCCTCATACTTTTGCTGAACATTGATTTAAAAAAGTAAAATAAACGGCCAAGTGCAAGTCGGACTCGCGCACGAAGGGTTCCGTACCATTATCTATAAAAACGGCAAAAAAATCACGTTTGTTGTATGGGAGCCCCCCTTAAATATTTGTTTTATTTTAATTTAATTATTGATTTTTAAAGTGAATATATAACTAAATATTCTGTGAATATTTCAAGTGTCTATCTGTTGCCGTTATCAATATCGAGCAAAAACGAGCAAAAAAATCACGTTTGTTGTATGGGAGCCCCCTTAAATATCTATGTTATTCTGGTGTTTAGTATTTTTTGCTATAGCGGCAACAGAAATACATCATCTTTGAAAATTTCAACTGTCTAGCTATCACGGATCATGAGATACAGCCTGGTGACAGACGGACAGGCAGACAGACAGACAGACAGACAGACAGACGGCGGAGCCTTAGTAATAGGGTTCCCTTTTTCCCCTTTGGGTACGGAACCCTAAAAAGAATGAACAAGTGAAAACCGCGCGCGCGCTGCGAGCTTTCTTTTGTTTTATTTAACTGAATTTTCAATTAGTATTTACGACCTACTCGAAATGCCGTGTAGTAGTCATATTGAAGATTTGATGACACCGCCAGAATGAAAAGACAGTGCCCAAGCTGTTATTGGGAAGGTATTGCCCGAGAAATCCAGAAATAAATATAACAGGACATTATGAAGATTTTTTACAGTGGAAAAGCGAGAAAAATGCGCCATCTTTCTCTGAAAATATTTTACTGTCTTATTTTAGTGAAATAGCGTAAAAATATAAGCGAAATACCTTGTGGTCTTTGTACAAATTCTATGTTAAAAAGTACAATTATTTTCCTCGTAGGTATAGTATAAAGAACTATTGTCGGAAGAAAGAACGATTCCCAACTCGTTGTGTATTAACTACACCCTCGTTAGTAATCAGTCACTTTCTCCCCTCGGTGAACAAAGTACTATTATAATGTATACAGTGCCCTCCAAAAGTAAGGTAATTTTTTTCCACTTTAGCTGTAATGTTACATAATGATAGTTTGAAATGTTTGAACGGTACACTATAACGTTTTTATTAATCCAACTATCCATACATGATTGCCTCATTATTTTTTGTGACAAACGACTTTTATTTGTCAAAATAGGTAGTTAAATTCCAGCTGCCGAAAGTTAGTTAAAGTTTATTTCTGTGGATTTCAAATATTTACAAGGTTTTAATATTGTTTGAATAACCTTTTTAGTAAAATATCAACATTTTTAAAATAAGCTTTAGTTATTATCATAAAAATCAACGCGAAAATGCTAACTTTTGGAGGGCACTGTACGTACCTAATAGGCTTTCCTTTAATGAACTTCCGCAATTACAGCCAGCTATGCGAGTTCAAAGGGAACTCATACGAACCAGCAGAACTAGATTAATGTTCGTCTCAAACGCACTTAATTATATTTTCATGTATAAAGCAGAGGGAGCTTAAGCTTTTAAAACTTTTAAAATGTAATTGCGTATTCATCTACATTTCTCCCTATATTTGGAAATCTTTTATTTTGGTATCGCAAAATAAGTAATTTTTGGCTGCAAATAGTTGATTTTATTTAAATATTATAATTGAAAATAATTATCATCACTGGGTTAATAGAATACAGGCATTACCCACTTAACTGTTACTGCAATGTTAAGCTTTGATTTCCTAAGAGAACGGTGATCGGTCACACAATATCGGCTGTCCAAATACAGAGCGTTTTTGACATCTTAAGGGTCGGGTAATCGCCGTTGACCTTGACCATACAATGCGCGTCGCGCTCATGCCGCGCCGCCACCGTTCGGTTTCATAGGGAATATTTATTTTTAGTAACGAAAATATAAATATATGAAAAAAATCACAAATAGATTTATAGATTATAAAATCGTCTGTTCATAAAAAAATAAATCATGACAATATCTTAAGTAGTTTGACCGTTGTCTGACTGCGGACGTGTGTAAACACCTGACATAGACTAATAAACCGCTTTTGCCTAGACTACCGAGGCCGGTAGTGTTCCTATATAATAAAAAGTAATATCGTTTTTTATACTTTGGGTAGACATTACTTCCTGAATTTATTTCATGAAGTTTTTTACTATAATACTTAAATATTCACATAGATATAATTGACAAGTATGCGTTCTAGTTTAAATACATTTTTTGCATAACTTACTTGCATTATATGAAGGGGTAATAACAGATTTAAAAGTCATTAACATCATATCTCGCCCACTTGCCCCTTCCCACTTCGTTGGAAGACGGGGAAACTGGTCCTCATAAAGAAGCCAGGGCGCCCGGCGGACTCTCCGTCCGCTTATCAGCCCATTGTGCTGCTCAACGAGGTGGGCAAGCTCTTTGAAAGAGTAATTGCGGACCGCCTTGTCGGGCGGCTGGTGCGGGTGGGGCCGGATTTGGCGGAGAGCCAGTTTGGTTTCCGCAAGGGGCGCTCTACGGTGGATGCCATCATGCGCGTTCGAGCCCTCACGATGGGGGATGCTGTTGCCCGGGGTGGGGTTGTCTTGGCGGTGTCTCTTGACATCGCCAATGCCTTCAATACCTTGCCCTGGAGTTGCATTAGGGAGGCACTTCGGTATCACCGGATGCGACCTACCTCTGTCGCGTGGTCGAGGCCTATTTGACGGACAGGGCCGTCATCTACCCCGGTCACCATGGAGAGTGGAACCGGCGAGAGATGTCGTGCGGTGTCCCACAGGGATCGGTCCTGGGGCCGCAACTGTGGGACATCCTTAATGTCAAATACTGATGAAAATGACCGATTTTCATGAACCGCTTTTCTAGGAAACCCAATTGTGGCTGTCACATATCGAAGTAAATTAACCTACACCCATGAGTGTGTTCATGACGATAAAGCAGGTAAGTGCTCCTAAAGATTTGCTCAACATTTATCCCACAAAATATATAAGGTATACACCAATTGTATTATCATTTCCCGAGATTACAGGTACCCTCGTGAAATGTGTACAAATAGTTGATTTCCCCGAAATGCTTACGTTTTACCGCGTTGTGTTTGCGATACATTTTGTCGTAACAGATGTAGGTACTCGTATTGGTATAAGATTATGCCTCCAGGTCTAATCATATTAAATAACGGTAATTTATGTGTGAGGCAGCGAAATTAATGATATAAATATACCTACTTCATAACATAAGAATGAGTGATGTTACTGTTGTATATGTGGTGACAGATTAAAAAGGGTTATATGGTACACAAGCACAATCTTATTAGATAGATAAATACATTCGTACCTCTGGCAGTACGAGTAGTCAGTTAGATATTTTCTACCACTGCTCACTTTGATTGTGACGATTAAAGAAAAGAGCAATGTTCTTCAATGTACTCATAAAAAAACCGCAGCTTAATGGTTTATTGGTAACTTCTCCTTCTCGAGACCTTTTTAAAGTCAACCGTCCACTGCTTTACAGAATGTGCATTGAGAGTTCCCTACATTAGCTGCGCGGTTCATTTGTTTTCCAGCTGCAGGTTTGGGCGTAGTGTGGCTGTCTGTCACAGATTCGATGACGATTCTGCCTATATTTTCATACAAAGCGAAGCTAAGTACACGTGCGTACCGTAACCTTTATTTAGCCTGTTTGTTGAGGCAGCTTTCAGTCTACCCGAATGCAACTGAATACCAGTATTTTGAATGGAGCGACTGCCTATATCACCTCCACAACCCAGTTACGGTGTAATACGGTACCCCTTGGTAAGACTGGTTGTTAGACTTCTGACGACCCGAAACGACTATCGAAGTTCCACGAATGACAGCCGGGACCAACGGCTTAACGTGCTTTTCCAGGCATGGAGGGGTCTTGGTGTGCAAAGATGGTCACCCATCCACTGACCAACCGCGGCAAGCGTAGCTTAGCTACAAGCCCTTCCAAAACTTGAGTACCTAGTTAAAAAATAAATAAATCAGCCTGTGTTGTCCCACTGTAGAACAAACACCTACTATTATTTTTTCCATTCAACATATAGTACCTAGTTATAATAATATTCATCAGAATGGAAAGGTAGCGGTCACATTTGAAAACCTTTTTTTACAGTCTATAGACGCCAAAAGAGAAAAAAACTAAGTAATCATTTTCCTAACCTTATTTTTGTAAATGCAATTCCGAGGGACATTTTGCTCCCACCCGTTCCGTAGTTCTGCCTACGCCCATGAGAAGAACGCGTAAATTTATGTATGTATTTTCCTCCCTGTATTTTGTAAAGGTATTTTGTTTCGTAATTGGGTATTTAATTTTATCTGAAGGTTTATCTTTTTTGGAATAAACACGTACTACTATGTTTATTACAACCCATATAAGTTAAATTAGCAGATTTTTTTATCAGCGACTTTAGATTGTATTTTACCTCATTCAATTTTGTTATATAGGTACCTAACTTTATTTAAAAACGAAGTTTTTTGTGTATTAGAATAGAATAGATTAGAATACTCTTTATGTACACCATAAAAATTACAGATATAAATGTAGAAATTTTACATAGGGTCACAGGAACAGGGTTTTGATACCCCGGGGGGCTCCCCACAGATAAAGAGGAGCGCGAAAAAATTTGTTTTACCTACTAAATCGATTGGGGTGTCGTTGTTAAGAACTCGTTAAGTAGATTAAGTACATACAGTATTTTTTATTTTATAAATTATTGGAAAACAAAGGAATGAGAAGCCACCAAAGTCAGCGTTTTTTTTTACAAAATTTTGAATTATTATTTCAGAAATAATCATTCAGTAGGGCTTTTTGGACTTAGAGAGTTGAAAGGCTGACTCTTATGATTATAATTCTGTAAAGCCATATTTCTTATGCCCGCGAATCCTATTTAGATCAACCTACAACCTGTTACTGACCCGCAAATTGCAAACGTAAGAAACATTTAATTTACCAGGCTACCTTAGGGCATCCCCCAATGCTTTTAATTCTTTCTTTGCGTTATGCTCGTGAACGGGTGCTGCTTGTGGTGACTGGCCGTCTTGCTGACCATGGTTTTGTTATTTCTATTAATAATTAACTGTTTAAATAAATTTTACTTCGTTGGTGCTAGTTTATCATTTGTGACTTCGATTTACAGCTATAGCTTTATATAAGCGGGCACGCCCATTATGCCTGGAGGCTTTTATTTAGGTACCTTCTGTTTACGTTATTTCTGCTTGAGTATAGTTTTCAACGATTTTTTTTTTTTTTTTTGGTATAGTGGCGTGTGGAGGAGCTCGTGGCTAAGTAATAACTGCCGCACGGGTCGATCGATCAGGTTAAGCTACGCTTGCCGTGGTTGGTCCATGGATGGGTGACCATCTTTTCATACCAAGATTCCTCCATGCCTCGGAAATCACGTTAAGCCGTTGGTCCCGGCTGTCATTTGTAGATCTTTGACAGTTGTTACGGGTCGTCAGAAGCCCAAAAGTCTGACAACCAGTCTTACCAAGGGATATCGTGTTACCCAGTAACTGGGTTGTGGAGGTCGGATAGGCAGTCGCTCCACGTAAAATATTGATATTTAGCTGCATCCGGCTAGACTGGAAGCTGACCCCAACATAGTTGGGAAAAGGCTAGGCAGATGATGGTATAGTGGCGTGTGCTAGCTAACATATGGCCAATAATTTAATTTTTCGTATTGCGTAATGCAAATTATTTTACACTAGCTGCGCCCCGCAGTTTCACCCGAGTAAGTCTCGATCCCGTGAGAATATCGGGATAAAAAGTAGCCTGTGTCTTAATCAGGGTGTCAGCTACCTCTATACAAAATTTTATCAGAATTGGTCTAGCCGTTTGAGCGTGAAGAAGTAACAAACACACACTCACTCACAAATTTTCGCCTTTAAAATATTAGTGTGATTCTATTGTATAGAATCAAGTTTTTCTAACTGAACAGACAGCTGTGCTGCTGGGGAGTTTGTTGCGCCACTTCTTCTTCCCAGCTAAAGCACTAGGAAGTGGCGAAGGGTTTGCGTTTTTGGGGGACTGTCTTATGTAATTTTTGACGTTCGAAAAGTGCTGATTCTCTGAGCCTAGTTTGAATAAATGACTTTTGATTTTGATGATAACATAATAAATCATTTACTCCCATTTCTTTTTCGGTATTTATATCCTAGTATATACAGCCTAATTTTAAGGTTTTTTCTTTGGAAATTATGATAAGATGTCAGAGAATTATTTTAATGGAAATTAACGTTATTAAGTAGTACACTGAAGACACTAAATGAGTAAAAGCTTATTAAACCTAATTTTACAAATATTAATGGTACCTATTTCAAAAAGAAAAATAAAATAATTGAACTATTACTTCCTAGTCGCATACAAAAAAGCCCATTTTCCCTGTAACATCATGACATAGGGATATGAGCATAAAAAAAATATTTGAAAATAAATAGTAGATTTTTTTCAAAATCAAAATCAAAAGTCATTTATTCAAACTAGGCTGAGAATCAGCACTTTTTGAACGTCAAAAATTACATAAGACAGTCTCCCAAAAACGCCCACCCTTCTTCACCACTTCCTAGTGCTTTAGCTGGGAAGAAGAAGTGGCGCAACAAACTCCCCAGCAGCACAACTGTCTGTTCAGATATAAAACTGTTGATTGTTAAACAAGCGGCTAAAATGACCCATTATTACGAGGTACTTTAGTAAATAGAAACCGAGTTATAATGGGTTTTTAGCGCCGTGTGTTACACTATACTTTTCACTACGATTGTGAGAAAATAATCTAAGACGGCAACAGATTGAAAATGATTTATTTTCCTTTATTATCATTTTTTTATAACGTTGCCCCACACTAGGAATTTCTCCTGTATCGTGGTTGCGTTTACAAACATTTAAACTCACATACACAAACAGCCAGACCCTAAACAACTACTTGTAGGTCATACAAATATTTGTTCCGTGCGGGAATCGAACCCGCGACACGCAGCGCAGCAGTCTATCGCTTAACCACTGCGCCTACCGTGCCGTCGTTTCTCTTCCATCTGCAAATACGGGTCTCCATTCTCACTAGACGATGACATTTTCACTGTTGTAAAATAAATTACGGTCACCAGTTCAATTTGTAATTAGAGAAAAAAATCTAAAGATTTCGCGCCAATGTCTTTTTTAGGGTTCCGACCTCAAAAACAAAAACGGAACCCTTATAGTCTGGCAAGACCCCTTTTCTCAGGAACGCGTGGAGGCATCAAGTTGAAATTAATATCAAATACGTAAATATACGGTCTCTTGGAGATCTAAAACAATCAAGCTTCTAAGTCAACGCAATAAAAAAATACGGCGATAGAGGACATATTTTGATACTCGCAAATAAATCAAAACTTATAGGGTATTTCCCGTTGACCTAGAATCATGAAATTTGGCAAGAAGCAAGGTTTCACAGCACAAGTAAAGAATCATCAGTTTCATCACATAAAAAAAAAATTGTTTGGGATAAATTGATCCCAACTACAGAACCCTTCATTGAGCGTGGTCCGACACGCACTTGGCCGGATTTTTTTTAAATTTCTTTCGCAACCAAGGAAAATGTATAATCATCTACGGCGAGGCCGCAACGCAATGCACGCATAAGAGATCGCCACTTTTAGTTCAATTTTCAAAAATATTAAATGATCTTTTTTTTTATGAAACAGTAATAAGTCGAGTCTTTATTCATGATTATTTTACTTAAGGTGAATCCGCAGCTGTAGCCCGTGAAATTCAAATTTTCTTACGTTTTTTGCTATTTGCAGGTCAGTGTCAGGTTGTATCTTAATCACAATATGATTCGCGACTAGAACAGATATGTATTTACATAATTAAATTCATTAATACAGCTACAGCTGCGGATTCATCGTAAGAATAATGACTTTTTGTTTTTGTAGGCTCGTTGTCGTTGGTAACAGACAAAAATATTTTTTTTCCCCTAGAGGATGATATGCTATTTTAGCCCCGCTCTGGTACGCTAAAATGACGGACTTTTTGAGCATGAGTAGTGAAATATATAATTGAGTTTGCGACCCTAGGACTAATACAATTTTTTTGGTATTTTCCTTATAATTCCCAATTAAAGTCACGTGCCCATATAAATATCAAAGGAACGGGCTAAAACCCTATCGATGCCGGATCATTTGGCCACGAGTTATTGGAAGGTTATTGTTCATATCGTGTGGTGCCGGACGTAAAGAATAGTACGCTCCTATTTGTTCCCGTGGGTGTCGTAAAAGGCGACTAAGGGACTTACTAGAGAATGGGCAACAACGTTCTCTATGCATTTTAACACCATACAGCGATCGCCAACCCGCCGGATAAGCGTGGCGATTATGTCACAGCCGCGCAGTGTTCCGTCCATAAGTCTCAACGGCGTAGCACTAAAGATTTTCGACAGTTTTAGGTACCTTGACCACATTTTGTCACGAGCGACCTAAGAGATGACATAGATATAGAGAGGGAGCGCAGGGCGCTTTCTGTGAGGAGCAATGCTTGCCTGCAGGTTTGCTCGATGTACTACAGACGTCAAAGTACGTCAAAGTCAATCGTTTTACACGAGTGGCCTGTGGGTGTCATATACGCGCCGAGCCTACAAGTCCTGCTTGTTATTTATTATTTATTTATTTTAACTTCTCACACACAATAATGTACAAAGGCGGACTTAATACCTTAGGCATTCTCTACCAGTCAACCAAGGGTGGTGAAGAGATAAGATGGCGGGTGCTGTGATTGAGAGAAAATAATAATAATATAAAATATTAAAATATAACATAATTAATTATAAATATAATAGGTACAAAAGTACATAAATAGGTTATAAACTTAGTTATAATACACATATGTACCGCGCCGGGAGCTGCCGCGCGCCGCAGCGCCACAGCTGTGGGGTACGCGTGCGCGAGCGGGCCAATGAGCGGGCGCCCGGCTCGATAACTACAGCCACAATACGTCATCACGCTCATAGACGAAATCGGGAAATGCAACTGTAGTCTTTACCTTATTATTTATTTTGTGTGCGGGTGCGCAGGACAGGGTGCAAGCGAGAGAAAACACTTGATAGTCCCGTGTAACGAATGAAATAAATGTTTTAGGTAAGTACCTACTTTATTTATGCATGGTGATGCCAGCGGATTAATTTTTGTGTTTTTTAATCATATTTATTCTTATATATTTGGTTATAGGCATTCTATTCTAAGTACTGTTTGTTTTATTTTATTTTGTTAGCTATTATGTATTATGTACAACTCATTAAACCTGACTTGGGTTCCGTACGTATTTTTCGGGTGACCACTGAAAATCAGCGCTGTACTGTGGGTCCCCCATAGCACAGCATCATGCTGAGTGCAAGCCTTCTTGTCACAGTCATGACGTGCAGCTGCCGACTATTTGTTTTACCAGTTTATGTTTTCATATATCTTGCACGTATTTCTGTGACAAATAAAATTATTTTTCTTTCTTCTTCTTTATATTTACTAAAATATATCCCTACATTATTCAGGGTGGATTTTTGAGATGGGGCAGAGAGGGCAGCTACCTTAACCGTTGTAGCTACAGGAAAACGGTCTGAAAAGACTGTCCTTAACATGTTGAGAAATTTTAATCTGCATTCACAGATTTTGAAAAAAATGTACAGTCAGCAGGAAAATGGGCGATTTTCACAAAAACTTTTTTTATGCCAATCGATCCGCTTTCTTATAAGGATCAAA
Organism: Tiliacea citrago; assembly: GCA_963921375.1. Taxonomy (NCBI): domain Eukaryota; kingdom Metazoa; phylum Arthropoda; class Insecta; order Lepidoptera; family Noctuidae; genus Tiliacea; species Tiliacea citrago. The sequence goes on along the minus strand of OY992788.1, from coordinate 5,018,508 downwards.
AACCTCTATTGGACCAACTGAGGTTTGAGTACTAGGAAAGTCATAAATCGCAAAAAACGTTTCCCATACATTTCGTAGGAAATGAGACTCCAACTTAGTTTTTTAAGATGGATAGATGGACCGCTACAATGAAAACTGGCCAAAAAAAAAAACAACTTCGAATTTCGAACGAATAGGTACGCCCCTTAATAAAATTTAATTGCTTTGAAAACAAAATCTAGATAGTTTGTTGCTTGGTTGATTGTAATTTCTGAAACTCTGCGCAACAGCCGCCATACTCTTACCCGTACGAATTTGAACCAGCAAATTCAAATTCAAATTTTTTATTGCATTCATGTGTACATTTAGTTGTTACAATTAGGAAGTTCCAACATGAAACCTGGTTAGGGCACGGCAACATATTAATAATAAAAATAACAATAATAATTATTATAAGTATATATTATAATAATTTTTGCAATTATTATAGCACAATAATTTTGAGCCTGTATGGATTAAACGGGGAATATTTCAGGGCGACAGTTTGAGTCCACTTTGGTTCTGCTTAGCCCTGAATCCTCTAAGTACACTGTTGGAGGATTCAGGTCCAGGCTATCGGTTGAGGAGAGGAGGTCAGGTCATATCTCACCTCTTGTACATGGATGACTTGAAACTCTTTGCCCCCAACAAATTGCGACTGATCGAGCTGCTGAAGGTAACTGAAACATTCAGTAGCGCCATCAGGATGGAATTTGGTGTGGACAAATGTGCAGTCATGCATGTAAAACGAGGAGAGATTATGGAATCCGAAGGAACCCAACTCTCGGATTCCATACACCTTAGATCCCTTTCCTCATCCGAAAGCTATAAGTATTTGGGTATGTCAGAAGCGTTAGGGATCAACGTTGCTGACATGAAGCAATCGTTGAAGGAGCGCTTCTTTGGTCGCCTGAAGAAGGTATTTATTATTCTTCTTTCAGGCGGAAACAAGGTGCGCGCCTTCAACGGTTGGGTCATGCCGGTTTTGATGTACTCTTTTGGCATACTCAAATGGACTCAGACCGAACTAGACGCCCTGGATAGGAGGGTCCGTACACTGCTGACCGCAAACCGGATGCATCACCCACGATCATCGGTGATGAGACTGTACATCCCGCGGAAGTGCGGGGGTCGAGGCTTTTTAAATGCAAAGACCCTCCATAACCGCGAGGTGTGCAGTCTCAGGGAATATTTTTTAAAAGCTGAACTGGGTATGCACCGTGATGTGGTCGCAGTGGACAAGGGACTCACCCCGCTCTCCATGGCTAAAGAGAACTGGCGCAAACCTGTAATACTTACTACCGATGACCGCAAGGATGTATGGCAAAGCAAGGAGCTTCACGGACGCTTCTATCAGGCTCTTCATGAACCCGGTGTAGATTTCTTAGCGTCCGTATCCTGGCTACGTTTTGGTGACCTTTTCGGGGAAACCGAAGGTTTTGTCTGAGCAATTATGGACGAAGTTATCTTGACGAATAACTACCGGAGACATATTATGAAGGACGGGACGGTTGACGTGTGTCGGGCATGCCACCGTCCGGGTGAGTCCATCAGACATATTATCTCTGGCTGTTCTCGTCTTGCTAATGGCGAGTACTTGCACAGGCATAACCAAGTAGCCAGGATTATTCACCAGCAACTTGCTTTGAAATATAAACTTGTGGATTCTGAGGTACCGTATTACAAGTATGTGCCCGACCCAGTTCTCGAAAATGACCATGTCACGTTGTACTGGGATCGGTCTATCATTACTGACAGGACTATTGTCGCCAATAAGCCCGACATAGTAGTGATAGATCGATTAGCGCGCCGCGTAATGATTATCGATGTTACCATTCCGCATGACGAGAACCTCGTGAAAGCTGAGAAAGAGAAACAAATAAAACATCTTGACTTAGCACACGAGGTTGTTGACATGTGGAATGTGAGCTCGGCTATCATTGTGCCGATTGTCGTATCGGCCAATGGCCTGATGGCCGAAAGTCTCGAGCAACATATTTCGAGGCTCTCGTTAGGTGGTTGGATCAAGGGCCTGATTCAGAAGGCAGTACTCCTCGATACGGCTCGCATCGTGAGGAGGTTCCTATCTCTGCAGCCCTCGCCACCGGTAGCTTGGACCCTGCTCCCGATACCGGTGGACAACTATTTTTATATTTTTAAATGTTTTTATATATTTTTTATATTCTGATATTTAAAAATATAATTTGTATGTATCTAAATTAATAAAGAAAAAATAAAAGTATGTATGTGTGCTTTTTTATGACTATATTAAGTAAGTAAGTAATTATTTATCTAGCTATCTTATCGTATTAAATTATTTGTTCTAGGTATTCAGCGACCGAGTAAAAGCATTTTTGTGTTAGATACTCTTTTAATTTTCTGCTAAATATATTGAATTTGGTTTCTTCTTTTATTTGTTCCGGTAATTTGTTGAAATTTTTTACTGACTTGTAATATGGGCTATGGTAAAGCATTTTGATCCGAGAGGGTGGAAGATGTAATCTATTTTTATGGCGTGTGGTTAAGTTATGGATATCTTTTGTTTTTGGAAAAATGTTGCTATTTTTAAATACAAATGTGCAAAGATCATGTATATATATAGAAGGTAAAGTTAGGAGTTTTAATTTAATAAAATATGGCTTACAGCTTTGTGTATTGTCAATATGAGCCAGTATTCTAACACATTTTTTTTGGACTATAAATACTTCACTTGCATTGACGCTGTTTCCCCATAACATCACTCCATATCTTAGCCACGAGTATGCGTAGGCGTAGTAAATTTAGATAATTTAGATTTAACTGTTTCTATGTGCTCTTTCCAATTTAGATGTGTATCTATGTTTATACCGAGTAAGTTAAATGTAGTTACTGATTCTATAGGCGTGTCATTAAAAATTACATTTGCACTTAGGGGGGGAGTTTTATATGATCTAAATTGCATAATTTTCATTTTATTACAATTTATTTCTAAATTGTGATCTTGTAGCCAAAGTGTTACTGCCTGGAGAGTATTTTCTAAGATTTTATTTGGGATATAAGATTCAATTCACAAGGCAGGGACAAACAACAAACATATGGTCCTATACCGTGACCACCTCGCAGTCCTGATCTCACGCCTCTTGATTTTTTTATGTGGCGCTATTTAAAAAAATAAACTTTATAAAAAGAAATACGACAGTGTTCAAGAACTCAAAGATTTACTTCCCACAATTATCTATGGAATTAATCCTAGCACATTATCAGCTCTGTACTGTAGAATATGCCTACGTCAAAACGGCTACCATTTTGAACACCTCATATCTTAGCACAAAAGTAAAAATTCTAGGCGAGTCCGAATGTAAAGTTTCAATTTTTTTATTTTGTGGTGAGTTAATACCAAAAGTAGAAGTTATTGTTTTTTATTTGTTTTTCGATCAGTCGTTTTTGTAGCGGCCAGTATAACGATGGTAAAAAAATTAAGGTCGAGTCTCATTTCCTACGAAATGTATGGGAAACGTTTTTTGCGATTTATGACTTTTATAGTACTCAAACCTCAGTTAATCGATAGAGGTTTTTGATCCTTATAAGAAAGCGGATCGATTGGCATAAAAAAAAGTTTTTATGAAAATTGCCCATTTTCCTGCTGACTGTACATTTTTTTCAAAATCTGTGAATGCAGATCAAAATTTCAAAAAAAGTTAAGGACAGTCTCTAAAGACCGTTTTCCTGTAGCTACAACGGTTAAGGAAGCTGCCCTTACTGCCCCATCTTAAAAATCCACCCTGTATATATACATATTATATATTATATACATACAAATTCAATGAAAAGACTTTCAAATTGATATACGCTACGCTATTTGTTTTGAAAATAACTCTCCAATTTTTTTTCTTGTTGTTCAGTATAATAATGCTTTTAGGATGCTGTTGGCATAGCCATGGCGTTGTAGCGCTTCGGTAATGTTCGCGGAGGCACGCACAGATGATTTCCATGCCATCATGCGAAAGAAAGCGGCCTCCTTACTACACGCCTGCATGGTTGTGACAAGAGTATTCTGAAATGATCGCTGCCAGAGCAGACTGCAGTCATAGGTCTGATAAATAAGTAATTTATGAAAATAACAATACTAACCTACATATTTACCTAAGCAATATTGTTACTGACACCAAAATACTAACAAAATTACGGTCATTTCTCTGAAATAAAGTTTAATTTTATTTAATAATGAATGTAAAATTTTACTGAAAGGGTTTAATTATTTCGTCATTAATTGCCTTTCTTGGATGGAATTAAAGGGATGAAACTGAGAGGGACAAGCTAGTCGAAATAAATACAACGTTTAAGTCAACACGCTCATGAAAAGCCACTGATATTAAATAAGGCTTTAGAGCCCGTTCAAATAAATTCGTTCGAAGGGATCAAACATAAATATTAAAAGGTCTTGTTTTTTGACGTCACTGAATGAAAGTGGAATTAATTTAAAATCGGACCAGTTAGAGAATGACGACTTTTACCACGATTGCTTGGATTTAATTTGAAAAAAAATATGAAAAGTCATTATTTTCATTTTATTTCTGAATAATTAACATAGTTATGGTTTGGTGTTACAATTATGCTAAGATAAATAAAACTTTATTACCTTATTTATACAATACTATTTAGTATACCTACGTTATGAAATTATACTTTTGTTACCTTTGCATCATCACTAATCAAATTAAACAATTTTAATTTCGTAAACACATACGAGAACACTCTTATGTTGGTCTACTTAAGTCCCGGGGTTGTTGAAACGGGTTGTTGACATTGCTATAATGAAGTAGAGACGTTAGCACACTGACCCTTTGTTTTTCATTTTATTTCCAGGGTTTCAAATGTTGAATATTCATACATGAATGTTAAATATGGTTTTAATTAATTAGGTTGAATAGAAAGTTACAGATTGTGTCAGGAATGATCTGAAAGAGAAGGGTGAAGACGCAAACACGTTGCGCTGACCCGAAGTAACATGGGACAAAGGCAAATAGATGATGGTGATGATAAGAAAAGAAAAGAAAGAAAATACGTTTATTTGCGGCAAATATAACGCAAATAAATACAAACACAAACACGAAGACCAAGTTGAGGGAAAATATGCGTCACATTCACGCAAAACGGCCATCGGTCAGCATAATGCTGCGACCCTATGCGAGACAGAGCCCCAGCGCTGGTTTTCAGCGACAGCCGGCGTTGACATGATGACGTCAACCGGTGCAGCATTAACTGAGATAAAAATAAACAAAATAATAAATAAAATAAATATAATACTACGTTATCTATGTTTATATAAATATGAAATCTAGAAAAAAAAGAATCTAGAGAAGTTTGAATATAATATCTAGAATGGCAACATTCCGTAACGTCGGCAACGACTCAAGCGCCACGCGCCGCCGGCATGTTATGCAATCTGTGTGTGCAGCTGTCAGCTGTCATAAAGAATTTGACGTTTTTACGTAGTGGATGAATGATGATGATGAAAAAGCTACGCATCAGTATCTAACAGTGGTACCTACCTACCTATTACCATATCGTAGGTTTGATTCCAATTGAAAATATATATGACGGTTGTTTGAGCGGCTGAGACACCACGTGCCGCTGTTGATGTGACATCTGTTGGTCCTCCATCATGGGCGTGTACCTGCTGGTGTTTGAAAAATAATACTCGCAAAATTTAAACTTAACCATAAAAAAATACGATTACAACGATTATCACTGCTAAAGAAGCTTGCATTTAGAGCCAATGGATTTGTGCGTATGCACCGCGTAACGATCGCATCAAAAGAGTAATCCTTCCGCCGCCATGACACTGACAACCTCATTCGGTGTTACCCGCTCTAAATAAAAATACCACAAGAAATAAATTCTAAACCACAGGGTAAAAATAATCGATTACAACTTTAAGAAAGTGTTACAATAAATCGACTAAATCATCGCGCGTCCTCTTAAAATTATTTTAACTTGATCAATGAATTTTCAGGGCTGAGCGTGAGTCTCTAGTAAAAGGCTGGGGAGTTTGTTGCGCCACTTCTTCTTCCCAGCCAAGGCAGGCGTTTTGGGGGGCTGGTTATTTAGGGGTACCTATTTAAAGTACATTCATTCATTCATAATTTTAGCCGAAAGACGTCCACTGCTGGACATAGGCCTCCCCCAATGGTGCCTGTCAACGCTTGGCGATCGCAATATGGTGTTAAAATGCATAGAGAAGGCTGCTGCCCATTCTCTAGTAAGTCCCTTAGTCGCCTTTTACGACACTCACGGGAAGAAATAGGGAGGTGCTATTCTTTATGTCCGGCACCACCTATTAAGTTGTAACATCAAAAAAATTTTTTCGTAAAAAACGTCAAAAAGTTGGACCTTTGTCCTTCAATATCTCCATTTTTGTTTTACTGGACCAGACCTGGGAACCTTCTGCAGGTCTGGTCCAGGACAAAAATGGTCATAATAACGGTAAGAACAGGACGGTGACTCTCGGCTTCGATTGGGTATGGGTATTGGGTATTTTACACCTGTTAGGTACAAAATTGAATTTACAAAGTCTCGACAGACTGGATTTATGTACCTACATTGAATTACCTAGAACTACCTTTTTGCTTAAAATGAAAACGAACTTACCAATTACCTAACAATTTGGACGAAGTAACACGCATTGTTGGGTTTTTTTATAACACCGTTTTACCGTAGGTCAAGACTTCAAAAGCCCTGCCTGCCCACATGGTTGTTTCTGGTTGGCTTATGTCAGAAAATAATTATGTTATATGATTTTATTTCTGTAAGTAGGTTTGTACAAACACTTTTACACGTCAATCATATACATAAAAGATGAGGTCGGCGTTCCCTGACTACTCTGAGTAGAAAGGCAGAACCAAACTCAAAGGTCACAGTCTCTTTTAAATTCCAGACATAATCTTGGTCAGATTATGTGAAGGCCATGTACATTGGTGTCTGAAATGGTCTATTGAGCAAAGATACCACAGAAATTGAGTAGACCATCCAATCAGTAAACTCAGTTGTCAGTAATCGTGGAGCTCAACTCCAAACTTAAGGAGTTCAACGACTCGACAACAATACCAAATAAAGGACAATTGGGTAGGCCGCATAAATTACTCAAACTGTCAGACCAAGATTAAAACTAACTGAAAGAAAAACAATGACCAGCATATTCTTTGTCACTGTGTTCACAATAATTTATGTATCCTTTTTCGATCAGAAGGTACAGTCAATCGCACCTTAGGTAACACCAAAATCACCCTTAATGCTGCACCAAAATCACCCTTACTGCTACACCAAAATCACCTTTACTGCTACGACAAAAAGGCGCTGTCAATAACAAATTGTTCCAACTCAGGCGCGATTGACTGTAACTATAGGTTTCTTTATGTTTTCGTCGTAAAAATCAGGAAGCTATAAAATAGATTGGGATTTGACACCTTTACAACAAGGAAGCGACCTTGCCGGATGATACTCACATTATCCGCCTTAGGTCGCCTCATGTTGATAAGTTGATAAGGTAACTGGGACGACAGGTTACAGACATCAGACAATATCCTTCTTCATTTATTCTTTATCAGCACGAATAGTGTAAGAATAGATCATGCTGTGCCGGTGCCGTGATATAAATCTCAGCCAGTTAGGAAAATGAAAGCGGTAATCAGGACCGACTGCCTAGGGTAAGCCTTACAAGTAAGTAAGTATTACCTGCGAGGGTTGCGAGTTTGTCCGAAAGGGATATCGTGGCCATGGCACACAGGCAACGGAAGGAACACGGGTGGGTTATAGTCAGTAAAAGTCTGACACGCCCTCCCGCTCCGCCCAGAGCGGAAGAAGTTATTTGATAATATCCCACCCAAAAAAAAAGGGTAAGCCATTAGGATTATAGATGTACATAATTTTGGGGGCTCGTAGCCAAGTAACATCCGCGCGGATTAATGTTCTGCTCACTTAAATTGAGTTTGCTGAGGTCATGTGGTGCTATGGACGGTTGAGCTTGAGACCCCCCTGTGCGTAGGAGAGCGCATAAAGCATTTGGTCCTGCGCCTGATTTCGTGGTAGTGTCGGATTGCCGTCTCATCGGAATATGAGAGTGAGGCAAGAGAGAGACCATATGTGTTTACGCACACGTAGTGCGTTATAGGTATCTCCTGCGTACTTGTCTAGTTTCTGTTGAGATTGGACACCGTGGCTGAAATTCAGTCTGGTGGTTATTATGTCTGAAATAAATGTTTTTTTTATTTTTTATTATTATTCTGTATACACCAATTAAGTACAGCCTTTTAGGATTTATTAGAATGCGTGCAACATCGGTAGTTTGGCAAGCTTGTCGTGTATAATTTCGAATAACTTAAGATTCGCGTGACTGATATACTCCGATAAGAAATATAAATAAAATTATAGATCGTGAAGTATTATTAGAAATAGAAAACTGACGAATGTATGGCCTTTTAGTATATAGCTACCCCATAGCTAGCTATGACCTAGCTATGACCCACATTGACTACAAATTCTTTTTTTAATCTTTATCTATACCGTAAATTCATTAAAAACCTCTTTCAAGTGACTGCGAACGATTCTATAGCAAACTTTGTTGTTTTAAAAACTTAAATTATCGCGGATTTACACACCGACAGTTCGAATGTAATAGAAGGAAAATATAAATTAACTATCAAAACTTAGCAGCAAAAGCTTTATAAACGGTTTCTGCTATCTGGTATTGAAGGGCTTGTTGGGAAATTTATCCAGGTAACTTGGAAAATAGATCCAGAATAGGTAGGTACACAATAGGTGTTTTCTTGATTGAGCTAATAAAGCCACGAGGAAATATTTATTTTATGTTCGTTTCAGGTTTCTCAATTCAATTATTTGTTTGTTTGGTAAGAAGTTTCGTGGCTTCAGAAAAAGTATGAAAAGACTAAAGTGTTTCACGCCAAAGGTATTTTTTCTGGAGAATAAGTACCTTATAGTATATACAGGGTGAATGGTGGATGTTCGTGTTCATGAAACTAGCAATCAAGTAAGATTTTCTTTCAACGTTTGGTGCGGAATTATGAGAAATAATGTAGTGTTAGTCCACGTGTACGAAGGTCATTTAAACACTGTCAAGTATATTGAAATACTGGATCTCTTAAGAAACGAGTTAAATGGTTTCCCCGAGGAAGGGCGAAACCAAATAATTCTACAGCAAGATGGTGCTCCAGCACATAACAGCAGAATCACTACTGCCTACATTAATAACCATTTTAATACCTGGATTGGTACAAACGGCACAATCAGATGGCCTGCGAGATCGCCAGATCTCATCCCATTCGATTTTTTTTTGTTGGGATATGTAAAAAATCAAATTTACATGAAATCTTATGCGAATGACAACGAGTTGAGAGTTGAAGTTCAGAATACGATTTATAATATTCACCACAACACTTTATTAAAGGTTACTAGAAATGAATTCGTTAAAAGAATAAATTTGTGTATCCAAGAGAATAGAGCCCATTTCGAGCAACTAATTAGTTAGTTTACCATTTTTTGTAAATAATTAAATTAATTTAAGATTTCCTGGTTTTCCTTTCATTTAATTTATCATGTTTGTTAGAGAGATTTCATCCTTATAATTGACCCTAACGATCGATGCAATAAAAGTACAGGGTATAATTTTTTCAGATTTTAGCCGGTTCGATTCCCGGGTGTGGGAGAAGAGAATTTTCGAAAATCTTTGAATGCAGTTTGCTTTCTATTCAAAAGAAAGGAATGTTTCCCTTGAGTAAAATTTTCTATCTGCAGTATTAAGAGTACTTTCCCTCCAGGTGGCATTACAAAATTCCACCCTGTATATATTTTTTTCAAACGTTGGCCCATACTCGGAATTTCTCCTGTATCGTGGGTGCGTTTACAAACATTTAAACTCACATACACAAACAGCCAGACCCGGAACAATAACTTGGTAGGTCATAAAATATTTGTTCCGTGCGGGAATCGAACCCGCGATACGCAGCGCAGCAGTCAATCGCTTAACCACTGCGCCAACCGTGCCGGCAAAATGTGCGAGAGAGAGTGGAAAAAGAATTGGAGAGATTTTTTGGCGTTCTTTCTCATTCTTAATGTGTTAACCAAATCATTATTTTTCTCGCAAGAAATGCGAGATTTCCCTGCATTATGTGCCTAATGATTGAGTACATTCATACTTGATAAAGTATAATATTAAGCTTCTGATAACAGACTTACCTACATAAGTATAACACGCGTCTTCACAGTAATATTCAAGCTATTGCTTTTTACGGTTTTCTTAAGACGCATGAGGAAAAGATTGTACACATCGCAAATACGGAAGACTTTAAGTGGCTTATGCCCGGAAAATGTGCAAACACATTTCTGAGCAGTGTTCATCGAACTGAATACTAAGTATTGCTTATTTTATTGGCATTTTTTTCCGGAATATAAATAAAAGCTTTTACAGTATCTAAAGCCAGACACAGCAACAATATTTTAACACCTATTTGAACATTTGTGAGGCACGGGTATTTGGGTGTTTGTTCAAAGTTTGATCACATATTTCCACTTTGCCATTCAGTGTCGGTTTTTCAAGCGCACATCAAAGCGTTCATAGTTCAAATGTGTGCGTAGCCTGCTACACTTGAGCGAAACGGTCGCTTTGTTCAGTCGCAAGATGGACTGCAAAGAAAGTGTCCTGGAATTAAAATTAAAAACACTAATAAGAAATAGAAATAGTTTATTTATCATGCAAATAGTAACATAAGCTAAATTAAAGTTTGGTATAAATGGCTTGGTAGCACGCGAGTGAAGCCGCGGGCTAAACTCGTATTATTATTATGTATCAATTAAAAACATAGACAATTTCATTAATTAAATAAGTACTAAACATGATCTATTACGATACATTTCACACATCCACACCCGCCAACTCCTTGGACTTTTAAGTTATTTTTTTGCGCATGTAATAAATAATTACATACACTTAAATAACACAGGACAAATCGTCAGAAACAGAATGGCATTTTGTTATCAAATTGAGTATTATGAAGCGAAAGCATGGTGAACCATGTCTGGCAGGTAAAGCAAACATACGTTCAAATGTGTGAGCAAAGTCTTTGTTCAAATATGTGTCTGAGTCTGGCGCCCGCATAACAGTATACTTACAGCTAGCCACACACAGTGCTTTTGTATGTTTTTGGCACAAAATTGGAAATTCCATGCGCGATTATTATGGCCATCGTGCCATTACAGTTTGGGGTAAATCTAAAGCTCCATTTACACGGTGCAAGTTTATTGCCTGTGGCATACCATAAAATTGATGGGCAACTAACTGGCATCATCCAAACAACACGTACAACATTGTTGGACGATACGGAAAAGTTACTTGCCGTTCAAAACTGGTAGGTACTCGTATAGGTAAAGAGAACGTACAATAAAAATGCACTTGAAATCAGGGACCGTACAACCCCGGTTAAGAGTTAAGCCTTTCGAAGGGGTAACCCATTCAATGGGTTACCTTTATCATGATGTAACGCATTGAATGGGTTTTATATTAGAAACCCAATGAAAGGGTTACATGATAACCCATTGAATGGGTTCTATACCTACTTGAAACCCAGTGACATGAAAAAATCATAATATTATCAACGTGTCTACAAGATTTTTAAAACATATTAGACAAGATATTGTTCCCATAATAACCCACTTGGCTAATCTTTGCTTTGCAAAGGGCAGCTTCCCTGCACCACTTAAGCAATCTATAATCACTCCTGTTCACAAGGGTGGGGACAGAGACGATGTCAACAATTACAGACCTATATCCATCTTGCCAGCCATATCTAAAATTATTGAAAAGCTTATAAACAAGAAGCTCTTAAAATTTCTACACAAATTTAACATCTTAAGCAGCTCGCAATTTGGATTCAGGCCGGGATTATCAACCGAGGATGCAGTTACTGCTCTTAGCTCGCTAGTGGCTGGTAATCTGGATAGCGGTAACAAATGTCTGACGGTTTTTCTGGACCTAAAAAAAGCGTTTGACACCGTCTCTGTTCCTGTCCTCTTGAACAAATTAGAAGCGTCAGGTATAAGAGGAATTCCACTTAAAATGTTTACCGACTACCTCTCGAACCGGAAACAAAGAGTTAAGGTTGGAGAATACGTTAGTAACGATGCAAAAGTCACTTTCGGTGTGCCTCAGGGAAGTGTGCTAGGCCCTACATTATTCCTACTTTATATTAATGACCTCTGCAACCTTAAAATAATTAACGCTAGAGTTTTTTCCTACGCTGACGATACTGCAGTAGTGTTTTCTGGGAAGTCTTGGGACGAAGTTGCTAGAAGTGCTGAAGCTGGTATGACTCAAATTGCTAAATGGCTCTCAAATAACTTACTTACACTTAACACAGCTAAAACAAATTACATATGTTTTAGCATATCACACAGGACACAACCAAACCCCGACTTTATTATAAAGTTACACGAGTGTGACAATCCAATTAACTGCCTATGTCCAACATTAGTCAAAGTTTCTCAAACCAAATATCTTGGTATTGTTGTTGACCAAAGATTATCTTGGTACTCCCATCTGGAACAAGTTACCAACAGAATTAGAAAACTGAGTTGGATTTTCAAAAATTTAAGGCATATCGTAACCCAAATAAAATAACCGCTAACACAAATAAACCCAGAAATCTACTCAATGAATTATACATAGCTATAGTCCAGTCTGTCTTAGTATATTGCATCCCCATTTGGGGTGGGGCGGCTAAGACTAAATTCAACGGGCTCTAATAAAATTAATGTACTTCAAAAACCTAAGGTACCCCACACAAAGTCTTTATCAAAAAAGTAATTTACACTCTGTTCGCAAACTATATATAATTAAAACTATTCTCAGGAAACATAAAACTCTTAATTTTGATCCCAGCTTAACCTTGAAAAGAAGAAAGGATATAATAGTTGAAGTTTCTAAAACTAAAACCAAGCTCGCCCGTATTCAATATGACAAACGCTCAGCTCAGCTTTACAATCGAGTAAACAAAGAGATCTACATATAAACAATTAACTGACAGTAAAAAAATAGTAACTACGAGTAATTGGATAAAACCACTTACATATGATGACACGGAGAAGCTATTGGAATAAAATAAAAACCTTACACTTAATGCTCTCATCTTTCGTACTTGGCGTATACAGTCTGATTCATTCATTGCCACTTACACTCACCCTCACATTATCACTTAACTTTCATACTCAGAGATGCTCACATTCAACATTCAAATTCACATTTGCACACCTTTATACTCACAGTAACACTCCTTAGTATTCACAGTCACACACCCCCATTGTCACATTTACACACCTTCATAGTCATAGTCACATTCACACACCCTCATACTCACATTCACACATTTGCATGCTTCTTGTCTAGTTTTAATTTTATCTTTTCATTTTAAATCGCCTGTTTTTATAACACTTAAAACAAGTATTTTTATGTTAATATTTTAAGTTTGGAAGAGCGGAGTCTCCTAACACAGGCTTTTTTGCTTAAAAGGAGACTCCAATCACTAGTTGTTAAATTTAGTTGTATAACAAATAAAACATTTTTCATTTTCATTTTCATTATGTTATTTCGATATCCGCCCAGCACGCGTAGCATGACCAATGCTATCTCTATTCTACCCAGGGACCATTTTGGTTACCATTATAGAAAAACCCTATCGAAACCCTTTCAATGGAAAGGGTTTTCGATAGGGTTTTTCTAAGCAGTTAATCAAAAACCGTGTGGGTAATTTTGAATGGCTTAAAGTAAGCCGTTCAAAAGGGTTACCCACACCGTATGGGTTTTTATCGAAAACCCTTTCAACGGGTAACCAAAATTTAATTTAAGCCGTTCAAAAAAGTTATCTATATCGTATGGGTTTTTGTTTAACCACTTAGAACAACCCTATCGAAAACCCTTTCAATGGGTAACCAAAATGATCTCTGCTTGAAATACGAGTGAATGAAATAAGTTATAAAATAATCTTGAGAATACGTATAATAAAATTTTAATTAAATATTAGGCAGCGCAAATACGGGCTATGCCTAAATCAATTGTACAAGGACGTGCAAACCTGTATTAGGACGAGGCAAAACTTGCATGCTATAGTCGCCTTGCAATAAAATTGCCTTGGTGTAAATCGCATAGAACACTTGCGTGCAATTCTTGAATGGCAATAAAATTGAACATGCGATTATTGCTCTGGAACGTTCCAGAAACTAGCACCGTGTAAATGGGGTTTAAGGGAATAAGTACATAGGTAAGGTAGGTAGGCTGTGCCAGTCATGAATCAAACCCAAGGTCTCTTGCAAAATAATGTTATTTTTAATTCAAAACTCACTCAAGTGACCGATAAACACGAGTATGTTTTTCACCTTAGATTTACACCTCGATAATATATGAGATCCAGAAGTGATGTTAAATTAAATCAAATCGCTGAAACATCAACATCTTATGTAAACAAAATAAACTACCTCACTAACGGTGTCTAATTACCAATATTAATCTTCATCTCTAAGTACTACGAGTAATCAGAAAGCTGAAGAATTTGTTTGTTTGTTTGTTTGAACGCGCTAATCTCTGTAACCACCAGACGGATTTGAAATATTATTTTCGCATTTATTAGCTCAATTCTTCTTCAAGTGAAAACGAAATAACAGTGCGGTTAGGCAATGCCATGCGACAGTGGGTCGGTGGAACAAGAAATTTCACGCGGACAACGTCGCGGGCAGAAGCTAGTAAAATAATAATCATGTTAGATTTGAAACTGTGTCTATGTTGTTTATTACATACATACATAAACTCACAACATCTTTCAATAGGGGTTGGCAAACATTACAGATTGCCACCTGCTTCGACCCTTTTTTTTTTTTTTTGGTGGTAAATTATCAAATGACTTCTCCCGCTATGGGCGGAGCGGGAGGGCGTGTCAGACTTTTACTGAATAAAACCCACCCGTGTTCCTTCCGTTGCCTGTGTGCCAGGGCCACGATATCCCTTTCGGACAAACTCCCAACCCTGGCAGGCATTGGTCCTAACGGACCCCGTCAGTTTGTGCTGACATCTCTTTGAGGCGCGCGTGGAACACAACGCGCCGTCGACCCGGGCCTGGTCCTTATCGGACGGCGAGCTACCCATCGCTTACCGTCCGCAGGCCCGCGCCTACGGTGGCCGGAAATCGGCTTGCGACTCCCGACGCCCGGGGCGTCTCCTGCGGCGACTAAGGGCGCGAGGGCGCGAACCTTGTCGCACCCTCACGCGTACTGTCTCCTCCTTCGCTAGCATTACTGCTTTGCAGAAGGAAGTGACGGCCTCCCATGCACTCTCGCTCCGAACCATGGCCGGACGCGAGAGATCGCCGCCGCCGATCGCCTCCGTGAGGACACGGCGGTGCTCCGCCCATGCCGGGCAGACCTCCACCGTATGCTCCACCGTGTCCTCCGGGCGATCCACACAGTGGTGACACCCGGGCGTTTCCTCCCGCTTTATCCTGAACAGGAACCTCCCGAAACAACCGTGTCCGGTGAGGACCTGCGTCAGGCAGAAGGTGAGGACGCCGTGGCGCCTCTCTAGCCACTCCTCAAAGAGGGGACTTATCGCCACAATTGTGGCGTGCCCAACCTGCTTCGACCCTAACATACTCTTTTTGTTTCCGTTGAAATAGTGAATTAATTTTTATTTATTTAATTAAAATATAATTAACACAAATAATAATAATAATCCATACTATATAATTTCTTAATATTATAAATTCAAAATATAACTCTGTCTGTCTGTATGTTACCTTTTGTCGCCTAAACTACTTAACGGATTTCGATAAAATTTGGCAAGGAGATAGATTGCATCCCGGGGAAGGACATAGCCTTTTTTGTTTTAAAGATAATCCTAAAATGATATAGGGGATGAATGTTTGTATGGGAAACCCAGTATTTCTTAAGTAAGTTTCTTTCCAAGAGATTTAAGGGATTGGAAATATAGTCATAGTCCGTATCTTGGAGTAACATTTAGTATTTATTTCATTAAAATCGGCCCACTCGGTCAAAAGTTATTTTAATTTAAATTGATAAAATAACCGGAAAAGTATGAGTAGGACTCGCGCCCTGAGGGTTCCGTCTCGAAGCTGTCCTTTCCAAATCCGGATTGAAGGGCAAACTTAACAACATTTCAGTTGAAAGAAGTACTTTTAACAAGGTGAAGTGGACCGATTTGAATGAAATACAGACTAAATGTTACTTCAAAACAGATTGAAGAACAAATTTACCTTTGGATTTGATGTATAGTAAGTAGGTAACTATAAATTACCAATTTTCTGATTTTTACCTTCAGGTAATTGAACTGTAAAAGCTTGCTTCTCTCCAAACTTTATGCTGGTAGCTCAAAAATAGGAAAATACCATATAGGCTTTATTTTATTTTCGATTGTCAACATAATATGTGGCATAAATGCCCGTGTTTTTTTTTATTGCGTTGACTTGGAAGCTTGATTTTCTTTACAGCTCCAAGGGACCGTAGATCTAAGTTTTTTATATCTATTTCAACTTAACACCTCTACGCCTTCCTGAGAAAAGGAGCTTAACGGGCAACGAACCAACCCCTATGGGTTTCAATTTTTCATTTTGAGGTACGGAACCCTAAAAAGCTATTTAATATCTATCTGTCTGTTAACTTTTCATGCCGTAACGGCTGAACAGATTTAGATGAAAGGCATACGAATAGGCCATGACGTGGGTTAAGACATAAGATACTATAAATCACGGTAATACGTTCCTGTGGAATAGTTTCCAACCTTAACGCGGGCGAAGTCACGGGAAAAAGCTAGTTAAAATATAATTAATACAGTCATGTATTAATTATATTTTAACTAGCTTTTTGAGGTAATGTATCCATACTTAATATTATAAATTCGAAAGTTATTCTGTCTGTGTGTATGTTACCTTTTCACGCCTAAACCACTGAACTGATTTAAAATTTGACAAGGAGATAGATGGCATCCCGGGAAAGGACATAATGCTACTTTTTTTCCAAAAATATTTTTAAAGGGTGTGATATACATGATGAAAGTTTGTATGGGGAACTTAGTATTTCTTAAGCTATGAAAATTCAAATTTATGCTTTTGGTAAGAAATATAATTAAAAACTTCGTGTTTTAGCGTTTTTTTTTGTTAAATCATCCTCGAAGGGGTAAAATAGCGAATGATTTTAAAATTCAAATGATTATTTAAAGTTTTGTGTATCTTTGTTTTTTACAGATTTAAGAAATTAGAAATATACTCAGAGCCCGTATCTTGAGGTAATATTTATTTTCGTATTGACTTCATTAAAATCGGTCCACCCGCTTAAAAGTTATTACAATTTAAAGTTATAGCTTTTAAGTAGATATACAGCGTGCCGCTATTAATTTAATACACCTATATGGTTTCGCGTTTACTCTTTATGAAGATATTTTAATTTCATCAATCATTATTATTTATTGATTTATTATCAATTTTCTAAAATAGTATGTTGGAGCAACTTGTAGGTACTTAAAGAACTGTAGCGCAGAGGTCAATGGACGGGGTCACGGATCATAACATCGCATCAATGAAATTAAAACGAATAATTTGCAAAGAGTAGGCGAATTGAAAGAAAGAGAGAGCTTTACTAATTAGTTTGTTTGTTTTATTTGTTATTTTTTTATTATATCTTATTATATTTTTTTGATTATACCGGCCACTAGCCCTACCCGTGTGTTAAATGAATGTCGCCACTGTAGTAGCGGCACGATGTATTATATTAATGGTCAGTGGCGGCACCAGAGTATTTCAAATTAATATTAATAATAAATTAAAATTAATTATTAGACGTTTAGAATCATAAAAACCTTTTTAATAAAAAAAAAGAAGATTATTTGCTCTCTGTCTGACTATTAGTTACCCTTTCACTATTTAATGGCTGAATTGATTTGGATGATAGGTATACGGAAAGGCCATGACCTACACAGGATTATTTTTTCCCGATAACACGTTCCCGTGGCATAATTTCTTAAATCCACGCTTGCGAAGACGCGGGCAGAAGCTAGTTTAATATAAGCTCAAAGAATCCTACGCCAATTAGGAAATGAGTTAGAGAAGTTAGCGTCGCTTGGCGAGTTGGTACTCTCTTTGATAGCTCTTGTCGCTGCTACAAACGAGAACTCGCCGGCTGTGTGAACAGTCAGCGATCAATTATTAATATAATGTATCTCTTTTACTTACACGGGTCCTAGAATCTTTTGTAGGTTTCTTGAGCGAGAAAACCGTTGATAGCTAATAGTCGCTTCCTCTTCGGCGGCCGGGGGCTGTGGGACCTACAGGGTGGAAAGTTGAAGCACCCCGGAAGGAAGTGCCTTCAATATTGACGTTACCAATTTTCACTCAATTCCTTTGAGTAAAAATTGGAAGCATCAATATTTAAGGTACCGATTGGTGCCATGGAAATAGGTAAAGGTGTTAGTTTTTCGCATTTGAGTTGGGTCGATTCCCGGTTCTGGCAAGTGATTTTTATAATAACGTTTGAGATTTAAACACTTTTGAAAAAAAAATAGAATAACATTTTCTTTGAGTAAAAATTGATAGCTTTTATATTTAAGGTGCCTATTTCCCCTCTCGGGCCCGTTTCAATATAAAAATGGCAAAAAAATCACGTTTGTTGTATGGGAGCCCTTAAATATTTGTTTTATTTTAATATAGTTTATTTATTTTTAAAGTGAATCCTATATAACTAAATATTCTGTAAATATTAAGTGTGAAAGTAAGTGTAACTGTGAAAATCATAAATGCCGTTATCAATATCGAGCAAAAACGAGCAAAAAAATCCCGTTTGTTGTATGGGAGCCCCCTTAAATATTTATATTATTCTGTTTTTTAGTATTTGTTGTAATAGCGGCAACAGAAATACATCATCTGTGAAAATTTCAACTGTCTAACTATCACGGTTCATGAAATACAGCCTGGTGACGGACAGACAGACAGACAGACGGCGGAGCCTTAGTAATAGGGTTCCCGTTTTACCCTTTGGGTACGGAACCCTTAAAAAGAAGTGGAGCTATACAATATTAGTTTTAGTATAATTATGCGAAACACGTATCTAGTATTTTTATGTAAAGAATCTATGTACAAAATTTCAAAATTGTATCATATTCATGAAAAATCACAAAGTTTTAAGATTGTTATGTTACCGGGTTGTCCGTACAAAAACATGCTAACGGCGCGCGGCGACCCCGCGCCTCCAGGGTCATCTTGCGCTCATTGAAAATAATTTGGCAGTAGCTAACCGTAAGGCGATTGTATTGTAAGTAATTAAAAGGTGATAACATTTTCCATCACACTTTAATATTTTTGAGACAAAATATAATATAACATGCTGTAAAAAATATTGAAATCGATTCAGTTCCTGAAATCGATTCTGAACAAATTTTATTCAGGTTTCGCATATACTAAAAATAATGTTGTCTATGGGTGACTGATGAGAAAACTACAGGCTAATTTCAGGTTGCTGTTCTAATTAAAATAAACAAATAATTGAATCCTTTATTGAAAACGATTCTGTAACCCTCAAAGAAAATAAATACAAATAAAAAATAAATCTCTGGCATCAAATGTAATCATTTCATCAAATATCTCAGAACACTAATGTCGGTAAAATCCTCCGAAGAGGCTCTATAAGACCCAGGTTTTCATTCAAAGTGAATGAAGAATTTGATTGAATCAAACAAGCTTAAATAAACCGACCATTTTAACATTTATTTTATTCAGACTGAGTTTTCATTCGTGAAACATGTGTTCATAAAGAACCTTATCAAAGTAGGTGTTCCGCGAAATTATTTAATTAGAAGCCTTTGAGAAACACAATACTGAGCTCCAAAATAAAGACAGCTGACGTGGCTTCAAAGGCTGCCCAATTTAAATGGGACTGGCAGGACATGTCTGCCGCATACAAACTCCGGGCCCAAATAACACACAACTGGTGCCCAGAGACAGTGAGGCAGGGTCGCGGCAGACCACGTAGAAGATGGCGGGACGATCTGGATTGGTTTCGTGAAAACTAAAAGGAGGACACGCGGGCTTGCGAAAGATGGAAGGGGTGGAGGGAGTACTTTGCCCAGCAGTAGGACAGCAGGCTAGTAAAAAAAAAAACGAGCTTGCCTTACGGTAGTCGCATAATAATGTGTAACTTCTGACATCTCACCTTGGTAATAAGCAATTGAGCAGCGACAGAAATAACTCCCTCTACTTACCATCTATATAGATAGTACTTACTAATTCCTTGAGTACACTAATTCCATGCTAATATAAAGTACCGGGGCCGTTTGATAAGTCAGTGACTTTTTAACTTTCTCGCGCAGTTACTTTGATGACAACACTGCTCCCTTAAACTGTCATCTTTTAATAGACTATTGTCAAAATTTGAGCAAGCTACGTCATTGGGTTTGTGTTTTGACATTCATTAAAAGCAGACAACCGCGCTAATTTTCAAGAAAATGGAAAAAGTGAATTCCGTGTGCTGATTAAACATTACTTTTTGCGAAAAAAAAAACATCACGCAAACCAAGGCAAGCCTTGATAAGCATGATGGAGATTCTGCGCCATCAATTTTAATGGTTAAGAAGTGGTTTACTGAGTTCTGTTGTGGTCATACCAGCACAAATGACGCCGAACGTTCAGGTTGCCCAAAAGAGGTCCTCACGCCAGAATCCATCGATAAAATCAATGGATTGATATTGGACGATAGAAGAATGAAAGTGCGTGTGGTAGCTGAGGCTGTAGGCATTTTTAACTGAGCGGGTACATCACATTTTACATGAATATTTTGACATGAAAAAGCTATCAGCGCGATGGGTGCCGCGATTGCTCACACTCGACCATAAGCGCAACCGTGTGACAACTTCGAAGGAGTGTTTGGGGATGTTTACCCGCAATTCGAACGAGTTTGCGCCGTTTCGTAACCGTGGACGAAACAGTGATCCATCACAACACACCAGAGACCAAGGAACAATCCAGACAGTGGGTTTCTACGGTTGAAATTGCGCCAAAGAAGGCAAAAGTGGGTCTGTCGGCGAACAAGGTCATGGGCACAGTTTTCTGGGATGCACGCGGTGTGATTCATATCGACTACCTTGAAAACGGTAAAACAATCACCGGCGAATATTATTCAAAGCTTTTGGACAGATTTGAAGGAAAACGACCACATTTGGCGAAGAAAAAGTGTTGTTCCATCAAGACAACGCACGAGTGCACACGTGTGTTGTCGCTATGGCAAAAATCCATAAATTGGGCTACGAACTGCTACCTCATCCACCATATTCTCCAGATTTAGCCCCCTGTGAGTATTTTCTGTTTCCAAACCTGAAGAAATGGCTGGATGGAAGGAGATTTGGGTCTAAGGGTCTAATGAAGAGGTCATCACTGAAACAAACGCCTATTTTCAGGGCCTTGACAAAATCTATTATTTGGAAGGAATAAAAAAATTGGAAAAACGGTGGACTAAATGTGTTGACTTAAAAGGAGACTATGTTGAGAAATAAAACATTTTTACTCCAAAAAAACTTTTTCAAAAAGTCACGGACTTATCAAACTGCCCTCGTACTTACTAATTCCACGCTATTATACAGTACTTATTCCATGCTCAAGCTGTCACTTCCTGTTACACACTTTCGTCCCCTTTTCACGAAATCACTCCCAGAGAAAGCGTTAGGAAAGATGTTGTTGCATATAAAAAAAGAGTCGTCTGTTAGAGGTCAGACTGACAAGAAGTAGAGTAAATTTTTCAATTATATGAAACTTATTTACCTTTTGACGTTGGCTAAACTGCCTGTTACATAACGTTAAATTTATTTTTATTGGCGTTTTAGGTATCGACTTCCAATAATTGCTACACCCACCCAGTCAGTTTATTATTCTTTAATAAGGTTTCTAGTCTTAAGGCTACGCCATACCTGTTTCTACCGTCAGATAAGTCTACAAAACTAAAGTCATGTGCACATCATGGCATACAAAATGGCCTCATGGTCTCTCAGCGAGTGTTCTGCTCGCCAAGCAATCGCTGGGCGAGTACTCTCTTTGATAGCTCTTGTCACGGCGACAAACGAGCACCCCGACGGTGTGAACAGTCAGCGATCAACTATTAATATAGGTATCTCTTTTACTTAAACAGGACCAACAATCTTTTGTACGTTTTTTGAGCTAGAAAATCGACAGCGTTGCGGCAGTGGGGCAGGTGCCTAAGATTGGTCATGCATCGGCAAAACCGTTATTATAGCTTTTTCGAGTTTTTGTATCCTTAAAAAATCCCAGGATACTATTGTGGGAGTTCCCTTAATTTCGGATTTATAATAATAAATAATTTATTTATTTATAAAGACAATGTCCATAATTGTTAGTCACAAAAATTATTTTACAAACTATATTAATTCAGGCATATTACAAAACTGGCCAAGTGCGTGTCGGACCACGCACAATGAAGGGTTCCGTAGTTGGGATGAATTTATCCAAAACATTGTAGTTAAAAACATGTTTTCCAATACATCGATATACGTCACGGTCAATTCTCCAACTGCAAAATGTAAGTTGGTCGACGGTACGGTAACGTTATCTTATTGGTCGTTTACAAACATCTCCTCTCCTCTCCGCTTTGGTGGAAACGGGGCCTTACTCGTTAACTTGTTAAGCCTAGTTAGCTGTGGTAGTTTTCCCTTTTAATTTTGTTATATATATATATATATTTTTTTTTTTTATATAAACGTTGGTTTCGACAAACTCGCAATATTTTTTAACGGCCTATCCAACGACATCCTACAACATGGGATACATGAGAAAAAAATAATATCATCCCCACTGTACAGGCAAAAAAGGTGCCCCAAAAAAAAAATATTTTTAAGATTTTATTTTTCCACTTTGTCGGCGTGAATAATATATATACCCATGAAAAATTACAGCTTTCTAGTACAAAGCATTTTTGAGCTAATCCGGCGACAGACAGACAGATAGACAGAAGGATAGACAGACCGACAGATGAAAATGGCGAAACTATAAGGGTTCCTTGTTGATTAGGGAACCCTAATAAAAGGGAACTATTTCAGATTTATGATAATAAATAATTCATTATTTTTTTCAGACAATGACCGTAATTGTTTGTCCCAAAAATTAGGTTGTAACTATATTAGTATAGACATATACAAGATAGAAAGTGTGTAGTCATGAAACCTCTCGCTCGAGTTCAAGTTATTTGATAATTTCCCACCCGAAAACAAAAAAAAAAAAGGATAGATTGCCACGCTATCCGAACAGAATTTGAATGAAAGTACAAATTTATGCTTGTCACACACGACTAAAATTCGTACAGAACACATCTCAGCCTGTTACACGGTTATGTACAAAATGTAATTTCGTCTTTGAGATACATTATTAAGTACGACGTGTTAAGTTGTGACTAAGTCAAGCTTAAGTTAATTTATCGCAAGTGAACTGCTAGAAACTGTGTTACCCACAACTTACAACGCTCTTTGGTGCTTAACTGATGCTCAAGTTTCTACTGTATAAGATAATAAGCTACTGTCGGCGACTTCGTCAGTGTGAAATTTCAGCCCCGACGCACCGCGTCACATCGCATCGCCCGCCCACGCTATTACTTTCCTTAGCGTCCTTTCTGATTTTTTTTCTGTTTGCTCGGCTCCTAAGGGCCGTAACATGATGTTAAATCAGGGGCCATTTTGGTGTTACCCATTGAAACGGGATTTCGATAGGGTTTTTCTAAAGTTAGAGTTAGTCAGTTAATCAAAAACCCATACGATATGGGTAACCTTTTTGAACGGTTTAATTTATAAGCCATTCAAATTTGGTTACCCGGGTTTTCGATTGGGTTTTTCTGAGCAGTTAATCAATAGCCCATACGTGTGTGCTACTTACCGAGCGGCTTGTAAACCACCGTTTACAAGCCGCTCGGTAAGTAGCCAGGCTAAACTGAACTCTATATTACATGCAATAATTATCATAGATGTTTTTTTAAACTAATAAAAAAAATTGGTATTTAAATATCTCGAAAACGGTGCGTCCTAGGAAAAAAATACAGAAATTTAACCCCCGCTGTGTCACAGCCGTGCAAGCATCGTGCCAACATGAATATAAGTAAAAAAAAACCAAGTGCGTGTCGGACCACGCACAATGAAGGGTTCCGTTGTTAGAATGGATTTATCCCTAAAACAAACTTAACATTGTAGTTGAAAAACATGTTCTCCCATACATCGATAAACGCCACGGTCAATTTTCGAACTGAAAATTTAAATTTGTAATCGTAAAAAAATATTTTTTTATGTGATAAAACTACAAATTAACAATTTTCGGACTTTTTCCCTCACTTGTGTTGTAAAACCTTGCTTCTGCCCAAATTTCATGATTCTAGGTCAACGGGAAGTACCCTATAGGTTTTGATTAATGTGCGAGATATTCGCAATTTTTTTTATGTGATAAAACTACAAATTTACAATTTCAGGACTTTTTCCTTTATTTGTGCTGTAAGACCTTGCTTCTGCCCAAATTTCATGATTCTAAGTCAACGGGAAGTACCCTATAGATTTTGATTTATTTGCGAGTATCGAAATATGTCGCAATAATGTCGCTTATATCGCCGTATTTTTTTATTGCGTTGACACGGAAACTTGATTTTTTTAGAGCTTCAAGGGACTTACGTATTTGATAATAATTTCAATTTGATACCTCTACGCGTTCCTGAGAAAAATGGTCTTGACAGACTGACAGACAGACGGACAACGTAGTGATCCTATAAGGGTTCCGTTTTTTCCCTTTGAGGTACGGAACCCTAAAAAACAACATTAATTAAAGGAAAAAATACTTTTTTTTTTTTCTCTGAATCCGATAGGCGGTTTATAAGCGGTTAATAAAAAACACATACGATTTGGGTAACCCTTTTACTGGGTTTCAAGCAAAAATCCATTCAAGGAGTTACATCATGATAAAGGTAACCTCATAAACGGCTTAACTCTTAAGACGCTGACAACAGGTAAACCGCGGTCACTGTCAGACTGCATACAAAAGAAAAAGAAGCGCGATGACACAACGCTTGTAATTTATTGCAAAATATGAAAAAAAAAAATGAAAAATGGTTTATTATTTTTACAAGCACCTTAACAACTAGTGATTGAAGCCTCCTTTTAAGCAGATATGCCTGTGTTAGGAGACTCCGCTCTTCCATAACTTAAATAAGTATAATTTACTTGTTTTATGCAAAAGTCTAAACAATATTAAATAAAACTAAAATTTTTAAAAAAAGAGAATTAAAGCTAAACATGCAGCACGCACGCGCATGCGAGTGTGTGAGTGAGAGTGAGGGTGTGTGAATGTGATGATGTGTGAATGTGGGTGAATGTGAACACGAATGAATCAGAGTGTATGCGTGAGGTTAAGAAGGCAGAGAGACAGGCATTGATTAGGTGTAGTATTATATCTTATTCCAGCAGCGCCTCCGTGTCGTCATAGGTAAGTGGTTTAATCCAATTTGTTAATTTCTGTTTAAATTCACTTTGTTTCACATTATACAAGTAAATCTCTTTGTTAAGTCTATTGTATAGCTGAGCCGAGCGTTTTTTGTATTGTATACGGGCGAACTTGGTTTTAGTTTGAGGAACTTCCGCTATTATATCTTTTCTCCTTTTCAAGGTTAAGGTGGGGTCAAAATATGAAGCACTTTTATCTATTTGCTCTAAAATGAGTTGAGTAATCGAAAATAAAAAACAACCAAGTTTTGCACACAAATAAGACGTTCTTGGTATTAATTAAATACCAACCGTATGTTGATATTTAATACAGATATTTGGATTGTAACTCAAAGTAAAGGGTTAGTTTACCACTAATTTGAATCGAGATTTTTTTTTTATAAACGTGTTTGGTAAACCATGTTATAAGAAATATGTTCAAGAATAACATAGGTAAATTTTTTCCGCTACCACAAACTATATAGATTTGGTATTTTTTTTGTTTCAAACAAGCCTACTTTTATCATTTGCCTCTTGTCAGTGCCTTAACCGGGGTTGTACGGTCCCTGTGTTAAATAGCTTATATTCTTTCTCAAGAATTGAGCTATCAAATGCAAAAATATTTTTTCAAATCCGTTTAGCAGTTCCAGAGATTAGGGCGTTCACGCCAGTAGCACACCTCCGCCGCGAAACCATCACAGCGAAACCGCAGTAGAAATAGTACTGGTTCGCTTCATGTTCCGCTACTAGAATCGAATGCGAGTAGCGAAACATGACGCGAACCAGTACAATTTAACTACTGCGGTTTCGCTGCTATGGTTTCGCGGCGTAGGTGTGCCACCAGCGTCAAACAAACAAACTCGTCAGCTTTATTATTAGTATATACATAGATTAGCAAGTTATTTATTCATTACTGTGCATAGGTATTATAACCAACTAATTTATCCAAGCAAGACTTTCATAATTGCCTTAGTGCCTATTTGAAATAAATGTTTTGACTTTGGGATTTCAAACTATCGTATTTATCCCCTTTAGGGGATTTTTCAAAAGTCCTTCCTTTGACCTTTGTTATACATAATAATATAAGGCATTCTGTGTTGTGGAATATTTGATGCTTCTAGACACAATGGTTTAAGGCGGGAGCCTTATAGCGCAGATAGGCGGGATTTTGGTAGAATAATGTCCATGAAGTTTTCATAGTAATTGTTCTACTAGTGTCGCGACGCGCCTGTCTGCGGGAGCTTTTAGGCAGTACGTTGTCTGTCAGTGCATTAATGACTATATGTTTTTATTAAGTAGGTATTTAGTAGGTACATACACTAGGGGTATCGTGTTACCCAGGAACTGGGTTGTGAAGGTCAGAAAGGCAGTCGCTCCATGTAAAATACTCACATTCAGCTGCACCCGGTAAGATTGGAAGCCAACCCCTTAGTTGGGAAATGGCTAAGCAGAGATGATGAATCGGTAGGTAGATACACTTGGAAGTGAAAAAAATTACAAATCAATGTGGGTTACATTGTTTCCGTTAAATTTGCAATGTGAGAGGTCCGAACTCATGATTTCAAATTCACCAGTCTATCGGACTTCTTATAAAAATAGAATAGAATACTTTTATTTCAGACAAACTCACAGTTATAGCAGCTACTGTAAAAAAAATGGTTTACTTCTGTTTTAACGGTGGTTATTAAAAAAATTCAATGCCGATAATCGAAATTCGTCATTTGGCTAAAGCAAAATTTTAAATTTAACATTGGAAAATAATTCGCCTTTGCTACTGAGAGGATTATTAATTTCATTTCCCTTTAGAGCTTTAACTTCCCAATATTTTACTAAAAGCTATTTTCCAATAACTTAGGTCATTAAGGCAGAATACAGATCCTCTTTCAATGTCTTCTAATTAGGAAAAGCAGTTAAATTGCTCCATCGGGAATCAGCTTTATTGACAAAATTGTTTCAATATTTATGTCCATCCAGCTTTGCATAATATTATTATTTTAATGCAATAAAATGTAAAAAAAGAACCTTGCTACAAAAAATATCAAAATTCAAAATAGTTTATTTGATATAAACGTACTTATGAAACGTCAGAAGTTAGGTGCAAGGCTCCAATTTGTCGTTGCCTACGGAGAAGTCCCGCCAAGAATATCCACAATTACTCTTTTAAAAATAATTGGCGTTTACAATGTTTCAAATTACAGTGTTAATAGGTATGGGGGGACAATATAGACCTGTCAACAAGTGTGCAGTTGTGTTGACAACTGCACACTTGTTGACAGGTCTATATTACAAGTACCAGGTACTAAACAAAATAGAAAATGGACTACAAATCTACAGTATAACTCAGCCTACAACGTTGTAAACAATCTTTTTTTTTAATTAATAATAAAACACGCCCATAGGAAACGTGGTTTTCCAGTTTTAGACGCACAAACGGATAGACTGACAGAGAGTTGACTTAAAATACGTAAGGAAAACAAACGAAAATGTAGTCAAATAGGGTTGGTTTTATGGCAATATTGCTAATATATTCTGTGGATCATAGCGGTTCCGTATGGACGATAAAGTCCTCGTAAGTCTGGCTCGAATTTATGGAAGCCGCACCCAAAGTGGCCAGCTTAGCCAGTCTCTTACGGTTAGATCTAGGCTATTTATTTAAGAAATATATTCTAACGCAACATGTACACTAGACTATGTGGGTCAGTGTTTTTTATTTTTCGGGGTTTCGTACCTCAAAAAGAAAAACGATACATTATAGGATTACTCGCGTGTCTGTCTGTCTGTCCGTCTGTCACAGCCAATTTAATCCGAATCTACTGGGCCGATTAAGTTAAAATTTGGTACACATATGAATTTCTGTGACCCAAACACGTATGTGTAACGGAAATGAATTAATTTTGAATATGTGGCTCACTTTTGTGGGGCAACTTATAAAATAAAAAAATAAAAATTCAAACTGTACCGAGTGACATTTCAAATAAAACGGCTTATAAGATAAGAATTTCAGAAATATTTTTTCTATAAATTTAAAATAAATACTTTTAAAGTTATTTAAGAAAATATATAGAAAGTTGACCACCTTGAAAGTTATCTCCGAAATTACTAAGCCTAAAATTTTGAAAAATTACAGAAAATAGTTCTTTACTTATAATTTACAGGAAAACCTGTGTGAAGTCTGTGGTCTTAAAATAACATGGTAAATCTATCAATATTGTGCGTACAAGTTTTTTCACATTTGCTGTTGGAATGTATGAGGGAACGCGTTTTTCAACCACAATGTTAAGTTTGTTCTTGGGATAAATTATTGATCCCAACTACGGAACCCTTCATAGTGCGTGGTCCGAGACGCACTTGCCTGGTTTTTTTTTTAGTTTTTCTTTCTCAGTTAGTTTTAATCTTCGTTTGGCAGTTTGAGTAATTTTTGCGGGCTTCCCAAATATCCTTTCTTTGGTATTGTTCATCGAATCGTAGAGCTGTTAAGTCCTGAGTTGAGCTGCAGGATTACTGACAAATGCGTGCACTGACTGGATAGATCCACTCAATCTGTGTGGTTCTTTCCTCAAAATACCATTTCAGATACCAATCTACATGTTCTTCACATGATCTGACCAACATTATGTCTTTTTTTTTGGGTGGGAAAGTATCAATTAACTTCTCCCGCTTTTGGCGTAGCGGGAGGGCGTGTCAGACGTTTACTAACTAAAACCCATCCGTGTTCCATCAGTTGCCTGTCTACCAGGGGTGTGTAGGGGGATATCCCTTTCGGACAAACTCGCAACCCTGGCAAGACCACAGATTTAAAGTAGGCTAGATACCGCATGTTCATTAGATGGTATGAAAACCGAGCGTGTCATCTTTTTATACCTACGATGACGTCACCCCAACCATTTAGTGATGTGCTCAACGTAAACAGAATCATTTCAATTGCTAAGCGCGTCTGTGAGCTAATAGACTTCGTCAGGAGTGGACGTGCATTGACATTTTTTCATTTGACATGCAATAGGAAATCGCAATAATTCTCGACCTTCGGGCATTATTGCGACTTCCTACATGAAAGACTGTTATTTCTTTCGGATCCGTTATTGTCTGATTATTATTTCTCATCTGTGAAATTGGCTAATATATAGTCTTCATTTACAAAAAAATACAACCTAATTGAGAACCTCCTCCTTTTTTTAAGTCGGTAAAAAGAGATACAGAATAACTCTTAATGCTCTACTTGAGAAAAATCTTGAATTCATTCTTTCATTCTCTGACTGACAACGCATTGGGTCTAAAAGTATGATGCGCAAGAGTTTATTATTTAACGAAGATAAGCACTAAGGAAGGATTTATGAAAATTTATCCCATAAAGGCGTTTAAAGTGGGATGAACGTTTGTATAGGAGTTGGTCGTATCGGACCACGCACAATGAAGGGTTCCGTAGTTTGTATGAATTTATCCCAAAAACAAACTTAACATTGTAGTTGAAAACCATCTTCTCCCATACGTCTATATATACGTCACGGTCAATTTTCCAATTAAAAATGTAAGTTAATCGCATTTTGTTTAATGTTATGTTATAACACTACAAATGAAAGATTTTCGGACTTTATCCTTTACTTGTGCCTTTTATGATTCTAGGTCAGTGGGAAGTTCCCTATTAGTTTTGATTTATTTGCAAGTATCAAAATATGTCGCAGAAATCACTGTATTTTTTATTGCATTGACTTAGCAGCTTGATTTTTTAAGAGCTCCAAGGAACCGTAGACCTTCGTATTTGATATTAATTTCAACTTAATGCCTCTAAGCGTTCCTGAGAAAAAGGGTCTTGACAGAAGTACAACGAAGTGATCATTAAGGTTTCGTTTTTCCTTTTGAGGTACGGAACCCTAAAAAAGGATGGGTTTCTACAATCAAATATCTTAAATAAAATGGTTAAGTCAAATCATAAAAATAAAACCCCTAGACCTCAAATCAGGTCAAAGATCTGCGACCAAAACAAACATTTTTTTTTCTTCTAAAAACCCCAGGATATAGTGTTAAAGCCTACCTCGCAATGCGTATACCTAACTATTTCAAATCCAGGACACATAGAAATCATTCGAATAACACGCACCGTGAATACAAAATTTTGAGCCTCTATTCCTTTTAGGTTCAAAAAACGCGCGAAGAAAAATCTGGTTATTATTCGAGATAAGCCTACACAATAAACAACATTGTGCTATGTGACTTTCCAATCTGTGACCTTAAAAAATAGTTCGGTCTATCATTCATTCGCTCCATCTATCATTCTTCATTCATCTGAATTACAAACTACAATTGAGATATCGAGGCACTCACGTATTATAGGTATATCCAAGAAAGTACATATAATTTTTATAATATTTTCTACTCTGAGTCTGGTTTGTTAGAAAGTTATCTACTTTGAAGTCTTATATAAAGATATAAACTTGCAATAACATGCAACTGCATGCTGCTATTTCTTAACTACTGTTCTGTTGTTATCTTACCGCCGTGTCCTCACGGAGGCGATTGGTGGCGGTGATCTCTTGCGTGGACGGCCCTGGTTCAGGCCATAGTTCGGAGCGAGAGTGCATGGGAGGCCGTCACCTCCTTCTGCGAAGCAGTAATGCTCGCAAAGGAGGAGGCGGAACGCGTGAGGGAGGGGCAAAGTTCGCGCCCTCGCGCCCCTAGTCACCACAGGAGACGCCCCGGGCGTCGGGAGTCGCAGGCCGATTCGCGGCCACCGTAGGCGCGAGCTTGCGGACAGTGAGAGATGGGTAGCTCGCCGTCTGGTAAGGACCAGGCCCGGGTCGATGGCGCGTTGTGTTCTACGCGCACCTCAAAGAGATGTCAGCACCGACTGGGGTCCGTTAGGGCCAATGCTTGCCAGGGTAGCGAGTTTGTCCGAAAAGGATTGGCCCTGGCACACAAGCAACGGAAGGAACCCGGGTGGGTTATAGTCAGAGTAAAAGCCTGACACGCCCTCCCGCTCCGCCCAGAGCGGGAGAAGTTATTTGAAAGTATCCAACCCAAAAAAAAAAATCTTCGTTAAAATTATTAATAATCACATCATACTATCACACTATATTATAAAGGCGAAAGTTTGTGAGTGTGTGTGTGTGTGTGTATGTTTGTTACTTCTTCACGCTCAAACGGCTGGACCAATTTTGATAAAATTTTGTATGGAGGTAGCTGACACCCTGGAATAAGACATAGCCTACTATTTACCCCGATATTCCCACGGGATCGAGACTTACGCGAATGAAACCGCGGGGCGCAGCTAGTTATGTTTATAATGCATAGATACTCAAGTGGCTCCCTATTCGACTTCGCAGGAACTCTCGGATATTGTGTCTGGTATTTAACCCCATCCACAATTCTAAAACGCCATCCTATCTGCGGGAATGTTTTTCCTACGCCTTATGTTTTTCCTACTCGTTCACGGTGCACGCGGTGTAGTTGTGGAATTCACTGCCAAACTGTTGCAGTATTTTAAAGAAGAGTGAAAGAACACCGTCTTTTGACTTCGTCAAGGTTGCAGTATTTATTATTTTTAAATTACATTATAATTGTTACAATAGCTTATTAACAGAATCATGTATTCAGAGCATAAAACCGACAAAGTCACTTCTTAGACACGAAATAATTACCTACCTACTTGTATAAAATCCCTTACACGTGTTGGCATATTAATGTGTTATCAGAATATCGGTAAATCCGTATTTTGTGAAAATAGCTATCTATTTTTGGAGTGATGGGTGGAATCTAAAGCGGACTATTGTTTCACATAATTTTATTATAATTTAATATTTCGCAGGTTCTAACTAAATGTTTTTAATGAGTCAAAGTCGAAGTACCTAATACTTCGACTTCAACTCATTAAAAACATTTAGTTTAATTCACGCTTAGCCTTTTCCTAACTAGGTTGGGGTCAGATTCCGGTCTCAGCGGTTGCAGCTGAATACCAATATTTTACATGGAGCGACTGCCTATCTGACCTCTACTACCCAGTTACTGGGTAATACGATACCCCTTGGTATAACTGGTTTTCTGGCTTTTGGGCTTCCGACTACCTGTAAACGACTGTCAAAGATCTACGAAAGACAGCCGAGACCAACGGTTTAACGTGCTTTCCTCGGAAAGCGCCTCGGCACGAACTGGTGTCGTTATGTAATGGATGATCACCCATCCACGAACCGACCCCGGCAAGCGATGCTTATCCTTTGATAGACCCGTGCAGCTGTTATTATTTACCCACGAGTCCCTATTACATTTAGTCTCATTTCCAAAAGTGAATAAAGATTTTTTTAACAAATCCAACACCACTTAGTTCAGCGGACAATTAATACCTCAACCACTGTTTAAAACCTATCAGTAAGAGAGAAAGCTTTAATAGTTATTTATGATACTAGTGCGGTAAGTTGGTTTTTACAAACGGGTAGACGAATGTATTGATCGTTTTCTCGCAAATTTGTTGAAAAACGTTGTATGACACACGTGCGGATATTGGTATTTACAAACTCGTGACTATGGTAAGCCCTCGACGAGTATGTTTGAGTATTTCTTCCGAGTCTTCCATTATTGTAAATAATTAAATAGCGCTCTCGCGATTTTGGCAGGAAGAGATCATTTTCTGCAATTTGCGCTTCATTCAAGATATCAGGTGGAGTAGCTTCCATATTAATATCTTATTCCTCCCTATATTATTATTTTAATATCACTCGGAAAGTCGCAACAATTTTTGACGTTAATATGAAAATGGCGCCACGTGCGCGTGGTGAAAATTTGTATTTTTTTTCTCTTTAATAATAAAGTGATATAAACGTATTGAGCAAAAGCGGTTCCAAGGAGGTTCGATCACTCAGCTTATTTTTTCTCGTAACGTGAAACTCCTTGATTGGTGGACCATGATAAAATATGAGAAGGAACTTGTCCCCCTTAAGAAAGAAAAGAAAGAAAGCAAATACGTATAATTGCGGTAAACATAACGCAAAGAAATAAAAAACACAAACACGAGAGGACAAGTTGAGGGAAAATATGCGTCACATTAATTTTTGTATAGTTGAAATATCTAACAATTTTAGCGTTTCCTTTGGGTGTTCTATTATATCAGTTTGTAAGTAGTTGTCGGACAATAACCTCTTTTTATAAAAATAAGTAGCAAAAATTGATTATCATTCTTATTGATTGTATGATTGGTATCTTAAAACATAGTTCAGTCAGTGACAACCGTGGAGTTTCTTGCCGGCTCTTCTCCATAGGAAACGACCAATTGGAACCGTGCACCTAGCTTCTGACGTTTCATAAGTCCCCATGTAGGCTTATGTGAAATAAAATATTTTGGTTTGATTTAATTTGACAGTCCCTTTTAAAGCGTTTGTTATTTCTACTGAACGGCTTTAAACAGCGTTGTCATATGCTTTTCGGTAGCTTATGTCAATCCAATACATTTGTGACTTTCCCACCATTGTTATCGCTGATAGAATGTCACTTTTTCTAGGCCCTCTGGGTTCCACTTTTTTACTCCATTAAGACAGCGGACGCCGTTAATTTTTCCCGAAAATACTTTGTACTTAGTTTCTCAATATCTACTATCGAAGTTTCCAAATCAGTATTACATTCGACACATTTTACTGAACCATCAAACAGTCTAATAAGCCTTCTAATTGGGGTATTCAGAACCTCACATATTACGCTAGCGAATTGAGTTTTAACTCGTCTTCCGAAACCACTAATGACATCATATCAGGAACTTGATGTAGATCTATGTAGCTTACTGCTTAGGGAAGTTTGAAGTAGTATAGCCTAGCTTTAATTAAGCCCCTAAATATCTGTGTTTAGTATTATAATGATAATTAGGAATTATGTTAACCTTGTTATGTTTACGGTAGCGAATAGAAATCTAACCGCCCGTAGAAACTAGTAGGTAATGATATTATCACAGGCTTAAATTTTTGTCTACTGCTTATCCCACTTATAACGACCGATCGTTATAAAGATAAAAAAAAATACTGGGGAATACCCTCAATTTAAAAATAATAACGAGCGGATAACTTTTGCTTATTGTATACCAATCGCTGCAGTGATCGTTTGACAGTGTTTCGGTGCATAGAAAATTATCTTATGATCATAATTTTGAAGTGCGTTTGTATTTTAGTCCGTATTGGCGTAATTAACTTTCACTATGTCGTCAAAACGGTAAGTTTACAAATTAGCTTGTGATTGAAATTTATTTTATGCACGTTTTTTTATAAATTTATAACCTGTCTAACAAAACTGTGAATTAAAATTTGATCTTGTTATATCTTTTATAAAAAACAAATGATATTATATTTGATTATCGTTTTAACGATCGGTCGTAATTTGGGGATGTATTTTTGACTTTCAGACCCAGGAATACCGATAAACCATTGTCTCTCAATGAAATCGTTGACGAATTGGAACAATTAGATGATGATGCCCCATTTCCAAGAAATATAACTATTTTACCACCAGATAACGCGAATGCTGATGTTACAGATGAAGATTCTGGTGATGAGGAGTTTGTAACTCTGAATAATCTTCCAGGTTTGATATAGATGTCATACAAATCCTTACGTTATTTTCTCATGACAGTTGTTATATATATTTTTTTCTATCTAGGTTCTCAGCTAAGAGCTCCTGCTGAGATAGAATACATTTGTTCCGAAAGTGACGAGGACAGTGAACCCTTGTCTTCTTTAGCAAAAAGAAGTCGAACCACCGAAGAACCCCTAATTGTGGAAGGTCGGCAACTTGAGCCATCTACATCTAATTCAGCTCCAGTTATTAGCAGCACGTCAGCCATTTCTTTTGTTGATCCAACCGTACCAAAAAATCAAACATATACTTGGAGAAATCGCCATAATCCTCGCGACCGACCACAATGGCAAGAAAACCATGGGCCCAGATACCTTTAAACACCCATGTATTACTTTGACTGTATGTTTGATGACTCTGTTATCGAATTATTGATCAAATATACAAATATTTACGCGATTCAAAAGAACAAAGTGGGCAATGTGACAACGAGTGAAATGAAGTGTTTCCTTGCTATACTTCTTTACAGTGGATATATCAAAGTTCCCCGAAGATACATGTACTGGGAGAAATCATCAGACACTGATTTTAGTATTATATATAACGCCATGTCGAGGGATAGATTCACATTTATCATGACTCACCTCCACTGTTGTGACAACGCTCAGATAACTACTGGAAATGACAAATTTGCAAAGTTGAGACCGCTTTTCAATGTCCTGAATGAAATATTCCTGAATATGGCTCCTTTAGAAGAAATGTACAGCATAGACGAGGCTATGGTACCATATTATGGAGGACACAGCTGTAAACAATTTATACGTGGAAAACCGATTAGATGGGGATATAAGTTCTGGGTTGGAGCGACTAGATTGGGATACGTACTATGGTTTGATCCGTACCAAGGCCATGCAGCAATTATTCCACCGGCTTATAGGCAGTTAGGTATGGGAGCTGGTGTGATTTTGCGTTTTGCTGATCATTTACAATTTCGTCACCCAGGTGTGTCTTGTCACTTATTCTTTGACAATTTCTTTTCTTCTATTCCACTCTTCCACGAATTGAGTAACAGAGGGCTCAAAGCCACTGAAACAATTCGCGAGGACCGTACAAAAAAGTGTCCTTTGCCGTCCAATAAAGAATTCAAGAAGACAGAAAGAGGCACATTCAAGTACAAGTCTAGCCAACCAGAGCATATTTTGGTTTGCAAATGGAATGATAATAGTGTGGTGTCGGTTGCATCCAATTCAGAAAACATCGAGCCCTTACATAAAGCTAAACGGTTCTCGCATCAGCAGAAAAAATATGTATACATCGATCAGCCTGCAATTATAAAAAGCTACAATGAAAATATGGGGGGAGTCGATAGGTCCGACCAAAACATTGGTCTTTATCGTACATCTATCCGTGGCAAGAAATGGTATTTCTCATTGTTTTGTCACTGCTTGGACATGGCGACTCACAATGCGTGGCAAGTTTACAAAACGAATGGAGGAGAGTACGATCATCTCACATTCCGGAGAACTATCGCCAGAGGTATCTTGGAAACATATAAAAAAAATGAGAAACGCGGTCTTTGTCCCACTCCTAGAACATACAGGGAAACTTCACGCTATCATAGAGTTGATCATCTAGTAGAGTACAATGACTCTCAGCTTCGATGTTCGCTTTGCAAAAAAAATACAAACTTCACCTGTCAAAAATGTAAAATCCATTTGCACCCTAAAACATGTTTTGTTACTTACCATACTCCTACATAGACTTGTTTGTTAATTAACGTTTTATATTTAGATAATAAAGCCTTTTTCATAATTATAACTGTTTCTTTAATTTAAAATAGGATACAATCGATAAAGTGGTAGTTATATGAGCGTTAACCTACCTGCCTATTACTACTGATCGTTAAAACGATCCGCATTTTCCGAGCTTTCCTGAAAACTCAGTTTTTTTTTGGTATTTTTCCATGTTTACTATATGCATCAAGGTAACAATACTAAAAAATTACTGAGATTCGAGATAAAAAAAAAGTTTCAGTAACAACTGGGTTATTACCTAGGTAATTAGAAATGGCTTTTAGGTGCTAATTGAGCTCCATAATGTCATTAGTTATTAATTAGATTAAGGAACCAAGTTTACTGTGTGAAATTTCGCCAGTGCCCTATGTGTTCTACAAATTGGATGTGGAGCCAAAATGTATTTGGAGAAACCGCATCGTAGGGTTGGTCCTTATGGTCTCCCGTGAGGCGGCGAGCCTCCTTGCCGGATTGCCGCCATGGGATCTGGAGGCGAAAGTCCTCGCGCACATTTGGGTGTGGCGCGAAGAGGCGAAACTCCGGGGCATAACTCCGCTGCCGCAAGAAATTGCGGCACAGCGGACGGAGCTCCGGAGGGATCTCATGGCGACATGGAGAATGCGATTGTCGCAACCCACCGCTGGGCACGCCACAATTGTGGCGATAAGTCCCCTCTTTGAGGAGTGGCTGGAGAGGCGCCACGGCGTCCTTACCTTCCGCCTGACGCAGGTCCTCACCGGACATGGATGTTTCGGGAGGTTCCTGTTTAGGATTAAGCGGGAGGAAACGCCTGGGTGTCACCACTGTGTGGATCGCCCGGAGGACACGGTGGAGCATACGGTGGAGGTCTGCCCAGCTTGGGCGGAGCACCGCCGTGTCCTCACGGAGGCGATCGGCGGCGGCGATCTCTCGCGTCCGGCCCTGGTTCAGGCCATGGTTCGGAGCGAGAGTGCATGGGAGGCCGTCACCTCCTTCTGCGAAGCAGTTATGCTAGCGAAGGAGGAGGCGGAACGCGTGAGGGTGAGACAAGGTTCGCGCCCTCATGCCCCTAGTCGCCGCAGGAGACGCCCCGGGCGTCGGGAGTCGCAAGCCGATTTCCGGCCACCGTAGGCGCGGGCCTGCGGACGGTGAGCGATGGGTAGCTCGCCATCCGATAAGGACCAGGCCCGGGTCGACGGCGCGTTGTGTTCCACGCGCGCCTCAAAGAGATGTCAGCACAAACTGACGGGGTCCGTCAGGACCAATGCCTGCCGGGGTTGCGAGTTTATCCGAAAGGGATATCGTGGCCCTGGCACACAGGCAACGGAAGGAACACGGGTGGGTTTTAGTCAGTAAAAGTCTGACACGCCCTCCCGCTCCGCCCAGAGCGGGAGAAGTTATTTGATGATTTCCCAACCAAAAAAAAAAAAAAAAAAAGGGTTGGTCCTTATCGGGCGGAGCACTGCCGTGTCCTCACGGAGGCGATCGGCAGCAGCGATCTCTCGCGTCCGGCCCTGTTTCAGGCCATGGTTCGGAGCGAGAGTGCATGGGAGGCCGTCACCTCCTTCTGCGAAGCAGTAATGCTAGCGAAGGAGGAGGCGGAACGCGATTATCAACTATGACTGATCTTAGCATCCAATACAATAATAGAATTATTACAGAAGTTGAAAGCACTAAATTCCTTGGAGTCACGATTGACAAAAAGCTAAACTGGAAAGCGCACGTGGAAGAACTCAGTAAAAAAGTTAGTAATTCTTGTTACGCGCTGTTCAAACTGGTCCCAGTGCTTAACACTGAATCATTGCTCACGGCATATCATGGTTTGGTTTCTTCACACTTAAGGTATGGGATAATTTTCTGGGGCAACTCAACCGACAAGGACATACCCTTTAAAGCCCAAAAAAGGTGTATCAGGACTATGTTTAAGTTACAGTCAACCGAAAGTTGTAAGCCCTACTTTAAAAAATATAAAATATTAACTCTGCCTTGCCTTTACATTTTAGACATTGTCATGTTTGTAAAATCAAATCGACACTTATTTCCACGTCAATCAGAAGTTGTCGATCACAACCGTAGTAGACGCGATGACAGTATTCTATGTCTACATAGATCGAAAACAGCATTACTGCACAAGAGTGTTTTCTGTATGGCCCCTAAAATTTTCAATAAACTCCCAAAGAGTTGGAAGGAGCTTAATGTCCGTCAATTAAAAAATAAATTAAAGATACTGCTAGAAGGGAAAGCATACTACAGTATTCTAGAATTTCTTAACGGCAACATCTAGTACCTAATAGTATCAATACATCTTTGACATAATCTTGACATAATCTGTACATAAAGCAACATATTATTGCTATGATGATAATTTTAATTGATATTTAGTAATTGTTTCGTAATTATGACCATATATTTCATTTTATTCTTAACAAAATTGACATTTACAATTTATTATTTTTGTCCATATGTAATTGTTCAAACTTATCCAATAACTATTATTAG
This sequence comes from Tiliacea citrago, assembly GCA_963921375.1. Classification (NCBI taxonomy): domain Eukaryota; kingdom Metazoa; phylum Arthropoda; class Insecta; order Lepidoptera; family Noctuidae; genus Tiliacea; species Tiliacea citrago. The sequence goes on along the minus strand of OY992788.1, from coordinate 4,979,133 downwards.
GTACTGAAATTTAAATATTTGTACGCCACTAAGGCCAAACATGACTGGTCATAAACTACAACATATTTAATAACTTGCATGCTCTGTATGTGTACTCATGTTTCCACAAATAAAGAATCTTGAATCTTGAATCTTGAACGCGTGAGGGTGAGGCAAGGTTGGCGCCCTCGCGCCCTTAGTCGCCGCAGGAGACGCCCCGGGCGTCGGGAGTCGCAAGCCGATTTCCGGCCACCGTAGGCGCGGGCCTGCGGACGGTGAGCGATGGGTAGCTTGCCGTCCGATAAGGACCAGGCCCGGGTCGACGGCGCGTTGTGTACCACGCGCGCCTCAAAGCAATGTCAGCATCAACTGACGGGGTCCGTTAGGACCAATGCCCGCCAGGGTTGCGAGTTTGTCCGAAAGGGATATCGTGGCCCTAGCACACTGGCAACGGAAGGAACACGGGTGGGTTTTGGTCAGTAAAAGTCTGACTGGCCCTCCAAGTACGCTGTGATAATGCAGATTATAAATTATAAACTATGTTACCAAACATCTAAATCCGTTCATCCATTTTTGCGCCAATCCGAAACATAAAATCATCCCCTTTAAAATTGACTACCCCTTTCCACCCTACGTTAGGGGTAGATTTTTTGACAACCCTGATACACCTTTTCCTGTATTTCCGATCTTAAATATAAATATGGAGTTTCAAGTTAATCGAACCGCGCGATATATCTTTCCATACTATTATTTTCCCCCACAAAATTCAACACCCCCTTTAAAAGGTTGTTTTCGAAAATGTATGTTTATGGTCGTTTTATTTATTATGAAATTATACGGGTCAATTTTCAAGTTTATTGATCAAACAAAACATAATTTTGATATAAACTTTGTCCCCCTTTTCACCCCAAAAGGAGTTTATTTTTGAAAAATATTCAATCATGTGTTATTCAATTACTTTGGAGTTTATCAAGACGCACAGTAAAGTCCTTCCCTAAAACTGAAAAACCCCCTTTTGCCCCGTAAGGGTTACATTTGAATAAACCCAAAAACATGTAACGCTTTATATTCTGTGAGCATTAGGTATATATAAAATACCAAGTTTCGAGTAAATCGGACCGTACGTTCAAAATTTTCCATACAAACTTTAACACCCCCCAATCCCCTTTAAAAAACAAAAAAATACTAAGTTTATAATTTACTTAGGTTAGTATTCGTACCAAGTTTCAGATTTATTAACTCAAGCAATAAGATTTTTCATACAAACTAAATCACTTTTCACCCCTTTAAAGGTCAAATTCCCAAAAACCCCTTTAGCAGATGCCAACGTCATATTTTAGAGTCAATCAAGCCACGCAGTAAAATCCTCCCTTGTCAAATTAACTACCCCTTTTCACTCCGTCAGGGGTCAATTTTCGACAAACTATGATACATGTTATTCTTAATTTTTGTTGCTAAGTATTAATATTAATTTTCTCCCGCTTCTCTTTCTTCCCCCTTAAAATCCTCCCTTGTAAAGTTGACAAACCCTTTTCATCCTGTTAGGGAACGATAAAAAAAGCTGATACATTTTATTCTTTATTTTTTGTTTTAAGTATAAATACTGAGTTTCGAGTTAATCGGACCGCGCGTTAAATTCTTCTATACAAACTTTGACATGCCCCAATCCCCCTTTAGGGGGCAGTTTAAAAAAAACAAAAATACAACTTTATAATTTAGTTCGGTAAGTATTCGTGTCAAGTTTCAGGTTTAATAACTCAAGGAATAAGATTTTTCATACAAACAAAATCCCCCCATTCACCCTCTTAAAGGTCGAATTTTCAAAAACCCCTTCTTAGCGGAAGCCTACGTCATAATAAGTATCTATGTGCCAAATTTCAACCCAATCCGTTCAGTGGTCTGAGCTTTGTGTTACCAGTCAGTCATGGTTTCCTTGAAAAAACTAAAAATAGAAAACTTTATGAATTACTTAGGTAAGTATTTGTGCCAAGTTTCAAGTTTATCAACTTTATTATTTTTACTTGAATACAAAATTTTGCGAATGGGCAACTTTAATACAAAACTTTATCCTTCTTTTCACCCCCTTGTGGGTTGAAATTTTTAAAAAAAAACAACGATTTACGTTGTATCAGCCAACCATAAACCGAACTATTAGTGAATTTAACTTAACAACTAAAGAACTTTAATTTAAAACAAAATTTCACCCCATAAGGGTTGAAATTATAACTACACCGTTGCGTTAGCTTCCGACCTTAAGCCTATATAGTAAATTTAGTGATTTTTACATTCTAAAATGAAGGACTTTCTATTCACAAGTCCATCCCTCTTTTTAACCCTTCGGGGATGGAATTATCAAAAACACTGAAACACGTATATTTTAATTTTTAATCGTCAGCCTAAACACAAAATTTGAAGATCCTAACTTCAAAACTGACGGACTTTCATATAAACTTCCATCCCCTATTTTACCCCTTTAGAGGTGGAATTTCCAAAAATCCTTTCTTATTCCTTGTCTACATTACAAAGAGAACCTCTGTACAAAATTTCAGCTTTCTAGATCTTTTACCTTTCTAGATCATCAGCTTTAGGCTGGGCGTTGATGAGTCAGTCAGTCAGGACTTGTCTTTTTATTTATATAGATATAGATAGATAATCCAAGCCACTTGACCCACTGGTCCCGAGAATAATAATTAGGAAGTAGAGGAATTAATATCAAGGAAACCATACCATTTAGTACTTACACACAATAATATAGATAGATCTAAAGTAATCCGATTTCAAAGGTCTGGAAAGAAAATACTAAGATGATTATACAATGAAAGACAAAAGGTTATCTAATGTTTGTATAACCCAAATATGTCACTTCTTGAAGACAAAATAACAGGCATTGTTTTCCTTAGACAAAATAATAATATTAAGCTGGGTCGACCCAGGCCTTTGTTTTGATTGTGTATAGTGACCCAGTATTTGGATGTGACAGTTATTATTATTAGCATTTTCAGTCAGACAAACATAGAGTACAGTCTTCAGTCTCGCATTTGGCGTTTAGTTATGTTTTGTATGTCCGTTTGCCAGACGGCACAAGCTTCCTCCAACCTTTTCCATTGCTGCCTCTCTTGGGCCACGCTGCCCCATAACGTTCCAGCGACCTGTCTGATGTCATCGTCCCACCTTTTCTGTGGTCTACCTTTCTTTCTTTGGCCGTTTCTTGGGTACCACTGTGTAACTATTTTTCTCCATTTGTCCTTCCCTCTAATCATGTGTCCAGACCATTTCCACTTAAGTCTTCTGATTTTTAGGGTTATGTCTTGAAACTTGGTCTTGTGTCTGATGGTTTTTTTCCATAATTTGTCTGCTTTTTTGACTCCTAGCATGCTTCTCTCCATCGCACGTTGGCACTTAACAAGTTTATTTGTTGAGTTCCTTGTTAGGGCCCAGGTTTGACTTCCATACATTAATACCGGATGTGACAGTTAGGACAAACTAAATAATAGCAGCATGTTTCAAAACACATGAACGATATAATTAAACGAGCTTATTGCCACTAACCAAAACCCAATAACACTTTGTCTGACCCGGAAATCGAATCCAGGACCTTTTGTTTTTGTTTTTCAATCAGACTTTTTGTAGCGGCCAGTTTATCGATGGTAAAAATGTAAGTTGGGGTATCATTTCTTACGAATTGTATGGGAATTTTTTTTGCGATTTATGGCTTTTCTAGTACTCAAACCTCAATTGGTCCGATAGAGGTTTTTGATCCTTATAAGAAAGAGGTTGGCATAAAAAAAAGTTTTTGTGAAAATTGCCCATTTTCCTGCTGACTGTACATTTTTTTCAAAATCTTTGAATGCAGATTAAAATTTCTTAAAAAGATAAGGACAGTCTCTTAAGACCGTTTTCCTGTAGCTACAACGGTTAAGGTAGCTGCCCTTACTGCCCCATCTCAAAAATCCACCCTGTATATATAATTATTTCTAATAATAAAATTAGCTAATTCATTTTCTATATTCATATACCTATCTATTTCTTGTATTATTTCATTTTTGGTATACATACGGTACTATGCCATTTTACTTTATATTATTTCAAGAACGTGCCGCAGAGTTGCATCGTGCCTTCGTAGTGATACCCTTGTCTTCTTTGCAGTAGCAAATCAATTCTGTGTGAGATTTCCTGAAGCAAATAGATTCAATATAAAAATACCGCTAGTATGTTGCTCCTTGTTTCCTGAAGTTAACAATGGATGGGGAAAACGTTTTATCGCTGCGTGGCCGCGTGGGTAGGAATTTCATTATCACGTCCGTTTTCGACTTAAAAAGATAGGATTCTAGACATTTAAACAGATTGTTTTTATACTGCTTGCAGTGTTGGTCGATAATTAGAAGTAGGTTGGTCATTCTTTCCCAAACGAAGCTAAATAGGTTACCTCTCGTGGTCGCAAGCGATTGATGTCCTGGGTACGCTTCGTGGGTCGGACAATGTGTTATTGGGTTTTTCCATTAGGAATTTCTTAGTAACAGCCCGGAGTTTGGAAGTTGTCGGTGTGATGCCCTCTTGCCTCGGAAAGCAAGTTAAGTTGTTGACCCTGCGCCTGATCTCTCTCCGGTCGTGTCGGATTGCCGTCCCATCGGACTATGAGAGTGCACCGGTGTCTGTGCACACACTTGAGCGCTTTAATATTCGACCGATTTTTGACGATTTAATTTTGGTCATGATACATTACAAAATTCAAATACAATATGAAGTGCTAATTCTGCCAACATTAGTTTCATTCAAACTTGGATGCAGTATGCTCCCTTTCGCCCGTAGAAGAATGCATATAAAGATATAAATATGAATACTGGCGAGAGGACTAATCGAAGTCGGCCGTTGTCGTATAAAAATCCGCTTCCAACAAAAGCGAGCCTTTGACGATACTCACACAGGACCACCTAAAATGCGTTATCTCGATCCCACGTGGCCACATCCGGCCTTCCAAACTGCGGTACACACAGCACAAGTACTAGGTCAGTGTTGATTTTGATGTCAAGCGGAACGCACGCACGCGGTCGGAAAATTGACGACGACACACATCGATGCTAGTCGGGAGAGAATTTCAGTCGTCCTATTTTAATGCCCAAGGGAAACAGAAATTGAGCTTCCATATCTTGAAGGTTCTACATACAGATTATACTGAGACAAATTAAGTTAGCTAGCGAAACTCCACCGATATGCTAGATATCAAAATCTAAACATGATAAAACAAAAAAAAAAAAAACATAATGTAATGAAATCGTTTATTCTGTAAATAGGATATCGGAATCACTTTTGCACGTCATATTAAAAAATAAAAAATAGTCTATATATAGTCGACATTTCCTATCTGACTACCCCCTGAGAAGAAAGATAGTCATAGGCAGTCCCCAAGGTAGTTAGTTGGGGATTCCCGACAAAAGTGAAAACTTAAACTATGCATAGCTACAGTTATACTGTTAAAGTGTTAACATTAGCATGTCGGTGACGCGAACTCATACGTTTTGGCCCTACCAAAAATCGCTTAACGCACCTAAAGAAGTTTTAACTTAAAACTTAACTTGAAGTATGAGTCAGAAAATCTGTTTATTGTGTTGATTTCGATACCCGTCACGTTTATGAAGTTTTTAAACTGATATTTCATGTAACTATACTATCTGCGGCCGTTGACCCGAAAAACATACTTTTCCTTTTATCAAGTTTAATATATTGAAATCCATCACGGTGTGGAGTTTCGCTAGCTAGTTTAGCTAATATGACCCTGTATATTTTGCTATAATTATTGTCTACCAAAATGTTATCAAAGCTCATAGAAAAGTAAGTATTTAGCCCAGCCATAAATAAAAAAAAGGTATCACTCTCTGCGATTAACAAAATGAAGCCCAATGTGAAAATGCAAATTTCACAGATATCTTTCAATTTTACTGGCGCTTATGGCGCAGATATAAGATTTTAGTGACTTTTAAATCTGTTATTACGCCTTCATATATTATAATGCAAATAAGTTATGCAAAATGACGACGGCACGGTTGTTGCAGTGGTTAAGTGATTGACTGCTGCGCTGCGTGTCGCGGGTTCGATTCCCGCACGGAACAAATATTTGTATGACCTATAAGTAGTTGTTCCGGGTCTGGGTGTTTGTGTATGTGAGTTTAAATGTTTGTAAACGCACCCACGATACTGGAGAAATTCCTAGTGTGGGGCAACGTTATTAAAAAATAAAAGAAAAAGAAGAAGAGAAAAAAAATGTATGTTAAACTAGAACGCATACACATCAATTTGATATGTGAATATTTAAGTATTGTAGTAAAACACTTTATGAAATAAATTCAGGAAGTAATGTCTACCCAAAGTACTTTCAAACTACACAAGATATTTTCATGATTTTTTTTGTATGAACAGACTATTCTACTATCTATAATTCTATCTGTGATTTTTTTAAATATTCATATTTTCGTTGCGAAAAATAAATATTCCCTATGAAACCGAACGGTGGCGCGGCGTGAACGCGACACACATTTATACGGTCAAGGTCAACTGCGATTACCCGACCCTTAACTTACGCAGAAATCCACGAATAAATCATGAAGAGAAATTCAGATGTCGAATTATTTACATTAAAAACTTTTGATTGGTTCACTTACTTCATCGCAGCGCTATTGACGTCTCGACGTGATAAATTGGCATTGATTTTAAAACGAGGGGAGGCATTCTAAATAAGTTTAATCCGACGGCTTCATGTTATTGAAGGATATTTAGAAGGAAATTGTAGGACATAAATAACCACCAGGATTCCTAGCCGCTATGATTATTAAATATCCTATGCCACTATATTAAGGTACTAAATTAAAGTGTCAGTATTATACCCATATTATAACAAGGTAATTCGGCTAGTTTTAAATAGCACCAAAGTTCTCCTACCGTAGATACACTTTTCCGCCAAAATTTTGCATAAATAAACTTAAAGTCCAAATAATAAACACACTAATATTATAAAGGCGAAAGTTTGTGAGTGTGTATGTGTGTTTGTTACTTCTTCACGCTCAAAAGGCTCAGCCATTTTGATAAAATTTTGTATGGAGGTAGATGACACCCTGGATTAACATATAGGCTACTTTTTATCCCGATATTTCCACGGGATCGAGACTTACGCGGGTGAAACCGCGGGGTGCAGCTAGTGATTAATAATTCTTTCGCATGCTATTTAAGTTTCCAGATTTTGCATCGTGCGTATTCTACCTCTCTCGGAAAAGTGCTGGTAAAATGTTGAAAATGTACGTTTATATATGAATTTCAGAGCGGCGTCCACATTTTCTTAAACTCGCCGGTTCAGCGCTAGTGTTTGCTAGCTTTGTTTATATCCACCGAGGGAATTCTAGGTGGATATAAACCAAGCTGAATACATACAGACAGGGTTTGCAAAAGACTTTTCGTATTCCTATTTTCTGAGATATATGGCCAAAGTTGTGAAATCTTGTGTAACCTAGCTGTTTCTTTTTTCTGAAATATGTGGAAGGTTTAACTTGTTCTCACTTCGAAGACACTTGAGAGCTTAGAGTTCTGAAACGAATTTATTCGATTAGAATCAGAATCACATCACATGAATCAAATTGATGTTTTATTCAGACCTGTAAATAAAAGTTGCAGTTTATTTTAGCGAACAAAACAGTTGACACCTAACAAACAATATTTTTTTGGCTACAAAATAACCGCATCTGCAATTTAAGTTCTCGCATTGCAAGTTTTGATAGTATTTTGGTGCCGCGCTCGGTAAAATACAGCCTGAAATGGTGTAGACATGATTCACGGATACTGGCCATTTTTTCCCGGACTTGGCAAGCACTGCTGTTACATTTTTATTTTTAAATGAGGTCGTTGTACTCAAGCACATCGTTCGGGGCTGAAATAACTAGCTATGCGATTCCCTCCGCGTGAAAAGACTACACTTTCGGAATGAAAACAAAATAATGACCTCAAAAATAGGTATTTTACGGATCTCTCTGTAACAATGTTTTTGTCTAAGAGACATAGAAAGAACTCCGTATTGTGTTTTTGTAGACACATTAACACATCTACAAAGTCTCAGAGCTAGAGGAACTAAAAAATATTAATTATTATTATAATTTAAATATATAACAATATGTTTTCCCATACATCGATATACATAATATCACGCTTTGTTTCCCCAAAGGGTTGTACAGAAGTGTACCTGTAGCACACCCACATTTCGCCAGATATGTTTAAGTCCCATGGTATAGGCATGGTAATAGGTGGCAATAGGCTACTGAGAAAGGCGAACGGAGATTTCGTACCGCATATTTTTGTTGTTGTTTTGTTATAGAATTTATACCACTTATTAAGGCAACTAAGACATTTATTTTCATGTAACTGTAGTATTTTTAGAAGTTCGGATTAATGAATAATATCAATAAAAAGATTTTAATAATTAAACGTAATAAAATCGTAAACTAAACGCAGTTATGTTTTTTAAAGTTGTCATATGTAAAATAACACTAATAACGAAATGATACATTAATTATTTAGAAATAGAAATAACATTAAATATAATTAAACACTAATATATTATACCTAAGAATGCGTGATTGTTACATAAAATCATAATAGTTAACAATAATATAATGATAGGAATGATTTTCGTCATCAATATTATTTTTGTTCATATGGCAATTATTTATTGACAGGTAAAGAAAGGCTGCATTCCGTATTAGACTTTAATCTCTGACAGCGCTCACATCAATAATTTGCGTACCGAATTAGTTATTACGATTATGACAGCCGACAACTGTAATCAATTCAGTACGCTCGTGGCCGCGCTCACGGTTGGATTACAGTATTTCTTTGTTTAAACACCACACGCACATCTTTGTACACTTCTTCTTCTTTGGTTAGATGGCGACGGTAGCCAGAAGCACAATTTCGAAAATGCCACGATATTATAAATAAGATAAGACTCAAAACAAAACAACGCAACTGTCATTTTTGACAGCGCTCACGGTGATATTAATTTAGGGCATGGTCGGCGTTATCGCAAGATGGCGCATGTCATGACGTCATCTATGACGTTTCACGCGACAACGTTTTCGTGCTCACGCTAATAGGGAACGCGTCTAAGCGCGCTAAAATCGATTACAGCGATTATGGTCTTAATTCGGAATGCACCCAAAATCTGTATTACTGTTACTGTCTTTCAGTTCAGTTCTGTGGTTCAGTTCTTTGCTGTTGTTTTGGATTGTGGTTTGTGACTGCATCTGAGCAATTTAGCGAATTAACTTCATCATTATCAAACTGTTGTAGTACGCAGCTGGACATAGATATCTCCTAATACACCCCTCACTGAGTAGGTACTATTCTCATCTCAATCTACCTACTTAATAGTAAGTAGAACACTACAAAGATAGCGAAAAGCAATCTAGAACATTTACTTTATCACCAAAACAATGTTTATGTACCTTTAAGTAACAATCTACATTGGTACACTAGTACATAACCTTAAAAAATAAAACTTGTAATAACTTTTACGTCCCAACTTCTAAAAATCTAAGAATTTAAAAAGGGCTTGTCTATCTTATTAACTACCAATTAAAACAAAAAATATCCCAAAACACGAAATTTTATTAGCGGTACGAAGTTCCCATACAAGCCTGCCGTTCACCTTTCAGATAGAAAAACCCAATAAATTTTTACCTAACCTGGGAATCGAACCCAGGACCTTATGCTCAGCAGTAGCGTTTGCAACCACCTAGACCAACGAGGCATTCACTGATTTAAAGTTGTTTTTTAGGTTCAACGAAATATGGTAGTTGTTATTTGAAGTATGAGTTATGTAAAGTCTGTTTTCTTTTGTTTTATCGTGTTAAGATACATCACGTCTGTGAAGTTTACACAAAAAATAACATTTTTCAACTGATATTTCAAGTGACTATACTAAATGCCGTCGATGACCCCACAAAAAAAAAACATCAAAATTTATTTTTTGTTTTATCATGTTTAGATATCGAGACCTATCACGTTTGCGGAGTTTCGCTAGCTAATTTAATTGAACCCTGTGTAATTTACTTGTATTGCATTTCATTCTTCCAAAGTCTTGCGGTTGTTGGAATTGAGCTGTGTGTTTGTGTGTGTGTGTGTGTGCTTGCTGTGTTACAATCGTGATAATAACATACCATAAAAATCTTTATTTCATCTTTATTTTCTTTCATCTTTTTTTTCCAAATCTTTATTTTTGCCAAAAAAATAACAACCTTACAACAAATTTTACACAAGCACTTATTTTTAGGAATCTAAAATATTAGATAACCAATTTCCGTTCCTCAATGCACATTAATAAATTCACAGTTGGTGCGAAACCGATTCACTCTGACCCCCGTACTAGTTATCAACGGAAATGAGACAGCTTTACTTGTTCTCTGTTTAAACCTAGAAAATAATTGATAGATGATGAATTGATAGATGCCGATGCATTCCACCAGTTTTTATGACAAGTCTTTTACAGTTCAAGCAGTACGGTTATGGAATGCCTTGCCCGTGTCGATAAGGCGTGCTCAATCTTTGTCCATTTTTAAAATTCTGGTAAAAAAACACTTTCTCTGTTCTTAGACAGCATCATTACAGAATACAGTTCCTTGATCTTGTTTCATGTTTATTATTGTATATATATATTATGGATAAGTTATGCTTAGTGTATGTATGTATTTATTGTACATGTAAATAGTTCACCACTGACTACCTGCAGTACTGTCTCTCCTTCTCTTTTTAATCCATCCAAAGGTTGTCTGTAAAAGATCGCTTTTAGCGATAAGACCGCCCATTGTGTCACCCTGTGTAAAATTTCAACATTTATATCTGTAACTTTTATGGTGTACATAATAAAGAGTATTCTATTCTATTCTATTCTATAATTAGATAATAATGAATTTACGAAAGGTGTTTTTCGAAATCATTTCCACGTGTATACTTATCTCATAATTAAGGTTTAGGTCAGTCGACGCAGTTATACGGTAGCTAACGCTGTCGGTTCCGAGTCGAGTCACGACTCAGCTGATAATCACCGCCGAGTCGGCAGTGCAGCCCTAGTCGCGCGTGATGTCCTATTCGTAAAGAAATATCAAGCTATGTCAGTACTGCCAGAATTAAAACGACTGAAGTAAAACTTACAAATAGTAATACTAATCGGTAATATAGGAAACGCAACTCCCTCTCTTTCTATCTTCACTAACTTATATCTCCCTCTCAACTTCCGCTCGCTCGCTTCCGTAACGCTGTCGTCACGCATTCACCAGGGGCACAAGTCTGCTATTTTCAATGATTGGTCATTATGACGACCATACCAAGGCAGCGCCATGACCATTGTGCCAATAGTTTGTAACCTCCTAAATTCATAATGGCGTGACAGTGGTCCATAGGGAAGTCAACATAATAGGAGCTTGTCAGTACGAGATTACCAAATATAGACAATTTTTCCAATGGAGTATCAGTGGCACGTCATTGGAAAATCATAAAGACGCCTTTCAATTAGGAGATTAGCAAAACTGTCAAACTCTACAATTATGGTGCCAATGATCGGCCATTCGGACACAACTGCGTTAGCAGACTTGGCCCCCAGCTTACTCCCCTAGTCAAGCGTGCGTAAAGAAGTTTTACTTCAAAAACCTCACATCATCATAATCTGCCTAGCCTTTTCCCAATTATGTTGGGGTCGGCTTCCAGTCTAGCCGGATGCAGCTGAATAACCAATTTTAAAAAAAATACCCTCACGAGGCGCTGATACTATTCTTATTTATTTAAGTAGTTTCATTACTATACGTAGGTACAGGTGTACCATTACAAATCAAATCAAAAGTCATTTATTGAAACTAGGCTGAGAATCAGCACTTTTCGAACGTCAAAAATTACATAAGACTGTCCCCCAAAAACGCCCCACCCGCCGCACCCTTCACTACTTCCTAGTGCTTTAGCTGGGAAGAAGAAGCGGCGCAACAAACTCCCCAGCAGCACAGCTGTCTGTTCAGATATAAAACTTGAATCTATACAATAAAATGTAAAAGAATTTGCATTACGCAACACAACATTAAATTAAATTATGTGCCTTATGTTAGCTAGCACACACCACTATACAAAAAAAAACATAAAAATCGTCGAAAACTATACTCAAGCAGAAATAACGTAAACAGAACGTACCTAAATAAAACCCTCCAGGCATAATGGGCGCGCCCGCTTACATAAAGCTATAGCTGTAATTCGAAGTCACAAATGATAAACTAGCACCATCGAAGTAAAAAAAGAAAACAGTTAATCATTAATAGCAATAACAAAACTATGGTCAGCAAGACGACCAGTCACAACAAGCAGCACCAGTTCACGAGCAAAACGCAGTTACTGTGACTATACGTATATTGTTTTACTAACTGATGTTGTCAGTTCACATTATCAAATCTATTTTTCTTTTCCAGCCTTCAAATGCAGAGAAGTATGGACCAGCCTGGAGTTAGAACGGGCCTTCAATCTTGGCATAGATGCTGGACTACTGCTGATACCCATCTTTATCATGTCCTTCGCATACTCCTTGATAGTCACCAAGCTTTGGAGGGGTATGCGGCACGAGATCCAGCATAACTTCAAGTGGCAGAGACATTGTGAGTACAAGTTTTAATAGTTTATGTTAAGTCGACCTCATAATTGCTCTACCACTATTGAAAAGTATTCCCAGCAAATGGGTTTTTCACAAAAACTACGGATTTCTAGTAGAGTGGTAGCCACCACATAGCGTCCGCAATTTACTGGCGAATGACGTCACTGAAACGTTATTTATGAAAGTTAGTTGGGGTATATCTACAACGTTTTTGACACCGTAAAGTGAAAGCCACTACCCAAAAATTTTAATCGCTAGTTTTGCCCTCTCCGTGCTTAGTCACGCAAAAAAGTGTCCATACTGAGAAAGTGAGAAGCGTGAGCTCACACATTATTAAAGGGATATTATTAATAAAATTGCACGTCAAATAAATAATCACCTATCAATTTATTAATGGTTAAGGAAATTTATTTCTCAATATGAAGTTGCAAGAATTTCACTTCAACATCAACAACATGGAACATCATTTCCATCATTTATATACTTTTTTACACCAAATAAATTATTTCACTACAAATAATCAGACTGCACAACAAATTAACCACAGCGTACATACATACTTTACCACGTTGAATCATTTGGGTTAGGTTAGGTTAGAACAGTGACCATTAAGAAGAGGCTCCCATTTTTTATGTTAATTAGCATGAATATTCTGAAACAGCCACACATACAATCAAAATTAAACTTTAGTATATGATTTAATGGATCTTTTACTTTCCATGTTGAAGACAGTTACGTAATTTTAATATTTTATATCGATACATTTTTTATTCGAAGGCATGTCTTTTTTAAAGAGAATTATAAAAACGAACAAGATTTTTCGGCTTCTATGACTGAAATTAATATTCACAGCCAGAAAATATAGTCTATAATCCAGCCACCAGATATCGTTTCTCTCGATCAATTATTACTTTAGTTATAAACGAAATAAGAATTGAGACTTACGCTATTTAGTTTCGTGCTCGAACACGATCAAAGAGCGCACGCGATATTCAAATTTATTACTGACGTGTTAGCGTTTAGCATGTAACGGAGTGGCGGGGAGCATGGGGCGGAGCTTGCGTGGAAATTTGATTTAGACTGCCTGGTCTTAACGCGCGAAGGCCAGCGAGCGTGTCGCGGCAGCGGCAGCCGAGCGCCAGATCCCCTCTGTCCTCCCGTCGTCATTGTGTATCAGTGGTGTCCAAACGAAACAGAAACACGACTTTCATTTGACGCTGTATAGCGAATCTAACGATTTAAATCTTTGCCGCTGTCATAATTGTCATGACAGCCGTCGCTGTAGGTGTTTAGTGCAGTCACCGGTTTTCTAGGATACCGTAGTTTAAGTTGACGAAGTTGGTGTGGTGTAATGCCCTCATAATGAAAAAAGGCACAACTAACATTTTATAAATATGGAGAAAATCGACTTTAAAGTTTTTATTGGTTTTTGGCGAAAAATATTGACTTACACATTATTTTTCGAAATTAGATGAATTAAAATAAATTCATTATCACGATTCTTATACAACTAATGAAATGTAAGTTATTATTTTATTACTATTTATTAAATAATCAACATTTTCCTTTTCAAAGTAACAAAAAAAATTAACTAAAGTTATTAATATTACGAATAAACGGCATAACTAACCAATTGCGACTTTTCATTCTGACATTTTGGGAAAAATATGAAATATTACAATGAAAAGGCATATTTATTAAAATGTGCCTTTTCATTTTAATAATTATACAAAAAGAAACAGGTAATAAAACAATTAGGAAATAATTATAATTTTTTTATTTTAAAAAGGTAACAAAAATTATCGTCTCACAACTTTAAAAAATTTACATTAGTTAACTGAAATTACCAGTCTTCAAGAAACTTTTTTTTTTTTTTTTAATCACAGTCAGGTTATTAAATCAACTTCTAAGTCTTATAAGAATGTTTGTTAAATATGGCACTTTTAAGGTTATCACAATTACAATCATTCTGGCCATGCCCTACAAACAACATTAAAATTATCAAAATAGGAATAAACACAAACTAATTCAAAAATTAAAGGAAAAACCTTCATCAAAGAACTTAGGTATTAGTTTCTTTTTTTTTTATAAAAAAATGATATTTAATCAGCTACTAGTAGAAGTTTTATAATAATGTTTTAACATTTTTAAGGTTATCACCTTTTTGAACAATTCTAGCCATGTCCTTTGAACAACATTAAAATTATCAAAATAAGAATAAACAAAAAAAAAACTATTTGAAAAATAAAAAACCTTAGGTACATTATTATGTTAAGTAATTAGGTAAGTTATCACAATCATCAAGGCACTTAATGAGTAAATTAATAATGATTCTAAAATTGTTTTTGCTGGAACTGGCTGCGAGCATGGTATAAAGTCTTCTGAGTCAGACCCATCTGTATCGCTGTTTTTTCCCGTACTTTTGGTAATTCATAATTTTTATCCAATACTGAGTCATCAGAATCAAAATCAGATTCTGTATCTACGAGTAACACAGATAGCGGTGCCACAACATGCTCCGAGCTTGATGCTTGCACCGAGTGTTGAACGCCACTGTCACTGGTTGACGGCTCGGGAGACCATTCGCCTACACCATTATCGTTGCGTAAAGCAGCACTAACTAATCTTGCGCTTCGTGATTGCATATTGCTGAAAAAAGAATTAAGTCTTTGATAAAAATGACCTGGTAGTATAAATCCAGTAACAATTATTGCGCGTATTCTAAATTATTTACGATTAGGTAGATACCTACTAAAAATTTCGTTATATTTTTTAACTAAATTGCAATTAATCACTCAAAAATGTAGCCAATAAATACTAATACATTATTATATTCATATTAATGTGTCACAAAAGAAGTTTAATATAATAAAAACACGCAAATGTAACAAAAACTTAATCTTACCAGCGCAGCACAGACAAGCGTGGACTCGTCGAGACACGTCGGGCACAACTCGCGCGTTTCAATCAAACCCTGCCCTCCTTTCCTCACCCGTAATCGTAAATAATTTAAAGAAAAGGCACAACTGGTTATTTGTGCCTTTTATACGTAAATTAATTGAGCCATGCATGGATCATTAATTAAGTAGACAGGGCACATCTGGCATTTGAGCCTTTTCTTTATGTTATGTTGTAAGTGTGCCTTTTCAAAGTAGTTTTTAGTAAAAATCTGTATGAAGTAAATAGTCACATCTACGTATTTGTGCCTTTTCAATATAATGGTAAATTAATGTGCCTTTTCATTCTATAAAACATGAATATTAGTCTCATTTGTGCCTTTTGAGCCTACTGTATCTCCGAATTCCTTGAAGATAAAATTCTATAAAAAATTGAGTAGATGTGCCTTTTTTTTCTGATTCTAAATATGTATATAACTCAATTTTGACAAAAATGTTAGTTGTGCCCTTTTTTCTTACGACGGCAGTGTTGTCTGACTGTCACATATATAAATAGACCTTGTGGTTTTATGACGTGCAAGTGACATTCAACATTAGGGTGATAAAGGAATTACGTACCTATAAGTTATAAGTACCTAGGTACTTTTTGTGAGAATGAAAGAAAGAAAAAATACGTTTATTTAACACAAACTACTTAATACTAATAGCCACCACCCCACCCCTTTACACACTACTCACTCACCCCCCGCACACACATGCACATACACACACCCCCTACTACAACTTTGCTTGAGAGAGTTGTGTTTGGTGAATAGGAGATTGGTCACCACTGTTTAATCTTATTATATATCAAATATTTACCAATTTGCTTTTCTAAAAATATTATCTAATATGCCTCTTTTT
Organism: Tiliacea citrago; assembly: GCA_963921375.1. Classification (NCBI taxonomy): domain Eukaryota; kingdom Metazoa; phylum Arthropoda; class Insecta; order Lepidoptera; family Noctuidae; genus Tiliacea; species Tiliacea citrago. The sequence continues at coordinate 4,962,693 of OY992788.1, read as the reverse complement.
ATAAACTTCTAATAATTCATATTTTGGCGTCCTAAAAATACTAAATAGCCACATAATTGTGATCAACTTAGGTGTAGCTATTACTAAGCCCCTCACCTTTATGTGTCACCACAATACATCCTTTATTCCAGAAATAATGTTTCCACCATCAACCATATTGTAGAACTTTGTAACAAACTAAGAAGCAAAGTCAATTTGTCTTATTCCTTGCCGCCATACTATCTCGTATCCATTAATTAAGTAATGTGCTAATATAAATTAGTTTTCGCTCGCATCTCTGCGTAGAATCTTAATAATGATTACGCGCACATTATGTCTAGAATATGCAGTCGTAGCAATAACCAATTAATTACCTTCTTTAGTAATTTATTGATGAGGTAATAGGGTCAGTTTCCGGTAATTGACACACCAAGGGCAAAAGTACGCGTGGACGCGCTGCGTAGGATCAATGCTCATGCGCGAGGCTATGCGCTGAAACCCGCTGGGGTTGCTTAGTTAGCACTGGTAGTAAACAGAGACGTGAAGTGCGTGCTTGTTGAAAACGATAGACTGGGATATGGTTGTTATTTCACTATTGGCAGAGGAAGAAGAAAAGAACATTAATAACTTGCCGGAAACACTGAGTCGCGGCGGCGCATGCGGATGTGCACGCACGGCCTCGAGAACGCTCGTGCGGGCTCGCGGATATCCGCGACTAGGCGCTCATGCATCCTCGAGCATGCGCAAGTAAACGCTTGATGTCTGCTTCGAATTTTATACTTAAAAAGTCATCAGTTCCATATAATAACCTACGAAAAAAGACGTCTGATACAGGAAATGATAAATTATATTTATTTCTGTAAATTGGCTTAAAAACAAAATACAGTTTAAAAAAAAGTTTTAAAACTAGATGAAGTCGCTATTTCCTATCCGACTACTCTGAGAAGAAACACTGAAATAAACTCAAAGGTCACAGTCTCTTTTAGGATTAACTACCTCGCAGAAAGACTTCCAGAAGTTTTTACAGCTTGTTTTAAAAATCTACCTAAAAAATTATTTTTTCCAATATTCAATAATTTTTTAATTTTTTATCTAAAATAATAGGTAGTACATGATACAAACTACCACAATCAGCTCTTGAGTCAGGCTGGCAATTGTAAACCACTGCAGGCTGGAAATAGACCTTTGCAAAGGTGGCGGTAAGACTCAGCATATGCCTAGTCTTTTCACAACTACGTTGGGGTCGGCTTCCAGTCTAAGCGAATGCAGATGAATACCAGTATTTAAAATTGAGCATCTGCCTATCTTACCTCCACAACCCAGTTACTGGGTAACACGATACCCCTTGGTAAGACTGGTTGTCAGACTTTCGAGGTTCGGACGACCCGTATCAATTATCAAAGATCTACAAATAATAGCCGGGACCACAACGGCTTAACGTGCTTTCCGAGACACGGAGGGGTCTTGGCATGTAACGATGGTCACCCATCTACGGACCAACTGTGGAAAGCGTTGCTTAACCTGATCGATCGACTAGTGCTGCTGTTATTACTTAGCCAAAATCCTCTCCTATGGGAGTAAGACTCATAGTCACTAAATTCGTTAGACAGACCAGTCTTTCCTTATTTATACCGCCCCACTGCTCCTAAAAATATTTATTAAAACCTCAATACAGGAAGTCACAATTAGCAATCGGAAACTGTAAATTTGTCTAGTTCCCATTTTTATTACACCTGCAAAATAGATCGAAAATATAGGCACGTGTAAGCAATTAAGGTCCTCGTTTAGTTTTAAAATCAACGCAAAATAAAAAGGGTAACATAAAACTGACACTTGCTGTAGTCAGGTATTTATTTCCCTGTAACATTAATGTGCTCGAACGGGCAGCAGGCATAGAACGAGTGCCAATATTAACAGACATACTGCAACAAGTTTTTTTTTTTAACCACGATGAGGAAGCTTTTGGCCTTCATCTCACCTGATGAGAAAGCCGAAGGTGGAAGCGACCTTCACTCGAAATCCTCAACCACAGAGGAACTGGCTATCTTACCTCCAACTGCCGAAACACAACAATGCTGTTAACATTGCTGTTATGGCGACCGACTTAGATAAGATGGTGGTAGCTAGCCAGGCGGACTTAGAACAAGCCCTACCACCAACCAAACCGAGTATAAAATGTTGCACCTGCTGGAAATCGATCCCGGACCTCTGGGTCTGAGCTAGGTGGACTTACCATTAGACCACACAGGCGTTATCTTGATTGACGAAAAGTAAAAGCTTTTAGTTATTCCACTGCAGCGTTAGCTACTAGTGATAATCTTTTCATCGAAATATGGCAATTAACGCTGTTAGCACACCTCCGCCGCGAAACCATAGCAGCGAAACCTCAATAGTTAAATTGTACTGGTTCGCGTCATGTTTCGCTACTCGAATCGGATGCGACTAGCGGACCATGACACGAACCAGTTGAATTGAACTACCGCGGTTTCGCTGCTATGGTTTCGCGGCGGAGATGTGTCACTGGCGTGAATGACAGGCGACGCAGAACCGCTGTGTCTCTGGAAGCATGATTGTGCTCATGAGTCCCTTATAGGAAACAATAAGGAAGGATTGTAAATCCTAAAAAAAACGAAGGTGAGCAATAAGCAAGGATTATTGAAAAAATCGCCCCTAATGAGGTTAAATTAATATGAGATATATTGTTGAGTTTGTATGGAAATTCGTTATTTTTGTTGAAGGGAAATTCCATCGGACACACAGCTTTTTTTTTTGGGTGGGAAATTATCAAATAACTTCTCCCGCTCTTGGCGGAGCGGAAGGGCGTCTCAGACTTTTACTGACAAAAACCCACCCGGGTTTTTGTCAGTAAATGTTCCCTCAGATGCCTGTGTACCAGGGCCACGATATCCCTTTCGGACAAACTCGCAACCCTGGCAGGATCGGGCACACGGCTGTAGAGTCAATAAATTTTGTTAAAATGTACGAAACTTTTACCCGCAGCTTGCATGAGTAGGCTTTTAGAACCAGTGCACAGTGTCAATATTGATGGAAGCTCAGAGCCACAGATGTGTGGTATAGGCATTGTTTTTAACCGACTTCCAAAAAGGAGGAGGTTTTATGTTCGTCTGTATGTTTTTTTAAATATATTTTCACCGATTTCTCCGTCGTTTGTGGCCGGATTAAAAAAAAAACCGTTTGAAAGGTTATGCTCTAGAGGTGGTCCCATTGTTACCAAGTAAGAATCTGATGATCCCATAGAAATCGAGGAAAATTGTCAAGTTTTATAGGCACACTTATAGCTTATATGGGTATTTTTAGGGTTCCGTACCCAAAGGGTAAAACGGGAACCCTATTACTAAGGCTGCGCCGTCTGTCTGTGTGTCCGTCAGTCACCAGGCTGTATCTCATGATCCGTGATACGAGTAGCTAGACAGTTGAAATTTTCACAAATGATGTATTTCTGTTGCCGCTATAGCAACAAATACTAAAAACCAGAATAACATAAATATTTAAGGGGGGCTCCCATACAACAAACGTGATTTTTTTGCCGTTTTTATAGATAATGGTACGGAACGGAACCCTTCGTGCGCGAGTCCGACTCGCACTTGGCCGGTTTTTTTTTAGTAACTATGCATTTGCACTCGGAAAGCACCAATTGGTGAAGCGGAACTATGTAATTATAAGTATTTCACGGGTTGCGATTCGATTAGGCATTTTAATATGGTTGGTAAGCAGTTTATGCTCGTCATAATGCTATGGTGAAGCCACCATCAGCTGCAGTTTTCCTCGTCCTTTTTTTTTTTTGGGTGAGAAATTATCAAATAACTTCTCCCGCTCTGGGCGGAGCGGGAGGGTGTGTCAGACTTTTACTGACTAAAACCCACCCGAGTTCCTTCAGATGCCTGTATGCCAGGGCCACGATATCTCTTTCGGACAGACTCGTAACCCTGGCAGGAGTTTCCCTGGTCCTTACCAGGAGAACTCCTTAACAATTAACGCCCCTGCATCGAGAAAAGCAATATTTTGTAAAAGGTGATGACCAGTTGACATAAGGCTATTTGTTACCTAAATAAATTACAAACTGGCGCACTACAAACTAAAAAATAACTTTAATTTCGGAATCAATGGCAAAAAATAAAATACAGATCCAAAAACACCGACTTCCGAAACCAGAATTATTTCTCAGTTTGTAGTGCTTTTTTTGGAAGTCGGTTGTTTTTTTTTTACACTGGCCGTCCCTAGAATTTATTTTGATGTATATGTCCTACTTACCATAGTTTTTCATGGTCTACCTATGTCCCAAATTAGTTCAGCCGTACAGGCGTGAAGAGGCGACAAACAGATAGTCTTTGTGGATAGTGGGTTCATTGATAGAGAAACCATTTTCACATAATTATACCAAATACTGCGGTTACATATTGCCTGTCAAACACACAAGTCTGGAACAGCCATGCAATTACCGATTATGATTCCATTCATTAATCAATTTTACTTTCCGATAAATCCGGGCATTTTTGGCAAACTGAATCGGAAAGTTGGAAAGAAAATGGTCAATATAATATTATTATGGTTATGGTGTAGTTAAGTTAGGATATTTCATTGTTATTTTTTTATTATTTATCCTGACTAATATTAAGCAACGGCTGAACGGATTTGGATAAATCAAAATGAGGATGAAAAAAAAACAAATACTTATACACTTCCAGACACCTGAATCGAGCCATCTTGCATTTTTTTGTTTAAAGGGATCTATCTTTTGAAAGAATGGTAGTATAAAGAAAAAAAAAGTGATTTTGAAGCCAGTAACTCACTATCATTTATTTCCCTTTGTCATTGTTCCAAATTTGAAATCTGAATACTAAAAAAAAACAGTTTAATTGCTATAAGTCGTCTTTTCGCGTTTCTCGGGGGCAAAATTAGCATGGAAAATTTGAAGAAAGCTGTACGAGCATCGCCACATGATATTTATTGTTTTAGTTTTTACCTGATCAAGCAGTTGCTAATTCACCGATTTATGTACATTCGCTGACTAAGCTATTACGCCCGCCACAAGCCACCTACTTTTGGCATTATATAATTCGTTGTTTTATTAAATAAACAATCAATCATTATCGGACACAAAACAGTGATTTTATTTCCTGTACACATCCCGAGTGATTCATCCACCTACATCCTACATCTCAGTGTGCGGAGCTGCTGCCCGTACATTTATGGTCCTTCGAGCCGGATCGCCACTACTGGAGCAAACAGTCCTGCAAGTCGCACAGATACGAAGTGTTTCTACTTACGATAGCGAATCGGTTTGACTGGTCTTCCACAAGCGGATCGCCCCAGTCAGATTGAGAAGGCGCACAATATCGTACGGAGAGATTCCTTCGGACCCTGCGATCGCCGTGGGAAACATCAACATTTGGTGGTTCAGGAACTACATACAACAATACAACAGTGAAGTCAACAGAGCTAACGTCCATCCACTACACGCATACATACTCGTGCAACAATTATGGACGCCAGGCAACAAGAACTTCTCAAGCGGCAGGAAATCATCGCAGAGGGTATCCGAAAAATTGGTGTCAACTTCGGAAAAGATGGCCCTGACCGCAAAACCGCCACATACATCCGGGGCAGACTGGATACCCTCCAGGCGCACTGGAACGAATTCGAAATGAATCATGGCGTGCTACAGGGCGCCATAGACCAGACCGACATATACTACACAACAAAAGTATACGACAGGGTCAAGTCGAACTACTCAAACATACAACATAAGCTGCAAACATGGTCAACAAGCACTGCGGAACTCGCGAGTCGCCCAGAAGAAGAGAACAAGAACACTGGAGTCCTATCGAGATCGGACGAGCTAAAAAATCAACAAGCAACCAACTTTAGAGCCTTCTCACGTTTCGTCAGCAACTTGCGTACTGCTGACATTATTGAGAAATGGGAGATAGAAGACAAGCTTAGGGTCCTCGAATCGCGATGGAGGGCGATTGACGAAGTGCACTGGCAGCTCGACAACGTTCTCGTCGGTAGCGACGTAAACTACGAGCTCGAGTTCTCGCAGTACGAAGAAACATACGAGTGCACAAAGCGAGGTCTCAACCGCAAACTCAACCACGCTGTCCAACAACGGGATAGTGCGCCAAGGATCGAAATACCGATATTCTCTGGAAACTACACACAATGGCCGACATTCCTCGATCTATACATCGCGGCTATCCATAATAACCCTTCCCTCTCGAAGGGGCAGAAGATGCAACACCTGAAGGGGAAGCTAAAAGGAGAAGCTGAGCGCCTTGTGCAACATCTGTCTGTTTCCGAGAGCAACTACGACTCCTGCTGGGAAATCCTCCACCATAGGTACAATAACTTGCAGATGCTCTTCACCGATTTATGTACATTCGCTGACTAAGCTATTACGCCCGCCACAAGCCACCTACTTTTGGCATTATATAATTCGTTGTTTTATTAAATAAACAATCAATCATTATCGGACACAAAACAGTGATTTTATTTCCTGTACACATCCCGAGTGATTCATCCACCTACATCCTACATCTCAGTGTGCGGAGCTGCTGCCCGTACAAAAGCAATGGTTTACATAGAGAAAATGTTTATTTTGTAACTTGTGTTACCTCCAACAGCATTTACAACTGCCGTCATGTGGTTCGGCATAAAATTAACTGATGTTACGATTACGTGCTGTAGGATGTTCTCCCATGATTCCAAGATGGCAGTGTTCAGCTACTGCAAAGTTTACGGTGCTGGTGGGTTACTTCGAACACGCCTCTGCGTATCATCCCATAAGTGCTCTTTCATATCAAGGCTTTATGCTGGCCATTCCATTATTCCGATACTAACGTGATGCAGGTATTCTTGAACAGTTCTTGCAGTTTGCACCCAGGCATTATCATGCAAAAAAATTGTAAAATCCTGGTCAACATACGCAGCTTAAGGCATCATAATATGAGCCTCTATGCGTTGTCGAATGTATCGGTCGCTATTTAGTGGTGATAACCATAGTTCCGTCACAGCAACAAGGCTAGTTTTTATTCGGTGGAAATTCCGCCCCAGACTGTCCATGACCAACTGCCATAACTCATCTTCTCTTCAATGCAACATTGCTGAAAACGCTCTCCCTACCTTTGGTAGACTTTTCTACGTCCATCATTGCCATACAGCATAATCTTGGTTTCATCCGTAAAAAGAACCTGGCTCCATTGACGTTGAGTCCCATGCAAACTGTAGGCGCTCCATTCTGTGGGCTTGGTTCAGTTTGGTACCATTGGCTGGCTTACGAGGTTTCAGGCCAAGTTCTTCAAGTCTCTTTCTAACAGGTCGAGAAAGATAAACCGATCTTGTCGTGCTGCTCCCGGTTATGTGGTCGTCCTGGATGGCGTACGAAGCTGCCATCAGTCCCCAAGTATAGATGGTAAATTTTTTGAATGGCAAAACGACTTACTTAAAGTTTTATCTTTACGTTCGCTAACTAAGCCCAGACTTAAGAAGTGCCACAGCTTACGCGGCTACTTCAGGTGCAGCATCCCTAAGTTGAACGTCAAAATGGATAAAAAATTAAGGAAATATAATTTCGATACTCTTTTTATGCAAAACAAAACAAAGGAATTGACTTATAGATGCGCAAAGCTTGTTTAAAACTTCATTATTGGGTACGTATTAAGACTTTGCACGAAACTGTCGTTTGAAATCAGTGGATACAATTTACGTCATATTTGGGACATCACACATTCGAAATTATTAGCTACAAGATCGATATGCAGTACCTACAAACAAAGTGTAATTAAAATAACTGAAACATGAAAAGTGGTCACCATTATGAACGACTTTGACTATTTGACCAATCCTGAAATCACGAAATAAAAGTCATCTGTTCCCTACATAATTATATAGATTTTTTCTTTTTTTAACCGACTTCACAAAAAGGAGGAGGTTGTCATGTCGGCTGTTTATATATTTTTTTTGCAATTTGACCTTGTACACTCCACATCCACTCCACTGGTCTTGTAGCCACCTAACATTATTTTGCACGAATTTGTTCTTTTAACAATAAGAGACTATTTTTCTTCTAACAATGTTATGAAAACTTACGATGTGAAATCCAGCCTTGTCCTATTCACGGTGAGCATATGGTGGAGGTCTGCCCGGCTTGGGTTACTTGGGTTACGGAGCACCGCCGTGTCCTTACGGAGGCGGTCGGCGGCGGCGATCCCTCGCGTCCGGCCCTGGTTCAGACTGGTTCGGACCTCCTTTTGCGAAGCAATAATGCTCGCGAAGAAGGAGGCGGAACGCATGAGGGAGAGGTAAGGTTCGCGCCCTCGCGCCCCTAGTCACCGCAGGAGACGCCCCAGGCGTCGGGAGTCGCAAGCCAAAAGCCGATTTCCGGCCACCGTAGGCGCGGGCTTGCGGATGGTGAGCGATGGGTAGCTCGCCGTCCGATAAGGACCAGGGGGTCTACTCCCTAAGTCCGTTAACGAAGCAACGGGCCCGTCCCACAGTAGTCCGATACGGCGCAGTGAACCATACTCCCTAATGATTTCGGATTGATCAGTTTCCAACAGAATCATAGACAATCTTTGTGAACGAATGACGCATGACTATAGAGTTGCGCAATTTTACCGGTCGATTACTGGTTTTCTTATTTTGTGGTTTCCAGGTTTAAATAATCAAATATTAATATTTTTCTCGTTAGAAACGACCGCATTTTTAACAATATACTTTTTATTATGTCTAAATATAGAATTGAATTATTTTTGCCATTTTTGTTCCGAAACCGGCATTATCCTGTTGATACCTTTGCCTATGTTGTTTTTGACTACAATGTTCAAATGCAATGTCAGTCAGAGTTTGTACTAGGCGGGAAGGATTACTTATTTTATTTTAATTTCAATTATGTATGTTGTAAAATGGCCCCAACCGCTGCAGCAAAAAGTGTGAAAAACAAGTGTCAGGTTGAACTTTTCGGACGGGCAAAAACGCATCGGGAGTAGGGACAACTGTGAAATCGTGTTGTAATTCATTCTTCGTTCGGGCCCGGAACGAATCATCCGTCCGAAGGTGATAAGGAGTAGGAAACGCCCGTAACGAAGGCCGACACAACGGACTTCGTGCTTAGGGAGTAGACCCCCAAGCCCGGGTCGACAGCGCGTTGTGTTCCACGCGCGCCTCAAAGAGATGTCAGCACCAACTGACGGGGTCCGTCAGGAACAATGCCTGCCAGGGTTGCGAGTTTGTCCGAAAGGGATATCGTGGCCCTGGCACACAGGCAACGGAAGAAACACGGGTCGGCTTTAGTCAGTAAAAGTTTGACACGCCCGTCCGCCCAGAGCGGCAGAAATTATTTGATAATTTCCCACCCCAAAAATAAAAGCCTTCTTAAAGCCTTCCTATTACAATTTTGTTCTCACTCGCGGTCTTTTATTTGTATTTGAGACCTCAACAAGCAACAAAATGTGATTATTCAAACTAAGTTTACCCGTAACTAGTACCTAACCTAGTTACAGTGTGAATTACAAATTAGTACGAAATTAAACCCCTATTTTGAAATTCAGCACATTTAAATGTGGGCTATAAAATTATAATACCAAATTTTATAGTGACGAGAATTTCTGGTTAACTTAGGTACCCAAAAATGATATTTAGCATTTTCGCGCGCGACATGTCTCGCGCCAGTATCTAAGAGCCTTTACAACAAAATTATGTAATAAGGTACTATTTTTTGGAGCGAAGTTCCTTATCGCACGTTATGTCTGCACTCTTGGCGAATGAGAGCTAGACCAAAAAAGTGTAACATTTTCACCGTCACGACACTCATTTATTTATTTTTTCATTTACAACGGAAGAAACTTCGTTCCGACCGGGTGTTCCACGACATCTCTTAAGTTTTTTAGGACAGTTTAGTTTTTAATAAAAGACGGATTCAATAAAAACTGCCACGAATCGTACCTAGTTATTTTAGCGAAATAAAATATAATATGCTAAAACTAAATATCATTAAACAGTTGCGGAACAGGGAATTTGGCCTAAATGAAAAGGGACTACGAGAAAACTCCATCAGATGAACTCTTGGTCCATCGGATGGTAAATCTTTCTTACGCATTTGGCTTCCGAACTAGGGAATCGATTGCAATCGGTTTTAGGTTCGTGACCACTAAATTACGTTAACTGTCAAATAAATATTATCTTATAAAGATGAACCTAAGATAACCCAATAGAAACAGTCCTGGTTAAAGAACAACTAGTATTAAAATGTTACCCCTGAAAGTACTATTTAATAATAATAGTAAAATGTGATAGTTTAGATAGAATAGTCGATCCTGCCAAACTGCATCCTCAAAGCGTACCACGCTTCGACATAATCGCCGGTGACACGACGCTCATGAGTGGCGCACCAAAATGGACTTGCCGGAACTCAAAAGATTCTATGCGGCTGGTAAAAGTAACCCAAAAGCACTCAAGCCTGGTCAATAGTCCGGTACCCGGAAAAAGGCCGGAAGCAGCCCTTTTCAACTGGTTCTATACCTACGATTAATAAAATAGGGTATTACATCAGAGAAAATGCTAAAACCTCCGCAGAGAGAGCAAATAAGGGAAAGTACATACCAAATTCGAAGAATATCTTACACCATTTGTGCAAAACTCAACAATATAACTTAGTTGACTGCGGATGGTTCGGAATCAAGGCAAATTAGAAATATAATCAATAAAAAAAATCTGCGAGTGAAGTTTATTTTATGAAAAGTTGACAGTCTTGTTTACGTCTTAAATAAAATTAGAAAAATTAAGAATAAAAAAATTATGGCCACCTCTAATGAACTAGAAAAAATAAATTGACAGGTTGACACCGCAGAGATCACGCTGCAAATTATTGCAGCGTGATTGAATTATATCCTTCCTCTGAAAAGGAACATGAAACTATCTTACCACGTCTTGGCTTTTTTTTTTTCTAGTTTCTGCCTACCTCCATAAGAAAAAGCCGTGATAATTAACAAGTCCTACTGAAAACTCAGATACGTAAAACTTCTTGCATAAGTGCGTCCGAACTTTGAGTCCAAACTTGCATTACAGTCTCTGTATAAATCATTTTCTGAACTGTCATAAGTAAAGTATTAAAAGTTTAAAATCTCTTTTGCTTTTGACAACTTGGAGATTTTTTTATGTTTTAAGAGTCAAACTTATACGCAGCCGGGTAAACAATTTATAAAAAGGTACATCCATCAACTTTTATACACGGTATAGGATAATTATTTGAAAGAAAAGAAAGAAAGAAAATACGTTTATCTGCGGTAAACATGACGGAAAAAAGAACATAAACACAAAAATAAGAAAAGGTTGAGGGAAACATGCGTCTCATCCACGCAAAACGGCTATCACTCAGCATTATGCTGCGACCCTATACAAGCTCAGCAGCAGGCTCTTTTAAAATCATTTTTGTAGAAGGACCAACTTGGAGGTACGAGGTAAGTCAAAAACAAAAACTCGGTTCATGGTTTAGCCGTCCTAGTTCACTTTACTCTCAAAATGCGCGTTCGTGGGATTTCTTAATAACATTTCATTTATTTACCAGCTACGCATTCGTATACGTGGCATGGCTGTGGGTCGCAGTGGACGAATCCGCATATATTTTCATACAAAGTGAAGCTAAATACGTGCATAGCTTGCTGCTTTGAACCGGCACTTTCAAGTATTTTTTAACCAACTTCCAAAAGGAGGAGGTTATCAATTTGGATGTTTATATCTTTTTTAATGTTTTTTTTTATGACCGTCATATATAGACGGATTTTCAAAATTATTTTTTTGTTCGAAAGGGTATACTTTTGAGGTGGTCAAATTGTCACCAAGTCAGATTCTGATGAGGGGATCCCATGGAAATCGAGGTAATTCCTTAAATTTTATAGGCACACATATAGCGATTTGGGTATTTTTTATAGTAACTCATGCATTTGCACATGAAAGCATCATTTGGTGAAGTGGAACTGATGATGAAGACCACAGATAGCCACCGGAACTACTTAATAATAAGTATTTCACGGTTGCGATTCGATTAGGGACTTTAATATGTTTGCTTAGCAATTCATGCTCGTTACAATGCATAATTATGGTGAAGTCACCATCAGTTCCAGTTCTCCTGGTACTTACCAGGCGAATTCCTCAACAATTAACGCCCCTGCATCGAGAAAAGCATTATTTTGAAAAGGTGATGAGCATTTGACATTAGGCTATTGTAACTTAGATAAATTACAAACTGACCCACTAAAAAGTGAAAAAAAAAAGTTAAAAAAAAACACTACAAAGTGAAAAATAACTTTAATTTCGAAAGTCGGTGGCAAAAAACTAAAATACAGATCTAAAGACACCGACTTTCGAAATTAAAGTTATTTTTCACTTTGTAGTGTTTTTCTTGGAAGTCCGTTTGTTTTTTTTTGTAAAAAGTTTTTTTATTGAAATGATCATGGACAAGTTTGTTTGCATGATCAAAAATCTTTTCTTAGCTGCCTTTACACCGCCTAGGATAACTTTCCATATATCTTAACATAGGCGGTGGGTTGCCTAACTGTCATGAAACAGTTTTGTATGTAGTACAGAAGATAGCTAGCATACTTTTTTTTACTTAGATGCCTTTAGTATTTATACTTAGTAGGTATTCTGCGATTTGTATTTATTTATACTTTATTGTACACCAGATTATACATTACAAAAAGAAAAAATATACTCCACAAAATAAACAATGGGTGGCCTTATCGCTTACTACGATCTCTTCCAGGCAACCTTGTATTTAGGTGATCTCGTTCCAATTATTGAGGAGCAAGTTTACTGACTTTGATATTGATCAGCGATATTAATATTGATTGAATCGCAAATATTGTAAACGGTTCGAACCCTATTTCTGGGTTCTGATTAATTACGGTATTCATCAGGCGACCCGTATTTAGGTATTAATAACCCAGGCTTATATCAATAATCATGATGATAATACTGAATGCTTTCATAATATCAGATGAAATCCGGCTTCCATTTATTGTCTGGTGTAATAAAAATGTAGTTTTCCAATTCGTGTAGTTCGTGGTAACTTATTATGTAATTAATTCAGCTGAAAATTCAACTACATAAATCTTTTGACTTTCAACTGTGTGATGTTTTTTAGGGTTCCGTACCTCAAAAGGAAAAAAAGGAACCCATATAGGATCACTCGTGTGTATGTCTGTCTGTCTGACCGATTAAGTTGAAATTTGGTACATATATGAAATTCTGTGACCCAAACACGGACGTGTTACGTAAATAAATTCATTTTGAATATGAAGGTCACTTTTGGGGGCCAAATTAGAAAAAAAAATGATTTGCTGACTGTACCGTGTGACATAACAAATAAAAGGGCTTGTTTTAAGGATTTCTGATATATATTTTTTATAATTTTGAAATAAACACTTTTTAAATTATTTAAGAAAATAGATGAAAAATGACCATTCCCTCCCCTTATCCCCGAAACTATTGAGCCTAAAATCTTGAAAAAAATACAGAAATAGGTGTTTTTTATAGATTATAGAAAAACCTATAAGAAGTCTGTGATTTTAAAATAACATGGTAAATCACACAATATTGTGCGTACAAACTTAAATTTGTTATTGGAATGTATTGGGGATCATGGTTTTCAACTACAACGTTAAGTTTGTTCTTGGGATAAATTCATCCCAACTAAGGAACCCTTCATTGTGCGTGGTCCGACACGCATTTGGCCCGTTTTTAGTTTCTGGTTCTATCTGTAATGAATTGCCGTTTAGGTAGGTACCTAGTTTCTGTAAGAAATTATTTATCTTTTTAGGGTTCCGTACCTCAAAAGCAAAAAACAGAATCCTTAATATATAGGTACCAAGTTGAAATGAATATCAAATACGTAGATCTACGGTCCCTTAGAGCTCTAAAAAAATCAAGCTTCAAAGTAATAAGGTGATTTATGGGACATTTTGATACTCGCAAATAAATCAAAACCTATAGGGTACTTCCCGTTGACCTAGAATCATGAAATTCGGTAAGAAGCAAGGTCTCATAGCACTAGTAAAGGATAACGTCCGAAAATCGATAATTTGTAGTTTCATCACTTTTACATTTCCAGTTGGAAAATTGACCGTTGCGTATATCAATGTATAGGAGAACATGTTTTTAACTACAATGTTAAGTTTGTTTTAGGGATAAAATTCATCTCAAATACGAAACCCTTCATTGTGCGTGGTCTGGCACGCAAGTGAGTGCGTGAAACAAACCGGCCAAGCAGTCGGTTTTTTTCTATTCGTATCAGCTGTTATAATGAATCAACATCTTCTTAAATCAAATCGTTTACCCTATCATTATTACGGTCAATGAATGCATGAGTAGTTTACTCACTGATAACAAAGAAGGATGCTTACATATCAAATTATTCCTTTATAAAGTAACATAATTTTACGTGAGGTATCACTGAAGTTTTGATTACCTGGGGGCGCTATTTCTCAACGTAATTACCGTTCGAACGGAACGTTTTTGGTTTTGGTTTAGCTGATGTAAGAAACGGTATCGCGCTATTTTTTCTGAGCGACAAAATCGTTGACGTTGCCCAATACTGAAAGTTCGATCGATCGTTCCTCCAACGTAACTTCCAAAGTAAAGCTAAACCGTTTCCGTTGAAATGATTAGCGTGATACGAAATGTGTCTAACGTAACGTTTATGGTTGTGGTTTAGTTTTGGTATTAACGTTCAAAATTAGCGCGATCGGTCGGTCGGTCGTTTCGCTATTAGAACCATTTTCTTTTAGAACTTTTTGATACGGAGGGATTTATTTTCGGGGTTAGCAAATCTTCTCATCAAAATTAATGATTATAAAAACAAAAGACTGTTTCTAACTCTGCTCTGATTCTGTTTTCTTCTATCTAAATTGTACTTCAAATCTTAGAGAGATTTATTACAATAATTCAGGACACTTACAAAATTAAAAACGGTCTATCTATTGAAATTAACATAACAAACAGTAAAATAGAAGAGCCAGAATATTTTTTCTAACTGCTTAATCTTTATATTTCATTTCAATGGTACCTTCCAAATAAATGTTATAATGAGCCATGACGATATAAACTGATAGTGGTTTTTCAGCGTTACTTTACTTTCCAGATACGTAGGACGTTTTGCTAATAGGGTATTTTGCTAAAGTGTCGTTTTGTTTTTATATCGTTTTGCTGTTAGGACCATTTGCGTTTAGGACTTTTTGATACTATATATAATAAAAAGCACTGTTCATAAAAATGTACAATCACAAGCGAGACTGATAAAATTCGCTGTCAAAATAATAAGGACAGTGAGATCCAAGTGTAACGAAGCCTAACAAAATAACTTAAGCCCAAGTTTTCGAGGTTCGTATTTTATTTTTATTCAGCCATCATATCTGTTACTGTATAAGTAAATTTTGGGCATCGCTGACTTTCGGCTTTTCAACTATTCCTAAGAAAAGGGTCTTAACAAACCGACGGAAAGACAAATGATACTATAAAGACAATAAAAAGTCTCGACTATTTTCATAAGATAAAAACGCAAACTAATGAAACCAACGTTTACAACCAGAACCTATTGTTTGGAAGAAGACACTGGCAACACATGTGCGTGTAACACATGTTTTTTTTACCTAGCGCAGGAGTCAGGGCTTTACTTTGTTTGTACACATTTTTTATGCCAATAAAGATTTTTTTTTATTTATTTTTTATTTTAGGCTCTATTTTAAATTGGAATCTGGTAAAATATAGGAGAGCCCCGTGCCCAGCTGGCAGGGCAAAATATTATAGATTACAAAAAAGAAAAAAAGATTTGAGCAAGTATGCGTTGAACACAAATATTGCACTTTACCATCCCGTCTTGGAAAGTCTATATACAAGTGTTCAAATATTTGTCAGGATTATATCACCAAGCCGTCAATAGCAATTACAGCTTCAATTCTCCAATAGATTGCATACTGCATTGCTAGCTATTACCTTTGCTTCATCCTTCCTATCCTAGAACCATGGCTATGAATAGAACTTAGCACACGTGTAGCATCCTCAAACAAAAAAGTCAAAGTCAAACAAAAAGTGTTTGAAATCTACAAAAGTACAGACCCTGAGACAGTTTTCAATTTATTTCACGATACGTTCCAATTATTATATGATCTATGTTTTCCTTTTTTAAGAAAAAAGATTTCTATTAAAAAAACCCCCAAGTGGCTGTCTAAAGGTATCCGAACCTGCAGTAAACGAAAAAGAGATATACTTTGGCAATATAGGCGATCTCCTACTCATGATAATAAGTTATTACTAAAACAATACACAAAACGACTTAAAAAAATTATATACTTAACTCAAAAAGCACAAAATAATTATCAAATAAATAATGCTGAAAATAAAAGTAAAGCTACGTGGAACGTAATCAATAATTGCAAAACAAACTTTCCTTCAGAACCTTTGAATAAAATAAATATTAATGGTAAAATAGCTCATGATCCCACAGAAATCACTACGGCTTTTAATGACTACTATATAGATTCAGTAAAGCAAACGTCTTGTAATAAAAATAGCAATAGCTTCCCAAGCCAAACCTATTACCCTAAATCGTTGTTTATGGCACCTACTGATCCTCGAGAATTATATGAAATTATAAATTCATTCAAAAACACGAATAGTACAGGTTACGACGGTATTTGTACAAAAATATTAAAACTAGTATCAAATATTATAGCACCCGTACTGAATCATATAATTAACTTGTGTATAGAAAACGGTCACTTTCCAAGTAAATTAAAATTGACAATAATAAAACCGTTGCATAAAAAAGGTGATAAAACAGCTGTTCAAAATTACCGTCCAATAGCTCTAATCCCAGTACTGTCTAAAGTATTCGAAAATGTCATAAACAAGTCTTTATATTCTTTCTTTGAATCACAAAATATACTAACTAAAGAGCAATATGGTTTTCGTAAAAATAAAACAATAAATAAGGCAGTCTTTGAATTACTCTCAAAAATCATAGTCAATATTGACAAAAAAACACCGATCGCAGCCATACTAATGGATATGTCAAGGGCATTTGATCATGTAGACCATGAATTATTACTACGTAAGTTAGAAGGTTATGGCGTAAGGGGCAATGTATTAAAATTAATTAAATCCTACTTATCTGACAGAAAGCAAGTCACTGTCTTAAAAAAGGTTTGCCCAAAAACAAAAGTAGAAGATACCTATACGTCGTCGACTAGATATGTTACATGTGGAGTTCCCCAAGGAAGTGTCCTCGGGCCCTTGCTATTCATTGTATACATTAATGATTTACCAAAATGTATTAAACATCAAACCGTTCTTTTTGCAGATGATAGCACTGTCATAGTCCCATGTGAAAACATACATACTTTCGAAAATGATATTAATAGTTCCCTTCAATCCATAATAAACTGGTTAGAAATAAATAAATTGAAAGTAAACTTAGAAAAAACCAAAATAATGTTATTTTATCAGCGAAAAAATCAAGTGCAACTTAATATTACTTACGAAAATAAAAGGATCGCTGAAACTGATACTGCTACTTTTCTAGGATTACATTTAGACAATCACCTATCATGGAAATCCCATATTGAAACCGTTGCCAAAAAGTTAAATCAATATGCATATGCCCTATACAATTTATCAAAAATAGTAAATGAGTCTGCCGTTCTAGTAGCGTACAATGCATATGTAGTTTCTACACTACGGTTCGGCATTATGTACTGGGGAAATTCCACTGATAGACTCGTCGCTTTCAAAGCGCAAAAGAAATGCCTTAGATCAGTTTTTAAATTAAAATCAACTGACAGCTGCCTACCATATTTTAGGAAATTTAATTTACTTACCATGCCTTGCTTATATATTTATGAGATAGCTTTGTTCGTAAAAACTAATTCGGAAACATTCAAAGCTGTAGAATCTAAACGCCGTAATATGGACATTTGCTCCTACTCACACAAGACTGCCCTTTATGAAAAAAGCATTGTAGGTATGGCACCCAAAATATACAATAAAATACCCAGGTGCATCAGAGAAAAAAATGAGTTAAATGAATTTAAAAAATCGCTGCTGAAATTCCTGACACAGAAGGCATATTACTCAGTACAAGAATACCTAACCGATTATAATTTGAATAAATATTCAAATAAATTGTAGATAAATATGTGCTTTAATAATATTAGTAATATTTTAACATTTTTTCAATTTAATAATAATGTAATTATCTGCATGTAAATCATTTAATATTGTGATACTTATTTTTTAATTTAGTTGTAAGGACATTATAAATAATTAATATTTGTATGCCGCTATCGGCTAGACATGGCGAACTTATATTTTATTATGTACACCTTGTATATTACCTATGCTCTACAAATAAACATTTGATTTGATTTGATTTGATTTGATTTGATCCTCGCAATCTCACTGGCTTATTGGATTTGAATATAGCTGCAATACTAAACCAAAATCCATACCTAGTTTAAATTATAATTAAATGCAGCTGTTGCGAATATCCAACATAAACTTTCCCTAAATTAGAAAGAACTAAACGCATCAATGGTTTAATGCAGAAGTCTAGGCAGTGATTCTCTTTTGAATTTTCATAGTATTTATGTATAGCGGTGGTGGATAGTAGTGTGGTAAAATATAGTATAATTCAAAGTGCATGTTGTGTGTAAATATAGTATAAGGTACAATGGGGTCGACGTATCAAAAAATAAAATAAAAACATAAACTTTGTTCTTTGACTGCCTCGAGAACAAAGTCAAATCATTTATTTCTAGTAGGGCATTAAAAGGCACTTTTGAACTTATTTTTTTTATTTTTTTGTTGTATTCATTTATTCAAACTAGGCTGAGAATCAGCACTTTTAGAACGTCAAAATTACGTAAGACAGTCCCCCCCTTTTTTGTTAGTTTTATTTATCAAACGATACACAGATACAATAGAGAATACAATAATACAAAAGGTTCTTTTACGTGTCAATCAATCCGCCTAGCCTTTTCCCAATTATGTTGGGGTCGGCGGATGCAGCTGAATACCAGTATTTCAGACGGAGTGATTGCCTATCTGACCTCCACGACCCAGTGACTGGGTAATACGATATCCCTTGGTAAGACTGGTTGTCAGATTTCCGGGATTCTGCCGACCCCTATCGACTGTCAAAGATCCACGAATGACAGCCAGAACCAACGGCTTAGCGTACTTTCCGAGCCACGGAGGAATCTCAGTATGTAAAGATGGTCACCCATCCACGGGCCAACCTGGCAATCGTAGCTTAACCTAATGGATCGACCCATGCGGTTGTTATTACTAAGCCACGAGCTCCACGAGTATTACGTGTGCTTCTTCAATTACAGGAGGCCACAGCATGCACCTACAACTAGGTGTAGACAGGATAAAAATAAAAACCGGCCAAGTGCGAGTCAGACTCGCGGACGAAGGGTTTCGTACCATTATCTATGAAAATGGCAAAAAAATCACGTTTGTTGTATGGGTAATTATTTATTTTTAAAGTGAAATAACTGAATATTCTGTCAACATCTCAAGCGTCTACCTGTTACCGTTATCAATATCGAGCAAAAACGAGCAAATAAATGTCACGTTTGTTGTATGGGTTTTAAAATACTTAAACCAAAATAGATTTCCATAACATTCTCCTAAATTCATTCATAATAATTAATGAACTGCTACACAGTGCCAACAGAATAATAATTAGTTATGTACAATGTGTAATTTTACGTTACAATATTCATCGACCGTATTACACACACTTAGTGATTATTGTACCACAGTACGTTCATTGAGGCATGAGCAGCTTACAAGGTAGCGGCATACGTAGGTCCTCATATAACGGTTCACAAGCTTCATGAATACGGTAGTTCTTACCATTCAAATTCAAAGTCAAATTATTTGTTTTAAATAGGCACTTTTGAACGTCAACATTTACAAAAAAATTTAATTGATTCTAGTCGCCCCTTCCAAAAGGTAGTTTCGTATGGAGAAGGACTCCACGGTTAGGTACTCTTTTAAAATATTTCACAATATTGTGTATGGCTACATTAAATTATTTAATTTTAAGTGAAGACGATGCACTTGCCATAAAATTACTAAATACACCTGGTAAAAATAATTTAAAAAACCGGCTAAGTGCGTGTCGGACCACGCACAATGCAGGGAATTTATATAAAGATAAAACTGAACATTGTAGTTAAACATGTTTCATACATTCCAACTGCAAATGTAAGTTTGTACGTCCAATATTGAGATATTTACTATGTTAATCCATAGTCATAGACTTCTTTCTTATAGGTGTTCCTGTAATCTGTAAGTATAGAACTATTTTCTGTATTTTTTTCAAAATTTTAGGCTCAGTAGGTTCGGAGATAGGGGGCAATTTTCATCTATTTTCTTAAATAACTTAGGAAAATAGCTTAGTAATATTCATTACTAAGCAAAGAGGCATGTAATATTTATTTAATGTTGAGGAAATGGGCTTGATTAACAGTGTTTACATACTGAAAGTGAAAATTAAGCATCGAACAGACGCTCCATTTTTTGTTAATTTATGTCTTTCATTAGGCATCTTTCAGTCGCGAATGATCGAAAAATGAAATGAAACGAGCAAATTAACATTAAGTCGTGTGAACGTCAAATGAAACAGAAATGAACACTCATCATTTAGTGTTGTTTGTATTTTAGCTTTCACGCGAGCTCCACTTCCACAAAAAAAAAGCAATATAAAAGCCTACAGGCTTATATTTATTTGAATAAATACGTCCCGTAATTCAATGTATGCGTGTGGGAAAAGGACTCGATTTTGACAGTACTCAAGTACTTTCAAAATTAAGTCCTTTTCCCCGCTCGGGAATCGAATTGTGACGAATATCTCAATAGTACACGATAAATACATTACTCAATAAATTCGGTGAGCCTATAATTCTGTACACTCAGTGTAACTGAATACTGAAAATGTTTACGTATCGCATGGACTGCACTGAATAAGTGTACGGTATAAAAAAAAAATGTTTTTGTATGAAAATGATGTTTTATTTATTTTGTATGGTAACTGCTTAAAAAGAGATTTTTATCTAATAATAGGTATACTATATCTAAATCTAGATCGGTGAAAATTATAAGGAAATATTTTATTGACACACGACAAATGTTTTTTTAAAAACTTGTTAATAAACTTTACTAGACTGTTGACGTTGGTCTTGTTTGTATACAGTGTGGCGATTAGGATAACACATTAATTGAAACCACGTGTTCTAAATTACGTATTTTATACATACACAATTAAAATTATTAATAACAATTTACATTCTAGCCGTGGGACATTTTTTTTTTGTTTTGGTGTTTAACAATATTAAACCTAATTTGTGATTATTTGGTAACAATACCATATAGTTTTGTATTGAATTGTTGATAACATTGCCTCGCGCATGTCTAGTGCCTTACTATCAAGGGTGGTTTATTTCGTACCAATTTTTACGCAATTTATTTTGTTTTAAAAATTCAGATTTCTGTTTTTACTAAAATGTTTATTTTTTTATAATAACAGACTGATAACGACTTGTAATAACCGCTGTACTATTTAATGTGGTAACCTAATCGCCGGATACGTTGCTCTTGGTTAAATTATTTATTTATCTGTGATTTTCGTAAAGTTGAAAGGAAATCGTTTGCTTGGTATATGGTGATATTGGTATGTGATGAGGACATGTGACTAAAAGAGTGATAAATATAAAATGTTGATGGAAGGAGAGGGAGAGAAAAGCCAAATGCAGAAAATGATACAAGTGTAGGAAGATGATGATTTTCTCACAATCAAGGTCATCAAGGAAGGAACTTTTAACTTTCACAACACTAGCCCAACTGTTTTTCAAAGTTCAATTACGTGGGATTAAACAACTTTCAGCTTTGGCTAGTTTTAAATAAAGTTTGCCTGTTGTTTCTATTCCTGTATGTTTGATCGCAAACGCATTCCAACGTTGTTTGATGTGGATATGAAGCCTTTTCATCAGAACATATTCTATTTCAAATCTGGCCTAGATACAGTATCGCACGTGTAGGTATCAAGTTTATCGGCAAATACTTTCTTGAAGAGAACTTGATAGAGTTACGCTTTGTTTTCTAATAACATAAGGAAACTTCGGTTAGTGAAAATAACTTACATTTGGCAAGTTTTTCAATATTATTTTCTTTTATGTTAATATAAATATTTTACAGCATGTGTCAGACATGTGTGGTCATATTAAAAGGGTGTGGACCATCAAACTGAACAACATTCCCCATGGGATCAAAATCATAATCGCGAAAATAATATCAACAGTCCCATAAAAAACGTCTCCCTACTCGACCCAAATGTTTGGGATGCTTGATATTTTTGTCACGATTACGAAATATTTTAATAAAAATATTCATAATAAGCATTAAGAGTTTGTAGACCGCTTTAAATGATAGCGATGACTCTAAAGGATGACAAAGATAGAAAAAAAAAATACATATAAAAAAAAATATATATATATATATATATAATTAATTATTAATTAACTAATTTAGCTCTAAGTTAGGCTGGTCTTTCAGACCCTAAGTACCTACGTCCTAATTCTTACGTATAGCTCAGTTTGACTTCCAGTCTAACCGGATAATAATTGAGATGGATGACTTTTATCCTGATTCTTTAAGATATCGTTGAAATTTCTTATCCCCTGCGACTAAGGAGGCTGACTTAATCGTATCTATTGTGCCTCAGACTGAAATTCCTCACTTGATGGATTATTCTATACCTACTGGGAAGGGAAGTCTTAATTCGATTTCTTGGTGACGAATATCTTACTTTATACGAGTATTATTCGATACGTCTTAAACGGTACTTTATCCCTACTTTAAAGATGAAGACGAATTTATTTCCTTCTCTCTTCAGGATATTTGGTTATTGGATTAAACTGATGTGTAGCTCAGTTTTGCACCAACGGCTGCCAGTATTCTGTAGTGGCTTAATTCTTTGCACGTGGAACCCGAATGACAACTGAAAAACACGAGTACTTACCTAATGGGATTTTCGTTCTTTTTCTTCCTGTTTTCAAACATTTTTGTTTCGTGATAAGACAAAGTCATGTGCCACGTGATAAATAATTTAAGTAAATGATTCTTCCGTATTTTTTTTCGCTTTATTTTGAAGTGTTATTTATATAGTGAGGATAACCGACTTTGTGTAGAATTTCCTATTCTCTAAAAATTGCGTGCAACTGTTTTGTCACAGACAAAAAAAAATCGCTGTGCCTACTTAAGCTTGAATTAATATTGAATCTCACTCTGATAACACAATATTGTGCCAATTTTTTTCATTATAACGAGACCAGACATCATGTAGCATACATAACATCACGCCTGTAATCCCTGAAGGGTTAGGCAGAGGTATACGTAAAGTACACCCACATTTCGCCGGTTATGTTTAAGTCCCATGTAATAGGGGGCGAGCCTATTGCCATCAACCGAGCACAAATCCAGACTCCGGGCTGCTACTGAAGAATTCCTAATGAAAATTCCAATAACACTTTTCCAGACATCGTGTAGGTGGGTCTTTAATGAAAGTCTACGTACTTAATTTGCCGTGTGTATTCCGTGAAAATGTAGGTATTTTGCGTTGGTGGATGACTAGCAATGTGAACGGAAACTCCTACGCTATTGTGTCTGTCTGTCACGTTAATCATAATAATAACAAAATAATTATAATTATTTTGAAACCGGCACATGGTTCTCTTAGCCATTGTTATTATTTTGTTAAATTATGTTAAGCAATGCTCTAAATATTATTTATTTTTATAGTCACAAATTTGCAGTTTTAATATTTAATTTCGTAAAGTTGTGCTTATGTGTCCAAGTGAAATAATATTGAATACTAGTTCTTAAACTAACTTTTGTTGGTTGGCGCCCACTTGCTGTCAAACTAGAGTTTTGACAGGTAGGCAGCTAGCCAACAGAAATATAACCTCACTCGGGAACATGGCGGTGAACCTTGAATATTAATGGTGCAGACGTATTTGGTGTATTTGTTAGTGTTATCAAAGTATAATATTGGTATTAAAACGGAATATATAAAAAAAAGCTAAACAGACTTTGTTTTCTTTGCAACATATTAGTTTACAGTTCGTACTACTTAGAAACACATAACTTATCTATTTAATAGGAAACAAACTAGAGACAAGTGCCCGGTCAGGTCGAATGCAAAAGTTCAACAAGCTCTAAAGAAACGAATAAAATATCTAATTTCTAATCTCAATTTACAATGCTAGTGCCTCATCTGGCTACTATAAGTTGGGCTCAGCCAAAACTCAAACGGACCCTTAAAATAATTGAGAAATTATACAAAGACGGCAAAAATCCTTTTCTGCGAATGTATGGGAAGATGGGATGAGCGTGGAGTTTCTTAGGAATTTAGGGGACTGAGGTATTAAGGCAAGGCAGTTGGGATTTAGATCACGATAGCGAGCGGTTGACGTAGCTAGCAGCCGAGCAGCGACGTGGCTAGCAGAGTTAGGTCTCAGTCAACAGCAAAGGGACATTTTTTTTAAAAACGTTGCCCCACACTTGGAATTTCTCCTGTATCGAGGGTTTACAAACATACAACTGACATACACTAACAGCCAGACCCGGAACAACTACTTATAGGCCATACAAATATTTGTTCCGTGTGGGAATCGAACCCGCGACACGCAGCAGTCAATCGCTTAACCACTGCGCCAACCGTGCCATCAAACTATTTCTCTGTGGATAGTTATTTTATTTTTTTAATCCTTTATTGAAAATAGCTAGGTTCTTAGTAATTATTTACAATCTAGCCTATAAGAATAATAAGCAATAATAATTTAACCTAATGTTTTACGTGATAATTGTTTTAAAACTTAGAATAGTGTTGACTGTACTTTACACAAGTCCTTTCCACTTTCTTAGAGTCATCATCATCTGCCTAGCCTTTTCCCAACTATGTTGGGGTCGGTTTCCAGTCTAACCGGATGCAGCTGAATACCAGCATTTTACATGGAGCGACTGCCTATCTGAACTCCACAACCCAGTTACTGGGTAACACGATATCCCTTGGTAAGACTGGCTGTCAGACTTTTGGGCTTCTGACGACCCGTAACAACTGTCAAAGATCTACAAATGACAGCCGGGACCAACGGCTTAACGTGCTTTCCGAGGCACGGAGGAATCTTGATATGAAAAGATGGTCACCCATCCACGGACCAACCGCGGCAAGCGTAGTTTAACCTGATCGATCGAACCGTGCGGCAGTTATTACTTAGCCTCAAGCCACTCTCTTAGAGTCTGATATAATAATAAAAACACTTTGTTCATGACTGTGTTATTATGTGTTATTGTCACAATTATTTCAATTTTTTTTACAGTAGGTACACTAAGTCAAAAGGTTCTGTTCGTTTTAAGGCTCTTACAAACACACGCGATATCGCGGGCGCGACATGCACCGACAAAGGAATTGTCTTTGTCGGTGCCTGTCGCGCCCGTGATATCGCGTGAGTGTGTAAGAGCCTTTAGTCTTCGCACTATTTGTTTGGTCGGATAGATAGTAACGGCGAAAGTATTATAAAATAACGTGAGTAATAAGTATAGTTTTCGACAAGGTTATTATTAGTCTAGTATTAATTTTGTATAAGTGTGTTTGTTAACGAGTGAGGGTTGACATGATCGACGTATCCTACATCAGTGTTAGGTTCAAGAGTCTCGGGGAAAGCCTTCTATACGGTGTGACATTTACCAACAGAATAGAATAGAATGCATTTATTTGTCAGAATATTGTACAAAGTTGTTATGTGCATTATGTATTACGATACTTGTACGCCGGAAACGGCAGAATATTATGTATTCTGCCGTTTCAGGCGTACAAATATGGTTTATAAAAGTATGGGTCAATATTACATTCAAATTTAATTATTCATCACTAGCTGCGCCCCGCGGTTTCACCCGCGTAAGTCTCGATCCCATGGGAATATCGGGATAAAAAGTAGCCTATGTCTCAATCCAGGGTGTCAGCTACCTCCATACTACATACCAAAGCTACCTACATACCAAATTAGTAACAAACATACACACACACACTCACAAACTTTCGCTTTTATAATATTAGTGTGATTAGAATTACATAATTATACAAATAATTGAAATAAATTGAAAAATAGTTGTAAAAGAGATTAATTATATAAGTCAAAATGCAATAAGGTCAAGGTCAAAAATGATTTATAGGCAATCATGTCAAATATTTAGGTAAATTTTTCATTAATAAAATCTGCAGTCAAGTAATAACATGTGCTTAATAGAAAGTTAAATAATTTACATTTAAATGTTCTGAGGCTGAGAGTTTTAAAGCCATCAGGTAATTTGTTATAAACAGTAATGGGACTTCTTGGCGGGAAAGTGAAGCTTCATGTTAGCAGTTTAGTTTTATTTTCTAAAATTTGTGTTTAACCGAATATTAATGTGTAATAGTGGTGGATTATTAACCATTAAGTGTTCGTGAACCTGCATTAGTGTAGGCAAATGAAACAAAACACTGCAACATCACCTAAAGTTCTCTCAAGAAGTCCGCGCGAGGTTTTAGTAAAGTGCCACGTCTTTACTGAAACTCAAGGGGAGCGGGGCGGGATATTATCATCTTTATCATGCATTGAATGGAGTTCATTTCATAATTTGTACTTGTTACCTAATTTTACATGACACTGGCTAAATGCGCAAACCGTGCAAAGCCAAACAGAAAAAAAAAAAAACAGTAATGGTCATGCAGTATACATTATTACAAAACAATTTAATTCTACGCCTAGGTACATTAAGCATATGCACTTTGCGGCTGGGTCTGGATACAACATCATTGTACAAGTCAAATTCAGACTAGACAATTACTTTACCAACAGACAATAGACAACCAAATGTCACTGACGCCAATCATACCGCTTATGCAAGGCTGAACCAAATTAATAGTCTTGCTAGGTCTAGAGGAGCTTGTGGCTAAATAATAACTACCGCACGGGTCGATAGATCAGGTTAAACTACTCTTGCCGCGGTTGGTCCGTGGATGGGTGACCGTCTGTTCATACCAAGATTCCTCCGTGCCTCGGAAAGCACGTTAAACCGTTGGTCCCGGCTGTCATTCGTAGATCTTTGACAATTATTACGGGTCGTCAGAAGCCAAAAAGTCTGACAACCAGTCTTACCAAGGGATATCGTGTTACCCAGTAACTGGGTTGTGGAGGTCAGATAGGCAGTCGCTCCATGTAAAATACTGGTATTCAGCTGCATCCGGTTAGACTGGAAGCCGACCCCAACATAATTGGGAAAAGGCTAGGCAGATGATGAACTTGCTAGGTCTAATTTGACACCTTGCTATAAGTACACATATGATTTTTTGAGACCTAGACACGGACGTGTATCGTAAATAAATTTTGAATATGGAGGTCACTTTTGGAGGAGAAATTAGGAAATAAAATAAAAAATGTTTTTCAAACGGTACCGTGTGGCACATCAAATGAAAGGACTTATTGAAAGGATTTTAGTTTTGTTTTTTTAATACTAACTACTGAGTTTAAAATGTTGGTACATAAACGGACAATATCCATTCAAACATTTATATAGATACCTTTTCCTTTTTTTTTTTTTGGGTGGGAAATTATCAAATAACTTCTCCCGCTATGGGCTGAGCGGGAGGGCGTGTCAGACTGACTAAAACCCACCCGTGTTCCTTCCGTTGCCTGTGTTGCAGGGCCACGATATCCCTTTCGGACAAACTCGCAACCCTGGCAGGCTTATATAGATACCTAAGATAAGCTTTTTGAACTTTTTCTAAGAGTAAAGTGTACTTCTTCTCTTCGTGCAGGTTCTAGACGCATGCACTGAACTCCAATATACTACAAACAAGTCCATTAAAATATATTTAATAGCGCTGATGTTGTGAAAATTTTAGTCTAATCGCCTAAATGAATCCTTTGCTACCGATGCCATGTGATAATGAAACGTTAGCTTGTTATCAAATGTGTCACCCAGATCCTTCATTCCAGTTGTTCTAGTAATAGCGCTGCCATTAATTTTATAAGTAAAGGTGATAGGGTTTCGTGCTCAAGTAAAACTCAGGACGAAGCATTTGGAAGAATTCAATTCCATTTTGTTCTTAACAATCCACTCCAATATCGTATTGCAGTTTCAGACTATCGGCTTCAGAGTGAACTTTACAACATTGAAACTTTTTTTATATAAATAAAAGTTTTATTTATTTAAAAAATAAACCGCAGTGTTTGAAGACTAAGGTCTTCAACCAATGCGTCCTGCCCGTTATGACATACGGTGCCGAAACGTGGACACTAACAGTCGGGCTGGTCCACAAATTTAAGGTCACTCAGCGTGCTATGGAGCGGGCTATGCTCGGAGTTACTTTGAAGGATAAGATCAGGAATGAAGTTATCCGGAAGAGAACCGGAGTTACCGACATAGCCTGCAGAGTAAGCAAGCTGAAGTGGCAGTGGGCTGGCCATGTTTGTCGAAGGACCGATGGCCGGTGGAGCAGACGAGTCCTGGAGTGGAGACCGCGTATCGGCAAGCGTAGTGTGGGGCGCCCCCCAGCTAGATGGATCGACGACCTTAAAAAGGTGGCTGGGACAGACTGGATGCGGAAAGCGGAGGACAGGGTGTTGTGGCGCAGCCTGGGAGAGGCCTATGTCCAGCAGTGGACTGCTACAGGCTGAGTTGATTGTTGATTGAAAAAATAAACTGGATCTAGTCTGTTATGATATATCTTAATGATATTCTGCTGGAAAAACTATGTGCCATCGGATTTCCACTAGGTCTGTTATGGCTCTCTCCATATCTCCACAATCGTCAGCAGTTTGCCAGACTGGGCCTTTATGAATCCCAGCTCTATCATACGCGTTTCGGAGTCAGTCAAGGATCAATTCTGGGACTGCTTCTTTTCTTGATAATGACCAACGATCTTCTTTTAGTTATACATCACGCCATAAGTCTATTATATGCAGATGATTTAAAACTCTTTTCTGAAATTCACTCTGAAGCCGATAGTCTGGCAATAAACTAGTTAAATAAATAAAATAAAAAAATAAAAAGTATTTATTTCAGGTAACCAAAAAGCACCCATACAGCAACCAGAATACATAAAAGACATACACACATAACAATACACAAAACAGACATATTATCGGACACAGCTAGCAACATGCCTGCTACAGCAGTGTCCGATATACGGGCAGTCAAATCTCCCGGCGATCATCGCCAGCACTGTATTGGAGCTGCCCCGCACCCTGCGCACCAAGGACGCGCACCGCTTGCGCATGGTGGTGTGGAAACAGTCGGTGCGCGCTTCCGCAAACATGCCCGAGGCACTGCAGAAGCGGGGCGGCCCCAACACCGCTCTGAACGCATTATTGTATTGGATACGGAGGGCACTGTAAGTCGCTTGTGTGTAGGAAACCCATAGGCTGCACGTGTATAAAGAAGTGCAAAAGGCTTTAAAAAGCGTTATCTTAACTTGATTTGAACAACGTGCAAACCTACGGGCCATGATATTTGCTCTTTTCGACAGTGCCCTCCGCTCCCTTTCGATGTCCACATGGTCCCTCATGTCGGCTGTTACCCAATGCCCCAAGTATTTAAATTGGTCCACCCGTTCCAACGGTACATCATTCAGGCGAATGGGCGGTACAAGTTGAGAGCACTTGGCGCCGGCCTGAAAGACCATGTATTGACTTTTAGCGACATTATACATGAGGCCGTGTGTGTTCGCGTAACCCTCACACACTTGCAATAACTTGCGTATTCCACAGACCGACGCGCTCAGTAGCACCATGTCGTCTGCGTAACTCAGATTGTTTACACATACACCATCAACGTGGCAGCCAACATGGTGGCTACTGAGCGCGACGATGAGTGCATCCATGTACAGATTGAACAGTGTGGGGGAAGTTAACCCACCTTGTCTCACTCCACATTCAAGCTTGTACGACTCTGACAATACACCCGCCCATCTGACACTGTTGACCTGGTGTGCATACCAATACTTGAAGATGTTCACAAGTTCATGTGGCATGTTCGTGCTCTCAAGTTTCCGCCATAGCACGTCATACGACACCAGGTCAAAAGCCCTGGACAGGTCGAGGAAACACGCGTATACTGGAGTTTTACGATCAGTATAGTATCTGACGGTATGCTTGAGGCACAGTATTGCACTATCTGTAGACAATTTGGGTCTAAAACCAAATTGATTGTCGTGCAACGTCACGTGTTTTTGTAACTGTGCATCCAGCAAACCATCAAACACTTTTGCTATAACAGTAGCAAGAGAAATAGGCCTGTAGTTAGTCTTATCGGCTAGATCACCAGTTTTATTCTTCACTACAGGCACCACCACTGTTCTCATGAAGTCGTACGGCAGATAGGAATGGCTCAGGCATAGCGAGTAGAACATAGCTAAAACTCTCGCTATATGTGGGCCGGCATGCTGCAAGTGTTCAATACTGAGGCCATCGAGGCCAGGAGACTTGCCTTTCGACATATACTTGATTTTTAACCCTACCTCTTTGGCTGAAAACCTTGACTCCATTTTGCCCATGGCGCCCTCAACACTGACCACCTCAACCTGTCTGCCCAGCATGGGTTGTACAGAAAAATGGGACCTAAATAAATTTGCTATGCCCCTAGGTTCATTTACGCCATCGACGCTCACCGGAAGACCAGGCCTTATATTTACCTTCTTGGTATTCTGCCAAAAACCACGAAAATCCCCGTTTAAGTGCTTCTTAGCAAGGATGTCCATTTTTAATTGGTCCTGATGATCTTGACACCATTTAAGTCTAGACTTGAACACCCTTCTGCTTTCACACATATCCCGATATAAGTGTCCGCCCTTCGGTTTACCGCACATTACCCTATCAATAAATCTAGTTCTGGCCACCCGGTGAGCCTCGCTGACGTTTTTGTTCCACCCAACTACACGCGAGCCAACCGACACCGTCTTTTTGCCACCTCGACCCGCCAAAGATGCATCACGAAGAGCAGTCACAATAACAGAATATAGTCTATCAAGGACACGCTTGTGACCGTGGTCACCGCAATACAAGTCAGCACACTTCATACACTCAACGGGGAAGTCAATTAGCCTTAGCCTCCTGTTGCTTTCGCTCGTATACAAAGCACACTGTTGCTCATTACGTACACCCCAAACCACATCCTTATTCAATATAACATTATGATGCATCGTCTGTGAAATAACGCTTAAATTGCACTCAATAATAAGTGGGAAGTGGTCAGACCATACCGTATCATAGTCCACATACACATTAGTAACAGATTGCCTTGCAGACTGAGTTACTAAGCAGTGGTCCAACCAGCTACAGGACCCGTATACGTCACTAACAAAAGTAAACGTATCCGAGTCAATACCCAGTATATCAACATCTACACATAACCAAAACTGCTCAGCACAATAATTCACAAGCTCATTGAAAAATAATCCATATGGCGCAGCATTGTAATCACCTAACATATACACAGATTCAATGCCGTATTCATCAATAATTGCACCTACCATACTAAGTGTTTAGATTTAGAAACCTACAAAAGACATTTAAATTAATATTCCTTCAACTTCGTGCAACTTATTGCATTGAAGATTCTATCAGGCGTTTTTGTGACGGTGAACTAGTTTTTAAGTCTACCTACAAGCATTT
Organism: Tiliacea citrago; assembly: GCA_963921375.1. NCBI lineage: Eukaryota > Metazoa > Arthropoda > Insecta > Lepidoptera > Noctuidae > Tiliacea > Tiliacea citrago. The sequence goes on along the minus strand of OY992788.1, from coordinate 4,930,921 downwards.
AATGTTCTTTTCTTTGTTCTTCGTAATACATACGCAATTTACAGCTCCAGTCTATATTTTCATTTATCCTGCCTAATCACACATCTCAACATAATTTGGTCCATATCGAACCGGATAAGTGAACCAGGAATAAGGATAATACCAGGAAATATAAAATTAATCGGGAAATGCTGCCGTTTGGAGTTTTGTGAGTAGCTGGCTAAGGTCAAAGGGTCACAGCGCAGCATAAGGCAGTACAGTGCAGTGTTCCTATTTACGTGTACCTATTTCAGAACCCATTACTCTTATTCAGGTAGTATTTAATGTTTTTTTATGGAATTGTAAAGGTTAGTACAACATTGGTACGTATCTAACTTCTTTGTTCATTTGCAAATGTATGATTTCTTTTCAAGTTACCAAATTATTGTTATAATTTGCAGTCAATTTATTGTATTAAAGGTAATTAAGCAGCAAACTAGGTTTTCAATAATTGTCAACCATTAATTAAGCAGTTCCCTTTGTTATCTTGCAATAAATATCATAAGAAATCTTACTTTGTTAATTACTAACTACATTGTATTGTATTCCGTTACATTTTAACTTAATTCTAGTAAAGTTCATTCATAATAAATATTAAGTGAATAGTGAACCCGACAATCACATTAATGTTATAGTCCAAACTCTAGAAAGCAGATTAGAACTTTGTTTATTGGTTGTTTATATCAATATATCCTGTTTTCTATTTTCACATTAGAAAAAATATCTAGTTAAAAGCAGCAATTTTATTGTTAAATATTCGCTCTAGCGATTTAGTGTGTTTATCCCATTGTAATTAACGATAGCAATATTATATTCATTAAAATATAAACTTGTTACATTTCAGTTTGGTTACCTGCTTCCCAAAGAATGACTGATAAGGAAGAAAAGGAGCTCATTAAAAAACGAGCAAGTTATAAAGGTCGATTAACGGTATTTTCTAATTACTTAGAGGATTTTAAGAAGGATTCTTTAACGCAAACCCAGATGAACGAACTGCAGTTACGCCTCGGTAAGATTGAACTTGTTTATTCGCAATATGATGACGTTCAGTTAAGGTTGGAATGTATAGCTGAAGATATGAATACACAGTTATCAGAACGTAATGAATTTGAAGCCTCATATTTCAAAGTTGTTGCGAGGTCACAGGAATTACTAGCCAGACACAATGATATTGTGAATGAAGATAAATTTTCTCGCGTTAGCAATAATAGGCTGGTTAGGCTACCAACCATTCAACTACCTAAGTTTGACGGGACGTATGACAAGTGGTTAGAGTTCCATGACACGTTTTCAAGCTTAATACATTTGGATGACCAAATTAATGAAATAAATAAGTTTCATTACCTCCGAGCTTCCTTGGAAGGGACAGCCGCCTTAGTAATACGAGCTATTGAATTCTCGGCTAATAATTATTCCATTGCATGGAATTTATTGTGTGAAAGGTTCGATAACAAACGGCTTCTCATTCAAAATCATGTGGCAGCCCTATTTAACATTGAAGTGGTTAATAAAGAATCCTCAAATAATATAAAAAACATAATTGATACTTTAAATGAAAATCTACGTGCGTTAGAATCTTTAAGTGAGCCAGTTAAGTTTTGGGATACGTTGATAATTTATATAGTTACCCATAAATTAGATTCAAGGACTTATCGACAGTGGGAGGAAGAAAAAGGTCATTTAGATAAAGATAAAATAATCACATTAGAAATCTTCCTAGAATTCTTAAGAAATCGTGCAGTTTTGCTAGAAACACTAGATTTGTCTCGCAATCAGGCTAATAATAATAGTACTCCTAAATCTAACAAGCATAAAACAATGATATCGGTTAGCAGTGAAACATCACCACAGAAAAATATAAATAATACTAATTCCTCACCGGTGTCATGCCCGCATTGTAGTGATGAACACAATTTACTCAACTGTCCACAGTTTCTTGGTCACAGCAACGAAAAACGGCTTGAGCTTCTTCCTCAATACAAGGTATGCTTTAATTGTTTTCGGTCTGGTCATTACGCAAATTATTGCAAATCTTTTGGTTGCAAAATATGTAAGCGCAAGCACAATACACTGGTCCATGTAGCAGGTACGTCACAGAAAACTATGCCTACTGCTTCTACTTCGCAAACTGACAGCACTGTACGTGTAGTAGATGTTAACTCAGCTGGAAAGAAACCCAATACAAATGTGACACTATCTGCACGTGCTACAACTTATCTTAACAATAAAAGTAAAATTCAAGTTCTATTGGCGACTGCATTAATAAAGGTTTATGATAATAATAACCGCGAACATCTCGCTCGGGCTATACTGGACACTGGCAGTACTTCTTGTATAATGACAAATAAGTTATGTGATTTATTGAATTTACCTACTGTACAGGTTAGTGAATCTGTACAAGGCATCAACAATTCTAAAACAAAGATTAGTAAAATGTGCAGTGTTTCTGTTAAATCATTAAGTGAAAACTTCACTACTAATCTTTATTGTTTTATTTTACCAAACATAACAGATGACGTACCATGTCATAAATTATCCATTAATAATTTAAATATACCAAGCGATATTTGCTTAGCTGATCCTCATTTTCACACGCCATCGGCAGTGGATTTAATAATAGGGGCAGATATTTTCTGGGACCTACTGGGGCGGCAAAAAATAAACTTAGGTGAAGGCAAACCAATATTATTTGAATCTAGGCTAGGTTGGCTAGTTTCAGGTCCGTTAATTAATAGTGTCCACGTATCACGGTCACCATCAGTTACAGTTAACATTGCAAAACTCAATGTTCGTTCTTCACACAACCCAACTTCAGGTGACATTCAAAACCTTTTATCGCGTTTCTGGGAACTGGAAGAAGTCCCCAATCAGTCATCTTCATATTCTAGTGAAGAAGCTAAGTGTGAAGAACATTTTGTACAAAATACCACTCGAATGGCAGATGGTCGGTTTTGTGTTAGGATACCACTCAAACAATCACATCATATTCTAGGCGACTCACTGGCTAGAGCAAAACATTGTATCTTTTCGATTGAACGTAGATTTAAAAAGTCAGTCCGCTTTAAAAACTCTTTATTGTGATTTCATGAAAGAGTACATTTCTTTGGGACATATGTCTGAGTGTTCAGTTGATTCAAAAAAACTGGCATATTTTATTCCACATCATGGTGTTCTGCGCGAGCATAGCATAACCACAAAATTAAGAGTAGTGTTTAATGCGAGCAGTCTTACTACTTCCGGTGTTTCGTCTAACAACTTACAAATGGTAGGTCCAGTTGTTCAAGACGACTTAATGTCTTTACTTCTTAGGTTCAGAAAACATAAATACATTATTTCTGCTGATGTAGAAAAAATGTATCGGCAGGTGATTGTACACCCTGATGACAGACACTTACAAAGAATAATGTGGCGTGACAGCCCTTCAGAGTCTATTAAAACTTATGAATTAAACACTGTGACATATGGAACAGCAAGTGCACCGTTTTTAGCAACTCGGTGTTTAAAACAAATTGGCTTAGATTGTAAGGATGACATGATTGCTGATATTATCATCCATGACTTTTACGTCGATGACTTGCTCACGGGTGGGGATACAATATCTGACGTCACAAATATCCGCCAGAAAGTCACTGCCGAGTTGGCTGCCGCTGGTATGCCACTTAGGAAGTGGAAGTCCAACAATATCCTGGTTATATCAGATCGAGTCACAAGTTCATCATTAAATTTAAACATTGGCTCAAATGAGCCAAGTAAAACTTTGGGTCTTAACTGGCTAACAGACTCCGATGAGCTCTGTTTTTCAATTAGTAATATATCAATATCGAGTAATGTAACAAAGCGTGAAGTTCTATCAGTTACATCCCAAATATTCGACCCTCTGGGTCTATTAGCTCCTTGTATCATTCCAATGAAAGTCATAATGCAAAGACTTTGGTTACACAAATTATCATGGGATGACTATTTACCACCAGATGTCGCTAAGACATGGATAGATATTGTTGATAGGTTATCTATGTTGAATAGTTTACGCATCCCACGTTTAGTTTTTTGTGATTCTTGGAAGGTGATAGAATTACACATATTTTGTGATGCATCACAAACCGCTTATGGTGCATGCATCTATGTAAGGAGTATTAATAACAATCATGAAGTAATGGTGCGTTTGCTTACAGCAAAGAGTAGAGTGGCTCCTATCAAGCCAACTACAATTCCTCGGCTCGAGCTCTGCGCCGCCTTGGTTGGAGTGAGGTTATATCAAAAGGTGATTGAGTCACTTGGCGCGCCAATTCAAAGTAGTACATTTTGGAGTGATTCTACAATAGTGCTGGGGTGGTTGAAAATGTTACCAGGGAAGCTGCAACCATTCGTGCGCAATCGTGTAGCAGAAATAGTTGAAAAAACGAATGCTGATAATTGTACCTGGAGACATGTTCCCACACATCTTAACCCCGCTGATCTTGTATCTCGAGGAACTGATATCAGTCAAATTCAGAATCATAATTTATGGTGGGCGAGTGGCCTCCTTTTCCAACCACTGCAGTAAAATCGCTACCTGAAACTAAAACTGAGATTTCTTTAGTAACTACTTCTAAGACTCCGATACCTTTAATTGATTTTAATCGGTTTTCAAACCTTTCTCGACTTATACGCACAGTAGCATACACGTTACGATTTATTAATATATGTAAAAAGCAACCACCGACCACTTTACATGTTAGTGAAGATGAATTACAAAATGCGTTAAACTTAATTGTGAAACTTTCTCAAATAGAATCATTTCCCGAATATGAAATGTTAATAAAAAATCAGTGCTTACCAAAAGGAAGTCCACTGACTAAACTTAACGTATTTTTAGATAAAAATAAATTAATTCGTGTAGGTGGTCGGTTACAAAATTCTTCATTTTCCTATGAGAAAAAACATCCGTTAGTAATACAGTCCACTCATCGATTTTCTAAACTATTATTTGAATTTAAACATAAAACTCTAATGCATGCAGGACCACAACTATTATTGGCTTGTATAAGAGATACTTACTGGCCAATAGGAGGTCGCAACCTAGCTAAATTATGTTACCATCGTTGTGTCATTTGCAGTCGCATTACGGCTAAACCAATTAATCCCATTATGGGAAACTTACCTGAACGTCGGGTGGCGTCCGGTGGTCACCCATTCGAATGTGTTGGGGTTGATTACGCTGGACCTATACTGTCAGCGTCTCGACAAGGTCGTGGTTGTAGACTTGTAAAAGTTTACATTGTACTCTTCGTTTGTTTTACAACGAAGGCAGTTCACATCGAGTTGGTGGGTGACTTAACCAGTCAAAATTATTTGTCAGCACTTCGTCGTTTTATGTCTCGCAGAGGTAAACCTACGCATATATATTCCGACAACGGAACCTCGTTTGTAGGCGCTTATAATGAAATCGGCAAATTTTTGAAGGCTAACAGTAGTTCGTTGTCTGGTGACATGGCCGCTGAAGGGATTAACTTCATTTTTATTCCTCCCTACGCTCCACATTTCGGTGGTCTTTGGGAGGCAGGTATCAAATCAGTGAAGTTTCATTTAAAAAGAGTAATGGGAAATTGTCATTTAACTTATGAGGAACTATATACAGCACTGGTTCAAATCGAAGCACTCCTGAACTCGCGCCCACTCACGCCGTTGTCATCGGACCCTAATGACCTTCTGCCGCTGACACCTGGACACTTCCTGATAGGACGCACACTCACATCCTTGCCCGTGCCGTCGTATGAAACTGCTTCCGTTACGCACTTGAAGCGATATGAGAGAATAGAGGCATTACGTCAGCACTTCTGGTCGAGGTGGAATAAAGAATATGTCTCTGAACTACAGCAGCGGACAAAATGGAGGTCTTCAAAGGCGGTCTTAGAGATTGATCGCCTTGTTATAGTAAAGGAAGACAATTTACCACCATTGAAATGGCGATTAGGCCGTATCTCAGCAGTCTACCCAGGACGTGACGGAATTAGTCGTGTGGCCGAAATTAGAACTGCAAGTGGAACCATCCGACGTGCATGCAGCAAGATATGCCCACTACCATTAAATTAAAATTCTGGTTGAAAGATTGCCTTTCAACGCCCGGCGGCATGTTTAGATTTAGAAACCTACAAAAGACATTTAAATTAATATTCCTTCAACTTCGTGCAACTTATTGCATTGAAGATTCTATCAGGCGTTTTTGTGACGGTGAACTAGTTTTTAAGTCTACCTACAAGCATTTAATGTCCTTTTCTTTGTTCTTCGTAATACATACGCAATTTACAGCTCCAGTCTATATTTTCATTTATCCTGCCTAATCACACATCTCAACACTAAGGCAGTCCGTAAACTCCGCAATATTGTCCGCCGAGTTCGTTGGCATATATACACTCATCACTATCACAGGCCTATCACTAGTTATAATTTTAATGGCACATATACGCTTACTACCACAGCGTAGCACAGACACTTGTTGAAATACGCTACTTCTCCACAGTAAGGCAACTCCACCAAAGGGTCGCCCACGTAACACCCCTGTGGATGTGTCCATTGCCGATATTCCCGTGTAGCCAAAACCGCTGTCGATCGTACTTAAGTAAGGTATTTCGTCAGGTAGCAGCCACGTTTCCTGCAACGCCACCAAATCACAGGAGCGACACAGCTCCCTAACACTATTTACGGAGCGTTTTACGTTTTTACAATTGAAGCTAGCAAACTGTCCTCTATCCATTATTATTTTTATTCAAATCGTCAGCAGATCTAAGTCCGCTCGTATTGCGATTCTTACAATTGGCAAACCGCCTAAATATGATGCCTCGTGGCCACAGATTTTCATCCAGATATGCAGGTAATCTAGACTCGGACACGAAAAATTTGTAAGCAATGTGACCCCTTTCTCTTTTCATCAATATTTTCTCTAGCGATACCGTTTCGTGGGTCTTCGAACGAATATAATTAATTATTTCATCTTCAGACGTTTCACTATGTATATTAGTGATAAATATGGGGACTTTCCTATCTGCCGCTTTAAATTGGCCCTCCATATCTGTCGCTACGCCCATCTTGCCAATATAACGGTATTCACGTTGCTTCTTCCGATAAGACACCCTCTGCCATCCGTCATTATTATTGTTTATATTACACGGATCAGCCGGCTGAGCGACTGCAACATTATTAGTGGCGACCGCGTCGACCGTAGTAATCAGCTGTTGCGAGCGCTCAGTCGGCGCTCGCAGAGACGACTTCCCCTCAACGCTCGCCAAACCGGTTCCGCACTGACTTGGCGCGCATACACTCGTTTCCAGCGTGTGAGTCACCGCAGCACTCGCACTAGCCGCTAATGACCGTTGCTGTGAACATGACTCACTTTTATTTTGTTTTCGTTGTACCTGCTCAATTTTTCTGTATTGTGGCGTTTTCTGATAATGATCACTAACGTTCTCATCTATGTTGCATATCTCGTCGCAAGAAGAATTATGTAGGTGTGATAGTCCCATAGGCCCACTATCTAGTAACCAGGCTCCTCGCTTCGCATTGACTTTGAATGCTGACGTATGTGGTAATGAATCATTTCTCATTTGAAATAATTCCGTTCTAAGGTCTTTTAGGTTTTCTAACGTAGCATATGTGTTTTTTATGTCATCCATCCATAGTTAACTATACAGGGTTACTGGTAATTCGACGTATATCCGGCAGGGGCTGATAAGGGGGCCAAAATGCAACAAATTGAACCTCCCATATGTATGGCCGAAATTCAATAGTTTTCGAGATATTAGAATTTTAAGGGTTTTTCGATATTTACCCAAAATTTGACATTTCATTCCAAATTAAAAAAAAACTACATATTTGAATGGGTACCATTAAAAATGATGTTGTAGCTGGCACTTCAATTAAGCTATGGACATAATTAAAACTACTTAATTTAACAAAATAATGAAAATAATGAGCGATATAAGAATAATATCTTACCAATATTTTCATTTTACGCTTCAAAAATGTTGTCTCGTCCCAAAAATTTCTATGACATTAATCGTACAAATAACTAAAACAACTTGATTATTCTGTAAGCTTTCCAGAAAGCTATAAAAGTCAATTTTAAAATACATAATTCGTGCCAAGGCATGTGTTTGAATCGGCGCGGGGAGAGAAATTATCTGTGTTTTTAGTTTATGATCCTCGCTAAAACAACCGATTTTCCTGGCGAAATTCTTCGCGATGGGGCGGGGTGTGAGGGCGGGGTGTGAGTACACGGCGTCTGCTGCGCTCGCGTCGCCTTCCTTAGTAAGTTTTGACTCTCCGCCGCGCAAGCACGTGTGTTGTTATCTTGCTACCAATCTCTCATCCCGTTAATTTGTTATCGATCATTATTGTTAATTCTTGTTTCTCTTGTTATTATTTTTGTTATCATTGTTATTTCGGATAACATGGCTTCGTATCCTAATAACGAATACGCAGACATAATGTTTTGTTACGGTTTTGCCGATGGAAACGCGGCTGCGGCTCGGCGAGAATACCAACGCCGCTTTCCCGATCGTCGACTTCCCCACGTTACCGTTTTCGGGAGCACCTATCGACGATTGTCTGAAACTGGCAGTGTTCAAAGAGCACAATTCAACGCTGGCAGACCTCGACGGTACACGGCTGACGAAGAGGACACCATTAGTTTATGTGACCCCAATAAATTCAGTCGAAGAACTTCGACAGCGAATAATAAACGCGGCGCAACAGATGAGAACAACGTTCACATCAAGAGTGACGAAAACCGAAGTTAGGAAGAGAATTCGAACCTGCATTCGTAATCGAGGGGCTCATTTTGAACAAGATGTGTAAAATTTGTAATAAAATTTGATGTACATTTTTTTATGCATTTTATTTCATACAAATACAAATGACCCTTTCTCTCCCCGCGCCGATTCAAACACATGCCTTGGCACGAATTATGTATTTTAAAATTGACTTTTATAGCTTTCTGGAAAGCTTACAGAATAAGCAAGTTGTTTTAGTTATTTGTACGATTAATGTCATAGAAATTTTTGTGACGAGACAACACTTTTGAAGCGTAAAATGAAAATATTGGTAAGATATTATTCTTATATCGCTCATTATTTTCATTATTTTGTTAAATTAAGTAGTTTTAATTATGTCCATAGCTTAATTGAAGTGCCAGCTACAACATCATTTTTAATGGTACCCATTCAAATGTGTATTTTTTTTTTTTAATTTGGAATGAAATGTCAAATTTTGGGTAAATATCGAAAAACCCTTAAAATTCTAATATCTCGAAAACTATTGAATTTCGGCCATACATATGGGGGGTTCAATTTGTTGCATTTTGGCCCCCTTATCAGCCCCTGCCGGATATACGTCGAATTACCAGTAACCCTGTATAAGGTGTAGTTGAAATATTTACTTGTAAAGTATTATATTATTTTAATTATTGTGAATGTGAAGACTATGTGGGTTATTGCTCTTTTTTATTTTAACTTTGTCTTTTATTCTCAGTTAGTGTTGATCATAGTCTGGCAGTTTGTCATTTATGCGGCCTAACCAAATGTCCTTTCTTTGGTATTGATCGTCGCATCGTTGAGCTCCTTAAGTTCTGAGTAGAGCTGCACGATTACTGACAAATGCGTGCATTGACTGGTCAGGTCCACTCAATCTGTGTGGTTTTTTCCTCAAAAGACCATTTCAGACACCAATCTACATGGCCTTCACATGATCTGACCAAGATTATGTCTGGACTTTAAAAGAGACTGTGACCTCTGAGTCTATTTCGGCCTTTCTTCTCAGAGTAGTCAGATAGGAAACGCTGACCTCATCTAGTTTTAAAAATATGATTGACGCTTAAAAGTGTTTGTACAAACCTACTTACAGAAATAAAAATCATTTGTCATTTATCTATCAATAACTGAAAATCTCTTAAAAAGTCTTTGTGCTCATAGTAAAAGTTGTTCATATTGATGTTTTTTAGTGTTTTCTATTACACCTTGTATATACATGGTCAGCGTATAATGTTCCCACTGCTGGGACACATACCTCCCCTCTGTGAGAAGTAGTGAGCCGTAATCCACCAATCGAATCAAGTGCGGGTTGGTAGATGTCACATGTCTTCGAATTTTTAATTCTAGGACATGTCGGTTTCCTGAAGATGTTTCCCTTCACCGTTTTGAGAGCATTCGTGATGTAATAATTTACACAAAGTAAAGCGCCTGTCTTGATTCGAACTTACGACATACAACGCATAAGTCGCAGCCGTTACCATTAGACCACTACTGCTCTACTCCTTGTATGTCTACTTCAAAATATTCCAAGAATAGAACAACCCCGAATTGATCTCCAGTTACATACGAACTATTTATTATTTCTTCGTTTTATTACTACATGAAACTGAACGCGATCAGCACATAAACCACGTTTAAGAGCTGTCAGTGTCATATATTTCTTTGGAAAATTAACACTGACAGCTCTTGAACTCGGTTAAGATGTGCTGATCGCGTTCAGTTTCATTGGTGAAATTCGCCCAGTGGGCAAAATTATAGAACTGGCCACGACGTGCGTGTCGGACTACTTTACAATATACATACAATTTAAGGGTTCCTTAGTTGGGATGAATATATCCCGAAAACAAACCTAACATTGTAGTTAAAAACATGTTCTCCCATATGATACATCGATATACGTCACGGTCAATTCTCGATAAATTGGAAATAGAGTAATTAGTATCAAGATTTAGGACTTTTTCAACCTTGACATTTAAACTCATCGATAGGGAAATTACATTCTTTTTTTAAACTTAAAAAAATATTTGTTGGCAAATTGTGTAAACGATATTATAAAAAGTGTAAAAGCTTAAAAAATTGCCAAATTATAAACGTTTTAACTGCTAGACAAAGACGACACTATCACAAAAGTGACGTCACGACTATTTAACTTTATACTAGCGCCACACATTGTACGACTGTCCGTACCGCGCCGCAAGAACGGGAATTATCCCTTCCGAAAATTTTAAAGAGTGCCTGCCATAAGAGCGCTTTCCATCTTTCCATAGATTTTACAGATTATTTCGATTATCTATTTTATCTAAGTATGCGGCTCTTTGAAATTACTTATTATTTTGTTCGAACATATTTTCTAATATTAGTCATCATTCCTATTATGTACACGTGCACTCTGTGGGTTCGATATACGCAATGGGCATACAACGCCCTCAGAGTTCAATATAATAATGCCTTCAGAATGTTGTTGGGGCTCCCGCGTTACGGCAGTGCATCACTAATGTTTGCCGAAGCACATACTGATGGTTTCAGTACCATTCTGCGAAAAAGGATTGCGTCCATGATGCGCAGAGTGCGTGGGAGCGTCAACGACATTCTAAAGGTCATCAGTGATAAGCCGTGTTGCACCATTATGGCACATTGGGAGCATGTACATGTGCATGTACCCGGTGCGTCAAGTGAGTGCAACAGGTATTTGAACAAAAATTTGAGTTGCATTTGTTACTAACATAGCATAAGTATTGAGTATTACTAACATTATGGATCAAGGTCCGAATTAAATCATTTTTATTTTATTTTTTTATTATGATACCTGGCTTTCTTATAGCCACATTAATAACCTGCCATTTGTCAAATTCATCAGGTCGTACGCTGAAATTTATAAATATTACATAGGAAGTGCTTTGACTCAGAAATGTACCCGTCTCTATCTTGCACCGTATAGTTTGTCAGTTGTGCGACAAAGTACGCGCTAAGTAGCGTTTCCAGATATCAGCCTAAGGTCCAAGGTTCATCTTTTTCTTGCTGACCATGGTTTTGTTATTGTTATTAGTAATTAACTGTTTATTTATTTCGATGTATTTTATCATTTGTGACCTCGAGTTACAGTAGTAGCTATACGTAAGCGGGCACGCCCGAGGCTTTTATTTATGTATTAAGTTCTGTTTACGTTTTTGTTTTTTATTTCTGCTTGAGTACCTATAGTTTATGATGTTTTTTTTGTCGGTATAGTGGCGTGTGCTATCCAGCATAAGGCAAATAATTTAGTTAAATTATTTGCGTTGTGTAATGTAAATATTTTGCATAATATTGTATAGAAACAAGTTTTTTTTTCAACTGAACAGACAGCTGTGCTGCTGGGGAGTTGCGCCACTTTTTTTTCCTAGCTAAAGCATTAAAAAGTGGTAAAGGGCGGGTGTGTGCCTTAAACACTTTGCAAGCCTCTTAATATTTTCCGAAAAACTTCGTTGCTAAACTCTTACCCCTACATAAACTCGGAACTTATACATTTTTATTTCCTTGTCCACAGTAACCAGTTGTAAAAGCAACCATCTGATACCAACAACTCCGATCATAAAAAGCAATTCAGCTGAGATTTGCTGCAAGAAATGGTACACAAAGAAACTACAGAAGGTGAGTGGCCAGATAAAGAAAATTCATTCAATATGAAGAAAAACCTTTTTATATTTTGATGTTATTTTTATAAGTCAAACCAAAGGCGTTAACAGGAAGCTCTAAAAAAACATTTGTACAGCTCTGGGCCCACAGAGGCGGAAGGCGACTGCGTGCGTCGATTGTTTCAATGCCACGCGACTATCACACACCTCAGTATATAACAAGTTAATTGACACATTTGACGGGATTTGTCTCAGAGCTTAGGTCGTTTGCGCAACTTGAAATTACCTCGTATTAAACATTTTATTTACCAATAATCCAATTGATCTGAATCACATAAAACTTAGTTTCAAGTCAAATATATATCTACGTTGTCGCAAATGTGCAAGTTAAATTCGAATACTCAACTTACTTAAATTAGAACTTTCCAGAACTTTGTGCAACCAAGGAGTGTGAAGAGTTATTTCATGTAATCTCATAAGTTTACACAACTTTGGATTGCGATCTGTCCAACTATAACTATCTGGATATTTTAAAATAAATAAAACAAAATGAAATAAATAAAATAAATACTTAAATAAATCATTTATGTTGATGTTTGATCCAAAATAAATTATTTATTTATTTTTGTAAACATTTTATAAACCTGCCAAATTGCGTGAAAGTTTGTCGTCAGGATTAACACTATTAGTAGGATTGCTTACAAGTGAAGTTCTATCTGCAAGTTACACGTTGATACTTAAGTCTCTTTTAAATCCACTCCCTAACAGACAAGGTACCTACAGCCTATATCGTTGCTTCTAATTATTTTTAGCAAGAGTTAGTTTTCTGACGAGGGAGAACAATAAGGAAGGATCATTAAAAAAATCATTCCCTAATTAACCCCTTTAATATTCACTTTAAAAAGGGGTTTTCAATATAATAATTGAAATATACAATAGATTACACAACTAATTATTTACACTAGGTACTAACGAAAAAAAAAGAAAGAACATACAACATTAAAAAAAAGACACTTAAGCGTCGAAGTACTCGTCCGCATCGCTGTCATCCGGAAACGTGCCCAGAAGACTGGCAGCATTGCCACGTTGACTGGCTATGCTAATTCTTTGGCCTAAGAACGAGCCAGCCCTCTGGTCACGTGAAGAATAGGTTGTGATATATTTTCACCCCTTAAATCGGGTTGAAAGTTTGTTCATGTTCGTCTTATTTGCCGATGGAAAATCCGGACGCATTCGTAATCCAACTAAGCGATTTCTCTAAGACAGTCCACACAAATAGCGATAGTTCCAAATTCTTGACCTCTTCTTGACCGTTTCCAGAAACCATGTACTAAACCAAGCCCCTAAACGGTTAAGTTACACAAGGGTAGCAACCTAAGCATACCAACTAATACTATGTCATAGCAATATCCAGCCTTCCAAATTAAATTGAGTCGATATTAGACTGGGAGCCATATTTATGGATGTCTACTTGAACTCTTATAATTATGTTTGATGTGTGTACATGCTCGTAATGGATTATGTTGGCTTTAATAACAGTTTATTTCCACCTGTGTGTAGTGATGGAGCTAACATGAGGTTAAAAGCGGAAGTGAAAGCGTTATTAGATACAAGGTTAAATTAGCAACAGTAAAATAAAGACAGTTTGGAAAATTATTAACAACTTGCTTTTGCCCGCGGCTTCACTCGGAAATTAAACCACAGGAACATACTACCGGGATAAAAAGTATGTTATGTCCTAAACCAGGTCTGGTCTACCCATGTGTCAAATTTCATTTAAATCCCTTCTACGGTTTTAGCGTGAAAGCATAACAAACAAAAAAACTCACTTTCGCATTTATATATTAGTTTATGTGTAGTTAGTGAAATCTCTAAACGGCTGGTTGACACTTCCCGTGAACCAAGGTCTGGCTTTTACCTTGGCCAGAGGCTAAGCATTGCCATACAACGTGGCAATGCCGCCAGTCTCTTGGGTACATTACCAGTCATCTCGTTATATCTCAAATAGATTCCGATGAATTGAAAACCTCTTCCTTTTTGCGAACCCTTATTTTAAAATAATTAGGAAAGATGAAAAAGTAAAAGAAAAAAATGAAAATATTTATTAAATTTTGAATAAGTAATTAAAAAAAAATATTATTCAACATAAACAGTTACGAGCTCATGAGCGCGGTGCGAGCCTTGCGTTCCAAGGGCGGCGCTAAATGGAGCACAAGGCTCGCACCGCGCTCATAACAGCGTATTTCAAACTACATCATGCGTCATAATGAATATATATATTTTTTTAATTATTCAAATGTTAAGAAATATATTTTTTACTTTTATGAATGATTAGTAGTCATTGGACACATGAAGTGGGCTGCCGTTGTAAGACGATTAAAATGCCACGGTGTATAATCATTCCTATGTTCTATTAATCTGAAAGTGTATCCTTTTGTTCCCAGGACGAGTCAGAGCAACGACTAGATGTTGACAATACCAGCGCGCAGTCGTATTGTATGCACACCGTTGACCTGGAGTTCAGGCACGTTGTCAGATCCACACACATCGATAAGAGCATAGAGGCCAAGAGGAAAGTGAGTAACTATCTAAATAATTTACTTATCTTAGTAGCTTGGTATAGTCGCCGGCACGTAACTTGGCAAGAATCGTTAGATGTTTCTCACCCTTCTTCTAAAAAGACACGTTTAAAAATAAATTCTGGCAATAACCATAGATAATGACAAGCAATAAAAGTGATATTTTTTTCTTTGCAAAAATTATACATGCGTAAACTTACTCAGACTACGCCAAAACCTTGCCAAGTTACGTGCCGGCGACTATAACTTGACAGAAAAAACTGATCGAAACTTGCACTCTTGTTTCAAATACATCGTAGGCAGTTAGGGAAATTTATTGTTTATGAAATTGACGCACAACGCCAATATGCCGCCGTGTATATTTCATACAAAATATTTAGTATAGAGGCTAAAATATGCATCTTTCTACTACGCTGCCAATATTATGCTAGTTTATCAATTGTGACTTCGAGTTACAGATATATATAGCTTTATATAAGCGGGTACGCCCATTATGCCTAGAGGCTTTTATTTAGGCGTTCTGTTTCCCAGTATAGTTATTGATGATTTTTTTGGTATTGTAGCGTGTGCTAGCTAAGACAAATAATTTAATTTAATGTTTTGTGTTGCGTAATGCCAATTATTTTAACTTACTACTTACTTTTTTTTTGATAAAATCAAGTTTTCTAACTGAACGGATGGCTGTGCTGCTGGGAATGTTATTTTTGACGTTCTAAAAGTGCTGATTCTCAGCCTAGTTTGACTATTATAACTTTTCATTTGATTTGATTATTTTTTATTGTGTGCGTAATAACTTTTTGAGATAATGGCATACTTTTAAATCACTCACACAAAGTTTTTTTACAGTTAACTCCGGCCGATGAGAGAATGCGTTCCTGACAACTGTCAGCTGAGTACAAAAGAAAAAGGTTTTAACGAATTTAAACTTTATTGGGTCTTAGTAGTGTCCAACTGAAAGTTGCCAGGAACGCATTCTCTCGGTAGCCGGAATATAGTTGCAAGTTAGCCACCTGTATGCCAAATAACTTGTTCGACTGTACGTCAGGAAATTGGACATTCTGTCTTTGTCCAGGTATTTATATAATTATATATTATTCAAAATAACGGATACCAAATCAATACAGCCTGTCCGTAGTTCGTGAGAATTCTTTTCTATTTTAATACCTGTCCCTGTGTATTTTAAGTCCCAGGAAATTTTGATTACATAGGAAATGCAGCTCCCGTTTTCGGTGTTGTCAGCGTATTTTCTTTAAACATCTGTTCCATAATAGCCAAAGGTAATATTTAGGTATTACTGACATTCAATGCTTTTTGCGTGTGACGTTTCGGTTTTTTTTTAATGTACATTTTTCAATGTAAATACAGTAAATAATTGCATTATACGACCGCGCGTCAATGATTGTATATATAACTAGCTTTTGCCCGCGGTTTCCCCCACGTGGAGGTCGGAAATTATCCCACGGGAGCGTACTACCGGGATAAAAAGTATCCTGTGTTAATCCAGGTTATAAGCTATCTATTTGCACATAGATAGCTTTTCATCCAAATCCGTTGAGCCGTTTTTGCACCAATCCAAAACATACATCCAGACAAATAGACAAAAATTCTAAACTATATTTTCGGCATCAGACTCGTTCATCTCGAAGCAATTACTTTTTTCCAAAATATTCAATGTACAGTTTTGACTTCGTAACTATTTCATTATAATTAAATAAGATGATTATAATTTTAAACATTTTTTCAATAATTATGCATAAAACTCACAGACGCGCGTTAATGTTTTGCAATGATTATACCATTAAAAAAACATAAATTGCTACGCGTACGGAACCAGTGTTTCTCAGCCAGCTCACGTGTGAAATTACTTACTTCGAAACAGTACCTTTTAGGATTGAAGAAGCTTAATAAAACACGTCATCCATTACCAAAAAGGAGGCAATGAATAAAAAACGTGGCATTTTCTTGAGGAAATAAAAAGACAATCGCTCGCTTTGGAGAAATGTTTAATGGTAATTTAATGTGTATATTTTTCCTGTGTTCACCCAAAGGTTCAAGCCAATTTGTAGGTATCTTTAATCTTATTTTTTGCTACTTCGGTAGGTACCGTGTGTATCCCGTGCGACTTAACTAGACACCTCGCTGGAAGGCGGCCCCGTACTGTACTGAACAGTACTGTACGAGTGACGTCACAGCGCCAGGTGCCTAGTTAGTTGTACAAACGCCAGCCTACAGGTCAAGCTACCCGAAACTGTCAAATTTTCCCAATCAGCCTTGACCTTATGTCAAGGCCGATTGGGAAAATTAGACAGTTTAAACAATAAACAGCGTTAACGATAAAGTTGAAAATCTTTTAAAGACATTTGACAGATTGTAGTAGCTTGATGTGCTAGCGTCTGTACATACATAATCAGCCTATAATGTTCCCACTGCTGGGAAACAGGCCTCCCCCCTGTGAGAAGGAGTGGGCCATAATCCACCACACGGGCCCAATGCGGGTTGGTAGATGTCTTAAATTTTTTGGTTCTAGGACATGCCGGTTGCCACACGATGTTTTCCTTCACCGTTTTGAGAGCAGGTGATGAAATATTTACACAAAGTAAAGCGCCTGCCTGGGTTCGAACCCACAACTACTCGTGAGTCTTTACCACTGGGCCAGCACTGCTCTCGGACCGTGGTACCTAATAATATTTCGAGCATAACAATGAATACTGAAAAACTTATCGCATTTTCAAACAAAGAATGGATATCATCGATCAAAATGTTAATATCGCGTGAATGAATAGCCAACTGTCAATACACAATCCAATACTTTTTGTGGGCTCCTAGAAAATAAAATGTCTCTAAAAATATACCTGCTACAAGAAACCTGAAAAATGTAGACCATTTATTCGCCGTTGTAAGAACAATATTGCCTGGAGCGAACCATTTTTTATTGACATTGCAAGTAGATCTCTTCAATCAAAATTGAAGTGCGTTGTTTTTCGGTATTTTTCTTGTAACTCCGGACAGTAAACTAGAATCAGCTGGATAAAAAGTTTCTAGTCAGAAATGCCTAGGTAGTAAAATATCTGGGGGAAAATTTAGGGGCTTTCGTTCCAAACCTATTTAATCTGCCTAGACTTTTCCCAACTATGTTTAGGTTGGCTTCCAGTCTAAACGGATGCAGCTGAATATCTCACCTCCACAACTCTGTTACTGGGTAACACGAGTACCACCCTTTGTTAAGACTGGTTGTCAGACATTTTTGGGCTTCTGACTACTCGTATCGACTATCAAAGATCTACGAATGACAGCCGGGACCAACGGGTTAACGTGCTTTCCGAGGCACAGGGTGATCTCTATATGTAATGGATGGTGACCCATCCATGAAACGACCGCGACAAGCGTAGCTTAACTTTCGATCGATCCTAACGGCTGTTATCTTTTAGCCACGAGCCCGTTTCGTTTCAAACCTATTCATCATCATTATCTCTTTGACACGGCATTCAAACGGCCAACATACGTACTTATCCACTCTGTGTTTTAATATCAGATAAATAATACAACTCGCGGAAGATTAGCAAATAATAGTGATACAGTGACTCGATGACACTGCTAATGTGTGATTAACTTGAAAAAACTAAAGTAAAGTGTATAATTTGAACAATATTAAGTGCAAACAGTTAGAAGTTTTAAAAGTTAACGAATCAGCCGGTGAGTGAATGACAAGACACTTTGCGCGCAGTGCACGGATTTCGCACGGTTCGGCCGTGCGCAGAACCGTCAATATTGCTTGCAGCGGCGTTCGATGACTCAAGCGACGGCTCGCGTCAAAGATAAGTCAACACAGACGGGACAGCACTTGATGTCTATTATTGATTGCCTCTAAGAAGGCAACACATACACATTTTTTTGTGATCCTTATTGTTTTTTTGCTGGTGTCTCACTAACTATAGTAATAAATTATAATTATTATGGCTGGCAAAAATGAACAATGGGGTTGTTGCACTAATGAATGTGAAACAGGTTTAGAGGCGAAATCCATAAAGTGCCCAGTTTGTGCAAAGTGTTATCATTATGCTTGTATATCCCTTACTAAATCTCCTAATAAGAAGGCTACCTGGAAATGTCCGTCATGTTTGAGTAAAAAGCCAAAGTTGGGTAGGGACGACTCAACTCCAGTTCGTAACGTGTCGACGACTAGAGGCCCGAAAAGACAAGCCACGGAGGCGCCTTCGCCTCCTTCCACGTCCGATGATAACGACGAACTGCGTTCCATTATAAGTGAAGTAATAAAACATGAATTAAGTGAGATGTCGGCGAAGTTTAATAACACTATTATTACCACGATTAGCAAAGAACTGGCACCAATTAAAAAGGAAATAGCATATATTGTTGAGTCTATGTCTTTCATGAATGGGAAATTCGAAGACATAATGAGGGCACATGAGTTGTCTAAGGAAATTATCACAAAATTAGAATTGGAAAACACAGATCTTAAGGTCACCGTAGAAGACCTCAACGACAGACTTGCTAATCTGGAGCAACAGTCAAGATCGAACAACATAGAATTGCAATGTGTACCGGAAAGTAAAAATGAAAATGTTTACAACATAGTAACTCAACTTGCGCGTGTGGTTAATTGCGAAATCGGTGAAAGAGATGTATTACATTGCACTCGTATTGCTAAGGCTAACCCATCAAGTAATCGCCCTCGCTCTATAATCGTCCAATTGACCTCACCAAGGCTGCGTGATCATCTTCTGGCAGCGACCATTAAGTACAATCAAGCTAACCCCCAAGAAAAACTGAACTGTTCGCACCTTGGTTACGCTGGACCAAAATCTCCGGTATTTTTTGCTGAACATCTGTCCGCGGCAAATAGAGCTCTTCATGCAGCTACGAGGTTAAAAGCCAAAAAGAAGAATTATAAATTCGTGTGGGTCAGAAATGGCAGAATATTTGTGAGGAAAATTGATGGTGCAGAGTACATACAAATAAGGAACAAGAGTAGTCTTAGTAAGGTTGTGTAATGACTGATGCGTATGTACTTGTTGTTATTGTTTTTACTATTGTAATTTAATGCATGCATTAGGTTTGAACTGCTTAAAATTCAAAGATATTTTAATTTATTATCAAAATTGTAGAGGCTTGCGAACTAAAACGAATATTTTTTACTGTAATCTGTGCAATATGAATTATGATGTTATAATATTAACAGAAACCTGGCTAAACAGTAATGTATTGAGTTGTGAATTGTTTGATGATCGTTATGAAGTTTACAGACGGGACAGAGAAACAACTGGGTTTCACCACACCAAAAATGGGGGCGGAGTCTTGATAGCAATTAATAAAAAAATTTACTCCGCACGTATCGAACACTGGGAAAGTAATTGTGAAGACCTCGAGAAAACTTGTGCCTGATCGGAAACCAAACAATAGTCGCTATCCACCGTGGTTTGATACAGCATTGATAAAATCATAAAGGAAAAAAATAGGCTCAGGTTGCGTTACAGAAAATACAAAAATCCTTTAGATAAAATTGAACTGAAACTGGTTTCCAAGCGGTGTGAAAAACTAGCCATGAATTTATATAATGACTATATTGATAGAATGGAGAAGGACATAAAAGATAATCCCAAACTTCTCTGGAGTTACATAAAAGCGAAACGTGGTGGCACTAGTGGCTACCCTTTGGCAATGACTGATGGACTGGTTGTTACATCTAACGGTTCTGAAATCTGCGACCTTTTCGCTAACCATTTCGCAACGGTGTACACGACTGACAAGGATACAGAAACTAGCGGCCGTACAAAGTACCTCCAAGCACTGCATAATAATAGTGAGGGATTAAGTATTCCAGTAATTGACCGCGACTGTTTACTAAAAAAGCTAAAAACAGTAAATATTAGTAAAGGACCTGGCCCGGATGGCATCCCACCTGTTTTTATTTCTAACTGTGCCACAGCTCTAGTGTCTCCTTTACTAATAATATATAATGCATCGCTGGCAACTGGAACTTTTCCATCAGAATGGAAAAAGGCCAAGGTAGTCCCAGTACATAAGTCAGATAAAAAAGATACTGTGAGCAACTACAGGCCAATTTCAATTTTATCCACATTCGCAAAGATTTTTGAATCTATTATAAGTCCGCATATTCAGCAACATTTGAGATTGTATCTTAATGACAATCAACACGGTTTTGTGGCATCTAGGTCTACAGCCACAAATTTAGTGTCATTCACGGAGTCACTAATACAGGCTGTAGATGGAGGCAAACAATTTGACGTAGTATATACCGACTTCAGTAAGGCATTTGATAAAATGCCCCATTCTATACTGATTTACAAACTAGCAGCCTATGGTACAACGGGGCCTTTATTAGGTTGGTTCAAGTCTTATCTTACTGAACGCGAATTCTTTGTCGTTGTAAACGGTTTTCGATCGGTTGCACACAAAATAACATCGGGCGCCCCCCAAGGATCTCACTTAGCTCCAATACTATTTATTATGTTCATTAATGATCTTCCTGAGTGTTTTCGTTTTTCCGAACCTTTTCTGTATGCTGATGACTTAAAATTTTCACGAGTAATAGAGTCAAAAAGAGACTGCGAACTTCTGCAGGACGATCTTAACCAAGCTATAAAATGGTGCCACAATAATAAAATGCAACTTAATCCGAAGAAATGTTACCATGTTAAGTATACCCGGAAAATTAACTGTATTGAGACAGAATACTTCATAGACCAGGAGCGAGTCCAAGAAGTCGATACAATAAGGGATCTAGGAGTACACTTTGACAAAAAGGTCACTTTTGTGCCTCATATTGAAAACATTATTAAAGAGTCATCAAAAATGTTAGGATTCCTGCTTCGTAACACCAAAGGCTTTCGTAAAAGTAGCACTAAGATAATGTTATATAACAGTTTTGTACGCAGTGTTATGGAATATAGTAGTGTTGTGTGGATACCCTAAGCGCCTGCCTTCTTACAGAGTCCGTCTGTGCCATTTCAGGATGCAATCGTTGTCTATGCGTAGAGATATAACCGATGTGTTGTTTCTTTACAAACTGTTGCGCAATAAGATCGACTGCCCCGGTTTATTGAAGCTTATTAGATTTCAAGCGCCTTCTAGATATCCTAGGAATAAGATAACACCCCTGTGTCCGCCACTTCGAAAGTCTGTACTTGGTGCAAATTCTCCAATACCTATATTGTGTAGAATCCTTAATGGCCGCAGTGACTTAGTAGATGTGCACCACGATACTATAAATAAATTTCTACGAGCTTTTGTAAACAATCCAACAGCGATTTAATATTATTTTAATTTTACACCTGTTATCATTTTTTTCAATGTATTCTATTAATTCTTTTTATTTTATTCTCATATCAATTTATGGTCAGTATCTTTATTTATAACTCAATTAATAATTCATCTTAATGTAATCAATTTAATCAATTATAATTTAATCGGTAATCACAGGCCAATGATTTTTTTTTTTTAATTTAATTTTTATATGTTGTAAACAGCATTGAATGTTATGATATTTTTTTTTATTTTTGTTTTGAATTAGGTACTTATTCATCATATGTAAAATTTCTAATTTCAATAATTTATCAATAATATGTTATTTAAAGCCGTTTTCTGTGCATGTGGTGTTAACCTGTAATTAAATGCTGCACCTGCAAATGTTACTATAGTCATTCAATCAGAAATGTATATAGTGTAAACAATTGTTGGTTAACCTAAATAAATAAATAAATATTATCATTTCAGCCGAAAGACGTCCACTGCTGGACATAGGCCTCCCCAAACATTTGAGGGGGGTTGCCATAATCGCCACGCTTGGCAGGCGGGTTGGCGATCGCAGTATGGTGTTAAAATGCATAGAGAACGCTGCTGCCCATTCTCTACTAAGTCCTTTAGTCGCCTTTTACGACACCCACGGGAAGAAATAGGGTGGTGCTATTCTTTACGTCCGGCATCACACGGGACACCCTAAAAAACCTATTACTAGTAGCTTAATTACACAAATTAGAGCATTATAACCAATATAAGATTATATCCAAGACTAGCGACCCGCCCCGACTTCGCACGGGTGCGATGCTGATACTAAATATACTACAGAATGTCTTTATATACAACGTGCAGAGCTTTTTTCTCATTAGACAATACAAATATGGTGTTTTTAGAGGTTACTCTTGAAAGAGTGACATATAATTTGGTGATTAATTCCCTTAGCCCAGCCCATACGTACCACATATGAGAGCTGGATGTTCGTTTATCAATGCTGCTACAATATGTTTGCTAGTCATTTGTAATCGCCCGCTGTATGGCCGTTTTGCGGTTTCTGTTTTTCGGTCAAGGACGGTTAAATTGTCGAGTGTAGGAGTATTTCTAAATTTTTTTAAGACCAATCGTCGTTGTGCAACTAGATAAGAAAGTTAAGGGGTCCAGTAAGGCTTAGGTCGGAATCCGTTATTTGGTTTAACACATCCCTTTATTAAAGGTATGCACTGGTCTGCGGCATTATTTACCTGCTTCATAAAATTATCATACAAAAATTGTACAGAGACAGTGTCAACAGGTTGTAGCAAATAGTTTTCTAAACACCTACTTATACTCTAGCCATTGTGCTAACTTAAAATTACGTTTTTTGGTATTATAAACCGAGTGTGCGTTACTATATTCAATGAGATTTTAACAAACAAATGATCACTCCCCAAGCATTCGTTCATAACATTCCAATTTAATAAATGAGATAAGTCGGTAGAAACAAAAGTTACATCGGGAGAACTCCTTTGAATATTGTTATCAACAGAACTAATTCTGGTTATAGATACTACCGCCATTAAGAGAAACGACGCCATTGTCTAATGCGGAGTCATATATTTGTAGGCCTCCCGCGTCTGACTTACACGACCAGTAGGCCGATCGCGCTAATTTTGAACGTTAATACCAAAACTAAATCACAACCAAAAACGTTCCGTTAGACACATTTCGTATCGCGCTAATCATTTCAAAGGAAACGATTTAGCTTTACTTTGGAAGTTACGTTGGAGGAACGATCGATTGAACTTTCAGTATTGGGTAACGTCAACGATTTTGTCGCTCAGAAAAAATAGCGCGACACCGTTTCTTACATCAGCTAAACCAAAACTAAACCAAAACCAAAAAAGTTCCGTTCGAACGGTAATTACGTTGAGAAATAGCGCGATCGGCCTCCAGGTAGCATAATGGCCATTAAAATCTCCTGCTACAATACATTTATTACAGAACAGTGAAGATAATACTTGTTCCCAGTCGGATAGACTTGTACGTACCGATGACGGACACTATAATAATACGATATTATTAATTTTATTGCAGTTTAAAAGTTTGATTGATTGCTTCTATGATTTGCTTCGTCAGTCATCTGTACTCTGTATCCTTGATCCGTTAACTTTTCACAACTCAATAATTTCGATGCATTTTCTCTGTTATTGAAATGAATCAGGACCCTAAAGGCATTTATATAAACCATTTTCGTAATATTTTGAATATTAAGTGAACGTAAAAGTTTTGCCATCCCAAATGGTTTCGGTAAAGTTTCTTTTCCTATAACAAAAGTTGAATGTAATCCTATCATTACATTCAACTTTTCGGCACCTACCTCCTCGTTACTCTCATTAATTATGGCACTATTTGAATTTAGAACAGGATCTTCTTCTTTAACCAGTAATTCAGCTAAAAAGTAAACGATAAAAAATGGTTATTGTGGGTTATCCCCTAAAAGATAGACATATACCATCCGCGACTTTTTTGTAGACCTTTTTAAGGTGTACAATACTGATTATTATTTTGATCTATCTCGTAGGGTTCAGGCAACGTTTGCAATGTAAGCGCAAAAAATGTGTTTATTTACGACATCACATTAGAAACCTCTAAAATTATCAGTGTTTCTCTACTACATTGTGCATGTATTATACATATAAACCTTCCTCTTGAATCACTTTATCTATTAAAAAACCGCATCAAAATCTGTTGCGCAGTTTTAAACATCTGAGCATACATAGGGACAGACAGACAGCGGGAAGCGACTTTGTTTTATACCATGTAGTGATGTACCTATACAAAATATTGTAAAAAAATTTAAAATAGAAACTCCACGTTAGGTGGAAT
Organism: Tiliacea citrago; assembly: GCA_963921375.1. NCBI lineage: Eukaryota > Metazoa > Arthropoda > Insecta > Lepidoptera > Noctuidae > Tiliacea > Tiliacea citrago. The sequence goes on along the minus strand of OY992788.1, from coordinate 4,905,790 downwards.
TTCTTCGCCGCAGGGGACGCCCCGGGCGTCGGGAGTCGCAAGCCGATTTCCGGCCACCGTAGGCGCGGGCCTGCGGACGGTGAGCGATGGGTAGCTCGCCGTCCGATAAGGACCAGGCCCGGGTCGACGGCGCGTTGTGTTCCACGCGCGCCTCAAAGAGATGTCAGCACCAACTGACGGGGTCCAGTAGGACCAATGCCTGCCAGGGTTGCGAGTTTATCCGAAAGGGATATCGTGGCCCTGGCACACAGGCAACGGAAGGAACACGGGTGGGTTTTAGTCAGTAAAAGTCTGACACGCCCTCCCGCTCCGCCGATAGCGGGAGAAGTTATTTGATAATTTCCCACCCCAAAAAAAAAAACAAAAAGGTGGAGTTTCTTGCCCATTGTTCTCCATATGAAATTATCTTTTGGAAGGGGCGACAAGAATCAATTCTATTTTTTGTAAATATTGACGTTCAAAAGTGCCGTATTAATGTGCCTGTTTGAAATAAATAATTTGACTTTGACTTTACATTGTAAAACAAAACATTCGTGTCAATTTTAACTAGAAACCTAGCCAACTACCTAGAATCAAAGCTACGTGACAGATAAACAAACACACACACACACGAGAACCTACGCAACGCAACATTAACACAACTATAATACTGACTAACTAAAGTACGTGTTTTGATCACCAAGGCCAAACGTGTTTTTTATTCATACCCATTAATATCAGAGGAGCTCGTGGCTAAGTAATAACAGCCGCACGGGTCGATCCATCAGGTTCAGCTACGCTTGCCGGGGTTGGTTCGTGGATAGGTGACCATCTTGACATACCAAGACTCCTTGGTGCTTCCGTTGGTCCCGGCTGTCATTCGTGGATTCGAGGAACAGTCGTTACGGGTCGTCAAAAGCCCGAAAGTCTAATAACCAGTCTTACCAAGGGGTATCGTATTATCCAGTTACTGTGTTGTGAAGGTCAGAAAGGCAGTCGCTCCATGTAAAATACTGGTATTCAGCTGCATCCGGTTAACCTGAAGCCGACCCCAACATAATTGCGAAAAGGGTAGGCAGATAAATTGACCCTTATGATCAGAATAAAATGCAATAAGGTAATGTTTTAGGTTAGAGCATTTCATAATGCGCTCTGGAATTGGAACGAAATAAAATTCAAGGTTTTATGAAATTATATTTATAGTTATAAGTTCTTTTTCACGCTTTCTTCCCATGGTGGTAGGCAGAAACTATAGACCGCCGCCTGCTACGCTCCGTACATACATACTCCTTTTACTTCGTGTACGTTCATACATCTGGTCATACACGCACGCCGCCGGTTGCTAGTACTACTTTTAGTGACAAAAGGTCAGGTTTTTGGGTTTATACCAATCAATGCCGAATTTAAATCGCTAAACTTATGCATAGATAGACAAGGAAAATATTTCCGAAAAATATAGTAGACATTCATCGGATTTCATTGGGGATATATAACCGAAGAAACCGAAGTTCTTGATAACCTAGGCGGTATCAATGAGGTATTCCACTAAGATCTCCAAATAAGGTGGAAAACATGATGAAATCATGGAGGAAAAACACCAAAATATTTATTGTAGAATTGGTCATTCTACAAGTACGATATTCCTAATTTAAGGTAGCATCGTTGTGAGGAAACATGCAGTTTAATGGCTTGAAACTGTGCAAGCATAATATTGCAGCTTGTGCCTTCTGATTTTTCAAAGTGTTAATTTGATTGTACTTAATCTCATTACTTATGTCTAAATCCAACATCTAATCAGTGCAACAACACGGGTACCATTTGCAAAGGATAAAATAGATACTTTTTTTCTGATTATTTAATTTATTTTATTCTAGCTTCTGCTCGCGACTTAGTCCGCGTGAAATTTTCGGTTAGCGTTCTTTCTGACTTTTTTCTTTTTTCTCGGCTCTCATGTGTCGTAGCGTAATGTTAAATAGCTTAAAACCTTCCTCAAGAATTGGTTTATGAAATCCAAAAAGAATTATTCAAATCCGACTGGAGGCTCCAGAGATTAGCGCGTTCAAACAAACAAACTTTTCAGCTTTACTAAATTAATAATATATACTCGTAATAATATATAGTGTAGATACTACCAAACCTCATTGACTGTGTTTAATAACCTGAAAGCACGGATATTCTTTTACTGACATGAATAGGAATGTGATTGCTTTATCAACTTTGCATTCGAAATGCAGATTTGTGCAGCGGTGGCAATACATAACCAGCCTATAATGTTTCCACTGCTGTGACACAGGCCTCCTCTCGGTGAGAGGGAGTGGGCCGTTATCCACCACGCGGACCCAGTGCGTGTTGGTAGATGTCACATGTATTCGAATTTTTGATTCTAGATCTAGAACATTTTCTCCTCACGATATTTTCCTTCACCGTTTTGACAGCAGTGGTGATGAATTTATTTACACAAAGTAAAGCGCCTGCCTGGGTTCGAACCCACGACCTACAACTCGTAAGTCGGGGCTTATGGTTAACTAGCTGTTGCCCGCGACTTAATTTAAATAAAGAAAGGGTTTATTGAATGTTTTTAGGGTTCCGTACCTCAAAAGGAAGAAAACGGAACAGGGTTCCGTACCTCAAAAGGAAAAAACGGAACGCTTATAGGATCACTTCGTTGTGCGTCTGTCTGTATGTCAGTCTGTCAGTCTGTCAAGACCATTTTTCTCAGGAACGCGTAGAGTTATCAAGTTGAAATTAATATCAAATACGTAAGTCTATAGTCCCTTGAAGCTGTAAAAAAATCAAGCTTCCAAGTCAACGCAAAAAAAAATACAGCGAAATAAGCGACATATTTCGATACTCGCAAATAAATCAAAACCTATAGGGTACTTCCCGTTGACCTAGGGTCATGAAATTTGGCAAGAAGCAAGGTGTTACAGCACAAGTATAGGAAAAAGTCCGAAAATTGTTAATTTGTAGTTTTATCATATAAAAAAAACATTTTTTTTCGATTACAAAATTAAATTTTCAGATGGGAAATTGACCGTGGCGTATATCCATGTATGGGAGAAAATGTTTTTCAACTACAATGTTAAGTTTGTTTTAGGGATAAATTCTTCCTAACTACGGAACCCTTCATTGTGCGTGGTCCGACACGCACTTGGCCGGTTTTTTTTTTTGTTTTACAGTTGGACACGGTTTTTGATTATTGAAAGCCTTTGTGAAAGCCTGGCAGAAAGGTGTAGTCGTAACGGGTACGACCAGTCTTACCACGGGGTTTCGTTCTACACAGTAGCTGGGTTGTGAAAGTCAGATAGGCAGTCGATGTTAAATACTGGTATTCAGCTGCACCCGGTTAGACTGGAAGCCGACTCCAACATAGAAAAGGCTAGGCGGATGATGATTTTATAATGTGAGTTAAGCTAGAAGTTTTATTTGGTTCCTATTATAATATAAATAATAATAATAATATTACATTTATTTCAGGCTACAATGGCCCATAGACATATACCTTACAAACTAACATACTTATAAAAAGTATAAAACAAAAACATTCACAGACCCACAATATTTTTAAACGGCCTATCCAAAGATACCCCATACTATGGGATAGACGAGAAAAAAAAATATCATCCCCACTTTAGGTGCAAGGGATACCTCCCTTTTTTTTCCAAGGTTTTCTTTTACGACTTTATCGGCGTAATTAATATCTATACCCATGCCAAATCACAGCTTACTAGTACTAAGGCCCGTATTAATAAACGTTCTCCAACGACGTACTCAAGTGCGTAATTATTTGATACGCCATTATTACGATATCAGCAGTTCAAGATCATTACTAATTAATAAACACATGAAAACAGTATCTCTGTAACCAAGATCAGCTCCTCAAGGAGCTGTACTTGATGAACGATTACATCACATTGACCGAAGTTTAGAATGGCATTTATCACATTTCGTTCTTGATAAGTCGTAAGATTTATTGAAATACTTGTATTTTGTTATAACTTTAATGTATAGCGCTGTATCACGTTATAAATATTTCTAGGGAAATTTGAAGACCTCTTTTACTGTATTTCACAAAAGATTCTTTATATTAATGTGACTCTTGAACAAATCTGGATAATTTTTAGGGTTCTGAAGTCAACAAGGAACCTTATAGTTTCGCTATGTCCGTCTGTCTGTCTTTCCTTATGACTCTTATTAATCACGCCGACAAAGTGGTAAAATAAAAGCACTTTTTTTGGTAGGTACCTACCTCCCTTGCAAGTTGAGTAGGGATAATATTTTATTTCTCGTTTATCCCCTGGTGTGTTATCGTTGGCCAGGTATTTCAAAACTAATGCGGATCTGTGAAAACTTAAATTATTTTAAAACTTATTAACTTTTTAAAGAAATAAATGGAAAGCTGTCACAGATAAGTAGGCTCTATAAGTTAACTAGTAATAGTCGACCAACTTACATTTGCAGTTTGAAAATTGACCGTGACGTACATCGATGTATAGGAGAACATGTTTTTCAACTATAATGCTATGTTTGTTTTTGGGATAATTCATTATTACGGAACCCTTCATTGTGTGTGGTCCGACACGCACTTTGATGGTTTTTTTTAAATGTTTACTTGGTAACTCAAAAGGATTCGAGGCATTCCATACATAGATTTTTGCCAAAAATATCGTTATAGCACTTACTCTACATTCATCGTGGTAATTATTTTCACCCAAAATATTTTCAAACTTCATGTTTCGCGCCACTAATCACGACCTCAAGTCACGGACTGCCTACACTCAGATTTAAGCATCTCGAGTACACAAACCTACTGTATACTTAAGTTTCGATTTTCGTTTATTAATCAGCTCATCACTAGGCTGATAGTGTAAACCCAAGCCGTAACTTGAGTACATCAATTATTATGTTTATTAATACGATCATGACATCAAGACTGTTATCGAGTGCGAGCTCTTGGGCTGAGTAACGTTTATTAATACGGGCCTAAGAGTCTCTGAGCTAAGCTGGGGACAGATGGACGGATGGACAGACAGACAGACAGACGGACATGGCGAAATTATAAGGGTTCCTTGTTGACTACGGAACCCTAAAAACAGTTAATAAACTCACAATAATTATTCAAAAACATCGTCTAATACAATACCTACCAATAACTTAAATCAAATGGCATTCAATAGATAATATATCGAACCATGAAATGTCTGTATTGAAATGGAAAACTAAGTAACTATTATTCGGTTCACTTAACTTGACGTAACAGTAACTTGCTCTGACAGCTTTTAAGGAACTTTACCCGGGTGGCCTTCGTTGCCCACCAAATTGCCTCGCAAGGCAGCATAGCCACTGCATTTACATCATTAATTTCAGCCAAAAGACGTCCACTGCTGGACATCCCAATGGGGGGGGGGGGGGTTGCCATTATCGCCAAAATGCATAGAGAACACTGCTGCCCATTCTCTAGTAAGTCCCTTAGTCGCCTTTTACGAAACCCGTGGGAAGAATTAGGATGGTGCTATTCTGTATGTCCGGGCCCACCATTTACATGATTATTAGTTTAAAAAAAATCTTAACGGTGTGTTATCGTGATGCCCGCCGTGGACATTTTAACGATAATATCGTCGCGTTAGAAAATGATAAAAGTGCACCATGGTAGAGGCTTTGACACTGCTCCGCCCCTTTTTGGAGTACTTCCGTTTCATCAGATTTTTTCGTTATTTTACTAAGGCACCCATATTAAGGTACTGCCTGTTACGTAATTTGTTTATTATTCCCTCTTGCTTTATTTGGCTAAAAAAAAAACAAACAACTAGCAAATTTAAAAAGTGAACCATTTCTCCTAATTACGAGCAATCGCCCATAGCTGATCTACATGGTGGCAGTGCGTGTTGCCTGGTACCTACAAAAAAATACTAATAATCTTCACGTTTCCTCTATATTACACATGCTCAAATAATGATTGTAAAAACATCGAGCCAGCACGTGTTGACTAATAGGTAGTGTCCACGTGTTAGCTCGCGTTTCAAATCCCGCGCAAAAAATATTACACCTACGTAGGCTATAAAGCCACGACGCCTACGTAGGTACTGGCCATTTTAGTTACCTCTATAATAATAATAATATATAAATTGGAAAGCTTCGTGGAGTCTTCTCGTCGCGTATTCCACAGAGCATAAAGACGAACGTCTTCAATGAGTGCATCCTGCCTTTTATGACTTACGGAGCCAAAACGTGGACACTCACGGTACGGCTGGTCCATAAATTCAAAGTCGCTCAGCGAGAGACCTTGAATTAATGGACCAATCGTACCGTGGAACGGGCTATGCTTGGAGTCACTCTGAGGGATCGAATCCGGAACGAGGTGATCCGGCAGAGAACCAAAGTTGTCGACATAGCTCACAGAATAAGCAAGCTGAAGTGGCAATGACCCGGCGATATTAGCCGTAGGATGACCGTTGGGGTAGACGTGTTTTTGAGTGGAGACCACGAATCGGCAAACGTAAGGTAGGACGCCCTCAGGATTGCTGGAGCGACGATATTCAATAGTGGCTGGTGGTAGCTGGATGAGAGTTGCCGAGAATCGAGCTGAATGGCGTGCAATTGGAGAACCCTATGTCCAGCAGTGGACTATAATAAAACCAGCCTATTATTGTCCGACAGCAGGGCAAAAGCCCCTTTTCATACAGAGAAGACATGAGCATTGATGACCACGCTTAAATTGCTTAAAACGGGTTAGCGAACTTAAACTTAAGGCTCTTACAAACACACGCGATATCGCGGGCGCGACATGCACCGACAAAGGAATTGTCTTTGTCGGTGCCTGTCGCGCCCGCGATATCGCGTGAGTGTGTAAGAGCCTTTATGTTAGTTACCTGTAGCGTGCTTAATTTAACATTTACGCGGTCAAACTGTGCGGCTATAAAATCGACCAGTGTAAACCCGGTTTAGGCTACACTCCAATGACTATTAAGAAATTAGACTGTACGAGAGTATTGGGATCTTGAACGTCAAATCAATTAAATATGCTGTCAACTTGGATGACTAGTTTTTGTTAGTTTGGTAAAACAATCACAGTAGGTTAACATGAGCTTTCACAGCAGATAATAACTTGCGTGTGCAAAAATTCTACCCACTCCGTGATCTTTGATTTGCAACAAGATAACATAAAAAGTTCTATTAACAATAGGCTAAAGTCTATTATATAATCAAATCTTCCTGAAAGTACTTACGTAGATTAAGTTAGTGATCTATCACCAACTTAATTTACGTATCTTTATCTACGTACTAGCTGCGTCCCGTGGTTTCACCCGCGTAAGTCTCGATCCCGTGGGAATATCGGGATAAAAAGTAGCCTGTCTTAATCCAGGGTGTCAGCTACCTACATACAAAATTTTATCAAAATTGGTCCAGCGGTTTGAGCGTGAAGAAGTAACAAACATACACAAACACACACACACACTCACAAACTTTCGCCTTTATAATATTAGTGTGATGGGATTTCTTAATATCAAAATTGATTTATTCGTTTCCGAGAAAAACGGGATCTTATAAAAATACGGGTCGCATTTTTGGACGCAAGTATATAGCCTTGACTGCAATATAATAAAGAATCACGCATTGTATTCAGTAGTAGGCAGAGATGTCTAGTGTATCTCCTTTCCGCCAGTAAAAATTACACATATTTAATTTATTTATCGTTTTCAGGTAATACGAATGCTGTTTGTCATCATTATGGAGTTCTTCGTGTGTTGGACGCCACTGCACGTCATAAATACGGTAAGAATTCAATCAGCATCATCATTCCAGCCAAAAGACGTCCACTGCTGGAAATAGGCCTCCCCCAATAAGGGGGGCGTTGCCTTATTCGCCACGCTTGGCAGGCGGCTTAGCGATCGCAGTAGGTATAGTGTTAAAATGCACAGAGAAAGCTGCTTCCCATTCTTTAGTAAGTCCCTTAGTCGCCTTTTACGACACCCACGGGAAGAAATAGGATGCTGCTATTCTTTACGTCCCGCACCACACGGACCAAGAATATATAGACAAGAATTCAATATTCTCACATAATCATTGCATTGTTTTCTTTCTGTGTTCATAGTTGTAAGGAGCTTTTTGTTCTTATGCCAATAATTGCATTTGCTATCTTTAATAATTATTCTTAGCTGAACGTTGTCCACTGCTAGCCCTCTTTCCAAATTGTATTACTTCATACGACACGAAGTCCTTAATTTGCCCAAACACTATAATATTTCTCCGTTATGAAGGTTTCATGGTTTTTTTATACAACCATGAAACCTCCATAACGGTGATGTTAATAGCTCACGTTGTTTACATAGGGAACAGAAAAAACCCACATTAGTATCGCTATGATGTTTGATTAGAAAACTCACTTGTTCGAGTTGACATGAAGTATTACACAAAATGGGCTAATATTGAAATGAAATGAAGTCGTTTATTTTGTAAATAGGATATCGGGATTACTTTTACACGTCATATTAAAAAATAAGCTAAATGTAGTCGACATTTCCTACCTGACTTCCCCTGAGAAGAAATGGCGAAACAAACTCAGGGGTCAGTCTCTTTTAAAGTCCAGACATAATCTTGGTCAGATCATGTGAGGATTAAAATTAGGTTTGCACGAATTCCTAGTTGCAAAATGTTACTATTCAATTAATGACTATTTAAATGAAAGATAACTGATTTTATCTGAAATGGCACCATAAATGTAATGATTATTGAAATTTTGATTTGACGTGTGTATTTTTCACACCTAATCACACTATCACACTAATAATATTATAAAGGCGAAAGTTTGTGAGTGTGTGTGTGTGTATGTTTGTTACTTCTTCACGCTCAAACAGCTGGACCAATTTTGATAAAATTTTGTATGGGGTAGCTGACACCCTGGATTGAGACATAGGCTATTCTATATATTCCCGCGGGATCGAGACTTACGCGGGTGAAACCGCGGGGCGCAGCTAGTTAGGTTATAATTCAATGTACCTACGTTTATACCTGTAACACATTTTTAACTATGTATTATGCAAATAAATTATTTGATTTGATTTGAATTGCTAATGGAAAACCAACAGTTCTATAAGGGACTCCACACATAGTGCCACTAAAACTACGCTTGATTATTTGACTATTAGCTAACCTAAAGAAACACGCTACGTAATGTTTTTTTTTAATCAGCCGATGTTGTGTGGAGTTTCTTGCCCGTTCTTCTCCATAGGAACCTACTATTTGGAATGGGCAACTAGCTTCATATTTGTAACTGACCGACTTGTTGACAATTCAAAAGTGCCTGTAAATGGTTTAATTGAAATAAATGCTTTGAGTTTGAGTTTGAGTTTGACTTACTCACTGCTGTCGCAATGACCTTCCCCAAATTTTTAAAGAAAAAATATTTATTATTATTATTAAAACTTTATGCACACGTAAAAACTACACTGTACAAAGGCGGACTTAATGCCTGAGGCATTTTCTACCAGTCAACCTTAGGGTGATGCAGAGACAAAACATGGCAGGTGCAACGTACTAATAACTATAAAATACAAGCATATATACAAATACATAATAGATATATACATAATATACCAAAATAAACTTTGTCAGGAGAAATAACGACCGGTAGCGAAGAAAACGACTCCAGCAAATCACCGCTGAGATGCTTCGGCCAACTTCTGACGAATATGTTCACGTGCCTTCACTTTAAATGATAGCCGGCTGGTTGCCGTCCTGATGTTCAGAGGGAGAGGGAGAAAAATATTTAATACAGCCATACAAAAAAAGTGTGGTTTCGTATCCTAAACATGGAGCCTTCTGACTACCCGTAACGACTGTCCAAGATCTACAAATTACTGCAGGGACCAACTGCTCCCCTTCCGAGGCTGGGCTGCTTAACCTTGAAGATCAGCCCGTGGGGCTGTTATTATTTCGCCACGCTCTTTGTTAGAGAGTATGATTGCCAAACTCAATTAGATTAAAAACTACAAGCACATATTAATTTTGTTAGTTTTCTGTGAAAGCGGTGGCAACTACTTTTTATTCTATAGCGCTCAAATACCAGCCTTTTATTCACATAATGTATTTTTTTGTAAGATCAGAAAAAAAATATCTTCATCAAAGAAAAACCGTCCGCCTCTTTGCCAAACTTTTAAATAATTCTGTTACAAAATTCGTGGACTTTCAGTAGTACTTTTTTTTCAAATAAATATTTGTTTTTATTCAAAATAAATGAAATAGAAAATATCTTTAATTATGTTTAATAAATAATTCTGTTTCAAAATTCTGTACTAAAAAAAAAACTACAAAAAAAATAGTGTAGCCTGTACAAAGAAGAAAATATAGTTGTTATTGAGGCCGGCTTTAATTCAACAATTCTGACAGGGTCGGATTCTAGACTGATAGCTACTATTTATTTTCTGGCCATTTTTCAATCCAGACACGTGTAGGGTTCTGTTTCAAGGTCAGGATAGAGACTCGACTCCATTTCCCGTAGAAATAATAATAAACACTACTTATACATTACAAGGGACTTAAACATAGTTGGCGAAATGTGGGTATACTATAGGTTCATACACCTCTGCATAACCCATCGGGGAAAACAGGCATGCTTTTCAATAAACTAATGAGAAAGAAATAAATCCGTTCATGTAATAAAAAAATACTAGTGCAAAAATTACAACAGTGTACATTATTATTCTTTGTTCTAATGCTAAAATAAATATCAGCTTGACAACATTGCCACTTTAAATGATGCGACGCGATTTTCGTAGAAGATTTTTTATAGAAATTGTTCTCCTGGAGTCGCATCGTCGCGCTGTCGCATCGCGCTTGTCTGCGGGAGCCATTACAAGAGGTTTCACTATGCTGGAGTAATATTATTAAGTATTCAATTTTCTCAGCTAAGTCTACGCCTAAAATCACTAAGTACATACACAAAAGGCACCTTTAGGAACATTAGTTTTCTAGGTCCATTATTTTGTGTACTTCAGGGCAGAAATAATACAATATTTCTTTATGAAGTAGGTTGAGGCTAGGCTCAATACCAGCAGCCCGGGTCAATCGATGTGGATTAGGCTGTGTTACCGCTGTCAGTTTGTAGGTGGGTGACCTATATGGTCGTACATACAAAATTAACTATGCTTTGAGACATGAGAGCCTGATAAAAGTTCTATCTATTGACATATGATTATGTTCTTCTTTTTAATTGAAATCGTTTAAAGCCAAACTAGAGCGAATCGATTGATTTTTTTGATGATTAAGGGCGAATTTCAACAATGAAACTGAACGCGGTCAACACATAAACGCCATCCAGGTTATAGTTATGTCAAAAACCCATCAATAAACACCACCCCCAACCCAACAAAAAAACAAGAAAAACACAACCCAATAAACTTCCTCCTTCCCCCTCCTCTTTCTTTCTTTTCTCAATAAACTTTCGAGGAATGGCTCTAAAAATATTTAACGAACTACCTACCGATAAAAGCTTCAAACGACTTAATTACTTTAAAAAAAAACTGGCCAAGTCCGGGTCGGACCACACACAATAAAGGGTTCCGTAGTTGGGTCCCAAATACAAACTTAACATTGTAGTTGAAAAACATGTTCTCCCATAGATCGATATACGCATTGGTCAATTTTCCAACTGCAAATGTAAGTTTGTAATCTCAAAAAAAAATGTGATTTAACTACAAATTAACGATTTTCAGACTTTTTCCTTTACTTGTGCTGTGAGACCTTGCTTCTTGCCAAATTTCTTAATTATAGGTCAACGGGAAGTACTCTATAGGTTTTGATTTATTTGTGAGTATCAAAATAATTGTCGCATAAATCTCCGTATTTTTTTGTTGCGTTGACTTAGAAGCTTGATTTTTTTAAAACTCCAAAAGACCGTAGACCTACGTATTTGATATTAGTTTTAACGTGATACCTCTACGCGTTCCTGAGAAAGAGGGTCTTGACAGACTGACAGACAGACAGACAAACAGACGGACAACGAAGTGATCCTATAAGAGTTCAGTTTTTTTCCTTTTAGAGGTACGGAACCCTAAAAACAAGAAATAGGTTCCTAATATAGAAAGCATATGACTAAAATTATATTACTAATAATATAATATATTATTTTAAAAAAAACCGGCCAAGTGCAAGTCAGTCTCGCACACAAAGGATTCCGTACCATATTCTACAATATCGCAAAGGTAAATTTGTATTTTATAATGATACTGTGACTAAATGTTGTTTTTAATGTTATTTTTTGCTATTGCAGAAAATCGACCACATTATTGAAATAATAAAAATAAAGTACATACTTTTACGGCCCCCTTTTGGTGGGGGGGGGGGGGGGGAATTATCAAACAACTTCTCCCGCTCTGGGCGGAGCGGGGGAGGGCCTGTCAGACTTTTACTGACTAAAACTCACCCGTGTTCCTTCATTTGCCTGTGTGCCAGGGCCACGATATCCCTTTCGGACAAACTCGCCACCCTGGCAGGCATTGACCCTAATGGACCCCGTCAATTCATGCTGTCATCTCTTTGAGGCGCGCGTAGAACACAACGCGCCGTCGACCCGGGCCTGGTCTCAGCTGAGTTTCGCCCCGACGTTTCGCCTCCTTGCGCCACTCGCAGATGTGCGCGAGGACATTTGCCTCCAGATCCCATGGCGGTAGTCCGGCAAGGAGGCTCGCCGCCTCACGGTTGACCGTGCGGTAACCCCGTACCAGCCTGATGGCCATGACTCTTTGGGACGCGTGCAACCACTGGGCTGGTCGCAGCCTCAGAGAACGCGCCCACACCGGTGCCCCCTTCTTCTTCCCTTTGAAGATTAAAAAAAAAAAAAAATATTAGTACTCTACTCGATGAGTTCTAGACCCAATGACTTAATTTTTAGCTTTATTTCAATCATATTATTTGTTGTTATGGCGGCAATAGAAATACACAATCTGTGAAAATTTTGATTGTCTACCTATTACGGTTTATGAGATAAAGCCCGCTGACAGACAGACAGCGGATGCTTAACAATAGACTTCTGTTTGGCACTCTTTGTGTACAGAACTCTAATAAAAACCGTAATGCCTTATTCTCAGATTTATTTGTAACCTAATTAGTTTAGTTAAATCAAAATTAAAGTCATTTATTCAAACTAGGCTGTGAATCAGCACTTTTCCAAAGTCAAAATTACACAAGACAGTTCCACAAAACGCCCACCCTTATCATTTCCTAGTGCTTTAGCTGGGAAGAAGAAGTGACAACTAACTCCCAAACAGCACAGCTGTCTATTCAGTTAGAAAAACTTGATTCTACAACATTATTTTTAGTATACACCTGAATATAGTTTGTTCAGAATAAGGAACTGAATCGTTTTCAATAATTTTTACACCATGTTATTATTTGTCCCAAAAATATTGAAGTGTGATGGAAAATGTTATCACCATTTATTTACTTACAATATTATCGACGTACGGTTAGATACCTACTGCCAAATTATTATCAACGAGCGCAAGACGACTCTGGAGGCGCGGGGGCGCCGCCGCCGTTAGCATGTTTTTGTACGGACAACCCGGTAACATAACAACCTTAAAACTTTGTTTTCTTTCATGATACAGTTTTGAAATTGTATACATAGATTCTTTACATAAAAATACTAGACACGTGTTTCGGGTTTCGCATATACTAAAACTAATATTGTATTGTATGCAAAATAATTTACTTTACGCAACACAAAAGCTTACACAAACTATAAACTAAGACCATCGAAGTAAAATAATTGAATAGTTAATTACTAATAACAATAACAAAACCAAGACGCCCAGTAACCACAAGCAGCAACCGTTCACGAGCATAACGTAAAGATCAGCCATGACCCTCCTCGCTATGTATTATATTTTGAGGGAAGGAGGCAATCCGACTCCCGACGCTACCGCAAGCAGTGACATCTAAGGGAGTATAACGAACTTGTTGCTCAGTCAAGAATAATATGTTCAATTGTTGCCTGCAGTATTATCTCTCCTTAACCCTTTAATCCATCCAAAGGTTGTCTGTAAAAGATCGCTTTTAGCGATAAGACCGCGCCCATTGTGTCACCCTATGTAAAATTTGAACATTTATATCTGTAATTTTTATAGTGTACATAATAAAGAGTATATTATTTATATTCTATTCTAATTGTCGAGGTCGCTAGCTAACCACATAACGCAATATAACCCATAAAAAAAAACATTGTAATGAGTAGATTATGTCAATAATATATGATAATAAAATTTTAAAAATTGACTTACAGAAAAAGAAACAAAAAATAAAAAATATGATCTCATATAACCTGTCAGTAGGTAGGCCAATTCTGGAGTAAGAACATAAACATTGTCTTGAGCCAACTAAATTAATATAAATGTAGTTATTATTACAAGTTACTAACTATTGTTACCTTAATTTGTATTATTTTGTTTATGTTTCCATATTTTATTACTAAAGATTTAAGACTGTTACTTAGCCGTATCTTTATAATTATATGGGCTATACCGGCGGCACACCTATTACCGTGTAGGTAAAATTTGTACGCCTTGCAAGGCAGCGCATAGTGATACAATATTTTTTATTTTTTATCATCGTGTAACGACCACATACCTATGTGTCACAAATAAATAAATTTTAATTTTGAACATCTAAACCGCCCTGAGTTTCATTGATGAGACTCGCCCTAAGAAGTCACTCAACTATTCTCGCCAGTTTGAACATCCCCCCAAACACGTTCATAATCATATTTATTCTTTAGTAATTTGAATTCCATAATGTTTAAACGTCTTACAATGGCTTAAAGCTAAGGTACAATTACGGACCTTGTAGGGCACAACAAAAGGTATAATAAAATTAATTCTTAAAATAAAATTAGGAAACAATTAGCAAACAACAACTTTTAAATAGAATAACAGCATTATTTGGTTGAACAAGGTCGGCGCGAGTTAATTTCTTCCAACATCCCACGCGCGATTTGCTTCAGTTTGGCCAAAGCTTGAAATTACTATCGAATTGGCAATAACTTTAATTAAATATATGATAAATGATTATTATTTCTGTAAGTAGGTTTGTACAAACACTTTTACACGTAAATTATGTTTTAAAAACTAGATGAGGTCGGCGTTTCCTATCTGACTACTCTAAGAAGAAAGGCCTCTTTTAAAGTCCAGATATAATCTTGGTCAGATCAAATAAGTCTCAAACGTGTGTCAGTGATGATTTATTTGTGGATGTAATATTCATAAAGCTACTCACTTTGTCTGAAAGCCATCGTCGAGTCGAACCCAGATAATAAAGGTTTCATCAGATGTCTGTACACGTCAACCAAAATGAATAAATACTAGAGATATATATAGGTCGTAACAGAAGGGTTCTAGTAAATACTTGTACGTTTTATATGTAACGCTAGAGGAGAGACAAGACCTAGACAAAGAGACATTCTATCAGAAACAACGATGATTGAAGAATCAAAATTGTATTGGATTTACAAAACCGCAAAGTCAACCTCGTTGACAGTCGTAGAAATGCGAAACGATTTGAAACCGATTTCCACTTGTTTAGGTTCTCTGGTATGTAAATTACGGGTCCTACAAATTTCAGCTTGACCAGAAATTCTTTTATTTATAAATTGAGACCTGAATTTAAAGAAAGAGCGATATATCGGGATGTACCCGACGTCCAGGTGTCCCTTTCTGTCGTGTGATCGAATTTATTATTTTGTTATAGTATTTGATCTATTGAAGTATTCCAGACACGAAAGGAGTATGTTTGATGTTGAATAATTCAACGGGTAGGCGGCGACATGAAACAAAAATAGTAAGAATTGTCTATCCGGCAGTTAAAAATGGTCTCGATCGATCGTAAAAAAAGGAAGAGACTGGGCTCAAGTTTTACCAAAATTAATGAATTATGTAACAATTTAGGTACTCCCGTTTATCATCTTTTTACCTAACCTAACCTTAGAACTGAATATTATAGGGTTTCAGCCGTTTCAAATTAAATACGCTAAGTAATTTATTTATGAAATATCCGTTCATGGAATTTAATTTAGAAGCTACAATTTTTTTTATTGATGATCAAATAACCATTTACGAAAGCTTTTCCCGCAATATTCGCGAGGATTTATTTGCTTATGTATTAAAAACTCCAAATATAAAATATACATTTTTGAACACAGACGTTGATCATGTAGGTACAGTCAGCACTTCCAGACTTTGACAGAGATTTTATTTTGTTTCAATAAGTTTAACGCAGCTCAACTGTAAGATAGGTACTACTGACGTGCCGTTAATATTTTTTTTTCATATATACCTTGATAGCATTTTCTGCCTTTTCATGTTCCTAAGCCAATATTCAGACCATGCTTCCCCTACCTTATTTCATTATGATAATAGAGTAGCCATTAGGAAAGGTAAAACTTTGATGGTTATGAACCGAAAGCATGTCAATTTACCCAAATGAACGTATGACGTGTCACAGATTGGTTTTGAATTGCCTGACGAATAAAAAGAAAAGTCTATTTCCGTGATATTAGTTAATCACACATACAAGGTGTAATTGAATTAACTGAAAAGGGTAGGTATTCATCATTAGAACAACTTTTCTTAAGCGAATATAATTATATGAAATGGCAAAAAAGCAGTAATTTCCGCATTTATTTTATTTTATTTTATTTATTGAGCAAGGCACACCAACGACATATTTACAGCTATATTAACATTAGGTAATTACGGGTCTTCAGTTCTGTGCAAATACGTCACTCCTATGCACAACATTCTTATTACGAAATTAAAAGATGAACAACTATTCAATACATTTCCTGGTATTTACGCATGCTAAATACTCCAGTTAGAATATTATGTAATAATCATAATACACAGCAGATTGTATGATTCGTCATTATGCATACAGCGCTGTCCGTTTGCATAGTGTCGCCGTTATGTATAATGCAAATTGATGACGCTTCTGATCACATCCATTTCGTTAAGAGTTAATAATTATGGTTACATAATAATATAACAAGTCCGGCAGTAAAAACTGAGCAGTGAACTAATTAAAAATGAGTCACAACAAATATTTAAATGAGTAATATAATAAATATTAAGCAGTAAAATGGCTTAACGGACAGTTACGTGTAGGCAGATAAGAAATCGGAATTAGTCGATAACAAATCTAATGTAGCGCTTGCTCGGCTCGCGCGGGGTTCGTTAACCTAACCCATTTGGTCGGGGTGTCCATGTTTAGTTACTGCGACCAATTCGGTTCCGTGGTTGGTCACATATCCAACCTAACCTGTGAACTGCCAAACTACTTACTTATCTGCCTTTTTTTTTTTGTTTTCGGGGTGGAAAATCCTCGTGAATGTCCTCTGTGTCCGTGTCCACGTGAATGTACCCCTGCCCTGAAGCGGGTGGAGGGGTCTGTCAGACTCTTACTGACTGATAACCAACCCAGTGTTCCCTTCCCACACTTGCACCGGGGATCTTGGGATCTAGTGCGACTTCCGCGATCCCCGGCTGGTGGCACCTCATGGCTTGGGGGGGGGGGGGGCTGGGGTTTGAGGTATTTGACCCCCCGCGACAGCTGAAATGGGCACGCGTGTAACACTACGCACCGCCACCTCGGGTCCTGTATGATAGGGGCGGTGAACGTCCCAGAGTCTGCCGTCCCTGGACCCATTTCGGGGGGCCGGAAGAGGGCGTTGACAGCCCTCTGCCGACGCCCGGTGCGCCTGCTGCAGGCCGGGTGAGTGGAACAGATCTCCGGCTCCCTTTCCGCAGCCTCCTTCTGCGACACGACTGTTTCGCAGAAGGATACCACCACGTCCCAAGACTCCTTGCTGCCGACCATCGACTCGACCATGGCCACACGGCTTACTCCCGAGATGAGGGCAGGACGCGGCACACTGCCAGCGTATGCCGCGCCGTTACGTAACTGCCTATTCCAAGATTTTTACTGGCCATTCATCTATAACACTACTTGAGCATTTTTTGTACTAACATTTTAGGATGAATTAACCGACCAATTTTCTTTTTACTACTGTTCATGTTTTAGTGCCACACTAATTTACCGACCGTCGAAAAATAAAATGACTGCAGCGCCTCAGGTGGTATAAAATAGAACTAGTTGTATTATTTGGCCTACGCATTATGTATACCGCAATTGAATCATCAATTGGGTTTCAAGGACTTTTACATAATGTCTAGGCATTTTACCTTATGCAATATACATAACGGCGAAAATATGCAAATGGACGGCGCCGTACGTATAATGACGAATTATACAATCTGTTTTTGACACATACACTGAATTTTTACTATTATGTGTAAAACATTGTTTATTTATTAAATTCTTTATACTGCTTGTGGGAGAAAATTGTGGTCACATTACAAATCTACGCACGAACACATTCGCACGCGCATAGCGGCCTAGCGTAATAGATATTTCTTTCACTTTGGTTTGTTTTGACTGTACAGCGGAAGTGTGACTAATTTACATAGTTTTAATTATTTCTGGGCAAAATAATTACATATTATTAAAAACTACACAAATCGATTCTGAAAAAAGTACTTTCATAATGTGCATTCATTCAGTTACATATTGTATACATTTATGTTCGCATAACAAAATCGACAAAAATTACGGAAAACAGCTGTTTTTTCCGCGATCTCAGCTTTGGTACCAGGGTAAAAGTTGAGCAAAATAATAGTCTTGGACCAATGATCCCTTAAGATGTTTTAAATTCATCACAGGCAGGGCAATGCACACGCACAGGCTTATATTACGAGTATTTTCGCATTATTTCATACAACATCATAACAAACAACGAAAATCATAATTTTGCCATCTACTGCTGGATAGATTATAACTGCTACACAAACGTGGAACTTTAATTGCCAACTTCCTTTAAATTTCCGCATCTTTTACTAGTAAGTCGTCTTTGGTTAGTTTATTTTTATTGTCTTCTTTTTACTACTCATCATCATGATCATTTCAGCCGAAAGACGTCCACTGCTGGACATAGGCCTCCCCCAACATTTGGGGGGTTTGCCATAATTGCCACGCTTGGCACGCGGGTTGGCGATCGCAGTATGGTGTTTAAAATGCATAGAGAACGCTGCTGCCCATTCTCTAATAAGTCCCTTAGTCAGCCCTAAACAGCTGACTTTTTTTTTTTTTACATATTTGAAAAAGCGATCGGGTCGGACGTGACGCGTTAAAATCTATCGATTTTATACGGTTTTGTTCGAGATAACAATTCTGGTCATAGTCCTCGCACTATTTGTATTACTATCTCGAAAAAGCGTCTTCTACTTTCGTTCGAAGTTAATCGCCATTGAAACCCAGAAACCCACCCCAAAAAGAATTGTTTTCTTTGCAAAATGTTGAGATAATTATAACATAACATCACGCATGTATTCGCAGGGTAAGGCAGACGTGTACCGACATAAACATTTTTCATTTTATTTAAGATATGATACAGTGAAAAGTAGGTAATATTTGAGGTCAGTATAGCTTTATTCTTCTAGTAACTAGCAATGTATGACAACATCAATACAGAGTTTTGATTACGTATGCAAACACTGTTTATTCACCCACAAAACCTAATCAAGCAGTACGTTACACAAGTCAATAGACAATGGTATATGCTGGCTTTGATCCGTCTACTGTTCAGGTATTCCTTTAATCCGGAAAGTCAAACATACCTTCACCACAGAGTAACTATGTACTTACATGTACTTTGCCTATACATTTGAATGGAACTGAGTAATAACAAACTGTTTGTAATTTTTCAATATGTACGTTGGAAAACTAAAAAAATTGGTTTATAGGCACATCGTATGTATGGACAAAAAACTATAGTTCGTTTTTTAATCCCAGCTACTAATTTGACAGGCGCAAATGCCAAATACCAAATTAAAAAAAAAACAAAGAACACAATCTTTTGAAATTTCAAATTAGTCTCTGGGATTAAATAAATAATAGTTTAAAAAATTAAAAACACTCTTTAATAGAAAACTAAACTAAAAAGTAGAAAATAATTTTAAATAAGTTTGAAATAATTTAATTTAATAAGAATAACAAGAAATTTATTTTATCTTAAAAAGCGTGGGGTGCTTTTTAAGATATTTTCATAATGATTCTACATTTACCAATATCTGTGAATAAAATATTTGCAAGAATTTACACCAAGCACCCCACGCTTTTTTATGATAAAATAAATTTCTTGTTAATCACTATTATTATTTTAAAATTATTTTCTACTTTTTAGTTTAGTTTTCTATTAAAGCGTGTTTTTAGTTTTTTACACTATTATTTATTTTCTATTTTTTAATTTACTTTTCTTATTATACTTAGCGTGTTTTTGAGTATTAAAAAATAATCCGACGTTTTGAAGTGTTCGAAAATCAAGTTCAAATTTTACGTTATATAAAAAAAAAACAAAAAAAAACAAAATCATTTATTTGCCTAAATAAAGTACAGAAGGTTGGTAAAAACGTACAAAAATGTTCTCTTATTCTGCCTTTAATTTCGGCGTGCAAATACAAAATAAAGCTACATATTTTATTTAAATTAATTGATCATAATCACGCAGTCATTAAACAGAAATAATCCCCTTAAAATGGTATTATTGAATTAAATAAATGTCAATTTATCAATGAAAAAATAATAATCATAAATTTCAATAATAATCATGGCAATAATAGGAAAGATTCGCCACAATAATCATAACATCATAATTTAAAATGACCGTGCAATTTACAAAACCTACAATTTATAATCTAAAAACTCATGTACACTATAAAAGCATTTTTCAATTAAAAACGTCGTCAAATTATTTTTAAATCTAGAAAATGGTAGCGTTTTTATGGAGTTTGGTATTTTGATATACAATTTTATGCACATGATATTATAGCTGTTGTTACCTGTAAAAGTGAGATTCGTCCTCGGTTGAAATAACTTATTAGTATACATAGATCGTGGGGCATAGTAGCTTGTCGCTTGCTGAAAGAGTCTCTCATGTTTGAAAACAAATATACAGGATTCTAATATATAAATACATGGTAGAATTCGTATTTTATATTTCCTAAAGAATGGACGGCATGACTCTATTTGCTTCAACCCAAATATAGCTCTTAGACACTTTTTTTGCATTACGAATGCTTGATCAATCTCCATACAACGACCCCACAGGATAATACCATACCTTAGAGTAGAGGTTTTATAGCCATGGAAAGCCGTTATTGCGGCATTTCTAGATACCTCGCAGCTAATACGCCTCAAAGGGTATATAAAATTATTTATTTTAACACAAATGCCAGTTAAATGATTTTTCCATGAACAAAATTTATCTAAATGTATACCAAAGAACTTAACAGAGTCAGTTTCCGCCAGGGCGACCCCTTTATAAGATATATTTAGGGCAAGCGGTTTTGATCGATAGGTATGGAATTGCATAAATTTTGTTTTATTAATATTAACTTTTAAATTATTAGCCTCTAGCCACTCTATAGTTTTTTGAAGAGCAATGTTTATTTCTTGTTCGTACGAACTTTTATCTTTTCCTTTAACTATAATTTTATTGTAGTATCGTCGGCAAACAGCACACATTTATGATCTATAACATCTGGGAAATCATTTATGTAGAGCAAAAACATACATACTAACATACGTATAAACCTAATAAAAGCATGTTAAAAAGGTCGTATTATTTCATAATTTTGACTGGGTTTCCTTCTTTTATTTGTCAAACTCATAAATGTTTTCCATTATTTAATTTCAGTTCGAAGTAATTACTTACCATAATTTACTTAGTAAATCAATGTATTTATTTTGTCATAACGTAAAGACATACAATGAAACAATATTTATAATTAATATGTATCAGGAGGAAATAAAAAACAAATAACTTAAATTATCCTCAATTCTTGGCGCACTTCGATTTCTTTTGTTCCGGGATTTGATTCGGGGATGGGTTCGGACACAAAACAAAAAAAAGATAATCCTGAAGATCCTGGGACAATAATCAACAAACTTATTAAATAGGAAAAACTAATTAAATTATTATATTGCCATTGGTCCTTGACACGTGTGCCAAATTTTTAATTGATCCGACGTTTTGAAGTTGTCGAAAATCAAGTTCAAAGTTTCCGTTACACATGCTAACATACGTATGAAGCTAATAAAAGCGTGTTAAAAACGAACTTTTGAGGAGACTTTTACCCAAGAGGAGTCCAAAACCGAAAAATGCATGTCGCTCATCGAATTTTAAATGGTAACAACGCTATCGCCTGTTAGAATTTTGATAGAATTTCTCTTTTGAAATACGGTAGAGCGTGTTTTTTCATAAAAAGTGAGCCTGCGTATAGGGATGCTTATGATATTATTATGGGGAGGTACTTTTGGACAATACTAGTGTGGGGTTCAGGGAATTTGTAAAAATCTAGACCTATGGCTCCTATGTAAACTCTAGTTTTTTTTAAATATTGTAAGTACCATGGTTATTTTTTTCGGAACTGGATAATGTTTCTTATTTTATTTTTTGTTTAAGTTTACTTGTAAGTAGTAATATTATTAAGAACGCTATACTATACTCATGGAACGAAAAAGTAAAAACATTTTCAAAAACGGGTGTATTTGGTAAATAATGTTTTACCTACTTAACTCCGTTACCTACATAAATATCACATTTTCGTACCATAATTTTCATTGTTAATGTTGGCAGTTTAACGCCTAAAAGTACCTAAAATATCATGTTAAAAGTTAAAATTTACAGTTAATTTAGTAGGCACTTAACATTTTTATTACTTGAACGTTTACTATTCGAGATATTCGAGATCTTCTCGCGTTACAAACAGATAGCCAGCCATGGTCCCTTAGGACAGGTCCAAACTTTTTATTACACATCGCATCATAAATCTGTATGCTAATACTACAGACTGAACCCTACAATTGGTTCACGGTTCACTTCATAAAAAATAAAAATAAATTGACTTAATTTATCTACGCATGTATCATTTATAGACGTCTCAAGCTTAACTTAGCAAACATTGCTACTAACTTTATCGCTACTAACAGGTATTCATGCAGTATAAAACTTGCTGTCGAAAGAGAAAATACAACAACTCAAACGAACCTTAAGGCGAGGTTGCAGTACTTTTTAACTTTTTTAAACCTCTGTAAATGTAGCAAAATATAAAATTTGCGCAAAAAGAAAATTGAACATATTACCAAACACTGTGTGAAGATAGAAACATGAATTAAATTAATTGGCTCGATAAAAAAAATTCACAAAGATGACACTAAATCGCTATTTAAAACGTGTACCTTGAAGAGATTACTTCGTTAAACCATGTAAAAGTTATACCAAAAGATAGGCCTTATTGTTTTTTAGTACTTGGTGAGAACACATTTTATAATTTCCTTACTATTTTTTTCTATGGAGCAAATATACACAAAATCTAGCAGTTGAAGAGCTCGCAACGGCCGGCCAGTTACAGCCGGCTACACACCGCACTACAACCTACTACCGGCCTTAAGGAGCTTACCCTAGCGAACGTGCGGTCCTTTTCAGTCCCGCTGCTCTGCCCTGCTCTGTACCGCTCCCTGTATGCGCACGCCGAATTCACAGTTTTTTTTTAAATTATTTTAATAAAAAAAAGCGATCTTTAAAAAAATATAAAACGGGAATTATTTAGATTTTTAAATTATCTATCCATTAGTGTAATCCTCAAATTAATAGAACGTCACATTTAGATAAAGATGCATACAATCAATAATTTTAGTAATTTTATTATAATGAGATTTTATCGATTTTATTTTTATAACACATAAACACATGTAAGTAAGAACGTGCAATGTGATGATCAGATATAATGTGCTTTTAGATGTAGTATATTTCTCGTGTTGATAGCCTCTGAATAACGAAGAAAAACACACTATGCAATAGCTAATAGTTTTGCTCGGTGTACCGCCTTAACGTCTGGCGCTATATCAAACTATTACCGCTAGAACAATCTTCCAACAACATAACTTATTCATAACTGCAAAGTCGTTACTAGAACTCTTTTCTTCGCTCTTTTGCGATGAGCTTTACATTGATAGATCGCTTAGAAAACTTTCCATTTAGTTTAAAAACTTTTAATTAAATAAATAAATCATAAAACAAAAAAGAGTCGTTTTTTATAATTTTTTGTTGTTTAAGAAGAAGTGTGCAAAAGTTCGTGCAACGCAATATACCTACAAAGTTTTCTTTCAATATCTTGCCTTATTTAACTGTGTGTAAAGTATGTGCAATTAAACTGACTAAGTTTTATAAACAATGAAGTGTTGTTGAATGGAAACTTTAGCATAAATCAGGCTATAATGTCCTCACTGCTGGGACGCAGGTCTCCTCTCTTCGAGAGGGAGTGGGCTGTAATATACCACGCGGGCCCAGTCCGGGTTGGTAGATGTAACACGATGTTTACCTTCACCGTATTGAGAGCAGCTGTGATGAAATTATTTACACAATAAAGCGCCTGCCTGGGTTCGAACCCACGAGGTCTCGTAAGTTGGGGCCGTTATCACTAGGCCAGAGTTAGAACAAAGGTTGAAGGTGAAGTTTTTATTCTAGTTTATTAGCTTTTTAAAAATAAAAAACTAATAGTAGTATAAGCAACTGCTGTATAATGAGGCATAAAAGAACACGAGTGTGTATTTAAAAACTTCGCGTACGGCTACGGCTCGGCTTTTAATAGTATCACACGAGTCTTTACTCCATTTGAAATAAGATTAGAAATTTAAGTAAACCTTTTTTACAGTGCGTTCAACCGATTTTGACTTCTATTCCGTAGGCATAAGGATGGCATTAAAAGCAAAAACGTGGTTACAATACCAACTGTTTATTATAGCTGCCATTTGTCATGCCACAATCAAAAATCGAAATTGTCGTCAAAATCGAAATTACACGCAAGGAAAACCTCGAATAAATTCATAAACAAGTAATTTCTGGCATACAATAATTAGTTGCATTTGGATTAAGAAAACTGTGTCGATCGTTGAAATTCGTAGGAAACACTGGAGTGCATTGAAACTTTTATTTTAAGCATCGCGCGAGCTATTCCATATAGAAAGTTCGTGCCTATATGAGAGAAAAAAAATGTTTATTTTGGCTAAAACCAGTAAACCGAAATTGTAAATGCATCTTTCACTTTGACTTTCAAACGTATGTATATACAGGGTGGATTTTTGAGATGGGGCAGTAAGGGCAGCTACCCTAACCGTTGTATCTACAGGAAAACGGTCTTAAGAGACTGTCCTTAACTTTTTGAGAAATATTGATGTGCATTCACAGATTTTGAAAAAAATGTACAGTCAGCAAGAAAATCGGCAATTATCACAAAAACTTTTTTTATGCCAATCGATCCTCTTTCTTATAAGGATCAAAAACCTCTATTGGACCAATTGAGGCTTGTGTACTAGAAAAGTCATAAATCGCAAAAAACTTTTCCCATACATTTCGTAAGAAATGATACTCCAACTTCGTTTTTTATGATGAATAAATGGACCGCTACAATGAAGACTGGCCAAAAAAAAACAAAAAAAAAAAAAACTTCGTATTTCGAAATCGCATCAATCGAATTCCGGCAATTCGCAAGGCAGTGGATACAAACATAATGATGGTCCTTTAACGTGACCACCTCGCAGTCCTGATCTCACGCGTCTACACTTTTTATGTGGCGCTATTTAAAAATTGAACTTTATAAAAAGGAATACAACAGTGTACAGGAAGTCAAAGATTTACTTACCACGATTCCCTATGGAATTAATCACAGCACATTATCAGCTGTTACCCACTCTGTAGTAAAGGGAATAAACCTACGCCTACGTCAAAACGGCTACAATTCTGAACACCTCATAACTTAGAGCTCAAAATTAAAATTTCTAGGTGAGTCCAAATGTAAAGTTTCAAGTTTTTATTTATATAATGATCAGTTAATATAATAAACGATTGATATAATTTTAAAGCAACTATTTCTTTATAAGCATAACATACCTACATTGAATATAAAATCGTTTGATACACCATACCACTCAAAAGACCTAAAACCTATTTAGTCTAATATGATAAAACGCATAGTAAAAAACACAAACACAAAGCATGAATAATTATAAAACAGTTGATTGTGAACACAATTATGTGGTTTTTATTTTCTTGTAAAAAACATGCAAACATGCATACACCATGCATGAAGCAGGCATGCAAACAAGCATACACCATACATGCAGTATGCAAGCAAGCATGTAGCAAGCATGCAACATGCAGCAGGCATGGTTTCTGTCACGGCTCTGGCGCTGCAGGGCTCCGGCAGTCCCATGCAAGCTTATCGCGTCGCGACTGAGGCTGGCCGAACAAGTCGGCCAGCCTCAGTCGCGGCGGCTAGTGTTGAAACCGCCTGCTCCTCAGATCGCAGGCCTTTTCACCCCTCCGCGCCTACGCAATTTTAAATAATACTCTAGGGGTAGGGCAGACCAGACTACGTGGAGTCAGTTTTGCATCGATTCGTTTCTGTCACGCCGCTCCCGCAGCACGCTCAATCAAATTAATCGCAATATTATATATTTTAAACGATAGGCCTAATGATTTTCGATTAAATAAACGTTATACGAAATAAGTTTTAGAGCATATAAATGTTATATCTAAAGAAATTATATCAACACTCACGTTTTTTATATCTTGTGAACGTTATTAAAATGAAAATATACCAAATAACTTTATATGATATGAGACGCAACCCGAAAAATTCTGCCTGGCCATTTCCCAACTATACTGGGTCGGCTTCCAGTCTAACCAGTTGCAGCTGAATACGAGTATTTTACATGGAGCGACTGCCTATCTGACCTCCACAGCCTAGTAACTGGGTAAAACTATAACCCTTGGTAAGACTGGTTGTCAGACTTTCGGAATTCTGACGACCCGTAACTACTGTCAAAGATCCACGAATGTTCCCACTGCTGGGGCATAGGCCTCCTCTTGGTAAGAGGGACAACAACGATAACGAAGCGATGATGGAAAAGTCAAAAGTGCATTCGATTGACATTATCTACCGAAAACCTAATCCTGTTGAAAGTAATTAATTGTAGAAAACAATACGAAACGCTTTAAATGCGATTGCCCCCTCTTTAGGGCCTCTTGTTTAATTTAGATTTTTTAACAGATTTGCCACATAAAATTGTTAGCAAATTAACAATCAAATGTAAAAAATATTTTTTATTGACGCCAGTAGGTACTTATCTATATTAATACATTATAAAGAGGTAACATTTGTTTGTAAGTTTGTATGTAAAGGGTAATCTCTGGAACTACCAGTCGGATTGGAAAAAAAACTTTTTGCATTTGATAGCCCAATTCTTGAGGAAGGTTATAGGCTATTTAACATCACGCAGTGGGGCGGGGGAATAAGAAATTTCACTAGGACATAGTCGCGGGCAGAAACTAGTTTTAAATAATAGTACACACAGCATCAGCAGCAGCGGTACTGCATTATCGATAGCATTATGAAAGTCTTATCTATCTACACAGGTTTATGAAAAATTTTATTGCCACTAAAATCAGAACTGTCATCGATAAACGCTAATTAAAGACCAATAAAATTGTTATTACCCGTCCAAATGAGGGTATTAATTATAGCTCCAGTTATCATAAGGACAGTTGCTGATGATACCATAATAAACATTAGTTAACGCAAGGGCAAAACCCCACAGAGAACTCCCTCCGACTCAGCCAGCTTAACGGTACCATTACCATTTGATTAACATATCAAAAAGATAAAAATGATGATGATGAATGATATATTTTATTTCTGTAAATTGGTAAAAAAAATGCAGAAAGAAAACAGAAATAAAGAAATACGTATAGTTGTGTTACACTTGACGCAAATAAAAAACACAAACACAAAAAAGAACAGTTTGGGGGAAAATATGCGTCAAATCCACGCAAAACGGCCATCGGTCAGCATAATGTTAAAAATAAATTTTGTTTTAAAACTAGATGTGTTCGGTGATTCCTCTAAGAATAAATATCGAAACAAACTCAGTGGTCGTGGTCTCTTTTAGAGATACAAACACACAATTCTACAAAGTATTAATTATAAAACTTTTTGCACATTCAGGAAAATTATAAAAGCTTCTCCATTTACTTACCTCAGAATTTTTAGAGTAATTATTTGTGTTTACACGAATCAATTCAAAATCTGATTGATATACACATAGGTGATCCCTTTTCAGGCTCTCAGGTTTATCAGGAATATATTTTCGTTTATTTAATGAAGCACCTGTACTAATTATTGAGGTATTAAGTTCTGTTTGCTATTTATTTTTATTTCTGCTTGAGTACAGTTTCCGATGTTTTTTTTGTTGGTATAGTGGCGTGTGCTACCTGTCATCTGGAAAATAATTTAACGTAATGTTCTGTGTCAAATGTAAATTATTTTGCATAGTAGGTATTGTATAGAATCAAGTTTTTCTAACTGAACAGACAGCTGTGTTGCTGGGGAGTTTGTTGCGCCACTTTTTCTTCCCAGCTAAAGCAATAGGAAGTGGTGAAGGGAGGGCGTTTTGGGGAACTGTCTTATGTAATTTTGACGTTTGAAAAGTGCTGATTCTCAGCCTAGTTTAAATAAATAACTTTTGATTTTGTTTTCGATTACAATCTGGGCTAGACTAATGAGTATTTAATTTTATACGATTTATTTCATACAAAATTGTTTTTGGTCATTATTCTTGTATGTTATGATTTTTTTCTTAACTAGAATCTTAAAATTATTTATTATTATTTATTTTTAAAACCTTTATGCACAAGTAAAAAATACTGTACAAAGGCGGACTTAATGCCTGAGGCATTTTCTACCAGTCAACCTTATATAGGGTGATGCAGAGAAAAAACATGGTAGGTGCAACAAAGGGGATAGATAACTTGAAAATCAAAAATATATACTAATACATAGATACATACATACTTATAAACAAAATAAAAAGTGTCAGGAGAAATAACGATTGGTGGAGGAGAAACTAATCAGCGCTGGGATGATTTTGCTAACTTCTTACGAATATATACCCGTGCCTGCACTTTAAATGTTAACCGACCGGTTGTATGGCCGACCAGTTGGTTGTATATGGTTGAGCCCTTTATAGTTTCGCTGTTAATAATCTAATTATCCAGTATTAAAACAAATACTAAACGACCGCTTGCGTGTAGTCATAATGAGTTCTCTGTAAAACTTTCACCTTTTCCTACCCCAAATGGCTATTTTGAAGAATGGAACCATAACTTTAAATACTAGCCGTTAAAATGTCAGTGATCGTTGGTATTTTAATGGCTATTCCCCTCCAGTGTTGGAGCCATTTTGAGCCGATAGTTAACTGCGCAGTCTAGCTTTCTGAACGTAAAGGTCACAGGTTAGGTCATTAATGCATTTCGTTGATTTCAAGGAAGCCTTTTTTTTTCTTTCTTTTATGGTGGCTAAGCTTAAACGTCATTAGACATACGCCACGCTTAGTGTGAAGCGTCGAAGTAGTTTTCAGTCCTCGAAATAAACATAGGGCTCTCCGCTTAAGAATTAAATCGTTAG
Organism: Tiliacea citrago; assembly: GCA_963921375.1. Lineage (NCBI taxonomy): Eukaryota > Metazoa > Arthropoda > Insecta > Lepidoptera > Noctuidae > Tiliacea > Tiliacea citrago. The sequence continues at coordinate 4,876,187 of OY992788.1, read as the reverse complement.
ATTTGCCTTCACCGAACTACTAGTCGCGGTAAAAAGTGTCCATACTAAGAAGAGTTAGTTCACTCTTCTATTAAATTAAGTTATGGACTCTTAATGCCATCTGTCGGCAAAGTGACACGTCTTTACTGAAACTCAAGGGGAGCGGGCGGGCGGGCATATCATCTATCATGCATTGAATATAATTAATTTCATCATTATTTAAACAAACTTTGTACTTGTTATCTTATTTCACATAACAATGGCTAAATATGAAAACCGCAAAAAGCCACAAAAAAAAAATATGGCTTTTTACTGACAATCAAGTTTTTTTTTTTTTTTTTCTTTGTCAACTGAGCCGATGTCGACTATTCTTCCAGCGTATGGGGTGACGGCAACGCTGCAAGGTAAGCCGTCGAGCTTCAGAATTCGTGGTAGTTACTCGTACCTACATAAATGTTAGTACCTGACAGGACGAGACAATTTTTGTTAGTAAACATAGATTAAATTATATATTTTTTATATAAACATTTAAAACACCATACCTAAATCGACATAATATTTACAAAATTATTATTACTATACACCAGACTATATTTTGATTTCATTTATTTGATAAAACTTGTTTAAGTTCAGGAGAAAACAAAGTAGTCTCAGTGACATTGTGTGTCAGAGGTGTGCTGAGGTGTCGAAACGAAAGAGAAAGGCGACCATCCTTTTTTGAATCCATGATATAAATCTTTGAGATTTTGGTCTTAATCCTTATCACAATATTGTATGTAATATAACAAACTCATGACTCAAAAAAAAAAAAAATGTGATTACTCTCGTCTGCACCAGCGTAAACTATTCTAGCCCGCGAAATTCAAATTTTCTTGAGTGTTTCAGGTCAGTTACAGGTTTTATGTTGATCTAAATATGATTCGCGGCCGTAAAAAATATGGCTTTACATAATTTTCTCTCTCTTCTCTCTCTCTCTTTTAACTTAGAGAGTTGTATTGCTGATTCTAATACATTTAACCTGACACAGACCTGTAAATTGCAAAACACTTAAGAAAATATTAATTTGGCGGGCTACCTTAGCGCATGGACTTAAACGACCTGATTTTATCATTGTTAATTTCAACATACCTATATTTCGTGACTTTTTTCATTGTTTTGGAGTCAAATGGGTGTTGGTAAACTTCGTAAAGTGCACTAGTATAAACTGGCACTTAACTAACTTTGAATAGAAATCATTCTCCTTTGTACTCTTAAGCGAAATGGGAAACTCTCAGCCCTAACTACTTATAAGTTTGTCTGAGGCGTTCAAGACTCAAAAACAGCCTTAATAGGCTGTTTAATAATAGCCGGGCTGTTACAAGATTGAAGGAAAAAATTATTTTCTCAATTTTTTGGTCAAACTTAGATCTAAAAACTTTTTTGAAACATTTAGCGACGTTACCAACTCGATTATTTTTAGAACTTTTTATGAGTTTTTGGTTAGAATGTTGACTTTGTTATAACGGTAACACAAATAACGTCACGGTTGAATTCCCCAAAGCGATCGACAGAGGTATGTCGTACTTACATGGGCCATGCCCATGTAAGTACGACACACTAATTATTAATAACATTAATCTATTTAATCTGAATCATTTAGCAAGAATTAAACTATCATCAATGCTTTATTTTCTCCAAAATGCCAAATAATAAAAGTACCATATATCTCATAAACGAGAAAAATTGTGCCACTTTACAAATCCTACAAAATGTCAACACTTCCAAATTCTACGGATTATCTCTTATCTTTGCTGGACAGTGAGTGTTACACGACCATTCTAAAGCTCTCATCAAGAGCAAAATATACACTCCTCGGTTTATATTCTCCTCGTAGACGACATAAAGCAACCGTAACAATTTTACTTCATAAAAGAACAGGTGAGATTTTATTTTATTTGTAAACAAAACTTACATACAACAACAACGTACTGTATTTTTATCGAACGAAGCGACGCGCTCTTTAACTTGTGGTAACCAAGTGTACAAACACGCTGTGAGTGTGTGCGTGAAGACGAGTTGCGTCAGCACAAAACACACACAATTACACGCACACATTCACAGTGTGTTTTACACTTGGCAACCACAAGTAAAGCGCTCGTCGCTTCGTGAGATAAGAATACTAACATTAAGAATTTCTTCTGTATGGCGCGCTTACAAAAGCCGCATTTACGCATACAAGCAAATTTAAAATTAAGTAGTGGGATGCGTCATTTCACCTTAAACGAGCTCTAATAGAATTTGCGCCATAATATGATTTTATTTCTGCATTGATAACGACTGAAGACCTAAAAATACTATTCCTATTCACTGACCAACGATATAGGAGAAATTATAAATAAATAAAGAATAATATAATTATATTATATTATAGGTATTATATAATTATAATTTTAATTATTATATTTTTTTTTATTTATGATTTATAGTATTTTTAGAGTAGAATAAGGGTGGGGGGGGGGATAATTTTGATAAGGGCAGGAAAATGATGATGACGAGAATAGAATAAGACTAAGTTAATATTTTAAGTATTTGAGTTTTGGCAATTTTAAACCACTGGGCCATGAGTCTGTCTGAAATTACCAACACGCTATGTACACGTGTTGATGACCGCCTGTAAAGTTGAGAACTCCGCAGTCTTTTCCCCAGAACCTACTAGCAAATTATCCTATGGTGTTCCAGTGCGGGAATAAATGAATCATGGAAAATTTACTTCGATGGTATAACAAAATCTGGTGCTACACCCAATAAAATGAAGAAAAAAAAGGTTGTTGACGTACTTTTATCCAATCGAGGTTTTAAGAACAGGGTGGATAGTTCCTCCATTGAAAAGAGAGTATCCTCCGAACCAAAGACATAAAGTTATTTACTTAACAATAGACGGGACATAGCGAACAAAATCGTAATCCGAAACATTTGTCCTAGTGGGCAAAAGTCACTCAGTCTAGTGTGCATGTCAAGTGGCATTCGTGTCCACTAAAAGAAAATTATTTTCGAAGTATATATACAAAACTGTACATTATGGTATTGCAAATCACGTAGTGATAAAACGACTAGACATAGCCACGGATTATTTTCGTTAGTATTTTGTAATTTACCCAGTATTTAGACAAAATAATTAATTTTCTTAGATGTTTCAAACTATCTGACGGTTGGTAATCAAAGGTTGGTATCGGTAAGTGTAACGTGTCAAAAATAGCTATTAGGTATGTAATTTTGCTATATTACGCTAGATGGCGTCACTGAGACACTGGATCACAATTTTTCTATGACATTACTTCTCTCTATAGTATCTATCTTAAATCTCTTTGCTCCGAACAGACGAATGTTGTGGCTGGTAGGATACTGTCCGACGACAACGGTTGTTGTCGGGTTTCTTATATCTTAATCGCGTAAATAACTCTGCTTGCACGATGAAGGATTTGCATAACTTTAGAACCCCAATTCTCATAATTAAAAACATTCAATTATTTCAAGTTACAGTCTTTCTCAGCGACAATCAATGTCAATATCTTGACAAGAATAAAATAACAACACGCCTGTAATCCCCGAAGGGCTAGGCAGAGGTGTACCTATAATACACCCACATTTCGCCAGTTATGTTTAAGTCCCATGTAATAGGGGGCGGCGAGCCTATTGCCATCAACCGGGCCATAACAACACGCCTGTAATCCCCGAAGGGCTAGGCAGAGGTGTACCTATAGTACACCCACATTTCGCCAGTTATTTTTAAGTCCCATGTAATAGGGGGCGAGCCTATTGTCATCAACCGGGCACAAATCCAGATTCCGGGCTGCAACTGAGAAGTTCCTAATGGAAAATCCCAATAACACTTTGCCCGAACCCAGGCCCTCATGCTCAGCAGTAACGCTTGTCAAAAATGTAGGTAAATAAAGAGGATTTTAGACAGATCGAGACTGAGATTTGTATGCGAACAAAATACAAGTATCTCGGTGTGATGCCACCACACTCCGTTAGACCATAAATATATCCAGAAGTATGCGCTAAGGTAGTCCGCGATATTAAAATTGCACTGACCTGCAAATTGCAAAACACGTAAGTAATTTTGAATTTCGCGGGCTATCCCGACTCTTGCTAGCAAACTCGCTAACTCCATCTTTCTTTCCAGATCTACCTGTTCTACCCAGACGAGCTGTACCAGTACATAGGCTCGAAAGGCGTGGTATTGCTGCAACTCCTCGCCTATTGCTCATCGTGTTGTAATCCTATCACATACTGCTTTATGAACAGGAAGTTCAAGCAGGCGTTCATCAGCCTGATCAAGTCTTTCAGGATGTTTGGGTGAGTGATGATAATAGTCATGTACTTACATTGTGGCTCCTTCTTATTGCATTCAATGGGAAACTGAACATACTAGAGGATACATTTTAAAATTTATCAAGTATCTAAAGTCAGCAATAAAATATGATCTGACTTAAATCTGGACTGTAAAAAAGATTGTGACCTCTGGGTATGTTTCGGTATTTCTTCTCATAGTAGTCGGTTGAAAACTGGCAAACACTGGAAACACTGTCTGATCCGCAAAACTGACCAATCAGTGAAACTGACCAATCAATTAAACTGGCAAATTAATTAAACTGACGAGTGAGGGAAAATAACCAGTGATACGCGTACAAATTTAATAAGCAAAATATTCTGAACCGATATAAAATTAAAGGCTTAACTTTTAATAACAATATTTAAATTAAAAAACCGGCCAAGTGTCGGACCACGCACAATGAAGAGTTCCGGAGTTGGGATGAATTTATCCCAAAAACAAACTTAACATTGTAGTTGAAAAACATTTTCTCCCATACATCGATATACGTCACGGTCAATTTTCCAACTGCAAATTTAAGTTCGTCGACTATTACTTGTTAACTTGTAAGGCCTACTTAGCTGTGATAGTTTTCCTTTAAATTTCGATATATATACTACTGCCATTAATTTTTTCACACATTAAGCTGGGGGACGACACTTGACTCTAACAAAATTTTGCACTTTTAAGCTTAATATTACGCACACTGAATCGAAAAATGGTTTCAACAAACTTACAATATTTTTGAACTGCCTATCCAACGATACCCCACACCATGGGTTAACGAGAAATCCACTCCATCCCCACTTTACGTGTACGGCAGGTACCCTAAATTTTTTTTTTTCAAGATTTTATTTTACGACTTTGTTGGCGTAACTAATATGTACACCCATGTCAAATTACAGCTTTCTAGTACTAAGATTCTCTGAGCTAAGCCGGGGACAGACGGACGGACGGACGCACGGACAGACAGACATACGGACATGGAGAAACTATTAGGGTTCCTTGTTGACTACGGAACCCTAAAAGCAATGTATCGAATCTTTTGTAGTTATCAATTAAGATGATATTTTATGTAAAGTAACAGTGTTTATTGAATTTTGTTGCTGACTGTATACAACAGACTAAGAGGCATGATCAATTTTGTGCTATCTGTCTCATAGCTAAGTCTGACACCACATATTGATTTAACAGTCAAAGAGTTAAAACTACATATCATGTCTAACCCGATGCCTTTTGAAAAACAGCACAAACCTTGTCTCATTACACCCAGTTCAGTATTAAAACTGATTTTAATTATTGGGTTTTGTAACATTTTCCTGTATTTTATTAGATTAAACTGCGTCATTATTTAATTCCTCATCATTATCATCATTATTTCAGCCAAAAGTCGTCCACTGCTGGAGATAGGCGTCCTCCTAAGGGGGGGTGTTATTGTCACAATCGCCACGCTTGGCAGGCGGGTTGGCGATCGCAGCATAGTGTTAAAATGCATAGAGAACGCTGCTGCCCGTTCTCTAGTATCTCATAAGTCTCTCATTCTCTGGTCTCTATTTAATTCCTACTCGCATGTAATCTCAGAAAACATATTAAGTTTTATACAAATTTAATGGTACTAGACGTCGTGCTCAAATAAATTAGGGCTATGCACGTACATTGGAATTATTTTCCTTTTCAACTAACTACGAATATTTCTGTGAGCAGTATTTGCAATGTATTAATATTTTATTTATCAGTAAATACAAAGTTGTTATAAATATTAATCAGTTAGATGAATTTTGATATGTTTGATCTTATTGTTAACTTTACTGATACAGACGATTGTGCAGCATCAAAAATGTTTTAAATTTCTTACTAATTAAAATCTATAGCATTGACAGAAGGGATCTAAAGTAAATAAAACGGGACGTCTTTACACTACAGAATATTTAATCAGACTGCCTAACAAGCTACAGGTTACTACTCTTAATCTTATTTTAACATTTGTTTATAACATTTTTACCCTCACATAACTACATAATAAGTGTGGCTGCTTAGTCGCTCCTACGAGCGAGCTTGTCGTCTGTAGCTCGAAGCACGTTGTGCTACATCGTAGCCATTTCGTAGCACGGGTTCAACCGCTATTCATATTATTAGAAATTAAAATCGCTTGTCGTGTCTGTCTTTGTTACCGTTTTGTTCTAGACTACGCAACGGATTTTGATGCGGTTTTGCACCATAGAGAATTTAGTCCGGAAAATCGGAAGGCGCCCTCTGTCGCCCAGACCACGCGTTCAGGTTCACCAAACAAACAGTGACACATGGAAGCGACAATCGAGTATTCGCGTGAAAATCGCTTTTAAATAAAACGCGGGGTAATACCGATATCTCGATATTATGTCAATTCGTAAAAACCATGTGAAGCAGGAATGGCGCTTGGTTTGTAAACGAATCAGTTGAAAGAATACTAAAGTCTAATAACTAAACGAAGTATGTTGTTATTCAGTTTAAAAGTCCAAAATAATACTCTACATCATTCTCATTTGGTTTTCCTGGCCCACTTTTTATTCAAGTCTTCAATCATGAAACTGTAAAATGCAGACACATTCAGTTAATTAAATCTCTTGCCACATTTCCACTGTATCTCCAGGGTGACAGTGGTATTTCTAATTAAATAGGAAAACTTTTTGTCTCTTGAAAATACAGTTTTGTGTATACTATTTCATCTTTGTGAAAAAATATTCCATAAATTTTCTGACGGATTCGACAGAAAATTTATGGAATATTTTTTCAGGTTTTTTTTTTCCTGATTTAGGTAACCAACAGGGATACATATAGTATGTTATAGAGAATGTGTATTATAATAGTACTGTATGACTGTTTCCCTGTACAACTAGGATAAGTACGTATAAATCATGCGAACAGACTACTAAGAAATATTTAAAAATTCAACACGATTGCATTGGTGCACCATTTTAGGTATATTACTTAAGGATAAGTACAAAATTAAAAAAAAAAAAATTGGAAATTAAGAAAAAGAAAGTATTAATATAAAGAGATTAGTTACTTGTCATTTAGCTTCGTTTATGGTTTTTATTATTTGTTTTATGAATGTAGGTTAAATATATCCACTTGAGAGAAATCTGTGTTGTAAATTAAACTAATACTGGTCAATTTTGGCGTAATTAATCGAGTGCCCAATCAATTGTGTAGCATCGTCGTGTGACGTCGTGCGCCGTAGGGGGTGTTAAAAGTTACCTGTGTCATAAAGCAAACACATATCCATAACTTTGCGCCTTTCATCGAGTGTTAGCAGACCATATTGTGTTCGATAACTATTTCCAGGAGGTTTACGGAGGCGATAGGTAAGTTGGTTTATAAATATTCTTTGAACCCGTTCTGGTTGGCTCTTATAAATATAATCTATTTAATCAGTGAATAATGGAATTTGACAGTATTATCCAAATGACAACGGAAACAGTGGACCCGTATAATTTAATTTAATGCCCATGAATTTTCCGCCAACGAATTTGAAAAAATTAACTAGATGAGATAAGTCTTTATTTGCCTTAAACATGGTATAAAGTTGTTACAGTTAGGTATTATAAAGTCCACATGTTTAGCTATACAGAATATGTATCAATTACATGCAAAATAATAATTATTAGTTAATAGTTGTTCAATGTCACAGATATTTATGGTCAATACAACAATATAATAGTTTTATCTGAGCATTATCCACAATTGCAAAAGTCCAGAAATGTATAGTTTATCAATTGTTAAAAAAAAAATCCTTAATGTCATAAAACATAAAAAAACCTAAATGAACCTGTTTTTAAATGAGTTAATATTATATAATATTTTTATTTTTTTGGAATTTTGTTGTAAATGCGTATGCACTTGACTAGGAAACTTTTCGCATACTTGGCTGATTTAGGAGTATCCTGCAATACAAGTCTGTATGGATCTCTATGTCGAGAGTTCATTTGATAGGCTTTTTTTGGAAAATCCCTTATTATTATAAACATAATTACAGATTTCGTAAATGTAGAGTGACGGAAGTGGTAATGTAACTAATTGAGATGAATTCTGTGAAACTACATAATTAAATCAACACAATGGCTAATTTATTAATTACTGGCTTTGTATACCTAAACAAATGTTTGGTATAACAAAGGCTCGTTCAAATGTATTTAGTATTTATTTAGGTACAAAGCTGTGGTTAAAATAGCAATGCGCTATTTTAGCAACCAGATTGGTAACCACATTAAATTTATATCCCGCAAAAAGGAAGCGCTTTTTTGTCGGAGCAACGGTTGTCCGCAATAATAAAATAAATGACTCTGTGTTGCCAGCATCATATTTGAGTTGTTGACAAGCAAAACATTTGCTGGCAACACAAAAATAAGTTGTTGACTACACAAAAGTACAGAGTTAATAACATTGAATAGAAAAAACAAGCTTTTAATTAACTAAAACGTACTAAATAGAACTTACGTTAACATAGAACTTTAATACCTGTTATTTTGTACTTTTTAGCATTAGATTTAGTTTTAAATATCTGTTCTATAATCTTCACTTAAAAGGTACTTGTGGTTTTAATTCAGCTTGCAAGATTTGCCCTAAACAAACAAACATACTAACGAACATACAAACATAGCAAGTTAAACTAAAGCTTATAAAAAGGCCGATGTTAATATTGTTTACAGCAAAATACTACCATGAATACGATGAGGCTTTAATTTAAGAACAGAAAATTCAAATTTTCTTACGTTTTTTACAATTTGCAGTTGAAATCATGACACTGGGGAACAAATCTTACTTAGAGAGATGTAGTAATGATTCATAATTATGATTATAATTCTGTAATTAGATTATCTTTTATAGTTGCGAATCATATTTTGACCAAGATACAACCTGACACTGACCTGCAAATTGCAAAAATACGTAAGAAAACTTGAATTTCGCGGGCTTCAGCTGCGGAATCACCTTAAGTCACCGTTACATAAATAGTAATAATTAGACGGGCTTATTTAGATACCAGTTGTGCCTACTCGCGTTTTGCTAGTAAGTTTGAAATCCATTTAAATGAATAATGAGGTGGATTACCAAGCAGATAAGGTAGGTATACCTCCTGCCTACCAATAATGCGGCATCCAATTATTTTCTAGTTACGTGATGTTCTGGGAGTTTACGTAATAAATCCATACTAATTCATACTAATATTCTAAATGCGAAAATAATTCTCTCTATTTCGAACAATATTATATCTCTGGCATATTACTTTGGCCATGCTACTTTTGTTCCTGAATATTTTTGTTAAAAAATAATGAAATCCAAAATACACGCAGACGAATTCGCAGGCGGCAAGTATTTATTTTACGAAAGATTACCGATACAATAATGATATAGTTTTTTTTGTTGTTATGATATAACGGGTTCTGAATTTGTCTTCGGTTATAGAACATTAAAAGCTAAAGAAAAATGTCCAGCATCCAGTAAACGAAAAACAACTAAATTATACCAATTGCTAACTAGAATTCAAGCATAACAGTATTTGCCGAAGCCACAAACACATTGATTAATATAAGCAACTTGAAAGTTGAATTTGTTAGTCAAAGCGAGGAGCTTGCTCTGTCACCGGCATGAAATAATAAATATCTTTCGTAACTAAATCTTATAGAAACGGAAATTCAATTTGTCGGGGAAATAACTGATATTTTTAGCTTTAATTCAGGAGATTAATCAATTAAATTGTGACCTTAATAAATAGGCTCCCAACGGTAATTTGATAGTCTTTGGTCGAAGTATTCCGTGAAAATGACAGATTACATGACAGCCGTTATAATTTGACGGAACCGCTTTTCCAGGAAACCTAAGCTTTAGTGATGTAATGGTAAAAATAGCAATCACATAGTGAGAAATCTTTTATTTTTTTCTATTTTATTTAGGGACTTTTATAATAGCAATGCAATGCAATCTTGTTTAATACTTCAATGGATGAAAAAAAAAACAATTCAATAGCTCATGATAAGTGTAAAAAATTACGTGTACATACGGCGGTATTTGTTAGTGACTCGTACATTACCAATGAAGAAGAATACTACTCTAATAAACTACTTGATAAATGATAATTTTATTACTCTACCTACGTATCCTTACATAATTATAAAACAAATTCCCCTACCGCGTCTATATGTCTGTTTGAACGCAATAAACTCAAAAACTACCAAACGGATTTTCAAACGGTTTTCACCAATGGGCGGAGTGATTCATGAGGAAGGTTAAGATGTACAATTCATTAAGGTTTTGTGTAAATTAGCTGTAATATGATGACTATTGTAGAAGATGTCGGATAAAATCATACCATATATCATAATTTCCGACTCCACGTGGGCAAAGCCGCGGGCAAAAGCTAGTTCCTAACAGAAAGATATTACCTACACTACACCATAGGCACTTAAGCAAGTATAACTTTTTCAGTAATCTGATCAAGGTACTGGCTATAAATGAAACAAAGTAAAAGAAACAAAATACATTTATTTAGATTAGACTCAAACTCAAATAAACCAATTACAGAAAGAAACAAAGACAAATGAAAATAATTGTAAAAAAAAGGGACGTGTGCCTTACGTCACGGCTGCGCTCAACAGGCCCAGTTCAGCAATAATACCAGATATCATGCTGGTTTTCATCTGTACCAGAAGTTTGAGGTGTCGGATGTAAATCAACAAATATAAAAAGCAAACTTAAATAAATTAGTGTCAGATAATAATAATTACGAATACTATGTACATATTTAGTGTGATGTTAAATACAACTGCAAAACAAAACAAAAACGTAGATAAATAAATGAGACGGGCTCATGATAGACCTTCGTTATTAAATAAATAAATCTTTCGAAACGAAAAATCAATCGTTGATACCCGAGATTTATGAGTTTGTAAACTAAGATGTGCCTACTGGACTATTCTTTATTTCGAGAATTGAAGTCATTTAAAACATATTTTTAGGGTTACGTACGTCTGAATGAAAAATACCGAACCCATACCGATCACTCATAATCAAAATATTTTATTTCAAATAAACATACATGGGCACATATGAAATATAAGAAGCTAGGTGCACGGTTCCAATTGGTCGTTCCTTTCGTGTGTCTGTATGTGCGTCTGTCACAGCCATTGTGCTCTGAATCTAATGGACCGACTAAGTTAATATTTCGTACACATAATTATGAATTTCCGTGACCCAAACACGGACTTGTAACGTAAATAAATGCTTTTTGATTATGGGGGTCGTTTTTGGGAGGTAATTAAATTTTTATTTTTTGCAAATTGTAGCTTGTGACATATCAACTGAAAGGGCTTACTGTGAGGGTCTCAATTTTAAAAAATATTTTTAAAATAAATAGTTATAAAGCTATTTAAAAAAATAGAAGTACATTGAACATCTCCCCCACCCTTATCTCCGAAACTACTGAGCCTAAAATTTTGCAAAAATACAAAATATAGTTCTTTACTTAAACACATACATAAACTTACGCCTTCATCCCACGGGGGTAGGTAGAAACTATAGAAAGCCACCTGCTACGCTCCTTACATATTCCTATTGCTTCGTTTACGTTCATACATCTGGTCATACACGCACACCGATTGCTAGCACTACACACCTGACCTTTCTAAAGAACATCACCAATTAGGACACTATACATATCTCCGCTTAGGGCGAGTCCCGGCGTTTCCACTCACATCTGCCTTGTAAATACAGAAACACAGACATAAACATTAAAGAAACAGATCTTCAGATATCAGGTCTTATAGATTACAGGAAAACATATAAGATGTCTTATGGTCTTAAAACAACATGGTAAATCTCTCAATATTGCGCGTAGAAACTTACATGTGTAGTTGGAATGTATGAGAGAATATATTTTTCAACTACAATGTTAAGATTGTTCTTGGGATAAATCAAACTCAAACTCAAAGCATTTATTTTAATTAAACCATTTACAGGCACTTTTGAATTATCAAGGAGTTTGTCAATCAGAAATATGAAGCTAGTTGTAGTTCCGAAGCGTAGTAGGTATATAATTATGGAGACCATCAGGCTAGAAACTCTATGGACACTCTTTTAAATTATAAAGTTTCAAAAAATATTTTATTTTTAATATTGTGTATAGGAATTCATCCCAACTACGAGATCCTTCATTGTGCATGGTCCGACACTTACATCCTAATTCTGTACCTAAATAATACCACCCAAAATAATTAGTATTATTTCTGAAATAAGGTCTGTGCAAAACATTGTCCTATCCTTAGGTATTACAAACTTATAAAATAAAAATACCAGCCTCCAGTTTTTAGGTGTAACCAAGTAACATATAAACGACATTAAACATGTTCTTGCTCTGTACAAAATATAAATACGAAAAAAAATATAACGATACGTGAATAAATCCCTCAGGAGAGAAGTTCAAATAGTCACACAGCGTCTCCATAATCTAGTAAGTTCCGTTTGATCTCAACGGAGATATAAAATACTCCAACGAGTTTACAACGAGACTTTTCTTCGTATGACTGAAACTGAGTTTCGCGAGGTTTATCTCACGAAACTCAGTTTCACACGTCACAAGGTTCGTCTTCTATCACGCTACTCAAAACTGACGAACCTCATTCATCACCATAATTTCAGCCGAAAGGCGTCCACTGCTGGACATAGGTCTCCCCCAAAGGGGGGGTTTGCCATAATCGCCACGCTTGGCAGGCGGATTGGCGATCGCACCATGGTGTTAAAATGCATCGAGATCGCTGCTACTCATTTACTCATTTATTCACTCTAGTAATCCATTATTGTTACGTATTATAAACTTTTTGTCTGGCTGTGTGACCGCGTTGTTCTTTTATACTACGAAACGGATTTCGATGCGGTTTTCACCAACATTAAAAAAAAACCAGAAGGTTTATGTGTCACCATCATCTGCCCACCCTTTTCCCAACTATGTTGGGGTCGGCTTCCAGTCTAACCAGATGCAGCTGAATACTAGTATTTTAAATGGAGCGACTGCCTAGACCTCCACAACCCAGTTACTGGGTAATTCGATACCCCATGGTAAGACTGGTTGTCAGACTTTTGGCTTCTGATGGCCCGTAGTGACTGTCAAAGATAAACGAAAGACAGCGGGGACCAACGGCTTAACGTGCTTTCCGAGGCACGGAAGAGTCTTGGTACGTAAAGATGGTCAAACATCCACGGACCAACCGTGGCAAACGTAGCTTAGCCTGATTGATCGACCTGTGCAGCTGTTATTACTTAGTCATAATAAATATTGATATTAAACTTTCGTATCGTAAAGAAGTGTCAATATTTTGTCAACTCCTGAGAACCGTGCGAAGCAGAGTCGGGCTGCTAGTTAAAGTTAAAATTAACTAACTGTTGCCGCGACTTCGGCTGCGGTCGAGGATAAAAAAGTAGCTTACGTTCTTCTCTAGTTTATGGTCTACCCATGTGCCAAGTTTCATCTAAATCTGTTTAGCCGTTTTAGCGTGAGTTAAACAAACTCACTGTGTGTGTTACGCTACACACACAGTGAGTTTGTTTAACTCACTTTTGCATTTATAATGAAAGTTAGGATTGTACGGCGCTACAATTTGTTTCAATTTGATGTAAACCGCAGCATAGCTTCCAATTTAATCAATACTGCGCGGCTAGAACGTCAGGTCGCAAGTGATTAGTTCGGTACTAACGGGTAATTAACTAGTTAGTTACGTCGTCTATGGACCGGCATTGAAATACTGCTGTGACATTCTGGCTACTCATTGGTGATTTGATACTTGTCGGGGGTGCGGCGAATGTACAAATAAAGAAAGAAGAAATAAAATACGTTTATTTGCGGTAAACATAACGCAAAGAAATAAAAACACAAACACGAAAGAACAAGTTGAGGGAAAATATGCGTCACATTCACGCAAAACGGCCATCGCTCAGCATAATGCTGCGACCCTATAATGCGAGACAGAGCCCCAGCGCTGGTTTTCAGCGACAGCCAAATATCTCCCGGGCCTCCGACTCATGGTACTAGAAGGACCAGTGGGGTTTTAGTCAGTAGGAGTCCGAAATAACCCTCCGCTTTTCAGAGACGGAAGGTATCCATGAGGATTTTTCCCACGGAAAAAAGAAAAAAGTTATTATCATTACAGATCTTTCATCGATCGTGATAATCATGAAAATTGACGGGAGGTAGGTAGTTAAAGGTTTCTTTCAACCGACACAGGTGCTACTTATTGATAATAATAAGAAAATTGGAAAGCCAATCTCGTTTTTATTGGCAACAAGCCGTATTTGCATGTGTGAAGTACTTTACTTATTCTCTAAATGAAAAGAAAATTGAATGTTCGAGGTTTATTCGGAGTGCTAAAATTGCAACGAAAATGCTAAAATTAGTTTTCAGGCACAACTAATAAACCTAAACCCGATAAACAAAACTGAACATTATTACAGAAAGAAGAACAAAAGAAAGAAAATACTTTTATTCGCGTTAAACTTAACGCAAAGACAGAACACAAACAAAAAAAGAACAAGTTGGTTGGAAATATGCGTGCCGTGCCGTGTGGGGACTTAAAGAATAGCACCATCCTATTTCTTCCGTAGGTGTCGTAAAAGGCGACTAAGGGAACTAGACTAGGGTTACTAGAGAATGGGCAGCAGCGTTCTCTATGCATTTTAACACCATACTGCGATCGCCAACCCGCCTGCCAAGCGTGGCGATTATGGCAAACCTCCCCTTGGGGGTGGCCTATATCCAGCAGTGGGCGTCTTTCGGCGTCATGTCGTCACATCTGCGGAGTTTAGCTAGCTAATTTAATTGTACCCTGTATAATTGTATATGTCGTGGAAGCTATTTAAATAGACCTCTGATATGAACTGAGCTTAGTAAATATTTAGTTTTCTTTGTTTGTATCACAGCGCACGGGTACGGCTGCGGTCGCTGGTAGGGACGGTTTTGTCAACACTTCATATTTGCGTTGCGTGCCAGTGCACGCCACCGTTCCTCTTCCTTCCTTCCTCAGACTCCGTGACGATTTTTATAATGCCTGTGACAGCCGAATTTGCGCACAGTGCTAATTGCGTGGACACGAATAATAACGTGGGAAATTAAACATCAGGATGTTTAACAACTTGTTTAATTAAATTTAAAAACGTGTAATAATCTGCTATCGTCTTACACAGCAACATACATACCAATCCCTCTTACTCTGTACTATCATCGCCACATTATTATTAGATAGGTACTGGCGTCTCTAATCACTCTGTTTGATTTATCCTAAAACTCAGTTAAACCCTGTGTCTTTAGAGTTCAATGAACGGCATTATACAGTGATTTAAATTATACAGTAAACAACTAAATACGTGATATTTTATATTCAATTAGCAAAGTTTATAATTATCCCTCCATCTTTGTCTGCGTATAAATAATTCAGTTTGTAGAAATAACCGGCTTTGTATGACGTTAAAACAAGAGAAAACTGGTACAGATGATGAAGAAAACGATGCGTTGTACGTAATGTTTTAATAAAATAGCAGAAGTTGAATTAACTGCAAAACAAACCGTCCAAGTGAGTGTGGGACTACGCACAATGAAGGGCTACGTAGTTGGGATGAACTTATCCCAAGAACAAACTTAACATTATAGTTGAAAAACATGTTCCCCCATATATTCCAACTGAAAATGTAAGTTTCTACGCATCATATTGAGTGAATTAACATGTTATTTTAGGACCATAGACTTCTTATAGGGTTTTTTTTTTATAATCTATAGGCGTAGAACTATTCTCTGCATTTTTTTTCAATATGTTTGACCCACCAGTTTCGGACATAAGAGTGTTTAGTAAAACGAATTATTTTAAAATTATAAAAAAAAAATATTTGAAATCCTCATAACAAGTCCTTTCATTTGATATGCTACAAGGTACAGTTTGCAAATCTTTTATTTCTTAATTTTCAAATTTTGTCGTCCAAGAGTCCCAGTTTGGGTCACAGAAATTCATATTTGTACCAAATTTCAACTTAATTAAGCGGTCCAGTAGATTTTGAGCAAATTGGCTGTGACAGACGGACAGACAGACAGACACACGAGTGATCCTATATGGGTTCCGTTTTTTCCTTTTAAAAGAAAAAAAAGAAACTTATTTTGTTTGGGACACGCACAAGAAATACAAAAATAGCATTCAAAACTAACAACATACAAAAAAAAACAATCAAAACTTGAAACAAGACTTATTTTCTGAACCCTAAAAAAGTAACATAGGAACTCTCGCCTCGCTAGCTAGCCTAGCTACCACTCAAACGTAATTTGGGAGATGTCACACATACCGACATACGAATAATTTAGTAGCCTCTGTTAGCATCTGCTCAAACTTTTTCTAACTTGGTTAGGGTCGGCTTTCAGCTCCACCAGATGTCGCTGAATATCCATATTTAACACGGAACGACTGCCATCTTGACTTACACATCTGGGTCCTACCGATATTGAAGCCACCATTTCAGATTTTGAGGTCGGTAAAATCATCCCGTTACAGTCCCGTTGGTGGGTACGGGTCCAAATAAGCTTGGTTATAGCTTGTTTTTCTATTAAACAAGTAATAATGTCAAAAGGAGTATGTAAGGAGCGTAGCAGGTGGCGTTCTATAGTTTCTGCCTACCCCCATGGGAAGAAGGCGTGAGTTTATGTATGTATGTGTGTAATGTCTCTTCATTATTAAATGCGATAAAAAAAAAATGTTATTTACAATAATTTAAAGAATGAATATACAAAAATTGGAATGAAGGGTTCCGTAGTGGGAATTAATTATCCTAAGAACAAATTTAACACTGTAGTCGAAATTCATGTTCACTCATACATTCCAAACTGCAAATGTAAGTTTGTACGCACAGTATTGAGAAATTTACCATGTTATTTTAAAATCATAGACTTCTCATAGGTTTTCCTGTAATCTATTGGTAAAGAACTATTTTCTGTATATTTTTCAAAATTTTAGGCTCAGTAGTTTCGGAGATAAGGGTAATGGTCAGTTTTCATCTATTTTCGTAAATAATTATATTTTAAAATTATAAAAATAATATAATTATCGGAAATACTTAATCCTTCCTTTTATTTGATATGTCGCACGGTACCGTTTGCAAAACTTTTTTTTTAATTTTATGATTTGGCCCCCAAAAGTGACCCCCATATTCAAAATTAATTAATTTACGTTACACGTCCGTGTTTGGGTCACAGAAGTCCATATGTGTACCAAATTTCAACTTAATCGGTCCTGTAGATTCGGAGCAAATTGGCTGTGACAGACAGACAGACACACGAGTGATCCTATAAGGGTTCCGTTTTTTCCTTTTGAGGTACGGAACCCACCTAACAGGATTTTTTTGAGCAGGTGCGGCCTTCATCAAAAGATCATTCACCATAATGTTTTTAAAAAGTTCATCGAATAATTTTACGAACCGGAAACAATGAAACAAAAAAAAGATAGAACATCTTTTCTTAATGTTAATTTCTTTTTAAACACTTCTTGCTCGTTGAACACAAAAGTTTATTTTGTTTCAGTTTACTTTTGGCGTTCATTTGCATACCTAAATCTGTTTTTCAACAAGCCATCAAGTATTTAACGTTTAAAATTTTCATTTATTGTTGATGTTGAATTAATAAATGACGTTTACGTTTATTTATTTATTTAAGTTGGTTTCTTAAAACCGTAAATCTATAGCATCTGTCCCACTGCCGATGAGGAAGCGACCAGCTTTCGACTATTTTCTCGCTCAAGAAGCGTACAATAGATATAGGTCCCGTGTCAGTAAAAGAGTTTCATAATATATTAATAGTTCATTTGCTAACTGTTAGTGTGAACAGTCAGCGAATAACTCTCTCTCCACTAGTTCGTCGCAGCAACAAGAGCTTTCAAAGAATATACTCTCATTGACGCTCGCTCGGCAGACAGAACAGTCATTATGAGACTGTCGGTTAGTACACACGGCTACATATCAAGCTATACATTTCCAGTATAAGCTGACCTCTCATTCCATGCCAACGCCGGCTGTCGCAAAACCAGCGCTGGGTCTCTGTTTCGCATAGGGTCGCAGCATTATGCTGAGCGATGGCCGTCAAACGTATTTTCTTTCTTTCTTTCTTTTCATTGTACGGAAATCCTATATAATGCGAGATTAGCTCATACTGGCAATGAAATACGCATACCAGCTAGTGACTGTGCAGTCATTACTGATCGCACTCGCTCCTAACCCAGTGACAAAAATATTCGAACTACACATTCGCTGCTCGTTGCTCGTTTTTAGTTGCTAGCTCTACTCGCTTTTGAGAGGGGCTCATGGCTAAATAATAACAAATCAAAAACAAACAAATACCAGACGCACGGTTTGATTCACGCCAGTAGCACACCTCCGCCGCGAACCCATCACAGCGAAACCGCAGTAGTTCAATTCAACTGGCTCGCGTCATGTTTCGCTACTCCAATCGGATACGACTAGCGGAACATGAAGCGAACCAGAGGTTTCGCTGCTATGGTTTCGCGGCGGAAATGTGCTACCAGGGAAAACATTAAGGTACGCTTGCCGAAGTCAATCTGTGGATGAGTGACCATCCATTACATATCAAGTCATTTGTAGATCTGTGACAGTTGTTACGGGTTGTCAGAAGAATAGTCTGACAACCAGTCTTGCCAAGGGATATCGTATTACCCAGTGACTGGGTTGTGGAGGTCAGATAAGCAGTCGCTCCTTGCAAAATACTGGTATTCAGCTGCACCCGGTTAGACTTGTTAACAGAAAACCCTATCTATCAAGCTATATGCATATCTGAGGCCTGGTTATCCGAAGACAAAATTTCCCTTATCCAAATTAGTGGCTATAATATCGCATCGTCATACTGCCAAAAAACGCTCTTACAAAAACAAATTGAGTTTACAGAGAAAAATGATATCTCAAATATGTCTACAGAATATGTACTGGAAGTGTGCGCTACTGAGTTACCTAAACAAAACCTTTTATTAATTACTATGTACTGGAATAGGAGAGAGGAAGATATATTTTTTAATAAACTAAAACAAATTCTAAACTATTTACATATTAACTATAGGTACTTAATAAATTTAACATTGTTATAGGAGGTGATTTTAACATTAATATTTTAGGCAAAAACTCAAGAACTAACCAGTTTCTGGACCTCATGCTAGAATAGAAATTCACTCAACACATAAAAAGACCTACGCGTATTAAAGAAACATCCTCAACATGTCTTGATCTAATTTTCACGAATTTCAGCGACAAAAATATGTTTAAAACCATAGAAAATTTCGGGCTTTCGGACCACAGTGGAACAATAATAAATCTAAGCATAACTCAACCAGCGAAAAAAAGTACCTGGTACACAAATAAAAGATTATTTAACATAGCGAACATTAAATTTTTTGAATCTATACTAAGTACACAAAACTGGCACGACACTATAAAAACAAACAATAATATAAATGAAAATTATAATTCATTCAACAACCTCTAAATATTTTTTTTAAATCAAACCATTCCTATACGTAAGATGAAACTTAAAACTAAGTATAAAAAATACTGGCTAACTACAGGCATTAGAGTTCCCTGCAAAAATAAAAGATTGCTAAAATTATTTTCCGCCAAAACCAAAAACCAAATAATTACACAACATTATAAAAAATACGAAAAAATATTAAAAAGTTTAGTTACCACTGCAAAAAAATTACAATATATAAACAAAATAAAGAAATCAGACAACAAAGTAAAAGCGATGTGGAGCATTATAAATGAGAGAACAAATAAAAAATAAAAACGTAGCATACAATTACAACACAATAATACTTTTATATCCGAACCCAAACAAATTGCGGATATTTTTAGAAAATAACATCAATCCATCTGGCAGTGCACTGGGCGGCATGTGAACACTAAACACCACTGAGAACACCATATTCCTTAGCCCAGTCGAAGCTTGGGAAGTTAACAAATTAATCAAAAATCTAAAAAATAAACAAAGTTACGGTTTAGACGAAATTCCACCTACGTTATTGAAAGAATGCGCAAATGAACTCACTTTACCATTTTATTTATTGTTAAATCAGTCTTTTACAGAAGGCACTTTCCCCGAATTATTAAAGAAATCATTAATTAAACCTCTCTTGTCCTCAACCTCCAAGATTTTCGAAAAAGCTATGTGTGACCGTGTTTATACCTTTTGCGAAAAAATTAACATTTTAGACGATTGTCAGAATGGTTATCGAAAAAATCGTTCCACCACATTAGCTGTATAGAAATATATTCAAGAAGCCCTTAATAATATAAATAACAAGGAATACGCCGTAGGGATATTACTGGACATGACCAAAGCGTACGACAAAGTACAATTTAAAATACTGCTTAATAAACTTTATGGAATAGGAATCCGCGGGAAAGACCATGAATGGCTTACGTCATATTTAAAAAATAGAGAACAAGTAGTTGAAATCGAATACTTTAACCACAACAGTAGAGAAATAGAAAAAATCCGATCAAAAAGCAAAATAACTAACGCTTCCATCCCCCAAGGAAGTATCATAGGTGGCCTATTATTCCTTGTTTACATTAACGACCTACCAAAAACCATAGAGGGGCCATGTGTTTTATTCGCGGATGACGTATCTTTATTAGTCTCATGTCAAAACAACACAAACATAGAAGAAAAACTCCGTTCCACACTCACAAAAACATGTAACTGGATGACCTCACATAATTTAGAAATGAATTATAATAAAACTAAATTAAAGACATTCCACCCTTCACAAAAAGCTCCTCTTTACTTAAATTTTAACTTCAACGGCTCAAAATTGGAAACTGTTGATGAATTTACATTACTTGGACTTACAATAGATAAACATATTAACTGGAAAACACAAATACAACAAACCCGTTCGAAATTTTCAAAATTTTCATACGCTCTCCGCGAAATAAAAAAGACAACCGATCTACAAACTGCCCTTACCACCTATTATGCGTATGCGAATGCATGGCTTAGCTACGGCGTAACTCTCTGGGGCAATAGTACAGATGCTCCGACACTCTTTACACTACAAAAGAAATTAATTCGAATATTGACAAACATTGAACAAACTGACAGCTGCAAACCCTATTTTCTATTTTGGAAACATGTAAATTTGTCCGCAAGCATCAAGAGTTCTACACTAAACGCGAAGACATCCAATCACAGTACACACTTAGGCACCGATCTAGGCTAAACATATCAACATCCAAGCTAAAAATGCATTCCACAGGTCCCTACGTAATGTCTATAAAAATATATAATAAACTACCTGACATTATAAAGAAAGAAGAAGAGTTAAATATATTTATAAAAAAACTTAAAAAATTACTGGTAAACAAATGTTATTACTCAATAAATGAATATTTGAATGATAAACATAAGTAATAGCAACAAAAAAAAAAGTATTAATAATAATTTAATTTATATAGTTTATGTTTAAGGAAATTACTAATATAATAAATAATAATAATAAATGATTACAATAATTAATGATAATCACACAATTTATAGATATGTTTAAAATATAATAATGGTACGGTAATTATTAATAAATAATATAATAAAAACAAATAATATAACAATAATAATAATTAAATTAAATAGCGACATTGATAATAATATAGCAATAATAATTATTCAAAGAATTACAATTTATATACTTAAATGAATAAACAGAAATATAATACGTAAGTACAGGTATATAAAAATAATCTAAAATATTAAAGTACTTTTGCAGTTACATATAATTATAATAGTGTGAAATGTTCTAGTATCCTTTTCGCGATCTCCTGCCTATGATTATAAATATAGTAATAGTAATAGTAATATTTATTTCATAAAAAGAGGTACAGTCTGTTACAAAGTAGGATGACAACTTAGGAATAGTTTACATCTGACATGAGTAGGTAACAATACAAATTTACGATCTGATGTCCTAGCTAGGTTACTTAGTAACCTGTATTAAGGACAGTCAGCCCTCATTTCCCAAAAGTAGGACAAAGTTATTGTTTAGACTGTTACATAAAACAAGAAAAAAAAAAAAATTGATAAACTGGACTAATATAAGTACAATACAAGAACTCTGTGTTTGTGTGGGTGTGAGTTTGTGTGTGTGTGTGTGTGTGTGTGTATGGGTGTGTGTGTGTGTGTGTGTGAGGGTGTGTGCGTGTGTGTATTATGAGTTACTTCATTGTTGTGAGAAGGGATTCGGTATCATCATAATTTTTGGTTGAAAGAAATTCAGTAATAAGCTTTTTGCATGTTAGCTTACAACATGGTAGCAGAGGAATTATTGCATTTATTCTATTATAAAGAAATGGTCCTTGATAAAGAAAGAATCTTTTTGTAAAACTAAAGTAAGGATGAGGTACATTACATACCCTGTTTCTTCTTCTGGGTATTGTCGGCCGACGTGCAACTGGAGTGTTAGTGTGCTGTTGTAAAATTGTGCTGAGTATGAACATTTGGCGAACAGTAAGGACCTCGCATTTCTGGTAGAGGTCAAAGGTAGGATAAAGTATTGGTCGAAAAGTGGCTACCTTTAGGACTGCTCGCTGCGCCACCTCAAGAGGCTTGAGAATTGATTTAGCAGCACCACCCCAACTTGTAATGCAGTAAGAGATTACAGACTGGCACATTGCAAAATATACGGACCGTATAACATGTACGTTGGCAACGTGTCTAAGAGTTTTAAAAAAATAAATCAGTTTGCGGATACGGCCAGTCAGAAGAGTAATATGCGCTTTAAAGTTGAGGTGCTTGTCTAGAGTGATACCAAGGTATTTAATTGCATCAGTAGATACAATTAGTGGACAGTTACAGTTTGGAGTGTTTAATTGACAGGTGTGAGCTTGCAAAGTTACGGGAGCCGAAGGTTGTGATATGATTTTGAGAGAGAAAGTAATGAGTTTTGTTTTAGAGGTATTTAAGGTGAGTGAGTGAGACATAAGCCAGCTACGTACGACATCAAACCCTTTCTGAGCAGTAGTTTGTAGACTTGACCACGTGTTGTCAGAGAAGGTGATGGCAGTGTCATCGGCAAAAGAAACAATGTTTCCGGAATTTAATTTTATATTACAGAGGTCATTGATGAAGACCAAAAAAAGAGTGGGACCTAAGACACTGCCTTGCGGCACTCCGTAGGTAATAGGCAGTTCGTCACTTAAATATTTGTCGATTTTGACCCTCTGTGAGCGGCCTGAGAGATAAGAATGAAAGAGTTGAAGTTGTAAATCTCGGACACCTAAACGTTCGAGTTTGGATAATAAGCAAGGAAGAGGGACGGTATCAAAAGCCTTAGCGAGATCAATGAATACAGTTAGACATTTTTTGCGGAGATTGAGTTTGTCAACAATACCGGTTATCAATGTCAAGGCCGCATCAGAAGTCGATTTATTTTTTCTAAAACCGAACTGGTTGGTTGATAGCAGATTATTAGTCTCAAGGTAACTGATGAGTCTTTTATTTATAAGTCTCTCCATGAGCTTCGATAGGGCAGATAGTACCGCGATAGGGCGATAGTTATTCACTGCACCACGGTCACCCCCCTTGAATATGGGATGAATGATAGCCAATTTGAAGGAAGAAGGAAAAGTACCGGAATCGAAACAGAGGTTAAAAATGTGGCATAAGATGGGTGACAGAAGCATACAGTACCTATTCAAAAATGTCGTGGAGATGCCATCGTGTCCTATTGCAGCATTAGGTTTGAGAGACTTTATAACGGAAATTATCTCGTCAGTGCTTGTTCCTAACAAAGCGAAAGAGTCAGGGCTAGTAGTGTGCGGAGAGCACTTAATATGTGGACCCAGAAGGCTGGATGATGGTTGGGTTTTTGTAATACAGTCAGCAAGATTCTTACCAATATTAGCAAAGTAAGCATTAACATCATTAACAGATTGGTGAGGGGATGTGGAAGAGGAAAATAACTCTGTGGGACTGCGAGTAGTGATGTTGGTGTTCGTGATACGCTTAATTGTGTGCCATAAAAGTTTGGTGTTGTGTCCAGCTTTGGTCAGTTCTTCAGAGTCGAACTGTCTCTTAACTTTTTTGAGGATTTTGTTGCAGAAATTTCTGTATCTTACATAGGTAATTTTAAGCACTTCATTGTCAGGAGAAAGTTTTTGCTTTTTATGCAGGGCATCCCTGTTTCTCATGCACCTCAGAAGCCCTGGGGTAATCCAGGGCTTTAGGATCCTATTACGCTTTGGAACGTAACTGGTTTTTGTGCTCATGGTAATTTTTTGGGAAAGAGTTTGTACTAGGGAATTTGTTGCTGCGTTGGGATCAACCATGGATAATATATGTGTAAAGTCTGTTTTTTCTATAGCCAGATCCAAGGCCGCATAGTCGATCTTAGAAATTGTGGTCATGTGGGAGTTATGGCGAGGCTTTAAATTTAAACAAAGAAGAGTTGAGGAGTGATCACTTATGGTGGAATCAAAAATGAAGGTAGAAGACGGTAGTCTAGTTCGAAGAACAGTGTGGTCAAGACAATTGTCACCTCTTGTTGGTAGACAGTGTGTCGGTAAAAATCCATAGAATGCGAGACAGTTAAGATAATCATGGGAGCGATTATGTAAAGGAGAATTTGAACTATCTATGTTTATGTTAATATCACCTGTGATGACAACTGTAGTAAAATTGGTTAGGGACGGTAAAATTTCGTTAAGTGATCTGAGAAAAATATCAATATCCTCATTTGAGGGAGATCTGTAAATGCAGACGATTGCTAAATCTGAGTTTAGTTCAACAATCATACCAGAGGCAGAGCCATGAAATTCTGGTTGATAAACTTTGTAATTTAGTTTTGAATTTATGTAGACAACCACACCATCACTTTGATTTTGATGTTTAGTGGTGTGGTGACAAGAGAAGTTTTGGAGGTGAGGTAAGTTGGAGTTAGTTAAGCAGGGAAGCCAACATTCAGAAAGTACGGCTATATCACACTCAAAAGAGAGACGGGTAAGAAGGGTTTCAAAACTAAGGAAGTTGCGATTGATAGATCTTATATTTTGTGATAAGATTTTATGGTAAGGAGAAGGGTTCTTAATAATTGGTAAACAATCTTCTGGGGTGCATTGGTAAATGTTTGATACAGAAAAGTTATCCAAATTATGATTTAGGGAGTCTATGTTATCGAATTTTATTATCTAAGAGTAACATATTAGGTAAAAAGACACAGTCCGAGCGATAGTTTTGGCATTTGAACAAAAAAGCGTGGTTATTGGCTTGCTGAAAGGTGTACGGTGAAATGTGAAGGTATGTGAAGGGAATTAGTTTAAGTTTGTATGTTTGTAGTGTGAGTACGGAGATGTGAGTGGTGTAAGTGTGATTGAACTGGTACAGCAGAGATTTTATAACTATAAATAAAATAAGATTTGCATGCAATAAAAGTAGAATGAACATAGTTTTACATTTCATAAGTATTGATCTAAAAGCTAAACAACTCGGGCGTACCCACAAACGTAAATCGAGTTTACGATTCAGTACATGTAGTCATGCTTCAGATGAATTAGAAAGGTCTTGCAATTGGGCTTCATTCCTTATCACAATGTAGGGAGATTCCTTTGTTCTTTTCATAAGGATACGGCCATTAGATATCCAGCAATATTCGTATTTTTGCAGCTTGGCAAGATTTCTAGCCAAGTAAAACAGTTTTCTAGCTTGAGGGGTTAGTTGTTCTGCAATGAATATAGGCATTGGTTCCTTTAACTGAAAACCCAGGCTTACAGAGTCCAGTTTTCGTGTGGGATTATTCCTGTTATACTGCTTTACAGAACCCAAGAATTTCTCTTTGATAAGAGTGTTTGTAAATTCAATACTTATTGTCGAGGAATTCCTTATCTTATCGATACGGAATCTAGATATATCTCGAATTTCAGGAGCTATGTTGACACCCAGAGTGGTGGACAGTTGAGACACTGTGGTATATAAATCCTGCTTAGATTCTCGTGGGCGTAGAGGAACATTTCTAATTTCGACATGTGTTTTAATAAGGTTACGTTCCAAACTATCTATTTTATTATCTAGATTTAATAGCTGGGAAGACATTTCAGCGCGCTCCTTCTCAAGCCCTGTGATTTTAGACTCAAGAGAAAATAATTGGTCTGACACGTTGTTTACGGAGCTCATTAAATCAGTGTTTGAGGTTTCTATTTTAGTCGTTAGTGTCTTGAGGTCCATGATATGAGTTTCGAGAGTCAGAAGCCGGGCGTTTTGGTTTGAGATAAACTCTTTCATCATGTCTTTGAGCTCATTTCTTAGGTCCAAGTCATATTTATCCGGACTGTCATTATTAGAGGACCTGGGACGTTTTGCTCTTTGACTTACATAAGGCGCACTGGACTCAAAAGTTTGCTCGATTTCGCATAATTTGTTAATATCTGAGTCAGAGTGTGATTGTATCACAGTTTTTGGTGTTGGAGGTGAACGCATCATTTTATGAATTTATCAAAAAACCAGAATTAAAAAATTAAAATAAAACAAAAATACTATCAGATGGTCAGGATCGAACTCAGGACATACTCCACCACCGACCGCTTCAAACACACCACGCCACCGTGCTCACTGCTTGTATTGCGAAATTGGCGAACATATAGTAAACGTCTGAGGATACGAGTTTGGGTCCAAGCTTCGGAGTGATACTTTGTGACCATAAATGGGCACGTTTTGAGCTGGCTCATGCGATGTCTGACTCACCGCTGATCGACGAATAGGAGCGCTGCAGCCGATGAGTCACCTTGTTGTTTACTGGCTTTTCGTAGTTTTAGAAGAATGGTTGATTGTTATGAATAACATTCTCACTATGCGGACATATATTGGAATTCGGTTATAGAAATAGATTAAATAATCTGAAGTATTTTCTTGAATTCTTAGCACTTTAAACAATTAGAAGAACTATTATTTTACGGATTAACATGTAGCACGTCTAACTGTGAGCGAGCGCGGGGAGGGAATCCCAAATATGTAAATTAAAACTTGTTCCAACCAATAACAACTTAATGATCTCCTAAAACAGGGCTTCCTCTCTCGTACCCTTTTGCTGTGCCCTACAGGGTCCATAATGATCTAAATTATAAATAGTTACCACCTAAGTACACATTATGGTAAAGCAATAAAGATATTGAGTATTGAGACTGGAAGCCGACCCCAACATGGTTGGGAAAAGGCTAGGCAGATGACGGGCTCTACTTGCTTCTCGCTAATTGTCAGCGGTACCCCAGGTGCCCAATTTGCATGATAATGATTTGATGGGGCTACAATTCGAGCGCTGCAATACAATAATGACAGGGAAAGTCTGTTTTCACTGCAGTTAAGCTAAATCCGCATTGTTTTAGGCCCACTTATACTACAAATCACTAAATATGTTTAGAAACAGCGTTCCGTTTCCGTCAACCGTTTGAAGATAACAGACAAAATTATGTTTTTAAAACTTTTTACAGCAAAAAAACAACACTTCGGAAGTCGGTGTCTTTGCATTTGTATTTTAATTTTTTGCCACCGAGTTTCAAAATTAAAGTTTTTTTCACTTTGTGGTGTTTTTTTGCAAGTCGGTTGTTTTTTTTGTATAATGTTTTTTATTTATCACTTTCTAGTGGATCAGTTTTTAATTTATCTAAATTAAAATAGCCTAGTGTCAACTGATCATCACCTTTTACAAAATATTGCTTTTCCCGATGCTAGGACGTTAATTTTTGAGCTGCCTCTCACCATATGCATTGTATCGAGCATAAATTGCTTAGCAACTATATTAAAGGTCCTAATCGCAACCCGATAGATACTTATTATTATGTTGTTCCAGTGGCCATCTGTGGTCTTCATCACCAGTTCCACTTCACCAAATTGTGCTTTCCTAGAGCAAATGCACAAGTTACTATAAAAAATATTTATTTATAAAATTTGTGGATTTTCATGGATCCACTCATCAGATTCTGATTTGGTGGCAATAGGAGTGGTCCTATTGCCACCAAATCAGAATCTGAGATCGTGAGCTCTCTACTATCTACTCTTTGAAACAAAAAAAATATTTTCAAAATCGGTCTACAATTTGACTGAGAAATCATCGGTTAAAAAGCGCTAAACAGTTTTAGTTATTCATCATCATAAAGATAAAAAAATAAATGTTATCTGTGCACCGGCTGCTGGCGCACCCACTTGACATCTGTCAAATCATTCTTCCAAAGCCTATGAGCGGGACTTTACGTTGACCGATACAGGCATTGTATAGTCTCGGCATGCAGCACAATACAACTTTTTAGAAGGGGATTACATAAGGTAATCCAATACTTATAAGTAGGGAGATTATCTGGAAAGGGTTGTGATACAATGAGAACGAGATTACCTCACATAATTAAGAATCGGACGTCACTAGGTAAGTTAGTCCGATCTATATAATTATGATTCATTCATATCAGTTAGTGCATGAAAAAAGCCTTCACGATCGACAATTTGGAAATAATTCCAGCTCTCTCTGGGCAGTAAGTTTACTAACTAACCCGGCGTAGCACTAATGTGTTAACCACAGCAAGAGTAACCGGCTATTGAATTGAGAAGCTTGGAACTTGTTAAAATCTACTTTATCATTACTTAACCAGTGACGTGCCTTAGGTAACTCAAGCTACCAAAACATTTCGTTTGAAATGCTCGCGAAATTCAAAATGTACCCTGGCTTTCACTTTAAGTAATGCTAAAGTAGTGTTTGACAAGTTCCCATCTTCAAATTCTCAATTCAGAAACTGAGTTGTATTAAATTCTCGTTTACCTGGCTTACAACGACGCAAGACGTAAAGATCCAGTCCTTTCATATTTATTATTATTAGGTTGGCTAAACAACATGACATCAGCTCCCAGAACACGTCCGAAAGATTCAATTTAAACTTATGCGATAAACCTTGACATTAGATTACAGTTGAACTGTTGAAATGAGTCGCTCCAGTTAAATTCATTGAAGCGTTCGATTTCATTTCTGTTTCTGAAGAATTGTCATCACTTGGAATACAAAGACGGGCCGATTGTGACCCCAATGAGATTTGCAAACTGCAATTTCTATGAAAGAATTTATTAGTTTTATTTTCAATTTCATCGTCATGTTCGACTCGTTTTATTTAGTAACGAGAATTTCAATGAGTATCAATGTCGAGGGTGCATACAATTTGGATACATTATTCCACTCTGAGCATATATTGGATTAAAGGACTCAGACAAGACTGCGGTTGATTTGATGTGGTTTTATCAAGAATCTTGAATTTATCTTACAATGTTTGAACAAGACATTGCTTGAACACAATTATGCTAAGTCAACCACTCGTTCATGTTAACAAATTAACGTTGCCGTTGATAGCTACTTTATGATGTTGTGTTATGTATCTATGGGCGATTTTCGTAGTGTAAAGTTACCAGTAACTTGCGGTTGACTGTACACTAACTTATTTGATTATAGCAGCTTTAGAAATCAAATATTTTGAGTAATATTATTTATATCTATTGATAAGGTAATTTCAATATAGCCACCTTATTTCAAAGACACAACTATAAAAATGTGCCTCTACCAACTGAAAGGTGGACACAAGTGTATTCCGTCAATAATTCCGTAAAATTCAAATGAAAATAAAACAAACTTGTATTAGTTATAATTAAAAAGAAGAAGTTAAAAATAATTTTATTCCAATTGGAAATAAGCCGTTCTTACATGTGTTTATATACTTTTAACCTTTAAACGATAATGAAGTTCCTTCGTCTGTGCCAAAATCGTCCCGTATCTCATAATTGGGAGCGGAAGTAATTCTTTTTTGTAAAACTTGGATGTTACCACGAATAAACGCTTTTCTTTTTTTTTTTCATAATTATAATTATATTTTCAAATCTTGAAACTTTATACTGACTTTATTTGACTTTATGTGTACTTAACAGTCTCAAGTTTTCAAACAAAAGCGTGTTATACCCTTTTTTAGGGTTCCGTACCCAAAGGGTAAAACGGGAACCCTATTACTAAGGCTCCGCCGTCTGTCGGTCTGTCTGTCCGTCTGCCACCGGGCTATCTCATGAGCCGTGATAGTTAGACAGTTGAAATTTTTCATATATGATGTATTTCTGTTACCGCTATAACAACAAATACTAAAAAAGAAAATAAAATAAATATTTAAGTAGGCTCCCATACATCAAAAGTGATTTTTTTGCTCGTTTTTGATCGATATTGATAATGGCAACAGGGAGACGCTTGAAATATTCACAGAATATTTAGTTATATATTCAATTTAAAAATAAATAATTAATTTAAAATAAAACAAAAATTTAAGGGGGGCTCCCATACAACAAACGTGATTTTTTTGCCATTTTTATAGATAATGGTACGGAACCCTTCGTACGCGAGTCAGACTCGCACTTGGCATGTTTTTTCTCTCTTGCTGTTAAAATGTAACGCGCTTTTATTTGAAAACTTGAGACTATCTTTGTCTTTAAAACATCAAATTAGCGCCTGTTAGAAATGTGGAAAATAGACGTCAATAATCAATACTATTTGGACACTGTCAAAGCTGGTTAATACCTAGTTCAAACAACACTAGTTTGAAGTTGAACTAGGTACAAAAATACCAGCTTTGTTCATCCGTAGTGAAATATTTTCCCAGCAATTTTACCTTTTGAAATGCAAAAAAAACTGAGAACCACAGAAACGTCTAAATCATCAGATTTTTTTTTCGAGGAAACAACAACTTCTGGTTTTTTTCAAACTTTCATACGATTCGAGTTCGTGATGTTTAAAATCGATTACTGGTTTATGCATTGTTCGATTTTGTTCTTTTCTAGTTCAACCCACATGGTACACGATCTTTTCTTTTCAAAATTGCGGTCGTCAAAACGCATGCAGCCAGTACCAATCGCTGGTGCGGTCCTTTCTCAGTTATTTTATCTTGGGCATTAACAACCTTATTGTAACGAGTATAAAGGTCACTGTGATTTCGACAGACTTATCAGTGGCAGAACCCAAGAGCAACCTTATTAGAATGCGAATAAAGGTCAGAAGATTTTGACAGTGATGAATAATCAGAGGTAAAATAACTGAAAGGGCTGTGAAAGGTGTTTCAATACATGATACATAGCTCTTAAAAGCGATAGCATTATTCAGCAAGCCTCCTAAACATTTTCAATCCTACCAAAGTGCCGACAAATCATTAACAATTCCGACGAGGGTATCGAACCGTCTTTAACGACCCGTTTCGTTTTATCGCCGGCGATATATTAACGTTCCTGAATGTTTCAGGGCCTGTTTTCCCGAAAAGTCGGAGTGCAAGCAGGCTACTCCACCCCCGGCGAGCTCCAGCCAGGATGCTACAGCCTGCGTGATTAGAGGCAGCCATACCGGACGCACAGGTATTTAATCAACACTATTCTAAGTTTCAAAATAATTATCACGTAAAAAATTAAGTTACATTAAAATTACTTATTAGTCTGATAGGCTAGATTGTTATTAATTACCAAGAACCTGGTTCTTTTAAATAAAGGATAAAAAAATAACGTAAACATCAATTATGTTTTTAAAATATATTATGTACTTTGCTTATTTCAGCCTTAGTTCAAAGTACTTGAACGTTTCAAAACAAACACTTTATCGAGCGCTTTGTCTGTTTATGTTTGTATTGTTTACCGATAATAATTGGTTTTCGAAGAAACTAATATTGTACGTTACTATTATGTTACACGTTGTATTGTATTTAGTTATCTTTAGGTAAGTTTCAATCAAATTCCATACCAAGGGAAACGTCAAGGAAACATTGTTCTCGACATTTCTCGTGATTCTTGATCGACAAGGCCATGGTGTAACTGTAAGCGGTGTTTGATCCGTATTTAGTTGTTTACGATGATGTTGTGTTTACGATAACATTCGTGGAGAAGCGAGCAGTACATTACCTTTTGTTGGGAATATTTTTTTCAATGTTATTTTTATACTTACCTTCTTTAGGATAGAACGTATGTAGCTTAGGTTAAAGAGGATAATATGCTGAGGAAAAGTTTAATAAATTGGAACAAGGCCAGCAGAAGGATTTTTATTTTCGGTTGGGAAATTATCAAATAATTTCTCCCGCTCTGGGCGGAGCGAGAGGGCTTGTCAGACTTTTATAGACTAAAACCCACCCGTGATTCTTAACTAATTCTCTTCACAAAAAAGAGAAAGTTGCCGACACTACAATTACCTCGTTTCTTTGGAACTACCCTAAGCCTGCCAACTGAAACAAAATACCTGGGCATATTTTTGGACAAACAGCTGAATTGGGCAAAATATACCAACTATAATATCACTACAAAAGCCAGCATATCCCTAAGGTAGTGCAAGCGACTGCTTGGGAGAAACTGGGGGATTAACCCCAAGGTCACCTACTGGCTATACACCACAGTCATCCGACCAATTATCACATGGTTCATTGGTCTGATGGCCCAGGACGGACCTGAGCACAGCCCAAAAAGATCTTAAAAAACTGCAGCGGTTCGCTTGTGTATCAATCACTACCAGTATGAGAACTACACCCACTGCCGCCCTACAAGCAATGCAAGTCCAAGGACTGCCACACCTCATCGTGAGGGAAGAGGCGGCCCTGGCCACCTTTAGGCTCCATATATCGGGAACCATGGGCAAAGACTCTAGAGTCAAGCACACATGCATAAAGGAAGATGCAATCAAACGACAACCGATGATGGCATCACCTTGCGACAAAGCCCCGAAGCTACACTTCTTTCAGAACTTCTTTCAGAAGTACTACAACATAATACTCACAGAAGAACGGTGTGACTACTCAGGCCTGGAGGAGATGAGAGTATACACCGACGGATCAAAAACTGACTCCGGAACCGGAGTCAGAGTTTTCTCACACAATTTCAACATATAATAATGTAATATGTCCAGCCCGCTGGGAATGTTCAACACCGTCTACCAGGCGGAAAGCGTGGGCATTATACAAGCAGCTTACGCCATAGAAACCCGGAGAGTTACGGACACTCGTATACGTATACTCTCCGATAGCACCTCAGTTCTGCAATCCTTGAGACTAACACTAGAATACAGTCACAATGCACTGGAGCGGGTGACGGTGTGCAACCGTAACACAGTGACACTGCAATGGATAAAGGACACAGCGGATCACTAGGTAATGACGCAGCTGACGAACTAGCTAGGAGAGCATCCAGCGCGTCAGTCTGTGGACCTGAACCTATCATACCCATCCCCTTCAACCAACTACGCAGGTGGCTACAGGAGTTCACTCACACACAAGCGGAGAATTGGTGGGCCTCGATACCGGGCTGCAGGCAGTCCAGGGAAGCTATGCCATCCCTAGATGGCAGGCTAACCAGGCGTCTACTACGCCTGGACAGGGACGGCCTGCACCTGGTGACGGGGACCATCACGGGACACTGCTCACTAAACAAACACTTCCACACAATAGGCGTAACGGACAGTCCTCTGTGCAGGGCATGCATGGAGGCTGAAGAAACTGTTGCGCATGTGCTGTTTGAATGCACAGGCGTCATACAAATCAGAACAGAAACCCTCGGGTCACCCAGATCCTTCACAGATATACTAAACAAACCAGGAGACCTAATCGGCTTCTGGAGGAAGTGGGCTGGTTGGAATAACTAAACGACGGCTGCCATGGCCCACGCACAATGGTCCACATAAAAGACTAAGTGCGGCAACCAAACCCTCTAACATAGAACATGTGTGTTCCTACGTTCCGTTCCCACGTGTGTTCCTTCAGTTGCCTGTGTGCCAGGGCCACGGTATCCTTTTTGGACAAAAAATCGTAACCCTGGCAGGATCAAGAGTAGAACTCTGATTTAGGGTGATAATATTATTTACTAGCTTCCAGCTTTTTTTTTGTGCCCCCGACCCACTGCGTCGCGTTGCATCGCCCGCCCGTTTTCGCTTAGCATTCTTTCTGACTTTTTTATATTTGCTCGGTTCCTAAGGGTCGTAGCTTGATGTTAAATACACTATAACCTTCCTCAAGAATTAGGCTATCAAATGCAAAAAGATTTCAAATCCGATTGGTAGTTCCAGAGATTACACCCTGCGAACTATGAGCGGTGGTGGCCCAGTGGTAACGTCCCCGACTTACGAGTTGTAGGTCGTGGTTTCGAACCAAGGCAGGCGCTTTACTTTTTGTAAATAATTTCATCACCACTGCTCTCAAAACGGTGAAGGAAAACATCGTGAGGAAACCGGCATGTCCTAGAACCAAACATTCAAAGACATGTGACATCTACCAACCTGCACTGGGCCCGCATGGTAGATTTACAGCCCACTCCCTCTCGAAGAGAGGAGGCCTGTGTTCCAGCAGTGGGAACATTATAGGCTGATTATGTATGCGAACTTACAAAAACAAACCTCTTTATAATATTTATGTCTATGTATAGATTAAATTCATCATATTAATAACCATTAAAGTTTCATTAACTAAAGTCAACACATTCGCCTCCAGGCCCTTCAGCTGAGTGATGTTATTGAGCTTCGTGTCACCACTGAAAAGGTGTGAATCGCAAAGATCATAATCAATGAGTGTTCAGTTTCACAATCACGTAGATACCTT
Organism: Tiliacea citrago; assembly: GCA_963921375.1. Classification (NCBI taxonomy): domain Eukaryota; kingdom Metazoa; phylum Arthropoda; class Insecta; order Lepidoptera; family Noctuidae; genus Tiliacea; species Tiliacea citrago. Next base: position 4,841,191 of record OY992788.1, on the reverse strand, counting down.
CTTGTATTCTATCTACTTTTCGAGAATTCACTTTCATTTTCAGTTATGTCCTAATTTTGAGCGTTACTGGCTTTTCACACGACCAGGTTTCTTTGTATGCACTTAGCCCCAGCGTCCGTAACGTAAATACTGAGAATTTGTTCAGCAGTGCTTTCACAAGAGTGGCTATTTACCCCGTCGCTTTGTAAATGTGAACATTTGGCCAATGTGTACGCGGAAACTGGGCAGTTAGAGATGGCAAATAAAAGAACGTTGACCTAATGCTGCTGTGTATTTCCAACAAATATCGTTCCGGATTCACTCTCTTTCTATTTAGTTAAATGGAAAATTACAATCACAGGCTGTTTTTTTAGGACAGTGGTTACAACACACAAGGTTGTCTGTAAAAGATCGCTTTTAGCGATAAGACCACCCATTGTGTCACCCTATGTAAAATTTCTACATTTATATCTGTAATTTTTATGGTGTACATAATAAAGAGTATTCTATTATATTCTACAAAAAAGGTTGAATTGTGTTTGAAAAACGTAAGATGAAGCAAGCCATATTAGCACCTTTTAACATAACATGACGCCTTGTTTGGCCGAAGGGATAGGAAGAGGTATACCCTCATTTCGTCATTTTTTAAAATATTTTTGTGTCTAGACCTATTCCATCTATTGATAATAACACTCCCAGTAATAAATTACATATTATAATGTTCAAACATTTTAGAAAATAGGTATATTAAGTTCTACATCACTTACCTAAGATTTCTAGTTCATTGAATGATGTTTAAACTTGACTAAATAATTTAAATAAATCACTGTTCGAAGCTAAACATGTTTTCGATCATAAGTTTTAACCCCCACGTAACTCTTAGAAATCATTATTATTAACTAGCATTTGCCCGCGGCTTCACCCGCGTGGATGTCGGAAATTATCCCACTGGAACGTACTACCGGGATAAAAGGTACTAGTATCCTAACCGATGTCATGGTCTACCCTAGTGCCAAAATTTATCCAATTCCGTTCATCCGTTTTAGAGTGAAACCGTAACAAACAAACAAACTCACCTTCGCATACGAGTAGTAATAACTAGCTGCGCCCCGTGGTTTCACCCGCATAAGTCTTGATCCCGTGGGAATATCGGGATTAAATGTAGCTTATATGTTAATACTGGGTGTCCGTTACCTCCATACAAAATTTTATTAAAATTGGTCCAGCCGTTTGAGCGTGAAGAAGTAACAAACACACTCATAAACTTTCGCCTTTATAATACTCGTATTAGTGTCATATATTATAGTATAGTTTTAAAAATAATAAGTAATATTATAAAGTGTATCTATTCATACACGAAATCTCTTAAGGGGTCATTGTACTCATCATTATGAACAACTTTAACTATGGGACCAAAGTAAAAATCGCCAAAAAAAAGTCAGCTGTTCCCTACATTTTATGTTCGAATAACTATAGCAATGTCCTAGAATCAAAAATTTGAAGACATGTGAGCTACAAACCCGCAATGGGCCTGCGGGGTGGATTACAGCCCACTCCCTCTCACAGAGAGCAGGCCTATGTCCTAGCAGTGGGAAAAATAAAGGCTGATTATGTATAGTTTATTGTATTAATATCGTTACGAGTTAGCACACCCATAGAAAAGATTTAATTCTTACGAATCTTAAAAGTTTTAAGCGAATTACTCGTAAGTTGCAGGAAACAGTTAATCTTACAAAATACAATAGCCACTTGCATTCAGCTCAACACCTCAAGGCGCTTTACCTGCACAGTCGTTATTAAGACACGCAACACTTCTAAATACCAACGTAAGTACCGAATTAAAAGTGCACTAAATTCTTCTCCACAATGTTCGCTCGTCGCTTCGCCGAACGGAGAAAAAATACTTTCAACAAATTTTCCAGCGTAAAGTATTAGTTTTTCTGAGCTCAATGAAGTGGTACCCCACTTCATTGAGCTCAGAAAAACTAACTAACACTTAACTAATACTTTTAAAGGATAATAGAATATTCTTACTCACAAGAATAACTGATCAGACTTTAAAAATCGTGTCGGATCACGCACAATGAAGGGTTCCGTAGTTGGGATGAATTTATCACAAAAAAAAACTTAACATTGCAGTTGAAAAAAGATAAATGATGATAAATGATTTTTATTTCTGTAAGTAGGTTTGTACAAACACTTTTACACGTCAGTCATATTTTTAAAACTAGATGAGGTCGGCGTTTCCTATCTGACTACTCTGAGAAGAAAGGCCGAAACAAACTCAGAGGTCACAGTCTCTTTTAAAGTCCAGACATAATCTTGGTCAGATCATGTGAAGGCCATGTAGATTGGTGTCTGAAATGGTCTTTTGAGGAAAGAACCACACAAATTGTGTGGACCTGACCAGTCAGTGCACGCATTTGTCAGTAATCGTACAGCTCTACTCAGAACTTAAGGAGCTCAACGATGCGACGATCAATACCAAAGAAAGCACATTTGGGTAGGCCGCTTAAATGACTCAAACTGCCAGACCATGATTAACACTAACTGAGAATAAAAGACAAAGTGAAAATAAAAATAAAAGAGCAATAACCCACATAGTCTTCACATTCACAATAATTAAAATAATATAATACTTTACAAGTAAATAATCATGTCATTACGTATATATTACGTTACGTATATAAAATAATAAAAGTTAGCAAAAAAAACATCAAACAACAAAAATAAACCACTTCAGTAATTAAAAATTGGAGCATCTCAATCCCAAGCCTTTTTGTCCTCAATATAATCTTTAACGGTATAAAAAGCTTTCTGACACAACTTACGTTTAATGAATGATTTGAATTTATTAAGGCTTAGATCTTGAACGTGGCTTGGAAGTTTATTATAAAAGCGTATACATTGACATCGGAACGAGCCACCTATTTTCTTGAGCCTTGTTGTAGGTACAACAAATTTATGTTTGTTTCTAGTATTTATATTATGGATATCACTGTATTTTTTAAACAATTTTATATTTTTATGGGCATATAAAAGATTTTCAAAAATATACTGAGAAGGTACAGTCATTACATTAATCTCCTTAAATTTCTCTCGGAGAGAGTGTCTTGGACTTAATTTATAAACTGATCATACAGCTCTTTTCTGCAAAACAAAGATATTCTGAATGTCGGCGGCATTTCCCCACAACAGAATACCGTACGACATTACACTATGAAAATAGGCAAAGTACACTAAACGGGCTGTCTCTATGTCAGTTAAATTACGAATTTTTCTAACAGCATATGCTGCGGAGCTTAGCTTTTTAGACAGTTTATCTATATGTGGGCCCCACTGAAGCTTAGCATCCAAAGTTAAGCCCAAGAATACTGTGCTTTCTTCAGGATTCAATTCTTCGCCCTTTATCAACACATCAGTTTTCACCTGCCTAACGTGAGGTAGCGTAAACTTAATGCATTTGGTTTTTTTTTCATTTAGAAGTAAATTATTAACATTGAACCAGTGAACTACTTTTGAGATCGCGCTATTTACATCGTCAGTAACCAGCTGCTGACGTTTAAGTTTAAACAAAAGTGAAGTGTCATCTGCAAACAACACTATATCATGATTATCCTTTATGAGGTAAGGCAAGTCATTAATATAAATAAGAAACAAGAAAGGACCAAGAATTGAGCCCTGTGGAACTCCCATTGTTACTATAGATCCGGGAGATCTTTTTCCATTGACGTCAACGCTCTGAATCCTATTACTCAAGTATGAAGTAAGAAGATCCAGAGCGGTGTTCCGGATCCCGTAGTGGCGGAGTTTCCTGATTAACGTTTCATGAAAAACGCAATCGAAAGCCTTGGACAAATCACAAAAAATGCCCAAGGCATCGCATTTATCTTCCCATGCATTATAAATATGTCCTAACAGTTCAACACCGGCATCAGTAGTCGAACGACCCCTTGTAAAACCAAACTGTTTGCTATGTAGTAATTTATGTTTATTAAAAAATCTTTGCAATTGGTCCAAAATTAATTTCTCAAAAATTTTACTAAAGGTAGGTAGTACTGAAATAGGTCTATAATTTGTGGGGTCTGATGTACTACCTGATTTAAACAACGGTATTATTTTACTATTCTTCATGAGGTCAGGAAACACCCCACAGTCAATACAATTATTAAAAATAAGGGCTAAAGTAGGTGCTACGATGTCTATAATAGACTTAGCAACTTCTACAGAATTACCCCACAGATCTGCAGTCTTTTTTACATTTAAAGTGTTAAAGGTTTTAATTATATCTCTACAGGTAATATGTTCAAAGTGAAATTCCGAATCGCAAACATTTACATTTTCCTTAAGCAAAGACTCAGCAACAGAAGGTGATGAGTTTAGGGATTTAGTAGTTGAAACGGGAATATCCGAAAAGAAATTTTCAAAGGCCACGGCGATTTGTGAGTCTGATTTTATTATGTTGTCATTAATTGACAGGCTATAGTCAGTATTTCGGTTCCTAGACCTTCCCGTTTCACTATTAATAATATTCCAAGTCGTTTTAATTACATTACTACTGTTTTTAATCTTCGAACTCAAATAACGCGACTTGGCCATACAACAAACTTTTTTGAATAATTTTGAATAATTTCTAACATACAAATTAAATTCATCAGTGTTTACATAATACCTTTCATTGTACAGCTCATAAAGCCGTGTTCTACTTTTATGAATGCCAATGGTAGCCCAATCACTGAAAGATGCGTTACTATTAACCGAGATAGTCTTGGGAATAAATGTGGAATTAAATTGTTGACAGTAAATATTTAAAAAAACATTATAAAGATGATTAAGATCATCATTAATAGATGGAACTGGTAATTTATCAATGAGTTTACCTTTAAAAGCTTCCAAGCGACGTGCTGTTTTGGGGTTAACAGTGATATCCTTTTTAGCCACTTTGTTGTTTCGGTTTTGGATAGTAATCCTTTGCCCACACCACCCTTTGAAAAACATCTTCTCCCGTATATCGATATACGCAACGTTCAATTTTCCAACTGCTAATAACTGCTAAGTTTTTAATCGCGGTTTTTTTTATGTGATTCTACTACAAATTAACGATTTTCGGACTTTTTCCTTTACTTGTGCTGTCAGACCTTGCTTCTTGTCAAAGTTCATGATTCTAGGTCAACGGGAAGTACCCTATAGGTTTTGATTTATTTGAGAGTATTAAACCATGTCGTATAAATCACCGTATTTTTTATTGCGTTGACTTAGAAGCTTGATCGTTTTATAGCTCGAAGAGACCTACGTATTTGATATTAGTTTAACTTGATACCTCCACGTTTTCCTGAAAAAAAAGGGTATTGACAGACTGACAGACAGAGAGACGGACCGACAGACAAACAGACAACGCAGTGATCCTAGAAGGGTTTCGTTTTCCATTTGAGATACGGACCCTAAAAAGGTGGAGGTTAATGCATTCGACGAGTTTTTTTTGTTCATATACGTTCACCAATTTATTCGTGACTCTGAATGCAATTAAATGATTATTTTTTTCATTTGGTAGAAGACGCCCGCGCTGTAGCCGAATATCAATTTTAACAATTTTGCTTGAATAGTTTTTGAGTTAGCTTATTGAAGCTAACCTATTATTGAATAGGTTTTTAATCCAGGTATATCTATGTTGATGATATTGTTTTATAAATAAGCCTTCGCTTACGTAGGGTCGTCGCCACCTTCACCCTGTCACCAACGAGGCTTACGTTGGGTTGACACACCTGTGTCTATTAAACATCTCACCGTGAAATCATAGGCTAAGTGAGCTGTTATTCCACTGATGCTAGGGATGGATACTATTGACAGCTCACACACCTAAGTTTTCACGGTGAGATTTTTACAGAAAGATTGGCTGTTTGGCGATGCACGACGAGCCCATGATTTGAGGTGTGATGCCACTGCAGCGCAGTGCTTATAAGTGGACTTTATAGAATAGCACTGCAGCAGATTGTTATTATGGGCACTTTATCGTTGTCGGGTTTTGATTCCTGGGGGTCTACTCTGAACATAAATCTGAAGTATCGGCCGAATGTTCGGTCGTTTCTTTACTACGGCTAACTACCCCTGACTAAGCGAGTCGAAGAGATAAGCCAAAGTCAAAACTGTGACTTGAAGTCGGGTAAGGACTCAAAGTCAAAGGAAACTGTGGAAGTTATAAAACGGCCGAACATTCGGCCGATACTTCGGTTTAGCGCTTCGGAGTAGACCCCAAGGTTTCACCTTGAGATTTGCGGATTTGGAACGTAACCTCAATGTTATAATAATATTTTCCAGCATATCCATACCTAATTGGGATTTTACGTATGAATAGGTACCTAGCTTAGATGAATAGAATAATTGACTGGTTAATTTAATAATTAGGTATTTAACCTTCGTCACTTCAAGTATTTCACAATCGTCATCACGGTATATTTTTTAAATACTTTATTTGAAAAAAAAAAATGATGAGGATTGATTTCTAATGGTATGAATAGTATTATATTATAAAAGTCTTTAAATAAAATAAATAAATTATAGACCAGTAAACATACCTCCGATCAGCACTAAATTACATGTTTGCGTTTCTTTAGCCACAAAGGTTATGGATCGTTCCATTACCCAGTGATCTATTTTAGATAATCTGAACGTATATTTTTTTTTTAATAAATGTAAAGTACCTACCTACCTTATAAAAGGTAAAAGTAATTTCCAAAAGCAATAAACAACGATCTGTGAGGTCGCTTCTGAAGTTAATATCTTTGATATTTTGTTTGTTACATATTTATTTTTAATCTGCTCTGACTTTTATTCAATTTATTAATGTACCTAACTCGATATTCCCTTTTTCGGTTCTCGTAAATGCCTTTAACTTTTAAAGTGTTTTAACACCTATATTAAAAACAGGTAATCTGCAATATACAGCATTATAGCCACCGTCAAACATAGCACTGATAATATTATCAACGTTTGGATTCGCAATACACGTCCGGCGACAGATGAATACTATTATCTCGCTGTCTGCCGCCACACCTCCTTTATATAGAATTCAGTAGCTATACAGTATTTAGTAGGTATATATAGAGCTCTGATCCTAAATAAAAGCTTTTGAGATCCGAGAATAAAGTGATTAAAACGATCAAACATTATTGCCCTATTCCGTGATGAACGGTGACAGCATGCGGTACAATGTAACTTCATTAACTCATCATAATGTCATCACATGTTACTTTATTTCTATGAAAATAATTTGAAGACAGTTCAACAAAAATGTTGGTACGCTATTACAAAAAATTATACATTGGATTAATGTATTGAATGAAAACTAGTGAATCAAATTCATCGGATATTGAACTGAAAAAGGCCTTCTGAACGAAAAAGTTAAAACTAATATTGAAAAAGAAAAATCAATTTGGACTGCCCCCTCTCTATAACTCTTTGTAGCTAGTAGGTACCTAACTTCTGAAATTGGTATTTTATTAACTTAAATTATAAAGGTGAACCTACCGGCCCAGTTCATCTATATTCGTCGGCAAAAAAAAGGGACCTTCTTGACAAATGCTGTGAAGTTTTATATAGTGTCAATGTGAACACGTTGGAAATACTCGTAGTCTCCATTTATTGCAGGGACGACATATTAGTATATCTCACATTGTAACACTGTTATTGCCACGCTGAAAGCTGATGTCATCGGCGAGTTGACAACGGAATATCCGTCTTGGGTATATTACATATTTTATCGACCGTAAAATAATATCTACTGCTTCTTGGTCTCTTGTACCGTCTCGAAGTTTATAAAGAAACTAATGCCGTCGTAAAATATAGGCTCGTACAGACTGGTGCGTTATCGCGGCCGCGACAGACACCGACAAAGAAATTGTGAAACTAGATAAGAGTCGCGTGGCGCCCACGATATCGCACCAGTCTGGACATGTTAGTCTGCAAGGTGGTGGCGGGACACTCCAGAGATATGAAATAATTAATATTGTGTACCACAATCTTTACGTGTTACTGATCTCATTAAAATAAAATGTTATAATTACCTGATTAATGTTAATAATCTATTTAAAAATTCTTGATTGCTAATTGTTTCCTAATTTTTTTTTTTTTTAAGATTTCATTTTATTATACCTTTTGCTGAGCCCTAACAGGGTCCGTAATTGTACCTTAGCTTTGAGCCATTGTAACACCTTTAAAAATGATGGAATGCAATTAAATATATATGAATATGAATATTCTCATATTCATATTCATATATATTTAATTCGTCGGTAAATTTTAATATGATCACTGTTGGAGGTAATTTTAATGCACTCTTAATAATGCACCTAAAGCAGCCCTCAAAACGTTCGGTTCTATGAATATGAACGGCTAAAAGTGATAGAAAGAAAAATAATTTTATTTGTCACAGAAAAAACGTGCATACAAAAACATATCTAATAAACTAGAAGGTAAACATTACACAAATTAAAGAACAGATGGTCGACACATAATCACGAGCACAAAAAAACAAATAGTCGGCAGCTGCACGTCATGACTGTGACAAGAAGGCTTGCACTCGGCATGATGCTGTGCTATGGGGGACTCACAGCACAGCGCTGATTTTCAGTGGTCACCCGAAAAATACGTACGGAACCCAAGTCAGGTTTGATGAGTTGTACAGTATAGATAACAAAATAAAATAAAATAAACAGTACTTAGAATAATATAATGCATAACTATTCAACCAATAATTGTCAGAATAAATATTATTAAATAACCTAAAAATAAATCCACAGGCATCACCATGCATAAATAAAGTACCCACCCAAAACATTTATTATACGAAAATATCCAGTGTTTTGATATTACTTTACTATCGCTTGGCACACGATCCCAGTTTTAATGTCAGCAGACAGGAGTCTGGATTTCTGCACAGATAATTACGCATTCTATTACGTGGGTCTAACCAGAGAGTATCGTGTTACCCAGTAACTGGGCTGTGGAGGCCAGATAGGCAGTCGCTCCATGTGTAATACTGGTATACAGCTCCATCCGGTTAGACTGGAATCCGACCCCAACATAGTTGGGAAAAGGCGAGGCGGATTGATTTTTTAGTACTGGTGATGGTGAAATGAAATAAATACTTGAATGATGTTCGTGCTAGTTATACAGTGTGGCAATTAGGTTATCACATTAATTCAAACCACGTGTTCTACATTACGTATTTTAAACATAAACAATTAAAATAATAAAACAATTAACATTCTAGCCGTAGGAGATTTTTTTTGTTTTAGTATATTTTTAAGGATAATAATTTTCCAGGCGACTAATAACTTAAAGGGCGACTAACTATTTGCTACTAAAATAATAACTTGGCAGCGATTAAATATTATTTCTTAATCGCTGCAAAGTCATCTACTGTTATTGAATCATTTGGGTTAGGTTAGGTTAGAACAGTAACCATTAACAAGCGAAGGCGAGCGTGCCGCGGCAGCGGCCGCCGAGCGCCAGATCCTCTCTATTGTCGGTAAATTCAGTTACCAAAACAAAAATTCGATGCCAGTTTAAATTAAAATAAAGCTAAAAACTGATTATTGAGCTGCTACTTTCTACTTAAAATAATACTTCGCTGTAGCTGCCAACCTATTATTTTTGCTGCCAACCTATTATTTTTGCTACCGGCTTTAATTATTTTTTAATCCCAAATTCAGATTAATTTGTCGCCGTGTTAAATACATGCCTATTTTTAACATTAAACTTAATTTGTAATTATTTGGTAACAATACCATAAAGTTTTGTGTTGAATTGTTGATTGTGTTGAAATATTGGTTTATTTCGTGCCAATTTTTACGCTATTTATTTTGTTAGAAAAATTCAGTTTTCTATTTTTACTAAAATGTTTATTTTATTATTTTAACAGACTGATAACGACTCGTTATAACCACTGTACTATTTAATGTGATAATCTAATCGCCATTCTGTATGTAGTAGGCAGGAAAATGGTTTACGTAGGTATCTACTCTACCCGGAAATGTTAATGTTTACTTGTGGTAGTTACAAGCTCAAAAATATTTTTTTATTAGGTAGGCTGCGGTAGAGTGAAACTTTGATGGAAACTAAGGTAGTAACGAAACTAGGTACTTGTAACTTCCTCTTGGAACAAGAAACATCAATTTCAAGCAATATAATATGTACGTATGTGAAGTCGGTGATAACTTTCTACAAGTACCTACCTAGTAGCCATTATTACTACGTAATACGTAGTAATAATGGCTACTAGGTAGGTACTTAATATATATAATATATATAGGTATATACTCAATGCTGAATTATATTCGTGCCACTTTGCAACTGTACTATATAATTTACAAGCGCCTGCAACCATACTATGGTTGCAGGCGCTTGTAAATTATATAGTAGTAGATATGATAAGCTGTCAGCCTCGACACTACTGGCTCGATACTAAGGTTTTTAAATAGTTCGTGCCTATGCAAGAGAAGAAGAAGGCTTATTTTTTACTTTCCTACAGTATTTTCAACTTTTTAGATGGAAACATGCCAGGCCAAACAGCAAACAACTACATTACACAAAATAGTTACAAACTACCTACCAGCGATAAAAATTGTAGTTTCCAAATCTTGCAAGAATTTTAGAACGGTACCAATCCCTAGGTAGGTAGTTAGGATATAATTTGTATAAATAATTCTGTTTAACAGAATCTTTCAATGTATTCAACCGACCATGTTGATCCAATTAGTTGAATGTCAAGCCTCCCACGTTTCGAAGATATCAGACATTCTCTAATAGGCCAGGGGGCCGATCGCGCTATTTCTCAACGTAATTACCGTTCGAACGGAACGTTTTTGGTTTTGGTTTAGTTTTGGTTTAGCTGATGTAAGAAACGGTATCGTGCTATTTTTTCTGAGCGACAAAATCGTTGACGTTACCCAATACTGAAAGTTCGATTGATCGTTCCTCTAACGTAACTTCCAAAGTAAAGCTAAATCGTTTCCGTTGAAATGATTAGCGCGATACGAAATGTGTCTAACGTAACGTTTTTGGTTGTGGTTTAGTTTTGGTATTAACGTTCAAAATTAGCGCGATCGGCCCCCTGATCCTACGAAAAGAGGTCTTGTAAGTTGGAGTTTATAACAATAGGATTTCATGTAGATTGCAACCTTTTGTCGGTATCCAAACAACAGTGGCTTAGCCTTTTTAGTATCTTCGTGATTTTACTGTATTTTCGTTAATGTGCTATCATAAAAACATAATAATAATGCTAATACCAGTTCTCAAGGATAAAGAAAAATCCACAAAAAGCAAGTGTACGAAGTATAAGTTGACCTCGCAATGTATAAGCTTTTCGTGCAATGATAGGTCAACATAAACTACACAAGTATAACTTGATATGTTATTGTGTGTACATCACTCCGCGCATCATAAACCTACAAACAAATTTTGGCTAGTGATCGTACATCAAGTCAAAGAGACATAAACAAAGAACAAAATTATAACAAGTAAGTAATAAATAGTCTTTGTTCAAGTAATAAATAGTCTTGTTTTCATCAAGTTACAGCCATTTTTTCCAAAGTAGGGTAACTACTTTGGAAAAAAAAGGCTCTAACTCGATGCTTCAAAAGAGGTTTACAATTCTCCGCTTCCCGTGAAAATGTCTTAAAGTGTTTTAATGTTAAAAACAACTCTACGGTTTTGTTTCAAATAATAATTTGGGAAGTATCATTCTATCTAGCTTTTCGAGTTCGAAGAATTAGTAATGATAGCCGAATTAAATCTATAAGGTCTTTCGTCTGCGAATTTAATTAATTCCATGGAAGCAAAATGTGCTTACTAGTAGTAAGATTAAAGGAACATAATTATCGGCGTGTCGATTATTCAATTCGATTCATTCAAGTTTGAAAATTAATAATGTGCTTCATTGGTTGGCACGGTACTTATAATGGAATTTTGATGTCCAAAAGCGTAGGACGTTATTTGTAACTAGTTGTAACGACGTTACAATGTTGTAACGTCGTTTATTTTGTATGAATTGTATAATTACAAGAAACGCATAAGTAATCGATTTCCAAAGTAAGTATCTGATTATCGGAGATAAATTGCGTCGTTGCTGATGAGCCCTGTCGGCGAAGAGTCCTGTCGGCGAAGTGTCCTGTCGGCGAAGAGTCCCGTCGAAGTAAAGTCTTGTCGGTGTTCAGTCTGTCGGCGTAGTGTCTGTCGGCGTTTAGTCGTACACCGCCCGCGAAGCGTTAAACTCCAGCCCGCGACCATCAAATAAAAATCAAGTGAAGTTTTCGTATTGTTAGAAATTTAATTCTCATTGGCTGTGCACGACTGCTCGCATAAAACAGTTCCACGTATCACATGTCCCCACAAAGACCAGCGCTCCTCAACCTTCTACTTCGCAGCTAACTTAAAAGTTTAATTTAATTGCAATTTATTTCTTATTTCCATAGTTATTTTGTGTAATGTTGAACAACAAATTAGTGTTTCAGATAATACCTTTATCAATATTTTTATTTCAGTAAATAATATAACCAAAAATGCAACAATTTGGCCCGCCATATTTTCATTAGTAATTATTGGCTCGCAAATTAAAAAGTTTCCCCGTCCCTGATACAGAACATCAAACTGAACAACTTTCTTCATGGGACCAACATCATAATCGTGAAAAAATAATCAGGCATCCCATACATTTGGGTCCGAGTAGGTATTGAAGTTTTGTATGGGACACCTTTAGATATCAGCACATTTTTCTGTAACACGCTGTATAAGAATAGGCCATTTATTGTAAACTACCAATAAATTGATTTCTGCTACCTAAAATATAAAAAGGCAATGTAGACGGTCGTTAGCTTCTAGCGTTTCATAAAACGTAGTATGCCAATGAACTCTAAATTTAAAATCAATGATTTATAAAAACTAAACATAGAAGCACAATATAAAATTGTAAGTATCTTTTGTCTGGGTGCCATTGCGTGTCAGGCAAATGTTTAGAAAATGTCCTATGTGCCCTTTATTGATTAAATATTTAAATTTTTAAACCATCTCTTTGGAGAGAACTTTCTATAAGGGTAATAAAAATATTGTTGGCAATATTTTTATTATTGGCCCATAAAAGAAAGTTACATATAATAACCCTTAGAAATAAATAAGTACCGAATTGTTTAGTTGTGTTGTTGGATATGTAGTTGTCATTCTCTCGACAGAATCACTTACCTATATGGCTTTAATTTATCATCAGAATAAACATATGGCATACGGTTTATCTTCCTTACATAAATCGCCTTTTTCCGTTCCAAATTTCTCCATGATTGGAAAATGTTCATCATTGTTAAATTTTGAGCGACTTTGTACACAATGCTTTAATTAAAACGGACGAACAATTCGCAAACAAGTCCTACATACATCGATTGTTACACGTGTAGTTAAAGCTGCAGTGGTTACATAATCCAGCGTTGGACGCGTGCCAGTAACTATTATCCTGTTCCAATCACCAATAATTTAATGTCACATCCAGCAGACTTCAACAGATACGTACATGTTTTTAACGTGGAGACTTCAATAACATGTGTCATTATATATCTTGTAATATCTACCAGTTGTTGTTCTGATTTAGTTTTAAAGCTAGGAAAGTTTGAAAGTTTCATATTAGAAAAATGTAACATCTTGGACATTGAGTTCCGTATTTACCTACCTGATCGGATTTTACATCGTGGTTACGGTAAGTGTGATTAATTGAACATTATTATCCATCATTATTAATAATTATATCATGATTTGCTAAATGTGAATATAAAATTGAAATTCATCACTTTTAGCAGTTATTATTAATAAGTATTCACTATTCTCTTCGGTAAAAGTAATAAAATAAAATAAGACTCGAAGTTTTTCGTCCAGAAGGTATTTATTTACTACCACAGTACTAATACCACAGTACTTCCAAAATGTTAACTACAATAAACTTACATGCAAAATAGTTTTGCTTAAATCAAAGAAGAACAGATAAAATGAAAATTATACAATCATAGACTCCGTAGACTGGTATTAAGCTGCATCCGGTTAGACTGGAAGCTGACCCCAACATAGTTGGGAAAAGGTTAGGCAGATGATGAGACTCCGTAAAATCAACATCAAACAATTATCGTACGTTATTTTTGAAAATGTATTACATTTATCGGCACTAAGGTTACATTTTAATAATCACCGATAAATGTGATTCATTTCTTACTTTTTCCTCGACTTTCCGTAATTATTAATAATGATAGACTTTGTTATACCCACATGCAACCAGCAAAATTATATGTAACTAAATAATTTTGCGTACCTAATTGTCATCGTGTACCCTTGTTTATTGTGTGTTAAGTTTATGTTGTTATCAGATAAAACTATATCTGTCATAAGCTTTGAAAGGCGATTACCTAGCCCCATAAAGTACCTCAATTATAATGAGTTAATGTAACTTAGGATAGGTGCATTTTGTTCATTGTTCCGTTGTTAAATAAAGATATTTGAAAATGAAATGAATAATGATATACTTATTAATAATTTTCAATTAATCACACTTACCGTAACTTATGGGGTCTACTCCGAAGATAAATCCGAAGTATGGGCTGAATGTTCGGTCGTTTCCTGACTACGGCTTTTTTTTTTTTGGGTGGGAAATTATCAAATAACTTCTCCCGCTCTGGGCAGTGCGGGAGGGCGTGTCAGGCTTTTACTGACTAAAACCCACCCGTGTTCCTTCAGATGCCTGTGTGCCAGGGACCACGATATCCCTTTCGGGCAGACTCGTAACCCTGGCAGGCATTGGCCCTTTCGGACCCCGTCAATTGGTGCTGACATCTCTTTGAGGCGCGCGTGGAACACAACGCGGCGTCGGTACCCGGGCCTGGGGCCCAATTCTGTAAAGTAACCAACTTGTCAATAGCGTGTCGGTAGTGTGTCAGTAGTGTCTCAATAGAATAGTCATGGACATTTGGGCCCAATTCTGTAACTTTGAGTTAAGCAACACGCCATTGACACTCTATCGACACACTACAGACATTCTTTTGCCACTGTGCAAATTTGGCATTCTGCAAAAACTTCAATGGCATTTCAGTGGTGTCTCAGTAGTGTGTCGGTAGTAAGTCGATAGTGTGGCGTATAATAGTTTTAGTGTTGCTATCAAAAACCTACCATGAGGTAAACCAAACCTACCACTTTTTCAAATCCAATTTTTATCAATTAAATCTTTATACGAGTATTATGGGTTTATTTATTAATATAAAAACGTTTTATTATTAGAAACATCAAATTTCACTAAAAACATGCGTTTAATAACGTTTAATGAGTATAGCCTTAGGGGCGCTATGGCGAAAGGATACGGGCCTTCGATATTTAAAAAAAAAACCTTAATTCATGTTGGGATGCTGTTTACACGGGAGGTGGTACATGGGGGGGTCAAATTTTGGTTATTTTTTGCCTAGGACGCACCGTTTTCGAAATATTTGATTTTGTATATTAATAAAAAAAAAATTCGTAGATTTTTCACATCATCTCATGGTTTTCGGTCGGAGTATCAAATTAGGTACCTTCACATACAAACCTTTAATTTAGCAGGGATTCCATTCCGCCGTCGCTGTCTCTGGAGAAATCCCAATAAGCTCGTCAATTAGCTTCCTTGCTTGCTCTACGTCCACTTTATCAATTTCACTACGTAAGTCGCACACACACACGGACACATTATTTCAAATTTAAAAAATATACAAATTGAACCCAATCAACAATAGGGAAAATAGGTGTCGTTGTTCGATGGCTTCACAATGGCGGTTCGATGGCCAAAACACTATTTAAACACGATAGAAACAACTTAAAATATTTACAGACTACCGTAACCTTGGCATCACGATGCCATTGTAACATTATAGTGGACCAGACTACCAATTATTGTTGCCAAATTTGCAACAGTGGCAAAAGAATGTCGGTAGTGTGTCTATAGAGTGTCAATGGCGTGTTGCTTAACTCAAAGTTACAGAATTGGGCCCCTGGTCCTTATCGGACGGCGAGCTACCCATCGCTCACCATCCGCAAGTCCGCGCCTATGGTGGTCGGGAATCGGCCTGTGATTCCCGACGCCCGGGGCGTCTCCCACGGTGATTAGGGGCGTGAGGGCGCGCATATTGCTTCTCCCACACGCGTTCCGCTTCCTCCTTCGCGAGTGAGGACCTGCATCAGGCAGAAGGTGAGGACAGCGTGGCGCCTCTCAAGCCACTCCTTAAAGAGGGGTATTATCGCCACAAGTGTGGCGTGTCGAACTTAAACTGCCCTACTAATTGATGATTACAATATTATGAGCTCGACGCCCGGGGCGTCTCCTGCGGCGACTAGGGGCGCGAGGGCATGAATTTTGCCTTTCTCTCACGCGTTCCGCCTCCTCCTCCGTGAGTATTACTGTTTCGCAAAAGGAGTTGACGGCCTCCCATGCACTCTCGCTTCGAACCATGGCCTGAACCAAGTTCAGACGCGAGAGATCGCTGCCGCCGATCGCCTCCGTGAGGACACGGCGGTGCTCCGCCCAAGGAGGGCAGGCCTCCACCGTATGCGCCACCGTGTCCTCCGGACGATCCACACAGTGGTGACACCCAGGCGTTTCCTCCCGCTTTATTCTGAATAGGAACCTCCCGAAACAACCGTGTCCGATGAGGACCTGCGTCAGGCGGAAGGTGAGGACGCCGTGGCACCTCTCTAGGCACTCCTCAAAGAGGGGACTTATCGCCACAATGGTGGCGTGCCCATTCCTGACTACGGCTGAGTATTACAACTCGTGTAGAAAAGTTTATTTGAGAAAGTATTGAATTCAGTCTGTTAGTATTGACTGATGCCTTCTTCTTTACTTCATCAAATAGTCATAACAATCATCACGCCTGTTTTTGTTAAGTTTTTGTAAGTTGAACAATAAAATCCGATACTGAACTTGTGTTCGAACAATACAGATTGCAACTTGACTGCATTTCTGCCTTTGCATTCTAGTTACTGAATACACTTATTGAGATATTTACTTAAGGTTTGATTTCAATCCCCGTCTTGACGTGGTTTTTGAATATGTGATTAGTTTTAGTAGTTGTAAAACTATTTGTGAAGCAGCGTATCCGAAGAAATACGTTTCACGGATCGTTGCTGTGCTCCCAGGATATGGTTGGCGTCTGATTTACATAAGACACGTTTCATCTTTGTTTCTATGATGGCAATGCACCTGACGCATTGTATGTACTACAGATATCTATAACTGACGGTAACCACTTACTAAGGCTATGGTCTCCTATAAACACCGTCGGCCACGTACAGCATCACACCGTACACCACGTAACGATGCTTACTATAGAAATGTACTGTTGTGGTCTCTTTCACACGCTGACGTTGGCGTGTGTACGCAGTTGGCGTCATTCAAACGCTTTGCGCCACGTCTCTATTTATTTCGAAGCATTGCAGCGTGAATGTCGTATTTGGAGTCAGTACAAAATGTCGAAATTTGACCACAAACAAAACAGTTACGTTTACTCTCTTAAAACTTACACTTGGGGTACAGATGTCGATCGGAACGTAGGTAAACGCTGAAGTCGGACGCCGCATTTAATATGAGACCGAAGCCTAACAGATTATACGAATGCTTGTTTGCAATAAAATAACATAAAAATTAAATAGAGAACATAAGTAGAGCGTGTCTTGTTACATTCTATTAAATATCGTTCTTCCTATTTGGTTAGTGTGGTGTACCTTCATCTATCTACTGCCCACTTTTCTCCCTTCAATCTTTCCATAACGCTGTCTCTTTCTTCTTCAGTAACTATGTTATTTTGTTCTAGAGCTGGATGGACTGGAAGGTGAGGATTGTGTTTAGCAGCGGTTCACACAGCACTGCTTTGGGAAGCGGCGTACACCCCGCGCTGCCCGCGCCAGTAGTCGCGCGGCCCATCACACAGGTAACCAATCACATCATGGGCTACTTAACCGTTACCATAGTACCCAATTTATTTAGGGTTGGTGTATTAATTGTAGAGAAGAAAATGCAGAATATGTAGTGAGAGCCTGTGGCGGCATCTATAAAGTCACATGCGAACTACGCATCAAAGAACTAGCTTTACATAATTTCTGCATCACGCAATCACAGTTAACCGCATGACTTGGCATATACGACATTATTTTTAGTATATGCGAAACCTGAATATAGTTGGTTCAGAATAAGGAACTGAATCGATTTCAATAATTTTTACACCATGTTATATTTTGTCCCAAAAATATTTAAGTGTGATGGAAAATGTTATCACCAATTAATTACTTACAATACAATCGCTGTACGGTTAGGTAGGTACCTACTGTCTAAATATTATCAATGAGCGCAAGACGACCCTATAGGCGCGGGGGCACCGTTAGCATGTTTTTGTACAGACAACCCGGTAACATAACAACCGTATAACTTTGTGATTTTTCATGATATTGTATTCAACATCCCGACATTAACCGTCGGGCAGTTGCCCACCAGACACCTCACCCATCTGATAGGAGGATCCTCCCTTTTCAGGAACAGGGTTTTAAAGTGAACTTTAAAACCCTGTTCCTCATACTTCTATAAGCCTTTTAGTACGTGCTGAATTAATGTTTTCTTCCTTATTTCTTTTAGGTTAGAGACTTTCCATAAAAGCGTGTCAGTGAGCGTCACGGTTTCATTTTCACTATACCTATAATAGGGGAATTTGCGCCCAGCACTAATTACGTGGGCAGGAATATTATTAGTAATAGCCTTTCTGCGGCCGGCGGCGCGGTGATTCCAAGCCCTGTAAAGATAATTAGAAGAATTTCCTTTATCTCTATTCGCCGTCATATCAGTGTTGACTTCTTTCCCAGCCATAGTATTCTTTCACAAATTACATCCTTCTTTGATTTTTTTTGCCTTGGTTCTTTAAGCTTATCTACTTAATACTTTTTATTACATTCTCCTCAAGCCCAATGTTGATCATATTTCAGCCGGATGACGTTCAATACTGGACAATAGTCTTATTGATTTCCAAAACTATTTGTTCCGGGCCGTTAACATTCAATGGCGTGCCTTTAACTTTACTGGGTCGGCTATCCACGTCGAGTGTCATTAGGTAGATAGACCACCTGCATTTAGATTGTTGAATACATCATGCAAGTTAACGTAGGGAATCGATAAAAGTCTGTGACATTATCTTGCATATCTGTGCTATCACGTTCTCCGGCGATATTTTCAATCAGAGGTCCGTAGATTCTGAAACTTATATACATAGGTTTTGGTCCTAACAACACTGTTTATCTTAGGCTTTCTATTAATATTTCTACTCGATCATATTATCAGAAATATTGTTTTATTTATTTTCCTACCTTAAGTTTCCAGTTCAACTTTCTAACTACTTCTTTGCTTTGGCTTTCGATGTTGCTTCAACTTTACTCCTTCTTGAGCACTGCTAATGAACTGTACACCAAGTTTCAAGCCATAAAGCGTAATTGGTATTAGAAAGCACCTTTGAAACGTGGAAAAACTTCGTTTAACCCACTTACCCTTATGTACGTTGTTAACAATTCACGACCTTGTTGCAAAGTAGAACGTAACACCTTTATATTCCTGAAGCGTCGTATCTTATTCCTTTCAATCGGAACCAATATAAAGAGTGGCTGCGCAATATTTATGGCTCTTGTCAATGCTCAATGTTCCGACGTTTCAACGAGTTACGAATCTATTGATAAATTGTACCAAACGTTTATCGGTCTTTTTCATGTTACATACACTGATTTTATGTGTGAAAATGGTTTCATGAGATAATTAGGGTATTTCAAACCTTGAGTAAGTTAACAGCGGTGTATTTTTGGCACGAATAAACTCTCGTTCATCATTAATACATTAATTGTTAATTACACGCTTTCGGTACAGTTAGTTAGGTCTATTTATAAGTAATTTAAGTTATGTAATGAACGCGCAAACTATATATATCACAGCCTTTGTATGAAAGTCGGGAACGTTTGAAAGCTACGAGCCGAAATAATAATGGGTTATTCCCAAATATGGATAATTATAAATACGAACCTATAAGCTTAACGTTATTCACCAGAATACATAAATGAGACTTGAAAAAATTCTACCAACCATACTACGAGTACTCTGCCTAATACTCTTCGCACCGCTGCCAAATACATTTGTAAAGCAACCAATCATAGTAAATGAATTTAAGAACACTAGGAAATGGCTCTTTTCTTAATGGAGTGACGTCGATCCACAGGGCATTCGATAAGTTCTTATTCTGGCAGACTGATATTTATAACTTTCGAATTTTATAGTCACGGCAATTTTTGTACTGTACAAGAATTGTAGCAGTTCAGATTAATGTACCAGAAATTATCCAATTACTATTATGTGATTTTTGATGAAGGATTCAATAACCTTTTGTCTTCTCAGGTCATCGAAACAGGAGAAGAAGGAAGCCAGTTCCTGTATCGCATCACGTGGGCGAGAACGGGACTGTCAAAGTCCAATGGACCAACTCAGCCACTTTATGAGTGAAAAACTGTGTCAGCGTGTCAGTGATATATGATTGTGCACTTTAGATTTTCTGCACAGGGTTCATTTTGGACTATAAGTGACAATGTAGTGATGACCTTTTTGACTGCAGTGCTTTACCTCCGGGTCAAAATTGACTATAAGTGACTGAAAATGTGTTATGGTGAAAACTTTAAGCTTGCTGTGCACTTTCTGAACTGTGGTTTGATATCTTCCGATTGTAGAATGGTGCTTAAAGCATATTTTGCACGAAGATTTGTTTGCGTTGCCGTCAATGTGCGCTTATAATTATTATAATTTCTAACGTGACGATATTATCGTGGACTTAAGTTATCGTGGACGGAAAAATAAAGGGTCTTCATATATTTCCATACATTTTACTTCCCTGTGTTATCATGATGCTGTCACGTTAGAAATGACAAAAAACGGATATTGTAGCGTGGTATATGTTGCAAAAATATCTACCCAAACATATTACTATTGTGACCGTTATCGTTTCGGATACGATTCTTGTATATAACTTGTATTTTATGTATTTGTCGCTACACAACCTTCTTGCGTTGAAATGGCTAGCAAGAAAAAACAAGTTGCTGTTATGTTATGTACCTAGTTATCTATGTGTATTGTACTAAGACTACAGAATCTTCATGGCGTATCCATCTGTCACACGCTAAGCAAACGCTGCACTAACTTTTTTTTTTTTTTTGTACGTCAACAATATTTATTATTCTTGCCCAGACTTTGCACCAATAAATCGCCAAACAATAGCTGACGATAGATCATAAGACTTAAGGCAAGCTTTATTTAACCTGTGTTGTGATTAAGTACCATTTAGGGTGACATTCAAATTTGTGCTTTAATCACATGTAAATAATGTTATATATGTAATATAAACTTGTAATTGTAATTAATGAATGTATGTTGATGTTCTCTGTTCACATTTTAATATTTATTTGATACTAGCGGACCCGACAGACGCCCTGCCCGAACATCGCAGCGCCACCTACCGGGTCCAATTGTGAATTTAAACCGCCCACTCTAATACACACATAAAATTCATCAAGATCAGTCCAGCCGTTTAGGAGGAGTTAATCACATACACACGTACAGAAGAATTATAAATAAAGATTGCAAAAGCCTTGCATATATACTATTCGTATTTGGATGAAAAACACGTCAGGAAATATTGGGCAGTAATGTTTTTGCATCCGGGTAGACGAGATTTTCTATGGGCTGAGAATCTTCTATATCTTTATACAGGGTGACAGGGAAATTCGACCTATTCCTTGAAAAGGGATAAACTAGAGGTCATTAGCAACAAATTAAGTCCATTACTAGGGGTCAAAACTGGGTAGTTACCGAGCTGTGACGGTTCTTCGATTTATTTGATTTTTTTTACTTGTTACCAAAAATTTAATTAAGAAAAAATTACTGAACCCTAAACATTTAATTGATACTTTTCTGAAAGTTGAAAAAGGAGTCATTATTAAAAAAATATATTCTTGCCCAAAACTTACATAACATCAGAAACAAAAAAAAGGTCTTGACTAGCAATAATTTTTAATGATTGTATTTTTCCTGAAAATTGAAGTAGATTATTGGAAAAAAATTGTACAACAGTGGGCGTACAAATTAGTAAAATGACTAACTGGTTTCATAATCTTTCTAAAAAGTTACAAACGTTAAAACTTTCCCAGCGGTTTTTCAAAGATCAGCAAAAGCGCTCTGTAGGTCAAAGTTTTCATTTTGATTTGTAAATTGAATTTAGCTCGAAAAGTAAACAGTGTAGAGTAGTGAGTAAAAAATAAATGTAATTTGATAAGGTTTAAAAAAAAAATTGTAAACAATAATTACAAATCCTTTTTTTTGAAAGGTTTTAACGCGCGGTTCGATTTACTTGAAATTCGGTATTTATATTTAAGATCGGAAACAAAGGAAAAGGTATATCAGGGTTTTCAAAAATCTACCCCTAACGGGGTGGAAAGAGGTAGTAAATTTTAGAGGGGATGGTTTTATGTTTCGGATTGGCGCAAAGACGGCTCTACGGATTTAGATGAAATTTGGCACACATATAGTTTAAAATCTGGATTAATACTTAGGGTACTTTTAATCCCGGTAGTACGTTCCCGTGAGATGATTTCCGATATCCACGCGGGCGAAGCTATCGGCAAAAGCTATTAATAATATAATGCTTTAGTATATTAGAAGTATTGTGCTCAATTAGGCGATATTACTGCGTCATTGATAAACTTGCAGCATTTTTTTTTAAACGGGCGAGCTTTACAGCAGGGCTTGAAACCGGTTAATTTTTATTTCTGATAATACAATTTATTTTTTATACAATTAGCTTCAAAGATTGCTTCATTACATTGGGTTCAGCATTGATTTTGTAATAAAAAATAAATAATTAACGAAATATGTTCGAAAACCTTTTTAATAACGGTTAAGGTTACATAGAAAATTAACCGGCTTCCGAGCCCTGCTTTACAGTAGTCGCATATTATTATGATGTGTAACATCTGATATCTCACATCTCACCTTGGTAATAAGCAACTGAACAGCGACAGAAATTAAACCCAAAATTTAAAGAAGCTATATACCGAAATATTTATTCAAAAAATTATTCATTACTAGTGGTCGATGACTGGTCGAAATTCGACCCCTCTACTTATAATCTAGTCAATCGTACTTACTAATTCCATGAGTACACAAATTCTATCTCTATTATATATATTTCTATTAAAAACTGCTTACTTATCCCATGCTCAAGCTGTCACTGCCTGTTACACACATCCGTCCCTTTTCACGAAATCAGTCCCAACTTTCTATTTGCAATCCAGTTCGAAATTTAAATAAAACCTTTGTTATGTTACCTCCTTGATTGCCATGTCTCGGAGTAAAAGATCGTCCCATTTTTAAATTACACGATAGATAATATGAGTTTACTATGTAATTCATTTGGCCGCTAAACCACTACAAATATGGATTTTCATACAACTTTTAGTGGCCGCTGCTCGCATGTATTTGCCCAGTACAGCAATTTCGATTTATCTCGAAGAAGGTTGTCAAAATAATGCTCGAATTTCCAAGCATGTTTGAGAAAATGTAATTAGTTCAGTCGTCTGTCTATAATCGCGCCTTAGGCTTTATTCACACAAGGATTTTTATTCGTACGTGTATTGTTTAATGTCTCTTTACAAGCTTTAATCTTACTGTCATTCCCCATGTTGAATGAATAATGTCTTTTAATTAATACTGTCGTACTCCATTTTGAAAGAATGATGGACAGTCAAAGAAATTAATCGTCTATCAAAGTGACATACTACGTCAAATCCCTGTTATAATTATTTCATGTGATTTAAATATGCGGACAATTTAAGTTGGTAGTCAATTTGATAAACAATTAATTGCCCTTAATTTTTAATAATGAATAGTCTGCATTTTTTAGCGCATTTTTGTGAATAGTACTAGATACAATATTTATTCAGTTGCTCATGCCCAAAGCATGAGAAAGACCCGACCTGATCCTGATTGCTTATATAAGAGTACGAAATTCGTTTTAATCATCAACTACTCTTTTTTAATCCATATTCTCACTGTATTCCTATGTTGTCTTGGATAAAAAATATGTAAATATGTCTTAATGAATGGTATTAAAATAACAGTTTCAGGTCCGCGACTAGGTGCTTGAAAAGCGGGTCCAAAAACCTCCAAGTCTGTTTATTTTTAAGAAGAAAAATATGATTTATTTCCTATGAAACAGAGGTTATAATTATGGACCTATAATTGTAAAGTTAGAGATTTTTTTTGTCTGTGAGAGTTAATAAAAAGGGTGTGAAACGACAAACTGATTATTTATAATAATTATTATGATGTAATAATGTAATATACCTAATCAAAGTTATGTAAATATAGTTTAAGTTATTAAAATTTGTGATAAATACTAAATACTCTGTTATATTATTAAATGTCTGAATAGTTTTTATAACCCTGTA
Organism: Tiliacea citrago; assembly: GCA_963921375.1. NCBI lineage: Eukaryota > Metazoa > Arthropoda > Insecta > Lepidoptera > Noctuidae > Tiliacea > Tiliacea citrago. Next base: position 4,816,651 of record OY992788.1, on the reverse strand, counting down.
ACATACAATTTTAAAGAAAAATTACTACCTATTAAAAATTCCATCAACGACTTTTGGTAATGATGTACATAATTATCTACTATGATATTTCTGGTAATATTGTGTGATGCCAACCTTATAATACGGACTATTTTTGGTACCTTATAAAATATTATATCTATGGATTCTTTTTATGTAATAAAAAGATGTTCCTCCGAGTATTTTTTTATTGGTGACGAATTATATATTATTTTATTAGTAAATCTGTTACCAAATCGCGTATTGTATTGCTGTTATTGGAACGACAAAAAAAAAAAAAAAAAATATTTATTAAGCACAGACTAAAAGGCACACAATATACTTGCAGCAGCTTAAAAAAAACAAAAACCGTAAAGGCGTAAGGCGTAAGAAATTAGCAGGAAAGTGTGCCTCACGGCGGCGCAAAAAAGGCCCAGTTCAGCAATAGCTTATCAAATGGCTATTCGATAACTAAAACTAGGGTATCCTAAGGCTCTTTGTACACGGCATGGTTTCTTTACGGTGTATAAACCGTGCCGTAGAAAAAACGTCTGTCAACAAGCTTCCATAGTGATCCATGCAACACTGATGACCGTGCCGACGCACGGCGAACAAACCGTAATTTTTCACGGCAAGAAAATCGTGTGACTAGAAAAACGTCTTAGACTGTGGTGGCCGCCACATAGCGTCCGCAATTTACCGTCGAATGACGTCACTGTAATGTTATTTATGAAAGTAAGTTGGTGTTATTTCCTAGAGAGGGTTTTTTGACATCGTTAAGTCAAACCCCGGTGCCATCATTTTCATGACGGCCGTCATTGCAGCCGTTACGTGGCGGCCACCGTTGTCCTAGAAAATTTATATTTTTAACCATTGCAAACCGCGGTACAATTACTGTCCATGTACCGCCTAAGAGCGTATAATCAGTTTAGCAAGCAATTTTATTTATGGAAGGTTGTTCAATAAATATAAATATTCTTATAACAAATAATTTGTGTTACATAGTAATAAATACACATAATACAACGGTTCTATTCACTGTTGTCCACTATAGCTGTTTACCAGATAAATTCGATGTTGACCGTTCTTATTTGAATTTCATAATAAAATTATGATGAATTTATATGACTTTCTGTTTTTATTACCTACAAGCCATAAACATCCCGTGAAATTTATTTTAGTTTACGAAACCGTTTTTTTGGAGCACAGTCACTTCCAGAGATCGAATTAATAAGGAATTTGTTACGAATCAAAGTGCAATAAATAATTTTCAATTTCTTAAATCCCGGGACTTAATCGTCATGTTTATGACTCCAGGATTTTAGAGGAGGTATTATTCACTCTATGTTACTTACTCCCTCGAAATTTTGGTAAATAAGTGTTCCGATCTCTACATTAAACGCACAAAATAAGATTCAAACGCATTCTATCATAGATTACGACGCTGGCTGATATAAATAAGAATGTGGATATAAATCTATGTGAATGCGGACTTTTTTTGACATTTGAGGCTATACAGTGAATCATACAGTCTTCTAACACACTCATGTATTTCTTTATTAAAACGTTATGCACAAGTAAAAAAATACTGTACAAGGGCGGACTTAATGCCTGAGGCCTTTTCTACCAGTCAACCATAGGGTGTTGGAGGTGCCAGGGTTGCGAGTTTGTCCGAAAGGGATATCGTGGCCCTGGCACACAGGCCACGGAAGAACACGGGTGGGTTTTAGTCAGTAAAAGTCTGACACGCCCTCCCGCTCCGCCCATAGCGGGAGAAGTTATTTGATAATTTCCCACCTAAAAAAAAAAAAAAGAAAAAAAAAGGGTGTTGGAGAGACAAAACATGGTAGGTGCAACATACGGAATAGATAGCATATTATGTCACACGATTAGATTCCTACATAATAAAACCTTGAAGGTAAGTTACACTGCGTCATTGCATGCTACCGCACTGCATCACGCTCCTTATACGTGAGAACCTGTTCACACGATGCGTTGCTGCGCCGCACCGCAAAGACTTCGCCGCATTGGCGGTAACACGGGCATTGCGGCGCCGTAACGTTGTTACGCCGCAGCCGTATGTACTTTACGGCCGTCGTATACTCCTCATCATCCGTTAAAATATTTACAAAAAATTAAAAACAAACAAGCGTGTGCCGTTTCTTCGCCGCACAAACAACTGAGTGGTGACGCTCCGGCGGCGGCGTCGCATCGCGTACACCCCTCCCCACCTCGTTTCGTGGGTTGCAAGTCCGGTTTACGTGCGGGGTGATTCCGGAACGCACCGTGTGGCATACCATGGATATTTGTATGTAGGACGCCGCAGCGACACAGCTCCGGCGCCGCACCGCCGCCGCAACGCATCGTGTTTATTGGCGTAGACTAAATGCAACTTAGTCACTTTCTGAAAAAGATCATACTGATTTCGACTATTCCATGTTGGTATACCTAAACCTGCGTTTCATAACACTGACATACTATTCCATATTCAGAACCTTGTTTCAAAGTGATGTTATTTTCAATAAAACAAATATCAACTTTATGTCCGAGTAAAATCAGTTGATTTTGAGACTAGCTAGTCCTATTGAAAAAATCATACAAATTTTTGCGCAAACTGAACTTTATGAGTGGGTATTAAAGTTATTTTTCTAAAGCACCACCTTTATTTCCATTTTCGGAAATTAAATTCGATAGATAGATAGAATATTCTTGATTATGTACCTACACCATAAAAATTACAGATATAAAACTTTTTTTGTGTTTGTAATGATTCTGTAATCTGTGTTTAAAGAAACCTAATTTCCAGTAAGATTTCACACTCACTTGAACACTTGAACGGATGCGAGCTAGTAAACAGCTTAATTAATTCGTTAATTCTACGTCAATGTGAACAAGTCAAGTGAAAATAAGATGTCGGCTTTAGAATCACGGGGTGTGTGGTTCCAGTGAGAGCGATTTGTGTGTTTTTAGGTTGCTGACTTAAAAGAGAGATAAGTTAATAGTATTTTTATAACAGTTGTAAAAAAAAGGTTTTATAGATTCTTTACTAATAACTAAAGATTTGACAGTTGTTGTAGAATCAATAATTTGATATAATTATGTTAATAAAAAAATAAATGAAAAACTTAACATTTTATTTTGTTAGTGTCATCGCTGCTTATTAGTGCGTACGTTTTCAATGTAAGGACCGCCCCAGGCGGTAAAAAGCATCTTTAAAATGCTTCCATTCGTCGCGAAGTTTGGCTGTTCTGGCCCAAAGACTACCAGTTATTTTGACGGTGTCGTCTGTCTAGCTTTTAAAAGGCCTGCCTCTTTTTCTTTTTTCTGGCGGTCCAGTTTGATAAGTTCTTGCCCCATCTTTGTGGTTTTAACCTCTGAATATGGCCTGCCAATCAAAAATCAAAATGAAAGTCATTTATTCTAGCAATATAGGCTGAGAAAAAGCACTTTTTGAATGTCAAAATTACATGAGACAGTCCCCCAAAACGCCCGCCCTTTACTACTTCCTGAGCTTTAGCTGGGAAGACGAAGTAGCGCAACAAACTTCCCAGCAGCACAGCTGTCTCTTCAGTTAGAAGAACTTTATTCTGTACAACAGTACCTATGCAAAGAAATAAGATCACATTACGAAATCAATCTGCCTAGCCCTTTCCCAACTATGTTGGGGCCGGCTTCCATTCAAACCGGATGCAGCTGAACGCTGGTATTTTACATGGAGCGACTGCCTATCTAACCTCCACAACCTAGTAACTGGGTAATACGATACCCCTTGGTAAGACTGGTTGACAGACTTTCGGGCTTCTGACGACCCGTAATGACTGTCAAAGATCCACGAATGACAGCCGGGACCAACGGCTTAACGTGCTTTCTGAGGCATGGACGAGTCTCGGTTTGTAAAGATAAAGCGTAGCTTAACCTGATGGATCGACCCGTGCGGTTCTTATTACTTCGCCACGAGCTCCTTGATTAAAACAAATAAATATTATTTGCCATGTCTAGCTGACATAATTATGGCAAATAATTTAATTTACAAGTGGCGATAATTAATTGTACATAGCCGTCAGGCGACTTCTGGGCAGACGACCCGACATCAATTTTATGATTGGTAAAGCTTTATCACGCCATGTTGCTATTCTTACGTTAGTTCGTGCTGATGCTCGAGAGAAATAGGAGCAAACCTGCAAACCTGTTAATACTATAGTAGGAGATAAAATATAAATTTATCAAGCGTCGACTAATCAGCCACAACTATTTATATAATTACTGTGCATTAAAGAAATGGCGCAATTTCTTAAACGTGCTGTAGAACCATACCCGCTTCTAAACAATGTATCTTTTTTTAATTAGAGCGTGTAATTATTCTAACGTATTTACTTGAGAAACAATCACTCCTAATACTAAGTAATATCTAGAAAGAATACGTGTTTATTTATTTCACGAGTAATTAAAACATCGAGTTTTCTTTAATTTATGTTAGTTTACTATTGATGTTATATTCTAATAAACCTACCGGAATAAATTCTCTAACTGATGGTGAAAACCGAATCAAAATCCATGACGCAGTTTGGAAGAACGCGGCCACAAAGTCAGTATCGTTTAAATATAGAAGATAATTAATTGTACATGACAAATAATTTTAAAAGATATATAAACTTACATGAATGAAGTTTGACTACTTAAATGGAGTCGCTGCATCCAAAGGGATTGATCCCTTCGATAGATGATGATTATGTCAATCCACTCCTCAAATCTAGTCATTTTTTGTCTCTTTTTTGATTATTATCTTCATCGTAGCCGAAAGACATCCACTGCTAGACATAGGCCTCCCCGAAAAGGGGGGGTTGCCATAATTGCCACGCTTGGCACGCGGGTTGGTGATCACAGTATGGTGTTAAAATGCATAGAGAACGCTGCTGCCCATTCTCTAGTAAGTCCCTTAGTCGCCGTTTACGACACCCACGGGAAGAAATAGGTGGTGCTATTCTTTACGTCCGGCACCACACGGAATCGTCCGGCACCACTCGAAATTTTTGTTTTGTTTATAATAATATCCTTTATTTCAGGCGACACAGGCCCATAGAAAAATACCCCTAAACATACATATTTTAATTTAAACAAAACTTGTGTTAACAAAAAGACTTATGACTATGATAGCACTTCATTTTGCACTATATAGCTTGACTTTGTGCTGTCCTATGGGAATTGTCCGCGGAAGCGGCGGAACACCACGTCCCGCGGCCAAAAGTCTTTATATAGGGGCTTTTACGAATAGCGTATGTCAGTCCTATCGAATCCTTATCAATTGTACTTTCTCAAGACGTGGGCCATGAATTGGAAGAAACCCTTCGCATCCTCGCCATTTGGCTCAGATAGAATTGTATGGAACATGCCTACATCAGTTCTGTTCAAATTCAGGGACCTTACTAACTTATTTCTACTCTATTGGATACATTCCATCAATAAGTGTTATGTTGTCCTCGAAAACTCCACATTCCTCACAATTTAGTGAATTATGTGAATCTCGAGCAGCGACGAAGTAATGGCTTATTAACCGCTGCTTCATCAAAAAAAAAAATCAGGATAAACTTATCAAGAACTAGAAATTAAAATAAGTATATTTCTAAAATTAATTTAAGATTTTAATTAATTAAATTGAGATGACTAAAAAAATCCAATTAATGCAGATCTACATAATAATCACGAGCACAAAAACAAATAGTTGGCACCTGCACGTCGGACTGTGACAAGAAGGCCACTCAGCATGATGCTGTGCTATGGAGGGCCCACAGTACAGCGCTGATTTTCGGTGGTCACCCACCAAAATGCCAACGCCTCCCTGCTCTCCTTCCACTTCTCTCTATCTAGACCTATTCGGAACCAGTCTATCGAAGGAGTACTGCCCGCCAACTACGCCTGGGCCTGCCACGATGTTGCCTGCTATGAAATAAAATTCGTTGAAAGTTAATGACACCTCATGTCAACGTATTCCACAAGTAGCCATCCACATATTATTATCTTATTTGCATTTATTGCTATTCAGCATTAAAATTCCTGGACTTATCTATCAGGCTGTAACAGGCCTGACAAGAACGACACTAAAGACTTCGTTTGAAACTGGATGCAAAGTCCCGCTTCAAATTCTTAGCCTTACAATTCAGTTAGCAACTACCTTTAGACCGTCACAACATTCACAGTCAAATGTTTTGCGAATAAACATTAAAATGTCTCATCATTCATCATCATTTCAGCCAAAATACGTCCACTGCTGGAAATAGGCCTCCCCCAAAAGACGGAGGGGGTTGCTATAATCGCCACGCTTGGCAGGCGGGTTGGCGATCGCAGTATGATATTACAATGCATAGAGAACGCTGCTGCCCATTCTCTAGTAAGTCCCTTAGTCGCCTTTTACGACACCCACGGGAAGAAATAGGGTGGAGCTATTCTTTACGTCCGGCACCACACGGTACAAAATTTTAAATGCCTCACAGAAATGTAATGAAGTTTAGACATTTCAATTGAGAGAAAACTAAATTCTGTTGATTATAAGCCGTATAATTGAACAATGATCATAATGGACGATCAAAAGTGTCATAAAAGTACCTATTTGAAACAAATAATTTGACTTTGACTTTGAATTGGCGTATTTTGCATAATTAACTTCAAAAACTTGTCCGGTTTCTGAAGTTAATTATGCAAAATACGCCAATTTAATGTTTAATTGAAAAGTTCCACCTTTTTTGAAAAGGTTGTTTTATCTGCAATTCAAACTAAGAAGAGATTTCCATAAAATGAATACACGTAGTAAACATGAAATTGTGATACCCAAATTTAGATTAACTAAAACAAGCAAGTCATTTCTTAAAAACAGTATCCGCTTTTATAAATTCAAGTTGCCAAAGTCGGTTAAGAACTTAGCGATGGAAGCTCAAAACCTACATCAAGCGTGTCCTAATCAAAAAGCATAATATAAGATTACTGACTACGTTGAAGACAAGAAAGTTTAGTAATAATTCCTTCAGCACATGTGGCTTCCCTGGTACCTCATTAACGGCATAACTATGTAAATGTCTATTAACTGCTCCCAAATTACGATGTTTATTTTTATTTATTTTTTACTTAATTTGACGTAATCTCTTCATTATTCGGCATTAAATACCTACAATTTTAATTTGAAATATTTATTAGTAACTTGTGGACAGAATATTAATTCAAATTTGTTACAGTTGTAATGGCAATCTTGTCTTTTTGTTTAAATAGGTTTTTATTTTTATTATTTTAGTAATTTTTTCTTGTTATTATTTAGTTAATACTAAAAATTATTTTTTAATTTGTGAATGTGAGAACGTTAGACTAGCTTTGTAAACCATTTTCTATTTTGTTAAGTACTTGTTGACGGGCCTACACTGTCCTCCCATAACTATTAACACTGTAACTTGAAAACATTGTAACAGCCCATTATTTTTAAAAGTATAACCGTGGAGTTTCTTGCCGGCTCTTCTCCATAGGAAACGACCAGTTGGGACCGTGCACCTAGCTTCTGACGTTTCATAAGTGCCCATGTAGGTTGACGTGAAATAAAATAATTTGATTTTGTAAGTATTCTATATCATCATCAACTGAACTTAGGTGATGAGCACATTTGGTATAGGTAGGTACCTATATCAAATGTGTGTGTGTAATTAATATTTAAATAATATACATAATTATCAATTAATAATATGTAGGTACGGGCAGTGCTCTGCATTAGCTGACCCCTCTTACAAAGAAGAAGAGGGGAAGAGGGGTTGCGCTATGCTGGTCACTGACTGTACTATGAACACAAATGAATATGTGGCTTTATTACAACTACCACTAACTACCAGCTATCAACCACCAGTAACAGACATTGAGAGCAAAAACAAAGACAGAGCGCGGTTACTGGAAGTGCTCAGGTGCGGTTCGAACAAGTGCTGTTGAAATCAGTGCTCTGAGTGGAATACCTCGATATTTATTACGCAAGAAAGATCGCATTTTGACTTTACGTCTTCTAAGTAAGCGTTTCATACGAATATAATATTAAAGGTCATATTCGTAAGAAACGCTTGCTCACATGCACTTATATGAATGTGAACACTACTTTTTTATGAAAGTAAGGTTCACATTCATATGAAACTGTGTTATGAAGTTCAGATAAGCAGTCGCGGTTTACGGTTTTTTTTTTTGGCAGGAGTGGGAAATCCTTATGGACGCCTAGACTGCCCCATACATGAGCCAGTCTGGGCAGTGCCGGACTCCTACCGGCTAAAACCACACTCCTGCCTCACATTTCTTCCATACGGTTAGACTAGAAGCCGATCCCAACTTAGTTGGGAAGAAGAAGAAAGTGTTTCATACGAATATAACGGTAAAGGTCATATTCGTAAGAAACGCTTGCTCACATTCGCTTATATAAATGTGAATATTATTAGCATGAAAATAGGGTTCACATTCATATGAAACGCCGACTTTGCTTAGCAAAGTAAAGTCAAAATGCGGTCTGTGAATCTTGCTCTGTATGTAAACAAACAAGTTTACTACATAGAACTCGTTCCAATAGTTGCACATTCAACCAGACTAGTGTAAACAAATCTGTTAAATGTAATGGAATTCTGTATATACGAGTATTTTAGTGAAAACTAACTATCGGAGATTTGAAACTCACATAATATTATTGAATTAATCGAATTGATTGAATCAATGAGAGTTAGCAGTAGGCAATGTGTAATAATCAGAATGTAATTGATCCTCACAAAGTAATTTGATTGGCCTCATCTCATAAAAAAACCGGCCAAGTGCGAGTTTGACTCACACACGAAGGGTTCCGTACCATTTATCTAAAAAAATCACGTTTGTTGTATGGGAAATATTAAAATATATTTTTTTTTTATTGCATATATAACTAAATATTCTGTGATTTTTTCAAGCATCTACCTGTTGCTGTTATCAATATCGAGCAAAATCGAGCATTAAAATCACGGTTGTTGTATGGGAGCCCCCTTAAATATTTATTTTATTCTGTTTTTTAGTATTTGTTGTTATAGCGGCAAACGAAATACACCATCTGTGAAAATTTCAACTATCTAACTATGACGGTTCATGAGATACAGACGGACAGACAGACAGACGGTGCAGCCTTAGTAATAGGGTTACCGTTTTACCCTTTGGGTACGGAGCCCTAAAAAATACCCTCCTTCTGGGGCAGTCGGGTAAAAAGAACGAACATCAATCACCAAGCTTATTCGGTGCATCTGGGTTTGTATTTTTACAAAAAAATAAAAACTAACCAATACTGTCCCACTGCTGGGCCCCTCCAAGTCCTTCTAGGTACAATTTTCCTGCGCCAGCTCAAACCTGTCCACATTAACCTCTTGGCCACGAGTTACACGCTCAAGCGACACGATCAAGTGACAAGCGTCTTGCGACACCGACTGGATAAAACAAAGAAGAAGTTGTTTAGAGCATGCCGTGTGTCAACCCGACGTGACTTGCGGAGCGACAACGGAAACACTCTACTCCGAAGATAAATCCGAAGTATCGGCCTAATGTTCGGCCGTTTCCTGACCACGGCTGACTATGAATGACTACGGCAAAAAAACCGTAGTGAAAGAGATAAGTCAAAATCAAAAATGTGACTTGAAGTCGGGTAGGGACTCAAAGTGAAAAAAGGAAACTTTGGAAGTCAAGAAACGGCCGAATATTAGATAAGATAGATAGATAAAACATTTATTCAGTGCACACAAAAGACATAGAACAACACAATAATATTCGGCTGATACTTCGGAGTAGACCGGCGACAGGTGACGCATGTACGTATCGCACACACATCACATCGCCAGAAGCCGTGAACCCGGCCAAGAGAACCTAGTAAAGAAATGCAGGCACATTTTGTCTCCAGCACTTTTTAATATTTATTAACCACTTTAAATGGATTCGTTTCAGTATTGAAATACCACACAGGCAGCAAATAATTTTGCTAAAGGCTGCGAGTGTCGACCTCAGGACGAGCTGCTTTTCACACGCACAACAAAACTATAAACATTCAGGGACGTTTTATAAAATGAGGCTGTTATTTTAGTACAATCAATAATTATGCACACTATTCAGCACATATAACTAATAAAGCGTGATCCCGACAAAAAACCCGGCATGGCGGCGCAGTGCGGCGCGCCTCCCGTGCTTATATTTCTGCAGAAATATTTTTATACGTACCTGAGTCGACCCTAATCTCGACATGTCTAAAAATAGAACACAAAATCACCACCCACCCTTCACAAAAAACGCAGCCTTGACCTCAAAAACGATTTTGGCGCACTATAGCACTGAACATAATATTAATATAATTCGGCACACACGTATTATGTCTTAAAGTAAACCCTCCGCCAGATAACCGTGCAATTAAAGTCGTTGACGCCTTCTACCAATGTATTCCAGTATTTGAAAACGATACGAAAAAATATTAAGGTTATTAAACTTATCGCGGTAAAAGGCGCCCTTGGCGTGTACACGTGGCTTGAAGATTTAAAATTCAAGGTTTTTTGGTGTACATTTCAGGTTTTGTGTAAATTGGCTGAAATATAACGATTATTGTTGAAGAAGTCGGAAAAAATCATGCGACTGGGAGTTTTACTGGCGTGCACCGTGTAAACTGTAAGTAGGCAGCCACGCTGGCGCGACGCGTCTCGCGGCTGCGACGAGCGAGAAAAATACTAGACGGAAAAAAACTAGATTAGCGGGGAAAAAGGCTAATACGAGATGTTTCCTGAGGAGCCATGTTGGAGCGTCTGGCGTCCGCATCAGGCGACAGTGATCAGTGTAGGAGATAGTAATTGTCCGCGCGTCGTGCGTATTTATCAAATTGTGTTAGTTTTACCGCGCGATGCAAAACATAAATACGGAGACTTTTAATAGTGCCATAATGACATCTCGACCTGGAATCTGTTCAAATCATGAACTCTCATTTTAATTTGCATTATATCCTGTTTAGTAAATGTACTTCCTTTTAAACACGAAAGTACTAATGTAGAAAAACTCAATGTTGCCCGTGCAAATATTATTAGCAAATAACAACGTGGCATACTACAAACGGCGAGCAAAGCGTCTTTATTCCTCCCGCCTCCGCAAGCCACCACCGCTCCCCGCAGTCATGCCAGCGTGGCTTCCGACTAAGAGATACATAAAATTAATGTTCTACTGGATCGTACATCTTAAAAAGTTCAACAAAAAAGTCCGCGATAGCATAAATTATGTCTATCTTCTAAGGATGACCCACAGTAACCATTTATATCTTTCAGAAATCATGGTTATTTCCGAAGGTAGTTTAACCGGTAATATATTAATCCTTAACCAATATAATATGTTATTTAACTTGAGTATTTAATTTAAATTCAAATATACCTTGATATTTATATATCATTTAAATTAATACTTTAAATCACAGATTCAAAATTACGCGTAACAAAATAATTATGGTTGACGGCGGCGCCGGAGTTAATGGTCTCTTCCTCTGCATTACTACGACAGAAAAAAGGCGAACGGATTTAGGTGATTTTTGGGCACAAAAAGTTCACACATAGACGCTGGTAGCACACCTCCGCCGCGAAACCATAGCAGCGAAACCGCAGTAGTTAAATTTATTGTACTGGTTTGCATCATGTTCCGCTACTCGAATCGGATGCGAGTAGCGGAACATGACGCGAACCAGTACAATTGAACTACTGCGGTTTCACTGCTATGGTTTCGCGGCGGAGGTGTGCTATCAGCGTGAATAAATTGTATTAATCCCGGTAGTACATTTCCGACCTACACGCGGGCGAAGCCGTGGGCAAAAGCTAGTGATAAATAAATAAACAGTTTTCTTAGGATGTCTCACATATTAATAATTTCCATAATACCTAATTAAAAATATTTTATTTCACATAAACCTATGCCATACGATGAGCACTTATGAAATGCCAAGCTAGGTGTTTGGGGTTGGTTCCAATTGGTTGTTTAGTGAGAGCGGGCAAGAACTCCACGATTTCTCTTTTAAAAATAATTTGTTCAGAATGCGTTAAATAAGAGACATAATTTGTTTCAACGCCAGAAAAAGCCTTTGGTAATTTTCTTTGAAAGGAAACATAATTGTTATGAGAAAACACAATAATTTAACATTTTCCGTAAAATAAAGCTGTCATGTACAAAACACAAATCATGTAAAATATCTTCTGGTAAATAACCAAGAGCTACGGGCTTATTACTTTTTCCGCTATTTATTACATATTTCAAGACTATATATGGTAAGGACACTTATAAAGCACTGTAGACGTAAAATTAAATTTGATATTTCAGGCAATAGAATTCAAAACGAATTGACAACCGGTTCTTGGTCGAGAATCTATTATTGACATTGATTCTCGAGCAAGAACCAGCTGTTGCAAATGTGCAAATTATAGTTCAGTGACATAGTATATTAATTTGTTAGTAAAATTTTGCATTGATTTAATGCTATGAAACGCGTAAACTTGAAAGACATGCAGAAGTCCAAAATCAAGGTCTGCCAACGAGCAATGGAACGCGGTATACTAGGCCTTAAAAATAACGGATCGTGTGCGAAACACAATACTGCGCTCGAAAACAGACACAGCTGACGTGGTTCAAAAGGCTACCCAACTTAAATGGGACTGGGCAGGCCATATCTGCCTAACTAATGCATGCAGACAAACTGTGGGCCCAAATAGCACAGAACTAGTGCCCTGAGACAGTGAGGTGGGGTCGCAGCAGGCCACGTAGGAAATGGCGGGACGAGTTGGAGCAGTTCCATCAAAACTGGAAGGAGGACGCGCGGACTCGCGAAAGATGGAAGGAGTGGAGGTGGCCTTTGCCCAGGAGTGGAACAGCACAGGCTAGTAAGATAAAGTATATATAAGTTACAGAAAAGTGAGTGACTGTTAGAGGTAACAAACACTGCATTTTAAGGTTTGAAATAAGTTAAATCCGATATTTTTGCAAAAAATACCAACTTACAATTTATATCCAACAAGAACTATGCCCATTAGGACTTAGATCCTATACAGAGAAGATAACTCAAATTAAAATAAATTAAATTTTGACGCAATTTACTGTAAAAGCGATTCAAAACTACCTTACAATTATGACCATGAGTCATCGTTCACAAATGCTAATCAATTTGAGAAACCGATTTGAGAAAGTTAATCTAGAGACACACTTTCACTGTGCAAGAAAAGGACATAACAAGTAGGTAGGTAGGTATAATAATGATATGAAATGACATGTTAATTCAACTTTAAGGTGATGGCTGGTAACATGTCTAAAATTCTCAATATTACTCCGGAGTCTCGATTTGCTCCCGGTTAAGATAAGATAAGATAATTTATTTGCTTAAAACATGGTATACATACGTGTTATTATAAAAAAAACGGCTAAGTGCGTGTCGGATCACGCACAATGAAGGGTTCCGTAGTTGGGATGAATTTATCCCTAAAACAAACTTAATATTGTAGTTGAAAAACATGTTTTCCCACACATCGATAAACGGCACAGTCAATTTTCCAACTGAAAATGTAAGTTTGGAATCGCAAAAAAGTATTTTTTATATGATAAAACAACAAATTAAGCGCGAGATGCGAGAGAGTGCTGTGAGACCTTGCTTCTTGCCAAATTTCATGATTCTAGGTCAACGGGAAGTACCCTATAGGTTTTGATTTATGTGCGAGATATTCGCAATTTTTTTTATGTGATAAATCTACATATTTACAATTTTAGGACTTTTTCCTATTTGTGCGTGGATTTGACCTTGCTTCTTGCCAAATTTCATGATTCTAGGTCAACGGGAAGTACCCTATAGGTTTTGATTTATTTGCGAGTATCGAAATATGTCGCAATAATGTCGCTTATATCGCCGTATTTTTTTATTGAGTTGACTTGGAAGCTTGATTTTTTTAGAGCTTTAAGGGACCATAGACTTACGTGTTTGGTATTAATTTAAATTTAATACCTCTACGCGTTCCTGAAAAAAATTGTCTTGACAGACTGACAGACAGACAGACGGACAAAGAAGTGATCCTATAATGGTTCCGTTTTTTCCTTTTGAGGTACGGAACCCTAAAAAGGCTTTTTTTTCATGAATACGACATTATCACGATATTTTCATCTTTTCGATGAAAAAGTAAATAAAATATGACAAAAAGAGATCGCATTGACTGATATTGTCCAATATATCTGAATATGTTAGCTCTCCAAACTATTTTAATGAATACACAGACATAATTATGAGATGACCTTTCAAATTCAAATTCTTTTATTAAACTTACACATAGTTCACAAACATACAATTTATGCATGAAATTTTTGTCAACAGAAAAATTTGATGTTATTTAACGGCGGGTCCGAAACTACGGACAGCCTGTATCTTGGTGACCCAAACACCACAAAAAGTTAATAATTTATATAGTTCTGCTAGCGCAAGATTGTTAGTGATAATTTAATAAAATAAATTAATAAAATTTTCAAAAAAGTGAGTAACGAAAAAACGTTAATTTACATACAAAAATCACAAAAATAGTTAATTTGAGTAAATTTGGTGTGTGTAGTTGTGTATTCGATCAGAGAGTGTGATGGGTACTAACTTAAGCTAAAAAGTAAACATTCCCTTTCCACATAAGTCCGGCCCAGCAACCATTTATTATATTATTGTGAAAACCACGTCCAAGTTCTCGTCATTAACGAAATATAAAATTTTCATGAAGGATTATTAATATTCATTAAAATGTTGCCTTGAATTGCAAATTAATCTACGGCTTTTAACTTTATGGACATTATTTAGAGAATATTCCATTTTATGTTCACAATAAATGAAACATACTTAATAATTATTATTATTAACAGTCAAACCGGCAATACCATAATAGGTATCGCAAAACTGAATTATCTCATGAAGCTGAAGTTTCACCGTAAATTTTTAAGGGTAGGGGTATTATTTAGCGACAGAAATAATTATTAAATTTACGCCTATATATCAGGGACCGTACAACCCCGGTTAAGGGTGAAGCCTTACGAAGGGGTAACCCATTCAATGGGTTACCTTTATCATGATGTAACCCATTGAATGGGTTTTATACTAGAAACCCAATGAAATGGTTACATGATAACCCATTGAATGGGTTTGATACTTGAAACCCAGTGAAAGGGTTACATGATAACCCATTCAATGGGTTCTATAACTACTTGAAACCCAGTGACATGAAATAAACATAATATTATGTTACTTCGATATCCGCCCAGCACGCGTAGGATGACCAATTCTATCTCTATTCTACCCAGGGACCATTTTAGAAAAAACCTATCAAAACTCTTTCAATGGGTAACCAAAATAGTCCCTGCTATATATTGAACGAAACAAAGCATCTTACTACAAAATTATGAAAACGGTAATCGAGTTATCATAACATTATGACGACCAATTTTGTCCGAACTACGAAAACCGGACCTTAGGTACAAACCGTGACCTGATCCGTGACCTAGCAAAATTGAGTTAGCTTGACCTGATAACGGTGGGCTTTGACCAGTTAACCTTAAATAGTCAAAGCCCACCACCCACCCACCTCACCCAATGCCCATTGGTCAATCGTTATCTAGCTAGATAGCGATTGACTTGCTCCTTTGAGTGTGCTCCGTAAAATGCAATTGACTGATTAATTGAGACCCACAAATCTCTCTCAATGATTTTTCATTTATTTGACAGAAATGGAAGGATGCTTTAAATTTGTCTACTTAGCGGTAAATGCATTTAGTGATTTGTGGAGTAAGTGATCCTAATCATGTTACAGGATGAGAAAAGATTATGTATTAAGTGTCAAAATAGATGGGCTTGAAAATATGAAAACGAACACTAGGGTATAGTGTGCGTGAAGTGCGCTATTCGCTGCGCAGTACCCCACCCCTCACCCCCGCTGACACATGAATTCGTTACTGCTTAGCGCCTCATGTTCCGAGCTACTATAAAGTTTGAATCGGGCTCTACCAGCGGATAACGTTAACGTGAGAGGTATGTATGAGATTCTTTACAAAAATTTCTTATTATGTACATAATAAGAAATTTTTGTAAAGAATCTGCACAATATTTATATTTATTTTATTATTATGAATTCAGTTTATAAAAATAAAAATAATAGCTTTTTAATTGCACTACAAATAAATATAAACGCATTCGAAAAATATGAACAGTATTATATATATACAAGGTGTCGTTTTGCATCCTCGTCAAATTCCAGCAGGTAACTATGGTAATGATTCTCGACACGAATCAATAATAAAATAAGTAGCTTTTTTTTTTCAAATTTTCGGACGAGCTTGTGTGGGACACGCATTTTAAAACGCGGCTTGTGGTATACTGTAACTTCCATTTTACACACACATAAAAACGTGGCCGTTTATTCGATACCATAATTATTTTGCCTACCGTCGCGTCGTGTCGTCGACACGTGATGTACGAGTATGTATTCTGAAATACTGTCAAACTTAAATAACAAAAAAAACAAGTATGTATTAAATATTGATCGGGTATCGTAACTTTATTTGATTATTTATTTTTATTATTTATTTTTATTATTTATTATATTATATATATTATTATTTATTTTATTTATATTCTCCCTTAACAGCCTCCCGAAATTGCACGAGAATGCAAAACGACACGTTGTATATATTTCGAACACGTTCGGTACTCATGTATTCTGTTTAATTCTTACTCCATAAAAACTAAACTAAACTTACAGCTACAACATAAGTACATACATTACGGTGGCTGGGTGGTCAATGTTCAATTAATCGTACACCGCGCGACGTTCAATCAAGTCTACCAAGTCTATACCTGTCTATCCGTCTCTCCCCACTCCAACTCTAAACCTACATTTATGAAAACCTTACTTTGACGATTGCTCTTAAGATAACAGCTACGCCACTCGATGTACGTCTTCACTCGCGCGTTGAAAATGTGAACAAGTGATACAACAAAACAAACTCTATTTAAACAGTGCCAAAGTTGATATTGTGTTGTGTAATGAATTTGAACATGGAACATGGAAGGTAAAATCTAGTGTTTGATATAAATCTTGTTTGTTTTAAAGAATTGTAGTGAACGAAATGATTGAATTCGTATCCATTAGTGATGGTACTATATATATACAAGTATGTATTTATTTACTGTTTGATATTGAGAACATTAGCTGACTCTACGATACAGTGTACGATCATGCTATACGATTGGATGAATTGATCATTATGGCGTTTTATATATTTTTATAAACACTGGTAGTGCGCTACAGAAGCCTTTTGATAAACCGACAAATATTATTCTGTTTGATTATTATGTTCATATTAAAGCCCGGATTTCATAAATAAATCATAGGCATACACATAATTTCCCCCACTCTGTTTAAGCATATTGGTGAAATTAGGTACTTGTACCTATTACGAAAACAAATCGGCATAACTAGAAAACCACTCACGTTAACTCAGTTTGTGCACAAGCATTATTGTTATTTAAAAAAAAACCGGCCAATTGCACGTTGGACCACGCACAATGAAGATTCCGTAGTTGGGATGACTTTATTCCAATAACAAACTTAACATTTTCGTTGAAAACATGTTTCCCCATACATTCCAAATGTAAGTTTGTACGCCCAATATTGATGATTTGTCATGTTATTTTAAGACCATAGACTTCTATAGATTTTCCTTTAGGGAATCTTTAGTATAGAACTAGTCTCTGTATTTATTTTTTAATTAGGCTCCACAGCTTCGGAGATAAGGCGTCAATGGTAAATTTTCATCTATTTTCTTTAATAACCTTAAAACTGATTTTTCAAAATCTCTTAACAAGCACTTTTATTTGTTACTCGGTTATAGTTCGGAAAACCTTTTTTTAATTTTCTAATTTTTCACCCAAAAGTGAACCCCATATTCAAAATTCATTTATTTTCGTTATACGTTCGTATTTACGTCACAGAAATTCAAATGTGCACTAAATTTCAACTTAATCGGTCCAGAAGATTCCGAGCAAATCGCGCGGCTGTGACAGACGGACAGACATACACAAGAGTGATTCTATAAGGGTTTCGTTTTTCCTTTTGAGGTAAGGAACCCTAAAAAGTACAAAATTTATTCACAAGGTGATTTGAATGAGTTTTTCGTAAAACGTAACCAATGTCAAATATTCAAGAAACAAACAAAGATTATGTTTATCTCGTTTTGTTTACGTTGTTTTTATTGCACTTGTTCTATCAGTACGATTTAAGAAATGATAATCACTGTACTGCTATGATCATGGTAATTATTTTTTAGCTAGACTAGCGACACTGACCTAATGCCCTACACTCCGTTGGTTTAGGTAGTTAAATAAAGGTAAACAAAAAAACCCACGTGACGAGAGAGCTGTCAAGTAACCGACTAAACGTAATACCTGGCACTTCAGTTGTCATACTACGTCACAGTTGTACTCTTCAATTTAGCAACGTTATAATTCGTTGACGTTTAGAGAACCTGTCTTTTTGGGCTCTTTACAATAGACAGATTAAAAAATAATATAGTATTGTTATAAATCTAACAAAAAAAAATGTGTTCAAGCAGTTACATCTACGAAGAGTAGTTTAAGAATTGATAAAGTTTAACATACAGTAATAAAAGAGGAAACTATCGTAAAAATCAAAAATAAATTTAATTTGGTTATAATTTACAACGTATTTTTAAACAAGAAAGTGTCATCTATAAAAACCCTTTTTATGATTTGTTTACCTTTATTTAACTACCTAAACCAAGAAGTATAGGTCAGGTGCATTCGCTGCGTATGATCAATATATGGACGTCAAGGAAGTTATATAGAAGTTATATGTATGCAACAATCTTACAAGTTAGTGGTCTGTAGTTTCAGCCTATCTTCATATGCACACGCGCTCGGCTGCTTGCAGCGTATTGTACGATGAAGTGCACGGATTAATAAATTATAATAGACCAATGTGTTGGAAGTCTTTTTTTTTTTTTTGGGTGGCAAATTCAAATAACTTCTCCCGCTCTGGGCGGAGCGGGAGGGCGTGTCAGACTTTTACTGACTAAAAACCACCCGTGTTCCTTCCGTTGCCTGTGTGCCAGGGCCACGATATCCCTTTCGGACAAACTCGCAACCCTGGCAGGCATTGGCCCTAATGGACCCCGTCAATTCGTGCTGACGTCTCTTTGAGGCACGCGTGTAACACGACGCGCCGTCGACCCGGGCCTGGTCCTTATCGGACGGCGAGCTACCCATCGCTCACCGTCCGCAAGCCCGCGCCTACGGTGGCCGGAAATTGGCTGGCGTCTCCTGCGGTGACTAGGGGCGTGAGGGCGCGAACCCTGCCTCTCCCTCACGCGCTCCGCCTCCTCCTTCGCGAGCATTACTGCTTCGCAGAAGGAGGTGACGGCCTCCCATGCACTCTCGCTCCGAACCATGGCCTGAAGCAGGGCCGGACGCGAGAGATTGCCGCCGCCAATCGCCTCCGTTAGGACACGGCGGTGCTCCGCCCAAGCTGGGCAGACCTCCACCGTATGCTCCACCGTGTCCTCCGGGCGATCCACACAGTGGTTTCCTCCCGCTTTATCCTGAACAGGAACCTCCCGAAACAACCGTGTCTGCTGAGGACCTGCGTCAGGCGGAAGGTGAGGATGCCGTGGTGCCTCTCTAGCCACTCCTCAAAGAGGGGACTTATACGGCAAGGAGGCTCGCCGCCTCACGGGAGACCGTGCGGTAACCCAGCCTGATGGCCATGACCCTTTGGGACGCGTTCAACCGCTGGGCTGGTCGCAGCCTTAAAGAACGCGCCCACACCGGTGCCCCGTAAAGGGCCATGGACCGCACGATGCCCGCGTAGAGCCTCCGGCAGGAGGTGTTTGGACCCCCTAGATTGGGCAGGAGCCGCTTCAAAGCAGCCCCGGCCCGCTCCAGTCTGGGAGCCAAACGTCGAAAATGCTCCACGAAGTTCCACCGGCTATCGAGGACGAGTCCCAGGTACTTCATCGTCGACTCGACGCCGATGTGAACCCCTCCCGCCGTTATCTGGGAACCCGACAGTGGCTCGTTCCGAGGACCATAACAACACATGGCCTCGGACTTGTGCAAAGCCACCTCGAGTCCCAATTGCCGAATACTATCGACGATTGTCGCAACCCCACGTGCCGCCAGTTCGGCCGCCGCCTGATGCGACCTCCCCTGCGCTGCGTGCCGACCTCCCTAGCGGCGTCAGCGTAGCAGACTACGCTGACGCCGCTAGGGAGGTCGGCACGCAGCACCCAGTCGTACCCGATGTCCCACAGATGCGGCCCCAGGGCCGATCCCTGTGGGACACCGACACGACACGACATCTCTCGCCGGTTCCAATCTCCGGCAAATAGGTCTCGACCACGCGACAGAGGTAGGTCGGCATCCGGTGATACCGAAGTGCCTCCCTAATGCAACTCCAGGGCAGGGTATTGAAGGCATTGGCGATGTCAAGAGACACCGCCAAGACAACCCCACCCCGGGCAACAGCATCACCCGTCGTGAGGGCTCGAACGCGCATGATGGCATCCACCGTAAAGTCTGGCATCATTTTAAAACAGGTTTTTGTTCTGACTCGTTTCGAAGGATTTCTTTATTTACATAATATCAAAAGTCTATCATGCGTCTGTCTCATTTATTTATCAGTCTTTTTTGTTTTTTTTTGCAAACTTATTCAAAATCACACTACCTATTCAGGGTTCGGAAACCAGTTAATTTTCTATGTAACCGTTATTATAAAGGTTTTCGAACAAATTTCGTTAATTATTTAATATTTTGTTACAAAATCAATGCGGAACTTAATGTGATTAAGCAATCTTTGAAGCTAATATCAACTGTATCCAAAATAATTTGTATGTTCGGAAATAAAAATTAACCGGTTTCAAGCCCTGTATCTATTTATGTAAGTATATATTCGTTATTATTTATTATGACACACATTTATTTTATTTTAGTATGCATATACGTTGCAGTATAAAACTAATTTACATTCGTCACCTGAAAACCAGCGTCAGGCGCTAGTTGTTGAACTGGGCCTTTTTGACGCAGCCGCGAGGCACACTTTCCTGCTAATTTCTTACATCGCACTTTACACTTGTTTTTTATTATTTATTTATCCGCTGTATTATATTGTGTGCCTTTTAGTCTGTGCTAAATTAATTAATTTTGTTTCTTTCTTTCTTTCACCCTGCATGAGCTTTTTCTGGCCCAAATAAAATAATAATAATATAATAATGTATTTATTCAAAAATTACAAGGTATAAAAATGTGTACAGTTTTGCTTAAATGTAAATTATATTCTTATGAATTACGTGCCTGAACTAGGTAATCCTGTGTTTCAGGCGAAAAGTACTAAAATAGTCTTATAAAATTAATAAATACCAAAAGTTGACAATGGACAAATAAATTATAGTTATGTTGAGTAGCTTAAATCTTATTTTCTAAATTTGATAAATACTTATCGTAGGTTAGTATACAATTTACTACAGTTAATAAATTCTTTATATCTTCGTAAGATATGCTTTGGAGAGTCTCCTAATCCTCCTTGTTTCCTAATGTTTCATAAGGAATAAATATATAGGTACCTAAAGTAATTTAGCGTAAAGAAAAAAACTCGCTTGAACTATTTGACTTCTATATTAAAACTGATTGTCGATTGACACTAGATTGTTTCAAATTATTCTCTTCTGCGATTGTTTAGAATGGTCGTCTGTTGCATCTATTAATATACCTACAATCAGTAACGTATAGTTTAAATACTTAAAGTAACTGTAGGTACTCTATAGATAATTTGCACAAAACTCGTGTAAGATAAATGATGATAAAAAAAAGATAAATGATGCGTTGCTGCATTCTTAAAGACTGTACTTAGCCGCCTTATGAAAAGGGGCTTCGAAATACGACGCTTTAATAAAACGAGAAAAAAAAATGTTCGTGGTTTCTGTTCATATTCAGTTTGTAATCTCTACTTGTTTACATAGTTATTATTTCCTTCTTTTATTCTTTATGTTTATGTACATAATGCCGATTGCCGACATTACCCAAAGTTTTTGTGAAGTCTCATAATAACAGAGAGTGACCCTTATTTATATAAAGCTGGAAACTGCTGGTAATATGCCTCCGTCACATAACCTCTTCAATGTAAGACGTCATTTTTTGCAAAATAGGGAAATATTTTTTTTTAAACATTAATGATACGGAACGGTGAGCAACAAAACATGATTAGCAATTGAGTTTTTTTATCTTAATTATTTATCTGAACTGATCATCATTAGTGACTAGCCTTTTCCCAACTATATTGGGATTGGCTTCCAGTCTAACCGGATGCAACTGAATACCAGTATTTTACTTGAAGCGATTGCCTATCTGACCTCCACAACCCAGTCTTTCGTAAAACTATGCCTCTTGGTAAGACTGGTTGTCAGACTTTCGAGCTTCTGATGATCCATAAAAGCTGTTAAAGATCTACAAATAACAGCCGGGATCAAGGGATTGACGTGCTTTCCAAGGCACGGATGAATGATAATTATGTAAAGATGGTCACCCTTTTTCAGACCAACCGCGGCAACCGACCCATGCGGCTGTTATTACTTCTAAAACAATTCTTCTTAAGTCTGACCTAATAATTATATGGGCCGTGCACGTCGACTGATTTTCATCAGTTTTTTTTATTGTTTGTGAGAAAGGGAAAAAGAATTTAATCAAAACTATTTATGATTTGTAAAGTTGATTTATTTGTTTTGCATTGTTGCGGAAAGGATTTGTTCAAACAAATTAAGAATTCCTGGAAAATTACAAAAATGCGCAACTGTTTTTTTTTTATTCCCCCACTGTAATGTATTTTTTCCTAGTATTTAGCAAACCTTATCATGAAATTTAAAAAACACACACTAGGCTTCAGCTATCCTTGAGATAAAATCAAAATTATATTTTATGAATTGGCTATATCTTCATTAAGTAAATCATGGGCGAAATAAACTATATTTTCGAGAGCGCAAAAGTGATAAAACTATTAACAGGTTATTAACAGGGCTTATTCGCAAAATGTCTCCTGGTCGTAAAATGTTTCTTTCTCATAATGTTTCTTTCGCAGAATGGCGCTTTCGCAAAATATCTCTTTCGCAAAATGTCGCGATTGTAACTTAGGATAAAATTTTCGTAAAAATAAAAATATTACAGTAAAGTAAATAAATCATAAATGTTGTGAAAACTGTAGGTACTTTTATAGTTACACAGATGTTTCAATTACTTCAAGCTTTCTCACAATTAGATAAGAAATTGTCGAAAAAGGGTTTTTTTTTGTGCACAGAGCCTTATCTTAGCTATTACTTGAAATGCTGAAAGCAATGACTCGAATCATTTTGTATCAATTTAAATAATAAATGTCAGTGTTGTATTTAAGTGAACTCCATGGTCCACACTTATTATTGACTCCCATTTGGTCTGTTGTTCGTGGACAACGTAACAGTGTTAATCGACTTATTTTTGCTGAATGTTCTCGTACCTACCTTAAGCCTCACTTCCAGAGCGAGTGGGCTGTAATCTACCACGCGGGTCCAGTGTTGTTTGTTGTCACGTGCCTTCGATTTTTTCGATTCTAGGATATGCCCCGGTTTCCTCACGATGTTTTCCTTCACCGTTTTGAGAGCAGTGGTGATGAAATTATTTACACAAAGTAAAAGCGTCTGATAGGTACGAACCCACGACCTACAACTCGTAAGTCGGGGCCACTACCACTGGGCCACGACTCCTCTCCCTTATGCTTTGTTAAATTATGCTGTACCTACTTGGACAATCTGACTTCAAGAACCAGTTTTATGCAAAACTAGTAACAATAATAAAAACCTACCTACTTGGAAACATGACAACCGGTTGGGACTAATTATATACCAAGGATAAAAGTTACATAACAACAAAAACTATAAGATATGTGATCACACCACGTATTTCAACTTAAGAATCTCATAGATTTGTGAGAACACAACAACAACAACATTTGTATTATAAATTTGAACAAATCTATTGTTATTCCTTTAACCCTTATATCAAAAAAAAAAAAAATACTGTATAAACATTATTTTGGAGAAGCCATGTTTTTAGATTTTTTTTTTGTAGAAATGGAATGGAATCTATATTCTATATTCCAAGACTAATAACTACTCTTAGGGTGCCCGCCCACGAGCGATTTTCTCGGCTATTTTTTCGGCGATTTTTGTCTTTGATTTTTTTTTAAATGGCCGTGCAAATCGCTCATGGGCGAGGACCCTAATTATATCGTTTATAATTCGACAATATTTAACAAGCAATCTTACCAAGGGATAACGTATTATCTAATAACTTGGTTGTGAAGGTCGGACAGGTGGTCGCTCCATGTAAAATAATGGTTTTCAACTATATCAAGTTCGACTGGAAGCCGATCCAAACATTGTTGGGAAAAGCCTACGCAGATTATGATGTCAAAATCAAAGAAAAATCATTTATTAATGATTTCTTTTTCTTAATTCGGGCCCAGATTAACTCGGGGCCCGAATTAAGAATGAATGACAACACGATTTGACAGTTGTCCCTAATTCCGATATGTGTTGCCCATCCGAAAAATTAAATTTGTCGCGCGTTTTGACATATCAAATACTGTCGGACGGGTCCGTATCTTCGTTGACGGACTTAGAGAGAAGACCCCTAGATTTGAATGCCTTAGTCAAGTGGTAGCAAGTGCGACTAAACTTGGATCTCTGACCCCGGTCGGGCGAAGGGTTATTGGCTTTTCCATTCATAAAATAGTAATCCATTTTACATGTAACTTTACTACCATTTTCTTAACATTCATACTTCCCCAGCTGCCTACCCCTGGGAAATACAGGCGCAGGTGGTGCAGGGGTATGAAAACCAAAAATTCTATGACCAGAGGGTAATAACTTAACAATTATCCTCCATTGCTCCTTGCTTTTTAAGGTTCCGTGCCCGAAAGGTCCAAACGGAGCCCTATTGCTATCACTCACGCGTTCGTCTGTCCGTCGTTTGTCACATAGGTTTTACAGTCAAACGGTTGGAGCTACAGTCTTCAAATTTTCACCGTATAAGCATATTGTTGACCCAAAGCCATATAAATTCAAAAAATATTTTTAAATGTTTTTAAGGGGGCTCCCATACAGATAAAGGAGGGTGCGAAAAAATTTACCTACTCGTGTATACCCTTGTTGATATTTAGAACTTGTTGAGTAGATAAATACTTTTTCTTTTATATTCAAAAATATTGGAAAACAAAGGAATGAGAAGCAACCAAAGTCAGCTTTTAATACAAAGTTTTGTTCCGAAGAATATTTTAACTTCCCATTTACCTATGAACTTGAAATTTGGTGGCAATGTTTTTTTTTTTTACGTGTATTTTACTAACAAATACCAATATATTGATAAATCTGACTTTTCTTTAAAAATCCCTCATGTTTTTTTGTGTTTATCCTACACTGGGAAGATTTTGCATGGGCTATTTTAAATGATGAAATTACCTATAATTTGCATACAATCATGTAATTTACACGATTGTGTGTAATCATAATATTATACGACGTACTTTGTTATCATCAACATACATGTCCTACGTCTGTGTTTATAATCACAATGACTACAATGTACTCGTGTTTGCGAAACAAAAATACTGCTAGATTCTTATCTACACACAGGGCGATTTTTTAAAGCGGGAGGAAACGCCCGTGTCCCACATATAGCATGAGTATACGGTGGAGGTCTGCCCGGCTTGGGAGGAGCACCGCCGTGTCCTCACGGAGGCGATTGGCGGCGGCGATCTCTCACGTCTGGCCTTGGTTCAGGCCATGGTCCGGAGCGAGAGTGCATGGGAGACCGTCACCTCCTTCTGCGAAGCAGTAATTAATGCTCGCGAAGGAGGAGGCGAAACGCGTGAGGGAGAGGCAAGGTTCACGCCCTCGCGCCCCTAGTCGCCGCGGGAGATGACTCGGGCGTCGGGAGTCGCAGGCTGATTCCCGGCGACCGAAGGCACGGGCTTGCGGATGGTGAGCAATGCGTAGCTCGCCGTCCGATAAGGACCAGGCCCGGGTCGACGGCACGTTGTGTTCCACGCGCGCCTCAAAGAGTTGCACCAACTGACGGGGTCCGATATAATGCCAGCCAGGGTTGCGAGTTTGTCCGAAAGGGATATCGTGGCCCTGGCACACAGGCATCTGAAGGAACACGGGTGGGTTTTGGTCTGTAAAAGTCTGACTCGCTAGAGCGGGAGCAGATATTTGATAATTTCCCAGCCAAAAAAAAAAATATTTTAAGTGAAAAATAACTTTTTTCACTTTGTATCACTAATTATCTCAACTGTTACCGGAACATCTTACCTCAACGATGGAACAACCAACCCCATGAAGGGGTGGGTTGTTCCTTGTCGACTTTTCGCAAAAAAATGTTTCTGGCCAAGAAGATATTACTAACTTAATAAATATGACCATTTAGTTTAGGACTCGAATACATTCTGTTTCTACATATTTTAAAGTCTTAGAGATCAGACCTTGTTTTAACCGCTTTTCACGTGTTGTTTGAAAATCGGCACTTTGAACCAAAAAGAGAACGAAATAAAACAAATTATTAAAAAAACAAAAAAATTAACTGAAAGGATGGAAACAAGATGAACAGTAAACCAGTATCCTGTAGGTACCAAAAATAAATAAATGCAGTCGTAGGCAAATTTTAAGGCGTTCGTAACACCTTGCCTTGTTGCCTCCGACTGCACTTATTTATTTTTGGTACCTACAGGATACTGGTTTACTGTTCATCTTGTTTCCATCCTTTCAGTTAATTTTTTTCCAGTCGGGTTTTTTGTTTTTTTAATTATTTGTTTTATTTTAAGCTTTTTAGTGTTATTATTGAACAAATTGTTCAGTTAAGTATTGTTAAGTTAAACGATAACATTTAACTTATTAAGTAGGGGCAGCAAGATAGAATAGGATAGGTTTCAGAAAAGACTAGCTTCTGCCCGCGACTCCGTACGCGTGGAAGTCGTAAGATATACAAAAATAACAGCCACAGTTTTATAGAAAACAGCCTAGTTGGTCTAGTAGTCGGAAGTGCTACTGTTGAGTATGAGGTCCTGGGTTCGATTCCGGTCAGAGGTCGGTCAGACAGTGTTATTGGGTTTTCCATCTGACATTTCCCAATAACAGTCCGAAGTCTAGGTTTGTGCCTGGTTAGTGGCAATAGGCTTGCCCCCTATTACATGGGCCCTAAACATAACTGGCAAAATGTGCCGTACTAAGTCCACCTCTGCCGAACCCTTCGGGGAATACAGGCTGCTATGTTATTTTTATAAAAATTCCCTGTATGCTACGTTTGTAGTTTTGATCTCAGCAGCCAAAATATACAGAGACTCAGAACTGGTGACGCGGGAGCAAGTGACGTATAGTTGTCCGTATTAGAAGCAGTCTTAGTCTTGAGGTCGACTCCGTAGTCTTCAGTAGCGATTCCCCATTGCTTGCGGAGTGTTTAGTTTTTAGTGAATTAATGAATGCCTGCGTTCCTGCTTAAACTACCTAATGTCAGAACACTGATACGTTATTTGATGCATTCTTACAGATTTTTCCTGAAGAACGGCTATTACTAAAATAACAATCACCAGTTCTCATTAACAGTCGCCTAACATTAATTTATATAGATAGTATGTTGCTTGTGATATCTGACATTCTAAGAAAAAAATTAGGACTTCAAATAATTTAGAAGGTTTAGACTTTTATGGGTATATTTTTATGACTTGTATTGACTTGAATAATTTGTTCCTTTCTTTCATAAAATTCCTATTTTTTTTTTAAGGCTCGTACATACTGGTGTGATATCGCGGAAGCGACGCGACACTAGTGGCACAATTTCTTTGTCGGTGCCTGTCACGCCCGCGATATCGCGTGAGTCTGTAAGAGCCTTTAACTGACTAACGTCCATTAAATATTTGCATGCCATCAGTATACGGTGGAATATGTCTTTGCAATGAATTTTATACAACTTTTGTACCCATTTGTACACATTTATGCAAATAAACGATTTTGATGGGAAACGCTTTTTGCTATCTCTGAGTTTTATAGCGGCCAGTCTATTCATTTTATAAAAAACCGGCCAAGTGCGTGTCGGACCACGCACAATGAAGGGTTCCGTAGGTTGGATGAATTTATCCTATCAAGATATGTCACATGAATGGTCGTATTTTTTTAATGCGTTGACTTGAAGGGCTCAGTAGCGAGTAGCTCACTTTTGAAACATTACATGACTCATGCACTTACGGATAGATGTTTGGTTACGGCTTAAATAGTTACGTGCAAACTCTCTCTTTACTCTAGGCGAGTTGATCATATTACTTAAACTTATCCCTGATATCACAGATTCATCACCATCATCTGTCTAGCCTTTTCTCAACTATCTTGGGGTCAGCTTCCAGTCTAACCAGTTGCAGCTGAATATCAGTATTTTAAATGGAGTGACTGCCTATTTGACCTCCATAACCCAGTTACTGGGTAATATGTTATACCTTGTTAAGACTGGTTGTCAGACTCTCGGGTTTCTGACGACCCGTAACTACTGTCCCGTAACGGCTTGATATTTTCGTCTCCATCGGCCATCTGTTCTGCGAGCAATGTGCCCTGCCCACTACCACTTAAGTTTGGCAATTCTTCGGGCTATGTCAGTTACCTTGGTTCACCTGTGGATCTCTTAATTTCTGATTCGATCACGTAGGGAAACTCCGGGAGGAGTGCCGAAAGGTAATATTTGTATATAATATGCATTACAAATAAATTAAATTAATAAAGAAACAGTACACACACTACCATACGTTTGGCACACACACGGACCCAGGGCCCAATGACTTGAAGATAGATAGATGACGCCAGTAAAAGTTTGAATATGGAATCAGTATAGAGATTAACTACGGTAATATGGCCCGCCCCTCCAAAATTCAAAACATTGGAAAGTATTTGTACGCATGTGTGCGTATGTCAAACAAAACAAATCACGGATTTGTTGCTCGACTAGTGTGGCGTCATTAATCAATCATTATTAGTATGGCGCTGCACTGACGTACTCTATGAAAACGACACGTGCGTTGTCTTGCGCGATCGGCTACTTAAGATTAGTTGACTAACAAATCTGGTAATAAGTGAGATATTACGAGTACTTACAACTACATACAAACTCTTTCGTGAGGATGTGACTCACATTGAAACAGTAATTTGGCGGGGCGAGCCATGTTATCGTAGTTTATCTCTACTCATGGAATTAGTAAGTACCCTCTAAATTGTCAGTAGAGCGGTCGAATTTCGACTAGTGGGCGACCACTAGTAATATTTAACTTAGATGATAAATGATAAATGATTTATTTCTGTAAGTAGGTTTGTACAAACACTTTTACACGTCAATCATATTAAAAAAAACTAGATGAGGTCGGCGTTTCGTATCCGACTACTCTGAGAAGAAAGGCCGAAACAAACTCAGAGGTCACAGTCTCTTTTTAAAGTCCAGACATAATCTTGGTCAGATCATGTGAAGACCATGTAGATTGGTGCCTGAAATGATCTTTTGACGAAAGAACCACACAGGTTGAGGGGACCTGTCCAGTCAGTGCACGTATTTGTCAGTAGTCGTGCAGCTCAACTAAGAACTTAAGGAGCTCAACGATTCAACGAACAATACCAAAGAAAGGACATTTGGGTAGGCCGCATAAAATCACTCAAACTGCCAGACTATGATAAAAACTAAATGAGAAAAAAAAGGAAAATGAACAATAACCCACATAGTTTTCACATTTACAATACTTAAAACAATATAATACTTAACAAAGTAAATATTCATGTCATTGTATATATAAAATTAATCACTGTCAATGTGTATATAAAATACGGATATAATCTTGGTCAGATCATTTGAGAACCATGTAGATTGGTGTCTGACATGGTCTTTTGACGAAAGAACTACACAGATTTGAGTGGACCTGTCCAGTCAGTGCACGCATTTGTCAGTTATCGTGCAGCTCAACTCAAAACTTAAGGAGCTCAGCGATTCGACGAACAATACCAAAGAAAGGACAATTGGTTAGGCCGCATAAAGTACTCAAACTGCCAGACCTGCATTAAAAATTTTTTTGATTGAGAATAAAAATAAAAAAACAATTCACATAATCCTCACATTCATAATAATATGATGAATGAAACATGATGCACAGAAATCTCAATGTTTTGACATGTCACCACATCAGTTCATTGCACCCATGCGAAGCAGGGGCACTAAGATGAAGGCATCTATATTAACCGTCGAACATTAATAATTAATACAATTTAACATAACTGTCCAGCATGTACGCCCCCGGAGAAAGGGGATTCCCACACACCCGAGACTAAAGATATTGCGTTGCAGTATGATAGATCTGTTCATGGTGATCCATCAGAATGTTGTATGGCGTATAACCCTCTGTTCTTGTTCTTCCCAGACTGAGGTTAAGGTATGCCATTAGGATTATCCCATGAAAAAAAAAAGGTATACTATAATATAAGGTCAGGGTTTATTGTTAGCAAATTAAATGATAAATAATTTTATTTCTTTAAGTACGTTTGTACAAACACACGTCAAAAATAAATTATGTTTTAAAACTAGACGAGTTCGGTGTTTCCTATCCGACTACTCTGAGAAGAAAGACCGAAACAAACTCAGAGGTCACGGTCTCTTTAAAGTCCAGACAAAATCTTGATCAGATCATATGAGGGCCATGACGTGTATTGTAGAATAGTGTCTAAAATGGTCGCTATCAGCGAGAATTGATTACTAACTTAAATTGTTTAAATTTTTGTGTTTAAATTTCCCTGACTGGACCATGACGTGTTCTCCTGCTAAGGGCTGAGTTTTTAAATCCGGCCAAGTGCGTGTCGGACTTCGCACATTTGGGGTTCCGTACTAAATGTAGAATATAAGTCGTCCGAATGGCAGTATTATTCATAAGCAGTATGTGAGTGATCTGACCCGTAGCAGTGCCGCTGCCCGCATTCCTTCTGAGCTACGCATTTGACCGCAAAATCAAGTTGGTTGTAATAGCAAAAATTAGGGAGTTTCAAAGTTAAAATCTGACTGATCAATATATAGGTATTTGTTAGTAAACACACATACATAACATCACGCCTGTAATCCCCGAAGGGTTAGGCAGAGGTGTACCTATAGTACACCCACATTTCCCCAGTTATGTTTAAGTCCCATGTAATAGGGGGTGAGCCTATTGCCATCAACCGGGCACAAATCCAGGCTCCGGGCTGCCACTGAGAAATTCCTAATGGAAAATCCCAATAACACTTTGCCCGACCTGGGAATCGAACCCAGGACCTCATGCTCAACAGTCGCGCTTGCGACCACTAGACCAACAAGGCAAAAAAAAAATATATGTAATAATAAACATTATCACCAAATTTCAAGTTCATAAATCAATGGGAAGTTAAAAAATCTTCGGAACAACTTTCGTGGCTTTAATAAAATAAAATAAAAATAAAAATCGTTTATTTTCAGGCGTCGACGGCCCATAGCGAGTTAGTAATCAGTACAAACTTAAAAACTATGTTAGTAGTAACACTTAAACACACATGAGTACAACAATAAAAACACAAATACACAATAAAAACACAAATAAACACTAAAAATACAGCCAAGACAAGAGGAGGAAAATTCATCAAGTCCCATGTCTGACATGCAGTTTGATAAACCTATCCATTGTAGGCCCCTCTAGCCTTTCTGCAAACACCTTCAGAATGCTATTGCTGCTTCCCCTCAATCTACGTATCACTGATGCCACTTTTTTGCGCATGATCGCGAAATAATCGTCAGTGTGCGCATCCGCGAACATCCCTGACGCACTACAATAAGGTGGAAGCCTCAACAGCGCCCTGAAGGCGTTATTATATTGAATGCGCAGTGCGCTGTCTGCTTTTTGGGTATGATTAGCCCACAGACTGCTGGTGTAAAATATTTGACAAAACGCCTTAAAAGGTGTTATTTTAACCGGTGCTGAACAACCAGCAAACTTGCGTGCCAGCATGTTTCCCCTCACAGCCAGCGCCCTGCGCTCCCTTTCCATGTCTAAGTCATCTCTTAGATCCTCGGTAACAATATGGCCCAAATATTTAAATTGTGACACCCTGTTCAAGGGTAAACCGTTCAGTTCTACGAGTGGGACATTTGAGGGACATTTATTTCTTCCTCTAAAAACCAATAACTCACTTTTCGTGGGATTATACTTTAGCCCATGCTGTTCAGCGTATCTTTCACAGATAGTGAGTAACTTTCTGATTCCCCCGATTGTTGGGCTCAACAGCACCATATCGTCTGCGTAACTTAAATTATTTAGACTAACTCCGTCTACATGGCAACCGACATGAGTGCTGCTGAGCTCAAAAAGCAAGTTGTTAACATAAATATTAAATGTTCTCGGGGAAGTGCCTCACACCACATTTCAGTTTATATGGGTCTGATAATGCATTGGACCATTTTACAAAGTTCCTCTGCTTTTCATACCAGATAGATAATATTGACACCAATGCAGCCGGAACACCCGCCCTTCGAAGCTTCTCCCATAAAACCTTATATGAAACCAGGTCGAACGCCTTGGAAAGGTCTAGGAAACAAGCGTACACTGGTGTCTTCCTGTCCGTATAATATTTGACAGTGTGCTTTAACGCTAGTATTGCACTCTCTGTAGACAGCCCCGCACGAAAACCGAACTGTGTGTCGTGTAGTTTTGTAAAGTTACTTAAGTGCGTGTCAAGCACACTGTCAAACACTTTGGCTATCACTGTTGCCAATGATATTGGCCTATAGTTCCCTTTGTCAGCTATGTCTCCCGTCCGATTCTTTACAATAGGTACAACTAACGTATCGAGCATCTCCTGTGGAAGATAAGAATGGCCCACACAAAGATTTAAAAACATGGTTATTACTCTTGGTAAGTGCACACCAGCATTTTGGAGATGCTCAATGCTGAGCCCATCATGGCCAGGAGACTTTCCCCGCTTCATACATTTAATGACTGCTTTTATTTCTGTACACGTAAACTTAAAGGGTGTTCCTGATTGATAAGACTCAGCATCATTCACCTTTTCCACAGACTCAAGAGGTGAGCTCACAATAAACTGCTCTTTAAATAAATTAGCTATCCCAGTGTGGTCACTCTCACCCTCCACTCTAACTGGTAAGCTTGGAGAGACATTGAGCTTTTTAGTACCTTTCCAGAATGACGAGAAACATTTCTTAGAATGGAGCGAGACCAATATATCCATTGCAATTTTTTCTTGGTTCTTAATGACCCATTTCAATTTTGATTTAAATTCTTTACGACTTAATATCATGTCCTCATAGATAGGCCCGCTACTGGGTTCCCCATACCACATCCACAATTTAAACTTAGACCTTGCCCGAGTATGAAAATCTTTGACATGCTTGTTCCAGCCTTTTATAACTTTCTTTCTAATAATGGCTTTAGACACTCTATTTACACTAGCTGATTCACTTAATATAGATACTAAGTCTTTATACATCAAATCCAACAATAACCTATGATTGGGATCATCACATAAAATATCAGCGCATAGCTCAAATTCCTCAGGAAAATCTAAGTTTTTCAATTTGTTGTTGCACAAGTACGCGTACTCCTTTATTTCATCAGGGCTTCTCTCACCCCATCGCACACCATTAAGCGATGATTCAATTACACTAGTTTTGCATCTAATAACGTTTACATTACATTCTATTTTTAAGGGAAAGTGATCTGACCAAAACGTATCATAAATAACCTCAATGTTTAAAATTGTTTTTCCCGCCGCTTGTGTGACAAGACTGTGGTCGAGCCAGCGCTTACACCCGTGTGAGTCACTAATGAACGTGTAAGTTTGCGATAATATGCCTAAGTAATCTAGATCCGCGCATACTAATTCCTGTTCACTACAAAAACTTATAAGTTCATCACAAAATGACTCACCCGGGTGCGCGTTGAAATCTCCCAACACATACACTGCTTCAGCATTATTGTTTTGTATAATAGAATACATCTCGCTAAGACACTCCGTAAAAAGTGGTAGATTTTCACGACAATCCGTCGGCATATACATGTTTATAACCAAAAAACACCTGTTGTTCACCACTATATTCACTGCACATATACGATCACTGATACATTGTACCTCACTCACGTAGCTAAATGCAGTTTTACGCCATAGTATGGCGAGCCCTCCGTAGGGTCTCCCTTTACACATGCCAGCTGACGTATCCACTGAAGACTTTCCCGTATAACTGAATTCCTGATCAACACTATCAAGAAAGGTTAGATCATGTGGGTACAACCACGTT
Organism: Tiliacea citrago; assembly: GCA_963921375.1. Classification (NCBI taxonomy): domain Eukaryota; kingdom Metazoa; phylum Arthropoda; class Insecta; order Lepidoptera; family Noctuidae; genus Tiliacea; species Tiliacea citrago. Next base: position 4,782,201 of record OY992788.1, on the reverse strand, counting down.
TCTTGTAGCAAAACAATATCAGCTGTTTTGCACAGTGAACGCACACAGTTCACCGACCTTTTGATATTTTTGCAATTGAATGTTATTACGTTCATTTTTGAAATACTAACCATTATTTGATTTTGTTATTGCCTCGCTCCCAAAAATAGAATTATTTTTGTCTTCCCTTCTATTCTTGAAATGAATAAAGCGCCTAAAAGTCACGCCGTCAGGCCATATCTGGTCATCTAGAAAAACGTCCAGTTTGTTTTTGTTAACAAGCACTTTAAAGGCATTGTATGGCTTTTCCCTCTTCATCGTTATTTTCTCAAGCGAAACAATCTCCGTAGTTTTATTTTTGATATATTTGCATATGTCATCCACCGCTACCTCCTTGTTTACGTTGGATATAAACAAAGGGATTTTAACATCCGCTGCTTTAAATTTCTCCGACGACGGCTTTTGTTTTCCAATATTTTTACAAAAAATACACTGTGCACGTGGACCAACGAGTTCTAAACATAAATAACACAATCGATGGGGTCGGTTAACTTTTTTTTTCGCACCGCCTTTTGTCTGTATGGCAGCCCCCTTAAAAACATTTAACAATATTTTTTGATAATTTGTTTTCCCAAAGCCATTCAAATTCAACAGGATGCTTATAATGTTTTATAATGCTGTGAAAATTTGAAGACTCTAGCTCCAACCGTTTGGCTGTGAAACCTGTGTGACAGACGACGGAACGTGATTGACAGTAGTAGGGCTCCGTTTAGACTCTTCGGATACGGAACCCTAAAAACCAGATATTTTTATCCGAAGAATAAGTTTAAATTTTAGTCCGTTTTTCCATACAAAACCTGTCAAACGTCAATTTTATTCCACGGATAAAGGAAATCTGCCGTTGGAAAAATCAGTTCTAAAGGAAAATGGGAATGGTGGAATTTAAGCAGTATTGTTAGTACGTTTCGTCTCAACTTTGTTACATTTATAATCCGTCAAATGCAAAACACGATTCAGAATAAATATTAAATTATAATCGGTACTCTAATTTGTAGTATAAAATAATAAAATTATTTACTACGTACTTCGTACGCGAGGAGCTCGTGGCTGAGTAATATCAGCCGCACGTGTCGGTCCATCAGGTTAAGCTACGCTTGCCGGGGTTGGTCCGTGGATAAATGACCATCTTTACATACCGAGAATTCTCCGTGCCTCGGAAAGCACGTTAAGCCGTTGGTCCCGGCTGTCATTCGTGGTTCTTTGACAGACGTTACGGGTCGTCAGAAGCCCGAAAGTCTGTCTAATTTTACACTAAAAAAAACGTAATATATTTATAAAACAGTTAATTGAATTCATTAATTGCCTCATCGCCATCGTCTAGTAGTCGCAAGCGCTAATGATGAGCATGAGGTCCTGGGATTCCCGGGTCGGACAAAGTTTTATTGGGTTTTCCATCTGGAATTACTCAGTGGCAGGCCGGAGTCTGGATTTGCCCTACTACATGGGACTTAAACTTATCTGGCAAAATGTGTACTTTCAGTACACCCGTGCCTAACCTTGGGGGAATACAGGCGTGATGTTATGTGGATTGAATAAAGATTGCATAGTTACGAATGTACGATACTCATAAAAGATCATTGTTTTGTACAAACATGTCTTAATAAAATCAACAATTAAGCGGAATTCAGACTAATGAATGAATCACTTAAGAGTCGACTCAAGCAGCGTAAAGAGATTGCACGTAAGCGGCCAATGACTTCCGGCCACAGATCATAGAAGACAGGAAATACGCTTTGTACACAAATTTATTCGTGTTCAGATGTCTCCGCGTTTCTCCCACTTAATTCACTAGCACAAAGGCAAAAACTATGAGATCGGCACACGAGCTCATAATTTCTCCCGCACACAAAGAAACTTATAGGAACACTAATAGAAAACATACTAAAAGAGGGCGGCGCATCTATCTGTAGCTTCGGGCTCGGAATAAACACACATAATATGCAAGTTACGCAACTAGTGATGTTAAGTGGTAATCATAGAAAAATAGCGATAAAATTCCGTTACCTAGGTATAGGTATTATCTGCTATTTTTACAAAAGATTTTATTGACTGAAGAAATAAAACGATACAGGAGTTTCCCTCGAACATTCCTACTCTATATAAGTGTTTGATCATAATTGGAAAATTAACTAATTAAAGTTAGTGAAATTTTGTAAACGCGATTTTAGAGACTATTATCTAGTCATCGTCATAGTAAACATGATCTAGAGACTAATATCTATGTCTATGGTTTGTCAAATTTCCAGTTAACTTCTAATATTAATGAGCGTAACTTCAAAATTGTATGTTTTAACGGACATTTGAAAAACACATGGACACAGGACGTAGATCAAAAAAAAAAAAAATTGGAAAATTTATCAATTTTAATTATCTAATATTCAAATTATGATCAAACTTCGTTTGTATGGAGCACGCCTGGGAGAAACGGAAACTCCTATTAAAGTATGTGTCAGGACAGGCTAGAAAATCACAGTTAATCATAAGATCTAATCTAAACTACCAAAAAACTATTAGGATATCAACTTATCGAATCTAGAAAAGGAGAACAGAAGTAAAACTTGCAAGAGTTTTATTGATATGGATTTTATTGATTATGGAGCTATTGATTCAATAAAAGATAAGTCGAGTAATCAAGAAATAGTAACAAATTCTGTTTTTCAATAATTAATTGTATCATACAATATAATCATTCGTTTAGTATGAATGATTATATTGTAGGATCGTATAAAATATCGACAACCACAAACGTCACATCACATCTCTAACTAACAAAAGCTGGCAGCGGCCGCTATACGAAACTATCGTGTGAGTGAGAGTATCAGTAAAACACTTATCCATTGCGCTATTAGACCAGCCGATTCATTGATCGATTTGTACTAAGCAGACAATGGTTTTTGTTTCAACGTAAATAAGTGCTTTTGGTACTTCATCATGTTTCTAGTATCACGAAGTAATGTTTTAATGAATTTAAGAAGAAAAACAATAATATGTTAGTAATTACGTATGAAACGAGATGCCATCTTTCATGTAATTCACAATATAGCTGTTATTTTTGCAAACAATCACTGAACACCGCGGCATTTTGTGAAAAATCATGAGCAGCGAAGTAAGCAAGTTGACATACGACTAATGACTGAAACTGGCATCAAGCCGCTTTTCGGCCAGATGCGTTCGCAAGCGCCACGCCCCCTTGCGATATTTCTGATCTATGCTTCCGGCCTATCGTAGAACATAGTATAAAGACCTACATATATATAAGGTCTAATTGGAATAACTGAACACTTTTTAAAGGGTCATTGTATACAGCATGTCCCGGAATTAACGCACACCACCAGATGACCTATTATGTATCATAGAATTAAATAATTATATTCGTTTTCTAAGTCTTTATAATTTCTTAAGACAGTGACACCACGGAGATGACAAGACATAAACCTATATAAAAAAATAAAATAAATAGACGTCAAAGCAAAGAGGCCACATAAATTAACATAACCCAATTAGAATATTATGTTATAATCATAATAAATACACTGAATTTTTATTATTATGCATAAAACATTGTTTATTTATTAAATTAGTTAACTGTTTGTGGGAGAAATTTGTGGTCACATTACAAATTTACGCACGCAAACAGTCGCACACGTACCTATAAGATTGATAAGATATATTTATTTGCTCAAACATGTGTACACATACAAGAATAAAAACCGGCCAAGTGCGAGTCGGACTCGCACACGAAGGGTTCCGTACCATTATCTATAAAAGCGGCAAAAATATCACGTTTGTTTTATTTTAAATTAATTAATTATTTTTAAAGTGAAGATTTATAACTAAATATTCTGTGAATATTTAAAGCATCTACCTGTTGCAGTTATCAATATCGAGCAAAAACTAGCAAAAAAATCACGTTTGTTGTATGGAAGCCCCCTTAAATATTTATTTTATTCTGTTTTTTTTTGTATTTGTTGCTATAGCGGCAACAGAAATACATAATCTGTGAAAATTTCAACTTTCAAACTATCACGGTTCATGAGATACAGCCTGCTGACGGACGGACATACAGACAGACAGACAGACGGCGGAGCCCAAGGTACCCTTTGAGTACGGCCGGCTAAAAATGTGCATGCAGGATAAGAAAAAATACAATATTAGATGAAGCAATACAATGACGCCGGTAGCACATCTCCGCCGCAAAACCATAGCAGCGAAACCGCGGTAGTTCAATTCAACTGGTTCGCGTCATGTTCTGCTAGTCGCATCCAATTCGACTAGCGAAACATGACGCGAGCCAGTTGAATTGAACTACTGCGGTTTTGCTGTGGTGGTTTCGCGGCGGAGGTGTGCTACTGGCGTGTAAAAGACTTGATTTTCTCCACTCCATGTGTATCTATGATATCTGTGTTGACCTTTTGTTTATTTTTCTCAGCCAGCCAAGTCCTTTCCACCACAATGGTTTTTTAATTTTCTTGGTTGTAAGCCTCGTGACGCACAATCGGCTTCGGGTTCGCATCAATGGAGAGTTTCCACTGTTCATAATCTAAAATATTTAAAATCGTGGACACCCAATAGGATTTCCACGCCGCCTCATAATTTTCTTCAGTAGTTGCAAAGGATTCATAGCTTTACCCAGAAGCAACTTGTTAACGCTTTTCAAATAATGTAATTTTTGAACTGACGTTATGGCTTTGTTGTTATGAATTAGTGATGAAAACATATAATAGCTCTCACAGACAGGTGCGACACGACAGCGCGACGCGACACTAGTAGCACAATTTCTATGAAAACTTCATGGAAGTGTCGCGCTGCCTGTCGCGCCCGCGATATCGCGCCAGTGTGCACGAGCCTTATAACGTTTGCCATTCTTCATATTTTCCTCCAAATGTAGGTAGTGTGACACGCGGTATCTTTACATCACTGTAATTGTTCTCATTATTACTAGTGGCTGAAGCAATTGGCGATTAAGAAAATGGCGGTGTCAAAAATGGCTCAAACGTTTCACGTAAACTAGTTTTATATTGCACGTACAGTTCCTCAAATTGTTCGTAATAGCCCTCGGTGTAATATGCTTCCTTTTATCTTTCGAAGATGCAGAAATTTTAACCTTATGTGCCTCTTTGAATTCTGTACCTATATTGTAGCTCATCTACCTCCGATCTTGTTTTTAAATACGGTCGTTTTATCCTTTCTTACGGTGTTTCCTTATAATCTCGTTAGGCTGTCTTCAAATTGTTCATCAACTGTTCTTGTAATGCATAAACATGTTATAGAAATATTTGAGATGCTGGCTCCAGAGCTAGGTTAGAGTACCCGTATTTCAGGATCCAGAATTGCTATTGTACGAGATCCTTAAGTAATGATAATCGGATATTTGTAGAGCGCATAAAAATCGGAAAAATATTTTTTTTGATTCTTCATATATCAACTCAGTCAGCATAAAAAAATCATATGAATAAGCCACCATTACCGGAGGTACATTCATTTGAATACGAGCAATCGGAGAGAACACATCAAATTTGAGAAAAACGAAATCAGAGCTGTCATCAAGTACCTGTTTTTGAAAAAAATGTCTACCAAAGACATACATAGCGACCTAGTCGAAATACAGGGGGACTCTGCTCCTCCATACTCCACAGTTGCACGCTGGGCAAGGAGTTTAAGCTGGGTAGAACATCCACAGAAGATAAACATCATGATTGGTGCCCAACCACGTCCATCACTGCAGAAAACGTGAAAAAAGTCGAAGACGTCGTGTTGGCAGATCGAAGAGTGACCATGAGGCATGTAGCTAAGGTCACAGGGATCTCATATGGCAGTGCTCAAAGAATCTTTGTGAACGAACTGCATATGAAAAATGTCTCTGCACGTTGGGTGCTGAGAATGTTAACCGGTGAGCAGAAACGAGTCGACATTTCGAGGGTTAATCTCGAATAATTCTAAACGAAACAGGAAAATTTTTCGTTTCGTTTCGTTTTCGACGAGACCTGGATTCACCATTTTGATCTGGAAACCAAATAGTAGTCAATGATTTGGAAACGAACCTCTTCCCCGAAGATTGCGGGAGACCATCAAGGAAAAAAGACGAGGCAAACTGCGAGCTGGAGTGTTGTTTCACCAAGACAATGCACCGGCTCACAAAGCCGCCGTTTTGATGGCTGCCATTCAAGAAACAGGATTCAAATTAGTTGAATACCCACCCTATTCGCCAGACCTGGCTCCTAGTGACTTTTACCTCTTTCCTCGGCTCAAGGAACACCTCCGAGGCAAAAAATAACGAGGTGATGACTGCTGTAGAAGCCTTTTTTGGGGGGTCTTGACCCCCCAAAAAAGCCTACCAACCCAAACCAAACCTTTGTCTTGACAAAGGTTTTTTTTTAAGGGAATTATTTATTTGTAGCTAAAATACCCTTATTTCATATCGATCATCATTATTTTTGGATCACCGTAGTATGTGTATAATTAGACGTGTAACTTTTAACCCCAATTCACTCACTATTGTAGTTATTTAGTCTCCGATAACACTAATTGTTAAAGTGTTTAACTCCACTCGTAAGTAACTAAATAGTTCTCAAAATTTACTCAATCAGTCACCGTAATAATGTTATAACTCGATAACACACAACAACAACCAACCTAACCAACCCACACAACGGCAACCTACACATTTGAGACATTTTCATAACTAATTATGAAAATGTCTCAATTGTGTAGGTTGCCGATCACCCCTTATCTAAGGAATGTGATCTTTTGTTCTCGCGGCGCGCGGCTATGATAGATCGTGGGTGACACAATCTGGCTCATTATAGACTGTAGGAAATTAGGTTACGAGCGTAAATAAAAAGCAGTACTTTGAACTTGAATAACAGTCATTATATTGAACGTTTCACAGGGAAGGAATTATGTCTGTTTCCTAACTAAAAAGAGAAACTAAGTGATTTTTTTTTTTTTTTGAATGGCATCTCGCAGTTGGCCTTGAGAGGCCGTGACTGCTTAACCGGTCTTTCAGAAACTAAGTGAGTGGGGTTGTCGGTTTTATATTAAACATTGAGTGAAAGTACTGTCAGTGTTGCCATTATCAGAAAGGAAGAATCAATTCATTTTTGCACAGTCAAATCGAGTAAATACAAACATAGAAAATATATATAATAATAATGTATACAATATATATATTTCTAATATATAAAGTTTCTAAATTATAAACTTTGTAAGTGCATATTCTAGGTAAATTTTAGGTTTTTGTTATTGTGAATTATTTTCAATGTTATGGAAATATTTGTACGCCGACACTTACGGCTAAACATGATTGGACTCAAACGATGACTGTAATATTTTGCATGCTCTTGTATGTATACAATGTTTAAAAAAAATAAAGAAATCCTATCTTATCTTATCTTAGACCATATGTTTCAACAGTTTAGGTTGGTTTTTTGTTTGAAGGAATGGTGAACAGAAACAATCTGTATATTGATACAAAACATCAACTCCTAATGTGTGGGCTATAGACAGACTCGCGCGGTGCCGCACGAGTCTGCACGAGCCTTTAATATGTTACTAGTAGTCGCCCACTGGTCCAAAATCGACCCCCTCTACTTACAATATCTATAGTACTTACTAATTCCATGAATAGTACTTACTTCTTCCTTGGTCAAGCTGTCACTTCGGTCACCTATCTATCTTCATACCATAAGGCCCTGGTACTATGTGTGTGGTTTTCAAACGCATGGTAGTGTGTGTAATGGTTTTTCTTATTTATTTAATTTATTTCTAATGCATATTATTATTATAATATATAAAAATATTAGCTTTCTGTACTCCTCCTCCTCCTCCTTATAAACTTTAACTGTGCCAAATTTCATACTCCGTTCGCGTAATTTTCGTTAAAAGGGGTAAAAAAAAATCTCTTCACCTTTTAATACAGCGTGCCGCTACAGAAACGACATTAATTTAACACACTGATAGGACTAATGGCCAGTAATCATAAAAAATATAATAAGATAAAATAATTCGTAAAAAGAAAAAAACCAAACAAACGAAATAATAATAAATTAACCAAAATTGGGATGCTGTGCAAAAAATCGTTCATGGTGCTACTTACTAGCTGGCTTACGTTCGACTCGAGCGACCACGTCTCGTTACGCATGCTCCAATCAAAGTGCGTTGTACACACGGCTACAAATCAAGCTATACATTTCCAGTTTACGCTGACTTCTCATTGTAAGGAAATCCTATACAATGCGAGATCATTTCATTATACTGGAAATTCATATTCATATTCATTTATTTGTGTTCCACAAGGTAAAAACAAGATGTTAACAAAAGGCTTAGAGCTAAGAGCCGTTGTAGACCCTGTCAGGGCACAGGATAAAATTATGTTAGATACTGGGCGGAGTGGGAGGGCGTGTCAGACTTTTACTGACTAAAACCCACCCGTGTTCCTTCATTTGCCTGTGTGCCAGGGCCACGATATCCCTTTCGGACAAACTCGCAACCCTGGCAGGCATTGGCCCTAACGGACCCCGTCAGTTCGTGCTGACATCTCTTTGAGGCGCACGTGGAACACGACGCGTAGTCGACCTGGGCCTGGTCCTTATCGGACGGCAAGCTACCCATCGCTCACCATCCGCAAGCCCGCGCCTACGGCGGCCGGGAATCGGCCTGCGACTCCTGACGCCCGGGGCGTCTCCCGCGGTGATTAGGTTAGTACAAAGGGCTAAACGGCGTTTCATATTATCCCGCTTTTTTGAAAAATTTCTTCAATTTCTCAAGCGTGTTCATTATATGGAGGCGTAATTGTTTCACTGCGTCAAAGTATTCTGCGTACGCATCATCTTTAATAACGAGACATCACGAATTCATGATCACAGGTCACAAGTACTAGTGTGTCACAAATAAAAGCCTCCTTGTCGCAGAAGATGTACCCACTAGGTAGAAAACTAACTAAAACAAATCAAAGTGTCTTTATCGCAGTACCTTAATCTAATTACTGTCCTAATTACACAAAAATAAATAAATAGAACAACAGGTGGGCGACTTTTTCGCAGAAACGTTCACAAAAACATTACGCCGTCAATATTTGTGCGCAAAAGTATTAAGAAGTGTCTCGAAGACGCGGGCCCTTATTGCGCGGGTCTATGGGCCCGGCTAGCATTGGAAAGAAGACCTTGAGTTAGAAGCGCGTGGCCGGTGGACGGGACGCCGCGCTTCAGCCGCGCGGGCCGCGCCTCCCGTTCGTCGCCATAGCGCTCTCTCTTTCCTTCAATTCACCTACTTTGGTACGTTGTTCGTTTCAATTTCATTGATGCGATGTTATGATCCGTGAGTTCATTAAGTACAGGTTGCTCCAAGATGCTATTTTAGTGAATTGTAAATAAATCAATAAATAATAACGTTTAATTAAATTAAAATATTCTAATAAAACGAAAACGCAAAACCATATACGTGTATTAAATTAATATCGCCACTGTTGCGGCACGCTGTATAATAATTAGCGATAGCTAGCTATGTACACTATTACATTGATAGGTACGCACCTAACTTATAGAACAGTGTTTCCTATTTGGTGGATCGGGACCCGGTACCGGGCCATTAAAATAAAATACCGAGCGCAGCATACCCCCGCCTTGTTTTAAAATAATGCTATCGATCGAGGCATCGTAAGCGCCGCCGCCGCTGACTGACAAGACGACGTCGCACCGTGCCGTTTCGCGTTAATTGAACTGTCATGTGATGTGACACAGCACTCAAGGATAATCTATTCGAGACAAGACCATTGATAGATTTTTGGTTATCTTGTCGTCAAGAATACACAAAATTAGCTAATCAAGCAATTTTTTTTTTAATGCCTTTGTCCTACCTACATAAATATGAAGCTGGTTTTTCAACACTAGTTTACCCATAGACACCGACGAAGTGGAACCAGACTTCAGGATAAAACTATCATTATTTGCGGCATCAATTTGGATTCTTTGGTAAAAAATAAGCTGCTCCTTTTAACCGCACTAAATAGCTGATAGTGATAACAGATAAAGTAAAAACATTTTTAATTGTAATGCATACTTTTTATTTCTAACATTTTCTTTATTTACACAAAAACTCGCAAAATATGTCTCAGTTAGTTAACAGAAATTTTATAGTTTATTGATTGTCTTTTAAAAAAATATTTTGAAAGCTTGCAGCTTATATTTTTTTTTTTGTAGTTAAATGATTTCTTCTAACTTCTGTACTTATCATCTGTTAAATTGACACTCAACAAAAAAAATATTCTGCGCTAGTGGGAATATTATTCTGTCAGCAGTCGGAATAATTCTAGTGTAATATATATATACATGTAACTATTATGAGGAGGCTCCTTATTTTTATGTTAATTTGCATGAATATTCTGAAACAGCCACACATACAATCAATATGAAACTTTAGTATATGATTTATTGGATCTTTTTCTTTCCATGTTGAAGACGGTTACGTAATTGTAATATTTTCTCTCAATATTTTTTTTATTCTTAAATCATGTCTTTTTTAAGGATAATTCCAAAAAACAAACAAGATTGTTTAGCTTTTATGTCTAAAATAAATATTTACAGCAAGAAAATATAGTTTATTATCCCGACACAAGATATTTTATCTCTAGATCAATTATTACTTTAGTTATAAACGAAATAAGAATTGAGACTTACGCTATTTAGTTTCGTGCTTTACACTTTATTACTGATGTTTTAGCGTTTAGCACGTACATATAAAATAATAAAAGTTTATTCAGGTAAAAAGGTAAAATACTAAATACAAATTTGCTTAAATCTACGTAAAATTATATTGTGTTATGTGCCTGAACTAGGTTATCCTGTGTTTCAGGCGAGGCAAGGTATATTATTTCTAAATAATCACATTAATCGTAAAAATCTAGTCATCAAATAGGTATTTAAAAAGGCGTAAATAGTACAAAAATACTACTTGCTTAAATACTTAGCTAAACTTAATCAGTAGAAAATACAATTTTTATTTAAGTACAACTAATAATTTCTCTGTATCTTCATAGGACATACTTTGAAGAGCTTCCTTGAGAGTTCTTTTGCAATTATTATAATTAAGAGAATAAATTTTGGCTCTCGCATTTAGTCTGTTATACTTATAAAGTAATGGTCCTAGAAAGACAAAAAATTTGGCTGCGAAAGCATGTTTTGTACTTTTTGTAGGGCAAATTATGTCATTCCGTCTCTTTTTAGTAAATTCAGTGCTATATTGGAGCGACGGGCGGAGCTTACGTTTGAAATTTGATTTAGACTGCCTGCTCTTAAGTAGGTCATGAAGGGGCAGTATGAAACTTACCGGGCCATGGCAGAACAATGTCTGGGAAAAACTGTCTTAGAATCATTTGGACGCACACGCTATTAAAGAAAGTCCCTCGTTTAAACTGACACACTATATACCAAGGCCTTAGTCCGCCTTAGTATTATTAGTTCATGAAATCATGATACTAAGATAAAACAACTACATTAAAAAAACTATACGAAGGAGCTCGTCCGGGAAAATTCAACTACAACACGAATTTTTGCCGCTCGCTTTAAAGGCAAAAGGTATCGGCGGATGACAGTAACATGAGAATTGACAAACTTTTAAAATACCTGATGTTGCAGTTGTCTAGTTTTATACAATAAGACCATTTATGTTGATTGGGTAGCCAGCTTGTTTGGCTACCAAAGACAAAAAATAAATATTAAATAAATAATTATAATCAAAGCGAAACTTTCTTGGAAAGTCGCTCCGCAAAATACCAGCAATACAATTTTGGCCTTGAGTATTCCATATTTCGAGGAATTGGAAAAATACAACTCTTTAAATAATTAAGACGGCGATTACCTTAAACTGTTCTACATTTATAATCACTAAAATAATGTAAACATGTCCTACAAAACGAGTTTAGTGCTGTCATTATTTTAATGACGATGTGAAACAACTGCAGATAATGAAAAACAAGATTTTAATGGCATACTTATAAAGTAAAACAAATAAAAGGTGCCTACAGATCAACTTCTGTCAGAAGTACTAAATAAAACACGATTTGTGTCGATCGTCTCGTCTAATATAACTATTTTTTTTTATAACAACCGACTTAAAAAAAAAACTCATTAAAAGTGAAAATAACTTTAATTTCGGAAGCACATAACATAACATAACAGCTTGTTTTCCCGAAGGGAACCGCAGTGCATCAGGGGGGTTAACATGCATACAATATCTGTCAAAAAGTAAAGCTCTGGTCTAACTGACGCGAATACCGCGCGAGATGCAGGACGAAATTATTTTGCTCACTCTAATTATGTCAACAAACTGTATGGTGTTCAACTTAGCGCAAATAGTCACGTGACTTCTTAATGGTAAATCAACCCGCATCCCGCACAGGATTCTTCACAGTATGGCCATGGATTAAAGTAGGTACCTACCTATCTTGCAAAATTTTAAACGATCACATAAACTGGCCTTTTTTGTTGTTGGGTGGGAAATTATCACATAACCTCTCCCGCTCTGGGCGCAGTGGGAGGGTGTCAGACTTTTACTGACTAAAACCCACCCGTGTTCTTTTATTTGCTTGTGTGTCAGGGCCACGATATCCCCTTCGGACAAACTCGCAACCCTGGCAGGCATTGGCCCTAACGGACCCCGTCAGTTCGTGCTGACATCTCTTTGAGGCGCACGTGGAACACAACGCGTAGTCGACCTTGGCCTGGTCCTTATCGGACGGCAAGCTACCCATCGCTCACCATCCGCAAGCCCGCGCCTACGGCGGCCGGGAATCGGCCTGCGACTCCCGACGCACGGTGATTAGGGGCGTGAGGGCGCGCATATTGCTTCTCCCACACGCGTTCCGCTTCCTCCTTCGCGAGTGCTGCTTCGCAGAAGGAGGTGACGGCGTCTCATGAACTCTCGCTCCGAACCATGGCCTGAAGCAGGGCTGGATGTGAGAGATCGCCGCCACCGATCGCCTTCGTGAGGATACGGCGGAGCTCCGCCTAAGCCGGGCAGACCTCCACCGTATGCTCCACCGTGTCCCCCGGGCGATCCATACAGTGGTAACACCCAGGCGTTTCCTCCCGCTTTATCCCGAACAAGAACCTCCGGAAAAAACCGTCTCCAGTGAGGACCTGCATCAGGCAGAAGGTGAGGACAGCGTGGCGCCTCTCAAGCCACTCCTTAAAGAGTGGTATTATCGCCACAAGTGTGGCGTGTCGAACATAAACTGCCCTACTAATTGATGATTACAATATTATGAGCTCAGGCTTATATATCCAAAAAGGGTAGGCAGAGGTCTCAATACCTACCTACCTATACTTCTTTAGTTATGCTATTAGTTCCATATGACTCCACTTACCTGTGCTCAAATCCAGAGTGGGCTGGTACTGAGAACTTTCCTCACATCGAACATAGTATTCCATAATCATTAGACGCACTTTCAACCACTTGTGATTGTGAGGCAGTCATTAAAATTAACGTTGAAGCTTGAATTCTTTGAAAACATTGAAATAATTACAGATTTCGTATTCTAAGAATGAATCTATATAACTTAGACAATAAACTTTATATCTCTAATATTAGTGTTATTTTCAATTTCTACGAAATGAATTAATTCGTCCAACAAAATGTTTTATTTATTCAATACTAGCTTTTGCCCGCGGTTTCACCCGCGCGAATGTCGGAAATCATCCCACTGCAATGTACTGCCGGGATTGAAAAGTATCCATTGTCCTGACCCAGGTCATGGTCTATTTGTATAACTTTCATCCTAACCCATTCAGCCGTTATGGCGTGAAAACATACAACTACATTTATGAAAAATATAACATACAACGTAAAGCATAAAAACAAAATCAAGTTAAAACCAGCGCACGCTCGCACTTAAAAACAATATTGGTTGAAGGAGCACGGCTGTTCAATAGTTTACCAAGGATATAAAAATACAATCACAACTTTTGAAATAACATAAAACAGAATATGCTATTATAATGTCTCCAACACCCTAGAGGTAGGTAACTAATGTTAATAGTACTAGTTATAATCACTTGTGTATCTCATTAGAAGCGAACTGTAATTTTTAGTTCGTAAGAGAAATAAAGTTCTTTAAACACAAAAGGTAATTGATAGAGTTACTTTCTCATTTATAATGTTAATATGAATAGTAGGGATGTCATTATGGGTATGGCTAGGATGGATTTATGAAAGTAAGTACATTCGTATTATAACCTAAGACTCCCTACGATAACCGTGGTAATTTGTTTTAAAGTTGTATGTTGTTTTTTTCTTCGGAGGGCACATCCTACTCAATTTACCACGGTTGACATTTTTTGTTTGAATACATCGTTTAGTCTACTTTGTCATGAATGTCTTTTACTTCTTCAAATACTTTGCAGCTTGATGACGTAATATTTTCGGTCCTCTTAAATGCGAGTACAGGAGCATCTGCTCGTGGAATACCGCGTACGCGATGTTCTAAGTGCTTTTTCCAATTTTCCAGTTGAACCCACATACCGCACCTGTGCGGTGTTTTCCATACTTTTGCAGATTCTTGGAGCTAAACTGGTTAAAAAGCTACTGTGCAAACGGACAATGCTGTCACGATGAATTCTAGGCAAAGAGTCCCTCTAAGCAATTGCAACAATAATTTATTTTTCAATATGATAGTCGCAAGTTAAAATTATGTCGGTCCAGCTCTTGCCGTACACACTACTTTCATGTTAGCCAAGCTATTTGATTACTTTAAATTATAATAACTTTTGACCGAGTAGCCTCAATCAACTCAGCCTATAGCAGTCCACTGTTGGACATAGGCCTCACCCAGGCTGCGCCACAACACCCTGTACTTTCCGATTCGCTCTCCGATTGGGGTTTCTTCTCGAAGAACGAATTCGTCAAGAATAGCCCCTGTGACTCTAAAAAGTTGACCAGCATATGCCCCCTGTGATTCCTGCGCCCCAAACCAAACTGTGCGACTTTCAATTCGCCGCGTTCTTGTACTCCCACTTTGGCATTGAAGTCTCCCCTAACAACGTTGTATTTGGCCTTTGTCGTACTGTACATTGCCTTGACAATGTCCTCGTCTTGTCAGAGCATGTCGAAGTCGGCGCATATACCTACATACCTATGACCGAGTAGCCTAATTTTAACGCTGAAACGCGTAATTGTTTATTTCTTGCCAAAAGCATAAATTTAAATTTTCATATCCCTAACTTAAAGAAAAATGCAGGATTTTCCATACAAACATTCATCCTTTGTAATATCCCTTTACGATAATTTTTAAGACAAAAAGTAGCCTAAGTCCTTTCCCAGGATGCCATATATATCTCCTTGCCAATTTTTTTCGAAAACTGTTCGGTGGTTTAGGCTTGAAAAGGCAAACATACAGACAAAGTTACCTTAGAATTTATAATATTAGTGCTTATGGATAAATTCGTAAGAAAACATTTTGTTACACATATAATTATAATAATTTTCAAGATTTAAAAAACTTGGATCTTGGGTGGTTTGGTGTGATCGGTGTTCCCTTGTTTCGCAGAAAGAAATTCCATAGAATTATATGAATGTATTTTTATTTCGAATAATATTGTTTCAACGACTATTTTGTTGAATGAAACATATTTCACAGAAACACAATTCAATGAATTTTATAGTAATATTTTTTTTTAGAACAAACTTATCAAAAAGTAGAATTATTTTTTAACGAATATTGTTTGTTCGATGTATTTTATCATAATGCGTCAGATACCATCTACTGTATTGAATCATTTGGGTTAGGTTAGGTTCGCGAGCGAGCGTAGCGAGCGTGCCGCGGCAGCGGCCGCCGAGCGCCAGATTCCCTCTATTTTTGTTGAATCATTTTGAATGTTTCAAGTAACTAAGAGCTATAAGACATTTCATTTCAAGATTGAATTTTAAATCCGTCGCATATTTTTTTGTAAGTTTCTTTGCTTGAATTCTTCTGTTAAATAAAATAAAAACAAATTATAATTTGAAGTAAACACACTAATAAAAACACTTATAACAAGATTGTTTTCCTGCAACCCGCATTGTTTTTGTGAACGCAGTGTTGTAATTTTATATGAGGGTATGCATTTTGTCAAAGATACGAATTGAAACGTTTAGTAACTGTCACTCGATAAAATGTTTTTCTTGGTAATAAGTTTGATATTAACTAAGCAATATGACGATAGAGAATATTTGATTTGTTATTCTATGATATGAATATTAAAACATAAAATTTTATTTGTAACAAAAATCATTGATTTAAATTTCTTCAAAATAAGTATTCTGCGTATTGATTATTCTATGAAATGATAATATGAGAAAAATGTTATGTGAAACGAAATCCTATGAAACTATTTTCTATAAAACAACGTACAACCCATAAATAAAATCACTAGTAGTTGTATGAAAGAAAACGGGGAGTTGCGCCGATATCAATTATGCTAGAATAAGTGCTGCAGGATGACGATCATAAAGAGTAATATACGAAATGGATGTTTGACTCATGATTAATGAACGTTTGGTGCATAGCAAAAATTTAATAAATTTTCCATTTTAGAATAATTGCATTTTCATATTTGTAATAGGTATTTTATTAATTGCAGTGTACGAAGCAGCACAGAAAATATGCCATCGACAACACAATCAACGATCACGCTTGACAGAAAGGAGGATGACAAGGAGGACGAATACAATCCCTTTGAACACAGGGATGTTGTTCATCCGACTTCGTAAGTAACATTTAGTTTTTTTTTTGTTAAGTTATTTTTTGACAATTAAGCTAGCGGTCACCCTGGTGTAGGTAACTGGTGACCGCCGCCTGTGATTATTTATTTATTTATCTCTCTTAAAACTCCCTACAACTCCATTATATCATCTGCAATACCAAAGGCACCGTAGTTGCACTGTCATCTCATAGACAATGCTGCAATGTCTAATGCATGTGTCTATTATTAAAACGACAGCCATAGCCATAACACACTCGGGTGTATCCCGCGATACGAGTGCGCGCGTCGTTTGTTTTAAAGTCACACGTTTTTAAGCCACATACAAGTGATGTAGTTAACAAAAATCGGCGCGAATGAATTTCGTCTCGCATCCCGAGCGGAGTTCGTCTCAGTTTCACCAGAGCTTTAAACCGGAATACAGCAACATGGCCCGCTACAGCTATAATAGAGATTCATGGTGGAAGTATACTTCCGCGGGCGTGATCCTTTACAATACACTTTACTCTAAACTTTGTTTTAATACAAATAAAAAATAATCTACTCTATCTCTTCTACTTAATAAAAATCTTACAAAAATCTGTCAACGCACCGCCTAAACCGCTGTCTAGTCAAGTCAAAATCAGTTGAACGGAATGTAAAAAAGTTTATTTAAATTTTCTAATCTTATTTCAAATGGAGTATAGAAGCATGGCATTTTCCACACGAGTTCATAATGAAGTGAAGGTGAGCTACTATGGAAGGATATTTGAAAATTCATCCCTTATAGGGATTAAAAAGGGGATAAGAGGACATCATTCATATCCGGCCCGAGTCAAATTATGGCGCCGATGCTTAAATACCATTCGTTTTGCCATTTTCTTATTTTTTTAATCTACCTTTTCAATAAAACCGGCCAAATGCGTGAGTGCGTGTCGGACCACGCACAATAAAGGGTTTCGTAGTTGAGATGACTTTATCTCAAG
Source organism: Tiliacea citrago (assembly GCA_963921375.1). Taxonomy (NCBI): domain Eukaryota; kingdom Metazoa; phylum Arthropoda; class Insecta; order Lepidoptera; family Noctuidae; genus Tiliacea; species Tiliacea citrago. Next base: position 4,764,467 of record OY992788.1, on the reverse strand, counting down.
AACAAACTTAACATTGTAGTTGAAAAAAATGATCCCCCATACATTCCAACTGCTTGCGAGTTTGTACGCACAATATTGAGTGATGTTATTTTAATACCATAGACTACTTATAGGTTTTCCTATAATCTATAAGCTAAAAACTATTTTCTGTATTTTTTTCTAAATTTTAGGCTCAGTAGTTTCGGGATGGGGGAATGGTCAATTTTCATCTACATTATTAGGTTTTAGTATATGCGAAACCCGAAACACTAGTATCTAGTATTTTTATGTAAAGAATCTATGTACGAAATTTCAAAACTGTATCATGAAAAATCACAGAGTTATAAGGTTGTTATGTTACCGGGTTATCCGTACAAAAAACGGCGCGGCGCCCCCGCGCCTCCAGGGTCGTCTTGCGCTCATTGATAATAATTGGGCAGTAGGTACCTAACCGTACGGCGATTGTATTGTAAGTAATTAAATGGTGACAACATTTTCCATCACACTTAAATATTTTTGGGACAAAATATAACATGGTGTAAAAATTATTGAAATCGATCCATATTCTGAACAAACTATATATATTCAGGTTTCGCATACACTAAAAATAATGTTGTATTTTCTTTAGTAAAAAGCTATCTATCATAACAAGCTCTTTCATTGTGATATTTTTATGATATATCAGACGGTACAGTTTGCAAAACTTTTTTTTTTTCGAATTTGCCCCCCAAAAACGACCCTTAAATTCAAAATTCATTTATTTATGTTACACGTCCATATTTGGGTCACAGAAATTCACATGTGTACCAAATTTCAACTTAATTGTTTCAGTACATTCGGAGCAAATCGGCTTTGACAGACGTACAGGCAAAGAGACAGACAGACAGACACACGAGTGATCCTATTAGGGTTCCGTTTTTTCCTTTTGAGGTATGGAACCCTAAAAATGAAACTAATACTAATACGAGTATTTGTTCATGTTATGCCGTATCACTTTTTTTCGCCAACCGGTAGTTAAATTTTTTGATAAATTAATGGGAAACCAGATTTTTGGACTTAAAGAAATGGTCGTAGAGATTTCGTGCCATAATAAAAAAAATGTTGATAAATTATAAAAATTATATATAAAAAATTATAAAAAACAAAGTGGTGACATCCAAACAAGGTTTAAGTAACAAATTTTTTTGGTTGGCATTTTTTGTACTTTGACTTTTGGGCTGGACTTCGGATGAAACGTGAATTTAATTAATTAATTTATATAAAGTTAATTATAACGGTACAACACCAATTACATTAACATAGAAGCACAAAAATATTAATGTTAACAAATATTTGTGTGCCATTTAATTCAATTTCATTTAATTTAATTTTGTGTTGTTAAAACTAACAGGGAACATGGTGAATGGTCTCTTTTGTATGGAATTCCATATTTTTTTTCGAAATCCCATCAGTCACACGGTTTGTTACACTGTTATTCCCTAATCTAATATAGTCTTGTAAACCCAACTTTTTATTCAATAAATAAAAAATTTACCTCACAGTCTGAAAACATAACAAACATATTTTATACATTTCTCTAAGAATGCGAATACTTAGAGATCGCAAAATATTTATGGTTTTTTAATTATAATAGATTTTCAAGAAGCTTTGAAATGCAATAATATTTTAGTGTAAAAAAATGCTATTATGGCAATTTTTTTAATGACAACAGAATATAACATCACGCCTTGTTTTCCCGAAGGGTTGGGCAGAGGTGTAGCTATAATACACCCACATTTCGCCAGTTATGTTTAAGCCCCATGTAATCGAGGGCGAGCCTATTGCCATCAACCGGGCACAAATCCAGACTTCGGGCAGGTACTGAGAAACTTTCCCAATGGAAAAACCCAATAACACTTTGCCCGACCTGGGAATCGAACCCAGCAGTAGCGCTTTTTTTAATGAACGTTTATAAATAGCTGAAAGAAATCATGGACAGTTTTGATAGAAAATAATAATTGTTAACAATGAGTCACAGGTTTTTTTGTTCGTATAGCTCTTGGCTAAGTAATAATAGCCGCATGGGTCGATCCATCGGGTTAAGCTACGCTTGCCGAGTTTGGTCTGTGAATGGGTGACCGTCATTACATACCGAGACTCCTCCGTAAGCACGTTCAGCCGTTGGTCCCGGCAGTCATTCGTGGATAATTGATAGTTTTCATGGGTCGTCAGAAGCCTGAAAGTCTGACAACCAGTTTTATCAAGGGGTATCGTATTAAGCAGTTAGGTTAGTTAGGGTTTTGGAGGTCAGATAGGCGGACGCTTCATGTAAAATACTGGGATTCAGCTGCATGCGGTTAGACTAGAAGCCGACCCCAACATAGTTGGGAAAAAGCTAATCAGATTGATTGTGTCATGGGTTTTTGGAATTCCGTACATCACAAACGAAACGGAAAAATAAACCATTTCCATCAATCTCGTGACCGTCTATCTATGTACTTCCCTGCTACTAACCTTTTTCTCGAAAACTTCGTAGAAGAGTTCCAACAAAGTTTGTATACTATAGGTGCTAATTACCTACTTGAAAGACCTGCAATATTTTTTCGTTTTAATAAAATGCAAGTCGAATTAAAGGCAAGCTTTAATTAGAAGATGGGAAGACGAATTGAAGCTCACATAGGGTCCAAATTGGAGAAGAGTTGCGAGAGATAGGACACAGTGGAAGTTGTTAGAAGAGGCCTTTGCCAAAAGGCACACTGAACCAAGAGATATTCTGTAAACTACTGAAATAGCACAACGCAAAGATGTTTAGAATAAAAAAGGGCTTATTATATTTTAGAAGTATCAAGAACAGGGAGGAAAGTTCCTCATCCTCCATTGAAAAGGGAGGATGCTCCGACCAGGTGGTTGTTGTGTCTGGTAGGGTACTGCCCGGTGGTTACTGTCCATATCCATCAATCAAAATTATGGTTTTTGTTCACAGGACTTTAGGCGCATTCTTCCACTTACTCAAATCATCATTAGGATCAGGACTGCTTGCGATGCCAGCTGCCTTCAAGAATACCGGGCTAGTTCCTGGTTGTATCGGCACAGTTCTCGTTGGAGTCATAGCTACACATTGCGTGCATATTTTGGTGAGTGAAATATTATAATTAAAATATTTCAAAAATAACTACATACTTATGAAAGTTTCAGAGAGCTTAAGTTGAAATCCGCTTACTAACATGGCTTTATAATGGCCAGAAATTGCTAAGTGCTCCCTGAAACCCGGTTTGGCCAAAGGCCGATGGGGATAATCTGACCTTTGCAGTATATAACATTAGCATCACTCAACATTAAACATAAGCAGTAACCCTTTATGAATGAAGTATGAATACCTTCATAATTTTTCGTGTTGTCCGGAAAATTACCACGTAGGTCAGGTTCCAAGCCTATTTGACGGACAGGGCCGTCATCTACCCCGGTCACCACGGAGAGTGGAACCGGCGAGGGATGTCGTGCGGTGTCCCACAGGGATCGGTCCTGGGGCCGCATCTGTGGGACATCGGGTACGACTGGGTGCTGCGCGCCGACCTCCCTAGTGGCGTCAGCGTAGTCTGCTACGCTGACGACACGCTAGTCCTGGCACAAGGGAGTTCGCATCAGGCGGCGGCCGAACTGGCGGCACGTGGGGTTGCGACAATCGTCGATAGGATCCGGCAATTGGGACTCGAGGTGGCATTGCACAAGTCCGAGGCCATGTGTTTTTATGGTCCTCGGAACGCGCCACTGTCGGGTTCCCAGATAACGGCGGGAGGGGTTCACATCGGCGTCGAGTCGACGATGAAGTACCTGGGACTCGTCCTCGACAGCCGGTGGAACTTCGTGGAGCATTTTCGACGTTTGGCTCCCAGACTGGAGCGGGCCGGGGCTGCTTTGAAGCGGCTCCTGCCCAATCTAGGGGGTCCAAACGCGTCCTGCCGGAGGCTCTACGCGGGGATCGTGCGGTCCATGGCCCTTTACGGGGCACCGGTGTGGGCGCGTTCTCTGAGGCTGCGACCAGCGCAGCGGTTGAACGCGTCCCAAAGGGTCATGGCCATCAGGATGGTACGGGGATACCGCACGGTCTCCCGTGAGGCGGCGAGCCTCCTTGCCGGATTGCCGCCATGGGATCTGGAGGCGAAAGTCCTCGCGCACATTTGGGTGTGGCGCGAAGAGGCGAAACTCCGGGGCATAACTCCGCTGCCGCAAGAAATTGCGGCACAGCGGACGGAGCTCCGGAGGGATCTCATGGCGACATGGAGAGTGCGATTGTCGCAACCCAGCGCTGGGCACGCCACAATTGTGGCGATAAGTCCCCTCTTTGAAGAGTGGCTGGAGAGGCGCCACGGCGTCCTTACCTTCCGCCTGACGCAGGTCCTCACCGGACATGGATGTTTCGGCAGGTTCCTGTTTAGGATTAAGCGGGAGGAAACGCCCGGGTGTCACCACTGTGTGGATCGCCCGGAGGACACGGTGGAGCATACGGTGGAGGTCTGCCCAGCTTGGGCGGAGCACCGCCGTGTCCTCACGGAGGCGATCGGCGGCGGCGATCTCTCGCGTCCGGCCCTGGTTCAGGCCATGGTTCGGAGCGAGAGTGCATGGGAGGCCGTCACCTCCTTCTGCGAAGCAGTTATGCTAGCGAAGGAGGAGGCGGAACGCGTGAGGGTGAGACAAGGTTCGCGCCCTCATGCCCCTAGTCGCCGCAGGAGACGCCCCGGGCGTCGGGAGTCGCAAGCCGATTTCCGGCCACCGTAGGCGCGGGCCTGCGGACGGTGAGCGATGGGTAGCTCGCCATCCGATAAGGACCAGGCCCGGGTCGACGGCGCGTTGTGTTCCACGCGCGCCTCAAAGAGATGTCAGCACAAACTGACGGGATTTCCCACCCAAAAAAAAAAAAAAAAAAGGTCAGGTTCCAAAGCTACTGTGGCAGCATCAACATCGCCATATGTGAACTACGCGTCACACTGACGTCATGCAAATTCTGCATCGTGCAAGCAGAGTTTACCGGAAACTAGCATATATACAAAGTCCTGACATCAATCGTTGGGCAGTTACCCACCAGACACAACACACATGTGGTCGGAGGCTCCTCCCTTTTCTATGGAGGATGAGTGAACTTTACACCCTGTTTCTTATACCTCTATACTACAAATAATTATGGAATTTCAAAATCAAAATACATTTATTGCAACTAGGCTACGAATCAGCACTTTTGAACGTCAAAATTACATAAGACAGTCCCTCAAAAACGCCCACCCTTCACCACTTACTAGTGCTTTAGCTAAGAAGAGGAAGTGGTGCAACAAACTCCCCAGCAGCATAGCTATCTGTTCAGTTAGCAAAAACTTTATTCTACATACATATACAATTGTATGCAAGTAATTAATATTAGGAAACAAATAAATAAATTAAATTCTTTGCCGCAAATGTCAGCTAGCACACGCCTGTATACAAACAAAAATTAATAAATTATACTTAAGCAGAAATAAAAAATAAAAACGTAAACGGAACTTAAAATAGCTATACTAATAATGAAGAGTTTCTTTGTTTGTTTGAACGCGCTAATCTCTGGAACTACCGTTCGGATATATGAAAAAACATTTATGCATTCCATAGCCCAATTTTTGAGGAAGGCTATATAATAAAACCATACGACAATTTAGAAGCCGAGCAAAAAAAAAAAAATTAGGAAGAACGGTAAGTGAAAATTAAGTAATAGCGCAGCGCGCAGGCGGGAGATACGATATGACGCGGTGGGTCGGGGAACAAGAAATTTCACGCGGATGAAGTCGCGGGCAGAAGCTAGTACCTAAGTAAAAAGCCTCCAGGCTTATAGGGCGAGCACGCTTACGCGTGCAATGCTGCATTATGTTCATATAGCTATAACTTGAAGCCACAAATGATAAACTATGACCATCAAATAAAATAAATAAAAATTGAATTACTAAAATTGACTGCCTCGTTGGTCTAGTGGTTGCAAGCGCTACTGCCGAGCACGAGGTCCTGGGTTCGATTCCCAAGTCGGGCAAAGTGTTATAGGGCTTTTCCACCAGGAATTTCTCAGTAGCAGCCCGGAGTCTGGATTTGTGCCCGGTTGATGGCAATAGGCTCGCCCCCTATTACATGGGACTTAAACATAACTGGCGAAACGTGGGTGTACTATAGGTACACCTCTGCCTAACCCTTCGGGGATTACAGGCGTGATGCTATGCTATGTTATGTTGTGAATTACTAAAAAGCTTGGGATTGAGCTGCTCGTTCTGCTAGCCTTGTGATAAAACTGGAAAACTTGACATTTTAATTATTATACAAAATCATCATTATATATTATAATATAATTTTATATACATAACGGAACAGGATAGCCTTTACCAGAAGTGATCATCGTATTAGTGGTTCAGCAGCTTTAATATCATCAGGATTGTGCCGGAATATAACAGTTCGTCGTGGACGTGGTACAAACAACGGCTCCCTACTTCTGTCATCCGAAGACAGCTGTCACGTAATCATCGATGCGACGCTCTGCAACAGTGACTGTCACCAGCCAGTGTCACTCTTATCCGACCTTTCGGTGATTCCACGAACTTCATAACAAAAATAGACGGCGCCACTTGCTGCGCCGTCACGGCCATCATGACATACGCCCATCCTCGGGCGTTCATTCGCTAAAGCTGTTCTGAAATAGAGAAAATCTCAATCACTCAGTTATCCGTTCGTCCATCGTGACGTCCGGACGATTCCCCAGTTTCCCCGTCGTGGTCGTCTCCCTAAGTCACATTACACAAGTCACTAAAAGAATGTGCATTACTACGACTATCTCAATTCATGGACATCTTTCGATCAGTCAGTTGCGTCACATTACGTCATTCATTAACAACCTGGACCGGACAAATACGTTCGACCATCCCCATATAAGTAGCATGGGCGGACAGTACCGTCCCTTCGCCCAGTTGCACTAAATCACATCATCAACCTGACGAGTATGTCCCATCGACCAATTTTGTCACGTCACGTCATATTGTCATGAAACACAGTTGTATACCAATGTCGCATACTACGAAACTGTTAATCTTGCTCCTCAATAATCACATTCGATCGTTTGAGTCTGTACCCAACACATCTGTGAAACCTATCTTATTTTCATCGCCGCCGTCACGGCCTCCTGTTCCGTCATTATACTAACAGCAATTTTGAATAAACCGTGACGTCAACGAGGATGCGCAGTCCACGGATACGTGGTGTATACTGTGTTAAACTGTCAAGAACGATATGAAAATTCAAGTCATCCGAAGCATCTATTGTTGTTACTGTACTCTTTTGTGAAGCGCATTTTATATCATCTTCTCAAACACAGGTTAAAAATAAACAAGATTATTGCGTACCGTCTCGAATATCCATTGTAAACACTTTCTATCAAAATAAACGTTGTAAATATAACCGCCCTTTATGAAGTCGGTTAAAAAGTGAGCAAGATGATACCGCATCGAATAAAAAGGAAACTTCTCACCGGATTATATCTCCAATCTACATGATACCCGTAACTCTCCTAGGGTCAGTGACAGTTCACACTGACTTCAATGACCTTCCACAGTTCCACCTTAACTCTTCCTGATCGGGCAAACTGTCAGCACGTGGCTTGGTTTTCTTCGCATCTTGAGACTGTAATGAGCCAGAATGTTCTTTTTGATTCTCGCAGTCAAATTTTCGTCATTCTGTCAAGCCGTACCAATGACTGGATGAATTTAGTTGCATGTGACGGTAATTAGGTCAACAGTCGATGCATCTAATGTAAACACGTGTCGCGGAGCCGGCCTCGATATAGCGTCGTCGAATTCCGCGTCAGCAATTTCATCGCCTGCGCATCCGTTGATTGCTGAGCCAGCAGTGCGCTCCAACCGCGCGCTCTGTAGCCCCGCGGCTGGATTTATTATTATTATTAATGACATTTTCTAGAAAAATCTTGTGTCTGTTATTTGAAATCGCTTTGGTTCTAGTTCTTGGGTTCCATCCGTCATTTCCATCGCTGCTTGAGTGCACAGAACACTATTACTCCTAGTGCTTGAGTGAGACACTACCAAGGATTTAAAATAATTGAGCGCGGTAGGTAGGTATTAGGTCTGACTGTCTATCGAATTCCATAGGCGCACTCCAATGCAGCATATTGCGTTGGATGATCTAAACAACAATGTTTGCTTAGCGGCGAGCTCCATGTAATTTCTTTGCAATTCAGGCTGTTCAAGTGGCAGCACGATGTGTTGACGCTTTAGTAAGTGCTATCAAAAATGTGACATCTTTTAGATATTTTCATGATATTTTGCACTATAATCATTGTCTTGATTTATTTACAGTGATTCGTATCGTAGTCGTTTGTAGTATATAATAGTAATACCCCAGAACAAATGTTGGATTTAATTTAGCTTTAAATGCATTAAAAGGGGAGCAGTGGTGGCCCAGTGGTTAACGGCCTCGACTTACTCGTACGAGGTCGTAGGGTCGAACCCAGACTCGCTTTACTTTGTGTAAATTATTTCATCACCACTGCTCTCAAAACGGTGAAGGAAAACATCGTGAGGAAACCGGCATGTACTCGTACTAGAACTAAAATTTCGAAGACATGTGACATCCACCAACACTCTCACAGAAAGAGAAGGCCTGTGTCCCAGCAGTGGGAACATTATAGGCAGATTATAAATGCATTAAAAGCCAAGTAATGAAGAGGGTAGTTCGTTATGCAAAGTTATAACTTTGCATAACAAACTACCCTCTCCAAGCACAACAAATGAGTTATGAACCTTATGAATTCAGAGAAAGGGACACGTGTCCTTATTGTGAATATCACTGTTTTTAAGGTAGATATATAAAAAAGTTTCACAATTATTTTGCATCATTCTCAACATGTCTTTTTCTTCCATACTTCTCTATTCATTGTCATCTCGGTATCCACTCCCTTTCTAGCCTTATCATATTTAACACAGTCCATCCATCGTTTCTTTGGTCCTCCCCTACTCGTATAGCCATCCACATGCAAACTCAAAACTTTTCTAGCCACATTTCCCTCATTCCATCGCATCACATGGCCATAGCCCATGCCCATAGTATGTAATCAAATTCCACACTACTTTTCAGTCACCGGTGTCACTTTCAGACTTCCTCTTATATACGCATTGCTTATTCTATCCATTCGGGTAACACCACACATCCCTCTTAGCAATTATTGCCTTTCATTCATCCTTCCACAATTATTTTTGTTTGGCAAAAATATCTTTTGGATGTGCTTCCTAGATTTCCACGTTGAAATACTGCACACGCATTGACAACTTTCACTCAAATTCACTCACGGAACACTCATTCATGTTTGCCTAACAAATGCAAATTAGATCACACACTTCATTGCGAAAACCGTATAACGCATTGTTTGAGCAAACAAAACAAAAGCATGGTGGAATAATATTGCTTTGTTATACACGAGCATTAATGAAGAAGCACGAACAACTTTATTGAAAATGCAAATCCTATAAAAAACCGGCCAAGTGCGTGTCGGACTTCGCACATTTAGGGTTCCGTACCAAATGTAGAATATAAGCCGTCCAAATGGCAGAATTATTCATAAGCAGTAGGTGAGTGACCTGATAGAAGCTATATCAGTGGACCTATAGCAGTGGCGTGCCGTCCCCCGCATCCATTCTGTGCTACGCATTTGACCGCAAAATAAAATTAGTTGTAATAGGAAAAATGAGGGAATTTCAAAGAAAAATCTTATTTATATTGGTATTTTTTAGTAAAATATACGTAATAATAATTATTGTCACCAAATTTCAAGTGTATGAACTTGAAATTTGGTGATAATAATTATCAATGGCAAGTTAAATAAAATTGTTAAAAAGATGACTTTGGTGGCTTCTCATTCCTTTGTTTTCCAATAAAAATTTTAAACGAAAATACAGTATTTATCTACTCAACATGTTCTAAACAACGATACCACACTCGATAAGGTAAGTCTTTGTGTTTTCACGCCCGTTTATCTGTATGGGAGCCCCCCCCCCCCCCCCCTTTAAAACATTTAAAAATATTATTGATAATTTTTATGGCTTTGAGTCAACATGATGCTTATACTGTGAAACTTTTAAGACTCTAACCGTTTGGCTGTAAAAACTGTGTGACAGACGACAAACAGACGGACACATGAGCAATAGAGCTCCGTTTAGACCCTACGAGTACGGAACCCTAAAAAACTAAGTTGAGCTTCAATGCGTAGATTGCGTTTTGTGCCCGGGTATTATGTATACCTGGCTATTAGGTACGTTAAAACTGGCCAAATGTGGGTGGAAACAAGAGGTACAGTCAACCACACACCGGTGGTAGCACTTTGACCTTAAGCTGGTCCAGCGTAGTATGGATTTTCAATATAATAAGAAGCCAACTTATACTAGATTTGAGGCCTACTGTACGAACACCTCTATTTTCCTAGTAATACAAGCGAGAGGTAATGGTATCATTATAAAAACAATGTATTTGTTTATTTATTTATTTAATACTTTAAGCACAAAAAAAAATGTACAGAGGCGGACTTAATGCCATAGGCATTTTCTACCAGTCAACCTTTGGGTGATGCAGAGACAACCAGTGGTAGGTGCAATAACAAAAACTGCGAAATCAATATATATATATACACCTAATTATACATAAATATAAGACCAAATAAATACATATATACACGAATATACCTATATATATATACCTATGTATGTATGTGTCTCTAACATAAATTATTCCTTCCATGATATTTGAGGCATTTTTGACTTAGTGATACGATCCAGTTACCATGTGTCATACACGTGAATTTTTTTCATTAGCCAAGCCATGTCGCTGTCAAGCGCTTGGCAAAGTGACGTATTATTTCAAGCATGGTTCCTTTGCACACTCTTAAAATTAATAGCTTTTGTACTGCGTTGTGTTACGGAAAATATGTATCTGGCGTCGAAAACTGGCACTTTGAAATGTAATGAAAAGTGGAGGAAAATATGGAGATCAGGAATGGAAGTTTTACGGTAAAATAAATGATATCTGTAAGGATAGAATAATTAATGGAATATACAGCGTACCGCTACAGTGGCGACATTGATTTGACACACTGGTAGGGCTAATGGCCAGTAATCATAAAAAAATATAATAAGATAAAATAATTCGTAAATAGAAAAATATTTTTTTTCATACAAACTAAATAACAATAAAGTGACAAAAATTGGGATCACTCTGTGCAAAAAATCATTCATGGCGCTACTTACTAGCTGGCTTACATTTCTACTCAGAGCGGCAACGTCTCGCTCTGAGCTGGCATGGACGCGCATTCTACGAGCGCGGAGGTGCGTAACAAATCACTTATCATCATCTATTATTAGCTAATATTCACATAGCCACTAGCATCATTAATTACTACTTTTGTTAAATTATCTTTTTTTCAAACTTTAAAGTTTTCAACGCTTTTTTGAAAATTTATCTCAATTTCTCAAGCGAGTTCGTTATTCGAAGGCGTAACTGTTTCACTGCGTCAATGTTTACCTTGGCTTTAATAACGAGACATCACGAATTAACGATCACAGGTTTACACAATAATACAATTAAAAGCGTCCTTGTCGCAGAAGATGTATCATCATCTGAAGCAGAGGAAGGTTAATCAAAATCTATGTTAAGGTCTTAAGAATAACTAAAAAAATACTATTGGTAATGGACGCGTAGCCAAGTCTTATAAACCTCAAAATCAAACAAAATATAAAAAGGGGTGCGTACAAATGTCTTACCCGAGTAAAGATACACTATTCTTATATCTACATGAAATATTTTTATTTAATTAGGGACATAGCAGACATGATACTTTAAATATCCATAAAAGCATTTAGGATGCATATTATATAAGAAGAAGAAGAGAAACAAAATTTATCTTTATCCTCACAATCTTGACAATTTCTCATCATTGAATAGTTGGTTTTCTCATAATCCTTAATATTCTTACTAGTAAACATATCTTTTACTCATTTATATCAAGGCTCCTGCTGTGTTTCTATAATGATATATAGTTAGTTTAAATCCTATACGAGTAATTATCTGCTATCAACTCAGCCTATAGCAGTCCACTGCTGGACATAGGCCTCTCCCAGGCTGCGCCACAACACCCTGTCCTCCGCTTTGAACGCTAAGGTCGTCGGTCCATCTAGCTGGGGGGCGCCCCATCATCATTATCTGCTATGTAGACTGAAAATAATAGTTAACCAAGGCTACCACAGTAAGTCTGACTCTATTGATTATCTTTTTATGGTATTTATCAAGCGATAATTACATTTAATTCTAGGCATATTCTTACATTTATTATTATTGTAGACTCAAAATGTAGTGTATCTACTGCTACTAAGTAGCTTTGATATAGAATTCAGGTATTGATGAGTCCTGGAACTGGCCTACCCATGAGTGTTGATGGTGAGACGGATGCGGGACGCATAGCCGGCATTTTTAAAGATCGCTTTGTGGTATCTTTCGCAATGACAGATGCCCGGTGTACGGATGAAGCTGGAGTGCCGGCGGTGTTCCCTCTTGGGTGTACTGCAAAATTTTTCAAATTCAAATTTTTATTTCGGAAAACATCCATATTGTATTAGTATCAGAACTTAGAAAAATATGTTAGTAGCATTGAAATAAAAAAAAAAACAATTATTAATTCAATCCAAACAAAATTCCAAAATTAGTCAAAACTTAAAATCAATATCAAACAAAATTAAAGTCTAATTCCAAAACAAAATTTAAATTACAATAAAAAACAAAATTAATATCGAAATCCAAATCAAAATTAAAGAAAAAATCACATTAGAACTAAAACAAAAATTAAATTAAATTATAATCAAAACAAAATCAAATCAAAATGAAATAAAATATAAATAAAATTAAATCAAAATTATGTCAAAATTAAATTAATATTATCTAAAACATGATCAAACTTAACTCAATATAACCATACAATTTAACTTAATATCAATTCAAATATCTTTCTTCAGCACCAGGCCCGCAGCTATGTTTACGGGACCAGTGCATCAGAAAAGGGCAGTCTGGCCTCTCCACAATAACCTTAAGGATGCTATTGGAGCTTCCACGTATCCTACGCATTAGCGATGCCGTTCTTTTGCGCATGATAGCTTCAAAACTATCTATGCCTGCTTCGTCAAACATGCCCGACGCACTACAGAACCGCGGGAGCCCCAGCAACACCCGAAAAGCATTATTGTACTGAACGCGGAGGGCGCTGTAGGCTCTCTGCGTATACCTGACCCACATGCTGCAGGTGTAAAACGTCTGGAAGTATGCCTTAAACAATGTAATTTTAACGTCTTTAGTACACCTAGCAAACCTGCGGGCCAGCATATTACATCGAACCGACAACGCCCTTTGCTCTCTCTCAATATCCTCGTCATCAAACATTTTTTCAGTCAAAAAGTGCCCACGGTATTTAAAACGAGACACTCTCTTAAGTGCCACCCCATACAAGTAAACAGGAGGAACTGTCGTCAGCTTTCTAGAACCCACACGGAACACCATAACCTCACTTTTTCTGACATTATACAGAAGACCATGAGCCGTGGCGTATCGTTCACACACTCCAAGTAACTGTCTGAGCGCATCAATCGAGGGACTCAGCAGCACCATGTTATCAGCATAGCTTAATACTATTGATAATCTTACCATCAATAGAGCATCCGACACCAGTGCTACCCAGCTCCTCAACCAGCTGATTGATGTATTAACTGAAGAGCGCCGGGGAAGTCAAACCTCCCTGCCTCACACCACACTCCAGTCCATACTCACCAGATAATGCACCCGACCATCTGACCTGGTTTAACTGGTGGTCATACCAATACTCGAGGAGGTTAACTAGCTCATGAGGTACGGTTTTCTCCCGCAATTTTGGCCATAAGATCTTATAGTTAACCAGATCAAATGCCTTGGAGAGGTCCAGAAAAGCAGCATACACCGGAGTATTCCTATCGGTATAGTACCTAACCGTATGCTTGAGCGCCAGAACAGCAGTTTCCGTGGACAACCCAGCCCTAAAACCAAACTGTGAATCATGTGGATTGAGCTGTCCAACCATTCTACGCTCAAGCACACCGTCAAGAACCTTAGCCGTTATGGTGGCCCTTTGGCCACTATAGGCCTATCTCTTTAGATAGGCCTATAGTTGTCCCTATCCGATGCATCCCCAGTCTTGTTCTTGGCAATGGGCACCACTATCGTCCTCATGAGCTCCGTTGGTAGATAGGAGTGCCTCACACAAAAGTTGAACAGCATGGATAAGACCCTAGGGAGGTGCGGACCAGCATACTGAAAGTGCTCAAAGCTTAGGCCATCATGTCCTGGAGATTTGCCTCTGGTCATACCTTTAATAATGTGTCTTAACTCCTTAGCTGTTATACTTATTGGCTCTCCAGACATGATGCCCCCAGCAACAACACTCTGCTCATCCACTTGCCGTGAAGGTACTGTAAAGTGCCTCCTAAACTTGTCCGCAATCTCATCAGGTTCAGTAACGCCATCAACGCTCATCGGGACCGCAGGTTTTGGGTTCAACCTTTTAGTCGATTTCCAGAAATTCTGAAAATGCTTACGCCTGTGCTCAGTCGCCAGCATGCCCATTTTTATTTGATCCTCATGATCCTGACAATATTTTAATCTTTGTTTAAAGACCTTTCGTGTCTCATTCATTTCCTCAAAAAGCAACCCGGAACGAGGTTTATTATGCCACACCCAGTTCAGAAAAACTCTCCTGGCGTTTCCGTGAGCGTCTTTGACGTACCTATTCCATCCGATTACCGGACGCCGTCTCCTACCATCTCTCACTAGGCCAGAACTGCCCTCTGCCGTTTCCCGAAGGGAATTCACTATTACACTATACAGTTTATCAATCACCATTCTATGATTTTCATCTACACAAAAATGATCACAGCAGTTACCTAAAACAGAGGGAAAATCTATATCCCTAAGCTTCTCCATACATAATCTATAGTAGTGATCTATTTGAGAAACATTATTTTCACCCCATAGAGCCTTATCAATATTCTTAGTCACTTGTTGTACTGATGCATCCGTTGGCTACACCATTCCCAAAATAACTTGACAAACAAGTGGGTAGTGGTCTGACCAGTAGATGTCATGGTTAACTTCAACCTTTTTGAGTGACCTCCACGCTGCCTCAGACACCAGGCAATGGTCAAGGCACCGTCTGCTTCCACATGCATCACTGACAAAAGTGTAAGTGTCAGAATACATACCCAATTATTTGTAGTCAGCACAAAACCAATTTTGTTCCTCACAAAAACTCATTAACTCTTTATTAAATAATTCACCAGGGTGAGCATTATAATCGCCCAAGATATAAACATATTCTGTATTTGTGCTTTTAACAATAGCAGCTATTTCACCTAAAAATCACAAAACTCATTTAAATTATCCAAAGAGCTCGTCGGTATATACAAACTAAACAATAACAACGCACGGTCAGCGCAAGTCGCTTTAACAGCCACGATGCGATCACTAGTACAAGGAATAACCATAACGGATGTAAATATAGACTTCCTCCACATTAGTGCCACACCACCGTATGGTCTACCCCTCAACACTCCTGCCGACGTGTCCACCGAAGATTTCCCAACATAATCAAAATTGATATCTAAGTTACCAAGTAAACAAACTTCATGTGGCAACAACCAGGTTTCTTGCAAAGCAATGATATCCATAGTTGAAACTATGGATATCATTGCTTTGCAAATTTCGTATACATACAGTCGACCTCTTTAGAGATTTACAATTATAACTCACAAAGTTAGCAAAACAATTACATTGAGAACTATCCATTAACGATGTCTGTACTGTCACTCGGCCGCAGATCAGTCCGCCTCCTCTCTAATATGCCACTATAATAAACAAACCTACGAAATGATACCCCCGCAGGCCATAAGTTTTCATCCATAAAAACATTCAAACTCCGTTTAGGTATCATAAAGCTAACGAGGTGAATAAAGTAGTAGAAAGTTTGTCGAGAGGGAAGTAGCCAGGTCACGATGGGCTTGGTATTGAGCATCTGTTACATGCGGGATCTCAAATTTACGAGGTTCTAGCAATGTTGTATGCGTTATGTATCCGTCAACCAATAAACCAAGTATGGAAAGCGTGGTGGTGCCTGTGGTTAAAAATAAAACAGGTGACATAGCGGACAAAACCAACTACAGGCCCATCTGTTTGGCCGCTATAATTGGAAAGGTATTTGATGATCTGGTTGAGCGCTGGCTTAGTGACTATTTAAAGTTGAGTGATGCTCAGTTTGGTTTTAGGAAGGCGCTATCAACTGAGTCAAATCATTTAACAGTGTTAAATGGGCTCACTCTGAGACTTACGTCGTGGAGTGTGGTGTTAGACAGGGTGGACTAACGTCCCCAGTCATGTTTAATTTTTACATGAACCAATTGATTGGTGAGCTCAGCGAGACCAACGTAGGTCGGTTGCTCGATTGATGGCACTATGGTGAATAATCTCAGCTACGCAGACGATATGGTTTTTCTGAGTTCATCAATCAGCGCTCAGGAAGTTGTTGGCTGTTTGTGAGTTCTATGCTGTGTCACATGGACTTACATAATTATAATGTACAGAAAAGTGATCTTATGATTTTTAAATGTAAGTCTAGCTCATTGGATAATGTTCCTCCAGTGACTTTAATATATGATATAGAGATGAAGCGGAGGGCGTTGGTGGTTCGATGTAATATGGTAGCCGGCAGGTTTGCGTGTTGAAGTAAGGATGTTAAGGTATCACTCTTCAAAGCATATTGCCAAACCTTCTACACGTGCAGCTTGTGGGTGAAATATACGCAGAGAGTCTACAACGTCCTGCGCGTGCAGTATAATAAAAGATTTAGGATGTTGATGTGAGCGGGAGGAAACGCTCGGGTATCACCACTGTGTGGATCGCCCGGAGGACACGGTGGAGCATACGGTGGAGGCCTGCCCGGCTTGGGCGGAGCACCGCCGTGTCCTCACGGAGGCGATCGGTGGCGGCGATCTCTCAGGTCCGGCCCTGGTTAAGGCCATGGTTCGGAGCGAGAGTGCATGGGAGGCCGTCACCTCCTTCTGGAAGCAGTAATGCTTGCGAAGGAGGAGGCGGAACGCGTGAGGGTGAAGCAAGGTTCGCGCCCTCGCGCCATTAGTTGCTGCAGGAGACGCCCCGGGCGTCGGGAGTCGCAAGCCGATTTCCGGCCACCGTAGGCGCGGGCCTGCGGAAAGTGAGCGATGGGTAGCTCGCTGTTCGATAAGCACCAGGCCCGGGTCGACGGCACGTTGTGTTCCACGCGGGCCTCAAAGAGATGTCAGCACCAACTGACGGGGTCCATTACTATTACATTACGGACCAATGCCTGCTAGGGTTGCGTGTTTGTCCAAAAGGAATATCAGGGCCCTGGCACACAGGCATCTGAAGGAACACGGGTGGGTTTTAGTCAGTAAAAGTCTGACACACCCTCGCGCTCCGCCCAGAGCGGGAGAAGTTATTTGAAAATTTCCCACCCAAAAAAAAAAGAGATAGGTCTTTGATGATTAAATTAATTCCGTCACTACACGAAATAACGCCCGCCAGAAAATTATGTCATTTTGAACCTGACATCTTATTGGGTAGTTCTTCAGGGACAAAATTTTCGATTTCTATGGGTGTATTTCTGTAATCAACTAACACAACGGCATGTAATTTTTTTTTGTACATTTTAGCTTTTTCCTTAACTGGGACAAATTATATTTTTTAAATAATTGCTGCCTAGGTATGAAATAAAAATATTTGAAGTTTGTTCTTTCGATTCATATAGTGTGTCCGTTTGCCATTTTCCGGAACAAAATGGTCGATGTCGCATTTTCCCTTTGATACATTAACATAAATAACAATTATATCGAAAGGAAACAAAGTGTCCTCTTACAAAAAAAAAATGTGTATAAAAATAACTACGTTATTGTGTTTAAAAATAAGTAAATAAGAAGTGTCAGGCGTATAATACTGATTTATGTGTCGTAAGCTGCGCTTAACCGTACTTGGTCGGGTAATAATAATGAGAGTCTTCTTCCCGCGCAGGGGGAAGCCAGTCGTGCAACGAACGAATTAGAAGGCGGACGTGCGGCTGGATGGTTGGCTTTGATCCCGGTGTTACGAAGATAACATCTGATTCATCTGAGCTTGGTTAAGTGGCATTCTGATTACAATGCCTACTTTAAAAAAAATATTTTATTGTTTTAGAACTTCAATCTGAGTTTCTTGTGATGCATTTTGCTGCTTTTGGGTTATAGATTCGTATAGAAAAATGACAATACTGAAGTCTGTATGTATGATGAGTTATGGATGATTGTAGGCAAAATCCTGATTCATAGGGTCAAAACCCCATATGAATCATAAAATAAATTAGTTTTTCTCCTCTCCAGCACGAAAGGAGCGCTGTTGTTGCGTAATCCGCCTTGTCCAATTTTCGACCGTGTACAAGTCAGTAGTTCTAGTCTTATTTTTATTTCTTTTTCTGATTCATCTGTAACAAATTCTGATTCATCTGGGCACAATTTATTTGACCATCGATATCTTGAAAAACACTTTAAAAAAACGAGAGTATAACTATTTTCATATGAACATGTGTTACAAAGCTGAAAGTAAATTTAAATTTTGCCCCTAAAATATGAATCAGTCGAAGAATCAAATTTCGAAGAAGTACCTTATTATACTCGTATGACTTTTTTTCATTATACTTTTTTATATGCCGGTAATTTCCTCCCGTCGTAATATATTTAGTTAGATTTGAAGTTTATTTGGAACTCGGCGTTTTAAGGCAATATGTTTTAGGCACCTGTTCCACCGGCGATTGACGAGAAGCGAGTAGAGCTAGCAACGAAAATCGAGTTGGCGAGTAACGATCAGTGAGTGCGCGACGGCGACGAGCGATTACTCGCTTGTATGTGTACCTATGCATCTACTTATTAAGCGTGAGTCTCTCAGCGAGTATTCTGCCCGCTAAACGAGCGTCGCTGAGCGAGTACGTTCATTGGTATCTTTGTCGCTGCGACAAACGAGTAGTCGCCGACGGCGTTGTGACCAGTCAGCGATCAATTTCTTTCACTTACACGGGACCTACAAACTT
Organism: Tiliacea citrago; assembly: GCA_963921375.1. Taxonomy (NCBI): domain Eukaryota; kingdom Metazoa; phylum Arthropoda; class Insecta; order Lepidoptera; family Noctuidae; genus Tiliacea; species Tiliacea citrago. The sequence goes on along the minus strand of OY992788.1, from coordinate 4,745,293 downwards.
TTGTACGTTTCTTGAGCGAGAAAATAGTTGGTAGCTAGTCGATTTCTCGTCGGGTGGGACATGGGTGCCTCATGGTAGACATCTAAGTGTTGTGTGATAATATGTAGGTAATTAGAAAGTTCCTTTATAATTCCAATGAAATAAAACAATCAAAGTGGAATTAGTAGTTTAACTTAATTTAATCATTAATTTAGTTACATAATTTCATCTCAATTTACACAATCTAATTGGTGCTTCTAGTAAGCTCAAATCACTCGATTGATGCCGTGAAACTAATTTGAAAATTGTAGTAAAGCCACAACTTATGAAGCGCATAAATTGTAAAATCTAAGTTCCACACTGTTAGCATAGGTTATAAAAAAAAAATCTTACTAAATAAATGCTATGATTAGCGATTATTCCTAGAGAATGTTAAGCAGCAATTTGGCTAATAAATTAAATAGGTTACACTTCGGTAATGCATGAAGCAGTCCATATTTGAAATATACAAATACATATTATATAACAATTATTTCTAGTAATGCAAAGTTAGATAACATTATGCAGAAGACATAAATTCCTTAAGTTTTCAACAATGACAATTTTAATATTATGAATATCATAAAGAATTTTGAAGAACATAAAATAAAATGCGGAATCCTCAATTTTGTATGATATTAAACAAAAATTAAGAGACCACAATAATGAGAATGCTGTACAGGAAGCAAAATGCGTAACAGATCACACACAAATCATAATTGGAAGGATTTTAAAGGAAAGTCTCAATCCAATGCTTCACTACAATTTCATCAAACTGCCTTGAGCACTTGTGTCATTTCAAGTCAAAGGGTAAATTGGGGTCAAATCTGATACCGTTTAACAATCGGCAGAAGGTCTTAGGGTTTTATGGGACCACACATAAACGAGAAACTCAATGGTATACACAAAATACTAAAACCAACACACAAAAAAATGTGGAGTGAGTCTTACACTGGACTACGACCTGACAGAGAGTTTCTTAGGTTAAGTAAAAACTCACAGTACACACACTGACAGTTCAGAAATACACGTGCACTCACTAACATACAAACGCTTACAATATCAACACAACTAACACATACCACTCATACACTCTTTTTATGACCCATTTTAAGTTTTAAAAATGTACCTTTTACATAAAATTTGTTAACGGAACGGAGGAGTCTGGATCTCACAAAACAGGGAAATTCAATCCACTTGAATGTAAAATTAGCTAAATAAAATTCATAGTCTCTTATTCTTAACCTATGCTTGAAAAATCCGTCTGCTCGACAGCGTAATGATGCAGTTAATGTTGTTGAATTGTTAATAAGAAAGGCATTGCCATTGTAAGTGTGATATGCAATTACCCCACTGTTTTGTTTGTTAGAACAATTAGTGAATTTGAGGTAAAATCCAAAAAAATATAATTAATTAACGAACGTGAAATTAATATTTCTGCAAATTGTGACGATGATTTTAATTGACTTCTTAAACAAGGAGAAGGTTCTCAATTCGTCTGTTTTTAGGGTTCCGTACCTTAAAAGGAAAAAATGGAACCCTTATACATCACTCACTCACTCAATCACTTCGTTGTCCATCTGTCTGTCTGTCTATCAGTCTGTCAAGACCCTTTTACGCAGAAACGCGTGAAGAAATCAAGTTGAAACTAATATCCAACACGTAGGTCTACTGTCTCTTGGAGCTCTAAAAAAATCAAGCTTCTAAGTCAACGCAATTAAAAAATACGGTGATTTATGCGACATATTTTGATACTCGCAAATAAATCAAACCCTATACTTCCCGTTGACCAAGAATCATGAAATTTGGCAAGAAGCAAGGTCTCACAGCACAAATAAAGGAAACGTCTGAAAATCGTTAATTTATAGTTTTATCACATAAAAAAATACTTTTCGCGATTACAAACTTACAGTTGGAAAATTGACCGTGGCGTATATCGATGTATGGGAGAACATGTTTTTCAACGACACTGTTAAGTTTGTTTTTCGGATGAACTCATCCAAACTACGGAAGCCTTCATTGTGCGTGGTTCGACATGCATTCGGCCGGTTTTTTTTTCATTTAGTAGAGGAAGCTTGCGCAGTGGTCCCATATTACCTTTAGTTGATTAGTTTTAGAGTTAGCTTCAATAATACGTTTTTTTTTTTCACTAAGTGTATGTTGATGATGTTCTAATAAGTTCCAGTCACTGACATTTACATAGTAAGTAATGCGTACTTGTGTGGGGTACGTACCACAAATAAAAAGCGAAAAATAAAAACACTTCGTTTTTGTTTTGCTTTTGGTGAAGGCATTATAACACAAAAGCAAATCAATAATCCAAAAAATAAATGAGCAAGATGTGTTTTAAAATCTTTCAGAAGTAGCAACCTTAAGTAAATAAATAAAATAAGAACGTCTCTAACTTTTACAAAATACGTAAACCTGGTTACAACATCTATCATAATAAATAGAATAAAAAATATAGAATACTTGCGATAAAACTAATATGCAAATTGTAGTAATGCCACAACATAAGAAGAGCATAAATTAAAATAAGCCAAGACTAAGTTTAAGTTAAGCGGGAACTGGTTCCACATTGTGTATTTAGAAGAACAGGCGTCAATATAGTCCAGGGCGTCGAATATGGCTTCTCGTAGTTTTATGTCTGCAAAGATATAAAAAGTATTTAAAACACCAGGTCATTAATCAGTGATACAAATTACAAATATTGATAGATTTACTTTCATATCCTAATTTTAATTGCTCGGGTCTACCCCGTGACCACTATGGTCTGGTGCCATTACTATGACCACTGTCGTCTGAATCTATTGCTGTGACCACTGGCGTCTGGTGCTATTGCTGTGATCACTGTCGCATATATATATAATATATACTAAACAAGCAGTTCCGCGGCTTCGTACATGTGACTCGCGAGGCTCGTGATTTACTTAATTAATCTAATAAAAGATCACCCGTCTCCTCACTATTCCGATGCTTACTCAAGGATGCATAATATCCTGTATGGCTCTAATAAACCTTCCATATCCTATGGGCACGTCTTCCCTACCATTATCGTGCCCCCCAATCTACTCTTTGATTATGCAATTGTTTCTGTAGCGCCATGAAACATGAGGCTCCACGGGCAAATTTTTGGGTTAATTCGAGTAATCGAGTCTGGTCAAACCACGCTGGGGTGGGTGCTGCATTTCATTCATGCATTATAGGTACTGTACCTATATGATTTTTTTCCTGACGATAGCTTTCGAGCTTTTTTAAATGCAGATTTCACGGTATACTTTGCTTTTATGATGTAGGATTTTGTGACAATAGTTGTGTTTGAGAAAGTTGACTCGTAGGTACCTACTCGCTGCATTACTACATTTCAGAGTTAAAAAAACCCGCGGGAACTATATGCACATCCTACGTCCTACTACTTGGGGAGCGTACTCCGGACTGAGGTAGCGGGCGGAGGGCGTCTAGCTATTCATAACGGCCAGTGAGTGCGGTTAGACGCAAAATTCAAATTTGAAAGAAAAACAACGGTTTATGTGCAGAGGTGGGTCTGACAGGCATGCCAGATACACTGGAAACGCACTTCCGTACAAACATTTCATGCCCTTTTTAAACTCCTTAGGAGAGGAATATTTGAAAATGGAAAAACACAAATGGAGTTTTACTTCTAACCAGAATGGATATCTATACAAACTTTGACCCAAGTAAAAATAAATAAGATTTTTTTTCAAAATCGTAGATATACGAGTAATAGGTAGTTATTGAGATTTCGAGATTGGTCAGTCAGCAAATATTTCGCTTTTATATTTATAAGATACTATATTTTGCCTGCAACTTCATCCACGCGTAATTTTTACAGGAAGTGTCCTTTTTTCGAAATAAAAATACCATACTTATGTTTGACAAAGCTAAGCTTTTAATTCAAATCTTTAGTTCGTTACAACCCATTAACGTCGCACTGCTGGGCAAGGGACTCTAAAAAGGCAAATTAGCTCATTATATAACGCTAACCAGTCGGTTTCGTTTCAAATTTTCAATTGCAATTTATAGCATAAAGCATTCAAACATACTACTGGTAATTTTTTTTTAGAATGGGGTCATTAGTTCCGGAGAATACCTAATACATTACAAACAAACAAATACCTCTTTATAATTTTAGTATAGAAGATAGACTGAAATTAAAATTAAGGTTATAATCTTATAACCTTAATCATTATCTCTGTCTATCTATTATTAGATATTGTTATTTAACTACCTTTGTACATTAATAACTGATCTGCAAGTTTATATTTCAAGTTGTCCAGGTCATTTCCACTTAATTCCATTAAACATGATGAGAAACACAATAGCATTATAGAAAAAATCACTTTTGTACACCAAGGGGCCAATAGTACAGGTTCCTGAAACAACAAGAATTATGTTAAAAAAAAGACAACATCAATCAGTTTTCACTCATTGTCATTTGACACATTCAATACACAGGTATAAAAATAAACGTACCACAATATTAATAATTGTAAAACAATAGATCAAAGAAATTAATTTTAAAAAATCACACCCAAAGGCTATTATCATCTGAAACAATAATATTTAAGTATTCATTTTTAATTTTCCATTTTATCATTGTCCAGTTATATACACTTATTTACCTTCACCCTCATTATCTTGATCGTTGAATTCAAATTCTTTGATATTCTTATATAAGCCTCATTAAAGTCTTTCACTTGTTTTATTTTATCAGCATCATTAATTTGATTATTTTTCAAATTAGCTTTTAGTGATTTGCAAATTATTTGCACTGTCTTTCTATAATTATCTGACACATAAATTAGAGGTATACGGCTAAAGTAATTGGATAAATCTTGAAAGGTAAACATAAAGTATTCTAGTGCCGTTATGTCGTGTAAACCAGTAAACAAAAAAATTACAAATATTACAGTAACAGTTATGGATATCATGAAATATGACACAAAACAAGAATGTTTTTTTTGTATTGTAGAGAAAGAGTTAGTCACCAACTTTGAAGAGAACTTCATAAAAGATTCTGACTCAGTGATTAACGATAATAAAACATTAGCTGAAATCTCTGTCACTATAGTAACGTTGTACAGAGTTGCTGCATAATAATACGTATCCATTGATAATAGAAAGTTGAAATAATATGCAATGTTTATGATACAACAGATGATGCAGTAAAATTTTGTTAATAAGCAAATAATAGCTGAAGTATTGCATTTGAAGTAAAACCCAAATACCAGATTTAACCACAAAATTCCGTTGAATGTTAAAAATGATTTCAGTTTTACTGTCCCTCTTGGAAACGGCATTTTACAAAGTATAAGTCACACTCGTGTTAGCACAGGTTGTAGAAGAATAACAAGTCAATTTCTCTAATATCAATTGTCGTCAAAAATGTGTTCTGAGGCTTCGTATGAATATACGTTGGTCACAGAAATGAATTGCTTCAGAAGTATTCATTCGTTTTCACATTAGTTCCGAAAATAAAAAAAACAATAGTGTTTTAGTAAATTATAAATAGATGTAGCCGATAATTATGTTTCACCTTCGAATGAACAAAAACATTAATATTAATTTTGGTGATGACAAAGATAACGTCAAAAGTAATTATGGTGTATTAAAAATAGTGTAAAATGTACATAAAACATACAACACTAATACTTACAGTCACAAGAATAACCCTAGAGTACTAATCATCGCCTGAAAGGCCGCATGCAGTTGGTTTTTTTGTTAATTTGAATTACAATGCAAATTATGCATTGGTTTGTACGTTCGTGCCAACCCAGGGTAACCCGCAACACGTTAGAGGGTGATCCTACGCCTGGCTAGATTAGATTTATACTGAGATGTTGAGTACGCGATCACCTGGGAGGCGATCATTAGTATTATAAGCTAAACTCTTGATTGAACATTTGTTACACATTTTATTTTTGTTTCGGTTTTGCAAAAAAACAAATGAGCAAGATGTGTATTAAATTATTTCTGAATAAGCAAGCTTTTAAGTAAATAAATAAAATAAGAAAATCTCTAACTTTTACAAAATACATAAACCTGGTTACAACATCTATCAGAATTTATAAAATAAAAAATATACTATTGTATATTTTTTACTACAATTTGCATATTAGTTTTATCGCAATTATTGTTGCGTTAAAACTAATATGCAAATTGTAGTAATGCCACAATATAAGAAGAGCATAAATTAAAATAAGCCAAGACTAAGTTTAAGTTAAGAGGGAACTGGTTCCACATTGTGTATTTAGAAGAACAGGCGTCAATATAGTCCAGGGCGTCGACTATGGCTTCTCGTAGTTTTTTGTCTGCAAAGATACAAAAGTATTTAAAACACGTCATACAAATTAAAAATATTGATGGATTTACTTTGATATCCTAATTTTAATTGCTCGGGTCTACCCCGTGACCACTGGCGTCTTGTGCCATTGCTGTGACCACTATCGTCTGATGTTAATGCTGTGACCACTATCGTCTGGTGCCATTGCTGTGACCACTATCGTCTGGTGACATTGCTGTGATCACTATCGTCTGGTGCCATTGCTGTGACCACTATCGTCTGGTGCCATTGCTGTGACCACTATCGTCTGGTGCCATTACTGTGACTACTATCGTCTGGTGCCATTGCTATGACCACTATCCTCTGGTTCCATTGCTGTGACCACTATCGTCTGATGCCATTACTATGACCACTGTCGTCTGAATCCATTGCTGTGACCACTGGCGTCTGGTGCTATTGCTGTGATCACTGTCGCATATATATATAATATATACTAAACAAGCAGTTCCGCGGCTTCGTACATGTGACTCGCGAGGCTCGTGATTTACTTAATTGATCTTATAAAAGATCACCCGTCTCCCCACTATTCCGATGCTTACTCAAGGATGCATAATATCCTGTATGGCTCTAATAGTCCTTCCATATCCTATGGGCACGCCTTCCCTACCATTATCGCGCCCCCCGGTCTACTCTTTGATTATGCAATGGTCTCTGTAGCGCTATGAAACATGTGGCTCCATGGGCTAATTTTTGGGTTAATTCGAGTAATCGAGTCTGGTCAAACCACGCTGGGGTCGGTGCATTTCATTCATTCATTATACTCGTAGGTAATGTACCTATAAGATTTTTTTCCTGACGATAGCTTTCGGGCTTTTTTAAATGCAGATTTCACGGTATACTTTGCTTTTATGATATAGGATTCTGTGACAATAGTTGTGTTTGAGAAATTTAACTCTTAGGTACCTACTCGCTGCATTACTACATTAAAGTGTTAAAAAAAACCCGCGGGAACTATATGCACGTCCTACGTCCTACTACAACGGGAGCGTGCTCCGGACCAAAGAGTAGAGTAACTATATACGGACTGAGGTAGCGCGCGGAGGGCGTCTAGCGATTCATAATGGCCAGTGAGTGCGGTTAGACGCAAAATTCAAATTCGAAAGAAAAACAACGGTTTATGTCCAGAGGTGGGTCTGACCGGCATGCCGAGGGTTGGAAACACACTTCCGTACAAACATTTCACGCCCTTTTTTTACCCCTTAGGGGAGGAATATTCGAAAATGGAAAACACATGAAGTTTACTTCTAACCAGAATGGATTTCTATACAAACTTTGACCCCCTATTTAACCCAAGTAGGGGCCAAATTAAAAAAAAAAATCTTATCTATTTTTCAAATTAGTAGGTATTAGGTACCGGGTAAAACGGGGTGAATAGAAATGCAGGGGTGAATCGAGACACAACTTTAAAATATATTTTAACCTTGAAATAATAAAGTTTGTTGCCAAGGAACTTATTCGTTAATTATAGTAGGTACAGGTAACACATTATAGTCCTTTTTGGCAACAAAAGATATTATTTCAACGTTAAAATCCATTATAAAGTTGCGTCCCGATTCACCCCTGCATTTCTATTCACCCCGTTTTACGGTAGTTTTTGAGATTTCGTGATTAGTCAGTCAGCAAAGGAGTGGTATTTCACTTTTATATTCACAAGATACTAGCTTTTCCCTGCAAGTTCGTCCGCGCGTAATTTTTACAAGAAGTGTCCTTTTTTCGAAATAAAAATACCATACTTATGTTTGACAAAGCTAAGCTTTTAACTCAAATCTTTAGTTCATTACCACCCCTTAACGTCCCACTGCTGGGCAAGGGACTCTAAAGATAGTGGAGGCAAATTAGCTCATTATATTACGCTGACCAGAAGGGTAGGGTTTCGTTTCGAATTTACAAATTGCAATTTATAGCCTCAGGCACTCAGGAATAATGTAGCTTTCTACCCGTGATTTTTTTTTTAGAAGTGGGTCATTAGTTCTGGAGATTACCCCATACATTACAAACAAACAAATTTTATCTCTTTATAATATTAGTATAGAAGAAATATTATTATACAGCGTGTTACGAAAAGGGTATAAACATATCAAAGGCGCGGATTCTTTTGGGGATAACAAACTACATGGCAACATTTTTTTAATAATACCTACATAATTATAAAGTTAAGAAACATTTAACTAAAAAAAATCTAATCATTAATTTAAAAAAATCACACCCAAAGGCTAAAATTATCTGAAACAATAATATTTAGGTATTCATTTCTAATTTTCCATTATATCACTGTCCAGTTTTATACTTATTTACCTTCACCCTCATTATCATGTTTGATTTTCTCAGCATCATTAATTTGTTTATTATTCAAAATAGCGTTTAGAGATTTGCAAATTATTTGCACTGTTTTTCTATAATTATCTGATACATAAATTAGAGGTATACGGCTAAAGTAACTTGATAAATCTTGAAAGGTGAACATAAAGCATTCTAGGGCCGTTATGTCTTGTAAGCCAGTAAACGAAAAAAATATAAATATAACTGTAACAGTTATGGATATCATGAAATATGTCACAAAACATGAATGTTTTTTTTGTAATGTAGACAAAGAGTTTGCGACCAAGTTTGAAGAAAACTTCATAAAAGATTCTGACTCGGTAATTAACGATAATAAAACATTAGCTGATGTCTCTGTCACTATAGTAACGTTGTACAGAGTTGCTGCATTATAATATGTATCCTTGGAAAAAGTACCATGAAAGTTGAAAAAATATGCAATGTTTATGATACAATAGATGACGCAGTAAAGTTTTGTTAATAAGAAAATAATAGCTGAAGTATTGCGTTTGAAGTAAAACCCAAATACCAGACTTAACCACAAAATTCCGTTGAATGTTAAAAATGATTCCAGTTGTACTGTCCCTCTTAGAAACGCCATTTTACAAAGTATAAGTCAGACTCTGTTAGAACAGGTTGTAGAAGAATAACAAATCCCTCTTATATCAATTGTCGTCAAAAATATGTTCTGAAGCTTAGTATGAATAGACGTTGGTCACAGAAATTAATTGCTTCAGAAGTGAATACTTCGTTTACACATTAGTTCCGAAAACAATAGTGTTTTAGTAAATTATAAATAGATGTAGCCTATAATTATGTTTCACCTTCGAATGAACAAAAACATTATTATTAATTTTGGTGATGACAAAGATAACGTCAAAAGTAATTATGGTGTAATAAAAATAGTGTAAAATGTACATAAAACATACAAAACTATACTTACAGTCACAAAAATAACCCTAGAGTACTAGTCATCGTCTGAGAGGCCGCATGCAGTCGGTTTTTTTCTTTGATAACCCGCAACGCGTTAGAATGTGATTCCAGGCCTGGCTAGATTAGATCTATACCGAGATATTGACTAAGCGATCACATGGGAAGCGATTATTATTAATAGAAGCTAAATTCTTGACTGAACTAGTATGTCTATTTGATGTGAATTCGATAGTTCATACATTATAATAAAACTTAATAAGTTTTGTTACAAAAAATAATATGTAAAAGAGACCATGTAGCACCAGTGTTTTAGTAGATTAAAATGGATTTCACTACAAATACAACACTTTATTGTACCTGTAAGTGTACCTATTGTGTACGTGCGTATTAAAAGGGGTGATGAGTTATGTAAATAAAACGACTGTTCCGGCGAGCGCTAGTACACGACTGACTAATGGATAATCGTTTATTTCAATCGATTAATTATTTGCTTACGTACATTATTCCCCCTTTTTTTTTTTTTAAAAGTAATAATCTCTAATACACTTTTATAGTACGCTTACATAACAGATTAAAAATAAAAATATAATTAGTAAACAATATGAAAAAAAAAAAAACAATATAAAAAAATCTTGAATGAAATGTTATATAAATAAGTAAAATCACTTGCACTACACCTTTACACTTTTTTCTATTAATATTTGAGTTCTCTGGGTCTCTCTTCACACACCTTGTGTGCCTTGAGCTCCATTCGGATGATGGCTACAGCTGCAGCGCATGGATACCGTTGGGAGTGGAGTCGCTTGAGCTTGTCTGCCCTCCATATGCCGACGCACGTTTTTGTAGAATTGGCTTCTACACTTTTTGTAAAGGCAGAACGCTAATACCGCGACGGCTATGATGAAAATGCCGCCCATGGTTACTTCAGTGATAGACACGCTGGAGCCGCCAGACCCGTTGGAGGCGGCTGTTTGAGCCACCACGATTTCTTCCTTTGATCCCCAGTTACCCATGATTTAAAATTGGTGCTATTTTTCTTGGTGTTGTTTTATAACGTGTGTTATTCCTTTTGTGCTTTGTTGGATTGTGTTTGGACAGTATGTTTCGTTTTAATTTGGTATTTCTCTATTGCTGATGTTACGGAATTGCGAAACGTACCACTGGCCGTATGACGCGGCCTGAACGTGTTGTGTTCGGCGCGGTCTTGCTGTTTTCCGCTGGCTCAGCGCTCTTGCGTTCGTTCACGTCTCTATTGGTACTTTTTATGTGTGCTAAAGGTTCATTTACCTTGTCTTCTATTAAAATGTAGGCTGGTTTTAGTCTGTCCACCGATACTACAGATGTTTTCCTTGGCATTTGGATTCTGAAATGCTTCTCTTGCTTCTCTAACACTTTGTATGGTCCTTCGTATGACGGCGTCAGAGGTTTCTTAACAGCATCCGTTCTGACGTATACGTATTCACAATCTTTCATGTCTGGGTGAATAAACGGTTTGTGGGTTGTGGCGTGGTGGTTGTTGTTAAACGGACTTTGCTTCGCCATTGTCCTTTGCAGAGTCTGTGCATAGTCTTCTGGTGATGTTACTTGCGTTTTCGGCTCGATAAACATTCCAGGCAGACGTATGTTCGTTCCGTACAACATTTGCGCGGGGCTGACATTTTCTTTCAATCGTAATGCCGCTCTCAATCCTAGTAGGACAAAGGGTAATTCGTTTGACCAGTTTGCAGTATTACCGCGTGCGACTAGAGCTGTTTTCATTGATCGATCCCAGCGTTCTACTATACCATTTGACTGCGGATGGTAGCTTGTAGTCCTGGTCTTCTTGATACCGAGTGATTTAGTCAGAGCGATGAATAAGTCTGACTCGAACTGTCGTCCTTGGTCCGTAGTTATGGTGTTTGGGCATCCGAATCTCGATATCCAGGTGTTCATGAATACTTCTGCTACGACTTTTGCTGTTATCTCTGCAACTGGTACTGCTTCCATCCATCTCGTTCCTCTGTCGATCATTGAGACGATGTATCTGTTGCCTCTGGATTCTGGTAATGGACCAACAATGTCTATGTGCACGTGATCTAAACGTGCTGTTGGTGGGAAAGTTCCGATTGGGGACGAGTTGTGTCTGTGTGTCTTGCTTTTTTGGCATGCCTGACATGTTTTAGCCCACATACCTACGTCAGTATTCATGCGTGGCCAGAAATAATGCTCAGAGATCATTTTCTTTGATGATCTTATACCGGGATGCGTTATGTTGTGCATAGTGTCGAATACTTGTTTTCGAAGTGTCATCGGCACATATGGTCTTGGGTTCGGGTGTGAATTTTCGCAAAATAGTTGTTTTGTTCCTGTTAATTGTATACTTTTCCAACTGAGGTTATTGTTGATCAATAGCTGAGTGAGTTCAATGTCATTGCCCTGCATATCTGCTATCGCATTCCAATCGACAGGTGTTGGACAATCTATTTGTTCGACTCGCGATAATGCGTCAGCTACTGGGTTCATGTTACCGGATATGTGACGGATGTCTGTCGTGAACTGTGCAATAAACTCTAGGTGACGTAACCTCCTTGGTGCGATCGGTTTACTTGTGGAGTTTTGTTTATTAGTGAAAACATGACATAATGGCTTATGATCGGTATATACAATCAACTCTCGTCCCTCGACATAAGGTTGGAAATGTGTTACTGCCATGTAGATTGCCAGCAATTCTCGATCGTATGTGCTATATCTTGATTGCGTTTCACTCAGTCCCTTTGAAAAAAAGGAAAGTGGCTTCCAGTTTCCGTTTTCGTACTGTTGCAAAACGGCGCCTACGCATGTCTGGGATGCATCAGTCATGAGCGATAGCGGGGAATGTGTTGTTGGCGAAGTCAATGTAACAGCGTCGCTTAGACTTGCTTTACATTGATCGAATGCTTCTAGTGCTTCTGGAGTCCATTGTATTTCGGTTTTGTCATTTTTCTTTGAGCCAATTAGGTATTTGTTCAGCTGTGCTTGATGACGGGCTGCTTGCGGAATGTTGTTTCGGTAAAAATTAATCATGCCTAAAAATCTTCGTAACTCTTGCACTGTTTTCGGAATCGGATATTTGGTAATCGCTTCGACCTTGTCGGGTAACGGCTTGATTCCGTCTTTTGTTATCTGATAACCGAGGAATTCTATCTGAGGTTTACCCAGCACGGAATTTTCTTGGTTGATTGCAATGCCATGTTCGTCTAACCGTTTGAACACTTCTTGTAAATGACGTCGGTGTTCGCTGGCTGATGATGACGTCACTAGTATGTCGTCTATGTACACGAAAATAAAGTCGAGTCCGGCTAAGACTGTGTTCAGGAATCTGACAAAGGTTTGACCTGCGTTTCGTAGTCCGAATGGCATTCTCGGAAATTCGAATAGACCGAACGGGGTAATCACTGCGGTTTTTTCTACGTCTTGTACTGGAATCTGATTGTAGGCCCTTTTTAAATCGATTTTTGAGTATATACTGGTTCCTGGTAATAGGTATGCGAAGTCTAGTACTCTTGGAATCGGGTATCTATCCGGCACAGTGATCGCGTTCAATCTCCTGTAATCTCCACATAGGCGTATTTCACCGTTTTTCTTTGTCGCTACGAGTAATGGGCTTGCCCACGGACTCTTGGAAGGCCTACACAATCCTGCCTCTAACATATGCTCTATCTCTTTTTTTACTCTCAGATATTTGTCCGCCGGCAGAGGTCTTGACTTGGAGTAAACAGGGTGTCCGTTGGTAATGATTTGATGAACCACGTCATGCTTGGGTTGCGATTGTGTGTCGAGTGGTTTTAGAATGTTCGGATATTTTGCCAAAATGTCTGCATAATCGTCGGTCAAGTTTACGGTCCGAAGCGTTGGTGTGCTCGACTTCATCAACTTTGCGTTCCTCTGAAGTCCAGTCGTACCATCTATTAAACGTTTATTTCGTATATCCACCAAAATGTTGTGCTTTTCTAAAAAATCGGCACCCAGTATTGGTTGCGTAATGTCAGCAACGATGAAAGTCCATCGATACGGCCGTCTCAAGTTTAGATTTAACGTCAGCGTTTTGTCACCGTATGTTTTAATTCGCGTTCCGTTTGCGGCATAGATTTTATATGAGTTGTCTGTTTGTAAACGGTTTCCTCTTTTAGGTATTGCTGAGATGTTAGCGCCAGTATCAACCAAGAAACGATACCCACTTTTTCGGTCGGTAACGCATAGGCGGTTTGAAGGAATGATAGCGCTGACGACCGCCTCTGTCAACGCAGAACTTAGTTTTCCGACGGTTTTTTCCAGTTGCATGGTTTTTCACAGTTCCGACAGGTTCGACAAGTGTTGGACAATCTATTTGTTCGACTCGCGATAATGCGTCAGCTACTGGGTTCATGTTACCGGATATGTGACGGATGTCTGTCGTGAACTGTGCAATAAACTCTAGGTGACGTAACCTCCTTGGTGCGATCGGTTTACTTGTGGAGTTTTGTTTATTAGTGAAAACATGACATAATGGCTTATGATCGGTATATACAATCAACTCTCGTCCCTCGACATAAGGTTGGAAATGTGTTACTGCCATGTAGATTGCCAGCAATTCTCGATCGTATGTGCTATATCTTGATTGCGTTTCACTCAGTCCCTTTGAAAAAAAGGAAAGTGGCTTCCAGTTTCCGTTTTCGTACTGTTGCAAAACGGCGCCTACGCATGTCTGGGATGCATCAGTCATGAGCGATAGCGGGGAATGTGTTGTTGGCGAAGTCAATGTAACAGCGTCGCTTAGACTTGCTTTACATTGATCGAATGCTTCTAGTGCTTCTGGAGTCCATTGTATTTCGGTTTTGTCATTTTTCTTTGAGCCAATTAGGTATTTGTTCAGCTGTGCTTGATGACGGGCTGCTTGCGGAATGTTGTTTCGGTAAAAATTAATCATGCCTAAAAATCTTCGTAACTCTTGCACTGTTTTCGGAATCGGATATTTGGTAATCGCTTCGACCTTGTCGGGTAACGGCTTGATTCCGTCTTTTGTTATCTGATAACCGAGGAATTCTATCTGAGGTTTACCCAGCACGGAATTTTCTTGGTTGATTGCAATGCCATGTTCGTCTAACCGTTTGAACACTTCTTGTAAATGACGTCGGTGTTCGCTGGCTGATGATGACGTCACTAGTATGTCGTCTATGTACACGAAAATAAAGTCGAGTCCGGCTAAGACTGTGTTCAGGAATCTGACAAAGGTTTGACCTGCGTTTCGTAGTCCGAATGGCATTCTCGGAAATTCGAATAGACCGAACGGGGTAATCACTGCGGTTTTTTCTACGTCTTGTACTGGAATCTGATTGTAGGCCCTTTTTAAATCGATTTTTGAGTATATACTGGTTCCTGGTAATAGGTATGCGAAGTCTAGTACTCTTGGAATCGGGTATCTATCCGGCACAGTGATCGCGTTCAATCTCCTGTAATCTCCACATAGGCGTATTTCACCGTTTTTCTTTGTCGCTACGAGTAATGGGCTTGCCCACGGACTCTTGGAAGGCCTACACAATCCTGCCTCTAACATATGCTCTATCTCTTTTTTTACTCTCAGATATTTGTCCGCCGGCAGAGGTCTTGACTTGGAGTAAACAGGGTGTCCGTTGGTAATGATTTGATGAACCACGTCATGCTTGGGTTGCGATTGTGTGTCGAGTGGTTTTAGAATGTTCGGATATTTTGCCAAAATGTCTGCATAATCGTCGGTCAAGTTTACGGTCCGAAGCGTTGGTGTGCTCGACTTCATCAACTTTGCGTTCCTCTGAAGTCCAGTCGTACCATCTATTAAACGTTTATTTCGTATATCCACCAAAATGTTGTGCTTTTCTAAAAAATCGGCACCCAGTATTGGTTGCGTAATGTCAGCAACGATGAAAGTCCATCGATACGGCCGTCTCAAGTTTAGATTTAACGTCAGCGTTTTGTCACCGTATGTTTTAATTCGCGTTCCGTTTGCGGCATAGATTTTATATGAGTTGTCTGTTTGTAAACGGTTTCCTCTTTTAGGTATTGCTGAGATGTTAGCGCCAGTATCAACCAAGAAACGATACCCACTTTTTCGGTCGGTAACGCATAGGCGGTTTGAAGGAATGATAGCGCTGACGACCGCCTCTGTCAACGCAGAACTTAGTTTTCCGACGGTTTTTTCCAGTTGCATGGTTTTTCACAGTTCCGACAGGTTCGACAAGTGTTGGACAATCTATTTGTTCGACTCGCGATAATGCGTCAGCTACTGGGTTCATGTTACCGGATATGTGACGGATGTCTGTCGTGAACTGTGCAATAAACTCTAGGTGACGTAACCTCCTTGGTGCGATCGGTTTACTTGTGGAGTTTTGTTTATTAGTGAAAACATGACATAATGGCTTATGATCGGTATATACAATCAACTCTCGTCCCTCGACATAAGGTTGGAAATGTGTTACTGCCATGTAGATTGCCAGCAATTCTCGATCGTATGTGCTATATCTTGATTGCGTTTCACTCAGTCCCTTTGAAAAAAAGGAAAGTGGCTTCCAGTTTCCGTTTTCGTACTGTTGCAAAACGGCGCCTACGCATGTCTGGGATGCATCAGTCATGAGCGATAGCGGGGAATGTGTTGTTGGCGAAGTCAATGTAACAGCGTCGCTTAGACTTGCTTTACATTGATCGAATGCTTCTAGTGCTTCTGGAGTCCATTGTATTTCGGTTTTGTCATTTTTCTTTGAGCCAATTAGGTATTTGTTCAGCTGTGCTTGATGACGGGCTGCTTGCGGAATGTTGTTTCGGTAAAAATTAATCATGCCTAAAAATCTTCGTAACTCTTGCACTGTTTTCGGAATCGGATATTTGGTAATCGCTTCGACCTTGTCGGGTAACGGCTTGATTCCGTCTTTTGTTATCTGATAACCGAGGAATTCTATCTGAGGTTTACCCAGCACGGAATTTTCTTGGTTGATTGCAATGCCATGTTCGTCTAACCGTTTGAACACTTCTTGTAAATGACGTCGGTGTTCGCTGGCTGATGATGACGTCACTAGTATGTCGTCTATGTACACGAAAATAAAGTCGAGTCCGGCTAAGACTGTGTTCAGGAATCTGACAAAGGTTTGACCTGCGTTTCGTAGTCCGAATGGCATTCTCGGAAATTCGAATAGACCGAACGGGGTAATCACTGCGGTTTTTTCTACGTCTTGTACTGGAATCTGATTGTAGGCCCTTTTTAAATCGATTTTTGAGTATATACTGGTTCCTGGTAATAGGTATGCGAAGTCTAGTACTCTTGGAATCGGGTATCTATCCGGCACAGTGATCGCGTTCAATCTCCTGTAATCTCCACATAGGCGTATTTCACCGTTTTTCTTTGTCGCTACGAGTAATGGGCTTGCCCACGGACTCTTGGAAGGCCTACACAATCCTGCCTCTAACATATGCTCTATCTCTTTTTTTACTCTCAGATATTTGTCCGCCGGCAGAGGTCTTGACTTGGAGTAAACAGGGTGTCCGTTGGTAATGATTTGATGAACCACGTCATGCTTGGGTTGCGATTGTGTGTCGAGTGGTTTTAGAATGTTCGGATATTTTGCCAAAATGTCTGCATAATCGTCGGTCAAGTTTACGGTCCGAAGCGTTGGTGTGCTCGACTTCATCAACTTTGCGTTCCTCTGAAGTCCAGTCGTACCATCTATTAAACGTTTATTTCGTATATCCACCAAAATGTTGTGCTTTTCTAAAAAATCGGCACCCAGTATTGGTTGCGTAATGTCAGCAACGATGAAAGTCCATCGATACGGCCGTCTCAAGTTTAGATTTAACGTCAGCGTTTTGTCACCGTATGTTTTAATTCGCGTTCCGTTTGCGGCATAGATTTTATATGAGTTGTCTGTTTGTAAACGGTTTCCTCTTTTAGGTATTGCTGAGATGTTAGCGCCAGTATCAACCAAGAAACGATACCCACTTTTTCGGTCGGTAACGCATAGGCGGTTTGAAGGAATGATAGCGCTGACGACCGCCTCTGTCAACGCAGAACTTAGTTTTCCGACGGTTTTTTCCAGTTGCATGGTTTTTCACAGTTCCGACAGGTTCGACAAGTGTTGGACAATCTATTTGTTCGACTCGCGATAATGCGTCAGCTACTGGGTTCATGTTACCGGATATGTGACGGATGTCTGTCGTGAACTGTGCAATAAACTCTAGGTGACGTAACCTCCTTGGTGCGATCGGTTTACTTGTGGAGTTTTGTTTATTAGTGAAAACATGACATAATGGCTTATGATCGGTATATACAATCAACTCTCGTCCCTCGACATAAGGTTGGAAATGTGTTACTGCCATGTAGATTGCCAGCAATTCTCGATCGTATGTGCTATATCTTGATTGCGTTTCACTCAGTCCCTTTGAAAAAAAGGAAAGTGGCTTCCAGTTTCCGTTTTCGTACTGTTGCAAAACGGCGCCTACGCATGTCTGGGATGCATCAGTCATGAGCGATAGCGGGGAATGTGTTGTTGGCGAAGTCAATGTAACAGCGTCGCTTAGACTTGCTTTACATTGATCGAATGCTTCTAGTGCTTCTGGAGTCCATTGTATTTCGGTTTTGTCATTTTTCTTTGAGCCAATTAGGTATTTGTTCAGCTGTGCTTGATGACGGGCTGCTTGCGGAATGTTGTTTCGGTAAAAATTAATCATGCCTAAAAATCTTCGTAACTCTTGCACTGTTTTCGGAATCGGATATTTGGTAATCGCTTCGACCTTGTCGGGTAACGGCTTGATTCCGTCTTTTGTTATCTGATAACCGAGGAATTCTATCTGAGGTTTACCCAGCACGGAATTTTCTTGGTTGATTGCAATGCCATGTTCGTCTAACCGTTTGAACACTTCTTGTAAATGACGTCGGTGTTCGCTGGCTGATGATGACGTCACTAGTATGTCGTCTATGTACACGAAAATAAAGTCGAGTCCGGCTAAGACTGTGTTCAGGAATCTGACAAAGGTTTGACCTGCGTTTCGTAGTCCGAATGGCATTCTCGGAAATTCGAATAGACCGAACGGGGTAATCACTGCGGTTTTTTCTACGTCTTGTACTGGAATCTGATTGTAGGCCCTTTTTAAATCGATTTTTGAGTATATACTGGTTCCTGGTAATAGGTATGCGAAGTCTAGTACTCTTGGAATCGGGTATCTATCCGGCACAGTGATCGCGTTCAATCTCCTGTAATCTCCACATAGGCGTATTTCACCGTTTTTCTTTGTCGCTACGAGTAATGGGCTTGCCCACGGACTCTTGGAAGGCCTACACAATCCTGCCTCTAACATATGCTCTATCTCTTTTTTTACTCTCAGATATTTGTCCGCCGGCAGAGGTCTTGACTTGGAGTAAACAGGGTGTCCGTTGGTAATGATTTGATGAACCACGTCATGCTTGGGTTGCGATTGTGTGTCGAGTGGTTTTAGAATGTTCGGATATTTTGCCAAAATGTCTGCATAATCGTCGGTCAAGTTTACGGTCCGAAGCGTTGGTGTGCTCGACTTCATCAACTTTGCGTTCCTCTGAAGTCCAGTCGTACCATCTATTAAACGTTTATTTCGTATATCCACCAAAATGTTGTGCTTTTCTAAAAAATCGGCACCCAGTATTGGTTGCGTAATGTCAGCAACGATGAAAGTCCATCGATACGGCCGTCTCAAGTTTAGATTTAACGTCAGCGTTTTGTCACCGTATGTTTTAATTCGCGTTCCGTTTGCGGCATAGATTTTATATGAGTTGTCTGTTTGTAAACGGTTTCCTCTTTTAGGTATTGCTGAGATGTTAGCGCCAGTATCAACCAAGAAACGATACCCACTTTTTCGGTCGGTAACGCATAGGCGGTTTGAAGGAATGATAGCGCTGACGACCGCCTCTGTCAACGCAGAACTTAGTTTTCCGACGGCTTTTTCCAGTTGCATGGTTTTTCACAGTTCCGACAGGTTCGACAAGTGTTGGACAATCTATTTGTTCGACTCGCGATAATGCGTCAGCTACTGGGTTCATGTTACCGGATATGTGACGGATGTCTGTCGTGAACTGTGCAATAAACTCTAGGTGACGTAACCTCCTTGGTGCGATCGGTTTACTTGTGGAGTTTTGTTTATTAGTGAAAACATGACATAATGGCTTATGATCGGTATATACAATCAACTCTCGTCCCTCGACATAAGGTTGGAAATGTGTTACTGCCATGTAGATTGCCAGCAATTCTCGATCGTATGTGCTATATCTTGATTGCGTTTCACTCAGTCCCTTTGAAAAAAAGGAAAGTGGCTTCCAGTTTCCGTTTTCGTACTGTTGCAAAACGGCGCCTACGCATGTCTGGGATGCATCAGTCATGAGCGATAGCGGGGAATGTGTTGTTGGCGAAGTCAATGTAACAGCGTCGCTTAGACTTGCTTTACATTGATCGAATGCTTCTAGTGCTTCTGGAGTCCATTGTATTTCGGTTTTGTCATTTTTCTTTGAGCCAATTAGGTATTTGTTCAGCTGTGCTTGATGACGGGCTGCTTGCGGAATGTTGTTTCGGTAAAAATTAATCATGCCTAAAAATCTTCGTAACTCTTGCACTGTTTTCGGAATCGGATATTTGGTAATCGCTTCGACCTTGTCGGGTAACGGCTTGATTCCGTCTTTTGTTATCTGATAACCGAGGAATTCTATCTGAGGTTTACCCAGCACGGAATTTTCTTGGTTGATTGCAATGCCATGTTCGTCTAACCGTTTGAACACTTCTTGTAAATGACGTCGGTGTTCGCTGGCTGATGATGACGTCACTAGTATGTCGTCTATGTACACGAAAATAAAGTCGAGTCCGGCTAAGACTGTGTTCAGGAATCTGACAAAGGTTTGACCTGCGTTTCGTAGTCCGAATGGCATTCTCGGAAATTCGAATAGACCGAACGGGGTAATCACTGCGGTTTTTTCTACGTCTTGTACTGGAATCTGATTGTAGGCCCTTTTTAAATCGATTTTTGAGTATATACTGGTTCCTGGTAATAGGTATGCGAAGTCTAGTACTCTTGGAATCGGGTATCTATCCGGCACAGTGATCGCGTTCAATCTCCTGTAATCTCCACATAGGCGTATTTCACCGTTTTTCTTTGTCGCTACGAGCAATGGGCTTGCCCACGGACTCTTGGAAGGCCTACACAATCCTGCCTCTAACATATGCTCTATCTCTTTTTTTACTCTCAGATATTTGTCCGCCGGCAGAGGTCTTGACTTGGAGTAAACAGGGTGTCCGTTGGTAATGATTTGATGAACCACGTCATGCTTGGGTTGCGATTGTGTGTCGAGTGGTTTTAGAATGTTCGGATATTTTGCCAAAATGTCTGCATAATCGTCGGTCAAGTTTACGGTCCGAAGCGTTGGTGTGCTCGACTTCATCAACTTTGCGTTCCTCTGAAGTCCAGTCGTACCATCTATTAAACGTTTATTTCGTATATCCACCAAAATGTTGTGCTTTTCTAAAAAATCGGCACCCAGTATTGGTTGCGTAATGTCAGCAACGATGAAAGTCCATCGATACGGCCGTCTCAAGTTTAGATTTAACGTCAGCGTTTTGTCACCGTATGTTTCAATTCGCGTTCCGTTTGCGGCATAGATTTTATATGAGTTGTCTGTTTGTAAACGGTTTCCTCTTTTAGGTATTGCTGAGATGTTAGCGCCAGTATCAACCAAGAAACGATACCCACTTTTTCGGTCGGTAACGCATAGGCGGTTTGAAGGAATGATAGCGCTGACGACCGCCTCTGTCAACGCAGAACTTAGTTTTCCGACGGCTTTTTCCAGTTGCATGGTTTTTCACAGTTCCGGGCTCGATTCCTGTACCGAAAATGATACTTGCATAACCAGTTTGGGCTGTCAGGAGTAATCCTCGATCTTGAGAGGGACCTTGGGCGCGACCGGCTTCGACTGCGTCTATAATTATGACGTCCATTGCCCTGTGAGTTGGCTTTTAGTGCTGCTATTTCCATGGTTAATTTGCTTACTTGGTTAACTAACTCAACGATAAGCTGATTTGGACCGCCTGATACTTCCGACACTTCTCCTGATTTTCCTTCCAAAATCTTGTCTGCAATAGCGGCGAGGTTGTCGAGTTTTTGGTCCTGACTGACCATTAAAACTGCTCGTACATGATCCGGGAGCCTTGATGTCCACAGGTTATGTAATGTTTTTTCGGCCACCTGACTCTTTCGTGCCAATTCTCTCATCCGTCTCAACAGCTGTGACGGTTTCTGGTCGCCTAATTCCACTTCACCTACCAGCTTCTGGAACTGCCGCTCTTCGGATTCTTCGTATACAGCGAGGAGTCTCTCTTTGAGGGCACCATATTTATTGGTAGCGGGAGGCGAAATAATTATGTCGGCCACCTGACTTATCGCGTCTTTGTTGAGGTTGGCCAGCACAACGCCGTATTTTGCTTCGTCGCCTTGTTTTTGAGGAGCCATCATTGTCTCGAACTGAGCGAACCACACTCTGGGCATTTCGGTCCAAAATTCGGGTATCTTCGAGGACATTCCTATTGCCGCGACGTCAGTCTGCTTGAAGTCCGCTGCTCCGCACAATGCTGCCCCATTTCCACAATTTCCGCTTGACGTCATGTCTGGATAACTATGTGCCTCTTGAAAACCAAAACCAGGGAGATCCGCTTGTGGAAGGCTGATTCGGTTGTGCAGTGCAGTTATCGGGACACAAGAAAAATCACGGATTAAAAAAAACTTTAAATCGCGGCGCGTGTTAGTGATATCGGGGTCACCAAATGTAAGTGTACCTATTGTGTACGTGCGTATTAAAAGGGGTGATGAGTTATGTAAATAAAACGACTGTTCCGGCGAGCGCTAGTACACGACTGACTAATGGATAATCGTTTATTTCAATCGATTAATTATTTGCTTACGTACATACCCTTGAATACAACAAATACAACACTTTATTGTACCCTTGAATACAACAAATACAACACTTTATTGTACCCTTGAATACAACAAATACAACACTTTATTGTACCCTTGAATACAACAAATACAACACTTTATTGTACCCTTGAATACAACAAATACAACACTTTATTGTACCCTTGAATCCACCAACATACATAAATAATTACCTACATATGTTATTTATTGTGATGGAAAGTTTTGAACCCAGGGGGTCTACTCCGAAGCGCTAAACCGCAGTATCGGCCGAATGTTCGGTCTTTCTTTACTACGTATAACTATCGCTGACTACGGCGAAAAAAAAAAAGCTGTGGAAGAGATAAGCCAAAGTCAAAACTGTGACTTGAAGTCGGGTAAGGACTCAAAGTAAAAAAAGGAAACTATGGAAGTTATAAAAACGCCGAACATTCGGCCGATACTTCGGTTTAGCGCTTCGGAGTAGGCGCCCTGATATTACCCCGTCAAACAATCGCATACTAGAAGCCGTTTGCATATAAACGCTCAACGGTTTTCATGATCATATTTACTGTCGTTTCGAAAGTATTTTTCTTATAAACAATCGGTGTTTCATACGACATTCGTCGGGTCCACCTAAAAACTTTAGAATAGAATAGGGTAGAATACTCTTTATTATGTAGACCATAAAAATTACAGATATAAAAATGTTGAAAGTTTACATAGGTTGACAGAATGGGTGGTCTTATCGCTAAAAGGATCTTTTACAGACAACCTTTGGATGGATTAAAGGGAGAAAGAGAGGCAATACTGCAGGTAGTCAGTGGTGTACCATTTACATATACAATAAATACATACATGCATACAGCAATACACTTATCTATATAAATATATATATACAATAATAAACATGAAACAAGAGCAAGGAACTGCATTATGTAATGATGATGTTTAAGGAGTGAGGAAGTGTTTTTTACTTGAGTTTTAAAAGTGGACAAAGATTGAGCACGCCTTATCGACACGGGCAAGACATTCCATAACCGTACTGCTTACTGCGCTGTGCTACTTTAATGCCCCTTTAAGAATTACCGCTTGTTCATTCTCTAGTTAGCCCCTCATATTAAAAAAGGTACTGTTTTAAAAACTACGTGTTATTTTCTACTATTAATCAATATTTTTTTGTTTTCACCTTTAATTTTTAGTCGACCCTCTTATAATATTGCTTATCTAGAGTTCATCAAGAGACCATAAAAAAAACCAGAACAATAAACTGTAGTGCTTATGAAGGATTGATTTTTACAGGTATCAACTTCACGAGAAGTCTGTAAGAAATCGCGAGTGCCCTCACTAAGCTATACAGACACATGTGAAGAAGTATTCAAGCAAGGTCCAAAGAAATTGAAACAGTACTCTAAAAATATCAGGTACGTTGGCATAATTATGTTGGTTTATTATTATTCTTTGGCATGGCGAGGTACGTGGATGTAATACAACTGCAAAATTCAGCTTATACATAGAATATTGGAAGGAACTCAACACAGCAAATGCGGTGTAGTAAGGAGAAGTCAAAACTGCGCCACACCGGTTTTCTTTGACTTCATTCACGCAGATTAAATCGGTGTTGGTAAATTTAATGTGTAGTTTAGAAAGAGATCGTTTCTGTAAATATAATATAAACATCAAATAAAATAAAAGTAAATAAATAAATAAAACCTTTATTTCAGACCATGTCCATAATAAAAACAAGTAGGGTTACAAAATTTTAAGACGAGTAAATGTTTTCAGGATATTTGAGTCCTGTTTATCCACAATGACCTGTAGGATGCTGTTAGTGCTACCCTGGACTCTGATTAATAATGACGCGAGCCGCTTGCGGACGGTGCCATGAAAGCCGTCTACCCTGGCCCCCGCAAACATACCGGAGGGACTACAAAAGTGGGGCAGCCCTGGCAAAATCCTAAATGCATTTTTATATTGAACACGTAGGGCATTGAGTGGCCTCTGCGTATACCTGCACGCGTAGAACGTCTGACAGTAGGCTCTAAATAGTGTGACTTTAACTTGGTCACTACAACGCGCAAACCTGCGCGCGGACCAGTATATTACTTCTAACCGCCAAAAAAAGACTACACGAAACGAATTAAACGTAATGTACCTACAAAATATAAAAATAAACAAATACAAATAAAAAACCCTTTATTCTACTACTTTTATTTTTTTTACATATAATTATGCTCGAATGTTATTATTTAATAGTGTGACTCATGCCTCTAAGCAACGGATGCTTCTTGGGCGTAGGCTTAAACCATTTCCTTCCACTGATTTCTGACCCTAGCTTTAATCATCCATCCTGGTCCTCCCTTTTCCCAAAATATATCTTCTCACCTCCTTCCTAGGCCAACCTCTGCTTTGGTCTCTTGGTATCCATTTAGTTACTTTTTTGGTTAATCGACTATTTTCAACCTGCAGACGGGTCGATTTCAAATTTAGGGCCAAAAAGCAGTATATTTGATTTAATTCTCGTGGAGTAGATGTTAACGTATCTTAAATTACTTTAAATCAACGACTTCTTTGAAATGCCTAAGGGCCTATACTTTCTTATCACTGTAAGTTAAGGAGATAGGCCTAGAAAACTAACCTATTTCTCATTAATGTCACTAGTTCTAAGGGCTTGTTTTTTCTTACATTGCTTTATGAAAAAAAAACATGTGCAGGAAACTGGAATTTTATTTTTACACTGTTTAATATAATTTAAAAGGAAGGATAATTAACTATTGAGACAATCTTGAGTAACGATAAAACAACATTTAATAGCTTTTTAAAATAGTTTGTTGTTTAATTGTTTATGTAATTTCATTTTTCATGTAATACACTTCCTCGAAAACTGGTTCATATCGCACTACAATTAGGTTCACAATGCAATGTATTTCACACCCGTGCGATTTTTTATTTTCCAACACGTGTGCGGGAATAAAAATTACCACAGATAACTTATACCTATACATACCTAGTCCAAATTGGTTCAATGCCTATATCCACACCGTCTCGCGCCAGAGATGGTCCTCTCTATTCGGAGGTATTTTTTTTTTAAATCTCGGCAAAGATACGTCTTTACGGAGTTAATATTTTTGGAATATTTAAATAATGTTATAAACATTATTTAAAAAAATAGAATACCATGATTATTCCAACAAAAAAACTTTTAAGAACAAATTAACATTTATTTGTGTTCTAAACTCAAAAATATTTGAATTTTCTATTTTTCATATTAGGCTGTTTATCGGCTTTATACCTTTGCTTCTCCTTCAACCTGGCGAAAGCAAAGCGCGGAAAAAAAAGAAAATTAAATCAAAGTTTCCTAATATTTCATGACGAAAATATTTTTCGTAATATTATTTTATATCTTCAAAAGTGTATTGAAAAACGTCGTTTGATACACGTGGACATTTGTTATTGCAGTTCTCGGCTCAAAAACCACTCGCCTACGGCTCGGGTGTTAACTCCGCCTCGAATGCAATAACAAACATTCTCCACTTGTATCAAAATGTATTATTGTGTAACTGTAATTAAACGCATCAATAAACACCTGGGATTAATACCCTGCTATACCCTGGCTCTCACCTCGCGCGATCATTGATTGTCATGTGGTTTTTTAATTACTGAACGCACCTAAATACTAAAAAATACATTACTTAATTATATCATACATTTTATATTGGTGTAATCCTTTTTTTTGGCCCTAAATTTGAAAACGACCCAGACATGGTCAGCCCAGGGGGCCGATCGCGCTATTTCTCAACGTAATTACCGTTCGAACGGAACGTTTTTGGTTTTAGTTTAGCTTTGGTTTAGCTGGTGTAAGAAACGGTATCGCGCTTTTTTTTTGTGAGAATATTGTTCGATCGATCGTTCCTCCAACGTAACTTCCAAAGTAAAGCTAAATCGTTTCCGTTGAAATGATTAGCGCGATACGAAATGTGTGTAACGTAACGTTTTGGTTGTGGTTTAGTTTTGGTATTAACGTTCAAAATTAGCGCGATCGGCCCCCTGTTGTACTTAATTAACCTGATTCTTCCTGAATTTATTCCTGATGACGTCAATACTTTTACCATAAATTCGTTTTTTCTGTTTTATCCCCATCATGCTTTGTTCCATTTTTCTTTGGCAAATAGCTAGTCTAGTGTATTTTCATCTTGTTTCTTTATATACCAGGTTTAGCAAGAATCGCTTCTTCGTGGAGTTTTCACTTCAAATGTATTTTCTTCTAGAATTCTAAAATTGCCCGCGGGCGGACATCACATGAAATAAAATATTAAACGTAGATACTAAAACTTTCAGGCACTTTGTGGACGCAGCGATGGCCGGCGTATGTCTCGGCGGGACAAGTGTGTACGTGATATTTATCGCGTCTTCTCTCAAAGATGTAAGTAGAGGACCTATAAATAAATAAACCAATGGCAGTGAGTTATCCCAGGAGGCAGCGAGCCTATTGGCATTTCTCAAACATGATTCCAACTTCGAATTTGTTGTTGAATTATTAAAATTCTTAGTTCTTATTAAATTAAATTATTATAATTCTTATTATCTATCTAGATTTCGGTTCCAATACTTGAGGGTCTACACAAAAAGCCATTCTATCAGCGATGGAAGCGATGATGGAAGTCTTAAATGTATTGGACATACTTATGCTACCGAAAAGCTAAATTACAATCCTGTTGATAGTCGCTATATTAATAAGAAACGCTTTGAAAGCGATCACTACGTATCAAGGTCCTCTGGTTTCCAATTTCTAAAAGCCTGGCAATGTACAAAAGTAGATCGGTACGTCTGGCGAGCTCTAAACAATCAGTCTTGCCGATTAACTCATATTTTTGCAACAGCTAAAGCTGAGGAGAAGAAAAAAGAATAGTCTGAATTCATCAATCATTTTGTAATGCAGGTACAATTGGCCAACATTTAAGGCAATAATCGCATGGCATGGCCCACGACTCGTAGTTTAATCGTGTTCGTATTAATACAGTACCTAATTATTATAAACAGAGAATTATTAGGTTTATCAAAGAAAAAAAAAATGTTTGTAGGTTAGGGAAATCATACCAATACTACAAATTCAAAAGTAACTGTCTGTCTGACTGTTACCTTTTCACGCCTCAACGGCTGAACGGACATCGATGAAATTTGGCACACATAGACCTTGACACCTGAGTTAGGAGGTAGGATACTTTTATCCCGGTATAGTTCATTCCTGTGGGATGATCTCCAACCTCCAAACGGGTGAAGCCCTCTATAGTCTATATAAACACATAAAATATACTGCTTTTTTTTTTAAATAATATTTTAATGGCCTGGTTGCTAGGACCTTTTAGCAGTCTTTATTTAGTTTCTTTGTTGAAATTTTGATGAAATGAAATATTCAATGCATGATTATGATATCCCCGCCCACTCCCTTTGAGTTTCAGTAAAGATATGGCACTTTACTGAGACCTCTCGCGGACTAACTCCCACTACACAACACTAATGCACGTTCACGAACATTTAATGGTTAATAATCCATCATTATTATAACACATTACTGTTTTGCTTAACATAAATTTTAGAAATTAAAACAAAACTGCTAAACATGTCACTTCATTTTCCCGCCAATAATTCCTATACTGCTTTCTATAGACGTAACAACAGATCACTAAGTACCATTTTGTGCACAAGAAATGGAGGGTGAGATCAAAGATATAAATATGTCTTAATAGACAATCAAATCAGGGAACACGTGGAAAAAAATGCACGCACACTAGTAAAAAAATGACGAGGCGCGCGCACACCAGCCTATCAAATTTGGCCTGTTTGTTTTATATCTTTTGCAGCGCGACACTTTAACTATAAAAGTAAATAATCAAAGGCTGAGATGGCATTTACTGGGAATTACGCTATATAATCATAATTAACCTCCTAAGAAATGTATATATATGTTCCCTCAACATATAATCCTGCTCATAGTAATCAACGAGTTTAATTAGGAATAGCAAGTCGTTTCATGCTATTTGCAGATATCTCGTAACCACATACATTGCATTTGCATTCTGTAGAGTGTGTTATTACCACGTCATGTACAATTAAGATACCAATTTCATTTCATTGAAGATGTTTCATACTGACAGTTAGCGTGTATCAATTTGAGATGAATTTGTGTGTTGCGAGTTTTATTAATGTTTAATTATTGAAAAAAAAAATCTAAGCTGGTACACTAATCAATTCCGTTTTGTAGATAAGAGAGTGAGTCGACATACGTTCAAAAAATAAGAGAAACTGACTAAGTGCGTGTTGGACCACGCACAATGAAGGGTTCCGTAGTTGGGATGAATTTATAGCAAGAATAAACTTAACATTGTAGTTGATAAACATGTTCTTCCAACTGCAAATGTAAGTTGGTCGTGTAGAGCCTACTTAACTGTGATTGTTTTCCTTTTAAAAAAATTCACGACAGTAGTAGGTATATATAACGATATATACCTACTACTGCCGTGATTTTTTTCACACGTCCAAAAACAACTATTTAGGTGACAGGCGGACACTTGACTAAAAAAAATGTACACTTTAAAGCTTAATATTACGCAAACGGATTCCTAAATCGCAAAATAGTTTTCACAAGCCCGCAATATTTTTAAACGGCCTTGCCTACGATACCTCACACAATGGAAAAGACGAGAAAAAAAAGATCATGCCCAATTTATGTGCAAGGGAGGTACCCTAAAAATTTTATTTCATGGTTTTATTTTACCACTTTATTGGCATGATTAATTTTAATACTCATACCAAATTACAGCTTTCTAGTACCAAGAGTCTCATTGTGTACCAAAAAACAATGAAACCAAAATTGCAATCCACAGAAAAAAAAACTAAAACAGTCTGTACATAAATAACTATAGGTACTCTGATTTTTGTGATGACATTTTGTTATTTTTAAAATATTTTACAATGTTTTGTTTACATTTATTACGTAGGATATAATTACCTATATATGTGAAGACAATGCCGAAATTCTGAAGGCCTTAATAAGTGGAAATCGCTTTCAAACTCAGCTTTCAATGCATTTCGCATATCTACAACGACTTCCAGCAGAATTGATATACCCTGCTAGCACACCCCTGTCGCGAAATCATAGCAGCGAAACCGCAGTAGTTCAATCGTACTGGTTCGCGTCAAGTTCTGCTACTCGAATCGGATGCGAGTAGCGAACCAGTACAATTGAACTACTGCGGTTTCGCTGCTATGGTTTCGCGATGGAGGTGTGCTATCAGCGATAAGCTTTTCAGTAACAACAAATTCTCCTTTTACGATACCTTACTAAGATAACCTTACTGTGAGTGGATATACATTAGTGGCACGTTGCTTCTGCCATTAGCAACGTGCCTCTCATGTTTAAGAGCACTTATTGCTTATTTAAGATTACATACCATATTTAGATGTGCACGGCCTGCTCTTTTACTGTCTGATGAAATATTAATCAAATAATAATTATGTACCGTTGCCACCATTGAAGAAAATTTATTCCTGGACGTCCGTCGCTTTGTCGCTAACAATATCCATTACTTTTAAACCTGCTGACTATATTGGAACACCAAATAATTGTAAAAACCAATCGACGCCCGCCAAACTTGGTAATCGACTGCGGATGATCATTGGTAAACCAGGCACGTTTTAGACTGAAGCTATTGAAACAAGCGTACGTTACCATGTTATTGAACATTATATTTGACCCAAACGATACTACTGCTGCTAGCTTTAAATTCTGCTAAAGTTTTGTGTATTATAAAGCTCTGGATAAAAGAAGAAGAATAGAATAGGTGATATCATGAAAAGGCGCTTATGAAGATATGGGTTAGGCTTAGGCTTTATTCTTACGTAAACATGAAAATAAGTATTTTGTTTGTTTAGTAAGTACCTATGTTAAACACCTAAAAGGCTGATGAGATTCGAATTTGAAACTGACAGACGGTAGTAAGAAGTTAGTAAACAAAAATTAAAAGAAGATTGGGTAAATACTCAATTTTCATTCTGGAAAATTAAAAAAAGAACCGTAGGTAGAGCTCCTGAAAAATATTTTTAGGGTCGGTCCACACAATGCTCTGCGGCTGCTGCGCGGCGCCTGACCGGTACCGCTGCGGCGTCCATGGTATGCCACACGGAGCGTTCTAACGCTGCACCGTACGTAACTATACTTTTACGGCGAAATCATTGCGATGCGGCGCCGCACCGCATCGTGTGGACCGGGCCTTTATTCAAAGTATTAAAAGTAAATTGTTGCTGTGGGTTGCAATGTGGGTGAGAAGAATAGACGAGGGAACACAGTAGCATTGAAAATAAAGATTATTTGTATTTATAAAGTCCCTTTGGACTGGCTTATTATTTTTAGAACCACGCAGATACAATAATAGTTAATATAAAAACATACTAGAATAATCTGGTTTTTAAGCAAACTAATGAAACCCATGACCGAAATACAAAAGTCTAAAAATAATTTGAACACTTTAATTTATTAGTGAGCATTCAAATCTTTTCTCCATTCAGGTACGTACGTTTCTATTCATCAATGAATACATATTTTGTTTATAGCACCTACCCATTTAATTGGGATGATATAACTGATATTCGATATTTAATGGACTAAATGAGGAGGTGAGTTGGTAGGTAGGTATATTTTATTAATTATCATCAATAATGATTGAACTTCAACCGGTTTAGTGGTGTTTTTTTGTTGTTGTAGGAAGTTTGTGTAGGAAAATTAATCAGATGTTATAACCAGAACAGATCACGTATACATTTTTTTTTAAGTTTAAGTCTGGCATAACTCTATTCTAGACTCTCTCTATAGGATGAGTTATCATGAGATAAGACAACTGTGCGGTTAAAAAGGAGATGTACCTACCTAGTGGTAAAAGAGTATGCTTTGATGGTTTGGTTATGTTGAGAGGATGAATGAAAGGCGACTAACAAAAGGTATTTTAAGTTCAAGGCAGATGTGAGTGGAAACGCCGGGAGGGACGCCCTAGGACGACATATAGTGACCTTATTGGTGATGTTCTTCAGAAAGGTCAGGTGTGTATTCCTCGCAGCCAGTGTGCATGTATGACCGATGCATGAACGTAAACGAAGCAAAAGGAGCAGAGGAGATGTAAGGAGCGTAGTAGCAGGCAGCGTTCTATAGTTTTTGCCTACCCCCATGGGAAGAAGGAGTTTTTGTATGTAACCCTATTCCGCATTTATTACTACGGGGGTTAGTGTTTAGATACTTAAAATCTCAGAAGAAAAAGTCACAGCTTATCACTTTCGACTCCATCTGCTTTTCGTAGAGCTCATGCGCCATGCCGCTATACATATAGCAAGTTATAAGGAAAAAAAAAATATTAATAAAAATACGAATATAAATTCAAATAAAAATGCCTGTATTTGAAAACCAACGAGTATACTATTAAATCTTTCTAAAATGTACAACTGATTTTAATTTCACAATTTATATTGCTGTATTCGCTAAGAAAAACGGATATTTAAAATGAGCCCTCCACGAGGGCTCCCGGCATCCCTTAAGCGACTTGAGTGAACCCTCCAGGAGGGGCTCCCGACACTGAACGCGTGCTTTAGCGCTTTTTTCTTTAATTGTAACTGACTATGCTTGCGCATCTGCGAAAATGTTCTTATTCGTTTATATATTAGGATAAAGAGCACTTTATGTTCGCTTTTAGCTGAGGTACCTTTTAGGTTTTCTACATATCTGTTAACTAAACCTTGATTTACCAACTCAATAGATCATCCACCTTTAATTAAAGTGGCTGGATGCAGAAGGCGGAGGACCGGGTGTTGTGGTGCAGCTTGGGAGAGGCCTATGTCAAAAAGTGGACTGCCATAGACTGTGTTCATTGAAGCCTAGATAAACTAAAAACTGATAAACTCTCTTTCCATTATGTTGAGTCTGTCCCATACCCAGATTACTGGAATCTGTTGAACTATGATAATCCGCACGCTACTAAATTAATGAGGGAAATCAATTACGAGGCGTTTTTCGCTCGGTTTGTATCAATCAAAAAATTACAGGCACCTTTGACATGCTCATCGTCAAGGGGTCAGTCAGTCAGAAAGATGAAGCTAGTTGCCCATTCCAAAGCGTAATAAGTACCTACCCATGGAGAAGAGCGAGCAAGAAACTCCGCAGACACTGTTTTAAAAATTAACATAATTATATGGTTACAAAATATTGGGTACATCATTCATGTTGAAATTATACACGTGAAAACGATTCAAAACGTCCGTAGAGTCCGTAATAAAAAAATAAAAAAAAAGATTCAGAAATTAAATTAAATTAAAATAAGCCATGGCAGCTAAGAGATGGCCAGTCCCTACTGACGGCGCCCGTTCACGAACGTGACGATGGATTAGCACCATTCAGCTCAAGCGAGCTAAATGATCCAACACACGCGCCACCATCAGCGAGATATTAGAGGGAGCGTGACATACCCCCAGCCACACATTCAAGTCAATTAAAGATGGAGCTTTATAATAGTACTCACACAATCATGTGCTGTGCCAGGAGTTCCATAACTATGCGTCGCGACGCCCCGAGGCATCGCGGCGTTATCCCAGAGGCACCGCGATGCTCACGAATACCCTACTCTTAGTACCCTACGCATAGCAGCTATCCTAGCATGGGAAGCCACTCAGTATCAGCAAAAACAATACCCACCTAGTTTTCAGTAATTAATTTATTTTATAGAGGTCAAATTGTTTGTTTTGGATGGGGTAATCTCTGGAAGTACTGCATGTCGATTCTGAAAAATCTCACCGTGAATTCTTACGTTGAGTGAGCTGTCAGTGTCATTCCACTGATGCTAGGGATTGACCAAGGATTAGATTTAAAATCATACTCGAGATTTTAATAATATTTTAATGCTAATTCTATTGATCATTTTTATATTATTTCAAAAATAAAATAGCAAAACAGAAATTTAGTCAAACTCAATTTAATGAATAAAAACAAAATTGAGTTCCTGTTCAAAATCTCGATTATGATTGTTAATGTAATCTTTGGTCCATCCCTAGCATCAAGTGGGATGACACTGACAGTTCACTCCACGCTCACTTCATCTAAGTTTTCACGGCGAGATGGTTACGGAATAGCACTGCTGATCCGATTACAATAACTATTTCATTGATAGAAAATTACACAATTGCCGGTCAATGCCATAGAATATGTTATATGGTAAAGCATTGAATTCCACGGGGCAGAGGTAACTATGCAATATTACCACCGCCCTCTACATGTAATATGACAGTCCTAGCATACGTTAATTACCCAATTGCCTGAAAAAAATATTGTTATACGAATATATAAACATCAAACTATTAAACCGCTTTGATGACAATTTAACGAAAATAATGAGCTCTCATTTGACATGGTAAGCTCCATTCTATTGTTTACCAGTTTTTGCCAGCAGCTTTGCCCGCGTGAATGTCAAAAATTTGCCCATGGGAACGTACTGCATAAAAAGCATCCTAATTCTTAACCCAGGTCATGTTCTACTCGTGTGTGTTTTCGTCTAATTCTCTTCAGCCGCGCGTAATTGATTAGCAAACGTCCACATTTACAAACAAACAAACAGACTTTTAAAATATAAGTAGTGTTGTTTTAATTGAATACCAAAATCTTCTTTCCAGATCTTCGATCACTTCGTACCTTCGACGAAGTACGAAGTCGAAGTCTACTGCGGCATCCTCCTCCTCCCGCTTATCCTGATAACGCAGATACGTCACCTGAAGTTCTTGGTACCATTCTCAGTGTTAGCTAACGTTTGTCTAGTAGTTACGTTTGGTATTACGTGTTACTACACGTTCACTGATCTACCGCCGCTGAGTAATATTGAGATGGTCGCCAGTGTGGAGAAGTGGCCGTTGTTTCTCAGGTAAATGTTATTTGTTTGAAAGTGGTGATGGTGGTGGTTCATCCTTGCCTTTTTAAGGGTTCCGTAGTCAACAAGGAACCGTTATAGTTTGACCATGTCCGTCTGTTTGTCTGTCCGCGGCTTAAATCAGAGACTCTTAGTACTGGGCAGCTGTAATTTTGCATGGGTATACTAAGCACACCGACAAAGTGGTAAAATAAAATCTTGAAAAGAAAAATTTGGTAGAGTAGCTCCCTTGCAAGTAAAGTGGGATGATATTTGTTTTACCCGTCCATCTCATGGTGTGGAATATCGTTAGATAGGCCGTTCAAAAATATTGCAAGTCTGTGGCAACCATTTTTATATTCGAGGATCTGTTTGCGTAATATTAAGCTTTAAAGTGCTAATTTTTGTTAGAGTGATGTGCCAGCTAAATAGTTGTTTTTGTGAAAAAAATCACGGCAATAGTATATATAACGAAGGTAAAAGAAAAACTATCACAGCTAAGTAGGCTTTACAAGTTAACGAGTAAAAGTCGGCTAACTTACATTTGTAGTTGGAATGTATGGGACATCATGTTTTTCAACTATAAATAAAAATAAAAATAAAAATCGTTTATTTTCAGGCGTCGACGGCCCATAGCGAGTTAGTAATCAGTACAAACTTAAAAACTATGTTAGTAGTAACACTTAAACACACATTAGTACAACAATAAAAACACAAATACACAAATAAACACTAAAAATACAGCCAAGACAAGAGGAGGAAAATTCATCAAGTCCCATGTCTGACATGCAGTTTGATAAACCTATCCATTGTAGGCCCCTCTAGCCTTTCTGCAAACACCTTCAGAATGCTATTGCTGCTTCCCCTCAATCTACGTATCACTGATGCCACTTTTTTGCGCATGATCGCGAAATAATCGTCAGTGTGCGCATCCGCGAACATCCCTGACGCACTACAATAAGGTGGAAGCCTCAACAGCGCCCTGAAGGCGTTATTATATTGAATGCGCAGTGCGCTGTCTGCTTTTTGGGTATGATTAGCCCACAGACTGCTGGTGTAAAATATTTGACAAAACGCCTTAAAAAGTGTTATTTTAACCGGTGCTGAACAACCAGCAAACCTGCGTGCCAGCATGTTTCCCCTCACAGCCAGCGCCCTGCGCTCCCTTTCCATGTCTAAGTCATCTCTTAGATCCTCGGTAACAATATGGCCCAAATATTTAAATTGTGACACCCTGTTCAAGGGTAAACCGTTCAGTTCTACGAGTGGGAC
Organism: Tiliacea citrago; assembly: GCA_963921375.1. NCBI lineage: Eukaryota > Metazoa > Arthropoda > Insecta > Lepidoptera > Noctuidae > Tiliacea > Tiliacea citrago. The sequence continues at coordinate 4,709,530 of OY992788.1, read as the reverse complement.
ATTTGAGGGACATTTATTTCTTCCTCTAAAAACCAATAACTCACTTTTCGTGGGATTATACTTTAGCCCATGCTGTTCAGCGTATCTTTCACAGATAGTGAGTAACTTTCTGATTCCCCCGATTGTTGGGCTCAACAGCACCATATCGTCTGCGTAACTTAAATTATTTAGACTAACTCCGTCTACATGGCAACCGACATGAGCGCTGCTGAGCTCAACAAGCAAGTTGTTAACATAAATATTAAATATTCTCGGGGAAGTCAGACCCCCCTGCCTCACACCACATTTCAGTTTATATGGGTCTGATAATGCATTGGACCATTTTACAAAGTTCCTCTGCTTTTCATACCAGATAGATAATATTGACACCAATGCAGCCGGAACACCCGCCCTTCGAAGCTTCTCCCATAAAACCTTATATGAAACCAGGTCGAACGCCTTGGAAAGGTCTAGGAAACAAGCGTACACTGGTGTCTTCCTGTCCGTATAATATTTGACAGTGTGCTTTAACGCTAGTATTGCACTCTCTGTAGACAGCCCCGCACGAAAACCGAACTGTGTGTCGTGTAGTTTTGTAAAGTTACTTAAGTGCGTGTCAAGCACACTGTCAAACACTTTGGCTATCACTGTTGCCAATGATATTGGCCTATAGTTCCCTTTGTCAGCTATATCTCCCGTCCGATTCTTTACAATAGGTACAACTAATGTATCCAGCATCTCCTGTGGAAGATAAGAATGGCCCACACAAAGATTTAAAAACATGGTTATTACTCTTGGTAAGTGCACACCAGCATTTTGGAGATGCTCAATGCTGAGTCCATCATGGCCAGGAGACTTTCCCCGCTTCATACATTTAATGACTGCTTTTATTTCTGTACACGTAAACTTAAAGGGTGTTCCTGATTGATAAGACTCAGCATCATTCACCCTTTCCACAGACTCAAGAGGTGAGCTCACAATAAACTGCTCTTTAAATAAATTAGCTATCCCAGTGTGGTCACTCTCACCCTCCACTCTAACTGGTAAGCTTGGAGAGACATTGAGCTTTTTAGTACCTTTCCAGAATGACGAGAAACATTTCTTAGAATTGAGCGAGGCCAATATATCCATTGCAATTTTTTCTTGGTTCTTAATGACCCATTTCAATTTTGATTTAAATTCTTTACGACTTAATATCATGTCCTCATAGATAGGCCCGCTACTGGGTTCCCCATACCACATCCACAATTTAAACTTAGACCTTGCCCGAGTATGAAAATCTTTGACATGCTTGTTCCAGCCTTTTATAACTTTCTTTCTAATAATGGCTTTAGACACTCTATTTACACTAGCTGATTCACTTAATATAGATACTAAATCTTTATACATCGAATCCAACAATAACCTATGATTGGGATCATCACAAAAAATATCAGCGCATAGCTCAAATTCCTCAGGAAAATCTAAGTTTTTCAATTTGTTGTTGCACAAGTACGCGTACTCCTTTATTTCATCAGGGCTTCTCTCACCCCATCGCACACCATTAAGCGATGATTCAATTACACTCGTTTTGCATCTAATAACGTTTACATTACATTCTATTTTTAAGGGAAAGTGATCTGACCAAAACGTATCATAAATAACCTCAATGCTTAAAATTGTTTTTCCCGCCGCTTGTGTGACAAGACTGTGGTCGAGCCAGCGCTTACACCCGTGTGAGTCACTAATGAACGTGTAAGTTTGCGATAATATGCCTAAGTAATCTAGATCCGCGCATACTAATTCCTGTTCACTACAAAAACTTATAAGTTCATCACAAAATGACTCACCCGGGTGCGCGTTGAAATCTCCCAACACATACACTGCTTCAGCATTATTGTTTTGTATAATAGAATACATCTCGCTAAGACACTCCGTAAAAAGTGGTAGATTTTCACGACAATCCGTCGGCATATACATGTTTATAACCAAAAAACACCTGTTGTTCACCACTATATTCACTGCACATATACGATCACTGATACATTGTACCTCACTCACGTAGCTAAATGCAGTTTTACGCCATAGTATGGCGAGCCCTCCGTAGGGTCTCCCTTTACACATGCCAGCTGACGTATCCACTGAAGACTTTCCCGTATAACTGAATTCCTGATCAACACTATCAAGAAAGGTTAGATCATGTGGGTACAACCACGTTTCTTGTAGCAAAACAATATCAGCTGTTTTGCACAGTGAACGCACACAGTTCACCGACCTTTTGATATTTTTGCAATTGAATGTTATTACGTTCATTTTTGAAATACTATCCATTATTTGATTTTGTTATTGCCTCGCTCCCAAAAATAGAATTATTTTTGTCTTCCCTTCTATTCTTGAAATGAATAAAGCGCCTAAAAGTCACGCCGTCAGGCCATATCTGGTCATCTAGAAAAACGTCCAGTTTGTTTTTGTTAACAAGCACTTTAAAGGCATTGTATGGCTTTTCCCTCTTCATCGTTATTTTCTCAAGCGAAACAATCTCCGTAGTTTTATTTTTGATATATTTGCATATGTCATCCACCGCTACCTCCTTGTTTACGTTGGATATAAACAAAGGGATTTTAACATCCGCTGCTTTAAATTTCTCCGACACGTCTGTGGTCGCTCTGCCCATTTTACCCGTAAAACGATTTTTAGACCGCCGCTTTTGCACTACAGTCCACTTATCCGTTGGTTTCTTGGGCGTTTTCCATTCACCATTCCTTGTGACCTCCGCCATAGTACGTCTTTCTAATCGCCTGTTTCCTGTACGACAAACAGCTGATTCAGACAACACTTCGCACATTTCGTTTTCCAATAGCGTTGAGTTAATCGGTGCAGGCGCACCCGTTATGATCGCCTCAGTGTGTGTACAAGCGAGAGAGCGATACTTTGGTGACTCGGTGCGGTCGCGCTCTGCACTCGCACACCTCGCTATCGAATAACCGTCGTCGCCGTAAACATGCGCCGCCGGTGATAATCCTACCGGCCCACTGTCAAGCAAATACCCTCCTCTTTTCTTCGCATTAATATTGCGCGCTAACAATGATACTGGGAGCATGTTTGATTCCAAATCTAGCTTCAGTTCATCCAGTTGAGTGACTGTTGCATATTTACTTTTTATTTCATTGATTTCTCCACGCACAATCAACAAATCTTTCAATAGTTTGGTCACATCCACATGATCAAATGTAACCGGCGGCAACTTTTGCAAGTCACGCGCCACGAAGATAGCCATAAGATCTGGCTCTGTCACTTTGAAGACACATATAATATCCTCCAAGTCTCTCACTTTTTTTCCTTCTTTACGTCTAGTCACTTTCTTCTTGTCGGTTTTTATTGAACTAAACAGCAACTCCTTAGCACTGTCCACTTCTTCCACCGTGAAGGCGGTATTACAAATCCTTATCAGGCTTTCATTGTCCATCACATCTATTTTATTTTGGATAAAAGATAAAAGTTCACAAATCACCATATTGCAATTCACACATTTTAGCGTCTTTACAGACATTGTCGCGGAAATAGGTGAGGAGACCTATATGACTATAATGTAAAGTTTGTTCTTGGGATAAATTCATCCCAACTATGGAACCCTTCATTGTGCGTGGTCCGACACGCACTTGGCCGATTTTAATAATAAGCCAAAAAGGTAATTTAATGAATTCTGGTCACCACACCAAAAGAACCTCCTGGCTGGAGGCTTTAAGCTAATACCTTAGGGCAGCCACAGGAAAGACCGGTTAAGCAGTCACGGCCTCTCAAGGCCAACTGCGAGATCCCATTCAAAAAAAAAAAAACCAACAGAACCTTAATATCTTTATAAACAGAATTTTGTTAGCTTATTTAATACTACTTAAAGAAAATGTAATTTAGTTATAATTTATTAATACGATAAAATATACACACTGTATAAAATTGTACGCCTACTTAAAAACACAAAGCAAAATTACATAGACACGGGTTAGTTTATTTAGTATTATTTTTATGTTGTAGCCTGTGGGTACCTCAACAAAAGTTATTGTTAGTTGTCACTTAGTGTGCGTAATCTTGCTCAGTTAAATAATAATCATAACCTAATAATAGTAACCTAAGTAGATATTAAACATAACTAGTAACTGATTACCATCTGCGCTAAAATAGGTCGACGGAGCCCCGCTAAAATAACCACGAAGACTAAGGCGGGAGCTCCGGGGTACTCTGAGTCGGGTTGTTAACCATGATGACGTTTTTTATATATATTAAACGTTAGACCTAATGATTTTCGATTAAATAAACAATATACATATTCAACGTTAGACCAAATGATTTTCGATTACATAAACGTTATATCAATCAACGTTATACTAATTAAGTTTTAGAATAAATAAATGTTATTTGTAAATAAATTATATCAACAGTTGGTATATCTCACGTTGATTATAACTTATGAACGATAATAAAATGAAATTAGACCAAATGAGTTTATACGTTATGAGGACGCACCCCATAAATTAGCTTTGAACAGTGAAAATCGTTGTATCGGCCTAGACTATGTGTGTACTATAGCCATTCTTTTTGATAAACCTACTACTAAATTGTTTTAATAATGTTATTTCACCAATTAAATTGCGTTCATGTGCCAATATTCCATAACAATAATAACAGTGACAGCTCTTGAACGCGGTTTAGATGTGCTTAACGCGTTCAATTTGCCTTAGAAGGAGAACGCTCCTAAAAGTAAGTACACTCGTGAGCAACAAATTCGGGTCACTAGCAGAAGCCTCAATATCTCTGAAAGTAAGACTGCTTGAGAACGCTTGGGACGAGCTTGGCCGAAACTGCGCTCTAATTATGCTTTTTTGAAGGAATTTCCATTCAGGAATGTCAGACAGAGAAAGGACGCAGACCTACGTATTTTGGTTTGTTTATTCTGCTCCATAAGTAAGTATCAGCATTACTAATCGGACATAATATCTGGAGGCATTTCATACTAAAGAATATTTTTGTAGATATTGTTTTAATAAAGAAAGACTTTACTTTCTTTATAAAAACAATATCTACAAAAATATTCTTTAGTATACGGGGACTGGTTATAGTTTAGGTACCCCTACATAAGATAAGTAAGATTAAAAATATCAGCTAGTTCAAATAATAGTAAAAGTCAAAGTCAAAGTCAAATTATTTGTTTCAAATAGGCACATAGATGGCACTTTTGAACGTCAAAATTTACAAATAAAATAGAATTGATTCTAGTCGCCCCTTCCAAAAGGTAGCTTCGTATGGAGAAGAATGGTCAAGAAACTCCACCGTTACTCTTTTAAAATGTTTTACAATATTTGGTATTGGTACATCAATTATATAATTATATGTGAAGACGATGCACCTAGAATAAAATTACTATACCACAATAGGTAAAAAGAATTAATAATGAAGCAATGACAGATAAATTAATTATGTGATAGATACATGGTGCTCACATATTTACAAACATTGTAAAAAAATAATAATCAGTGTGTGAGTTAAGGTAATCACAGAGTCTAAAATAAATGTCATAAAAATAATAAAATATACAATTAAAATAGCAATCAGTTAGATTTTGTCTAGACTCTAGATTGTCCTATGGAGCTGGACCAGCATGTTTCCAAGCGTTCTTATCCTGGATATAATCCTCTAATTTGTAATAAGCTTGTTTACAAAGTGTACTTTTTATATGAGTTTTAAATTTTCTTTCATTTAATTGAAATATATCACAAGGTATTTTGTTGTAACATTTATCACAGTACCCCATAAAAGATGTATGTACTTTAGATAATCTGAAACATGGCTGATCTATTTTATCTTTATTTCTAGTATTGAAATTATGTCTATCACTTATTTTTTTGAAAAGATGTAGGTTTTTTCTTACATACATAATATTTTCATAAATGAATTGGCAAGGTACCGTCATAATATTAATCCTTTTAAAGAGTTCCCTAAGAGATTCTCGGCGACGTAGATTATAAATGGCTCTGACAGCTCTCTTTTACAAAATAAAGATGGATTCAATGTCAGCAGCCCGACCCCACAATAAAATACCGTACGACATAATGCTGTGGAAGTAGCTAAAATAGACCAAACGCGCGGTTTCTACATCTGTTAACTGTCTTATCTTCCTAACAGCATAAGCGGCCGAGCTTAACCGCCCCGCAAGAGATGTTATATGTGGTCCCCATTGTAGTTTCTCGTCTAGAGTGATTCCTAGGAAAACCGTTTGATTAATACATTCCAGTTTTTCTCCATTCAATATGATATCACATTCGCTACTTCTAACATTAGGTAGTTTAAATCTAATGCATTTGGTTTTTTTTTCATTTAGAACCAAATTATTTACCGTAAACCAATCTTGGACCTGAAGAATAGAATTATTCACGTCGTCAAGGTTTTGAGACCGTCGGTCTATTTTAAAGATCAATGACGTGTCATCTGCAAATAAAACCATCTTTGGTTGATTTTGAAGTAATTGGGGTAAATCTTTAATGTAAACTAAAAAGAGGAATGGACCCAATATCGAACCTTGCGGAACGCCCATTGCCATTTCAGACCCCAATGAGTTCACGCCGTTTACTTGAACTTTAACCTTTCTATCTTTCAGGTATGATCTAAGTAAATCAAGAGCTGTATTCCTAATCCCATAGTGATCTAGTTTCAGCAGAAGTGTCTCATGATTAACGCAATCGAAAGCCTTAAAGAGGTCACAAAAGATTCCAATGGCATCTTGTGCTTCCTCCCAGGCGTCAAAAATGTTCTTTATTAGGGTGACACCGGCGTCAGCGGTACAACGACCTTTAGTGAAACCGTACTGTTGTTCATGAAAGATGGAATTTTTATTGAAGTGACGTAACATTTGATTGAGCATCAACTTTTCAAACACCTTACTGAGAACTGGCAGAATTGACACGGGCCTATAATTGTTGGGTTCTTTACTATCTCCGGATTTGAACAAAGGAACTACTTTATTGTGCTTCATGAGATCCGGAAAGACTCCTTGGTCCACACTGGTGTTAAATATGAAAGCTAAATAGGGCGCAATGGTTTCGATGAAAGATCTACAAACTTTTACAGACATGCCCCAGAGATCTTCTGTTGATTTAATTTTAAGATCTTTAATCTTTTGTATTTATAACAGCAAAATTTTTAAATGATGCAAGTAATGATTGCGTTCAGGTTTAGAAACGTCTCATTTGGTAATGAATATCTTGTGCTGCAAAGAATCTTTTACATTTGAATGAAAATAAGTTTATAAGAGTAGTAATGTCGGTAAATATTTGTGAAATGGTTTTGTGAAAATTTACTGAAAAATAAGATGGTTGCGTAAGTTACGATTTACCTCTCGAGCCAAAAGATCCTTATTTATTTATTTAACTATTTATTTATATAAACATACAAGAAGAAAGAAACAGAAAAATACGTACAAAGGTGATGCTTATTTCTAAAGAAATCTCTTCCAGCATAACTGCGATAGGAAAGTCGATAAAGAGATGTAGACACCGTGTGTAAGAGCAAAAGAGAAAATAGAATACATCAAATCAAAAACAATGCACTTAATAAAATAATATGAGAATATACTAATATACATACTTCTAAAATAAATATCACTTGAATATTAATAATTATAATTCAATTAAAATAATAAATAGATACGCAACTGTGACGAAGTGGAAATAATTAGTGTTCTTTCGCTCTCCTTTTAAATACTACAATAGTTTGCCAGTCCCTAATATCAAGTGGAAGTGAATTCCATAACCGCACCGCGTACCCTCTCCTGCGTGTGCCCTTGTATAACGATAGTCGCCTCTAACGGGCTAATGAGCCGTCAGCTAAAGTTAACACTAGGTGTACTCTAGCACAGCGAAACCGTGCACCGACAGGCCACCATTTTATTGAAATGACGGGACGGGCTGGGTAAAATTAATTTCTTTGTCAGCTGCTTTAGACATCTCAAATCCTATGGAGTATGGCTTTGGTCTGCATTGGTATAAAATACAAATATTTTGCCTACTTAATTGGCTCGATCACGGGAGTGATGTTTATTTTGTTTCCTTTCCAACTGTTTATTTCTATCTTCTGTTATTGCAGCTGTACATTTGTTGTCCCTCAGTCGAATGCTGATTTAAATGTACATAATAAGCAGATTATAATTGCATTACCTACCTACATACGAGCACAAATGAAATCATCGATTGATTTTTATAAAATACCCTTAACAATAGGTTGTAAAATATTGTGTCTCACATTTTCAGTAGATTAAAATTCATGTCCGTCAAATCCAACGCACTAATATTTTCTCAATTTCCAGTACTGCAATATTTGCAATGGAAGGCATCAACGTGGTTATGCCAGTGGAAAATGAGATGGCTAAACCCCAGGACTTCCTTGGTTGTCCCAGTGTTCTGAATGTGACAATGATTTTCGTCGCTATTCTGTATGGTGTCGTCGGGGTGTTTGGTTACATGAAGTATGGGGAGGGAGTCCTTGGGAGCATCACGCTGAATCTACCTGAAGGTGAAATGTGAGTATAAAGAAAAGAAATATAGAAAGAAAATATATTTATTTGGCACTGACTAAAAGGCACACAAATATACACCTGAAAAAAAAACATGTAAAAAGTGTAGTAAAGTACGATGAAAGAAATTAGCTGAAAAGTGTGCCTCACGGCTGCGCCAAAAAGGCCCATAGCTAATAGACCCATAGCTATAGGTCGATAGCTATAAGGTACAGACGCCAACACATCAAGCTACTACAATCTGTCAAGCTTTAATAGATTTTCAACTTTATATAGCATAGCTATGCTAATTTCATAACTGATAAAGAGTGTGTTTGTAAGTTTAATATGCTACCACAGCAAAACTAAGGAATTTTGAAGTGACGTTCAAAAGTATAGATTTAGAAACTCATGCAGATTTATTATATGTATAATATCTGACTAAAAGTAGATGATGATTCAGGGGGTGTAAAAATAACAGGAATTTGAAAACTACGCATAACTTCGACTAAAGTTATTATTAGACCAAACCTTCAGTTCTCTACAATTTGGAACTATGAATAGAAATAATTGAGGTACATAAATAACCTTTACCTTCTGACCGCAATTTAGTCTCTCATCATTTTGCGGACGAGGTTCTAATTTTACCCTCAAATTCGGTTTTCTGAAAGTGACGCAACAAAAGGTGTGATCCATTCATCTCAATTACATGAGCTGATCAATTCGTATAGTGTCAATTGGGAGTCTGTACCTGATTTTGAATACGCCTGGATTTGTTGTGAGTTGATTGCAGGAAAGCATCGTGAGGAAACCGGCATATCCTAGAACGAAAAATTCAAAGACAAGTGACATTTACCAATCCGCACTGGGTCCGCGTGGTAGATTACGGCCCACTCACTCTCACAGAGAGGAGGCCTGCGTTCCCACAGTGGGAACATTATAGGATGATTATATTATGTTAATAATTGTAGGTATTATATATTTTGTTTTCATTAATATTCATGAATACCAATTAAGTTTCGTAACAATGATTCGATTAGATACAGCTGTTTTAGTTCTCACACAATGAGAATAAAAAAAATGTCTCTTATTTATTTAGTTTTTCCTGTTGATGCATGAGGAAATAACACATCATATTCATGTTCGTTTCCACGAACATTGTGATCCGAATCATTCTTTATTACAAGCTTTTTTCGTCCCCCATGGGAAATTGACATGTGACGTGTGTGTCTTAACATAAAGAATACTGAAGATTTATGGGGGATTTCCGTTAAGGTTTTTAGAGATATCATTGATATAAGAATCCCTGTCCTAACAGACATATTTAATAAATGTTTAGACAGCAGTACGTGTCCTGATTTAATGAAACGTAGTAAAGTAGTACCAATTTTCAAATCTGGTAGTAAGAGTGATCCCTTTAATTAAAGACCTATATCTGCGCTAGCAGCATTGAGTAAAATATACGAAAAAGTCATGCTAGGCCAGATCTTGAAGAAAGTGTTATTAAATATGTTCACAAAAACTTGGACTTTTCAAAGTAAGAAGCGATTCCCCTAATATAAATGCACGTAGTAAACATGAAATTGTGATACCCAAATTTATATTAACTTAAACAAGCAAATCATTTCTTATAAACAGTATCCGATCCACTTTTATAGAAAGTTGTCAAAGTCGGTTACAGAAAATAGCGATGGAAAATTCAAAACCCACGTGAAACGTGGCCTTATTAAAAAAGCATAATATAAGATTAAAGACTACGTTGAAGAAAACGAAGTTTGGAATTAATCCCTTCTGCACAAGTAAATGACCTGGGGGCCGATCGCGCTAATTTTGAACGTTAATACCAAAACTAAACCACAACCAAAACGTTACGTTAGACACATTTCGTATCGCGCTAATCATTTCAACGGAAACGATTTAGCTTTACTTTGGAAGTTACGTTGGAGGAACGATCGATCGAACAATATTCTCACAAAAAAAGCGCGATACCGTTTCTTACACCAGCTAAACCAAAACTAAACTAAAACCAAAAACGTTCCGTTCGAACGGTAATTACGTTGAGAAATAGCGCGATCGGCCCCCAGTTCTTGCACAGATACGACACACGGCTTAACCTTACTTGTAATTGATTTTTGTTACAAAAAAAGTAGATCATTTCCACACTATATTTGGCATTTTGTTTAGTTTTGTTTGTTTGTTGCCATTTGCTAGTATCGCAACGCGTAATGTGTATTGCCTTTGGCCTGCCTTGACATCAAGCAAGTGACAACATTGTCAAACTTTTAACGTTTTAAATACTAGGCCTTTGGCTACTTATTATTTTTATTTCTGGATATTATTAACATAATTTTAAAGCCTAAAAAATTATAATAATATGTAATGTATACTTTTGGCTACTTTGTATTTTAGAGTGTGTATTTTGTCAATTTTTTTTTGTAATGTATGCCTTGTTTGTGCAGAATAAACAATATTTCTTTCTTTACATCATCATCATCATTTTGCTGTCCCTCTCCCAATTCATTATTTATAGGTCAACGCAGTGAGTCCTCTTCTTCCTTACTTCTCTATTGGTCGTAATCATTACAATCCGTCACATTTGTGTTCAATTCAAATCCAAATTAGCATGACCTGTACAAAGAACTTAATGTCTATAATTAGATCCTTCAGGGAAGTATAAGCGGGCCTTTATTGTGAGCAGACAGTTGCTTTTAATGACATCTGATCTTTTATGTAACGATGTCTTCGCCATAATTAGGTAATTTTGGTGTACCTATATTTTGATGAACGACGACGACGTAACGATATGATGTTTTATCGTACATATGTAGATGTATAACTGCCGTTCATAGTGTTATTAATATATTTTGTAGTTTTTTCACTTTAGTTATTAATATTACTATTGGTTTGTATTTGAAAATCCTTACTTTAGAAATGCCTGAGTCGCCGGACTGGTTCATTAAAAAACACTACTTCCAATTTTTTTTACTGATTTATGTAATATAAAATATGATAAATCAGTCAATCGCCTATAAAATTGCTTTACCATGTTACGCACACATTAGAATTTCTATAACATTTAAGGTACAATGCCAAAGGTGGTTAGGGGTCTACGGTCGCAATCGAAATTGTACCTTTATCATTTTTTTTTGTATCTAAATGCTTATCAGCCAAGTAAAATCACAAAAGACATGCGACATGAGAGCGTTAATGTACGCACAAATTAATTTATCTAGAATCAAGTCTACTTCTTCCAACGAAAAACAGATTTTATCTAGTTATTTTTTTTCAAACTGCAGTACATTTACCTACCTTTTAAAGCTAATGGCTTTCCAGTAATTACTTGAAAGTCTTCGGAAGTGGAGGAAAAATAAATTAAAACGGTGTTTTACATTGCACTTTTAAAAGAAAACATCTTCACATTGAATATTCATTGCATTGTTCCTTTGCTAAGCAAATGAACTATTTTCAATGCTCAATTATGTATATTGATTTTTAAGCTTACGCAGATTTATATAAAATTACTTATGTAAGTTTCAATCAGAAAGTTAAAGAAATTAATAGTTAAATAAAATGGATTAGTATCGTGTCTCTTCCAAGTTTCGAGTGACAACGATTTCTAAAGCGTTTAAAATTTTATTTTCTGGCAACCCACCCAGTTTCAGTCGACGTGAATTCTGAATCCCAAGTCTATGTGAACGTAATTGCTCGTAGGTGTGTGGTTTTGGTAAGTTAGTCTTGCCAATTCTGAAAGGGTCTCTAAGAAATAGTTAGCAAATAGATTTATAGCTATCCGTTCCCATATAGTTTGGTATAATGTAAACTCACTGTCAGCGTATTTCAATGTGGTGCTGCTTATTCATTAGATATTTAGTCTCTCTGAAAAATCCGTTCAAAACAAAATACAAGCAAATGTTTTAAGCAGCAATACAAATATTATTTTGTCTGAAAACATTCAAGCCGTAAATAAGGTTTAAGTTTAAAGACATATTAATAGTGTGACTATTAAAGCATTGCCTGAAATAAAGTTTATTTACAAAGATCATGCGGTTATGATGTTCTTATGATATGATATGTCGATATGTCGAAGTGTGACAAGAAACTCAAAAGCGGTAGGTAGTGTTAGTTATTGGCGGATAAATCGAAAATTGTTACAATACATCCCTAAAATAATTTTGTTTATCTTTGGACTTCTAAAGGGAATCAGTTCAAAATTGGAATTTATTAAGTCAGAGTGAGCTAACAGTCAATATTTTTCTATCATCAAAAAATCCAGTTAATGGGTAGCTTACTGGAAGTTTCGCCGCGAGAAAGCGGCGAGGAATCTTTGTCCCTTGTCAAAGTCATCTTGAATGAAAAGAGAGTAATGAGCTACAAGCTGCTATAAGATAAAACACTAAGCACCATCTCAAGTTTACATCAAGAAACTCCATCAGAAGCTGGATATAAGTAACAAACTGTTATCGTCCTCTACGCGGAACCAATTTGACAGTGTCAGTTATCTTCCCAATTGAAGTGTTGATGGCTGCTGGCAGCTGTAAAGCTAACCTATCGTTATATTTATGTTTTTCCAGTTTGGCATTGACTGCGAAGATCCTGGTGGCTGTAGCAGTGTTCTTCACGTACTGCCTTCAGATGTACGCGCCTATGGATATCATTTGGACGCGGACCAAGTCCAGGATCAGCAAGGAGTACTATAACATCAGCCAGATCACCCTCAGGACTCTTAGTGTAGCTTTGACTGGTTAGTAATTTGATATAGTTACTTGTCTTGACTTTTTTTACAGTAACTTTTTTTTATTATTATTATTATTAATTTATTTTATTCGGAACAACATAGGAACCATTTTTGTTAGTACACACCTTAGATACTAAAACTTATAAACTAGGATTAGTAATAATAAAATTAAAATTAAAATTAAAATAACGTAACGTAAAATTAAAGTAACGAGTTAGTTGGTAGGGCTATAGAGGCATGAGGAACAGGATGTAAAGTTCACTCATCCACTACAGAAAAGGTAGGATCCTCCGACGAGACGGTTGTTGTGTCTGGTGGGCTTTAATTGCCCGACGGTTGATGTCGGAATGTTGTATATATATAATATGCCAATCGCTCGGTAAATTCTGCTTGCGCGATGCAGGATTCGTGTGGCGTCAAGTCTTTGATGCGTAGTTCGCATGTGGCGTTGTAGATGCCGCCATAGGGCTATCCGTAACAAATCAATTGTAACCATAAAAGTGATGCGTGCGGTTGATGAAATAAAATTGGCAAATAGACTCACTAATCTGATGGATATACCTTATGTCTGCTTATAGACACCTCCATCATCAAGGAGCTTGCCAATTCTTGCCAAACGTAGAGATATCGATAAAATGTCTTAAATAATAAATGAGCCTGCAGTTTTAACAGCGACCTCGCTCTTTAAAAATGGCAACCTATTTGAAATTGGTATAGGTGACAAAAAGCCTTACAGAACTGAAACTGATCAATTTACGTTATTTGGTTTGTGTTTCAGTAATACTAGCAGTTGCTGTACCAGACCTAGAGCTCCTCATAGGTCTCGTCGGGGCCATCTTCTTCTCAACCCTAGGCCTGCTGATTCCTGTAGTGGTTCAAACAGTTCACCAATGGGAACGAGGGCTGGGAAAATTTAACTACATTCTATGGAAGAACGTACTACTGTTGATATTCTATTTTATTGTCTTAATATCTGGGTGTTATGCGGCTGTTAGTGAAATTATAGCGAAGTTTAGATAGAATGAGTTTATTTATTATACTGTGTATGTTTTTTTTTTTAAATAAAATTAATATAATGAAGTAATTTTTTTGGTGTAGTGATTTATAACAATACCTTAGACCAACTTGTAGGACTTGTAGATAAATGGATTTGAAACTGGGTGAAAATCATTTCTGGCAGTGTTTTTCTCATAAGAAATAATAGGTTGTCGTTTAATTTTAATCTCTAGGATGAACGAAGATACTCGTATTATTGTTACTGGCCTACAACAGACCGTGTCTGAATGAGAAAAACCATATCGCAATGCTCCAATAAAGTTTTCAATATATATTTGCAATATAATTATAATTCATCTGTGATTCGAATGCTCGAAAGTTGAATTGTAAATTCGAATGCAGGGGAAAGGTAGACATGTTATACGTACGGCGACCGCAAAACCTCTCACGACTAGCACTCGACCGTAAAATTGTGAACTGTTCCTTATTGGTAGGTCTTGGCGGCACCTTAATTGGTCGCAGTAACTAAGCCAGCGTACCCCGACCAAATGTATTAGGTTAGGTTAGTACTGACCAGCCACGCGTGATCCGAACGAGAGAAGCGAGCGGTGCCGTGGCAGCGGCCGGCGAGTGCTTCTTTGAAGTTGATAGCAGGCACTTGTCTGTTTAGTATTAGCGCAAGGTGGGTTCGTCGCATGCAAGTTTAATACCAGTTCACAATATGTCGGTTTGCCATTATCATTTCAGCCGAAAGACGTCCACTGCTGGACATCGACCTCCCCCAACATTTGGGGAGAGGGTTTGCCATAATCGCCACGCTTGGCAGGTTGGTTGGCGATTGCAGTATGGTGTTAAAATGCATAGAGAACGCAGCTGCCCATTCTATAGTAAGTCCCTTAGTCGCCTTTTGCGACACCCACGGGAAGAAATGGGAGGGTGCTATTCTTTACGTCCGGCACCACACGGAACCATGGACGACGGTTTGCCATGGAAACATTATAACCTATCGAAAAATAACGCTTTATTAACGCTAAATGGTTTGTGTGTTCACAATTTTTTGATAGTTTATTATCTAGATAGATTATAAACCAAAGATGTTCATAATCATGTTCATAATCATACGGTGACATATATAAAATGTCTTGTCTCTACTATTGACCGTTGAGGAGTTGCTTCGTCTGGAGCCAATCCTGGGTATATAATCAGGTCATGCATCGTAAAAATGCATTGTCTTCGAAACTGAACCATCATGTAAAATTTCAACTCCGTGGGATAAGAGAAAGTGGCTTTAAAACAGCTTGCAAGATTTGACGAATACAGTCATACTAACTAAAAGGCAAGTTAAATAAAAGCTTGTAAAATAGGTATTTCACCGTGAGTGTCAGGCGGAAAAATTCAAGCATAGAAACACGAGGAGTGAAGTCATTGTGTATTGTTTCGCAGATCCGATGCTATGTTTCGGAACGTGTACTCTCCTATAGGCAAGTTAAATAAAAGCTTGTAAAATACTATACCGTGACTGTCAGACGGGAAAACTCAGGCATAGAAAATCGTGGAGTGAAGTCATTGTGTATTGTTTCGCAGATCCGATACAATGTTTCGGAACTTTTACTATACTGTCATTTTGGAATTTAAAAATGTCCAAATCCCATTTTCTAACAACGGCACGCTTTCGCGATGCGGACGATTATTTCGACGTTGATTTTGTATTCTTTTTTAAAGTTAGTTAATTAGTAATTTCATTAATTGTAAATAGCTGTGTCATACATATTGTATACTTAATAAATAAGTATTTTCTAACTATAGTCGTGCAAATAGAGCATTTTTTTTTAAATATGAAAAAAAGAGACCAAAAATGTTTATTGCTAACTGTTTCGCAATTGTTGAAGTGTAATTATATATGGGTAGTATTTAAACGCAAATCAAAAAATATCCTTTTTCTATGCAATAAGATTCCGAATTCCCATCAAAATTACTTACAGCACAGCAAAATATTCAACTCAAAATATCACTAAACACACTACAATTTATTTTCGCAGCGTACAGCGATTTTTCCTAAAGCAAAAGCTTTTTCATCAATGCACAGCTAATAATCTTAATGCACATTATACATGTTAACTCTTTTTCTTTTAAATATAGCTTCTATTTTTATATTATGTACAGCAGTTTTTCAGCATTTTATTAGTCACAGTCGTCTTATTATTTATTAATTACCACATAATGAGATCAGCAAAAAAAAAAAAAAAAATAGATACAAAATTGTAATTTATTGAAGGGTAGTATTTAAACGTATAGTAATTTAGTTAAATTGCATATTGATGAAGAGTTTTTGTTTTGGTAACTGAATTTACCAACAATAGAGGGGACTGATGATTCAATCTGGCAAAGAATGTATATACGCTCTGGTTAATTTGCTGTGCAGTCTATAAATGATGGACCGAGCGAACCTTTTTTCAGTTAATTTGTTCTGCTTTTAGAAATAATGCAATGTAAAAGGATTTTTTTGTTATAATAATCATTAAATTTGCCGAGCATGGCTTCTTGAAAATTAAGACAAATATGATGAACAGGTTTTGTTGTACTTACTGGTTAATATGCGACTGGGATAGTTATTTTGCTATGAAATATGGAAAATTTGCTTTGCGGTCAGTACTTATGCTATGTCTGTAGTATTTTTGTACAAAAATAAATTTAACTGTATTGCATTATGAGGAAAAAAGTAATGTTATATTGATGTATAATTTCGAATTATCTGCAGTTTGAGTTTTATTAAACATTTAGTTTAGTGTTTAGTGAAGTAAGTTATTTGATGTAAAAAAGAATATAAATGATGAGTATGTATTAATAGGCGATTATTTATTTGATATGCAATTTATAATATCCCATTATATATAGGCTTTTAATAAAGTCTAGTCGTAGTCTTGATTCAATAATTAGTACGTTTCTGTTACCGTTACTGTTAATACTTTATTATAAAAAAAATGTTTTTCAAATATAGTTCAGTATATAAATAACGGAGCGTACATCGGACCACTATGAAAACATAATCCCGTGCACAAGATGACCACATAATATGTTTACCCCCCTTTTTGCGTCGACTAATAAAAACAAATCTTTTCAATTTCTCAGGCTCTGTTACAATAATCAAACTTGTCTGACCACCCTCTACCTAGTTTTTTTACGGTCTTTTTTTTTCATTTACAAACACAAGGGACTCGGTAACAATCCGATGAGTCGATGCTGTTGGTTGATGAGTGTAGGTAACCTACACATAAATGCCTTAACTCACCCTATGTATACTTCTTCACAGTCTTGTATAGGTACCGACAATATACCTATTAGATACACGAAAAACACATACAGGTACAAAGTAGGTTATATAAGTAGTACAGCAAGGTCAAACATTTTGATATTGTAATACAGAGCGTAATGTGTTTAGAAACTGCATTAAAATAAATTGAATTTGGAAACCGATTCTGCAAAATCACACTATTTGAATGTTTAACGATGTGTTGAATGTCTAGATGAAAAGATAAAAGATGACGTCAGACACACAGTAAACGATTCGTTTATTTTGTGAGTAGGTAGTTAGGATGTAGCTGTACTAAAAGCTGAGATAGTAGCATAGCCTATAGCATAGCCTTTGTATATTTTTACTTTGCACAAGACAGCAGTTGGCTCGACTACCAGTCCTTTGAGTTGAAACTTATGGGTGAACCAATTGAGCGAGTGAATGACGCGCGAAATCTAGGTGTTATTATGGATAAAGACCTTCGTTTTGAGAAACACATAGCAGACTCGGTTAGAAACTGTTTCTATCGCCTTAAGGTTTTATACAATGTGAACCCTTATTTATCCGAAAGACTACGGGAACAGCTAGTGGAAGCCCTGGTTCTGTCTAGGTTGGACTACGCTGACACGGTTTACGGCCCGCGTTTATTAGCTCGTACCGACCGCCTCATCCAAAGGGTACAAAACGCCTGTGCTCGTTTTTGTTACAATATTCCTCGCAGAAGCCATGCAACACCTTATCTAAACAAAAACTTGACACTAAAAAAGTCCAGACGCAAACTACACTAGGCTTGCCTTCTGTTCGGTGTGGTTAAATGTCAGAAACCGGATTACCTATACGATAAGCTAAGCTGGATTGCGAGTAGACGAGAGTGCGAGAGAAGGCAATGCTCGCAACAATTCTCGACTCAGTCTCAGGGTACAGCCGCTTTTAGAGCCAGCTTTCGTTATGCGGCTTCCAAAGTATGGAATAACCTCCCACCACCGATTAGAATAATTAATCAGATAGACACCTGTAGGTGACACTTACGGCTGTACCTCATAGAGGCGCAGTGGAAGTTGGACACACACTCACGCTGGTAGCACATCTCCGCGGCGAAACCATAGCAGCGAAACCGCAATAGTTAAATTGTACTGGTTCGCGTCATGTTTCGCTACTCGCATCCGATTCGAGTAGCGGATCATGACGCGAACCAGTACAATTTAACTACTGCGGTTAATCGCTGTGATGGTTTCGCGGAGGAGGTGTGCTACTGGCGTGAATGTCTCAATTATATGATGCACACCTACCGACTTAAGTATGCGTCAGTATTTCTGTCGGTGAGTGTAACACGAAAATGCAAATAGGCGCTGTTATACAACAATTATAAAACTACACCGAACTGTTGTTATACAACTTCATTGCTAAGAATTGCTTATTGCTTTTGCTCATGCTCGCGCTCGGCTCAGCTCAGTAGCTTTTTGTTTTTGGAATTTTGCAAAAAATCACACTGTTTATGTACTTATTCGTTATTATTTTTTATCCGACCCACATTGATTTTATTTATGTATGCATACACACGTTGCAGTATAAAACTGATTTACATCCGTCACCTCACACTTTCAGGTCCAGTTGAAAGCCAGCGTCAGGCACTAGTTGTCTGCCATTTTTTTGCTGAACTGGGCCTTTTTGACGCAGCCGTGAGGCACACTTTACTGCTAATTTCTTACACCGCATTTTTCACTTTTTTACTTGTTTGATTTTTTATTATGTATTTTTATTTTTATCTGCTGTATATTAAATTGTGTGCCTTTTAGTCTGTGCTAAATAAATGTATTTTCTTTCTTTACTTGTGCATAGAGTTTAATAAATAAATAAATCTTTCCCATTTTTCGTTTGGCACCCGTGGCCTACACTATTGCTCTATTTGACGAAAGCCATCTAACCATATAGTGCTACTATATAATTATTTGCTATTGATCAAAACACCGTACAATTAAAAAAAAACCCCTAAAAGCGGAATGGCAAAAACTCTGAACTTTTTGATTAGAACAAGGCCATAATGTTTCCTAATAACTGGTTAGTATTTAGCTCTAAGTACATACATTGTTAATTCCAAAACTACACTTTATAAAAGAGATACCAATTTAATATTTTACTATGTAAAACAGACCGTAACAAATTAGTTCATTTATCAACAGCTACCCATTTTTACTCGCTTAGCTACCGGTTTAGAAATAATTATTTCATCGATTGAATAAAGTTTACGGTGAATCCATTATTTGCTCTTTTTAGGGTTCCGTAGTCAACAAGGAACCCTTATAGTTTCACCATGTCCGTCTGTCCCCAGCTTAGCTCCGAGACTCTTAGTACTAGAAAGCTGTAATTTGGCATGGGTATAGATATTAATCACGCCAACAAAGTCGTAAAAAAATTTTTTTTTAAGAGTACTTCCCTTGTACGTAAGGTGGGGATGATATTTTTTTTCTCGTCTATCCCGTAGTTTGGGGTCTTGGATATCTTTGGATAGGCCGTTTAAAAATATTGTGGGCCGTTGTTTTGTCATTGTTTGCATAATTTATTTGTTTATTCAACTGAACAAAAACTATTATTATAAGAAACCCCAAAGCGATAGGACGGTTCCAGGGCCTGTTCTATCCAGTTTTTTTTTTAATTATAGGTAATGTAATAATAATGCATTTAATTCCAACGACCGCGACGCAGGCCCATAGATCGAAGTTAGCGCTTGCGTGGTTTAGCTCTAACTTCTGGGTTGGTAGATGTTTGGTTGATCTGGTTGATTTGGCATTATATTAGGTTGTTTATGGTTTGGTTGTTGGTTTACGATCACTGATTTAATGATACCAAATTATATGGTTTAAAAGCTATAGAATTCATTACAATATTATCAAATGGTAAATCAAACCTAAATTAGCTAAGATGGTTTGATTTTAGTTGTTTTGCTTGTTCCATTGAATTAGTTGCGCCACAGTAGTCATTCTTATAGAAGCTCTTCTAATGCTTTTGCTGCATCGGGAAAATTTTGTTTTTCTTCGGCAGCTGGTTGTTTTTATTTATTTATTTATTACTTATGGGAAAACAAAAAGTAGTATATTAAGCATGAACAGTGTTGTCTTAAAATTAAATTTAACAAATATACCACCCACATTTTTCACAGATTACTAAAATAGATAATAAAAACGTTTTATACAAATCATAGCCAAAAATGGTGCAGGCTTTATGCCATAAGTTATAAAAATAATAATAATTAATTATTTTCTTTTCCAAAAGTAATGCACAACGTAGGTATGCAAAATATAATAAGTATTGGACGACATACTTTATGAAAACCATTTCAACAAGTTTAATGATTCATTACTAACGAAATAATGATGACGGTGCAAATTTCTAGCACGTTGAATGGATAAGTTAGCATGTAAAGTTGGTGCGTTGATTCTATCAGACATGTTCTTACAAGTAATGTTTTGTGCACTGAACATGGAATCGCTGCGAACCCACAGCATCTAGAGACAGCTGAATCTACTAATAAAATACGTGGCGCTGAAAGTGCATTAGATCGGCCAACCCGTCATACTTTTCATACAAACGCTCATTCGTGATTATGGCGTTGTAACACATCTTCCTTCAAAATGTTTTAACTAATAGGTATCTTGTGCACTATATCTAGGTTTCTATGGAAGCTAAAATATAATTTTTGAGAAACAAATTCAGTATAAGCCTGGAAAAATCTGCTTTTTTGCAAACATTTTACCTGAACTTCAGGCGTTCATAATGTAGTCATAAATTGTAAAAGTACAGAAAACATTTTCAAAGAAAACTTGCAGGTGTAATGGAGATTATAAATGACAAACATAATTATATTTCACAAACTTGTAAGAGAAAAAACAAGTATTTCCTGGAACAAGTTTTATGAAATTTCCGCACAGAATTTTTCGTTTAATGTTATCGCGTTCTCACTTGCTTTTTAGTAGTTCTCACTTGCTCTGGATGAAACAACAAGGTTTTCAACCATGCTCATGTTGTCAATAGACGGTCTGGGAACAGGTGTCACGCTTAGCTTGTATTAAAAGTTTTGACAATGTCACCAGAATGTCACAGAGCACGGAGAAGCCTATTCTGCTGTGTGGTTTTGGGTCATTAAGGTCTCTAGTATACGTCGTAACAATTCGGAATAGATAATAGCACCATCCTATTTATTCCCGTGGGTGTCGTAAAAGGCGACTAAGGGACTTAATAGAGAATTGGCAGCAGCGTTCTCTATTTTAACAACTTACTGCGATCGCCAACCCCATGCCTGCCAAGCGTGGTGATTATGTTAAACCCCCTAACTTTTGGGGGAGGCCTATATCCAGCAGTGGAAGCCTTTTGGCTAAAATGATGATGATGATGAAGAATGAGATCATTCAAACAATAATTTTTGGAAAATGTGGTGAGATATAAAGTTGAAACCTTCTAAATAGAGATGAATGTGTTACTAATTCCCTTTAGTGAGTGATTGCGTAAGAATTTAACCTGAACAGGGTTTGTAAACAGTTTCGTGAGATAGTTTTAGGACAGATCATAAACGGGGTGCTCCCACGAGCCCCGTATTCTAGCAGACGCAGTGGCTCTAGCGTTGAGTTTATAGAAATGTAGGTTGTCATTTGGTTCAAATAGGTTTTTATTTTTATTATTTTAGTAATATTTTATATAGATTCATTTTTAATTTGTGAACGTGAGAACGTTGTAGGCTTAATTAATAGACTGTAGCTTTGTAAACCATTTTCTATTTTGTTAAGTACTTGTTGACGGGCCTACACTGTCCTCCCATACCTATTAACACTGAAACATAAAACATTGTAAAAGCCCATTATTTTTAAAAGAGTAACCGTGGAGTTTCTTGCCGGCTCACCTCCATAGAAAACGACCAATTGAAACCGTGCACCTAGCTTCTGACGTTTCATAAGTGCCAATGTAGGTTTATGTGAAATAAAATATTTTGGTTTTTGGTTTGTTTTGATGTAAGATTTATGCCACACGTGCAGATTCTTGCAAGAATCAGCTCCGGCCAGCGACGTGGCAATATTCGTGCTTTCTTATGCGTTCCTGAATGGCCGAAATAAGAATTTTACGTAACATCTCATAAACTTACATAAAAAATTCAAGTTCAATAATTGTTGATACTCTCGCACTCATCATACTTTTTAGGGTTCCGTGCCACAAAAAGAAAAAACGGAAACCTTATAGGAACATTCGTGTGTCCGTCTGTACCAGCCAATTTGCTCCGAATCTACTAGACCGATTAAGTTTTGGTACACATAATATGAGTTTCTGTAACCCAAACACGAACGTGTAACGAAAATAAATGAATTTTGAATAACGGGGTCACTTTTGGGGGCAACTTAGAAAATTAAAATAAAACGTTTTGAAAACTGTACTAAATGAAAGGGATTGTTGTAAAGATTTCAGATATTTATGTTTTTAATAATTTTACAATAAATACTTTTAAAGTTATTTAAAAAATACATGAAAATTTACCATTTAAATATACTGAAAGTAGTTCTCTTTTAGTAGTTACTATGTCGTAGTTATTTTGATTGGCTCCGTGTAGTGCCGGACGTAAAGAATAGCATCATCTTATTTCTTCTCGTGCGTGTCGTAAAAGGCGACTAAGGGACTTACTAGAGAATGGGCAGCAGCATTCGCTATGCATTTTAACACCATACTGCGATCGCCAACCCGCCGGCCGAGCCTGGCGATTATGGCAACCAGGCCATTCGGGGGAGGCCTATGTCCGGAAGTGGACGTCTTTTGGCTAAAATGATGATGATGATGAATTATTTTTAGATAAGAAAAGATCATATTATTTATACGTGTCAAATCGCCCGTTTCGGGCTAATTAATTCGTGCGAATCGACCACTAACCCGACTATCAGCGTGACGTTATATTGCACAAGGTCAACCTACAAGGCTCCACATAATTCACTGCAAACGGTTCCAAGAAAATAATAACAACCTAATTAACAGACCTTTATTATTATGTTCTTCCCTGAATACACCTGCAGCCTAAGTGCTCGTTTACGCGGGGCGTCGCGCGGCGCGTCGGACGTTTTTTCTGTGTACAGAGAGGCGTTGCGTGCAGCGGCCCGCGTCATCACACGCGCAGACACAAGCTTATGGCAATGTACGATGTTGTTTACGGAGACGCGGTTCGTGAAGAGTAGCGGTGTCTGCCGCTGCAGCCACGGCGGAACTTCTAGCATGTAGCGTAGCGGGTATCGCCGCATGCTCGTACTGGGGCGTGCGACGCCGCGGGTGTTGTAACGTTTTACCCTGAACGGAGAATTACAGAAACGCAACGCCGCGTGCGCCGCCGCGATAATCGTTGCGTACGACGCGGTGGTGCCATCCGCGTGCCTGCATTTCAAGCAGACGCGTGTAAATCGCTTGTCCGTAATCGCTCTCATACAACGCTATATGTTTGAATTAAGTGCGGGCCGGACCGCGCAACGCGACGCGCGACGCCCCGCGTCTCCGTAAACAAGGCCTATAAATGTGTCGCAATCGTCAATTGTCAATTAAAATTGTCACACATGACAACCGCTTTTACCTAAAATAACACTTCGAAAATATACATCGTGTTGATCTAATTTATTGTGGAAACAGTTTAGTTAGTTTTAGGGTTCCGTACCAAAATGGTAAAAAGGAACCATTATGGTGAGACTAAGTCTGTTTGTCTGTCTATCACAGCAGGATATCTCAAGAAATACTATTGCTATCAACTTGAAATTCGGAATAGTTTTAGGTGACGTTTTTTTTCGCAACAGGGCCTGAAAGGGGTCTTAAAAATTTGAATGGAGTCTATGAGGGCATGAGGGGTATCATATGAAAGAGCGCTGTTTGCAAATTCTCATTTTTTTTTTCTTTTTTAGGTATCATAGTTTTCGATTTTTGATGAAAAATGTAAAAAAATGAAATTTCTCAAAAAAGAAAACTCTGAAATTATTCTATGTGATAGAAATTTATGTAAAGATTACAGGAAAAATAAAACGATGTCTCTAGTTAGCACAGTTTTCAGAAATCATCAACATCATATATATACGTACGGAACCCTTGTTGCGCGAGTCCGACTCGTTCTTAACCGGTTTTTAATTTATTTATAAGTATTTCATTATTTTTTAAAATGATAGAGTTAGTAAGTAATCAAAAGTTACTTTATCCATTTAAGAGTCTATATACTACCTCAAATGGCTTAGCATGATCCTCCCGTTATGTCGAAAATACCGCAGTTTCAATTTTGAAATAAATATATGCTAAAGTTGACGATTAATGTTAAGTAGTATGTTTGTCGAAAACACGATTCCATGAAATTTTGTCTTTAGAAAAAAAAAAAAAATTACCTCCAAACCGAACAATAAACCGGTCGTATTCAAAAAATACTTCAAATTAGATAATGAAACTTTGCATATTAACTGAACTAACTATAATGCAGGTCTTGTGTTATTATTATTTTTAAATTACCATTATTTTCACCGTAAAAAGAAATAAACTAAAATATCGGTGCCTTGGATTCTTCTCCCTGCCACCTTGTCTCGCTTGCACGCGTGACCGCCAGCCGTAGGTGCGAGCGAGATAAAGAGTGAGGTGGCGCTGACGTAATATAGACTCTTAAAGTGCGGCTTTTCAGATCGTTGACGGCATTGTGATAGCACCAACTATCACGAACTGGATAGCACCAACCATCACTAACTCGATAGCACCAACTATCACCAACTCGATAGCACCAACAATCACCAACTCGATAGCACCAACTATCACCAACTCGATAGCACCAACTATCACCAACTCGATAGCACCAACTATCAATAATAATCGATAGTTGGTGCTATCGAGTTGGTGGTGTGTTGATGGCTAGTGGTTGGTGTCGGCTCAAATTTTAATATAAATAAAAGTAACTATGTAGTTCAATCGCCAGTTTATGTTGGTGCAGTTTGTTCAGTCGGGGCTTGTGGCTAAATTATAGCAGCAGCAAGGGTAAGATAACGTTAGGTTAAGATACGTTTCTCGAGATCGGCTCGTCGATGGGTGTCCAACAGTGCATCCATTACTTATCGAGAATCTTCCGTGCCTCGGAATCCACGTTAAGCCGTTGGTCCTGACTGTCATTCGTTGATCCTTGACAGTCGTTACGGGTAGGTAGTTAGAAGGCCAACAAAAGTATGACAACCTAATTGATTGATTAATTTGTTGAGTCACAATTTATTTTTATTTTATTGATTACCAATTCCGCATTAAAGCTCGTACAGACTGGCACGATAGGCTGTGACATAGAAATTGTGCTATTAGCTTCGTGTCGCACCCGCGATATCGAGCCAGTCGGCACTGGTCTAGATAATTACTCAAAAGTGGTATCCAAACCATGTCAAAACTCAATACGCGTTCTTATCTCTATACCTACCTACATAGTATAAAACATAATTTATTTTCGTATCTGTCTGTATGTTCGCTTAGTTGTTTTAAACTACACAATGTTTTTTGATACGGTTTTCACCATAATTTTGAGAATTTATTCCTGATTGTTTCTGTGTACACACGGCTACACATCAAGCTATACATTTCCAGTATACGCTGACCTCTCATTGTACGGGAATCCTATACAATGCGAGATCAGCTTATACTGTGTACATTAAACTTACGTCATCATCATTCATCATTTTAGCCGTTAGACGTCCACTGCTGGACATAGGCCTCCCCCAATGGAGGGGGAGGGGCGTAAATTCTTACGTATAATAAAAAATCGCGATGCTTTGAAGCAGTTTCTAGTTCGCGAGAATCTAGCTAACCTGTTTTTTGACTAAAATAGTTTAGCTATAGCTAACCTGTTTTTTGACTAAAATAGTTTAGCTAGTTTTTTTTGTTTTTACGAAGCATGAGCCGCAATGTAACTGGGGTTCTTAAAACTTTACAAAACTAACGTGTTTACGTCTGTCACGCTTCATTGAGCTTTTAGAGGTCTCGTCATCGGCTATAACTTTCAATATTGACTCCAGTTCATCTCTTGTGACTACAAAACCATAGAAATACCACATATAGTCAAATTGCAAAGTTTGACAATTAAAAACAACAAAAACAAAAACTGGTTTGACTATTCATAATAATAATGTAATTTAAAATAATAATGTAATCAAAGACTATACTGCCTAGCTTTTTCTAACTGGATGCAGCTGAATAACAGTTTAAAAAAAAATATAGTACTGTGCAGTCGTTTCTAGGCTTCATAATTATTATTGAAATTAGCTTGTTTGACAGACCGAGTACGGGTCCAAATTCGAGGTATACCTATTTCTGTATATATCTTTATTGACGGTACTCTGTATCGTTTCGATAATATTAATAACAACACTATTCAAAATATTAGGTTTAATCTAGACTTTAACCAATACTAATAACGGCTCGTGCAGACTGGTGCAATATCGCGGGCACGATTGGCAGCACGACGCGCAGCGCGGTATTTTCCATTAAGTTTTTCTATGAAAACTTCTATTGTAAATGTAAGATATTTATTTCCCCATTTACCCCCCAGCTTCATAGAGAGTCATTTGTTTTTTTATGATTTTCTTTCTTTTAAACATATTTTCACTTATTCACACATTCATTCCAATTATTTTATTTTCAAAAAACTTAGAGATCCGTACGATAATTACAATAAAAAAATTGCCTATATAATTATAAAAGTCATTATTTGGCGTGAGCTGCGAAAACTATTGATGATACATAAAATAATGTAGTACAAGTTTATAGTATTTATCATTACCCATTATAAAAGTCCGCGAGGCTATACGTCAAACTGTTATAGTTATAGCCACGATAACCGTTTTTTGTTCAAATTAGTCAATCAAAACACGGATAGAATAGAAAGATGAGGAAATTCGTATTATGATATTATTCCATAACTAACTAAATAGTTTCATAATCAAGGTTGATTATGTACCGTATGAGAAGTGTAGAAGAAAGGGACATGTTGCGCCGACCCCAAATCAATTGGGATAAGGGCAGGAGAATGATGGTTGATTATGTACACACGGCTACACATCAAGCTATATATTTCCAGTATAAGCTGATCTCACATTGTACAGGATTTCTATACAATGAGAGGTCAGCGTATATTGGAAATGTATAGCTTGATGTGTAGCCGTGTGTACCTACATGTAAATTCCTGTTTAAATTATTAGAAAAGGACCTTTTATTTAGAATTTACGACGCGACGGGTATAAAAACGCTAAAAGCAAAAAAATGCCGCAGTGTGAGCGAACAGTCCTTCGCTATAATCGTTACCTACACACTTTTTAAACTATTTACAATTGAATAGTAGTTTGTATTAAATAATAAAGTTTGTCATAGGTAATATAATAAATAAAAATAAAAACGAAGATACGAAATCCACGCGGACGAAGTCGCGGGCGAAGTGCTATTGATTACAATAATTTCTACAAGTTTACATTGAATCAACATTACGACGGCATATAAATGATCATGACGGCGGAAATGAACTATTCACTCAGTCATCGCGTCTGTTCTACTAGCTCGCACTATGTTAGCAGTTGTGACAAAGTTTTTGCTAATAGCACTGTTGTCTTACAGATGCTCGGCCGATAAAGTTAACGAACGCTTTTACCCGCGGTACCACCTCGCTCCGCCGCACGGATGGATGAACGATCCCAATGGCTTCTCCAAATTCGAAGATATTTACCATATGTTCTATCAATACAACCCTGAGACCAGCCAGGAGCCTGGTACTGCGCACTGGGGACATGTGACGAGCTTAGATCTAATCAATTGGAAACATCTACCAATCGCAATGTATCCGGACCAATCTTATGACAGGAATGGAGTGTTCTCGGGAAGTGCTATAATTGAAAACAATACAATGTATCTTTTTTATACAGGAAATGTTAATTATCCTGGAGAGACTCCAGCGCTAGAAGAGCGTCAAGCTTTAGCCATAAGTACTGATGGAGTTAATTTCACGAAATATGCAGGGAATCCTATTATCAAAGCAGAGGAAAATCAGCCAAATATCAGAGACCCGAAAGTATGGAAATACGGTAATACGTTTTACATGGTGTTGGGAAATTCTTTCAATAATAATACTCTCGGACGAGTACTACTTTATTCGTCGGAGGATTTAATTTCTTGGAAGGAGGAGTCAATTTTAGATGAGTCGGATGGCTGTCTAGGTTATATGTGGGAGTGTCCGGATTTCTTCGAGTTGGACGGATATTATGTATTGTTATTTTCACCACAAGGTATGGAAGCTTGTGGGGATAAGTATAACAATCTATATCAGACTGGTTATATAGTTGGCACTTTTGATTACAAATCTCATCTTTTTACGGCTTTAACAGAATTCATAGAATTGGATCATGGACATGATTTTTATGCTACGCAAACAATTTTGGTCGAAGATAAACGTAGGATATCAATAGCATGGTTTGATACGTGGGGGCTAGCTTATCCTGAGCGCGACGATGGCTGGACTGGTCAAATGACAATCCCGAGAGTTTTATCCCTCACGAAAAATTTAAGACTAATCCAGAAACCCGTTGAAGAAATTTGTGCTGCCCGTGGCCGCACACTTTACTCTGGGGAGGCACAAGGTGGTCACACGGTCCAGTTGGAAGATAAGGCTGGTGAAATAAGAATAACAGCACCAAAGTGGCAAAATTTTAACCTATTTATAGAATCCACAAATGCGAGTGTTTCAATTAGTTACGATTTCACTAAAGGTAAGGTGACACTCGATCGTGGTGGTGAAGATGGTATCCGTAGAACAAAGTGGAGGCCTATTACTGACAAACTTGAGTGGTACATCCTTGTGGACGCGAGTTCCATTGAGTTATTTTGTGGGGATGGTGAAGTTACATTTTCCAGCCGCTTCTTCCCCTATGGCGATGTGAAACTTAGGTTAGGAGATGATGTGCGAGTTAAGAACTTGTCTGTTTCTACAATGAAACGTACTGTAGAGGTGCCCAATGAGAGTTAAACTGTGAGCTTGCCTATATCAACCTTTTTGAAAATCACCACTATAATGAAAATTGTTTTAAAAATGTTGTACCTTATTTACATTGTCAACTAAATTGTTGATTATTGAAAATAAATTGCTTTTTTGTCTCGTAAACTTTGTGTTACGATTGTAATTTTTTTTATCACTCTTGCTTTTTTATTATGTTACCTTCAATATTTTGTCCACGTTAAATGACGGAAATTGTAGTTAAAACTTGTTATTTTTTTCTGTAAGTCCACTTAAAATCAAATTGCTGTGTGGCTTGGCATTGTTTAAAGACTCAAGAATAGTTAACTATTTCGTATCCGTACCTTCGAAATTGTAACCAAAGAAACTGAGGCTATTATTATTGACTAAAACTGTAAAAAACTGTACATTTTTCGTAATTTTATATTAGTAATTTATAAACCATTTCAAGCAATTTTGGGGAAAGTTATAACCTTCGTTATAACTTTAAATTCGATAAAAACTAATGTCAAAATACAACATAAAACACTTAACAGTAATAATTATCTGACTCTTTTATTACACGTCAGAAAAATAATATACATTTAAACTACTTCTCATCAAAAAAATCGAAACATTTCTCAAGTTTCTGTCTTTAATGGATTCATCATTATCATAATTTTCTTACCCTTGTCCCATGTCGCTTGGGGATTTAAATGGATTATTAGAAAAATATTATAATAAACGGAAAAAATGAAAATGTCATGTAGGTAACAGTAGTTCTACATGTTTTGAATTCCCGATGCAAATGTTCTAAATACAAATTAAATTGTCTTAAGCATCTTATTTTGTTTAACAAGTCACTTCTAACCTTATGAAGATTTTATGAAATCCAATAATGAAAACACGCAAATAAAAAAAAGTTTAAGTACATTTTGTTCAATAACTTGTGTTCCCTCCCCGACTTTATGACTGCTTCCATACATGATGACAGTTAGAACTACATGTTGTGGAATGTTATGCCATTCTTCTTGAATTAAGTTATTCAGCTGGCCAAAAGTCTCTGGAGCAGGATCTCTTGCTTGAACACAGGTGTTCTGTGACATTCATATTCATATAACATAGATACCAACTTCACTGAGATAATCTCATACGGTTCTTATGGTATGGGCCCTGCTATTATCATGCATTAATACGCAGTCTTCATTAATGAAATGTGCATTGGGAACCACGTGAGCCTCGAGAAATTCTTTGATGTAACGACGATAGTTTAGTGCAGGCAGGCGTGGTCCAGATACGAAAGCGAGATCTGTTTTTCCATCGGTACTCTTCTGTATATCTTCTTCCTTATCATACAGCATAATTTTACTCTCGTCAGCAAAGAGAATCTTGCTCCATTGTAGGTATGACCAATTTAAGTGTTCACGAGTAAACCGAAGGCGCGCTCTTCGATGGTCTGTTGTTGTTCGCTGGTTTGTGTGATACCAATCCAAGTTCCGTCAATCTTCGTCTAATTTTAGAGTCACTCACAGTCATCCTTCGAACAACACGGAGCTGTTGTTGCTGTTTAAAAGTATTAGCGCCGATTCTGCAAAGAAATTGTTGCAATAAATTGGTCGTCTTGCTCAGAAGTGGCCTGATCCCTACCAGATTCTGGATGGCGCGTGAATAAACTTGTCTCCCGATCGTGTTTGTACACTCTATCGAAGTTCGTGAAGATCGTGTTTGTACACTCTACTCAAACGAGAGGCTTAGATGTAGTTTTGCAGCCACACAATGTTGATTAAGACCAGAATCTAGTCACTACTTGGGCAGCTTCTGCGGACGAAGTACCCATGTGTAGTGAAAGAAAGTCTTGTTAACAGATGTCATGATGTTAACAGAGTCTAATAATCAAATTACAAACAGCAAGTTTTAAAGTAAATCGTTATTTTGTGTTTATTACGCAACAATTAACTGTACTCCGATCATGAACGTATAAAAACACGTTGCCTCATTTAATTTTATTTATCGAATGCAAATTTAAAAATTTATATTCTTTGGAACTCTTTTACACACCACTGAAAATGCCAAATTGCCAGAAAATAAATTATGTTTTTGTTTTCAAGAATTAATATTCTATAATATACTGCATACTATTTACACTAATAAGTAATTTTATTTGTATAAATACAAGTGGTAGACTACAGGTATAATATTTTTTTTGGTAAAATAAACAGGAAAACTGTCATAACTTATTATGTAGTTACAGTTGTGTAAATAAACAGCAAACTCATGGCCATCTTATTTTCACATAACATAACATAACATCACGCCTGTAATCCCCGAAGGGTTAGGCAGAGGTGTATCTTATTTTCATTAAATAAAATTAATGTTGTAGGTGCCTATTTAGAAGTTTATTCCTGCAGGTTTTTAGTACGCTACTGGTTTTTGCAACCTCCCCCAAACCCAGAGGCAATCGCTTTTTAAAGTGTATTGCTACCAATACTTTTTTATATATTTATTTACATACATACGCTACCATTACAGTGCAGTGTCCCAATTCGGTAGTGTAATTAATTAACAGTTCATGAAATAATTTACCACATATTAATATCCATGCCATACACGATTTATAAATTAAAAACATAGCTCTATTCTGTCGACAACCAAATTTAGTGTGCGCATTGTTCACGTCAGGGGGACGTTGTCCAGCAGTTTAGTTCGGCCGCGCGGCACCGCGAATAAGCTGTCACTTTGTCTAGGCCTGTGTGTCATGTGTATTGATTGGTTTGAATGTGTTAATAATATAATTATATTGAGTGAGTTTTTATTAGTATAGCTGTTTGCATGCCCTAGTTAAGGTAGTTCGTATAAGGATCATTTTAAACTCAACATTTGTAACATGAACCTACTCTCTATCAAAACAAGAACTATTTTATTCAATTCTAGGCCCTCAGGGTACGTTCCTTTTACGCGTTTCAATCAATCAAACTGCCTAAGCCTTTTCCAACTATGTTGGGGTCGGCTTCCAGTCTAACCGGATGCAGCTGAATACCAGTATTCCAGTTGTTCAGTGTTGCGTAGTTCCTTTTACGCGTTTATTTGACGAAAAAGTCGTCGCTTTGTAGTACTGAAACTCCATTAGGTATTCATAAAAATAAATCAACGTCCATGTTTTCATCTTGCGTGTTTCCTTGCTATGTTCTGTCTATTCATTATATAAACATTAATCAGACAATCACCTAGCCAAGGTCATCAGTTTAACACAATAATGAGTGCAAAAACGTGCACTATGCTTACGTCATATAAATGGCAAGATCGCGTGGCTTCAGGAAGAAAATAAACCTTAATAGTGAAAACAGAAAAAAAACCGGACAAGTGCGAGTCGGACTCGCGTGGTGAGGATTCCGTACAATGAATATGTTATCTACCATGT
Source organism: Tiliacea citrago (assembly GCA_963921375.1). NCBI lineage: Eukaryota > Metazoa > Arthropoda > Insecta > Lepidoptera > Noctuidae > Tiliacea > Tiliacea citrago. Next base: position 4,676,603 of record OY992788.1, on the reverse strand, counting down.
TTTTTATCCCAAGAATAAACTTAACATAGTAGTTGAAAAACATGTTCTCCCATACATTCCAACTGCAAAAATGTAAGTTTATACGCACAATATTGAGAGATGTATCATGTTATTTTATTACCATATACTTCATATAGGTTTTCCTGTAATCTTTATGTAAAGAACTATTTTCTGAATTTTATTCAAAATTTTTGGCTTTGTTATATTAGTTTCGGAGTTATAGGATGGTAAATCATCAATTTTCTTAAATTACTTTAAAACTTTTTATTTTCAAATTATAAAAAACATATATTTGAAACCCTTTCATTATTTTACTATGTCACACGATGTACTTTGCAATGTTTTTTTCCAATCTGCCCCCTAAAAGCCCCCCATATTCAAAATTCATTTATTTACATTACTCGTTCGCTTTTGGGTCACAGAAATTCATATGTGTTCCAAATTTCAAACTATTCGGTCCAGTAGATTCGGAGAAAATCGGCTGTGACAGACGGACTATTCCGTTTTTTGCTATTGAGCTACGGAACCCTAATGACTAGTTCTATAATACCATCCTATACAGGGCCATAGTTGGTACACTGGATCGAGAATCAATTACCATGCAGGTTGAGGCTCGATCTATCAGGTGAAACTTGCCAGGGTTTGGTCCGTGAATGGGTCTTAAGAAGCCCGAAAGCCTGACAACCTGAAAGTCTACCAAAGTACTCCACCAGTATACGAAAGTAGTACCCAGTTACTGGGTTGTGGAGGTCAGATAGGCAGTCGCTCCATGTAAAATAGTGGTATTCAGCTGCATCCGGATAGACTGGAAGCCAACCCCAACATTGTTGGGAAAAGGATAGGCAAATTGATTCATTATTAGTATGGATGGATTATGTAGATTTTTTGCTATACATTACATGACAAAGACCTTTCAAACCACTGAAAGGGAACGTGCATTGATCATCACGCATGCTTGCTTGCATAGTTATATTCACCAAACCGCACCGGGCCCGCTTCATGGATTACGGCCCATTCATTCCCTCTCTGTGTCTCAGCAGTGGGAACGTTATAGGCTGACTAGGCATGTTCCTCACGTTCTCCATTGATACATGAGATTATTGTTACAAAATAGGTAGCTATAAAGCGTGTTACGGAAAGGGTATATCCACACAAACAGGGTAAAGAGTGCATCTGGTTCAGAATCTCTGTACAAAATTTTAGCTCTTAAAGAATAACTTTGAAAATGTTTGATATTTTTTTATTTCTATAGTTTATTAAGTTTAAATTATTACAAACGTGTCACCGCACTATTCATTATCTGTGTCTTGTCAGAGGGTCATTATTCATTATCTGTGTCTGTGCGCCTAGTACACACACACACCTGCCATAGCTCTGCGACACGGCACGGCACCGCCGCGCCGCACAGTGGGCCCATACTGAAAATTAGTGGACTTAGGCAACAAAGTTCCTATATCGATGCGATTTTTTTTTATATGACGTGTTATATTATTCCTGACAACTTTTATTCTTATAAAATTTCTTCTAAAGTTGATAGTTTGTCTTGAAAAAAAATAATTAGATTTTTTTGTATGGAGCGAATCACGTTTAATTTTTTTTCTGCAATTGTACTAATATGTTGAGTGTGTGGCGTAAGTATATGATAGCTAGGGTAATTTTCTATCCATGAAAAAAAAATCAGCGCCGGCCATCTGCGGCAGCGCGAGTAATCATTCGGTAAAAAAAAAATGATTTGGAAGAATTTTTTTGTCATTTAAAATAAATTCAAAGCATATTTTTTGTCTCATTTGGCTGTTTTCACCTTCTTTTTAGTTAAATAAATAGTTTTAATAGCGCATACGTACTTATAACTAGTCATTCTGGTAGAGATTTAGTTATTATTGCATGTTATCGGTAGCACCTGCAATGTGATTGATGACTCATTTGTTTGTGCACTCGGCTAAGCGCATAACTCGTCATCGAAACATCGAGTCATCGAAAAATGCTCGTCTCTGATTGGCTGAATAATTTTCACTCACTGTTATGTCCACTAATTGAGTAATTAACACTAACTATAAATATAAAGACATTCATTAAGTCCATCTAGTTTCGCTCTTGTCGCTTGTTTGTGAACACAGTGAAATACTTGTATTTTTATATTTATATTAGAACTATGGCTGGATTTTGTACCAACCTAGATCTTTTTGTGAAATTAAGAAGTGGCGGTGATCTGAAAAATCATATGTTTCTGTATGAAAGTATCATTTCTGTCTTGACTACCGAAGTTTCTGAAGAAGACAAGAACCGAATCAAGGAGTTCTGTCGACTTTTTTGTGTAAATTTAAATAAAAAGTGGATAGAGTCAAGTAGAAATCAAAAAACTTTTATGAATCGTGTAATTAATCGCAAGTGGTTGGAAAAAAACGTCAACTGGCCTGTTTGTGACAGTGTTGATCTGAGAAGTGTGATGGGCTTTTCGGACGCAGCCTTATCTGAGCTTGTGGATATAGATTGCCATGTTCCTACTCTTGCAGTATGTACTGCGGAAGCGGGAACATCTACAGAAAAGGAGCACAGAAAACCGTTCGAAGAGTTAAGTAATAAGCAAAAGAAAAGACGTTCTACTTCCATAGTAGAAGGAAATTCCGAGGAAGAGTTGCAGCACTGGTACATAACAAAATTGAAAGACAACGGCAAAACGAATCTGGCAAAAGTGGTCGAATACCTTTCCAGTAATCCAGATGCGCTATCCGAAGTAGAAGAGAGACTATTCAAAAAGCAGAGCTTAAGTACTGTCTCTGAAGATAAGTGTTTAGCTCTTTATACATCAGTTGCACCCTCGAAATGGAAGTACCTACTTAGCTCTTCGACAATTTCTGAAAGAAGAAAACTATGCTGCCTTTCCATCTTATCCAAAGCTTGTAAATGCCAAGAAAAGATGTTACCCACCACAAGAGAGTATGGAGATTACCGAAAAAGAGCTCACATTAAATTGCAAGCGCTATTGGACCACACTGTGAAGAGGATTCTACTAGATATTAATTCTGTTGATAGGTCTCAAAATGAAGAACTCAAGTTGACCTGGAAATGGGGACTTGATGGTTCTTCGTCGCAGAGTAACTATAAACAGAAAACGTCAAACACAGCTACAGAGTTCGATGATTCATCAGTAGTCATGATAAGCATCGTCCCTCTTCGGCTAGTGTCTACTAGGCCATCATCTGGGAATGAAAATCTAGTTTGGGAGAACCCCACACCTTGCTCAACTCTGTACTGTCGACCAGTGAAGTTCACTTTCACTTCGGAGACAGCTGACTTTATAAAGTCTGAAGAGTCTGAGATGAAAAAACAAATTGATGAACGAATATCTACACAGTGTGGAAATATTATTGTATCACATGAATTGCATATGACCATGATTGATGGAAAAGTGGCCAATATTATTGCTGGAGTACCATCATATGCAACGTGTCCCATTTGCTTGGCAAAACCGAGTAAGATGAATAATTTAGACGCTTTGACTTCTAAACCACTTCGTGAAGAAATTTACAAACAAGGAATTTCTTCACTGCATATGAAGATTCGGTGTATGGAATGTCTTCTCCATATATCTTATAATCTGGATTTTCAACGATGGACTGCTCGCGGCGAACATAAGACTTTGAAACAAGCTAAAAAAAATACCACACAGCAAGAATTTCGTGAGCAAACTGGAATGCTGATTGATATAGTCAAACAGGTATGTATTTAATTTTCGCTCTCTTTATGTTGTTTGTGAATTATATCTCTATGTATTGTATATTACAGTATTGTTTTCCCATTTTAGGGTTTTGGAACTACAAACGACGGGAATACAGCGAGGCGCTTTTTCCAAGATTACAAAAGATCTTCCAGAATAACGGGAATTGACGAAAATCTGATTTTCAGATTTTCCGTTATTCTACAAGCCATATCATCAGGCAAAACATTGACTGTGAAAAATTTAGAAGATACTGTAGAGAAACAGCTGATGTGTACGTGCAACACTATTCGTGGTACTACATGCCAGTTAGTGTACATAAACTTCTAATGCACGGTGCAGACATCTGTAACCACTTTGGTGTTTTGCCAATCGGTAAGTAAAAAATAAATATAGTTTGATGTATTATTTGACTCGATTGCGTTTTGAAATTAAAATGTATGTACTTATTCGTTTTAGGTACCTTATCTGAAGAAGCTTCGGAAGCCCGTAATAAGGACTTCAGAAACGTCAGGGAGAGGCACACTCGGAAAACGGGGAGAATAGCAACAAACGAAGACATCCTCCATGGACTTCTAATAAGCTCTGATCCCCACATATCCTACATAAGGCCTAAAATAATGAAACAGGTTCATAACGAGTTGTTGCCTGAAGCAACTCAGTTGTTACAGACTACTGAGCCTCCCTGTGACAGTGAAATTATGGAGGAAGAAGAATGCCTCATAGCAGAGTCCGAAAATTTGCCGGACCCACTAGCACTTCTGGAACAAGAATTAATGTGATCCGGCTCTAAATTATTCCCACAAAAGCCCATCAGACTTAGGAATATGACAAACAGCCCTTTTCAGGGCTACAATTACTTCACAGTTTCATATTGATCATACGTACGATAACTTATACTATAATAATATACATACAGTTGATTATGTAGATAATTATCAACGACTTGCCCGTACAAATTTAAATTATTTCACCTATCATTAACAAAATTAGTATAACCTGAAACATTACGATATATTTATTCAACAATAGATAACGTGCAGTTAAAAAATAACACAGCCAATCAGAGACGAGCATTTTTCGATGACTCATTAGTTATGCGCGCACAAACAAATGAGTCATCAATCACAATGCAGAGCACCTGCATTGTGATTGATGACTCATTTGTACCGATAACATGCAATAATAACTAAATCTCTACCAGAATTACTAGTTCTAAGTACGTATGCGCTATTAAAACTATTTATTTAACTAAAAAGAAGGTGAAAACAGCCAAATGAGACAAAAAATATGCTTTGAATTTATTTTAAATGACAAAAAAATTCTTCCAAATTATTATTTTTTTACCGAATGATTACTCGCGCTGCCGCAGATGGCCAGCGCTGATTTTTTTTCGTGGATAGAGAATGACCCTAGCTATCATATACTCACGCCACACACTCAACATATTAGTACAATTGAAGAAAAAAAATTAAACGTGATTCGCTCCATACAAAAAAATCTAATTAATTTTTTTCAAGACAAACTATCAACTTTAGAAGAAATTTTATAAGAATAAAAGTTGTCAGGAATAATATAACACGTCATATAAAAAAAATCGCATCGATATAGGAACTTTGTTGCCTAAGTCCACTAATTTTCAGTATGGGCCCACTGTGCGCCGGCGCCGCACCGTCAGGCGGTGGCACGGGCGGTACAATTGACGACGGGATCAAACGAATGGATTAAAACGTGACCGATACTGACTTGGTCTAGTGATGTGTACAATTCAATTGGATTTGATTTTTATTAGTTAAATGTTTCTTAACTTTATAATCATGTAGGTAGATATTATTAAAAAAATGTTGCCATGTAGCTTCTTATCACCAAAAAAATCCGTGCCTTTGATATGTATATGTTACGGCTAACACCCGAAGTGCGGCTACACCTAGTTTTAGCCGGTTAGAATTATAGGTCCAGACAATCCCTGTTGGATAAAACCAATTTACCAACAATAGAGGGGATCTGGCGCTCGGCGGCCGCTGCCGCGGCACGCTCGCCTTCGCTTGTTAATGGTTACTGTTCTAACCTAACCTAACCCAAATGATTTTACCCGAAAACAATCGGCTCGTACTAGGTTTAACCAAGAGTAAGTGGCTACACCTAGTTCTAACCGGCTAAAACTAGGTGTAGCCGTAACATATATACCCTTTCCGTAACACGCTGTATTTAGATTGAAAAGGAAAATCATATTACTAGGTACGTGAAGAAAATAAAAAATAAAATGTTTTCCTTACATTTTCATACGGAATTAACTTATGAATGACAGGATATAAATGACTTACAACAGTTAACTTACAGTTAACTTACTTAACTGCCCAATATATTACCATGAAAGGCTGTAATCATAGCTAGGTATACGGCCTATTTGAGGTTGATTATAGGAAACAGCTTTTTCTCCATGTAAAAGAATTAGCCAGATTTAACTAGAATGATTTTGTAATATTTTGATTTACAACAGTGTCCTTGGAGTTTCTTGCCCGTTCTTATCCATTGAGATCTACGTTTTGGAATGGATGATTAACTGTCTGACTATCTGACCGACTCTTTGACGTCTGTATGTATGTTATTATTTAATTGTTAAATAAATGCTTCAGTTTGATTTAAACAAGTTAGTCATTTCTCAAGCATTTTTATATCGTAGAACCTAGTGCATGTTCCAGGCTGAAGATAATTTGCTTTGATGGCTGAGGTACTCACTGCAATTAACCCTCCAATCAAACTAAAATATTCTCGTCACGAAAGACCAATTTGAAAACTAGCAACGAGAATTAATAATCCCATACTAGTAATTGGGGGGTGAGTTTTATTGGTCACTGAATTAAGTCCTTATAATTAGAGGGAATCACGAACACATTTAAATCTTCGTCTTTAAAAGTATTGGCTTATCGTGATTTACCGCACGTAACAACCAGAGGGGCAATTATTTTAAAGAATGTTCGTAATCTAATCGGAGGCCCAATCTATCAAAAATACCTATTTGCATTTACTGTCGCTGCTGTCACAATTACAGAATTTGAACGTTTTTAAATACGGGAATTAAAATCATAATAATATAATTTTATTTATCTCAACCAATGATATTGTCTACAAAAGAGGCAGATATATTATTTTTTTCCAACTCAAAAGCGATGAAAAGTTTATAGTTATATCATTCATTACACAGGATAATGTGTTATAAATAATAGTTACTTTTTTTTTGTGAGTAATAATGCTTACTATATACATGTATTAGGTACATATTTTTATGTATTATCGTTAGTTTTCGCAGCGCACGCCAAATAATGACTATTGTTTAAATTTTTGATACCTTGGGTTCAAAGTCAAATTCAAACCATTTATTTCAAATAGGCATGTGCCTCAAAAAGCATGCGCATGGTATGTGTTTCAAAAATTTACAAAAAAAAATAGAATTGATTCTAGTTGCCCCTTCCAAAAGGTCGTTTCGTATGGAGAAGAATGGGCAAGAAACTCCACCGTTATTCTTTTAAAGATGTTTTACAATATTTTGTTTGAGTACATTAATTATATGATTATATGTGAAGAGCTTGTGGCTAAATAATAACTGCCGCACAGGTCGATCGTTCAGGTTAAGCTACGCTTGCCGCGGTTGGTCCGTGGATGGGTGAGCATCTTTTCATACCAAGATTCCTCCGTGCCTCGGAAAGCACGTTAAGCCGTTGGTCCTGGCTGTCATTTGTAGATCTTTGACAGTTGTTACGGGTCGTCAGAAGCCCAAAAGTTTGACACCCAGTCTTACCAAGGGATATCGTGTTACCCAGTAACTGGGTTGTGGAGGTCAGATAGGGAGTTGCTCCTTGTAAAATACTGGTATTCAGCTGCATCCGGTTAAACTGAAAGCCGACCCCAACATAGTTGGCAAAAGGCTAGGCAGATGATGATGATGTGAAGACGATGCACCTAGAATAAAAATTACTATACCATAAAAGGTAAAAAGAATTAAAAACTAAGCAATGAAACATAACTTAATTATTAGATAGATACATGGTGCTCACATATTTACAAACACCGTAAAAGTATGTTTTTCTAAAAAAATAAAAAAGTCAGTGAGTGGGTATAGGTTATCACTAGAGATCGGATATTCGGATGCATATTCACCTAAAGTTTTAGAGTAGTTTTAGAGTTGACTAGTATGGAGTGCGCTTTGGTACGGGGAAAAGTGTCGGTTTCTAGGACTGACAAGTTTTTAAGAACTACTCTTTTGTACTGTGTATCCCCGAATAAATATATTTCATTTGAGAATAAAAGGATTTGAAGAAATATTAATAGTGTTTTTTAAACGTGTCATATTTTCCACAAAATTTTTGCCTAGTTTAGGAATACAAAATTGTATACCTACGCACTGTTATTAATGAAACCCCGCGATCCCGGAATAAAAATATATTTTAAGAAGCCGTTTCCATACTTTGTATCCTTTGCCGGGGAAAAAACGTACTTCAGGTAAATATGCATCCGAATATCCAATCTCTAGTTATCACAGAATGTAAAATCAATATCATAAACATAACAGATTTTACCATAAGAATAGTAACTAGTTTGATTTTGTCTAGACTCTAGATTGTCCTATGGAGTTGGAGCAGCATGTTTCCAAGCATTCCTGTCCTGGATATAATCCTGTAACTTGTAATATGCTTGTTTACAAAGTGTACTTTTAATATGTGTTTTAAATTTTCTCTCATTTAATTGCAATATATCACACTGTATTTTGTTGTAACATTTAACACAGTACCCCATAAAAGATGTTTGTACTTTAGATAATCTGAAAAATGGTTGATCTATTTTATCTTCATTTCTAGTATTAAAATTATGTGTATCGCTTATCTTATTAAAAATATGTAGATTTTTACTTACATACAAGATATTTTCATAAATGAATTGGCAAGGTACTGTCATAATATTAATCCTTTTAAATTGTTTCCTAAGAGATTCGCGGCGACGCACGGTGGGCTGAAAATCGGCTTTCATAGACTTAGGGATTTCAATTTGCAAGTGCTTGTTTTTATGCTGGATATCGCTTCTATTAGTCATTACTATGTACAAAAATGACACCCGAGTTAATTCTGCCCAAAAACGAAGGAAATAATTTTTTTTTACGAAAAATTTGTATGAAGCTAGTATGAAAAATCGAATTATCTCCTAAACGGCATGTTTAACCGTAATATCCTTGGAGGTGGTCATAGTGCTAATTATTTATGATTTTTTGGTTCCCGATTTGACGAAAAATTTCATGCCGTTTTTTTTTAAAAATCGTCAAAATATTTTTATTTGTTTTTACATATGAAACGATTTCTTTTAGTGTTTATGTTGAAGAACACGGACTTTTAACTACACGTAACATAAAATAGCATCACTCCTATATTTCCGAAGGAGTTGGCAGAGCTTTATAGTACACCCACACGTAGACAACTATGTTTGAGTTAGATATTTATCAACACATCATGAGTTTTAAAACTTTTCATACAACCAAATTACCAATTGTTTACTCTTCTAATGAGTCCGAAAAGAAGTGATTAAGTACACTGATTAGGTCTTCTAATGAGTCTTTATAGGTGATTTAGTGATTTTCAATATCTCACGACAATGCCAACTATGGATTACATTCAACTTTTCCTGGTAAGTTAGCTAATTTGTTAATTAGCAGTGCTACTCGTATGAGTTCTAAGAATAGTTAGTGACAATTATAAATTTTCATTAGCTAATGAGAAGATAACTAATGAGGGTAGTTACCTAATTATTGGCGTTTTGCAATAAAAGGGCTAAAGTTTTGTTTTATAATTTAGTTTGTTCACAACTGTGTAACTGCTAACACTAAATCTACGACTATAAAATCTTAGAATGGAAAGTTTAATCACCAATTTAGACTTGTTTGTTCTTCTACGAAGTGAGAGTGCTTCATTTGATCATGAAGTATTGTTCAGTGCAATTGTATCCCGCATAGGCGATTGCCTGTCTGACGAAGATCGTGTTGTTCTCAAAGAATTTTGTCGGAGATTTACGCGAGCCGCTTTACAAAAGTGGCAGAAATCCAACCGATTCCTTGATAATTTCAGGAGAAAGTACGAGAATTGGTTGGGAGCAAATATTGATTGGCCGAGTTTTGTGCAAACTTTAGTTAATCAAGAACCAAGTGTTGATGAGATACCAAGAGAGCCCTCAGTCTCTCCAGAACCGTTGACATCAACGTCCATTGGAACAATGACGAAAAGATCCCGTAAACCATTCGAAGATCTGGGAAGTAAACAAAAAAAGAGAAGATCTGATGAACACACAGGCGAAGATTCCAGTGAATTGGCATATGCAGCTGCAGCACGTTTAAAAGAAGAAGGGCATGGAGATATCGCCTCTGTCATCGAATACATGATGAAAAATCCTGAAGCCGCCGCTAAATTAAATGAAACGCTTAAGAAACCAGCGAAAACTATCATATTTACGTCAGAAAAGGCGCTTGGATTGCTTTTTTCGCTAAAACTCTCAAAGTGGCGATATATTACGTTGCGAGAGGCTGCCATTCGGGAAGGTGCTAAGGATATTTATCCATCTTACTATAAAGTGCAACAAACTAAGCTTGATTGCTACCCTCCGAATCAATCAGTGACAGTTACTGATTCATCGGCTAGGATTACACTTCAAGCTTTACTTGATATCACAGTTACAAGAATCCTTCAAAGCCTTTCTAAGGAAGAGCATAACAAGCAGTTGAAGCTGATATCCAAGTGGGGATTTTATGGTGCTTCTAACCAAAGCCGATACAAGCAGAAAATGGAGGGTGAGGAAGATGACTCGAGCATTTTCATGACCTCCTTGGTGCCACTTAAACTGACAGATGGAGACAACATCTTATGGACGAACCCAAAACCATGCTCAGTTTTGTATTGTCGTCCAGTTCAGTTTACTTTTGTAAAGGAGAGTGAAGCAGTTGTCCTTGAGCTGAAAAAACAAATGGATGAAGAAATTGAGGCCCTTATCCCCACAGAGTGCAATAATAATAATAGAGTGACTCATAAACTAATGATGACGATGATCGACGCTAAAGTTTGCACTTACCTTTCTGAAGCTAGATCAAATGCATCGTGCTACCTGTGCTTAGCAAAGCCTACAGAAATGAACCGCTTAGATGCTGAAACATCAAAAATTGTGTGTTCTGACCTGTATGAATTTGGCTTGTCATCCCTACACGCCCGTATAAATTGTATGGAATGTCTGTTACACATTGCATACAGGCTCGACTTCAAATGGTGGGCAGCGAGAAGTGATGAGCACAAAGAAATGCTACAGACATGGAAGAAAATAATTCAAAATAAATTCAAAGATGAGCTCAATCTGTTGATTGATATAGTAAAACAAGGCTCGGGAACCACAAATGACGGGAATACTGCAAGAAAATTCTTTGAGTTTCCTAATAAAACCGCAGCTATACCCGGTTTGCATGAAGACCTCATCAAAATATTTGCTGTAATTTTACAAGCAATTACATCTGGAGAGCAGGTCGATATAATAAAATTTAGAGATTATGCCCACAAAACAGCAGAAAAGTACGTATTATTATACGACTGGTACTACATGTCGTCAACCGTTCATAAATTATTAATCCATGGGGCTGATATAATCGAGAAAAATAATATTGTGCCGATTGGGACTCTCTCGGAAGAAGCCTCAGAGTCTCGAAACAAAGATTTTAGGAGGTTTCGAGAACATCATTCGCGGAAAAGAAGCAGGCAGGATTCCAATCAAGACATTTTAAATATGCTTGTTGTTTCTTCGGATCCTTTGCTAAGTACACAAAGGCCTAAGTTAGATGCCAAGAAAAAGCAGAGCTTTTTTGCTGAAACTCTCGACTTAATTCCATTTCAGGAAACTGAGTTCGAGTTTTTGGATATATCCAGTCTGGATGCTGACTCAGAATTGGAGTCTGACAACGAGAGTGATAAGGAAAATTTGTAAAAAAATTATATATGTACATATTTGTAAATTTGTATTTGAGTGTGTTTGGGTTTTTTTTTTGTAATATTTAATGATATTTTGTCTTTTTTTTTATTTATTTTATTTTATTTTACAAATGCTTAGTATTAATTCCTTAAATTAAATTATTTTGTATATAATATAACTTTATATGTTACTTAAATAAGAGTTTGATAATCTTTTTTTATTTAAATTAATAAAAATGTGTCAAAAAACAACATTTTTTTTATTTAATTTTTCTTGTTTTGTGTGTTCTTAATATTTGGGTAATAACATATCGAACTTTTTAACTTGGACACTAAAAGGGATCGTTTTACATGTAAAAATAAATAAAAATATTTTGACGATTTTTTTTAAAAAAACGGCATTAAATTTTTCGTCAAATCGGGAACCAAAAAATCATAAATAATTAGCACTATGACCACCTCCAAGGATATTACGGTTATACATGCTGTTTAGGAGATAATGCGATTTTTCATACTAGCTTCATACAAATTTTTCGTAAAAAAATTATATTTCCTTCGTTTTTGGGCAGAATTAACTCGGGTGTCATTTTTGTAAATAGTAATGACTAATAGAAGCGATATCCGGCAAAAAATCAAGCACTTGCAAATTGAAATCCCTAAGTCTATGAAAGCCGATTTCCAGCCCACTGTGCGACGTAGATTATAAATTGCTCTGACAGTTTTCTTTTGCAAAATAAAGATGGACTAAATGTCAGCAGCCCGACCCCACAGTAAAATGCCATACGACATAATGCTGTGGAAGTAGCTAAAATAAACCAAACGCGCGGTTTCTATATCTGCTAGCTGTCTTATCTTTCTAACAGCATAAGCAGCCGAGCTTAGCCGCCCCGCCAGAGAGGTTATATGTGGTCCCCATTGCAGTTTCTCGTCTAGAGTGATTCCTAGGAAAACCGTTTGATTAATAAATTCCAGTTTTTCTCCATTCAATATGATATCACATTTGCCACTTCTAACATTAGGTAATTTAAATCTAATACATTTGTTTTTTTTTTTTTTTCATTTAGTACCAAATTATTTACCGTAAACCAATCTTGGACCTGAAGAATAGAGTTATTCACGTCGTCAAGATTTTGTGATCGTCGATCTATTTTAAAGATCAATGATGTGTCATCAGCAAATAACACCATCTTCGGTTGATTTTGAAGTAATTGGGGTAAATCATTAATGTAAACTAAAAAGAGGAATGGACCCAATATCGAACCTTGAGGAACGCCCATTGCCATTTCAGACCCTAATAAGTTAACGCCGTTTACTTGAACTTTAAACTTTCTATCTTTTAGGTATGATCTTAGTAAATCAAGAACTGCATTCCTTATCCCATAGTGCTCTAGTTTCAGCAAAAATGTCTCATGGTTCACGCAATCATCGCAACGCTTATATGTATAAAATGTAACTGTACTACTGAATAAATGAATAAATAAATAAATCGAACGCTTTAGAGAGGTCGCAAAAGATTCCAATGGCATCTTGTGCTTCCTCGCAGGCGATAAAAATGTTCTTTATTAGGGAAACCGTACTGTTGTTCATGAAAAATTGAATTTTTATTAAAGTGACGTAACATTTTATTGAGCATCAACTTTTCAAACACCTTACTGAGAACTGGCAGAATTGACACGGGCCTATAATTGGTGGGTTCTTTACTATCTCCGGATTTGAACAAAGGAACTACTTTACTGTGTTTCACGAGATCCGGAAAGACTCCTTAGTCCACACTGGTGTTAAATATAAAAGCTAAATAGGGGGCGATGGTTTCGATTATAGATCTACAGACTTTTACAGACGTGCCCCAGAGATCTTCTGTTGATTTAATTTTAAGATCTTCAAAAGTTTTTATAACAGCCTGGGGGTTTGTATGTTGGAACCTAAATTCCAAAGGGGATACTTTTACATTCTTTCTAAGTAAGGCAGCAGAAAGCGCGGGTGAGGAATTTAAAGTTTCAGTAGTTTAAGGGAAATATTAGCAAACAAGTTTTCAAATTCCTGAGCTATTTCTACCTCTGAAGTGATGGGTCCATGTGCAGTTTCTAAATTTAATACAATATTACGCTGTTTTTTCCTACCTGTTTCATTATTTATTATTTGCCAGGTAGTTTTTATTTTACCATCAGCCGATTTTATTTTATTGCTAATATAAAGAGCTATTTTGCAAACCTTTTAAAAGTTTTAGAATATTTTGCAACATATTGATGAAAGCTTGTATTATTCATATGTTGCTTTAGGCCATAAAGTACAAAAAGATTTTCCCTGCTTTTACGAATACCTGGAGTCGCCTAATCACTAAATACGAACTTTGTGTAAATACTTTTAGTCTTTAGTGGAAAAGTGTCATTAAATTGTATGTTTAATAGTGAAAAGAACTCGGCGTAGAACTCATTTGGGTAACAAATATTATTAAGTCTCTGAACACATAATGTATGGTTCAAAGGTAGCCAGTGAGTTGTTGAATGTGAGTTGACGAAAACCACCGACTTCACGATAATTAAGTTTATTCGTAAAAGTTACACGAATTGTTTAGTTGTATGCTAATCCGCGGTTATAGCGCTACGGCAGCTATTGGTCAACTAATTATTATAATTATAAAAGTAAATAAAATTAGTAGCGAAAGTAGGTTGCGGCGTTAGCAAATTGCCTGTACGTGAACCGTACACATAATATACTGGCCAAAGAATTATTTAATTTCTCTAAATTTTTACTTGTAATTGGCCTAAACCCTATTTGAGTTTTTTGTACAGGCATATAGGAGCAAAATGTTATTGTTTGTCCACTGTGATCAGATGGCAACTTATTTACAATTTGTTTGTGTAAGTAATCACAATTACAAAAAACTGGCCAAGTGCATGTCGGAACACGCAAAATGAAGGGTTCCGTATGTATCCCAAAAACAAACTTAACATTGTAGTTAAAAAACATGCTCCCACATACATCGATATACGTTACGGTCAATTCTCCAACTGCAAATTTAGGTTGGTCGACTATTACTCGTTAAATTGTAAGGCCTACTTAGCTGTGATAGTTTTCCTTTTAATTTCGTTATATATATACTACTGCCATGTTTCTTTTACATATCCAAAACCAACCATTTAACTGGCAGGACCCTAACAAAAAATAGCACTTTAAAGCTTCATTTTACGCAAACGGATCCCTGAATTGAAAAATGGTATTCACAGACCCATAATATTTTTGAACGGCCTATCTAACGATACCCCATACTATGGGATAGACGAGAAAAAAAAAAACATCCTCACTTTACGTGCAAGGGAGTTTGCAAGTACCTACACATATATACACAGTATATATATAGCTCATGGAAAGTGTTCTGTGACGATGACGCGAGTTCCATGATTTTTGTTCACCCAAAAAGTGCTCAACGCGCCTAAAGAAGTTTTCACTGTAAAAATGTCTGCTCAACAACGTAAATAACCCGTAGAAACCCATTGCTACTGATAGTGAGCAATTATCCCTCAGGTTAGACAAGAGAAAAATTCGAAACGAACCAATTAGTGCAATGCATTTTACGCAAATCTACGCCAGGTTACGCTCGTCTGGCCAATCCTAAAACTGTCAATTGCGAGTCGCCTTTTTGCTTTTAGAGAAGTTCCACACGAGAGTGCATACTATTAGCTTTAATAGGAAATTGGGCGTAATTCAGGCTTTCGTCAAAGTAAGCAATTTCTATTGAAACTGGCAGGTGCCAGCAATCTGCATCTGTTGCATAGACGATACCTCTTAGATTGGTCGGAGATAATAGACACAGTCGTTTTAGTACATTCTTAGATGTGCAACGTTGAGGTGAGTTAAGTTACTTTGTTAACTGTGTTATAACTTTTTTTATTGTAATCAGCTAGCTTCTGTATCTGCTTACCGTAAAGGACAAAAGCTTCATTAATAAATGATTGTCTAACTGAGGCTATATTGGATTTTAAAGCGTATTATCAAACTACCAGCCAGACTGTTAATTCAGATAAAATAACTAATGCATTTATAACTTCACGAGTTCTACGTGGAAATGAGGGTCACATCTTGAACTTGAACTACTATGTGGTACTCGAAATTGTGGCATTTCTAGAGTATTGTCTACCCGTAGACGAGACAACGAGATCCGATTGTTCTCTGATCGAGAGTTCTCAGGCATTCGTATTGTTTAGAGGTTTGAGTCTAACCGAAGTTCGTTAACCCCTGGCTTTGTTTACAAGGTACACTACTGATAGATTGTGTTTAAAGACAAATAGAGACTTGGATTGAGGCGTTAATACCCGACTGCCCTAGAATAAGGGCTTGTATGTATGTATGTACGTGTATTTCTTTGGCACGCTCTGTAACCTAAACGGCCGGATGGGTTTAAACATCAATCATAATTATGCAATTACAATTTTTCTCCAAATGATTTTAAACCTTAAAACGTTGATTGTTAAATTCAAAATCGATTGAGAAAAATATTTTTCACTTTTTAGATGTGGTACACTCGCCAGCACATCAAGTTACCACAAACTGTCAAACTTTCTCAATTGATTTTTAATTTAACAATCAACGTTTTAAGGTTTAAAATCATTGGAGAAATTTGACAGTTTGGTATAACTTGATCCGCTGTCCACCGTACAGACAGTAGGTAGCAGATTAAAAGATGTCTATTGTGAAATAAACCACACAATGAACGATCATTACCAGAAATGCAACGACTAAGAAATCTCATTTCTGCTGCAAGCTAGACTACTACCTAGTTTATAAGCTCCCTGCAGCAAAATTAAAAAGAAAAAGATATCTCACTTTTTTGTAGGTCGGTTTGTGAATTTATCTAAGTTACAATAGCCTAATGTCAAGTGCTCATCACCTTTTACAAAATATTGCTTTTCCCGATGCAGGGACGTTAATTGTTGAGGAGTTCTCCTGGTACTTCACCATCAGCTCCACTTCACCATATGCATGCATTGTGACGAGCATAAACTGCTAAGCAACTATATTAAGTAATCGAATCGCGACTCGTCAAATACTATTATTGAGTAGTTCCGGTGGCCATCTGTGGTCTTCATCATCAGTTCCACTTCACCAAATTGTGCTTTTTGAGAGCAAATGCACGTGTTGCTATATAAAACTGGCCAAGTGCGAGTCGGACTCGCGCCCGAAGGGTTCCGTACCATTATCTATAAAAACGGCAAAAAAATCACGTTTGTTGTATGGGAGCCCCCTAAAATATTTATTTTATTCTATTTTTTAGTATTTTTTGTTATAGCGGCAACAGAAATACACCATCTGTGAAAATTTAAACTGTCTAGCTATCACGGTTCATGAGAAACAGCCTGGTGACAGACGGACAGACAGACAGACAGACAGACAGACAGACGGACAGACAGACAGACGGACAGACAGACAGACAGACGGAGAAGCCTTAGTAATAGGGTTCCCGTTTTACCCTTTGGGTACGGAACCGTAAAAATGGCATTCTACGAAATAACACTTTTAAGATACTATTTTGACAAAACAACAAAAAAGTACATTTTCTTTTCTAAAACACTTTCTATCCTATCTTGCTACCTACTTACCAATACTTACCTGAACAATTTGTTCATTTCTAACACTAAAAAGCTTAAAATAAAATAAAAAACCGGCCAAGTGCGAGTCGGACTCGTGCACGAAGGGTTCCGTACCATTATCTATAAAAACAGCAAAAAAATCACGTTTGTTGTATGGCCCCTCCTAAATATTTGTTTTGCTTTAATTTATTTATTTATTTTTTAAGTGAATATATAACTAAATATTCTGTGAATATTTCAAGCGACTACCTGTTGCCGTTATCAATATCTAGCAAAAACGAGCAAAAAAATCACAACACAACACACACACAACATCACGCCTGTAATCCCCGAAGGGTTAGGCAGAGGTGTACCTAATAGCACACCCACATTTCGCAAGTTATGTTTAAAGGCTCTTTCAAACACACGCGATATCGCGGGCACGACATGCACCGACAAAGGAATTGTCTTTGTCGGTGCCATCCGCGCCCGCGATATCGCGTGAGTGTGTAAGAGCCTTAAGTCCCATGTAAAAAAACCACGTTTGTTAAATATTTTTATTATTCTATTTTTTTTTGTATTTTTTGATAACGGCAACAGAAATACATCATCTCTAAAAATTTCAACTGTCTAACTATCACGGTTCAAGAGATACAGCCTGTTGACAGACGGACAGGCAAACAGACAGTTAGACGGCAGAGCCTTAGTAATGGGGTTCCCGTTTTACCCTTTGGGTACGGAACCCTAAAAAGACATTTGATTTAAGTTTCTAACGGTGAGTTGCACGAAACCAACATTAGTTTAACGGAGACTTTAAATTGATGCTGTCACTTTATTTTAGATAAAAAATGTAGCGGATAGCATGAATTTAAAGTTTCCGTTAAGGCTCTTTCAAATACACGCGATATCGCGGGCGCGACATGCACCGACAAAGGAATTGTCTTTGTCGGTGCCTGTCGCGCCCGCGATATCGCGTGAGTGTGTAAGACCCTTTAAACTAATGTTGATTTCGTGCAACTGTTAAAAAGCTACAAGAATTCAATATGTTATATCGACCTGTTTAAAGTTTAACATAACGATTCGTCCTTGCTATATCCACCAAGTCGAACTGGGCCCGCGTGGTGGATTACGGCATACTCCCTCTTACCTTAGGAGGCCTGTGTCCCACCAGTGGGAAGATTATCGGCTGATTATATCTAACTGTTTCAACTATCTTGGAGTCATAATTCCTCAACAGGAAACCACAAGAACTTTGGTAAGTCAAAGTTTTGTTAGCCAAGCGATTAATTTGGGAAATTGTCATCTCTGACCTTTGCACCGCCATCTGCGTCCGAAACTTTTATAATATTAACGTTGGGTTAAACTGTCTGGAGCAAAAACTGCGGTTGCAAGACTGTCTGGGGAATATTAGTAGCTTATTAAGTTTTATAAGGCAGCTTTAGGGGTCTTTTAGAATTTATTAACAGTGATTTTTGAAAATTTCTAGGATGCGTCACGTTTAGGCGCATGTCGTTACATGAGAGAGAAGAAAGATATCTCTGTCTTTTCCATAAATTCTCCAAGCATCTTTATTTTTTAAGAAGTTTCAATTTCATCACGTGTAAGTGCTTTTTTTTCTTCATATATATGACCATACATATATTTTTTTTTCTTCATAAAAATGACCATCACCATTCATCATTTCAGACAAAAGACGTCCACTGCTGGACATAGGCCTCCCCCTAAGGGGGGTGTTTGCCATAGTCGCCACGCTTGGCAGGCGGGTTGGCGATCGCAGTAGCGTGTTAAAATGCATAGAGAACGCTGCTGCCCATTCTCTAATAAGTCCCTTAGTCGCCTTTTACGACACCCACGGGAAGAAATGGGGGAAAATGACCATACGTACATAAAATTCTTAAAATAGAATCGACTTAAGGCAAAACATAATTTCGCTATCTCAGTGTATGGCTTCTGCAATAATCGCTAAACATCATCAAATTTTTTGTAGGAAATTCTCAACTGTTTTTCAAACAACTGCGGTGAAAAAAAAAAACTAAAAAAAAACTACTACTCGTATATCAGGAATATCTAGTTAAAAATGATTAAAATCATTGGATTATCAATTCTTTATCCGGAAATTCCGAAAGCCCGATCATCTTCTTTACTTGAATATTGAATCGCCATTAAAGAAAATCTACTTTATTAAGGTCCTACAAGCGTGGGTCCCATACGTTTCGTTGACAAGACTTCAGGCCATCTTCTTATTAAAAACCGCCGATTTTTTTTTGTTTTAATCAGTTGATTAGGTACCGATTCGTTTTTTGTCAATCATGTCACGTCACGGCCAGCAGTGTGCGTAGGAGGACGCTGGAAATATATTCCCGTAGGGACATTTTTCAATTTAGTTATAATAAGACTGATACTTGATGAATTACTTGGAGAGGAGCTCGTGGCTAAGTAATAACAGCCACATGGGTCGATCCATCAGGTTAAGCTACGCTTGCCAGGGTTAGTCCGTGGATGAGTGACTATCTTTACATACCTAGACTCCTCCGTGCCTCGGAAAGCACGTTAAGCCGTTGGTCCCGGCTGTCATTCGTGGATCTTTGACAGTCGTTACGTGTCTTCAGAAGCCCGAAACTCTGACAACCAATCTTACCAAAGGGTATCGTATTACCCAGTTACTAGGTTGTGGAGGTCAGACAGGCGGTTGCTCCATGTAAAATACTGATATTCAGCTGATCCGGTTAGACTGGAAGCCGACCCTAACATAGTTGGAAAAAGGCTAGGTAGATTGATTGACTTGATGGATTACTAAAAGAAAGCTATTTTAGGAGATATATTATTTTAGCAGTTTTAAATAATAGAAAAATAAGTACCTTAACTCCGCGTCCTAATTGAAAGCGACTACGAACGCAAGTTCACGCGAACGTTGTTAGTGCGAACTAGCGATCAAACGTACCGGAGTCAAACTGGGGGCCGATCGCGCTAATTTTGAACGTTAATACCAAAACTAAACCACAACCAAATATGTTACGTTAGGCACATTTCGTATCGCGCTAATCATTTCAACGGAAACGATTTAGCTTTACTTTGGAAGTTACGTTGGAGGAACGGTCGATCGAACAATACTCTCACAAAACATACACTCGAAAACATAACGCTCCTTCTGAGGCAGTCGGGTAAAAATAGCGCGATACCGTTTCTTACATCAGCTAACACCAAAAACTTTCCGTTCGAACGGTAATTACGTTGAGAAATTGCGCGATCGGCCCCCAGGGGGCCGTTGCCGGTCACCGTTTGAATGGAACGTTTTTGGTTTTGGTTTAGTTTTGGTTTAGCTGATGTAAGAAACGGTATCGCGCTTTTTTTTGTGAGAGTATTGTTCGATCGAGCGTTCCTCCAACGTAACTTCCAAAGTAAAGCTAAATCGTTTCCGTTGAAATGATTAGCGCGATACGAAATGTGTCTAACGTAACGTTTTGGTTGTGGTTTAGTTTTGGTATTAACGTTCAAAATTAGCGCGATCGGCACCCTGGTGTCCTAATTCATATTCGCGCGGTGAATAAAATGATAGATTACCAATTCGCGCGAACTTAGTTCGTACGATTGCGCGATCAAACATACTGATATCAAACAGGTGGCTTAACTGGTATCACAGACGTCACAGAGGCTCTTTGTGTGTAGGAAACAAAAGTAAAAAAACTCTTTAGCTCAGCAAGGTAAATTATATTTCCCGATAATAAAAATAGCGCGTTTGTAACGTCCTTTGTGAAATGTGTTTTATTGACGCGAATATGCGACCATCCGGCTGCGACAATAGCTTATATTATAGGACACACATTTTGACATCGACCGAATACGCGATCGTCATTCGCGCGACGATTGATTTAAATAGGACGCAGAATAAAATAAAATCTTATACAACTTTTGTCACAGGGAACTGGTGTTTAATTTACTATATCTCAAGTCTAGTTTTAGGTTTTTTATTTAAGGGGGATGGGCTAAGGTAGCCCGCGAAACTCAAATTTGATTATGTTTTTTTTGCAATTTGCAGGTCAGTAACAGGTTGTATGTTGATCTAAATATTATATGATTCGCGGCCATAAAACATTTGGCTTTACAGAATTATAATCATTAGAATCAAAAAAGCATCATCATCAGTTCAAAAAATCCTACTGATAGATTTTTTCTGAAATAATCATTCAGTAGGATTTGAACTTAGAGAAATGTAATGCTGATTCTAATGATTATAATTCTGTAAAGCCATATTTGTTACGTCCGCGAACCATATTTAGATCAACATACAACCTGTTACTGACCTGCAAATTGCAAAAAAAACGTAAGAAAATTTGAATTTCGCGGGCTACCTTAGCGCATCCCCCTTAAGTAATGCCCTTCCAGTAAAATTACACGTATAACCTACTGTCTAGGCAAAGTTTCGAGTAACTATTAGGTGTATAATTTACTCATATCCAAGTTATGAACAAACTGTTGAACATTGAGTGTAAATTGTACAAGTTGTTCAAATTCAACAACTTGCGCGTGAAACTAGGGTATCTGCACAAGTTATGGACACTGTTATTCAGAGTAAGAATAATATGCGGTTGCATTTCATTGTGCAATTCTCTGTAACTGCCTGCATGGTGTCTGGATTTGTGTCATGCCGGAAACAAATCGGACACAGTTAGGTTCGTCCTCTATTACTTTACACGTGTCTATTAAGTAATGTGGGTGTATAGTAGCACACTTCTGCTTACTCCTTCAGTAAGTACAGATGTTAAGTCATTATTATGCTATAAGATTGTAATGATAAAATATGTTTTTTTTCTAAAGTCATCGTAAGTTTACCAGGTCTTTTGAAACAAATAATCAGTCTGTCTTAACGTAATTGTTTATAAATTATCCACACAATCTTTTGTCGAAAATAATTGACAACTCAGTGACAAAGAAACACTCCTTACAATTTAGATCTTAGCAAACTTTGAAATTACTAATCTCTTGTCTTTTAATGAAACAACTTGTAATTTATTTATGCCTATTTTCTTTATTGTATTTACTTCGTAATATTTTGGTTAATCCTCTGCTGCATGTAACAATAATTCTTGTTATTCGAGAAGTATCGAGGTGAGGTGTACATTCGCGATGTAAATAATTGCAAGGATCGTACTTACGTAACAAACCCGGCTTAAGAGTTGTAGGTCGTGGGTTCGAACCTAGGTAGGCGCTTTAGGCCGTGTTCCGATAACCCACGCCTCGCACACGAGTTGTGCCTGCTTTACACCCGCGTTCGCCACGCGCAAAATCAGCGCACGCATTGCGCACGCCTCGCACCCGCTTGTACTTCAATAAAAGCCACGACGTACTTGTTCACAGCCAATACGGTACTAGCCAAATTGCGGGCGCAAGGCGTGTGCAGCGCGTGTGCGGGGTGAGCGCGCGGCGGGTGAGAGGCGGGCGCGAGGCGAACGCAGGGTGAACGCAGGGCGGGCGCAGGGCGGGCGCGAGGCGGGCGCGTCGCGTGTGCGGGTCGAATTCAATAAATGCAATTGATTGATTGATATGAGATCTATTGATTGTCTGAAGACTCAAATTAGGTATATACAACAAATTTCAAAGCGAGTTAGACGCGTGCGCGTAGCGGGCGCCTGTCGGGTGAACAAGGCCTTACTTTGAGTAATTTATTTTTATACCATCGCCCTCAATAAGATGTAGGAAAACATCCTAAGGAAACCAACATTCCACTCCTTCACATAGAGAAGGCCTGTGTCCCAGCAGTAGGAACATTAAAGGCATATATATTATGGTAATTTAAGTTCAGCACTATATTACAGACCAAATAAAATATACAAGATTATAATACAGGTAGGTAATAAAAAATCATAATATTAAAAAACTTCGAATTGATTCGGCCAAGTAAACAGTCTTGTATTACTTCTATCGAGAAAAAAAAATTATACATATAAATTTAATTTTTTCCCATTGAAACGATAAACCGTGACTTGAATAAGAACATTATGCCTAGTACAATATTATTATTAAAGTATCGGTATCTCACTCTCACTTGGTTACACTTAACTCTCTCTCTCTCTTTTAATTCTTATAAATAAACTTTTATTTATTATACTCTTGTAAATAAGAGGTATTCCAATCAGAGCACTGATTTCAACAGCACTTGTCCGAACCGCACCTGAGCACTTCCAATAACCGCACTGAAACAAAATTTTGATAAGTGCGGTTCGGTGGAACAGTTTATTAATATTATTTTCAGTCCCCGAACGGCACCTATGTTAAATATTTTTTTAGTGATGGGGTGTATTTTTTTGTTCAAGACATTAGCAAACAAAACATATCGATACAAATCAGCAGAAGTTAATTCTTCCGGGTAATTCAACCTTGTTCACCTGGAGCAAAGAGTAATCTTTTATTTGTGTCGCTCTCAGTAAACAAAAAATGACAGACCTTGTTACTTTTCTTTAAGAGTTGGCAGGTACAGAGTTTTTTGACCTTTTACCATTTAAATATGATAACTTGATAAGGTACATAATAGCTACCTGAAAAATGATGGTGTATTTGGTACTTAACTACTTTCCGGAAGTAAATTTGATCAAAGAGCGCTATTAGCTAGGGAAATACTTTTCACACTAGACAATAATTATATTAGTTACCATGAAACTAGTACATAGGTAAATTTTTGCTAAGAAAATACTTTCTGAATAAATTATTAGTTGCCTAAAAGATATTAGTTGGCAAATCATGACTAACATCATCATTTAATAGGCTAATTCAAAATTATGAGCTATTATTATGGAGTCATTTTAATAGGTAACATTTGACAATTCATCAAAATTCAACAACGTAACCTTGTAACGGCGGGCATAAAATAATATATTTTTTTGTTTTGTTCGAACTGCAGAATTGCTTATTTTTTTTAAATTACGATTACATATTTATTGTAATAATGACCGATACGAGTATTTTTACGATTTGCTTTCATTAAACTGACCATGGATGTATAGGTCCATGAAACTGACAGACGTCAAATGTTACCTATTAAAATGACTCAGTAATAATATTGGTAAACCCTTTTGTTTTAATCAAATTCAATTAAAAAACCAACCGCTATTGTCTAGAATAACACAGCAAAAAGGTTTTCATAAAAGGGTTATGTGTTATCTGACATAGGTACTTTATGAAATCCCAAATCGAGTTGCTGCCAAATCCTACATTTTTTAATCTACGTTCGTATTTTGTTCGCAAATCAGGGCTCGTCGTCGGTTTTATTAGCAAATCCTCCACTTTTACGTTTGTCTACCTCCGTTTTAGTGCACCTTCGGTAAAGATTACCTGAGCTTTTCTGCTTTTAACCAACGATCTTGAATATTATTTCTGCTTAACTTCAGTTTTGGGTCTAGTTCTATGCAATTTACATTAGTGAAGTCTAATTGTGAAAATTAAATAAATAATAACTGTTTTATACTAATAATTGTGTGTGATTGAAGACAACTCCTCCATTACCGCTGGCTCTTTCGCCTGCGCCTCTGAGAGGCCTCTTATATCAACAGCTCACTAATTGTGCGTCGAAAATCACAGCAGCTGCTCACTACTGAGCGTACCTAACACGTCGGGAAGTCAAGTCAAGACACTTTTCCTTATTTATATAAATAACCTTTACAACATGAAAATAGACGGGGCACACATATTCTCATACGCGAACGATACCGCTATAGTTTTTGCTGGCAGGTCGTGGGAAAGTGTTGGGCGGTTAGTTGAGAATGGCCTGTCTGAAATAGCAACTTGGCTCAATCTCAATCTCCTCACATTAAATGCTTCCAAATCTAACTACATTTGTTTTACCAAGTATAGCCGCACGCAACCATCATCTGATTTCCAATTGAAGATTCACAACTGTTCGAACCCCCTAGATCTTGGTTGCTCTTGTGTCAAAATAGGCAAGCAACAACAAACTAAATACTTGGGTGTGATGATTGATCAGCGACTATGATGGCCCATGCATACTGAACTGCTCATGAAAAGGGGTTAGGAAAATGATTTGGACATTTAAAACTCTCCGACACGTAGCTACAAACAATCTTCTTAGGCTGGTTTACGTCTCTCTGGCCGAATTGATCCTCACGTACTGTTTGACATGCTGGGGTGGGACCACTAAAATTATTTTTTTATTTTTTTAGAGCTGGAGAGAGCTCAGAGATCTCTCCTTAAGGCTATGCTAATTAAACCATTCAGTTTCCCTACTCAAAACCTTTTAATCTTGTGACCTTCTGTCTGTAAGAAAGCTTTATATCCTCCAACTCATTCTTAGGAAACACAAATCCCTACCGTTTGTTCCCTCAATGGCCAATAGACGAAGGAAACACGCAGCCTCTCCAACCGTCACAGTAAGATCAGATTTTGCTAAAAGACAGTATGTGCGGCAATCATCCCACCTATACAACCTGATTAACAAAGAATTAAGCATATACTCTCTGAAATTGCATGACTGTAAAAAGAGTGTATTAAATTGACTTAAGACTAAAAACTATGATGAAGTTGAGTCCTTGGTATCAACGATTCTATAGAATGCTCTTTATTGTACACCATAAAAAATTGCAGATATAATTGTTGAAATTTTACTTTGGACGACATAATGGGAGGATTGATCGATAATATCGATCATCTACAGACTGACATTTTCTCGGCTCCTGTTTGTCATCATTCCGCGGTGTTTACGGTTAATGGAAGAGGCTGTGACTTCTTCCGATCCCAAGACGCTGTTGTAGGGTTAACCACAATTACCTAAATTAATTAAATTACACTCATCTCTGTACACCTTCACTCATCCCCATACACTCACACACACATACACCCCCACATACCTTACACCACACTTCACTCAAGCGCGCCTCCTTTTCCTTTTTGTTTATTGTTTAAATTTACCGTTCATGTTCTTTTGCATGTATGTTCTTTTATAAATACATGTTTCTCAATTATATTATATATATTTTGGATAAAGAAAAGTGCAAGAGCGGAGTCTCCTAACATAAGCATTTCCTTGCTTAAAAGGAGTCTCCAAATCATATAACGCAAACCAAGTAAGTTAATTGAAATAAAATAAACATTTTGAATTTTGAAGTCACACCTCCTGCTGAGTGTGAGGCAGTGTCTCTACTCTCCTGACGAAAACTCAAGATCATACACCCTCTACTCTGCTCTCTCCCGAACAACATCTAGTTTTCCTTTGTCATTATCTTACATCAGAACTTTTCCACTCCTGAACAGAATCGACTCCTCCTGCCAATTCAACACAAGACGCTGCAGCCCCGTCCCGTTCCCGTCCTGAAGCCGGCTGAAAAACCTGATCCAGTTCCTGTAGATCCTGTTCCCGTGCCTGTTTTCCCGAGTCCGAGCTACTGAAGACCGAATTCCTTTTGTATATTTTTGTATTCTTAATCATTTAACTTGTGACCTACGACTGGCCCTCCGGCCAACCGTAACGTTACAGACCACAGCTACTACACTCGCGGCATCAGCCAACAAACGCCATGAGACCATCCCATAGTACCTACTCAGTATAAGGTAAGCAAACTTAGGATTAGGACCCACGACAGCAGCTGACCGAGGCCGCCGATCGACCGCAGCAACTATGGACACATGGACAGATAATGTTATTATCTATTTGATAACGTCCTTAGGATACTTTTTAGGTGGTTTTTACTTTTGACACGATCGATTATTCCCTCAGGTAATTCAGTGTGCTATGTTATACCTATAAAAATGTCTTGCCTCGGTCGGTTCGTGGATGGATGACCATCCATTCATTAAAATATATCGATACCCCCCCGTGCCTCCGAAAGTACGGTAGGCCGTTGGTCCCCCGTTGTCATTCACTTTCACATCTCTGTCATTTTTGACAGTCCTTACGGGTAGTCCAAAAAAAAGAGAAACCCAAAAAATCTGACAACCAGTCTTATCAAGCCGTATCGTATTACCCAGTAACTGGGTTGTGGAGGTCAGATAGGTACAAAAAAAAATACTGGTATCCAGCTGCATCCGGTTAGAATAGGAGCCGACCTCAACATAGTTAGGAAAAAATTAGGCAGATTGATTGATTATTAAGAGTATTTTTTCAGGTTTAGGTAAAGTCCGGGAAAGTGACTGCCAAATTAAATTGTCCATAAACCACATAGTCAAATATCAACTGTAATTCTTTGACAGTTATATGAAATGCCTATAACATGTAATTAACGACGTAGAATTGACGTAGGGTCAAGTAGTGTGTCAATTTGTTTAACAA
This sequence comes from Tiliacea citrago, assembly GCA_963921375.1. Lineage (NCBI taxonomy): Eukaryota > Metazoa > Arthropoda > Insecta > Lepidoptera > Noctuidae > Tiliacea > Tiliacea citrago. Next base: position 4,649,060 of record OY992788.1, on the reverse strand, counting down.
TGAATTTCCCTGACTGTACAGTACATGCACAGGTTATCTCAAATTAGTTAAATTATAGAAATAAAATAAGTTTAAGTAAAAGCAGCTTTATTGCAATATCTGAATTTATTCGTTAATAATTCGTCATAAGTTAGCAATTGGGCTTTGTACACATTTCATATTATTACGACATAATATTTACATTATTTTAAGACACATACATTATTATTATTATTACCTACATACAATAGTACCATTATTATTATTATGTACATACATTATCCTCACGCTGATTATCTCAAATACTATGCAAAAAATTGTGTATACGTAGTACCAGCCACAAAATAATCAGCTACAATATTTTCTTATTAATTAGACATAATTATTGTAAAACAATATAAGGCTGCGCACAGACTGTTAATAGCTAGTTTCATATAATTTTAGGAATAATAATAGATAAACAGAGCATGAAGTTGTCAATATAAAACAAAAGACTATAAGTACCTTTTACTTTTGTTTTTTAGGTTGTAGTTAACAAATTCCACTGGTTCATACGTCTCGCAACTCAAATTTGGACCCGCTGTTAGCTAAAGCTCACAAAACGTCTTTCCATCTTTTGTATTGATATCTCCTGTTCCTTTTGCCATCTCTGGGGTATCATTCTGGCTACTTTACTCTATTTGTCTTGAGTGCATCTTAACATAATTATGGCCTGTCCATCTTCAATTTTTCTGGTCTATTTTGGTAAGAACACCAATAACTTTTGTCTTTTCTCTAATCAGGGTATTTCGTATCCTCTATTGTTAAATAAGTACCTAGCTATGCAAAACAGCCACATCAAAACATAAAAAATAACGCGAGGATGATTTCCACATTTCCTCCTGGCATCTTAATCATGGCAGGATCAGTGGTGGCCCAGTGCTAACGGCCCCGACTTACAAGTTACATAGGTCGTGTGTAAACCCAGGCAGGCGCATTACTTTGTGTAAATAATTTCATCACCACTGCCCTCCTGGCATGTCCTAGAACCGAAAATTCGAAGACATGTGACATCTGCCAACCCGCACTGGGTCCGTAGGGGATTACGGCCCACTCCCTCTCACCGAGAGGAGGCCTGTGTCCCAGCAGTGGGAATATTACCCATAGGTTGAATATGCTATATCTTAATTAAGTATAATAAGTTACATATCAAAATAAACTACCTACGTGAAATAAATAGTGTATTAACGATCTCTTATTACATTGTTACACACACCTGATGTTATGTTATACCATGCTTGATATAAAAAACTACTACTAAACTTAAAGCTAATTAATCATTGTTTGATATTAATGATCTACGTATGACTTGCGTTAGATTTTCAACTAAGCATCATACTACAGTGAATAAGAACATTAATTTTACAAGTAATTTTTCTGTCATGCGATTTTTCGACATTATCAGCGGGATAATCTCAATTAATTTTTTTTAGAGACCAGCATGTGGTTTCTGATATGCAGACTAACCATAAATACTTGCATCCAGTCACACTCATGATTACTGCTGTGACTGGCTGACCGAAATAATAACAGTCTATCAAATAAAATTTGTCAACTAACCAAATTCAGGTTTGTTAAAAAATTTGCAAGTATTAAAATATCTATAGGTAGTACTTGATTTCCATATTACTTGAAAGAACCCCCGTGCCTTGGAAAGCATGTTAAGCCGTTGGTCCTGCGCCTGATCTCTCTCCGGTCGTGTCAGATTGTTGTTCCTTTGTACTATGAGAGTGAGGGAAGAAAGACCTATGTCAGCGAACTCACTTGTGCACTTTAATATCTCCCGCGTCGATCACGGCTAGTCTCCGCTGAGATTGGCTGCCATTGCCGAAATTAGGTCTGGAGGACTATTTACTTGGAAGAAACTGATACTTTCAACAGTTAAACCATACTATCTGACTGGCTTGGTTGAGTGCCAATATCATTACCATGTGCATTAGTAATAATCCTGCGGTCACAACTGCTCTAATAGTTTTGCATTTGCATATTTCTTGGTTCTTTTCTTATGCATTTATATATTCCTTATTTCTCTCTCATGGAAAAGCGAAGCTTGTTGAATATTTATAATTATGTAGGTATAAAAGATAGGCAAGTAAATAATTATAAAATAGAAAATGCTATCTAATAATATCTACTAAGATACACACTTAACAAATTAGTGGTTTGTACTCTACTTTCATAACTAATATGAACATATTTAAGTATCTGGATTATGACTACAATCAGCTTACAATAAAATACTCCACAAAGAACAATTTCACAACCAACTTTCAAAGCCCAAGTTTTTTCTAAATTAAATGAATAAAAATCATCATTAGTTCTGTTGTGGATCAATATTCGTGAAAATTCAAAGAGCTAAATACTAATTGCTACCTAATAATTGAAATGTAGAATCAATTAAAAAAATCAACAATTTTTTAAAGTATTATGCACGTCGATGATTACTTACAACAAATGGTAACTTGACTTACTTACATTGCATTGTCGCAAAACGATACTAATAAGCTATATTTAAAAAGCTAAACGATGGAAACTACCAAGTTCATTCCACACATTTAAAATTTCCATTGTGACGTCACATATTTACGACTACGAATCGAAAATCACGTTAGCGTCGTATTGTCATGAACATCATGGCTCTCAAGACTATGGCCACCAAAGTCCTCAATCATACCTTGAATAGAAACATAGGCTCCAGAGAAAAGAGCAATTAGGGAAATGATTCCTATTAGCAGATTTTTCCATAGGACATATTTGAAGGGTCCTAGACCAGTGTCCCAGTTGTATACGGTGTCAACCACAGCTGGGATGAGTAGTCCAAGGGTTGAGAAGAAGACGGCGCCAACGAAGCTGATGACCAGCTCCAGGTTTGGGAAGGCTGCGGCGATGGCAACTATGGACAAAATAAATTAGGAATTAATAATTTATAGTTATATGTACTAGCTTTTGCCAGCGGCTTCACCCGCGTGCATGTCGGAAATGATGGGTCCGCGTCCACTCGACCCGCTTAGACTCCACCCCGAAGAAAAATACCAGATGTTTTACTACCAATTTAGTGCCATTAATTTGTAGTCAGGCAAAGTGATATTAACTTATTATACATAGAATATTTAATATTTTGTTATGATACATAATTTATCCTGCTAGTCAGTGATTTCGTTTCAAAAATGTAGCTTTATAAAGATAGCCTCTACCTCTAGCGTGCCACTAGTCATAAGATTGTAATGATAATTAACAATAATCTGTGATTTTTAATACAAAGCACAAAGCATATACTATATTAAAACAGGATAAGTACATACTTGTTTCATTATTGATTTATTTATCCAAACATTATTTAAATTTTACACTCCCTGTGGTGCAAGCGTTAAATAGACACTTTCTGTCTGACTATACATCGACGTTTTTACGCCTATGAAAACAGAAATATCCAGGTATTATTCTTCGGGTCGAGTCTAAGCGGGTCGAGTGGGCATGGACCCGAAATTATGCCACGGGAACTTACTACTGGTATAAAAAGGTGAATAAAAAGTATCCTATGTCCAACTCCAGGTCGTGGTCTACCCAACCATGTGTTTGGTCAGCCGATTTAACGTGCAAGCGTAACAAATAAACTCCGAATGTGATTTTGTTTGTTGATTTAACGTGAAATCGTTAAATCATTTTTAATCATTCAATACTAGCTTAACCCGCGGCTTCGCTCGCGTATTTTAGAATTTGACAATCATTTCGGGTTGTACTCTGCTTTTTGAAATTTAAAGTGCTATTAAATATATCCCATAACATAATTCAATCATGATTCGAAAGACACGTGGCGCCCTCTATTATCATAAGAACGTTATTGTTATTTTCCTCGAGAACAGTACTTTTTTTCGGGATGAAAGATACCTATGTCAGTTTCTGTACACCTGACAACGTATATGCAAAGTTTCAGGGTGATCGAATCAGTAGTTTAGGCGTGAAAAGGTAACAAACAAACAAACATACTTTCGCATTTATAATATTACATACATACATAAACTCACGCCTTCTTCCCATGGGGGTAGGCAGAAACTATAGAACGCCACCTGCTACGCTCCTTACATACTCCTTTTGCTTCGCCTACGTTCATACATGGTCATACACGCACGCCGATTGCGAGTACTACGCACCTGACCTTTCTGAAGAACATCACCAATTTGGTCACTATATGTCCTCCTAGGGCGTCCCCTCCCGGCGTTTCCACTCACCTCTGCTTTATAAATACCTTTTGTTAGTCGCGTTCCACTCATGCTCTCAACATGACCAAACCATCTAAGCATACTCTTTTCAATTTTTGTTACTACATCTTCTTTTAAACTGCACCGTTGCCTTATCACCTCATTTTTCAGCCTATCATTCACAGTCACGCCAGACATGCTTCGCAAGGAACACATTTCCACTGCATTTAATCTACTTTCATGCTTCTTTTGCCACACCCAACATTCACTTCCATACATAAGCGTAGGCACCAGCACACCATTGTGAACAGCCAGTCGAGCCTTTTTGGGCATCGACTGATTAGTCACAATCGCATGTATAGCACCATTCACTTTATTTCCCACATTTACTCTCCTTTCCACATCTTCATCAATTATATATTATATTATGTTATTACTTATTATATATTATTACTAGCTTCTGCCCGCGGCTTCGCCCGCGTGGATGTCGGAAAAAATGTCACGAGAACGTACTAACGGAATTAAAAGTACATGTAGAGTATGTGTTAATGCAGACTACAAACTATATGTATGTTACCTAATTTCATCTAACTCCGTTCAGCCATTTTTGTGCCAATCCGAAACACAACATCATCCCCTCTAAAATTGACTACCTCTTTTAGATTTTTTGACAACCCTGTTAAGGCGATACCAAAAAAAAATTTGGGCTTTTTCGTATCCATTTATTTCACTATTACAGCATGTATGAATTTAATTTTTATATAATACTCTGACTGAAGGAAAATGCAATTGGGTTAAATTTCCTCGATATAATTTATTTCCGAAAAGACCTCTATTTTTTCATATTTTTTCCTGTAATTCTAGAATCCTCAGTAATTTCATTGCAAAATTGCATTCAAAATGTGCGTATTAGATAACTGAAAACTCTGGCTGAAAATATTTTTGATAGATAGCTTAATTTATTATTAAACAATTTTTATTTGGTTAGGCGCCATAACGTTGTTGTATTTTGGTTCCAGCGCATTATTGCGCTCTCTTTTTTTCGCATGTGGAGGTAATTGACTCTGTCACTTTCTTATGGCCGATGATTAATTTTTTACGTATCACCTTAAACCTTTTCGTTTATTTCCGATCGTAAATATAAATACCGAGTTTCAAGTAAATCGAACCGCGCGTTAAAATCTTTCCATACAATAATTTTCCCACACAAAATTCAACACCCAGTTTAAAAGGTTGTTTTCGAAAATTTATGTTTATGGTCGTCTTATTTATTAAGAAAATATGCGGTTCAATTTTCAAGTTTATTGATTAAAGGAAACATAATTTTGATTTAAACTGTGTCCCCCTTTTCACCCCGAAAGGATTTTATTTTTGAAAAATATTAAACCATGTTTTATTCAATTACTTTGCAGTTTATCAAGACGCGCAGTAAAATCCTTCCCTAAAACTTAATTACCCCCTTTTGCCCCGTAAGGGTTACATTTGAATATACCCAAACACATGTCAGGCTTTATATTTTGTGAGCATTAGGTACCTTTATATAAAATACCGAGTTTCGAGTTAATCGGAGCTCACGTTAAAGTTCTTCTATACAAACTTTCAACATCCCCAAAACCCGTTTTAGGGGGTAGTTTAAAAAAACAGAAAATTATAAATTTTATAATTTACTAAGGTTAGTATTCGTGCCTAGTTTTAGGTTTATTAACTCCAGGAATAAGATTTTTGATACAAACAAAATCCCCCCTTTTCACCCCTTAAAAGTCGAATTCCCAAAACCCCTTCTTATCAGATGCTTACGTCATAATTTAGACTTAATCAAGCCACGCAGTTAAATTCTCCCATGTCAAATTGACTACCCCTTTTCACCCCGTTAGGGCGTTAGGGGTAGGTTAGGGGTCAATTTCTCGGCATGCTACAATTGTGGTGATAAGTCCCCTCTTTGAGAAGTGGCTAGAGAGGCGCCACGGCATTCTGTTATATCCACGGGTTTCTGTTCAGGATAAAGCGGGACGAAACGCCCGGGTGTCACCACTGTGTGGATCGCCCGGAGAACATGGTGGAGCATACAGTAGAGGTCTGCCCGGCTTGGGCGGAGCACCGCTATGTCCTCACGGAAGCGATCGGTGGCGGCGATCTCTCGTCGGTCCAGGCCTGGTTCAAGCCATGGTTTGGAGCGAGAGTTCATGGGAGTCCGTCACCTCCTTCTGTGAAGCAGTAATGCTCATGAAGGAGGAGGCGGAACGCGTAAGGGAGAGACAAAATACGTGCTGAGGGCACGTATTTTGTCTCTCCCTTACGCGTTCCGTTCGGAGCGAGCGAGAGTTCATCAGACGCCGTCACCTCCTTCTGCGAAGCAGCGCTCGCGAAGGAGGAAGCGGAACGCGTGTGGGAGAAGCAATATGCGCGCCCTCACGCCCTTAATCACCGTGGGAGACGCCCCGGGCGTCGAAAGTCGCAGGCCGATTCTCGGCCACAGTAGGCGCGGGCTTGCGGATGGTGAGCGATGGGTAGCTCGCCGTCCGATAAGGACCAGGCCCGGGTCGACGGCTCGTTATGTTCCATGCGCGCCTCAAAGAGATGTCAGCACCAACTGATGGAGTCTGTTAAGGCCAATGGGTGCCAGGGTTGCGAGTTTGTCCGAAAAGGATATCATGGCCCTGGCACACAAGTTAATGAAGGAACATGGGTGGGTTTAAGTCAGTAAAAGTCTGACACGGCGGGAGGGCCGCTCCACCCAGAGCGGGAGAAGTTATTTGATAATTACCCGCCAAAAAAAGGGTTCAATTTTCGAAAAACTTTGATACATTTTATTCTTAATTTTTGTTTCTAAGTATAAATACTGAGTTTCGAGTTAATCGGACCGCACGTTAAAATTCTTCTATACAAACTTTGACATCCCCAAATCCGAAACGGTACACGTGTACTTATATTACTTTTACTTGAATACAAATGCACAACTTCAATACAAAACGTCATCCCCTTTTCACCCCCTTGTGGGTTGAAATAAAACAAAAAACAATGGTTTACGTTCTGTTAGTTTCCAACCATAAGCCAAAATATTAGTTATTTTAACTTGAAAAATAATGAATTTCATCCCCCTTTTCACCCCTTAAGGGTTGAAATTCTAACAACACCGTTGCATTAGCTTCTAAACATAACCCTAGATGATATATTTTGTGTTTTTACTTCGAAAATTAAGGACTTTGATACACAACTTCATCCCTCTTTTTAACCCTTCGGGGGTGGATTTATCAAAAACGCTGAGATACGTATAAATTAATTTTCAATTGTCAGCCTAAACACAAAATTTGAATATTCTTACTTCAAAACTGACGGACTTTCATATAAACTTCCATACCCTATTTCACCCTCTTAGGGGTGGAATTTCAAAAAATCCTTTCTTAGTGGATACCTACTCTTTACAAAGAACACACCCTCCATATTTCATGTCTCTAGGACCAGCTGTTTAGGCTGTGCGTTGATATATCAGTCAGTGAGTCAGTCAGGACTTTGAATCTTATATATATAGAAGATTTATACAAACTTTCGAGTTAATCAAGCCGCCCAGTAAAATTCTCTATTATGTAATTGACTAAACCTTTTCACCCTGTTATGGGTACATTTTCGAAAAACCCTGATGCAAGTTATTCTTTATTTTTGGTTTTAAGTATAAATACTGAGTTTCAAGTTAATCGGATCGCACGTTATAATTCTTCTGTACAAAATTTTCCCCAATCCTTCCTTTAGAGGGAAGTTTAGAAAAACAAAAAATGAGAAACTTTATAATTTACTTAGGTGAGTATTTGTGCCAAGTTTCAAGTTTATTAACTCAAGCAAAAAGATTTTTCATATAAAAAAATCCCCGCTTTTCACCCCCTTAAGGGTCAAAGTTCCAGAAAACCCCTTCTTGTGCCAAATTTCAGCCCAATCCGTTTAGTGGTTTAAGCTGTATGTTAATAGACCAGTCAGTCTCAGTTTCCTTTTTTCACCCCGTTAGGGTTAGTTTTGCGAAAAACCCTGATAAGATCTATTTTTTATTTTTGGTTGTAAAGTATAAATACTGAGCTTCGAGTTAATCGGACCGCGCGTTAAAATTCTGCTATACAAACTTTAACATCCCTCAATCCCCTCTTAGGGGGAAGTTTAGAAAAACAAAAAATGGAAAAGTTTATAATTTACTTAGGTGAGTATTCTTACCAAGTTTCAAGTTTATTAACACAAGGCATACGATTTTTCACACAAACAAAATCCACCCTTTTCACCCCCTTAAAGGTCGAATCTCCAAAAACCCCTTCTTAGCGGATGCCTTCGACATAATAACTATCTGTGCATTTTTACTTGAATACAAAATTTTGCGAATGAACAACTACATCCCCCTTTTCGACAACGATTTGCGTTGTGTTAGTTTCCAACCATAAGGCGAAGTATTAGTGATTTTAAAATAAAAAGAAATTTCATTAAAAATAAAATTTTATCCCCTTTTTCACCCCTTAAGGGTTGAAATTCTAACAACACCATTGCATTAGCTTCCAACCATAACCCTAGATAATATATTTTGTGTTTTTTACTTCGAAAATTAAGGACTTTGATACACAACTTCATCCCCCTTTTTAACCCTTCGGGGGTAGAATTATCAAAAACGCTGAGACACGTGTAAATTAATTTTCAATCGTCAGCCTATACACCAAATTTGAAGATCCTAACTTCAAAACTGACGCACTTTCATATAAAGTTCCATCCCCTATTTCACCCTCTTAGGGGAGGAATTTCGAAAAACCCTTTCTTAGTGGATACCTACTCTTCACAAAGAACACACTCTCCAAATTTCATGTTTCTAGGATCAGCGGTTTAGGCTGTGCGTTGATATATCAGTCAGTCAGTCAGGACTTTGAATTTTATATATATAGATTTATAATATTAGTTAGGATATTTAGGATTAGGATAGGATAAAAATAATATATAATAAGTAATAACATAATATAATATATTAAAGGCTGGCTGCAAGGATTTGGGGAAGGCCATTGCCCAGCAGTGTATTCTTAGTTTTCTTGTGTAATTCTATGATTTGGCTTTTATCCTTCACAAATAGACGAGTAGGTCGGAAACATTACAAAAAATATGAACTTATGGAACTTATGAAATACTTTTAATTCAAATGTTTTATCAGAACGCTACCATAATTACCTTATACCTAACTAGAAGCTTTTCTTTTCTAAGAAAAGCGACCGAAATTGAAAAGATGGTCCGGGAAACAACAGAAATAACGAAATAATAAAAACGAGATGCCTATTTTATTTGCATAAGTTTAAAATTAATTCTGTCAGATCCACTGCTCACCGAATAACATGACAAATCTTTTTGGGACTAGGCAATGAATGGTAATCCTAATATTTAATGGTATGTAATTGTATGTATGTTTAATAAAACTCGGCTTAGCTTTTTGAGCCTAATAATCTAGCACATGATCCATAAATTCAATATTGTGTTTATGTGATGTTTCACAGACATAAACGAGGGTTTAGATTATTCACTACTTTTGCAGAAGTTTATTTACTTTATATATCAGGGCCCTAATTCACTATGACCACTTAACGATTCCTTACTTCGAAATCACGTCATTCGTTATCTTATCACGACATTCTGCTAATAACGTATTCTCTATGAAACAACGAACGAAACCGCGCGAAATGAACGCGAAGTTGGCGAGGTTTGAACTGTCAAAATATCACGCTTGGAAACCGCGCGGAATGACAATTCCGTGCGGTTACTAAGCGTTGTACATATTTTATAGTTTTGTAAGGAAGATAATGTTCGGGTAAAATTCGGAAAAACTTATATTGAAGAAGGTAAGAAACAATTGTTTTTCGTATATACAAACACTAGGGACGTTGTAAGGTCATGTTTCATGTACTTACAAACTATTCGGTACTCAAAAATGCCTGTAATGTGGTCATTATTTTGACAAACCTCTTTGAGTAAAGTCGACCTTTCCGCGCTTCTTGAATAGGCGCCAGCAAAGTTGCATAGAATTTCATGAGTTTTAGCCACAAAAAGGTACAGGCAGTACAATCACCATTGACTAATTAAAAAAAAAACAAAAGCGCGGGGAAGAAACGAAAGCGCGTTGCGTTGAGTTTTTTGCAATACTCCATTTTATTTCAATTACTCGCATTGTTTGAGTAAAGCACTAATAAAAGCCTTGGTCTGCAATGACTGTGGTGCTGGCCACGCTATGATGTCCTCGAGCTTAGCTTACCTACGCTTGGTCATCATGCAGCCCTTGCTGACCGCGCTGTGTTGGCTAGGAGCTGCGCTTTCGGCCATCAGCAGCGCTGCCAGCAACTCAGTCATTATAGACCGCGGCAGTAATATGTATAGTGATCACAATAATAATAGCTACTATGTAATGGTTTTATTTACTTTGCAGGAACAAAGAGCGAAAGCTACTTCAGCGCAGCTGAATCGTCAAATTAATTTTATGAAGCTCAAGCCGGAGTGTGCTTCAGGACGTGGCAATGGCCTTCAGCGAAAAGTTGAGTTGGAGCAGCCAACATAAATGTTTCGTACTGAAATAAATGTGTACAAATAAATCAATACGGGTTATGAAACTACAACTAGTAAAAATATGTACAAAAATTTTTCAAAATTTTCATAGAAATTTGATGGCAAATGATAATACTTATGCTATTTCCTTCAATCACAATGTCTAAATCAATTATTGTTGGTAATATATTCTTCCAAAATCTACAAGAACCCTCAAAACAAATACAATATCTATGTACAAGTAATACTCACTAGGAAAGCTTTTAAAACACGTAAGTAAGTACTAACGTTCAAAAGCATATATCTCAATAAATTTTAACACTGCAATCAAAAGAATTATTGTCATTGTATTTTTTTGTTTATTAAAAAATCGTTCAAGGTTTTTTGTCATAAATAATAACAAATTAAGATAAAAAACCGGCCAAGTGCGAGTCGGACTCGCGCACGAAGGGTACCGTACCATTATTTATAAAAACGGCAAATAAATGACGTTTGTTGTATGGGATGCCTTTAAATATTTGTTTTATTTTAATTTAATTATTTATTTTTAAAGTGAATATATAACTAAATATTCTGTGAATATTTCAAGCGTCTACCTGTTGCCGTTATCAATATCGAGCAAGAACGAGCAAAAAAATCACGTTTGTTGTATGGGAGCCCTCTTAAATATTTATTTTATTCTGTGTTTTAGTATTTTTTGTTATAGCGGCAACATAAATACATCATCTGTGAAAATTTCAACTGTCTAACTATCACGGTTCATGAGATACAGCCTGGTGACAGACGGACAGACAGACAGACAGACAAACGGTGGAGCCTTAGTAATAGGGTTCCCGTTTTACCCTTTGGGTACGCTAAAAAGATACTTTAGGAATTATTGATGTTCAAAATGTCCAAAAAGGATCAAATACTGTCGAACAAAACTTCTTAACGCACGCCTGACTTCATAGTGTGCCATAGACAATTTATCTTGGAGCATACAGAATATGACATTTCGATTCCTTGCCGTTACATGGATTTCTACAAAATACGATATTGACGCGGTTTCACGTGGTAAGTTAAAAGACGCTGACAACAGCTAAACCGCGGTCACTGTCAGACTGCATACAAAAGAAAAAGAAGCGCGATGACACAACGCTTGTAATTTATTGCAAAATATGAAGCAATTATCTATTTACTAAAAAATGAGTTGAGTAATCTAAAATAAAAAAAACAACCAAGTTCTGCGTACAAATAAGACTTTCTTGTTATTAATTAAATACCAACCGTACGTTGATATTTAATACAGATACCAGCGCTGCGGTATTTATTTTTTAAATATCGCAGCATTATGCTGAGATAGGAGCCTTTTTTGCATCGCACAAGTCTTTGTTGTTTTTATTTTTGGATATTGTTAGTTTCTATTTTTGTATTTCTTGTGCGCGTCCCAAATAAAATATTTTTCTTTCTTTCTTTTCTTTAGATATTTTGGATTGAAACTCAAAGTAAATGGTTAGTTTACCGTTAATTTGAATCGAGATTTTTTTTGTAAACGTGTTTTGGTATCAACTAAGTTCTGAGAAATTTGTTCAAGAATAACGCCATGTGTGTATTTTTCCGCTACCACAAATTACATAGATTTGACTTTTTTTTTGTTTAAGACAAGCCTACTTTTATCATTTGCTACTTGCTCAGCGCCTTATTACGATACAGAATTGGGGCCCAGACCTCTATAAGCTCTTTCATAAATATTAACTTACATCTACTCTGCCTTTATTTTTAACCAAAGCAGATTTTTAATTAAGTTAGTTAAGTAAAGATATGCTTAGTTTTTTTAAATATAATTTTAAGGTATTATGAATTAATTGGACAAACACCTCTGGTTTAATTGATTTATGGATAACCATCTGGCTGTTATAATTAAATATATACGTTTAATTGAAACTAGTTTTCAATTGTATCATCACCATGATGGTCTAGACTTCAATATCTTCAAACATTTTATGATAATCTTCAGTTGTATAATTAAGATGTGCGAACACAGTAAAAAAAATTAAAGGGTAGGTATCTAGTGCAGAACAGAATTAGCATTGAGACACTTTCAAACATTACCATACACTTTAGCAATGCACCTAAATTATGGATCGGTAGTTAAAACCCAAGCATTCCCACAAAATAATGAACTAATGTTAAACCCAACCTCAATGATCATTAAGGCGCTCTAACATGGACAGTCAAAACTGCAAAATTGGCCAAACTGGGCAATTTGAACGCCCGGTTAGAAATCGTATTGAACTTCAAGCCGAGAACTAATTGCCTCTTATGAAGTATTCTTCACAGTTCAGCGATTGTTACAAGACAGCTAATTGGTCTGAAAATTTTCCGTGTAGGAGGAAATTTGGAACAAGCAGGATTGTTTTTACCCGAGAAAATAGGGCAATTCCTTCCGAGTTTTAAGGGATTATGTAAGACGGCATCATTTGCTTGTCTTCTCTTTTGTACCCAACAAAAGAGAAGACAACCAAATGATGCCGTCCTGATCTGGATTTGTTTAAACTTTTTCAACCTGACCCGCGGTTACACCCATATCTAAGTACACAAGTTGTGTTTGTTTGTGACAATATTTTCAACAAGTTTTGTCAGAAACATGTCGTGTCATTGACGTTGTCTCAGACATGTTTTGTTGACTATTTTGTTCACCTATTTCACATTTTGACAAGTTTTGCGTAGTCTTTACAATTAGTTTTAGGTGTAAACTATAAACGAAAGCAGTAGACAAAACATGTAGAATACATGTTTTATACCTTGGTGACAATAAAACTATGACATCGTTAATTTGTCAGCCTATTTTGTGTCAATGTGCAGATAGGCGCGGAACGACATTTTACATAGTGTGACACAATGGGCGGTCTAATCACTAAATGCGAATTTTTAAAGACAACCTTTGGATGGATTAAGTGGAGAAGGAGAAACAATATTGCAGATAGTCTATGTTGTACCTTTTACACAATTATATACAATAAATACATAAAACATATCTCTAAAAATATATTCAATAATAATCATGAAATAAGTGAAAAAAAAAATCACCACAGAACCACCAGATCCATTGTGCTACTAGAGTCGCGTCGGCACTATTATGATAATAAATTAAGTAAAGACAGTCCCATTCGTTTAACATAAGTAACATTAACCCCCTATAGAATTGTCAAACTTTCTCAAAGACTTTTATCACAAACTTGGGAGCAGCAACAAGTTTTAGGTATAATTAAGTAAGATTTATGTTACCTTCCAGACTATGTTACGTAACATTACGGTATTAAACGAAGGATCTGCCAGGGATATGCTGTCATTTTAAGCATTCCTGGAGCATTGCTACCGGTTTTCGTTCCAGAAGCAATTAATGTCAGACAACGTACGTTCGTTCCAAACTGCTTTCTGCGTTCTTGATTAATTGTTGTAAATGTTAAAATAAATGGTTGTATTTATTAGGTTATTTTGCAAGTCTTCACTAACGTTACTGCGTCTTGAGCAAACTTAAGGTTAATGAGAATATTCAAGGATAATAATTTTCCAGGCGACTAATAACTTAAAGGGCGACTAACTATTTGCTACTAAAATAATAACTTGGCGACTAATAACTTAAAGGGCGACAGTGCCGCGGCAGCGGCCGCCGAGCGCCAGATCCCCTCTATTGTTGGTAAATTCAGTTACCAAAACAAAAATTCGATGCCAGTTTAAATTAAAATAAAGCTAAAAACTGATTATTGAGCTGCTACTTTCTACTTAAAATAATACTTCGCTGTAGCTGCCAACCTATTATTTTTGCTGCCAACCTATTATTTTTGCTACCGGCTTTAATTATTTTTGAATCCCAAATTCAGATTAATTTGTCGCCGTGTTAAATACATGCCAATATTCAATAGCAGGCCGGTGTTTGGATTTGCGAATGGCAATCAATTAGACCGCTTCTTATCACATGGGACTTATTATTTATCTGACGAAAATAGGTTATACAATACAGGGAGTAAGGGATATCGTTGCGTAAACTGTTTCCATAAATTCAGTAAAGAAAGAAAGAAAGAAAATACGTTTATTTGCGGTAAACATGACGCAAAAAAGAACATAAACACAAAAATAAGAAAAGGTTGAGGGAAACATGCGTCACATTTACGCAAAACGGCTATCACTCAGCATTATGCTGTGACCCTATACAAGACAGAGCCCCAGCGCTGGTTTTCAGCGACAGCCGGCACCGACGACGTAATTAAGTCGTCCGGAGCAGCAACCAATTAATAGTTCGCTGAACCGGTGCAGCATACATAAAGAAAAATAATGATAAACTAAACAGGATTAAAAAAAATAGACCTAAATGCTGTGAGAATATCTTCCTCCATTAAAATTTTACGCTTTATCTAGTGGCAATATTTCGAAACGTCATATTTGACGTACACCAACATGATTTAGACCCAACAGAACTAAAATTATTCGACGTTTATTAAAAATACATCGATTGTTGCATACATTTTGACCGTGTAATTAGGTATTACACTTTTGTATAAAACAACTAATTTTATTTTTTAAACCGACGAAAATTTTTTGCTCTGTAGTATATAGAATTCATAGTAGTTTACGCGTCGATTTTATTAACACCTTGTATATTTACATAGCTACCTCTTCATTAAATACAGGCATAGTATTGTTTTATAAAACATAATGTTAGTAATTCTTACCTGCCATAGTGACCAAGACTGTCCTGATGACGATTTGAAACAGGTTTTCATAACGGGACTCCTTGCCTTTTCTTATCCTGGTGATCATTTCCATGGGTACGTAGAATTGAAGGGCGAATGACAGAAATATCACGAACGCCATCAACGCTTTTGCAACTTGGGCGATACTGCAAAGAAAAACAAAAATAATTTAAATAAGTTACAGCGCTGGCTGTTTTTATGCGGTGATCTCTTATTATTACAACTGCAGTATGTTGTAGGTCGTTTTCACCTAGATATGAAGAAAAGATGGACCGACGACCTTAAAAAGGAGGCTGGGACAGACTGGATGCAAAAGATGGAGGACAGGGTGTTGTGGCGTAGCTTGGGAGAGGTCTATGTCCAGCAGTGGACTGCTATAGGCTGAGTTGATGACGAAAAGCTTACTTAATGTCGCGTGTGGTTATATAATACCAATACCAATTGCAGTGCAGATTGGCCGCTGAAATCATTCAGAGACTATGATGTCCTTAGTAAGAAGTCTGCTGCTTTCAGATGCACTTTTAAATATAAAAAAAACTAAATACATTATTTATTAATTTCATTAGACAAAAGTCACCCAGATTGAAGTTCATAACTGCAGCCCTTGGCCAAAAATTTAACCAATCTCCTTTTCCGTCATATTTTCGCTCAGTTGAAAGTTAGAGCACGAACATAATCTTTAATCGCCACGGATTCTGGCTATCAGCACGAAAGACGGGCGCTTATTCTTGAAAGCTAACCCCCTTATTAATAAACGTGGAGTACAGGTCCCTCCAACATTATCTCCAGATTAACCATTAACTTTTCAGGGATTAACTTTGGCATAACTTTACTCTGCGTTTATTAATGAAGAGGTAAGAGCATTATCACACTGGTAATTTGCCAGCGTGTTTCTAGCGAGATTGCCTCATTGGTCGCTACTGCTAAGCATGAGGTCCTGGGAATCCCCGCCTGCAGCACGGAGTCTGGATTTGAGCCCGGTTCATGGCAATAGGCTCACCCCCTATTATATGGGATTTTAGCATAACTGGCGAAATGTGGGTGTCCTAAAAGTGTTGTGTCGTACTAGTGTTTGAATGAATGGGGAACTTGTTTTTCAACTACAATGTTAAGTTTCTTCTTAGGTAAATCTCCACTACGGAACCCTTAATTGTGCGTGGTCTAACACGCACTTGGCCGGTTTTTTGTAAAAAAGCGACTTTTTTTAGGCATAATTAATTAATAAATGCCCCGTTGCGCAGCTGTTGACTGCAAAAATACCCCCGACCCATGTATTTGCCAAACATGTTAGACAAATCTAACTTAGAGAAATGTATTCATGATTCTAATGATTATAATTCTGTAAATACATATTATCTGATAGAGTCGCGAATCATATTTTGATCAAGATAAAACCTGAAAATGACCTGCAAATTGCAAAAAATGTAAGAAAATTTGAATTTTGCAGACTACAGATGCGGATTCATCTTAAAATAAAATAATTGATTTGACTTTGATTCAATCACTTTACAGGTAACACGCTGGCAAATCTTAAGTGTTATGAGGCTTTAAGAGTTTGGTACAGAGGAAACATTAAATATTGTCCCAAAGCAATATTTTCACACCCAAACTACAAATATGAATGTAGACCACAATAAACATCATCCGCTAAAGGAAAATCCCTTTTCCCTTTTTATGTTCATACTTACTGACCCGTAAAAACCTCTTAACATTTCCAATACGAATATTTCTACGTGTAAATAATAATAAATAAATAGAAATAAAGAGAAAATTCTCTTATAAATATTTGAAGTATGGAAATAATACGATAGACTGTTCTTTCATAAAAAATGTACGTGAAACGTAATATTTTTTCACGAAAACCTTGAAGATGAACAATAATCATGTTAGGATGAAATTAAAATAAAAAAAAACGAGTGAAACTAAGGCAGCCCACAAAATTTAAATTAAAAAATCTGCATTCATCGATTTAGAAAAAAAATTTGAGAAGATGTCACGAAGAAGTCAAAAATCTAAAAAGTTTCCAAAAAGCTTATGCCAATCGATCCTGTTTCATTGAAAGATCAAAAACCTCTATTGGACCAACTGAGGTTTGAGTACTAGAAAAGTCATAAATCGCAAAAACTTCTCCCATACATTTCGTAGAAAATGAGACTCGAACTTATATTTTTTACCATCGACAAACTGGCCGCAACAAAAAAGACTGGTCGAAAAACAATAACTTCTACTTTGGGTATTATTTCACCTTAAATTTATTTGACACTGTTTGTGTAAGACTTTGGATAATTAAGTCACGCTACAATATTAATTACCTAAGAAAAAAATCTTTCTAAAATATTGAACTAAGAAAAACGGTTCGGTTAACTTTTATTCAGTTAGGGTTTGTAACGTCATTAAGTTTGAGCGAGTAAATTAAATGAGCCTACATTGACACTTGGTTCAAAACAATCTGGATTTTACCTAAAATCATAAAAATCTGTCTAATACAGTGCAAAGTACATAACACTCATCAATCTGAAAGCAAATCTTTTCCCAACTATGTTGGGGTTGACTTCCAGTCTAATCGGATGCAGCTGAATACCAGTATTTTGCCTATCTGACCTCCAAAACCTAGTTCCTGGGTAATACGATACGCCTTGGTTAGGCTGGTTGTCAGATTTTTTAGGCTTCCCTTTTTTTTGGAGTACCCATAACGACTGTCAAAGATGACGGAGGTAATGAAAGTGAATGACAGCCGGGACCAACGGCTTACCGTGGTTTTCAAGACACGAAGGGGTCTCGATATATTTGAATGGTTGCATATTAGAAAATCAAAACTTTCCTGAGCAAATTTCAAAAGAACAACGTACAAATCAACAAAGTTTAAAATAACGATGGTCATTTGATCAAAAGTTCAGCTGGCCAAAGTCAATGTTTAAATTATTTATTACTATTGACCAAATAATTTAAAGGTCAAAATGGATTACTGGATAAATTGATGATTGAATGGATTACTGGATAAAATGGATTATTGGCGTTGTAGACAACCGATTTTTTTCTATATTATCTAGTCGTTTATGGCACTCGCCGGCCGCTGCCGCGGCATCGCTCGCTTCGCTCGCTCGGCTCGTGCGTAGGAGTTCACAGTTTTAACCTAACCTGACCATTTATTTTTTCTTTTGATCAGTCGTTCATTTGATGTCACATACATTGGGATTTTAAAATTTTTCTAAATAAAACATTTGGTTATTTAAAGCTCGAGAAAGTTTTGCTTTTCTAATATGCAACCATTTGAATGGATGGATGGTCACCCATGCACAACCCGACTAAGGCAAAATATTTATATTATACTAGTACTTCGCTCGGGACTTCGTCCGCGTTGATATCGTATCTTCGCCTACAAAGTTCAATACTCTCCATTTGAAATTACAATTTTGTTACTCGCTGATAATGTAGCTTTCTATACGTGAAATAATTTTTAAAAGCAGTTAAGTAGTTTTTAAGTTTAGTGAAAAAGATGTGACCTTTTGTTCGTTTGTAATGGATACATTAGAAACAAACAAAAAATCACATCTTTTCTCTTTATAATATAGTACTGTATGATAATTGATAACATAACAGTCTTCACCCTGCACCACCTCTTTCATTTCTCGAAACGAATGTCCCTGCGGCTATAATTTCTAGTGGAAACCTGTTTGAGTCGCAGTCGATGCCTGCCAGGGTTGCGAGTTTGTCCGAAAGGGATATCGTGGCCCTGGCACACAGGCAAAGGAAGGAACACGGGTGGGTTTTAGTCAGTAAAAGTCTGACACGCCCTCCCGGTCTGCCTAGAGCGGGAGAAGTGTTATGATACGAGTAATTTCGCAACCAAAAAAAATAAATAAAAAAAAACCGTAGGTAAACGTTTGAACAAAGAAACCACGCGACTAGCTACGCTAGATTTTTTAATGATCCTGGTCGAGGTGTTGGAGATTGGTTTTGGCCCTTTCTGGGCCTCTGACCTCCCAGGGGCCTCAAAGGTCCTTAGAGGGTGTTAAAATACTATGTTAAGCTTAACTTTAGAAGAAATTGCACCAGAATCTTTTGAGCTTGCTCCTGCTGCCTAGGTTCATAGGTCCGTAGAAGTCGACCGAATGCTGCTATTTCTCTATAAATGGTCAAACCTATGGTAGCACATGGCAACTACGCTAGTGACCTAGAAGTGTGCCACAAACGGTAGTAGTATTGTCCCAAGAAAATGAGAACCCTAGAAGTCTTACTACAAAAAATAAATAAAACAACGTTTAAACACGTGTTTAGTTAAACAGTGTCTAAGGACGTCTCAACACTGCTTAATCAAGTGTTTAAAAGGAAACGTTCACGAAATGTATGGAGCTTGGTACTAAAATAATTGAAAATTTAAAAAGCCTTCTGAACTATATTGCCTGAAAGAGGGTAATTATTTTGATGTCTTTGGGCAATTTTTTTTTTAAAGCCACCCGTTTTTTTTAAAACAAGTGTTGAAAAATTAATTTTTTGCATCACTAACTACAAACATTATTTATATTTTAGGGATGGCAGCCCTGTGGCAAATGACGTGACAATGACAATGACAATGTCAGTCAGCAGCGGGCCGAGCACGGGCGTGCCAAGACGTTTGAGACAAGACATGATTAATTATGTCATGTCAATTTGTACTAGCATTTTATGACAAGACAGTTTTATCGCTCAAACTGCGATAAAATGTGTGACTCAAGTCATGTCACAGTAGGCCGTGCTCGCCCGCAGGACTCGGCTTGACATTTTCAGCTTTGAGTTTTTTTCGACACGTTTTGTTATTGCATTGTCATGATATTCAATATTTTTTGTCTTAATTTCATGGAGCTGCAGCTAAAATTATGATAAAATCTCAAAGCATTTAATAGAAACTGAAACTTTAGCCACATTTAAAATAATTAAAGTGCATAGAAATGAATAAATAAAGACTATGTGCGTTTTCTTTGTATTGAAACACTTTTCACCTTTTCACATAAACGGGCGCCTGAAAAAATCAGATTTAACTATAATCGAGTAGCATAATAAATAAGCTTTCTAGTAACGTACATCACATTAGCGTTTAGAAATCTTCGGAATATTATACCACTTTTGACCTCTCCTTTCTTACCACAAATACATGTTTACATGTAACTAACAAAACGCTGCCTAAATAGACCTATCCTTGTTTTAAGTTGGAAATCCTATGAAACGGTTCGTTTAATTAACGCAGATTTCATTTGTTGTGGCTTTCTCATAAATGGCCGTATTTTTTTTTTGCGTTAACTTAGAAGTTTGATTTTTTTAGAGCTCCATAGGACCATTATTAATTTCAACTTGATATCTCCACTTTTATTGAGAAAAAGGGTCTTGCTTGACAGACAGACTGACAGACAGACAGAGAGACGAACAACGAAGTGATCCTATATAGAAATCCTCCTAAAAAGAAAATATTTATTTATTTATTTATAGGTTCCCTTTTTTCCTTTTGAGCTACGGAAACCTAAAAACAATAAAATACACCTCCGCATTTTATTTAGTCTGGAACTGTAGATTTACTTAAGGGGCCATGCACGAAATCGGGTGATTTTGATCAATTTTGTTCATTGGCTGTGAGAAAGGGAAAAAGAATTAAAAAAAAAAACTATTTATGACTTTAAAAGTCGAGTTCTTTGTTTTTCATGTGGCGTGAAGGGATTTTTCATATGAATTAAGTATTCATGGAAAATCACTAATATTCGCGACAAGTTTTCCGAAAAATGACGCGAGACTGACGTTTGATCATCTTTTTTACAATAAACTACTTTTGATTTTGAACATTAAAAAACATCATCAATATCATTATATGGTCTACTTTCATGTGGCTGAAGCTTTTTTTTAACTTCGATACAAAATATAGCCGAAAAATAATGTTAAAAATACAATTTTTTTTAAAACCCAATCGGTAATGTATTTTTTCCTATTATTTAGCAAACCATATCAAGAAATCTAAAAATCATACACTGGGCTTCAGTCAACCCTTCGATAAAATAAAATTTTTGATTTATGATTATACAATATTATGATAGTATGATAGTAAATCAAAGGCAAAATAAACTATATTTTCGAGAGCGCAAAAGTGATGAAACTATTAAGAGGTGCTGAGACTAACACAAATGGTTTAGCACCACAAAAACGGTACTTTTAAAGTTACATGACTTAATGTTTCAATTATTTCTAGCTTTCTCACAATTAGATAAGAAAAACTGTTTTTTTTTCGTGCACGTAGCCTTAAGTTCCCATCAAAGGTAGGTATTATTCTTTGTGTTTTTCCAAAGGAATCCGGCTCTTACTTTCGTAACGGGAAGACTTTAAGGGTGCTCGCCCACGAGAGATTTTCTCGGCGATTTTTGTCAGATGTAATACATTCTGACTAAAATCGCCAAAAATATCGCCGAGAAAGTCGCTCGTGGGCGGACCCTACTGTTGCTTCCGCAATATTAAAGTGCTTGGAAGCACACATGAGCTACTTACAGTAAGGACTCCTCGGAATTCATTATTCTCAAGGATCTTATCAACAAGATTCAACATTCAAACGATAATAATATTATTAAGATGAGGGAAAACTGATATTTTTATTGTTTTATTAATTTTTATTTTCTATTTTGTGAATGTGAGAACGTTGTAGGCCTAGTGGACTGTAGATTTGTAGACCATTTTCTATTTTGTTAATTACCTGGTACTTGTTCAAAGGCATACACTGTCCTCCCATACCTATTTACACTGTTATTTGGAAGTATTGTAAAACCCAATTATTTTTAAAAGGGTGAAGAATTTTCTTGCCGGCTCTAACCCAAAAGAAACGACAAATTCGAACCGTGCACCTAGCTTCTGAGGTTTCATAAGTGCCCATGTAGGTTTATGTGAAATAACTAAAATGTTTTGATTATTGTTTTTGATGATGTAGTTACAGTTTTAGTTTTTCTATACCTAAATAACTTGATTTTTTTATCCTATTTTGATCCAACGGTCCGGATTTTATTTAGGACGGAACTAACTGATTTCTCACGTATCTGAACTTTTCACAATTTGTAAGCATGTGACAGTGGCCTTAACAGTTTATAAAAAACTTTAAAAATAAAAACACCGCCAACTACGTCGCTGGTCTAGTGGTCGCAAGCGCTACTGCTGAGTTTGAGGTCCGGGGTTCGATTCCCTAGTCGGGAAAAGTGTTATTGGGTTTTTCCACCAGAAATTTCTCAGTAGCAGCCCGGAGACTGGGTTTGTGCCCGTGGGTGTCGTAAAAGGCGACTACCTAGAGAATGAGCAGCAACATTCTCTATGCATTTTAACGCCATACTGCGATCGCCAACCCGCTTGCCAAGCGTGGCGATTTTTGCGGGAGGCCTATGTCCAGCAGTGTACGTCTTTCGCCTGATGATGCCTAAATTAGATCTGGATCCGGGAAAAAAACCATTCGAAACCAAGTGAATGGACTCAACTACAATTCTTCTTCTTCTTTCTGTTTTTATTTTGATTTTTACTTTATTTTTGTTTTTGATCTTTATGTTTCTATGAGTGTGTTTTTGTATAGTTTAATTTGTGATCTGTGCGAGTCCCAATAAATGCTTTTTCTTTTTTTTCTTTCTTTCTTAAAAAAAAATGTGCGTGCAGTACCGTACATGTTAAAGAAATGACACTTCTTAAAAATCGGAATCCTAACTATAATAAATGCGAAAGTAAGTTTGTTTGTTGACGCTAAAACGGCTGAGAGGATTTGGAAAAAAATTTACACAGGTAAACCATGACCTGTTAGGACAATGACTACTTTTTTATCACGAATGTTCATATATCTGAGTTGCTTTTGAATGACGAAAAAAAACCGCTAAATAACTTAATGTGTTCGTAATCTCAAAGGTTGTCGATGAGACCTCATATTAAGCCAAGTAGACTATTATTATAATAATTATCATATTTAAAACGGACAAAATATAAACCAGTTATTTGTTTTTAAAATTACTGCGTCTTAATAAACTATGTAGTGACAATAATTATTATTGAATACGAGTATTAAACTCAATTCACTGATGCCATAGAAGAACGGGATAGACTTCAGCTTGTTGTGGACGGTTTCAGCCAGTGTAGCGTAGAGTATGAACAAGCTCTTAGTCACAAATATTTATTACAACAGCCGCTACATGAGGCGCAAACTCAAATAACAGAACTCCAAAGCGCAAATCATAACATCACTGCCTCGCTGAATCAAAGTCTGTTCAACGAGTTGATACCTGTTGCCCCGTCAATTTTGTCCCGATCTGTTAACGTATCCGTGGGATAATTTCCGACAGCTACGTCGGCGAAGCTGAGGGCAAAAACTAGTTACAACATAATGCTTTTGAAAGTTCTCACATTAGTAAAGCGAGTGCTATTCATTTTATTTTGAGTTCAGGAAATACAAAAAGACCAAGCCATTGAAGGTCCGACTTTCAATTAATAGTTCAATACGTATACAATAATACCGGTTCTCAAAGAAAGATAGTTAGGTGGAACCTTTTGATGTGCTTTCCTCTAGCGTTCTGTGATTTCGTGAAAAGGGACGGAAATGTGTAAAAGGAAGTGACAGCTTGAGCATAGAATAAGTACTTTTTAACAGCATGGAATTAGTAAGTACTTTATAATAGCATGGAATTTTTGTAGTCGTGGAATTAGTAAGTGCTATATAGATTGTAAGTAGATGGGGTCGAATTTCGACCAGTGGACGACCACTAAAAATGAATTATTATTTATTCGAATAACATAACATATCATCACGCCGGTAATTCCCGAAGGGTTAGGCAGAGGTGTACCTAATAGTACACCCACGTTTCGCCAGTTATGTTTAAGTCCCATGTAATGGGGGGCGAGCCTATTGTCATCAACTGGGCACAAATGCAGACTCCGGGCCGCTACTGAGAAATTCCTGGTGGAAAAATCCAATAACACTTTGCCCGACCTTTGAATCGAACCCTGGACCTCGTGCTCGCCAGTAGCGCTTGCGACCACTAGACCAACGCGGCAGTCAGTTATTCTAATAAACACTTCAATATTTATCTTTTTTGAATTTTGAGGTTAATTTCGGTCGCTGCTCAGTTGCTTATGACCAAGGTGAGATGTCAGATATTACACATTTTATACGACTACTATAAGTGCGTTCCGAGTTGCGCTGTAATCGATTTGAGCGCGCTTTAACCCGTTCCTAATAAGCGTGAGCGCGAAAACGATGTCGCGTAAAACGTCATACATGACGTCATGACATGCGCCATCTTACGATAATGCCGACCAAACCCTAAATTAATATCACCGTGAGCGCTGTCAAAAATGACAGTTGCGTTGTTTTCTTTTGAGTCGCATCGTATTTAACTAGCGTGGCATTTTCAAAATTGTGCTTCTTTCTTTAACCAAAGAAGAAGAAGTGTACAAATGTGTCTCTGTGTGGTGTTTATACAAAGAAATACTGTAATCCAACCGTGAGCGCATTCACCAGCGTTCCGAATTGTTGACAGCTATGTGAGCTCTGTCAGCGATTAAGTTCTAATACGGAATGCAGCCTGAAGCCAGCTTGTTTTTTTTTCTAAATGGGCACGGGTATGACTCAGAAGACCACTTAAAACTGGTCCTTCAGTCCGTGAAAGCAATAAAATAAAAATTTGTCCAGCGGAGTAATTGCGTATACACTATCAGTAGCAATGGGTTTCAATTTGACAGTTCAACAACATTCATTACGTTATTGAGCAGACAAATTCGAATATAATTATGAAGCAATGGATTAGCAATATACTTCAAAATCATTCACATTGTGATTCAAACTGTGTTACACAATTAGGGAGCTGATTTTTACTACAATATTATTTACATCTTCCCATTCCTTCAAAGCGTCGCCGCGTAGGTAATAATAAAGCTTGCTATGTATATAATATATCAATTCAAGTTTTATATCTGAACAGACAGCTGTGCTGCTGGGGAGTTTGTTGCACCACTTCTTCTTCCCAGCTAAAGCACTAGGAAGTGGTGAAGGGTGGGCGTTTTTGGGGGACTGTCTTATGTAATTTTGACGTTCGAAAAGTGCTGATTCTCAGCCTAGTTTGAATGAATGACTTTTGATTTTGATTTATTTTAATTGAGTAGGAAACTACACAAAACACGGTTTTAAGTCTTTTGTATATTATTCATTGTAATATATAAGACAAACAGAATTAGGGCATATTGTATTTAGGGAGGAGGCCTGTGTTCCAGCAGTTGGAACATAATAGGCTGACTATGTATGTATGTATGTATTTAGGGATTTCAATTTTATGGCATGTGATATTATGTGACATTAAGTTCAGCCAAAACAAAATATGGCTCTTTAGATTATGGATAAAAAAAGTTAGGAAACACAATATGAACCAAATTAGAAGGATCGCTGAATTTTATCAAAATCAAGGAAATCATTCTAATTTATACTTTATGATAACGAAATATGAGTTACATTGTAATGACTTAGGTACTGATGGTTTTACGTCATCCGCGCATACAATTAATGACATGGTAACCGATAACAATTTCGTGAAGACTGAAAGATGTTGTTACTCTGTGGTTCTTACAGTAGAAAAATAATAAATAATTTACATTTAAAACATCCATTGAAGGTAAATGTTTTTACATAAATAAACGTTTTTTGTTAGGTAAATCTTTTGAATAGGTAGCTGATTATGTTTGTAATATTCATAATTTCATACTAAAATGTAATATATTTTGATTCAAGGATCGTATTTTGGTAGCAATTCTTGTAAATAGGTATTTATCTATACTAATAATAAAGCTGAAAAGTTTGTTTTTTTGTTTGTTTGTTTGAACGCGCTAATCTCTGTAACTACCAGTCAAATTGCCAAATTCTTGAAGAAGGCTATTTGGCTATTAACGCACGCCTTAAGAGCCGAGCAAAAAGAAAAAAAAGTTTAAAAAAAGGCTTAGTGAAAACGAATTAATAGCGCGGGAAGGTAATGCGATTCGACGGGGTGGATCGGGGGAACAACAAATTTCACGCGGAAAAGTCGCGGGCAGAAGCTAGTAAAGAATAAGAGAGATTTAGTGTAAGAGACAGAGATAGTTACATATTTTTCTTATGTAACGAAATGTGCCTAAATGTGATGCGTTCTTGAAATGCCACTCTCAATTCTCGTCCAAGTATCCAATCGCCGCCTAAGAAATTTCACTTCAAAGTAAAGGTGCAGAAACTGGAAAAATTTCAACACCTTCAGGGTAGGATAATCGCCGTTGACCTTGGTCATACAAATGCACGTCGCCGCGTTTACGCCGCGCCCGCGCCGCCCGCCGCTGCGCGGTTCGGTTTTATAGAGAACTACCTGCACCCCCCGGTTTCACCCGCGTAAGGCTCCATCCCGTGGGAATATCGGGATAAAAAGTAGCTTATATGTTAATCCAGGATGTCAGCTACCTCCATAATTTTTTTATCAAAATTGGTCCAGCCGTTTGAGCGTGAAGAAGTAACAAACACATACATACACACACAAAATTTCGCCTTTATAATATTAGTGTGATATAGGTAAGTGTGATTTTTATTTTTAGTAACGAGAATAAGAATATTTGAAAACAAAAAACACAGATTGAATTATATATGATAAAATAAAGTCTGTACATAGATAAAAAACATGCAAATATCTTAAGAAGTTTTAAAGTAATATCGTTTTTTATGCTTTGGGTAGACATTTCTTTCTGAATTTATTTTATAAAGTATTTTACTACAATTCTTAAATATTTACATATTTTGCATAACTTATTAACATTATATGAAGGTGTAATAACAGAGATCCGCGCCTTAATCATGTTAAAAGTTGTTTAACTTACGGGAAGTAGGTAACGATTTTATAAATAATTACAAACTTTGCTGCTGTCTTGGACTTTTCGAATAAATTTTCCATATTCATTTGGAATACACAAAAAGGGTTACGTAATTCCACACGCTTACTGACTTTTAAATGATTCCTGAATTTTAAATTATGCATAATATTTTTAAAATAAAATGTCTGTCTGTTAGGGCGCTAATAAATTACAAATCATTTATCAGATTTAGGTTTTCTATTCAACTGATTAAGCTTCACGACGCTTCTCAAAAGTAATCAAAGTCAAATCACTGCGCCATTCTGGCTGCTCATCGGTGATTAAAAAAAAACGTTAGTTTTACGGCCTAAATATACTTAGAAAAGATTTATTGAGACTTAACACTTGTTCTGATCTAAAGAGTGGTCGATTTTTTGTGTAAGCAAATTCCGGCGGGGTATGCGTAACAAACTTCAGTAGCAATGGGTTTCATTTTGAAAGTTCAACAACATGCATTGCGTTATTTTCGTTGCTGAGCTGATAAATTTTTCGAACTTAATATTATGAATCAATGGATTAACAATAACCTTCAAAATCATTCAGATTGCGATTGTTTAAAACAGTACTAGTATTAATATACAAGACTATAGCCCAGCATCCTAATTGCG
The DNA here is from genome assembly GCA_963921375.1 of Tiliacea citrago. NCBI lineage: Eukaryota > Metazoa > Arthropoda > Insecta > Lepidoptera > Noctuidae > Tiliacea > Tiliacea citrago. The sequence continues at coordinate 4,621,070 of OY992788.1, read as the reverse complement.
TCCACATATTATTATTATTCATCGTAGTTTTTTTATTGTAGACTAACCTTATATGTAGAATAGCAGGTATATTAGGTTTAATGCTTTTGGATTTTCAAAATGTATCAATGTATTGAACTCGTTTTAATCAAGAAAATACGAGTTAAAACAGAAAGTTCTCATTTCTCATAGTTCAAGAGATTTGAAAACTTCTATCAAACTACTATAAATCAAAACATATTTCAATTTAATTAATTAAAGATAGCATATGATAGGGCTGATTGAAACCTGACTTTGAAAACTTTGCCTATTGAATTTATTCGCAATTTTACTATTGTATGTATTTTGGATAAAAAACTAATCTCAAAGGTACGAGTATACAAACAAGCGCGTTCGAGCCCTCTCGATGGGGGATGCTATGGCTAGAGGTGGGGTCGTCTTGGCGGTGTTTCTTGACATCGCCAATGCTTTCAATACCCTACCCAGGAGTTACATCAGGGAGGCACTCCGGTATCACCGGATGCCCACCTACCTCTGTCGCGTGACCGAGGCCTATTTGATGGACAGGGCTGTCATCTACCCTAGTCACCAAGAAGAGTGGAACCGGCGAGACATGTCTTGCCACAGGGATCGGTTCTGGGGCCGCATCTGTGGGATATCGGGTACGACTGGGTGCTGCGCGCCGACTTCCCTAGCGGCGGCGTCGTTAGCGTAGTTTGCTGACGAAACGCTAGTCTTGGCACAGGGGAGGTCGCACCAGGCGGCAACCGAGTTAGCAACACGTGGGGTTGTGACAATCTTCGAGAGGATCCGGCAATTGGGAATCGAGGTGGCCTTGCCAAAGCCAAATAATTGGGTATAATTTCAAACTACACGACGAAATAATTATTTCATTTGAATTAAATATTTATTATATTGAGAATCCTATGATACACCTAATTCTAAAACAATCACGCCGAGTATTGGAATTGAAATTAATAGTCTTAAAATAATAATGTGTACAAGTATATAAAAAAGTATGGGAAATAATCACAGGGCATCAAAAATCCATCCACATCGTTTTCAACAGGAAAAGTGCCCAAAAGGCTGGCAGCATTGCCACGTTTGTATGGCAATTCTGGCTACAAAACCACAAACGGCTTGAAAATTGCCTTCACTTTTTCTTTTTTTTTTATTAGGTATCTTAGACATTTCTGATTTGAAACTAATTAAAATCTATTGATGTCAATCAATAGATTTTTGTTATATTTACATACGTGATTTGGTAACAATGATTTCATGATACCTAAATGGATCATAGACTGAAAACAAACTGTAACGTGGGTGTATTAGAATGCAGTTATAATCAATTACTTGAGTAATGAGTTGTTTGAAATACTCTAGCATTTAATGATAACACTAATGATAATATATTTTGAAGCTTTGATGTATCTATCTATACGTGACTGCGTACAATGTACGATCAATGCAGTAGTTACAACTGAAAAAAAAATACTTTGATTAAAAAGTATTTTCTAACTGGCTAAGCCAGACAATGGTAGCCGAAAAGGTTTAGAAATTTTAGTCTGTCATCAGGTTTCAAATGGCATTTTAATCTAGCATTGGATCTTTTCTTTTCTTATTATTTTTCATTGGATCTTGGATCTTTTCTAGCGTTGCTCTATCAACTTAACAAATAAATAGTTTATAATTATGAATCGTTTGTGATTTAAAGTATTATTTTGGGAATACTGTCTACTTGGTTTGTTTGTTCAATTCCTAGTATTTACTAGAAATTATACAGGGTTGTTTTAAATTAGCTAGCTAAACTCCGCACATGCGGAGTGTGGAAATCAATATCTAAACATGTTAAAACAAAAAAAAATTGCTGATGCTCTTGTTCGACCGACCGCAGTTATTGTAGGTACTGCAAAAAATTTTTTTTTCTGTAATCTTCACAGGCGTGATGGGTATTGATATCTTAAAACGATAAAACATAAGAAAACAGTTTTCTCAATTCATATTTCAAATAACAACACTGACAGCCTGCGGTCGTTGACCTCCCAAAACAAAATATCAAATCTTTATTTTTTTTATTTTATAACATATCATAACGTCATTATGCCTGTAATCCCCGAAGACTTAGGCAGAGGTGTACACCCATATTTCACCAGTTATGTTTAAGTCCCATGTAATAGGGGGCGAGCCTATTGCCATCAACCGGGCACGTATCCAGACTCCGTGATGCTACTATTTTATTTTATCGTGTTTAAATATCGATACCCATCGGGTCTGTGGAGTTTAGCTAGCCAATTTAAAATAACCCTGTATATATAGACAAAGATGAACTCAGTGCATAAAAAACCTTAACCTACATTCTATTCCTGAAAAAAATATTACACAGAGGAAAAAAAAATTGTCAAAAGAACGTTATCCGTTTAAACCCCAAATACGCGCAATAACGTTCAAGCGATTGAACAACGGATCAATAAATATTATGGACCGTTATCGAGTCGTATTTGACATTGTAAAACGATAAGGCTGTACTAACCTAATCTCCAAAGGTCTTTTATTGTTAGTAAATCTACTGGAAAAATATATTTATTTTATAGGTTCTTTGCATGGAGTATTGAGACGGCTCGACCGTATTGCTAACACTTACTTATAAACCAAACGTGTCAGCTGAAACTTGCGCTCAGCGCAACTTGCGCTGGCTCAAATAATGGTGATTCTATGCTCGGTGGTTCTTTATTTTGGGTTTTGTTTCGTGTTTGGTACCATTATTTATAAGCATCTAAGTCCACTTTAGAAGCTCATAGCCAAAGATATAAATATGTCTAGATATACAGTCAAAGCTGCTGCGAACTCGTCGTTTTTTCATGATAAACTATCTGTGTGCCAAGTTGCATCCGAATCCGTTTATCCGTTTTTGCGCCAATCCGAAACATACAACATACCAGACAAACAGATAAGCAGACAAATGGGGAAAAAATCAAAAATCTATATTTTCGGTATCTGGCTCGTTCCTACACCTCAGAGCAATTACTTTTTTTCAAAAATATTCTATTCGTTACTTTCGTATTATAATTTATTATGTATAGATTAGTTTTGCTATTCATGAAACATACAAAATGCATTGCTGTCAATAAAAACTGCTTATACTGCAATAGCGAGTGCAATATAGGAAAGCCAATATAAAAGTGAAGGGTCTTGAATTTAGACGTCTCATACCTTTAAAAAGTATTAAAAACGTGACATTTATTTATACGCTGCGCTGTCTAGAACTGTGTGTCACAGCTGTATTGCTATTGCTCTTCAGGGTCCTCTAAATATTAGGGACTTGACAGATGAATCGAATTTAAACATACATTCATTTTACGTTGAAGGTAATGAAAAAAGAAATTCGTTTTACATTTCGTGTATTTGCTGTCGTGGGATGTTTACTTTTAATTCTTTTCAGTGTGAAAAGATAGTGTGGAGGCATTTACATCACCACATGCGAACTACGCATCACACTGACGTGACGTCACGCAAAATCCTGCATCGCGCAAGCAGAGTTTACCGTGCGACTAGCATTTATACAACGTCCCAACATCAATCGTCGGGCAAATGCCCACCAGACACAATACCCGAGCTCTTCTCTTTTTTTATAGAAGATGAGTGAACTTTATACCCTGTTCCTCATACCTCTATAATAGTATAAAATAAATTCAATCGACAACAACTCTCTCTCTCGGAAAACTTGAGTCATTAACCCAAAAGTTTTAACGTACCAGTAAGTGCATTCTTGAAAATATCCTCCACGACTGATGATGTCCCATTGCCATCTTGCTGAGTCTAATATTTCTATTACGGCAAACATTCAAATGGAGGTATTTCTTAGCTGATACAAAAACTAGTTCATTACTAACAAGCAGAGAGAAAGCACTGGTGGGCCAGTGGTAAACACTGTGACTTAGGGTCGCCGCACACGGGCTTCACGCCACAGCCACAAACGCCGCCACGAGAAGCTAGTTTAGTGTTGCCACACACGGGCCACACGCGACAGCCACAAACGCTGCCACGAGAAGCTAGAAGATAGCGACGTATTTGTAGCGTGTGGCGGCCACCGGCGTCAACCGTGTGCGGCGAGTCCATACGAAATGTATGAAAACTACAGGAAATATGGCGGTGGCGTCGTTTTGTGGTTGGTGGCCGGTGGCCTGTGTGCGGGGACCCTAACGAGTTGTAGGTCGTAGGTTCGAACCTAGACAGGCGCTTTACTCTGTGTAAATTATTTCATCACCACTGCTCTCAAAACGGTGAAGGAAAACATCAAGACATGTGACAATTATCAACCCCGCACTGGGCCCGCGTAGTGGATAACGGCCCAGTCCCTTTCAACGAGAGGAGGCCTGTATCCCAGCAGTGGGCATTATAAGCTGAATATGCTTCAGCAGAGATATCAATTATTCACAAAACTGAAAAGTAATTTATAACCAAAATTCTACTCACATATCGTCTTCAGGAAGATTTAGCGTAATGGAACCCTTCACGAAGTCTCCATACTGCAGGTATCCGAAGAATCCGACGATGCCGTACAGCGTGATGACGATGACCATGGCTACGTTGAGCACCCCAGGACAGCCCAGGAACTGCTGAGGTTTGGCCATCTCGTTCTCAACAGGCATGACCACGCCGATGCCTTCCATGGCAAAGATCACCGTGCTGGAAAAGAATTATGTATTTTGAGTTTTCGACGGTCGTTGTTGGTATACATTTAATAAATAGAAATCATATAATTGCATGTAGGTATACTCGTACAGATAAGATGTAATTTATACAAAACAGTCCCGGTACATTTTACCTGACGGCATAAAACATTTTGAAACAATAGGATTTATTTAAATATAGAATTTAATTATTGTTACTAAAATGTTATTATCTCTATTCCGACGATGACAATGTTTATTAAAATACGCCAAACGCACCCACGCTATGTTTTCCAACCTCGCTAATTGGCGTCTATTTCATTCGTAGTTTGAGCTTGCCAGAATACCTACACTGAGATGAAAAGGAATAAAAAGTAGCCGATTAGGTTGGGTGTATCCATCCAGCAGTGAGAAAAGAGGTTGAAAGGGGCAGTAAAAAAAAACCAGGCTCACATAACCTACTTTATCCTTGTAACCTTTCTCGCAAAGCAATAATTATATTTGTTCACGTTGATAGGGCAACGAACGAGAGATCACCAGCCCAACGCCTTTAGCCGTGTTGGATGCCTTATAATCGCTATTTTTAGGAACAAATAAGTTATTGTCTTGGTTTTGTTAAAATTAATGATGTAGCTTTGCTCGCTTGACAGACAACGGACCGATGCTAAACTTTACGGTTTCATGCTCTCATTGGATTAGATCAGCCGATTCAAACGGCTGATCTAAATCAATCAATATACCTAAGTGGTTTTGTGTAATTTGGTTCGATTTGAGTCTATGCTGAATAATTGTTGTTTTTCGTTCTTTCTTTGAGTGGAAAATTAATTAAACGTTTCTCTATTTTATCAGTTGAATTGCTGACAGATTAAAGTTGACAGTGTTCAAAGTAGATTAGCAACTGATTCCTATTGACAAGTTGCCAATGCAATTAGCTCGATCTAATTATTGACTGATGCTTTAAAAGTTTTTTTAGGAATGGCTGAATTTATCCAGTAGCTCAATGTACAGCAAGGTTGCAATTCAAAGCAGTTTTTTCGCAAGTAGATAACTATTTTCAGATAAATGTGATGTATCGCATAGGGCACCAGTCTATGTACATACAGACAATTCTTGTAACATAAAGTACAATTAATTACTCATCCTCCGTATTTATTTTGTCATAATATTGTAGACACAAAGGCACAACAATATTGCAATTATAGTGCACTTGTGAAAATAAGGTTATATCGGCAAAAATTGTTATGACTGTACATACGTGGCTACGTGGCTAGTCACATTTATTCACACGTGAGATGAATAGATGAGGAAAAAATTGTAAGACACAGTTTTTATTCATTTTGAAAAATATAATTGCTGTAAATAGTATTTTGCATTTGAATGATTCGAATAAAAAATACGACTTTTCAGTTTTAATAATCAAATTTTTAAGTACCTAGTTTCTTTTTGCTTTGCTTTATAATAAGGTCTGATTTCACAGTCTATCAAAAAGGCTTATAATTTTATCAAGAAAGCAGTGAAGTGGAATTTTCGCACTGTGGATCCAAACAATAGTAAAGTCGAGTATTTTGACTTATGAAATTCTGTGTCATCAATAATACATAATATATTACAACTGAATTTAAATGCTCCTTAAATACGTGTACTAATGTTAAGTACATTACTCAAGTACACGTATTTAAGAATATTCTGCTTTGCTATTGCCTTCGTCTTTATATTGTATATACTAAAGTTTTTTTAGAGTTAAACTTAATTACCTTCATTGTAAAAACTATAAACTGAAAGCGTATAAAGCCGCACCCACGTCGCATTGTGAAGAGCTTAAACTACCTCAAATAACTTAAATAAATAAATAATCATTTCATTTCAAGTATCAGAGACTCATTAACTTAAATATTTATACACACTCAGTCACATTAAATAATCAAATACCATTAATACAGAACGACATAAGTAGCTTAGCATGATCTTTCGTTATGTCGAAAATACTGCTGCATTAATTTTGAAATAAATATAATATGGTAAAGTTGAGGATTAATGTTGTTAAGTACTATGTTTGACGAAAACACGATTCCATAAAATTTTATTGTTAGAAAAAAAATCCAAAGTTACCTCCAAACCACTGATATTCAAAAAATACTTCAAATTAGATGATGAAACTTTGCATATTAACTGAACTAACTATAAAAAAGGTCATAAGTTATTTATATTAATTAATTTACCATTATTCTCACCGTAAAAAGAAATAAACTAAAATATCGGTTCCTTGAAGTCTTCTCCCTGCCACCCTGTCTCGCTTGCTCGCGTGACCACGGGAATAGTGCGCGAGCGAGATAAAGAGTAAGGTGGCGCTGAGGTAGTATAGACCCTTAAAATAAGTATATTTGTTTGTTTGTGCACATAATAAGCACGTCACCCATGTAGATGTACTCCTATTTCAGAACCAGTTTTTTACAAACAACCTTTAAACTACATCAACATAAAGCATTATCATACCTAAGTAACTCAACATTAGTGAACAAAATGCTATGCACTTATGAAGCACTCGCTTCCCTATGTACTTAGCATTTTCTTCCTTGTTTATTTTGTTCCGAGTTCCATGAAATTGCGGCTGATATATCCCCAGTCGTTACGATGAGAATTTATGGGGATGTGGAGATTGCAACCCCGGATACAAAGTAATGTATGGTTATATGTATGAAGTTGAAGTTTCAATCCGTTGAAATGTATTTTACTTAGGATATTGGCTGTGAGTTGGATGCATTTGCGTTTATGTTAGACTTCTTGTAAAACGTTTCCCTTGAAAGCATGCAAATTTAGTGTATCGTTGTTTTATTTGAATATCTAATTGACAATTTTATGAGTATATTTTGATTCGAAAACTATCTTAATTATATTTTTCTAATAATTGTTCAGAATACTTTTATGCGGCACATGCGAGCTCATACGAAAACCTACCGATATATTTTCGTGATTAATGACAGCGATTATTAATGAGGGCGGAATAATGAACTACAACGAGAAATGTGTTTAATGAAAAGGCTAACCTCGCTTAGGAATATACTTAGTGGGTGGAATTTAATGGATATTTCAAAATTAGGTATTCAGAAACAATCAGTAGGAATAAAATAATCTGTATTTCGTCTTACCGAAATGCTTTTATAACTACCATTTATTCAACACCATATCATGTTGCTTTTAGTTGGGGTGCGGCCACACTAAGTGCATCTCAAATGTTTGATAAGCATAAAAACCACAAGGAACCGTCGACAACATGCATGCTCTAATACAGGTTGTTTGGAAGCTGGGTGAAAAGCTTAAGGGGATGATAGTTAACACCATTTAGAGCATTTTGAGCCATACATGTCTTAGACGATGTACGTTTATTTTTTTGTTAATTGCCAACATCTCCCCAGTAAAAGATGTTATCTTATATTTTTTTCTTTTTCGTGGTTTATCTGATGTGCATCTAATGTAATAAAACAAGTTTCAAATGTCATGAAAAAAAACCAGACACTTCTGAAGCCAAGATTTTTAAAAATAAAATAGCTTTATTCGTTCAAACCTTTTAAAATCATGCTCTAAATGCTCCAAATGGATGAAACAATACAAAAGCAAAACACTCTTATAACAGAAATGTGAAGTGGAATTTTAGAAAATGTTTACTTTTAATGTGTTGACATCCTTCGGAAGCCATCCTTTCATTGTTTTTGCTTTCCGAGAAATGGAAAAATACATTTTGTATGTAAAACCCTGAACATTTTATTAAAAAGAAGCCAGAGATGTGGGCTTGAATAAACAAACATAACCAAACGTTTTGTTTTACACAAGAAACAGTACAATTGAATACCTTTTGATTACTATCAGATTTGGTAATTAAAAATTTAGTAGGTACCTTCTTTGTAGTCACATTTTAAACCGAATCCGATTGCGGTAAAGGTAATCTTTGAAACCTTTTAATTATTTTACAAACATGATTAATTACAAAGATATAAATATGCCTCGATATATAGTGAAAGCTGTGAACTCATTGAAAAGAATTGCGTCCAACAGTTGGCCTCAAAATTCACGCACACTAGAATAACACAATGACAGCACAATGACGTGGCGCGAGTGTAAGACGTATCTGTCATGTTCCAGTATTACAAACTTGCCCTGTTTGTTTTAGTTATTTTGCAGGGCGACAATATCGAGACATATAAATAATCGAAGATTAATTATTCGGATAAATAATTTTGTAGCAATTTTGTGGAGTTTTAAATCCGATGTTCCATGTAAATAATTTTTATGGTAGCGTAAAGTTTAATATTTCACTGCTACATAAGTTCATTTTTGATAGCCTATTCAGTTATTCAATATAATCTGTTGTTAGGTTAGGTTAGCCGGTGATTGATGGGCTGATTTTACTTTAGCTAACCAATCACAGCTTACAGCTTACGTTAGATTTATAAGCTGATTAGCTTTTAGAAGCCGAGTGATCTTTAGGGTTCCGTACCTCAAAAGGAAAAAACGGAACCCATAAAGGATTACTCGTGTGTCTGTCTGTCAAGCTGATTTGCTCTGAATCTACAGGACTGATTAAGTTGAAATTTGGTAGATAGGTACACATACGAATTTATGTGACCAAAACACGGACGTGTAACGTAAATAAATCTGTTTTGAATATAAGGGTCACTTTTGAGGGGCAAATTAGAATGTTAAAAGAAAAAGTTTTGTAAAGTGTGCCGTGTACATATCAAATCAATCAAGCATCGTGCCTTTTCCGTGATAAAAAAAAATTATAGCCTGTGTAACTCTTCGGCCCATCAACTATCTTTATGCAAAACCTCACGTCGGTCCTTGAGTCCGTTGCATCGTGAAATAAGAACAAACCAACCACCACAATATTGTATCATTTTCTAATATTAGTTAGTACAAAACATGGCTAGGCGGCGTGAAAGAAGAACAAGTCAACCACCACACTTGCGCGTTTATATTTTTGGTTAGAAATATCAAACACCTACCTCAGAAACAAAGGCCACTGTGTAATACCAGCTACTAGCTCCCTCTCCTTAATCGGTGGAAGGTCCAGGAACACGTAGTACAAGGTTATCACGAAGACCACGAGGATCAGGATGTTCGCCAATGCGGAGAATGGTACCAGGTACTTCAGATTCCGTATCTGACAGATTAGGACTAGAGGCACTAACGTCAGGGCACAGGCAGCTTGGATTGATAGAGGATTCTCTGGCATGTAGACGTCGAGAACCTGAGAACAAAAATTTAAAGGTTATTTGGTACTGTAGTTAGCTTTGTATGAAGTAGAATATATTATAAGTTTTATGATTATCTCGAAATTAGGCTGATCTATCCGTGATCCGTCTGTAAAAACAGTTCCCCAATCGGGCGTCAGGGCCCTAACGTAACATAATTGTCAAAACATGACAAAATTGTCACATTTTCCCGACAGGAGCTGTTTGATATAGTATAAAAAGAAGTAAAGAAAATTGCAAAATTAACTAAATGTCGGATAATATACACCTGTCACCCGTCAGTTTTATTCAATAGGCCCCAGGATTTTCAATCTCACACGACTTCCGAAATTTATCCCCCGATATTTATAAAAAGGGTCAGTTACTCGTAATACGGTAGGCCACACGTGAAATTTAACAAAACTAGTATAAATAAATAAAATAATTTTAATTTGGACAAAGAAAAAACCCATACAATGTTAATAAAAAGTTTGCACTTAAAATACTATTTTTAGTAACTTAAACTAAAGACGAATTAATGAGAAGACCACCCAACAACAAGACACAATGTGAAATGGAAACTATGGTATAGATCTTCGCGCAAATTGCCTTTATATAATGGCGGAGGAAGTATCTACCGCTACAGACTTCAGAATGCAATTGTAACTCCCCTTATTCTCCTAATCAGTCATCAGTATAAGCTGACCTCTTATTCTATTGAAACTCCGTACTACACCAGGCCAGCGCAAGGTCAAAGGATTTCCACGGACGTGTAGTTTTCTGTAGTTTATAGCGTGAGGCAGAAGGGAAATGCTACCATGGCAACCCAGAGTGGTTACCGGCCGGGCGGCCACCCGACTGACGGCGGCGGCGCGGCGGCGGCGCCCGCGCATGCTCCAGTAAGTACTCATAGTATTCGTTACGTAGATAAATAATCGAATGTGCTCGCGCTTTAATTCAAAAGTTTTGTTAGATTGTAATTTGTGTGATCTGTATGATTAAAGTATAATTGAGAGGCGTTCGTGGGTAAGTAATTAATGCCACACGGGTCGTTCCATCAGGTTAAGCTACGCTTGCCGGGGTTGGTCCGTGGATGGGTGACCATATTTACATACCGAGACTCCTCCGTGCCTCGGAAAGCACGTTAACCCGTTGGTTTTGGCTGTCATTCGTGGATCTTAGACAGTCGTTAGGCGTCGTCAGAAGCCCAAAAGTCTGACAACCAGTCGTACCAAGGGGTATCGTATTGCTCAGTTACTGGGTTGTGGAAGTCAGATAGGCAGTCACTCCATGTAAAAATACTGGTACTCAGCTGCATGCGGTTAGACTGGAAGCCGACCCCAACATAGTTGGGCAAAGGCCAGGCAGATAGGTTTTATGATTATAGTATAATTCCTAAGCACCTGCTTTTCTCTTACACCCGTTCCCGGGCTATAAGTTATATTTTTGTTTTCTGCGTTAGTTATTTGGTGTACTTTTAGGCAAAATCTACTATAACTAACTTTTACCACTTACTTATAATGCCGAAATATTAACAACCATTTTGTCCTCTTATTGCCAATCGAAAACATCACTTACTGCCTTCAAATAAATAAAGTAAAAAATTGCGTATACCTAACTTCAATACATTAGAAAGCATTTAAGCAACATTCTTGTGGTTTGAAGCACTTTCAAATTATTCCGAATATTCGTTATTAACTATTAATGTACAAATGATTATTAATACGACTTATTTTAAACCTTAAGCGTTGAAACAAACGGTTTAAAATAGAAATTCAGTTGGAGAACAAAAGCTCATTGAATTGAGATTGTGTGGTAAGTAGAGGATCTACTACTTAATTAATAAATAAGTTACCTTAAGTTATAGTCAGTTACTACATCATTTCTCAGACATAATAGTCAATATAATTGCTATTTCATGATTATTTAATGTGTACTACAAATTACCTCCTTTATTTAAAAAAAAACAGCTAAGTGCGAGTTGGACTCGCGCACGAAGGATTCCGTACCATTATCTATAAAAATGGCAAAAAAATCACGTTTGTTGTATGGGAGCCCCCCTTAAATATTTGTTTTATTTTAATTTAATTATTTATTTTTAAATTGCATTGTCTACCTGTTACCGTTATCAATATCGAGCAAAAACGAGCGACAAAATCACGTTTTTTGTATGGGAGCCTCCTTAAATATTTATTTTATTCTGTTTTTTAGTATTTGTTGTTATAGCGGCAATAAAAATACATCATCTGTGAATATTTCAACTGTCTGACCATCACGGTTCATGAGATACAGCCTGGTGACAGACGGGCATACAGACAGACAGACAGACGGCGGAGCCTTAGTAATAGGGTTCCCGTTTTACCCTTTGGGTACCGAACCCTAGACTTTTTTACACTTGCTTTTATACTTGCTGCTCAGTCACTGATTGCTATTATAAAAATTATAGGCTCCATGGTCTCTCAACGTGAAGTGCCAAAAACCAACTAAATAAATAAAAATGGTTCATTTTAACATTTGTGTCTATCATTTGAACCGTAAGTCCGTATTCCGTAAAGATTATTTTTAAAGTACAGGCAGGGAAAATAATTGTTAATCAAATTGACTACTACGTCAATTTGCCGTATTGCAGTCATTGCGTATCTACAACTTGAGAGTAGTGGTGGCACAGAGGTAGCGGCCGTGATTTACGAGTAGTAGTAGGTCGTGGGTTCGAAACCAGACAGGCGCTTTACTTTGTGTAAATTATTTCATCACCACTGCTCTCAAAACGGTGAATGAAAACATCGTGAGGAAATTACGGCCCACTCCCTTTCACAGAAAGAGGAGGCCTGTGTCCCGGCAGTGGGAATTATTTTACTTCGATAGTGCTAGTTTATCATTTGTGACTTCCAGTTACAGCTATAGCTTTATATAAGCGGCCACGCCCATTACGCCTGGAGGCTTTTATTTAGGTACGTTCTGTTTACGTTATTTCTGCTTGAGTATAATTTTCGACGGTTTTTTATGTTTTTTTTTTTGTATAGTGGCGTGTGCTAGCTAACATAAGGCAAATAATTTAATTTAATGTTCTGTGTTGCGTAATGCAAATTCTTTCACATTTTATTGTATATGTAGATTCAAGTTTTATATCTGAACAGACAACTGTGCTGCTGGGGAGTTTGTTGCGCCACTTCTTCTTCCCAGCTAAAGTACTAGGAAGTGGTGAAGGGTGGGCGTTTTTGGGGGACCATCTTATGTAATTTTTGACCTTCAAAAAGTGCTGATTCTCAGCCTAGTTTGAATAAATGTCTTTTTTGATTTGAATATTAAAATATTCAAAAAAGTTAGGGAAATTAATTATCTAGGAAATTGTTCCTAGATAATTAGATTCCCTAACTTTAGTTATGTACTTGTACAAAATGTTAACTTACTTCTTTCATAGAAGATCCGATGAAGACAACGTAGACACATAACACGCTGAAGTATGTCACAACCATTGAGTAGTCCACTAGAACTCTGAAAACAAATAATAAACCCGACTGTTAATAAATTAAGTAAGGTTTATTTGAAAAATACTGTTTGGCAAAACTATTTTCATAATAAGGGATATTAAAACCGATGTCACTGTACAGTTTTTGAATAAGAAACAATTAGAGGAAACTATAAAAGCTTGGGCATCATGTTATTAAAATAAATCTTATATTATTATTATCACGCCAGGCATCACATTTTGTCAGCCCCATGAAAAACGGGGTTAGTTTAGATTGCCACTGACTGGGCATAAATCCAAAATGGATTGGTCTGAATCAAAAAATTGTTGTCACAGCCGCAATGATTTTGAACGGCCTATCCAAAGATACCCCAAAAACCGGGACAAAAAAAAATCATCCCCACTTTATGTGCAAGGTTGGTAACCTACAAATTTTTACAGCTTTCTAGTACTAAGAGTCTCTGAGTTAAGCCGGACTGACAAACAGACGGCTATGGCGTAACTAAAAAGATACCTTGTAGACTACGGAACCCTAAAAACCCAAGAACACTTGCCGAACCTGGGAATCTAGCCAAATGAGATGTACTCGTTTTCACTACAAAACACCGAAATAAACGCCTCAACATTATTATTGCATTGTTGGATTTGCTGCTCAGCACCGAGCCAAATTTTAAAAATCCAACAGAGCGCTTATAATTAGGCGTTCATTTAAGTGTTACCTATACTCCATTTTAAATAAGACTAGAAATTTAAATAAACCTTTTTTCCAGTGAGCTCAACCGATTTCGACTTCTATTCCGTAGGCATAAGGATGGCATTATAAGCAAAAACGTGCTTACAATACCAACTGTTTATTAAATCTGCCATTTGTCATGCCACCAACTCAATAGAAGTCAAAATCGGTTGAACGGACTGTAAAAAAGGTTTATTTAAATTTCTAATCTTTCAAATGGAGTAGGTATAGGAAGTGTTAGTCAAATCGGGCAATAACGTTTAATGTTAATAAGTAAGATACTGACAAGCCGGGCGTAAAGAATAGCACCACCCCATTTCTTCCCGTGGGTGTCGTAAAATACGACTAAGCGACTTACTAGAGCGAGAGGCGATATGCATTTAACACCATACTGCGATCGCCAACCCGCCTGCCAAGCGTGGCGATTATGGCAAACCCCGCTTTGGGGGAGGCCTATGTCCAACAGTGGACGTCTTTCGGCTGAAATGACGAATGATGACTGTTCAAGCAAGCTTAAATAATTGAACTTACTTTATAAAATTGCCCCATGATTGTAATTTCTTAGGTCCATAAGTAAACGCTGCTCCACAAGTTTCAGCAAAACTAAGCGATGGTTTCTTTGCGTCCACACAAACTTCTTGAGACACTTTCACCTGAAAAAGATAGAATTGATTTTGAGATTTGCTTTACCGCACTGTTTTGTCAGTTAATTAATATTTCCCTGACACTACTATTGAAATACAAAAGAAAAAAATCGGTAGGGATTAGAACAATAATCCTAACTAATATTATATATAGGCTAGGCTAGGCTCGCACCATATTGCATGGGGCTTAAACATAACTGGCAAAATGTGGGTGTTCTACAGGTACACCTCTGCCAAAACCTTCGGGGAAACAAGGCGTGATGTTATGTTATATTATATATGAAAAAGTGAGTTTGTTTGTTACTGGCTGACTGCCCACTTGGTCTAGTGGTCACAAGAGTTACAACTGAGCATGAGGTGGCAGAGGAGGATTCCCGGGTCGGGCACAAGTGTTATTGGATTTTTTAATCAGGAATTTCTCAGTAGCAGCCCGTAGTCTGGATTTGCGCCAGTTTGATGGCAATAGGCTCGCCCCTTATTACATGGGACATAAACATAACCGGCGTAATGTGGGTGTACTATAGATACACCTCTGTCTAACCCCTCGGGGAATACAAGCTGGCGTGATGTTATTTATTCATTTAGTTATGATAAGTTATACTGTTTAGCAAACGATCTTGAATGTTCGGTCCTTCTCTGACTCGCCACTCTGCCTCGCTCTGTCCCGCTCCCTACGCTCGCCGAATTCACATTTTTTTTATTTTTATAATAAAAAAGAAAAGCATTCTTTCAAAATTAAATAGAAGGTGAATTATTTATATTTTTAAATTATCTATCCATTATTGTAATCCTCAAATTAATAGAACGTTACCTTTAGCAAAAGATGCATGCTGAATAATTTTAGTAATTTTTTAGGGTTCCGTACCGTCAAAAGGAAAAAACGCAACCCTTATAGGATCACTTCGTTGTCCGTCTGTCTGTCTGTCAGTCGGTCAGCCTCTCCATCTGTATGTCTGTCAGTCTGTCAATACCCTCATTCTTAAAAACGCGTGGAGGTATCAAGTTGAAACTAATAACAAATACTGCGGTCCTTTGGAGCTCTAAAAAAATCAAACTTCTAAGTCAATGCAATAAAAAAATTCGGCGATTTATGCGACCTATTTTGATACTCGCAAGTAAATTAAAACCTATAGGGTACCTACTTCTCGTTCTTGAAATACCTACAATCTTGAAATTTGGCAAGAAGCAAGGTCTCACAGTACAAGTAAAGGAAAAATTTCCGAAAATCATTAATTTGTAGTTTTATCACATTAAAAAATATGCGATTACAAATTTACATTTGCATTTAGAAAATTGACCGTGGCGTATATATTATAGATAAAGCGGAGAACAAGTTTTTCAACAACAACGTTAAGTTTGTTTTTGGGATAAATTCATCCCAACTACGGAACCCTTCATTGTGCGTGGTCCGACACGCACTTAGCCGGTTATTTACAAAGAGATTCTATATATGTGATATTCTGATATATTCTGATTCTATATAATTATGTGATGCGCTCCGTGTGGTGCCGGATGTGAAGAATAGCACCCTCCCATTTCTTCCGGTGGGTGTCGTAAAAGGCGACTAAGGGACTTACTAGAGAATGGGCAGCAGCGTTCTCTATGCATTTTAACACCATACTGCGATCGCCAACCCGCCTGCCAAGCGTGGCGATTATGGCAAACACCCCCCTTAGGGGGAGGCCTATGTCCAGCAGTGGACGTCTTTTGGCTGAAATGATGACAATATATGTATTTATAATACATAAAAACAAATAAGAACGTGCAATGTGATGATTGGTTATCGAACATTAATCATGTGCTTTTAGATGTAGTTTATTTATCTTAATTAATGAGTTAATAGCCTCTGAATAACAAAGAAAAACGAGGTTTTGCTCGGGATAGCGCCTTGATGTGGCCATTACGTGCCAACAAGCAATTTTGATTTAGTGACTAGGTACTGGAAAATAACTAAATAGTTTCAGAATAATACTCTTTAATTTTGCAAACATAA
The DNA here is from genome assembly GCA_963921375.1 of Tiliacea citrago. NCBI lineage: Eukaryota > Metazoa > Arthropoda > Insecta > Lepidoptera > Noctuidae > Tiliacea > Tiliacea citrago. The sequence goes on along the minus strand of OY992788.1, from coordinate 4,604,354 downwards.
GGAGATCTTTACTATCGATCTTATTATTCAGTCATCTTAACATTTACTGTTTTTTTTTTACAATTTTTTATTTTATTATTTTTGTATGCACTGCTCATTTCTTAAGAAAATTCTTCCAGGAGACCTGCCTGATTTTTTCTGTTTTTAAGGTTCTGTACCTCAAAAGGAAAAACGGAACCATTATAGGATCACTTCGTTGTCCGTCTGTCGGTCTGTCTGTCAGTATGTCAAGACCGTTTGTTTTTCTCAGGAACTCGTAGAGGTATCAAGTTGAAATTAATATCAAATACGTAGGTCTACGGTCCCTTGAAGCTGTAATAAAATCAAGCTTCCAAGTCAACGCAATAAAAAAATACGGTGATATACACGACATTATTGCGACATATTTCGATACTCGCAAATAAATCAATACCCATAGGGTATTTCGCGTTGACCTAGAATCATGAAATTTGGCAAGAAGCAAGGTCTTACAGCACAAGTAAAAAAAAGTGTCCGAAAATTTTTAATTTGTAGTTTTATGACATGAAAAAAATCTTTTTTGCGATTACAAACTTAAATTTTCAGTTGGAAAATTGAGCGTGGCGTATATTGATGTATGGGAGAACATGTTTTTCAACTACAATGTTAAGTTTGTTTTTGGGATAAATTCATCCCAACTACGGAAACCTTCATTTTGCGTGGTCCGACACGCACTTGGCCGGTTTTTTTCGGTGTGTATAAATGGTTAAATAAATGAATAAATACATGCAATTCTGCTGTTACAAACTTGACGCCAAATAATTTGATCAGGTTCACATTTTACCTTGCATTTACCTAAACAACGTTATCCGAAATCGAAGAGGCTATTGTATCCGGGCGCGCTTATGTTTATAATAATAACTATATTCCATCGGTTTAGGTAGTTAAATAAAGGTAAACAAATCATAAAAAGGGTTTTTATAGATGACACTTTCTTGTTTAAAAATTCGTTGTATTTTATAACCTAATCATATTTATTTTTGATTGGACGTATAGTATAACTGTATATTTTCTGTTCGTAGATGTAACTGCTTGAACACGATTTTTTTGTTAGATTTATAACAATACTATAATATTTTGTAATCTGTCTATTGTAAAGAGCCCAAAACGACATGCCCTCTAAACGTCAACGAAATAAAACGTTCCTAAATTGAAGAGTACAACCGTGACGTAGCATGACAACTGAAGTGACAGGTATTACGTTTAGTCTCTCGTCACGTGTTTTTTTTTGTTTACCTTTATTTAACTACTTAAACCAACGGAGTATAGTAGTCGCCCACTTGTCGAATTCGACCCTCTACTTACAATCTTTATAGTACTTACCAATTTCATAAGTACACTAATTCCATGCTATTATAAAGTACTTACTTATTCCATGCTCAAGCTGTCACGTTTGTCACCCTATCTATCTTCAAGTCTCTAGGCCCTCATACGAGTACTATGTGTGTAAAACGTATGGTAGTGTGTGTAATGTTTTTTTATTAATTTAATTTATTTCTAATGCGTGATATATAAAAATATTACCTTTCTGCACTCCTTCCCATATAAACTTTATTTGGGCCAAATTTCATACTCCTCCGTCCGCGGTATTTTCGTAAAAAGAGGTACAAGGTTTTAGCTTCACGTATTAAGGCGCTGACAAGAGGCAAATGATAAAAGTTAATAAATAATAATGATAAGGTCCACCTGTATATCTACGTCATGTATATTTTGTTCTCCAAAATTGACGGACGCATTCCATGTGAACTGTTAACCAGTACCGGTAAAATATAGGAACTGCGTGTCCAGAAACCTTATTTCTCAAACTTACAACTTCAACGTTAGTTAAGGCGCTGACAAGAGGCAAATGATAAAAGTAGACTTGTCTTAAACAATTGCCAAATCTGTATAGTTTGTGGTAGCGGAAAAAAATATGTTATTCGTGAACATATTTCCCAGAACTTCAAAACACGTTTAGAAAAAAAAAATCTCGATACGAATTAACGGTAAACTAAGCCTTTACTTTGAGTTTCAATCCAAAATATCTTTATTAAATATCAACGTACGGTTGGTATTTAATTAATAACAAGAACGTCTTATTTGAATGCAGAACTTGGTTGTTTTTTATTTTCGATTACTCAACTAATTTTTGAGTAAATAGATAATTGCTTCATATTTTGCAATAAATTACAAGCGTTGTGACATCGCACATTCTCTTTCTTTTGTATGCAGTCTGACAGTGATCGCGGTTTAGCTGTTGTGAGCGTCTTAATGAAAATAGTAGGTAGCTTTATTTGTTAAAAGTTTATTAAATTTAATTGTCTAGATTCTCTGTAACAGTTCAACTTCTTATTTTGCCTATTGTCTTTCATAACTGTACACTTTTGTTAAAATATTATGCTTTAAAATTAGTCTAAGCTAATAAAGCTAAATTATGGAAATTGTTTCTAGCCTATGTTTCTAGCCATGAAAATATTACCACTATGATTCGTTGAACTTTTTGCATATTTTTAAACAGCCAGTTTGTTGCACCGTTTTTTACACTAAGAAGTTTACTGGCCAGTTCATGCTTCCTAATTTTAATTTATAACGTTGAAGTGGCCAGTAATAAAGGATAAACTTTTTTGCATATTTTTGAAGTGGCCAGTGATGAAGGAGATTGACTTACTAATGAATGATAGACGGATCACTCTTCATAGGCTCATCTGTAATCGTCTTCACCAAACTTCATTTATATTAAAAAGCATTTCCATGAAACGATAAAATACTGTTCTTTTAATAGTCTTCAGTTTAAAATTTTGATTGCAATTTTCATATTTTAATAACTTTATGAGTCGAGTCTGGAAATTAGTGCTTCTCTTAACTTGTTGCCATAAGCGTCTTTGACGATAATTCGTTTATGTTAACTAATGTTAAAGTTGTAAGTTTGAGAAATGAAGTTTCTGAACTCGCAGTTCCTATATTTTACCGACCGGTACTGGTTAATATTCCACATGGAATTCGTCCGTCAATTTTGGAGAACGAAATATACATGACGTAGTTAGTAGTAGACGTATACAGGTGTACCTTATCATTTTATTAAAACGTGCAGCGAAAACTTTGTACCCCTTTTTAGGAAAATTATGCGAAGGAGTATGAAATTTAGCACTGTTAAAGTTTATAAGGAGGAGGAATGCAGAAAGCTATAAATATTTTTGTATAATATACATTTGAAATAGATTAAATTAATAACTACGCGGCGTTTGACACACACATAGTACGAGGGCCTCATGACTTGAAGATAGATAGGGTGACAAAAATGACAGCTTGGAATATGTGAGTACTTTTTTTAAGTGAGGTTTAAATGAGTGACTGTCGACTAACAACAACCTATAATTGTCTTAGTTTTCTCAGACGAATACATTAAACTATAGCTAAATTGATCATTACGCTTCCAAGCTTTACGACGTCCATATTTTTTTGATAGACATGCCTGATTGTACAGACGCCTGCACATCAAGCTTAAACTACAATCTGTCGAATTTCTTTAAAAGATTTTCAACTGTATCGTTAAAGCATAAGGTTCAAGGTTGATTGGGAAAATTTGACAGTTTCGGGTAGCTTGACTTGCTGGCGTCTGTACAATCACATACTCTAATTTTTAACCGTCTTCCAAAAAGGAGGAGGTTATATGTTCGTTTTTATGTTTATGTGTTTTTTTTAATGTATGTTCACTGATTTTTGAAACTTTAATATCTTGTTATGAATCATAGTTACTGGATTGATTTTGAAAGGAATCTGGGCAGAAGTGGTATATTTCAGAATCAGAATCAGAGTTTTTTTTGTTGCTTTGTATTTGCCCATTGGGATACGATTTTGATATTTGTGTCAGGAAACTTCATAATATTCTACAACCCCTGTGCAAAAAGGTATCGAAATCTGACTCGGAAATATTGAGAAAATTATACTTTTAGACTATACAGGGTAGATATTTGGACAGGTAGACTTTAAGTATATAGGTCGCGTAGGCGGTGAAAGGCATGAAACGTGGAAAATCTCCTGGGCATGACTCATTGAGCATTGAACACTTGCAACATGCAGGCGGTCACTTGTCAAGGGTACTGGCCATGCTTTTCACCTTCTGCATAGGGCACTCATACCTACCTGATGCATTGATGAGAACCGTAGTTGTCCCTATTATTAAGAACAAGACAGGGGACGCGTCTAGTTTGAGTAATTACAGGCCTATATCACTCGGCAACTGTGATTGCCAAGGTACTGGATAGTGTGATTGAGAAATGTTTAGATAAACATCTTAAATTACATGACGCTCAGTTCGGATTTCGGACTGGGCTGTCTACTGAAACAGCTATACTGAGTCTCAAGCACACTATCCGGTATTACACTAGCAGGAATACACCGGTTTACGCCTGTTTCTTAGACCTTTCAAAGGCGTTCGACCTGGTTGTGTATGAAAAGCTGTGGCGGAAGTTGTCGAGTGAGACTGAACTTCCTGGCGAATTCACATCGCCCCTTAAATATTGGTATGGTAATCAACGTAACAATGTCAGGTGGGCGGGATCACTATCGGAAGCGTATAGGTTGGAGTGTGGCGTAAGACAGGGTGGTCTGACTTCGCCCAAGCTCTTTAACCTGTACATGGATCGGCTGGTCCGTGAGCTCAGCAGCACTCAGGTAGGTTGCTCGATTGATGGAGTTATTGTTAACAATATAAGTTACGCCGACGATATGGTGCTGCTGAGCCCATCGATCAGTGCCCTAAGGCGCTTAATAAAGGTATGTGAGTGCTATGCGGAGGCCCATGGGCTCAGGTATAACACGAACAAGAGTGAGGTGATGGTGTTTAAGTCCGGTACGAAGAGCTATGACATCGTACCTCAGGTCCCTTGGACGGCAGTGCTCTCAAAAGAGTGCCGCAGTTCAAGTACCTGGGCCACTGGGTCACCGAGGCCCTCACAGATGATGTGGATGTTGAAAGGGAACGCAGGACATTGTCAGTCAGAGCTAATATGCTAGCCCGTAGGTTTGCACGCTGTACTGCACAGGTAAAAATAACTTTATTCAAGACGTACTGTCAGTCTTTTTATACCTGCAGCCTATGGGTGAAGCATACGCAGAAGACTTACAATGCCCTGCGTGTCCAATACAATAACGCGATCAGGATGTTGATGGGGTTGCCACGCTTTTGTAGCGCATCAGGTATGTTTGCTGACGCTCAAGTGGATGGCTTCCAAGCGATACATCGCAAAAGAATAGCGTCTCTGATGCGCCGCATACGGGGCAGCCCCAACAGCTTCCTGCAGCTTATGAATGATGAATGGGAGAATGGATGTGGATTGGTCCTTCGTGGAGCATTGGACAAAACTACATGTACGAGTTGTACGGTCCTGATCCAATGTTTCCATTGTTGTATCATTGTGTGTGTGTCTATATTGTTAAAAATTTATAATCATGTATGGATAATTATAATATAATTACGATTGTAATTTATCTGAAATAAAATATTTGAATTGAATTGAATATACAGGAAAACGTTCTAAGGCAAAGAGATTTAAGACACTTGATAAGTAAATAATTTAATGTATTTGTTCTAAGGAGAAATAAACCAACCCAATTCTAACGTTTAAGCATCACAAGCATCGAAATCATATGTCCAGTCTTGTCTTGATACTTTCCTTTGTCTGCCCTCCGTCTTCCTCAGATGGCTTTTACTTACGGAAGACAAGGTTGGGCTCACTATCCTTCTCACACACTAATGTGTATTTAGTTCCAAGTACAGTAAAATTGTTACGTTGTTCCAAAGAACAAAATTAAAAATATCTGACAAATGCCACTTACCAAAATATGTACAGTATGGGTGCAAACGAACCCAGCTATTAACGTTCCTATGGTGCCCACTATAAGTCCTGAGTTCTTGAAAGCAGCAGGCATTGCCAAGATACCGGAGCCGAGGCAACATTTGAGGAGATGTACTATTGATCCGATAGTTCTGTAAGCAGAGAAACAAAATCATGTCCTACTGAAAATCTCATTGGGGTCGTTGAGCAACTTATAATAAGAAACCAAACAGAATAAAAAATGGCTACTTTCAAGATTTGAGAGCATTTGTGGCCCAGTTGAGTGGTAACTTACGTACAAGTTGTAGGTCGTGAGTTCGAACCCGGACAGGCGCTTTACTATGTGTAAATAATTTCATCAACACTACTCTCAAAAACGGTGAAGGAAAACATCGTGAGGAAACCGGCATGTCATAGAACCAAAGATTCGAAGACATGTGACATCTACCAACCCGCACTTGGCCTGCGTGGTAGATTACAGCCCAGTCCCTCTCGAAGAGCGGCGGCATGTGCTGTGTACCAGCAGTGGGAAATTAATTTCGCTGATTATGTTAAAGATTTATGTTTCTATATCTCGACAAAATTTTGCCACCAGGAATAAAGTTGCCTTTGCATTGGGCGGTCTTTGGATCTACTATAGGTACATAATCAACCCCTAAGTTGGAAAACCAAGTGCATAATTGAATTTGGCGATTTTAAGTGCATGCACTCATTTTTAGTACCCTCCAAATACTTGTTAAGTTTATCGAGTTATTAACCATTTTTAACCCGCTACGTTATATTTTTGTATTTTCTTTTATAAAATAAACAGTTTTGCCTTAAAATATCTGCTTTTACTTAAAAGCCTAAATATGTTAATATTGTAGCCTAATATTGTTTTCCATACCACGACGAACGAATATTTTCGTAAAATAATTATCTAAGCGGTTTATGAGTCTTCATTAATTCATGAGTAATTAACTATTCTTACATCTTGTCTGATAATTAATGGTGCCGAACCTGCAAAATTACAACTTTGATACCACTTTTGTCTGACTTTTTGAACCGAAAGAGGGAATTTTATGAGGAAAAGTTTAACGAGAAAATTATAAAGAGACCAACACAAATACACTGATGTTAGGTAGAAACCGGGACATTAAACCTACCTACCATAGAATACGCAAATACCTACGTAGGAAAAAATATACCAATGTATAGGTAAGTTTAGACTGTTAGATATTGGTTAAGGAGTATTAAAGAAGTATGTAGAAGTATATAGGGTGGCAACACTACAGCTAACAGCTGATTTGAATTTGTTCTTGTAATTTTAATCTTAAATATTAAATTTCTTTGTTTTTATGGCCTATTACCAATTACTCATCAAGTAAATAGGATAATAATGTGTATTGTGTATTAGTTTCACATGCCAACTGCAAAATAAGTGTAAATATTTGATTGTGAATCAGTGACAGGTTACCGGCGACAAGTGAATTTTTGCATTGTCATCTTAACAGGTACAATACTTCTTATTTTACTTGCTATTAGTTTGTTTACGTATTATAATTTCTCCAACATTTACCTTGTTCACTTTCCGTACGGCTTCATATTGATGCCAATGACCTTTGAACGTAAACATAACCTTAGTTTGTTTTGGTGACAGAACTCCTTTACATTAAATTTCATTTTTCTTTTATACTAATCATCTACTCGTATTTAACTGCTGCCACACCTATCTACTCTCTTCCAATTTCTTGTCGCTTTCTTATTTGAGTTATAATCATGATTATGACTCGCAGCGCCCGTGCTCGCCTTGAAGAGTCCAAACTTAATCAGGCTTTGAGCGAATTAAAGGCGTCGAAGGAGTCCTGTGACCAACTTAATAAGGAAATAGATGACAATGAAAGGGTGCTCTTTGATGCCCATGAAAGGAATAGGAAGTTAAAAATTGAAATGGCTCAGTACACTGATGCCATAGAAGAACGGGACAGGCTTCAACTTGTTGTGGATGGGTTCAGCCAGTGTAGCATAGAGTATGAACAAGCTCTTAATCACAAACATTTACTTCAACAGCAGCTACACGAGGCTCAAAGTCAAATTACACAACTTGAAACTACAAATCATAACATCACAGCCTCGCTGAATCAAAGTCTGTTCAATGAATTGATTCCTATTGCCCCATCAATGGTTTCTGCCATAAAACCCTCTTACACAGGTGATGACGATTCAAAGTCATGTTATTCAGTGAGGGTAGTCACCAGTAAAAACAAACTAAAAAAATACATTAAAATTAATAAATACATTTTTAAAACACAGAAAATGGTAAAAAGACAGAGGTTCTTTATCAAAAATGTTAAACTCAATAGAAAAAGGTTAAATTTACTTAAACAATTAGAGATGTATTCTTTTAATTTGGAGCAAAGTACTAGGAAATACAACATTGACACACAGGACTTGCAATCACAACTTGAATGTGGGTTATTGTTCATTTTTCTTTTTTTTCTCAGTTAGTTTTTGTCATGGTCTGGCAGTTTGAGTGATTTTAAGCGGCCTACCCAAATGTCCTTTCTTTGGTTTTGTTCGTTGAATCGTTGAGCTCCTTAAGTTCTTAGTTGAGCTGCACGACTACTGACAAATGCGTGCACTGACTGGTCAGGTCCCCTCAACCTGTGTGGTTCTTTCGTCAAAAGATCATTTCAGGCACCAATCTACAAGGTCTTCACATGATCTGACCAAGATTATGTCTGGACTTTAAAAAGAGACTGTGACCTCTGAGTTTGTTTCGGCCTTTCTTCTCAGAGTAGTCGGATACGAAACGCCGACCTCATCTAGTTTTTTTTAATATGATTGACGTGTAAAAGTGTTTGTACAAACCTACTTACAGAAATAAATCATTTATCATTTATGGAAGAAAAAGTTGCGGCGACCCCAAATAAGTTAGGATAAGGAATGATGATATCATTAGGTATAGGTAGACTTTTAGATAGGTAATAGATTTATTTGGGGCGGAAATAATTTTATTTCTGCTTTTTTATAGTTTTCGATGTTCTTCTTTGTTGGTATAAATGATGGCAAATAATTTAATTTAATGTATTGTGTTGCGTAATGTAAATTATTTTGTATAGGTACTATTTTACAGAATCAAGTTTTTCTAACTGAACAGACAGTTGTGATGCTGGGGAGTTTGTTTCGTTACTTCTTCCCAGCTAAAGCGCTAGAAAGTGATGAATGGCGGGCGTTTTGCGACAGTCCCCAATGTCATGTAATTTTGACGTACGAAAAGTGCTGATTCTCATCCTAGTTTGAATAAATATGACTTCCATTTTGATTTTGACCCAGTAAAGCAGAAGCCCACCACTGAGCCAGGTTTGCGCGGTGCTCCGGTCAGGTAAAACTAACGCTCTTCAGAGCCTACTGCCAGTCGTTTTACTCATGCAGCTTGTGGGTTAGATATATGCAGAAGGCTTACAACGCTCTGAACGTGCAATATTATAATACACTGAGGATATTGTTGAAGCTGTCTTGGTTTTGCAGTGCATCGGACATGTTTGCGGAATCGCGAATAGATGACTTTCATTCCATCATGCGCAAACGGTGTGCATCGATGTTGCGGCGATTCAGGGGTAGCCCTAAGAGTATTTGACCTACACTGGCGGACAAGGTTGATGGATCATTTATCAGGCTCCGGGCTGGCACACATGTGCGTGCACATGTTCATGTAGACAGTTAATATATAATTATTGTATTTTTAAGTTATTGAGTTTACTAACATAGGCTAAGTTCATACTAACATTATATGGATCCCTTAGTCAGATTGTTTTTTTTTAATTTGAGTCTCTTTGCCCATCATAACATGTCATAGGTGCGCAAAATTGCAATTCTTTGTAAGAGATTTATTACAAAAACGTGAGTGAAATTAAATATCTGAACACACGATTGTTAATTTTTGTCTTTATCATTTATCTTGCTCACGTTCAAGTGATGGGCTGTCTTTTTATTGGAATTGCTTTGTATAATTTAATGACACTGTTCTTTTATTTTTAAACCTGTATAATTATTATAACAAAGATACAATTTAAATTACTTTTAGCCTTTGTATATTGTTTGTAACAAAAGAATATATTATGTGGAATGATTAACGTTACAAAAGTTTCTTAAGATGTTTTCGCATAAGTAAAGAGTCAAAAAATTTGTTGGAAACAAAACATGTTAATTTTAAAATTCGTGGATAATATTTACTAACGCACTTAGAATATTGTTATTACTTAGAAATTATACCATTTTCTGAAATTCAAGTAATTTACGTACGCGGCTTATTTTTCTTTGTTGAGTCAATTTACGTCTTCTTCGCCTCGCGTTTACGTAAAGTTAACAATTGTATGCTAATTTATTATAAGATGGTATAAACATCTTTTATTCGTTGATTGAATGTTAAATATTTTGACGTTACGGTATTCAAAGAATTTGTCTCAATATTGCTTAAAAGATTTGGGGGTTTATTATAAACGATGATTAAAGTTAAGAGACTTTTAAACGTCAAAAATGTATGGTAAAACAATCACTAGTTATTACATAACTTTAAGTAGCGTTTATAAATAAATCCCATAGGTACTAGTGTTAAATACAAAATAATGACATTATTTTTTATTAATTTGCACCTCTTCATAGAAGCTAAGTAAATTTAAGTTTCGCCTTACACTTCTTTAGCATTATTATAATTATTGATTTTTAGGGTTAGGTTAGGTTTAAAGATATTTATTTCTCATAAGAACTTATGAATAGTTCACTTATAATGAGATACAAAGTTATTTCTTAATAATAATTACAATATTTTCCTCTGGGGCGATGGTGACGTTAAAGGGTACATACGTGTTTTTTGAGTCTACTCCTAAATAATTATGTTAATATTATTACACTTCTTTATGTCCTCCGGTAAATCATTGAACAGCTGTGCTCCCTCTACTAATACTGTTTTTTTGCCGTAATTAGTCCGTGCACGTACACTCATTAGTTGGATTTTTTTTTCGTCTTGTGTTGTATGTTATTGTTTTTTTATGTACCTAGTTGTGTTTGATTGCACAGAATTCGTGGTGATTTTTTTATGAGAATGCAGGTGTAATATGTGTAAAGTTGTGTGAGGTTTAGTAGTTTAGTTTTTTCGTATAATTTTTTTGTTGGATATAGTTATTGGTAGTGAAATAGTAGCTTAATAATTTTGTTCTGTATTCTTTGTAGTGGATTTAGATTAGATTTAGCGGCTGATCCTCACACTTCGATTAGGTATTCAAGGTTCGATTTTACTACAGAGTTATATTATATATAATTAGACGTTTTTTTTCGGGATACATTTTGTAATTCTTCGTAACGCTCCTAATAGTTCCGTGTATCCTACTGAAAAAACGAAATTATACGGAATTATGGGATTACTCGTGTGTCTGTCTGGCTATCCGTTTGTCACAGCCAATTTCCTTCGAATCTACTGGACCGATTAAGTTGTTTAGTACACATATGAGCTGTGACCCAAACACGGACGTGTAACGTAAATTAATTAATTTTGAATATGAGGGTCACTTTAGGGTTGCAAACTAGAAAATTAATAAAAAGTTTTGCCAACTGTACCGAATACTAATACTGACGTATCAAAGGAAAAAAATATCAATTTCTCTTATATTTTTTTATACTTTTTAATATATAGTTTTAAAGTTATCTAAGAAAATAGATAAAATTGACCATTCTCAGTCTCTGAAACTAGTTCATACAGAAAATAGTTTTTTATTTATAGATAAAGACGGGAAAACTTATAACAAGTCTGTGGTCTTAAAATAACATGGTAAATCTCTCAATATTGTGCGTACAAACTTACATTTGCAGTGAGAATGTATGGGGGAACATAGTTTTCAACTAAGTACAATGTTAAGTTTGTTCTTGGGATAATTTCATGTACTTATAATAATATCTTGAAAATATTTTAGTTCCACAAGGCTCGATAGATGGCGTCAGCGTCAAATAGGAACTCGCTGTATGGTTTCGTTACGTGCGACACTCTGACATCAACCGAGAAGTAGATGAGGTAATCTGCTTCGGCCCTTGGAGCCAGTCCGCACCGCTGAGCCTGTAGCTGTAAATTCGTCCCCAAATAATCTTAATCCGATCCAGCCTGTCCCTAGCTGCCCTCCCCCAGCGATGCCCTAAGCCGAGGTCACTTGCATGTAGTTGCTTGGTTTTTAAGTTTTATTCCCTGACTGGTGGCCTTAATTTATTGAGACACCCACAGGAAAGTCAGGTTAATAGTGTGTCTTAAGGCAAATGATAAAAGTAGGCTTGTCATAAACAAAATTTTTACCAAATCTATATAGTTTGTGGTAGCGGAAAAAAGATATGTTATTCTTGAACATACTTCTCAGAACTTGGTTGTTACCTTAAGCAGACAAAAACTAAAATAAACTAAAAAAAAGGACGAGGATAATTATGATTAGTCATTATTTGTAATGAATATTTTTGTAGTCGAAATATTCTGGGAATGCTAGATGAAATTTGATGTACGCGTTTGACATACCTACGTTAATTTCGTTACGTGTCAAATTTTATTTTCATAATACTAATTAAGGTGTTTTCTTTGTGATGAATTATTCTTTAAACTATTATACTTACTACGAGAGCGTTTAGGATAAAAAAAGTTTTACGTCCAGATTTGAGTTTTCTCGCAATCAACAGCTTTCACTTGAAATACGAAAACAATCAAATAAAAGTGCCTTAACTCAAAAGCAACCCAGTTTCACCCGTGCAAATGAGCTCCCTTTTTAGGATTCCGTAACCAAACGGAAAAAAAAAACTCTTATTATTTCGTCACGTCACTCAATCAGTCTTTCAGTCCATCCATCTGTTTATCTGTCCGGATGTTACAAAGCTATTTTACTCGAAGACTTTTTATACTATATCGATCAAAGTTGGAAATGAGGTGTATATTTTTTATCCTTTATTAAAAATAACTAGGTTCTTAATAATTAATTACAATCTAGCCTATAAGACTAATAAGAAATTTGAGTCTAACTTAATTTGCTATGTGATAATTATTTTAAAAGTTAGAATAGTGTTGATTGTACTTTACTATTCAATTATTTTTTTATTTTTCTATTTAAATATTTTTATTTTTCAACAATGATGAAGTGAAATTACAAATAAAATAATTTGGGATAGCCCCCCCCCCCCCCCCGCCACACATGTAAAAGAGCGATTTAAAAAAAATCAATGCACATAAGCGTGTCATTGAATTCCATATTTAAAAACATGATGACGTTTCTAGGTGACTTTTTTATTTAAATTAATAGTTTGTGAGTTTGTGTGAGGGGATGTTTTCGGTTACAACCGCAGAAATAATTATGTTTTTTTATAGAATTTCCTAGAAATACAATGAAATACTAACATATTTTTGTGGTCAGTAAAATCAATACCGTGCATGTGTAACTAATCATCAAAACTACGAAACCCTTCAGTGTTCGTAGTCCGACACGCACTTGGCTGGTTTTTAAGTCTCAAATACCAATTTACGTCATCAGTTTGAAAATCCATCAATCTTTTATGTTAAAAAATAGAAGGAAAGTGTCAACGTTTTGATAATTTATCAGGTCACTTATAGCGGTATAGCGCTACATTATCCTGGGTCTATCAAAGAGGTCGCATATAAATGATGTTATGACATCCTTTGAATAATGTGCAACATTAACGTTCGCGTTAGGTAAGATTTTGGTTTAATAAGGTATTCATTTATCTTTATGTTTTGTACATTTATTTTGTGATGTTAACGCCGGTAGCACGTCTCCGCAAGGGATTTTTCAGATAAATTAAGTATTAATGGAAAATCACTAATATTCGCGACAAGTTTTCCGAAAAATGACGCGAGACTGACGTTTGATCATCTTTTTACAAGAAACTACTTTTGATTTTGAACATTAAAAAATATATGGTCTACTTTCATGTGGCTGAAGCACTTTTTTAACTTCGATACAAAATATAGCGGAAAAATTATGATTGGTAGTGTATGTTTTCCTATTATTTAGCAAACCTTAACAAGAAATTTAAAAATCACACACTGGGCTTCAGCCATCCTTGAGATAAAATCAAAATTTTTTGTTTATGATTATACAATATTATGATCACTAAGTAAATCAAAGGCGAAATAAACTATATTTTCGAGAGCGCAAAAGTGATGAAACTATTAACAGGTGCTGAAACTGACACGAATGGTTTAGCACCACGAAAACTGTACTTTTATGCCGGTAGCACATCTCCACCGCGAAACCATAGCAGCGAAACCGCGGTAGTTCAATTCAACTGGTTCGCGTCATGTTCTGCTAGTCGCATCCGATTCGAGTAGCGAAACATGACGCGAGCCAGTTGAATTGAACTACTGCGGTTTCGCTGTGATGGTTTCGCGGCGGAGGGTGCTACGAGGGTAAAACTGTAGCTTCGTAAAGTTCGGTTGTTTAGTTATCGATTCGTTAGATATCATTATGGTGTACATTATAAAGAGTATTTTATTCTATTCCATTTGTAACAAAAAAAAAATATTTTGTTTATGATTAACTTCATACATATAAAAATAACACTTTAGACATAAATTTATATTAGTAAAATATACTTACGAATTAGGATGTTCTACAGTTCTGTGCTCAAATGGGTTGTATGGCTTTTCATCGACGTTCTTCGATGCTATGCTAAGAGAAGACTGGAATCCTGGATTACTGGTCAGGTCCGCTCTGAAAAGAAAAATGAAATATAAGATAGATACTAAATATTGGTTTGATGATGATGGTTTTGCGTATCGATCGAGATCACGCATGATAAATAATGAAATACATATTGTAGTAGGTAGGTAAGACTGTCATTTTTTTTTTTTTGCTTTGTTGGTCTAGTTGTCGCAAGCATAACTGCTGAGCATGAGGTCCTAAGTTCGATTCCCAGGTCGGTCAGTGTTATTAGGATTTTCCATTAGGGATTTCTCAGTAGCAGCCTGGAGTCTGTATTTGTACCCGGTTTGTGGCATTAGGCTCGCCCACTATTACATGGGACTTAAACATAACTGGCGAAATGTGGGTGTACTATAGGTACACCTCTGCCTAACCCTTCGGGGATTACAGTCGTGATGATGTTATGTTATTGTATTATATATGGACACACAGTAAAATACATAGAAATACGACATAATTATAATTTTGTGTACAAATTAACCGTTTATTTCTGAAGAAATTTCTTCCAGCAGACTTACGAAAAGAGAAATGAAAAAGGTTACCATGTTATTTTAAGGCCATAGACTTCTCATGAAATTTCCTCTAATCTATAAGTATAGAACTATTTTCTGTATTTATTACAACATTTTTGGCTCAGTGGTTTCGGAGATAGGGGGAGGAAAACTGTCAATGTTCATCTATTTTCTTAAATAACTGTAACAGACTGTTACAGACGGACAGACAGACAGACAGACAGTCACACGAGTGATCCTATAAAGGTTCCGTTTTTCCTTTTGAGGCGTGGAACCCAAAAAATAAAGGCGAAAGTTTGTGAGTGTGTGTGTGTGTATGTTTGTTACTTCTTCACGCTCAAAGGGCTGGACCAATTTTGATAAAACTTTGTATTGAGTTAGCTGACGCCCTGGATTAAGACATAGGCACATCCCGATATTTCCACGGGATCGAGATTTACGCGCGTGAAACCGCGGGGCGCAGCTAGTAAACAGTACTAGCTAGCAGCGCAGCGCAGTGCTAGTAGTAGCTTATTTATTTAAGTATAAAATACTTAAATAAATAAGTATTTATATAAAAATAAATACTCACAGTTGAGAGGAAAGGTAATATTTTTTTACTCGATATCATTAAAATAAATTTGCTCATTTACTGTTCTTTGTGATGATAGACTAAAAGTCTAATTAGTCTACTGATAAGTCAAGGTATTCCTTTTTATGTTAAAAAAAACCATACATATTGTCACATTCCATACTACTAGTAACAAAGTTAATTCACTTATAGAACAAGATATACAGAGTAACGACATCCTACAGCTACCGAGTATACCGTGTTATTTCTGACCCTAAATTAGGCTTGTAGAAAAAATATCGATTTATCGATATATAGATATTTTTTGTTCAATATAGGTATCTTATTTTTCGGCGAAATCTATTATTTCGATATATCGATATAAAATATCAAGTATCGAAAATGTATCAAATACGATATATTTCCAATAGCAAAACCGTTGCCCCCACCGACTAAAACCGCTAGAATTCAGAGCCAAAATTAACATAATTTTATCAATTTTTTATTAGTTTAAGATTTTAAATCACAAATTTTGTTTCTAATTTGGTATTTCGATGAAAAAAAAAATATTTTCATAAAGTACATACAATTTTTAGAAAATTTCACCGATATATCGATTTTTTTTCGATATATCGAAATCGATATCAACATTTTCTTTAAATATCGATACTTTTTGGCACTTCTTGCATCCCTACCCTAAATTTTATTATGCAAACTTACCACGATTTCTGCCACACGAGTATCCGAAACGCGTCACGAACTACGCAAGTTATCCACAAATATCTCTAAGTAGCGACCTTGTGATGTGATGCCCAATGGTACGGAACGGGTTTTTGTCATCAAATACTCAATGAAAATCTCTGTGCCTAATTTCTATTGTTGATATGCATCACTGACTTGTTTGCACACTTATAAATTGAAGGTTTTATTTAGATCCGATGGGTTTTCGTTGTTTTTGGGCAAATAATTTTGACATGCAGAAATGGCTTAGTTTAGGAGGCCGTTAAGTTGCACTAATTGAAGTAGACTTCCCAATGAGTTTGGCAGTTAGTGAAAAAAAAATTGGGAAATCGTTAAAATCTGCATACAATCGTAGTATGTACCAAAAAATTAGAGGAGGATATATTACCGCCTATTTAAAAAAAAAAATTATTTGTACTCTGATTCATGACAGGTTTTGCGACGCTCACGGGTGGAAAAGTGATAAAACCGAACGCGCAAACGCGCGACGTAAACTCGAACGATTTTTGAATCGAAGATAAAACTATCCTATATTATTTTGGTTTCGATTTTTTGCGACAAGCACAATTATTATCCATACATAGGTAGGAACAGTCTTATAACGGAGTAAATATTATAAACTAGTATTTTCAATATTAACCCATTAGAGACTAGTGTTGGCATAATGGCAACGTAAGTAGTCGATTTAATTTCCAAATCTAAACTAATATTACCTATAAAGAGAGAGCGAATTATGTGAGTATGTGTATAAGTGGAGGGTGATCTCCGGAACCGCAGCTTCTACTTGAACAAGTATTTCACCATTTTAAAGGAATGTACCTTTTACCATTATGCCTACATAGAATCCTATAAAAGAGATTTTAAATATATATTAGGTAAATATATTCAAAAATCTAAAAGTTATGATGATATTCGTCTGTTTTGAGAGCTACTACGGCGTACGCTGCGTAAATATTAAACAAAAATAAGCTATGGCTGAATTGAAAAGTTCAAAAAAAAAGTCCGCGACAGCATTATGCCTATCTTCTAAGGATAAGTCACAGTAACCATTTTATATTTTACGAAAGACTCATATCTGAATAAATGAATTATAATGTTTTAGAAATATATTCTATTAAAAATGTACCCTACATACTCGTAATGACGTGCTCACATTAATTCACAGAGTAATATTGAATGTTGTTGTTATTGTTTTGTTACATTACATTTTGAAATATACAACGTGCCGCCACAATGGTAACAATAATTCAACATACGGGTAGGTCTAGCCAGTAATTATAAAAAAAATATAATAAGAAAAAATAATTGTGTAAAAATAAATGTAATAATTATAAATTGAAAAATAAATTTTATCAAACAAACTAAATAATAAAGCTCTCTTCTTCCTTCAATTCGCGTACTCCTTGCACGTTATTCGTTTTAATTTCATTGATGCGATGTTATGATCCATGACCCCGGCAAATGACCTCTGCGCTACAGTTCTTTAAGTATAGGTTGCTCAAAGATGCTATTTAAAAAAAAAATGAAAATATCAATATTTAATACTTAATAACGTTTAATTAAATTAAAATATCTGCATAAAACGTAAAGGCGGAACCGTATAATACGTGTGTCAAATTAACGTCGCCACCAAAGCGCCACCTGTATGGTTATCGATAATAAATTTAAAAAAAACACGCTATGTTTTGAGGTTGGTTAATTATCCTTAGTGCACAAATCAATGTTGTGTATTTTTTCAATTACTTAAAGTGATATAAATATATCAACAAAGGATTTAATCAGACCAGTATCTTTTTGGAAAACAAAACAAAATTAAATCGATACATATTTAAATGGCCATTATATTAGCACATCGGAAGCTGTTCGGAGAATTTTCGAGTTCCACATTCAAGAGAGGCATCCAACAGTAATCCATTTAGCGTTGCATCTGGAAAATGGCCAGAGAGTGTCTTTCAGAGAAAACACCAACACAGTGTGTAGTGATGGGACGTATATTATATTCTGTGTTCAGGACATTACCAACTATTACATAACGAGTAGTAAGTGCAATCGAACCACGTACAGTAAAGGGCTCCGATATCGTACGTAATGAATGCGGGTCAATTTTTACGTATGCAATTTGTTTAACGTTGGATTCAAATCACTAAACTATATTATTTCAACATAGCATAATAGCAGAGACACTGAAAAAGTTAGAACAGATGCTGCACAGCTTAAATGGAGCCTCTCGACGGGTTGGCCTCGGTATCAATTTGGACAAGATGAAAGTCATGTACTATTCACACGTCTTGCCGAGACCAATCTACATCAAAAGGTCGCTTTTTGAAGTTGTGAAGGAGTATGTCTACCTAGGGGAAGTGATCCAGCTCGGTAGACACAACTTTGAGAATGAACCGGACAGAAGGATGCAGTTGGGTTGGGCAGTGTTTGGAAAACTTCGTCAAGTCTCTTCGTCACCTATACTGCGTATCGGCGAGATGGACCGACGACCTTAAAAAGGTAGCTGAGACAGACTGGATGCGGAAGGCGGAGGATAAGGTGTTGTGGCGCAGTCTGGGAGAGGCCTATTTCCTGCACTGGTCAGCGCAAGGCTGATTTGACAGATCACGTTGACGATACTCGTATAATAGTTACATATTATGAGGAGTTGATTTGATTCCATTCACACATACCTAGATACATACATAATATTAAAAAAAAACTAAACTAAAATCAATTTTGAAAGCAATCGTTTAAGTTACTACATAACACATATACATAATCAGCCTATAATGTTCCCACTGCTAGGACACAGGCCTCCTCTCTTCGAGAAGTAAAAAAGTAACAAGTAGTAAGTTAAGTTGCTAACAAGTTCAAAATGGCGGAATATAATAATAATTAATATGCCTGGCCTAGTTCTCGAAAATTACCATGTCACTGGGATCGGTCTATCATTACTGACCGGACTATTGTCGCCAATTTGCCTGATATAGTAGTGATAGATCGATTAGCGCGCCGCGCAATGATTGTAGATGTTGCCATTCCACATGACGAGAACCTCGTTAAAGCTGAGAAAGAGAAACATAATATCTCGACACAAGCTTGTTGACATGTGGAATGTGAGCTTGGCTGTCATTGTGCCGATTGTCGTTACGGCCTAAAGCCTGATGCCTTCTCTCGAGGCTCTCATTAGGCGGTTGGATCAAGGGCGTGATTCAAAAGGCAGTATTCCTTGATACGGCTCGCATTGTGAGTAAGTTCCTATCTCCTGCGGCCCTAACAACTGGTCGCTCGAACCCTGCTCCTAACACCGGCGGAACTTATATTTTTAAATGTTTTAGTTTTATTTTTGATTGTAGGAAATATTTCAAAATGTATTCTGGTAAGAAAAAAAAAACAAACGACATAATTATTATTATAAATTAGACATCCTACCTACATGATAACACGCAATTACTAAACTTGCCTCGATGTGACAGCCCCGACTCACTGCATACTGAAACGTACTTAGATTTCATCTAGCGGTCTATATGTGTGAGTGTGTTCATTCGACCAATTAGTTCCTAGTTGAAATACTGTATGATTTGAACCTCAGAACAATTTTGAACAAACGAAATCGCTAAGAAAAGTGACAAGGTCTCTCATTTTTTGTTTACTGACAGCGACTCAAATAAAACATTACTCTTTGCTCCAGGTGAACAAGGTGGAATTATCCGGAAGACTTAACTTCTGCTGATTTGTATCTATATGTTTTGTTTGCTTATGTCTTGAACAAAAAAATGCACCCCATCACTAAAAAAATATTTTACATAGGTGCCGTTCGGGGACTGAAAATAATATTAATAAACTGTTCCACCGAACCGCACTCATCAAAATTTTGTTTCAGTGCCGTTAGTGGAAGTGCTCAGTGCGTTTCGGTCAAGTGCTGATGAAATCAGTGCTCTTAGTGGAATGCCTCCCCAATCAGCGACTGGTAAATAGTATTGAAAACAATGAAGGTGGAACCGGAAAAACTTATTTAGTTTAAATACTGGCCAAAATTTGATCAACAGGCCGACTGGCTCTTGCCGTGGCTTCTTCTGGAAGTGTCGGGAATTTACTTTGTGGTCGAAAAACTACCCCTTCCACATTTAAACTACCTTTGATTGTTTCCCTCCAGAAAGAATCCGTATGTTCTAAATGAAAAACTTATGGGAGACGTCACCTTCGTATTTGCCGGTAACATTCGTCAAACTCATCCGGTGGTGCCTAGAGGAACACGTACAGATATACTTAAAGGTGGCCTTTAGGGAGCTCGTTGCAATCAATCACCTTAAGAACAAACATGAAAACCCACTTAGTATGTGGTGATACACATTTATTAAGTCTTCCATTACAAGTAGGTGACTGGAAAATACATGAGCAAGGTGGCTTTAGCAACATAGATGAGTTAGAAAAGTCTATCTCAAAACTAAATGATTTGATTTTAAATGTAAATGCAATTGAGAATCTTGGTCAAAAATATTACACGTGGATGTGCCAGAGGGCGATAGTTTCGCCAAAAAATTATTCTGTTGATCATAACGATAAAGAAATATTAGAAAGAATACCAGGTGATCAAAAAATATGTAAATCCCTTGATACCGTATTGGAGACAAGACGTTGTGCATTATCCACGGGAATTTCGATTCGGGGATCCGTTTGCGTAATAATAAGCTTTAAAATGCAAAAGTGTGTCCCCCTGCTTGCTAAATGGTTGTTTTTGGATATGTGAAAAAATTCACGGCAATAGTATATAATAACGAAGTTAAAAGGAAAACTATCACAATTAAGTAGGCTTTACAGGTTAACGAGTAATAGTCGACCAACTTACATTTGCAGTTGGAATGGATGAGGGAAGATGTTTTTCAACTACATTGTTAAGTTTGTTCTTTGGATAAATTCATTTCAACTACAAAACCCTTCATTGTGCGCGGTCAGACACGCACTTCACCATTTTTTTTTTTATCAACCGTGAAACCAGGGGACCAAGTCTGCTAACGCAGTTGTGTCCGAATGGCCGATCATTGGCACCGTAATTGTAGAGTTTGACAGTTTTGCTAATCTCCTAATTGAAAGGCGTCTTTATGATTTTCCAATGACGTGCCACTGATACTCCATTGGAAAAATTGTCTGTATTTGGTAAATTCTTGAACTTTGCTGAGTTGATGACGTTATGAAACGTTTTCACACGGTTTTCTTAAAGTATTGTTTTCTTTGCCTTGAGAATCTTTCATTGTAAAAAGTGTCTATGGAATTTTAATTGACAAGGTTCTAATTAAGTTGTTAAAGCCAGCTGACTCGGATTTATAATTATTTCTTCAATGTAAAAGCCAGAAACAGTTAAGATAGGGCTGATTATTCAATATTCAGATAACTTTTATCTGATGAATAAATATGACAGTTTGACATTTATTTTCTACAAACTATAAATCATTCATCATTATTTCAGTCGAAAGACGTCCACTGCTGGACATAGGCCTCCTCCAATAAGGGGGAGGGGTTACCATAATCGCCAAGCTTGGCAGGCGGGTTGGCGATCGCAGTATGGTGTTAAAATGCATAGAGAACGCTGCTGCCCATTCTCTAGTAAGTCCCTTAGTCGCCTTTTACGACACCCACGGAAGGACATAGGATGGTGCTATTCTTTACGTCCTGCACCACTACTATAGAGAAACTGCCGATCTATTCTGAAAAAATCTCACAGTGTAAACGTAGGCGAAGTGATTTTTTATTAGTGTCAATCCCTCACTGACAGTTCACTCCACGCTCACTTCACCTAAGTTTTCACGGTGAAATGGTTACAGAATAGCACTGCTGTTAAACCGCAACAATTATTCCTCAGATAACTGACTATTGAAAAATCAGCCAACATAAGCAGACACAGCAGCAGCAGCTTAATACAGTAAGGTTTATACGAGTAGTATTCAAAACTTACGTGGACTTAAAGTTGTCTATCTCCATCAACTCCTTGGTCTTCGCCATTTTGGAAATCTGCAAACAAAAGAAAACGGAATTAAGCAAAACATATATATTTTGCCACCAATCTTTTCAACTTATGTAGATTATCCAATATAGATATAATAATGATAAGTAATATTTATTTTATGTAAGTAAGCTTGTGCAAACACTTTAACACGTCAAATTTTTTTTACTCTAAATGAGGTTGATGTTTCCCATCCGACTTCTCTAAGAAGAAACATCGAAACAAACTAGAGGTTCATACATTGTCTTGGTCATGTGAGGACCATGCAGATCAGCGTCTGAGATGGTTTTTATTAGGGTTCTGTACCTCAAAAGGAAAAACCGGACCCTTATATATATATGTATAGGAACACTCAATTATCTGTCTGTCAGTCTGTCCGTCTGTCTAAGTCAATTTGCTCCGAATCTACCGGATCGATTAAGTTGAAATTTGGTACACATATGAATTTCTGTGACCCGAACACTGACGAGTAACGTAAATGAATGGATTTTGAATGTGAGCGTCAGTTTTAGGGGGAAAGTTAGAAAGAAAAAGAAGTTTTGCAAACTGTACCGTGTCACATATCAAATAAAAGGGGTTATTGTGAGGATTTTACATATTTTTTTCTTATAATTTTAAAATAAATGCTTTTAAAGTTATTTAGGAAAATTGATGAAAATTTACCATTTGACATAAAGGGGGCGGCCCCTTTATGTCCGAAACTACTGAGTCATACATTTTGAAAACTATACAGAAAATAGTTATTTACATATAGATTACAGGAAAACCTATACGAAGTCTATAGCTTAAAAATAACATTGTAAATATCTCTGTTTTTATTTTCATTTTACTTCGTTTTTTTTGGTTTGGGTTGATGACGTTTCTATGAGTGTGTTTTAGTTTAATTTGTGATCTCCTGTGCGAGTCCCAGTAAATACTTATTTTTTCTTTTCTTTCTTTACAAACTTACATTTGCTGTTGGTATATAAGAGGGAACGTGTTTTCAACTACAATGTTAAGTTTGTTCTTTGGGATAAATTTATCCCAACTGCGGAAGCTTTCATCGTGCGTGGTCCGACACGCACTTGGCCGGTTTTTTTAGGGAAAAGCTACATAGATTTGAGTGGACCATAATACACAAACACCCAATCCTGGAACAACTATTACTTTTATTACAGGCAAAGATAGCTACCTATACCGGCTATATAATTTTTAATTGTACGATCAAAAAATCTGACTAGTCTTTCCCCAACAATGTTGGGGTCGGGTTCCAGTCTAATCGGATGCTGCTCAATACCAGTATTTTACATGGCCTATCTGACTTCCACAACCAAGTTGCTGGGTAACACGATACCCCTTGGGAAGACTGAATGTCGACTTTTTGGGGTTCTGACTACCCGTAACAACTGTCAAAGATTTACGAATGAATGTCTAGCCCAACGGCTTAACGTGCTTTCTGAGGCACGGAGGGGTCTCTCTATATGTAATGGATGGTCACCCATCCACGAACCGACTACATAGCTCCTTCGATTGATCCATGAGCCTGTTAATATTACGTACAAGTGATACAAATATTGTGGTATAGAAGCCATAATAATTCTGCCAGCCTACAAAGCCGCCAAAGCCGTCAAAGAAATAAATAAGGCCGAAAATCACGCACGCAAATCATATTTGCAGGTAATACAAGGAAAACGAGCGTTTTGCTTCGTGAGATTGAGATACCCAAATACTATAACTGGCAATTTGTCCAGACAGGAAAATCAAACTAAAGTAGGTCTCCGGCAATGTACGTCGAATGTTTCAAAATATCTATGTGATACGTTTACACAGAAGGGGAGCTTTAAAAAGATGATTCAAAAGTATTAGGATAAGGCCCAGTAATTTAAGCCGAGATTTATAAACGTTACTTAGCCCGTGATTTGGCTTATACATCTTGCACTGGTAGTTTGACAGTTGTGCGACGTTGACAGGAATAACTATTAGACATCTTGCACTGGTAGTTTGACAGTTGTGCGACATTGACAGGAATAACTCTTATACATCTTGCACTGGTAGTTTGACAGTTGTGCGACATTGACAGGAATAACTCTTAGCCTAAGTATGTTCTAAGTAATGATTATAAATAGATCTCGTGGTAAGAGCTACACTTTGACTATTTACAATTGCACGGATTGCCAGGGATATACTGCAAGGACCATTTTGGTGGAAAACCCTTTCAATAGGGTTTTTCTAAGCGGTTAAACAAAAACCCATACGATATGGGTAACCTTTTTGAATGGCTTAAATCAAATTTTGGTTACCCGTTGAAGGGGTTTTCGATAAAAACCCATACAGTATGGGTAACCCTTTTGAACGGCTTACTTTAAGCCATTCAAAATTACCCACACCGTATGGGTTTTTGATTAACTGCTTAGAAAAACCCTATCAAAAAAAACCCGTTCCATTGAAAGGGTTTTCGATAGGATTTTTCTAAAATGGTTACCAAAATGGTCCCTGGGTAGAATAGAGGTAGAATTGATCATGCTACTCGTGCTGGGCGGATATCGAAATAACATAATATTAAGATTTTTTCATGTCACTGGGTTTCAAGTAGGTATAGAACCCATTGAATGGGTTATCATGTAACCCTTTCACTGGGTTTCAAGTATAAAACCCATTCAATGGGTTATCATGTAACCCTTTCATTGGGTTTCTAGTATAAAACCCATTCAATGGGTTACATCATGATAAAGGTAACCCATTGAATGGGTTACCCCTTCGAAAGGCTTAACCCTTAACCGGGGTTGTACGGTCCCTGGTTTAAATCTCTTTATGAAGCTGATGCTAAGTGCCATGCTCATGCAAAGTGAAATGTAACTTTAATTTCGGAAGTCGGTGTCTTTGGTTTTGTATTTTCATTTTTTGGAAGCCGGATGTTATTCTTTTTTTTGTGCAAATGTTTTAATTTTTCACTTTTTAGTTTTGGTGCCTACCCCACACAAATTCGTATACCACCACTTGCTATGTAAATATCCGTGACAGGTAGTTATTATAACATCAACAAAATAAAATATGTATTATTGAGGCTCACTCAAACATTACCCAAGCAAAGTTAATAAAATCTATATCCGTAAATCCATCGCGCAAGCTTCGTCCAAATAAAAATATTTTTTTAAATCGGTCCACAGTAATTGATGAAACTATCGATAAAAATTAAAAAAATATATACATTACATACATAACATCACGCCTGTAATCCCCGAAGGGTTAGGCAGAGGTGTAGGTACCTAAAGTACACACACATTTCGCCAGTTATGTTTACGTCCCATGTAATAGGGGGCGAGCCTATTGCCAGCAACCGGGCACAAATCCAGACTCCAGGCTGCTGCTGAGGAATTCCTAATGGAAAATCCCAATAACACTTTGCCCGACCTGGGAATTGAACCCAGGACCTCATGCTCAGCAGTCGCGCTTGTGACCACTACCAAGGAGGCAGTAAAAAAAAAATATATATTATATTAAATACGAATGGAGAACCTCCTACTTTAAAAAAAAATCGGTTAGTGACAATTTAGAAAGAAAAGAAGAAAGAAAATACATTTCATTCCTTTTCAGAAGTTTCAAATACTTTGTGTACCTACAGTTTTTTTTTATTGACCTAAGTGCTGCACCCAGGGATGGCTCCAGACGAGGGACACCTAAACGGTCAACAGCACAGACACTAAATTTAATATCCGCATTCAATTATGATAGCCCGTTCTGAAGTATGGCATGACTTGGATAGTGCAACTCGGTTGACTTTACAATTTGCTTTTACAAGTACTTTTCACGTGAAGGTGATAGAACAGACATTTAAACAAATTCTAATGCAAAAAAAAATATAAGTAAAAAACCTTTTTAATTACCTAAAAAGTACTAAATAAAACTTAAGTAAACATGGAAGTTTTTATATTTTTTCTTAAAAGCTTTGAGGCTTATCTTAAAGTGTAAGAAGGAAATTCAAACTTTTAAGAAAGTATTTTTTATTTGAATCTCTAGAGAGGGTCAGCCCCTCCCTGGCCCCCCTTGGCCAAAGCCGTTTGAGTTTGGCTACCGCACCCGACATGGCGGTCGCTACGTGCTAGCATGAACAATGGCTCCATTAGAGTCCAAAACAATCTGAGTAATTCAGAAACGTATACGTGAGTAAAACCGTCAATGGTATTCACGTAATTTACGGTTGAATATGAACGTATTTCACTATGCTGATGGTAAGACCGGTTTATCGCAGTTCGAGGACTAGGTGCTTGCAATTTACCACTGAATGCAATCATCTGCTTAGCCTTTTCCCAACTATGTTGGGGTTGGCTTCCAGTCTTACCGGATGCAGCTAAATACCAGTATTTTACAAGGAGCGACTGTCTATCTGAGCTCCACAACCCTGTAACTGGGTAATACGATACCCCTTGGTAAGACTGGTTGTCAGACTTTCGGGCTTCTGACGACCCGTAACGACTGGCAAAGATCCACAAATGATAGCCAGGACCAACGGCTTAACGTGCTTTCTAAGGCACGGAGGGGTCTTGGTATGTAAAGACGGCCACCCATCCACGGACCAACTACATCAAGCGTAGCTTAACCTGATCAATCAACTCGTGCATCTGTTATTACTTAGCCACAAGCCCCTCTTCCCCTCCCACTGAATGCAATACTAACTTATATTTTGTTTTTTGTAGAAGTTTTTTTTTCTGTGTGCTTATAAAAATGCTAGTGACCAAAATTGGACTTGGAGCAAAAGTGCCTTTTTTTTCTTGGCGACCTGTCTCAAAACTCAAACTCAAAGCATTTATTTCAAATAAACCGATTACAGGCACTTTTGAATTATCAAGGGGTTCGGTCAATCAGAGAGATGAAGCTAGTTGCCCATTCCACGGCGTAGTAGGTTCCTAAGGAGAAGAACGGGCAAGAAACTCCACAGGCACTCTTTTAAATTAAAATATTGTTACAAAGTATTGGTTATCATTCATGTTGAAATTATACACGTGAGAACAATATAGAAATACGTGCACGTTAAAAGTGTCCGTAAATAAAATATAAAAACAAAAAAAAAACAATTAAAATAAATCGTGGCAGCTAAGAAATGACCAGTCTCTAGTGACGACGCCCGTTCACGAACATGACGCATGGATCAGCTCCATTCAGCTCAACCATTTTGAAGGGAACTTAATGATCCAACATACAAGCCACCATCAGCGTGACATTACAGTGAGCATGACACACTCTCAGCCGCCGGTGCACATTGAAGTCAATGAAAGACGTACAGTAAGTCAGTAAATGGCAGGTACAGATGAAACTTAATAAATTAGGTACAATATAACATTGTGTACTAACGACTAAGATTGTCCCGTTGGTCTCGTCGTCACACGCGCGACTGCTTAGCCTGGGGTCCTGTGTCCGATTACCGGGTCGGGCAAAGTGTTATTGAGGTTTTTCCATTTGGAGTTTCTTATTAACAGCCCAGAGTTTGGAAGTTGGCGGTGTGATACCCCCATGCCTCGGAAAGCACGTTAACCTGTTGGCCCTGCGCTCGATCTCTCTCCGGTCGTGTCGGATTTCAATCCCATCGGACTATGAGAGTGAGGGAAGAGAGGTGCACCTGTGTTTGCACGCACACTTGAGCTTGACCACTATAATATTTCTCTAGCCGAAGGCTGGTCTCCGCTGAGATTTATCACCATGGCCGAAGTTCAGCCTAAAGTAGTATTGTAGCCACCTACTGTACACCACACAGATACACGCACTCATACACTTTAAATACTAATAATTATGTCACTCTCTGTATTTCTTATTTTTTGTGTAGGTACTTCGAAACTGGCGTAATGTTTCGAATAGTAAAAATGTTATATTTACATGTCAGCTGTGAAGCTACCTTATATTAAATAAATAAATAAATAGGTACTAACGAAATATTGTATTAACGTTAATCATTGGAATCAGTCCGAATTGAGATAGCATCAGTTATACAGGGTAATATTTGCAGTAATACACCAGGGCTAATCCAAAAGTATTAAAGAGAAGTAGCAAAGTAGAATTTTTATTACTCAATATAAAAATACACGATGCTTTTTTTGCAAACGAAACGGGTCTGGAAGCTTATTCAAAAAACAAAAAAAAAATGTTTTATTTTTCTCCAGAATCGAGAACATAAACATTTATGTTCGAATAACTCGTCAGAAGGACCCCTTAAGAGGTTGTGCGTTAATTCTGGGACATGTAATGTTGTATAGTCGCGTAGTGTTAATGGTCGCTGAAAATGACAAAGGCACCAAGTTTAGTTATTGGCATTTGAGAACCTCTTTGCAAATGAGATCAACCGCGATGTAATGCTATAGTATTTTTAATCTCACGAAGCGACGCGCGCTTTAGTTGTGGTCACCAAGTGTACAAATACGCTGTGAATGTGTGCGTGAAGACGATTAGCGTCAGCACATAACACACACGTCCGACTTTGCCATTGCTCGGATGGTACCGAGAACTCCGCACACACATTGACAGCGTATACTTGGGAACCACAAGTAACACGCGCGTCTACGTAAGCATAGACAGATATTTTTTCTATATTTATGTTGGATATAGGTATTATTAATCATTAATCATATTTTAATCACCACAACTTATTTTCTTTATTCTCATACACACGTAAAGAATATTACACAACGTAAACTAATTATTCGGCTCTTCAGGTATATTTCACGCATTCATGAGATTGAAAACTGAATTAATAATGTTTTAATCTTAGCGTAGATACCGACATCAAAGAAATCGTTCCAAGTAACTTTGCATCATTAGAACTTTACAATAATATTATATGTTTTGTTTAACTTTAGGCTATATTTGTAGGCTTTAGTTAGAAAACACCACAATTTTTTAATTATTATTCTGTTTAATTTAAATGGTAAATATATTTTTTCAATTGTTTCTATCATCTCAATCTGTGATTTATTAAGTTAACGTATTTAATAAAACGGCTGTAAGAAATTATAGTCAAACCTAGACTAGGTACTTATTAACTTAGTTTGTAAGTACGATCAGTGACAAAAATCGATTAAAACTGTTATTTTTACACGTCACCATCTAAACATACACCAAACTATTAAAAACATTGCTTTAGCATTTTTTTTAATTGCTAAGAGTTGTTCAGCTTTTAATTTTACTTCTGTTCCGATTTTAATTCAATATTTATAATTAAGATTAAGGAAGAAGATAAAAGGAGGATTTGGGAAGAAGGCGTGAGTTTTTGTATGTGTATAATTAAGATTTAAAAAAAACTGTAGTGTTAATCGACTTTTATCGCTGACTGTACCTACTTATAAAACTAGATATTTACCGACACTTCACAATGCGCAGGTCATTGTTACTCTACTGCCACTACATACATTTTCACACAAGTCCGTCAATGCCTCTTTTGCTGGCCGCTGCAGTAATGTACTATTATTTGCAGCTGATCGCCTAAATCTTATAACATTCGATTTATCAAAATACAAGTTTTAGTAGGTCTCCTCATCATGATTTCATCTTAGTTATATCTTCAAAAGCATTTTTTGCTTAGTGATATTATCCAGTTTAACATGTGTCAACTGCAGCTGATAGATTTGATTATGATAAACAATCAACAAAACTGTCAGATTACATAGACAAAAATAAAGATAACGTCACTTCTGTCAAATCAAGGGATTTGTTAGAAATCTTTCATCGAATTATATGTTTATCAATTTCTCAGAAGGAAAACCAATGGGGAAAATTATAATATCTATATTTTTCATACGTTTCCTGGTATCACCGTTGTTAAAGAAATAATACAGTTTCGGGATGTAAGATATTTATTTTTTGGAACAGTCAGGATATTTTTCGTATAATCCTGGCTGGTTCAAAAGTATCTCACTTACAATTTCTTCTTACAATGTTGAAAAAAAAGCCACATTTACACGGCGTAAGTTTCTGGAAGATTTCGTTCAAGATTCACGTTCAATTATTGCCACTCAAGAATTGCATGCAAGTGCTTATACGCGTGCGATTTCCATAAAATCGCATGGGTACAATAATTATATGCGAGTTTTGCGATTCAATAAAATTGCATGCTACTTACACCAAGGCAATAAAATTGTAAGGCGATTATTGCATGCAAGTTTTAACTTGTTTAAACACAGAGTTGCACAAACTTGTACAATTGATTGAAGTATTACCCGTATTTGCGCTACCAAATATTTCATTAACTTTTATTGATCGTCTTTTCAAGTTTTTTTTTAACAACAAGCAGCAACCATTAAGACCGTCTTGTAGTGAGGTGTGTAGCCGGCTGTAACTGGCCGGCCGTTGCGAGCTCTTGAACTGCTAGATTTTGTGTATATTTGCTCCATAGAAAAAAATAGTAAGGAAATTATAAAATGTGTTCTCACCAAGTACTAAAAAACAATAAGGCCTATCTTTTGGTATAACTTTTACATGGTTTAACGAAGTAATCTCTTCAAGGTACACGTTTTAAATAGCGATTTAGTGTCATCTTTGTGATTTTTTTTTATCGAGCTAATTAATTTAATTCATGTTTCTATCTTCACACAGTGCTTGATAATATGTTCAATTTCCTAAAATATTTTCTTTTTGCGCAAAATTTATATTTTGCTAGATTTACAGAGGTTTAAAAAAGTTAAAAAGTACTGCAACCTCGCCTTAACACACTCTAACTCACCGCATTCATGTTTGCATGATAGAACAGTTTTATGCCAGAATTTAATGCGTTTTTATTGTACGTGCGTCTATTGTATGTGCAATTTTATTGTACGTGCTGTTTACACCTATACCAGTTTTGAACGCCAACTAAGTTGCCTGTATCGTGCAAAAATTGTACGTGTTGTTTAGACGGTGACAGTTAATAGCTGCTTCAATTATATGGGACATATGCTACCAGGCAACTTGCATCGTGTTAGAGGGCCTGATTGAATGGATTGATATTTATTTTTATCCATTCTACATAAATTTACGCATTGGTAATCGCTTTTTATTCATCCTCTCAACATTACCAAACCATTTAAGCATACTCTTTTCAATATTATCCACTTCATATTATTTAAGCCGCAACGTTGCATTATCACATCATTGCTCAGCCTATCGTTCATAGTTACACCACACCTGGGGGCCGATCGCGCTATTTCTCAACGTAATTACCGTTCGAACGGAACGTTTTTGGTTTTGGTTTAGTTTTGGTTTAGCTGATGTAACAAACGGTATCGCGCTATTTTTTGTGAGAGTATTGTTCGATCGATCGTTCCTCCAACGTAACTTCTAAAGTAAAGCTAAATCGTTTCCGTTGAAATGATTAGCGCGATACGAAATGTGTCTAACGAAACGTTTTTGGTTGTGGTTTAGTTTTGGTATTAACATTCAAAATTAGCGCGATCGGCCCCCTGCTTGGCAAGGAACGCATTTATTATACTTTCATGCCTTTTTCCCAGACCCAACATTCACTTCCATTCTTAAGCATATGCACCAGTTATACACCATTGTGAACCGCCATTCTATCAAACTAAAATAATTAACTTTGGAACAACAATTCGCTGCTGGCAGGATAATTCAGGTTAATCCTGAATTATCCTGCTACATAAATTTACGCATTGGTAATCGCTTTTTATTCATCCTCTCAACATTACCAAACCATTTAAGCATACTCTTTTCAATATTATCCACTTCATATTATTTAAGCCGCAACGTTGCATTATCACATCATTGCTCAGCCTATCGTTCATAGTTACACCACACCTGGGGGCCGATCGCGCTATTTCTCAACGTAATTACCGTTCGAACGGAACGTTTTTGGTTTTGGTTTAGTTTTGGTTTAGCTGATGTAACAAACGGTATCGCGCTATTTTTTGTGAGAGTATTGTTCGATCGATCGTTCCTCCAACGTAACTTCTAAAGTAAAGCTAAATCGTTTCCGTTGAAATGATTAGCGCGATACGAAATGTGTCTAACGAAACGTTTTTGGTTGTGGTTTAGTTTTGGTATTAACATTCAAAATTAGCGCGATCGGCCCCCTGCTTGGCAAGGAACGCATTTATTATACTTTCATGCCTTTTTCCCAGACCCAACATTCACTTCCATTCTTAAGCATATGCACCAGTTATACACCATTGTGAACCGCCATTCTATCAAACTAAAATAATTAACTTTGGAACAACAATTCGCTGCTGGCAGGATAATTCAGGATTAACTGCCACGTGGTGTGGGAACGAGTCTGATGCTGAAAATATAGTGTTTTGAATGTTTCTCCGTTTGTCTGTTTTTCTGGCTGTATGTTCCGGATTGGAGTAAAAACGGGGGAACGGATTTGTATGGGCACAGAGAATTTATAACCTGGATACCTTAATCCCGGTAGAACGTTCCCGTGGCATGCTTTTCTAACGTCAACGCGAGCGAAGCCGGGGGCAAAAGCTAGTAGCAATAATTTATATTGAATTAACAAACTGACACAAAAGATAACTGCGCGTAAAACCCTTTTTGGGAGAGTAAATGACTGGCCCAGAACTTTGGTGTCTAGTGGGCTAAAAGTAACGGTCAGCTTTTGCCTTTGGCCCTAAGTCGAGCATAAATGCACGCAAAGCTGGAATTAAGGCTCACATGGCCTTTAAACTTTTAACTTTCAACAGTCGGACCCTAAATAATGTAAATATTACGTTTCTTGCAATGCTTCAAAGGTAAAGTGTAGGTAAATTAAACTTAGATGAAAATACTATTTAACTAAAGCTGTTTTCACTAGCTCTTAATCACATTATAAAATTAATTAATGAACGTGTTAAATAAAATTAAAGGTAGCTAGAGCAAACACAAGTAAACGAAAACAATTCCTTCGATCGTGTTAGGGCAGATTCTGGTTAGGGCTAATTCTGTTTATGGCAGATTATTGTTACGACAGAAGTACAGTCATTACGTAAAACAAAAAAAAAATCAATATAATGTACCTATTTATTTTAAATAAACGTTTTAACTTTTTTCGTTACAGGGAGTTATTGCGTACATATACTTACGAATTATCACAGACAAAGTCAAATTATTCAAATAGGCACATAAGAGGCACTTTTGAACGTCGAAACTTTCAAAAAAATATAATTGATTAACATTCAATTTGTGGGTAGTTTAAATTCTGAAGCTTTGCTTCTTTGTGGTTTAAATAATCAGGATTATAATATTAATTTCCCTGTGGTATACAACATCTACTAAAGTGCCATAACATAACTTTAGATCACGCCTTGTTCCCCGAAGGGTTGGGCAGAAGTGTACCTATATTACACCCCCATTTTGCCAGTTTTGTTTAAGTCCCATGTAATAGGGCTAGCCTATTACCGCCTACCGGGCACAAATCAAGACTCCGGGGGGTCTACTCCGAACATAAATCCGAAGTATCGGCTAACTATCGCAGAGCACGGAGAAAAAAAAAAAGGCAGTCGAAGAGATAAGCCAAAGTCAAAACTGTGACTTGAAGTCGGATAAGGACTCAAAGTCAAAAAAGGAAACTAGAAGTTATAAGATGGCAGAACATTCGGCCGATACTTCGGTTTAGCGCTCCGGAGTAGACATTTTATTTTATTCTATCGTTCTGTGTTCAACGTCATAATTCTTACAGACTAATAGCTACAGACTGGCGTGATAGCGCGGGCGTGACAGTTGCGCGACGCTGCTTGAAGTTTTCATAGAAATTATGCTACTAGCGTCGCGTCGCGCCTGTCTGGGGGAGCCTTTACGGTCGCGAATCATATTTTGATCAAAATACAACCTGACACTGAGCTGGAAATTGCAAAAAACCCTCATATTTCCTTTTATGACTTGCTACCGTGTAAACATTAATTATCGGGCACTCATGGGATTCTACGAAAAGCTCAATCTATACCTGGGTAAGGTGGAAAGCGTTTAAACAGGATTTTCAGGAAATAGGTGATAATACATACATAAACTCACGCCTTCTTCCCATGGTTTTTTTTTTTGGTGGGAAATTATCAAATAACTTCTCCCGCAATGGGCGGAGCGGGAGGGCGTGTCAGACTTTTACTGACTAAAACCAACCCGTGTTCCTTCCGTTGCCTGTGTGCCAGGGGCCACGATATCCCTTTCGGACAAACTCGCAGCCCTGGCAGGCATTGGTCCTACCGGACCCCGTCTGTTGGTGCTGACATCTCTTTCGAACACAACGCGCCGTCGACCCGGGCCTGATCCTTCCAGAACGCCACCTGCTACGCTCCTTAAATACTCCTTTTACTTCGTCTACGTTCATACATCAGGGGGCCGATCGCGCTAATTTTGAACGTTAATACCAAAACTAAACCACAACCAAAAACGTTACGTTAGACACATTTCGTATCGCGCTAATCATTTCAATGGAAACGATTTAGCTTTACTTTGGAAGTTACGTTGGAGGAACGATCGATCGAACTTTCAGTATTGGGTAACGTCAACGATTTTGTCGCTCACAAAAAATAGCGCGATACCGTTTTTTACATCAGCTAAACCAAAACTAAACCAAAACCAAAAACGTTCCGTTCGAACGTTAATTACGTTGAGAAATGGCGCGATCGGCTCCCTGGTCATACACGCACGCCGATTGCGAGTACTACGCACCTGACCTTTACGAAGAACATCACCAATTTGGTCAATATATGTCCTCCTAGGGCGTCCCCTCTCGACGTGGGAAGAAGGCGTGAGTTTATGTATGTGTGTATGTGTGTGTTGTCGTATTACAGTTTGTCGAAATTGAGTTTGGTAGTCGTGTAGGTGATAATACCTATTTCCCAAAAATCCTGTTCCCGAAACTACAGGCTCAGTTACCGATGGGTATCAATCTGAAAGAATTCCCCAATATTACATCAATTCATTTTCAATCTCACTTGAATCAATTACGTTGCGAATAAAAATATTGGCGCCATCAAAAAAGAAACATGATCGCTACGTAATTATTTTTGGACAAAAATGTAATGTATTTTTTTTTGTAATAACAATTTCATTTTAGGGATGCTGTCAGTTGAAAATGTCGATATCAACGTTTATTATTCCTTTTCAGTTTATTTTCACAGATTGAAAAGCTTTGCATGACAATTTTGTAAGTAGATTTTAGTTTTTAGGGTTCCGTACGTCCGAATGAAAAAAAGGAGCCCTCATAAGATCACTCGTGTGTCTGTCTGTCCGTCTGTCACAGGAGATTTGTTCGGAATCTACTTCACAGATTAAGTTGAAATTTGGTACACATAATGCATTTCTGTGACCCAATAACATGTATCGTAAATAAATGAATTTGAATATGGGGTTCACTTTTGGGAGAAAAATTTGAAAAAAAAACAGTTTTGCATACTGTTTTGTACCGTGTAACTTATCAAAATTACATTTGCAGTTGGAATGTATGGGGGGGAACATGTTTTTGAACTACAATGTTAAGTTTGTTCTTGGGATAAAGTCATCCCAACTACGGACCACTTCATTGTGCATAGTCCAAAATACACCTGGCCGGTTTTTTTTTTACTGACGTCTACGTAAAAGCCAAAAAAATAATAATGAAGAAATAAAAGTAAATTCGTTATTATTGTCCTTTAAAAGCAGGTGTATCAAATGTTATATAATAAACAATAAGGACTCCATACATGTCATAAACAATCGGTCGTTATTGTATATTATGACGTCACCTCCTACCTAGGTACTTTAGGTTGTTTATATATTGAACTGGACAAGCATAGTGATCTTAGTCTCAGGTCGTTGCCCTGCAGTGTCGCAGTAAGCCCTTGTACACACGGCTACACATCAAGTTATACATTTCCAGTATACGCTGACCTCTTATTGTACGGAAATTCTATACAATTCGAGATCAGCTTATACTGGAAATGTATAGCTTGTTGTGTAGCCATGTCTATCTACGGGCGATTTTTTGTCGCGTACAGCATTATCAACTCACTGCTTAAGGCAAGGTATTCATTTTAGTAACGGCTCGTACAGACTGGGGCGATATCGACAGGCTGCACGACCCTTGTCGCACCCGCGATATCGCACCAGTCTATACGAGCCTTAACATACTTATAATTATGCAATAAAAAAACAATCATAAAGTCTAAAACTAAACAACAAAATTTACTGATAAACATAGTAAAAAAAATGTAAAGTAACACAATATACAAAGACTTTTAAGAAATTTTTCAGAATTTTAGTCGGATTATTTTTTTATTTATTTTGATATTATGATTTTATTGACTTTTAAATCTGTTATTACTTATTACGCCTTCAAATAATGCAAATAAAACCTAACTGGCGAAACGTGGGTGTACTATAGGTACACCTCTGCCTAACCCTTCGGGGATTACAGGCGTGATGTTATGTTATGTTATAATGCAAATAAGTTATGCAACAAATGTATGTTTAAGTAGAACGCATACACTTCAATTCTATACGTGAATATTTAAGTATCAGTATGTCTATCCAAAGCATAAAAAAACGATAATTATTACTTTCAAACTAATAAGGATATTTTCATGATTTTTTTGTACCAACCGACTTTTTTCAAATATTCATATTTTCGTTCCTAAAAATAAATATTCCCTTTGAAAACGGACGGCAGGGGCGGGGCGGCGCGTAAGCGTGACGCGCATTTGTTAATGGCCACGGCCAACGCCGTTTACCCGACCCTTAAGAGGGCCCTTCCCAGTCCGTCTATCGTCAACGCGAGCATGGTCGAAAAGTTTGTTGTTTCACCCAGCGTAAGTGAAAACTATTAAGAAACGAGTGAGAACACGATAACATTGAAGGAAAAATAAAGTGCGGAATTTTCATAAAACTTGTTGACTTGAACTTGAAATACGTGTTTTTGAGTAAGCCTTACCAGTTTGTGAAATAAGTGTTAGTCATTTCGAATCTCCATTACTTTTGCTAGGTTTCTATTGTAATGTTTTCTTATCATTTACAATTTATGAGTACATTATGAATGGCCAAAGTTCAGGTAAAATTAGTGCAAAAAAGAAGATTTTCGCAGGTTATTCTAACTTTGTTTTTCAAAAAAAATATTTTTAGCTTGCATAGAAGCCTAGATATAGTGCACAAGATACCTATTGGTGCAAAAATTTCAAAGAAAGATGTGTTACAACGCCATAATCATGTACGAGCGTTTGTATGAAAAGTAGTCGGGTTGACCGCTCTTAAGGCTCATTTTCATTAGGTGTGAGTCTCCGCACGCTTTTGACCGACCGATGAAGGAAATGAAATGAAATGAAATAAAATGTTATCGACTAATGAAAATGAGCCATTAGCGCAGTGAGAGCTGAAAATTCAACAGCGTGCGCTCTGTTGGATTCTCAATGCTCGACTTAATTAGCAGAGTTTAAAATCAAGTGCGCCATGAAAAATCGTCGCGTTAAAAAATCGCCCGTGCGTACGGGGGTTAATAGATTAATATTGAAAGTTCTTCCCTCGTATTATAACTTCATTCAGAATGACTTCACGTTCCCATTAACTTATACCTAATGCCAATAGAGTACATAGTTACGTGAGCAAAGCCGCGTACACAGCTAGTTCAGAATAGGTATATCTTGCAGCCTTTTGAACGTAACATACAAAAACTCGGTAGGTACCACAAATGAGTCAGATTTGCCATTCCAAAAGGTGCTTTTGATCAGGCCATGTCCCACTTGCTGGAGTGTCCGAAGTCGGCCGGTTCACTTGCATCTTTGAAGACCTAAAACACCCCGACTGCGTCAAAAGTGAACTTAAAAAAAAAGATGGAAACAAGATGACCTATTTCTGTCTCCAATATCGTACTATTCTATCCGTTGTAGCCATACATTCTCATGCAGTCGGAGGCATCTTTTTGAATTGAATAAGAAAGACCTATTGCGTCCGACGGCATGAGATTGTAGGTGACATAGTAGGTGGCACTTGTAGGTGACATTTGACATAGTTCGTCGTTTTTTTTTTTCACAATATGGTGTCTGGTTGTCGTCACAATGAATTTTGATTACTGTTATGTCCTTAGTGACACTAACACGATTAAGATAAATCGATTGGCGTAAGAATCATAAAAAGTCCCCACGCGTTCGATCTCTAGAGCGCCACAAATGCAAAGGAATAAACATACATAGCCTGCTAAACACATTACCCTCCTTTGCGTCGCGCAGTCTGGTAAAAATGCCATCTGATACCACGATCAATGTCGTACCGATTGAGCTCAAACAATATAATAATAATCAACTAAAGGACCATAAACACGAAACGAAGATGACTTGAAATAAAGATGCAAACCGAAAAAATGTCCTAGAACAAAAAATCGAAGACATGTGACATCTACCAACCCGCGCGGGCCCGCGTGGTACATAACGGCCCACTCCCTCTCACAGAGAGGAGGCCTTTGTCCCAGCAGTGGGAACATTAGAGGCTGATGATGCTAAAGGTGCAAACAGATACAGTAGGCAAACATTGTATCTAATCTTTTATGATCTAAGTACTTATTTAATAACAAAATGTGAGAAACTACACTGACTTTGAAGCGTGACTTTGTAGCATTGTGACAAAACATTTGCATGCATAGTCAATAAACAAAGAACGATAAAAACGTAGAAAAAACTAGGACAATAATGAGTAATAATAATGACATTTAGTCACCAATGTTGGTGGATCTGTGTTGGCATTGTACAGCCAGGGGTAATGATTGCCATCCCGGAAGTCGCACATGATCCCATAATCCCCGTGCAAGTGTGGGAACCGAACACCAGGAAGGTTTTTAGTCAGTAAGAGTGCTCCAGGACGGAGGACGTCCTTGAGGATTTTCCACTCGGGAACAAAAAAAAAAAGTGGCAATGACACCCTACGTCAATTTGCCGTGTTATAGTCATTTCATACAACTGACAAAGATTGACACTTGTGATTTGAATATACGGACAATTTAAGCTGGAAGGCACAATTCATTTTCCTGACTTTACGTTATTTATTTATTTTTAGTTTGAATGAGTCGTTTAAAAATGGATGCACATGAATGAAATGGTGCAGTGCATTGAAAAGTTTACCTTGATTATATCTTCTAGTAGGTATTAATAAAATAACATACATTATGCATGTAACACAATAAACAAGGTCAAATGAGGGCAAACGTGATGACAACAACAAAAAAACATTTTCTAACTAAACTCATAATTTCAAGTAAGTACAGCTGATTTCGGGGTCAACGGCCGCAGGTAGTACAGTAATACCTATCGTAGTTTAAAAAATATTTACTTCTCTCCTTACCGTCATTAAATCATTAGGTACGAATCGACACCCAGCACATCTGAAAGTCAGACTTACCAAGGGGTATCGGGTTATCCAGTAACTGTTTTACGGAGGTCAGATGGTCACTCCATGTAAAATACTGGTATTCAGCGGCATCTGGTTAGACTGGAATCCAATCCCAATACAGTTGGAAAAACTCTAGGCAGTTGATGACGACCCGTCTCGCCAGGTAATTTTTAATTTGCGTGCCTTTAATGGGAGGACGTTCGGTCGGCCGCACTTGGCAATGGGGCCCGCTAGTCATGGTGGGCTGATGCCAGTCGGGGGTACGGCGAATGTACAAGTATCTCCCGGGTCCCCGATTCATGGTACTAGAAGGAACAGTGGGGTTTTAGTCGGTAGAAGTCGGACATTACCCTCCATTCTCCCAAGACGGAGGATTTCCATTAGGATTTCCACACGGAAAAAAAGGTAATATAATTGACCTTAGTATATCTTTGCAACAGGTATTAAACGCATCCTTGTATGCAAGCAACATACTCGTATTATATTCACGGTGTAACGAACATCGACGGGCAAACTGTGAATACAGCACAAATAATTCTAGACCAGCGTAGAAATTTTTTATCGGTACTGTATTTACAAGGATGCGTCCGCGAGCATGTCCTTACACCGTGTAGGTATTATAATATATGTGGCTACATTACCATAATTTATTAAGAGTCCATAATACCTCGGCGCCACCTCACTTTTTATCTCGCTTACACACTCCTGCTTGTGGTCACATGAGCAAGCAAGACAGTGCGGCACGGAATGATTCCAAGGTGCCGATAGTTAAGGTAATTTAAATAATGGTAACAAAAAATCATATATTTAGTTCAGATATTATGCAAAGTTTCCTAATTTGAAGTATTTTTTGAATAAACACGGTTTGTTGTTCGGTTTGGAGATAACTTTTTTTTTTTTTGGATAGAGAAATTTTATTGGAATCGTGTTAACTTAACATTAATCCTCAACTATGTCTTAAATTTATTACAAAATGAATGCTGCAGTATTTTCGATATTGCCAAACAATGTGAGGTATTATGGACTCTTAAATCTATGACCTAAATCATATATCAAGATTGAAACTAGACCACAGCACACGAGGTCCTCGGTGCTTCATACATTAATTATTTTGTGGATATTTATTTACCGGTTGTGTAGTTAACTAGGTGTTACCTGTTGCAGGAAAACCTTGGAACATTATGTGCAGAGAAAGTGAATGTATCAAGGTTTAATCTGTGACTTTCAAGGAATAGACATAAAGTAGGTACCAACAGTCAAGAAACAAATATCACTCTCACTCTCCATGCGAGTAAGCGAGTCAGGGAGAAGACTCCAAGGCACCGATAATTTAGATTAGTTATAATTATTATTGTTTTATTTCTGTTAAACATAGATAATTCTGTTTGAGTCACGATAGCGGTAGCGATAGCGGCTCTTTGGTTATGTTACTTGACCATAAATGCCGTTTTTAGACTAAAACTTTTTGTGAGTTACCTATTTAATTTTGATGTTATCTACAGTTTATGAAAACTGAACAATTTTCTTCGGCTTTAATAATTGTAGCTGCGCCACTGGTATCTACGTAATTTGTACATTGGAAGGATACGTGTTTCTATGCATAGTAACGTAATGAGTATGCGAGTTCCTAATTTATCTCAACCACAAGATGGACTATAGATAAGACAATCTTTTTTCAGATAGCTACTGAATAATCTTCATCAATATTATGAGTGAACTGATGTTTGCAGTTGAAGGTCATTATTGAGATAAGAATAAAAAGCGATATCTAAAATCTTTAGAAATATTCAGTTACTTTTCTGTCTTTCTAGTGTTTTTATCTGTTAAATTGTTATTTTGGTATTACTATGATTGACTAACGGATCAAAATAATCGTCTATCTGATATCCACTGACTTTTGACGTTCAAAAGTGCCTTTTGCCACTTGATGATGTCGATTCATCTAAGTATCTATCTTAATCACTTTTTTTATTTAGGTTTCAGTAAATAATTTAAAATAACTGTACTGTGGTAAATTATTATAATTTTTCTTAATCTCTTATCTCTATCATACATTATATTAATACAGTTAAGAAAGCTAGATTCTGTCACCTAAACTAAAACCCGTGCAACTTTAGCAAAAGCTAATTTGTTTACAAAATAAGTTCACATTACAAAATCTAAGCAGAAGTCCTTGTAACAGAAAGTGCTCTCAAAGTAAAACCAATTTGTATTTAAATACTGTTTTGGACGCGGTGATGAAACTGCCGTTATTTTTTGCAAAGCTTTTTTCTTTAAAAGGTAATAGACATTTAAAATTTCGCCTTGGCCCCGTGGCTTCTTTACTTGTACGCTGACAGACTAAAAAAAAGGAAAGAATGATCATATATGGGTATATTTATTATGAAATATATTGTTTATCTTATCTTGATTATGAGACCATGTGAGTATTTAAATATTTTGAGTTGTGACTGCAATTTATCATCTTTTAAATTGAGTAGGTGTACATTTGAGCACGCTGCAATTTATTTATTATAACTATTCATACAAGGCTGGTTATCACGGGAATATAACTCTTATTAAGTATTACAATTACCGTAGGTATCAGACCTAACTTTAATAAAGGAAGCAGATATTTAATAACCCGAATAAGTATGTGTTTTGTATACCATATACTTAAAATACATACTTATTCGAGTTTTTAAATAACCACTTCCTTGTTCACGAAATGTGGGTGTATTATAGGTAAATCTCTGTCTAACCCTTTTGGGAAAAGAGGCGTGATGTTATGTATGTGATATGAAGTTACAAATAAAATATCTAAGCGATAACCTAAAGAAATGTGACATTACTATGTAGGTTGTGAGTGGATGCGTCCTGTATGGACCGCCCTTGGCATACTAGTGCTGTCACATTCTGTTTGTTTCTGATTTGTGTTTGTAACACGTTATTTTGAGTGGCATCGTGGACGATGGGCCTAATTGATCTAAAAGCTTATTATGAAAAGGTAATTTTCCTTAAAGTTGCAAACTTACAGCAGCTACTTAAAAATCTTTGAAATCTTGAGATTTGTAAAGTTATTTAAGTCGGCAACTTAGAGCTCTTTGACCTACTGTGACTTAACCAACAAAATTCAGCAGCGATAAAGTTATTAATTCATTTAAGATTTGAGTAAGTCTTAGACTGAATTTATGTGTCGAAGTGGCGACTTTTAGTGAAATTAATGAACTTAATGATTCTGATTGATTTTATTTAATTACTAGCTGCGCCCCGCGGTTTCACCCGCGTAAGTCTCGATACCGTGGGAATATCGGGTTAAAAAGTAGCCTATGTCTCAATCCAGGGTGTCAGCTAACTCCATACAAAATTTTATCAAAATTGGTCTAGCCGTTTGAGCGTGAAGAAGTAACAAACACACACACACACACACACACTAACTTTCGCCTTTATAATATTAGTGTGAATTAGACATCATTAAGTACGACTCAACTTTTA
Source organism: Tiliacea citrago (assembly GCA_963921375.1). NCBI lineage: Eukaryota > Metazoa > Arthropoda > Insecta > Lepidoptera > Noctuidae > Tiliacea > Tiliacea citrago. The sequence continues at coordinate 4,561,257 of OY992788.1, read as the reverse complement.
GCTCCTTTTCTGACTGATGGATAGTGTTACTAAAGTACTTAGTGGGAATATTAAGGCCACCATGCTAACATCATTTTCCCAGCTACTTTTGACCTGGACTTTTTGCAATGATTTAATTGTTTTTTTTTTTTTTTTTAAGAAATTAATATAGGTACATAATATACGGGTAACATTAAATTAGCTAGCAAAACCCCGCAAACATGATGGGTCTCGATATCTAAACATGATAAAACAAAAATAAATTAATTTTATGAGTTTTTTTTGGGTCATCAATCCAAGTCAAGTCAAGTGTAGTCTTGAAGTATCCGTTTTTTTGTGTAAACTTCACAGACGCGATGGGTCTCGATAAATAAACAAGATAAAATAAAAATAAATAGATTCTTTCAACTTCCAGTAACAACAGCATCAGCGTTCGTTGACCCCTCTTATTTTTATTTTTTGTGTTAATACATCGATACCCATCATGTCTGCGGAGTTTATCTAGCTAATTTATACATTTGACCCTGTGTGATAAGGATGGTGGCGTTCTGTAGTTTCGGCTGACTCTCATGGGAAGAAGGCGAGAGTTATGTATGTAGAATAAAATAAAAAATAAAAAAATACTGTGGTCATGGACCGTAGTTTGTGTAGTCACTTGGAATATCAGTTTATTTTCTGTACACTTCACAGACGTGATGGGTATCGATAAATAAATAAAAGAAAACAGATTTCTCAAATCACACTCAAAGTAACAAACCTACCAGCGGTCGCTGACCCCCAAAAAATCCATCAAATCTTTTTAATTTTAATTTTATCGTGTTCAGATGTCGATACCCATCACTTCTGCAGAGTTTCGCTAACTAATTCAATTTTACCCTGTATATAAGTAAATTTTCTGCTGAACACAAAATAATCCATGTAATGACGTCATTTATCACTAAAACGTGACTCTTACTACGAATGATAATTAATCAGCAGTCGTTCCAATTATTACCAAATAATTATTTTTCTACGAAACCACGTAGCTAAACTACTTCTTCGTTAGCAAATGTAAATAAACTTATCGTGATAAATGCTATTTTGATTTGACAAATCGCACCTTTATTCAAAAAATGAAATAACTCAAAAAATACTTTTTCGAGGTTTTACCATAAAGTGAATTAACTTTGCACGGAGAATAAGCCCAATTTAACAGCTGACTCGATACGACGAAAATTACAGTGTTAGATGTCTGTCGTTCTCTTTTTGATTTACGCGCGCGATCAAGTTGGTTACTACTAAAGTGATCGAATTCAGTGATGCGCCGTCTTTGCTCAACGTAAGATCCCCGAAAAAAGTTAAGAAAGTGGAGTAAAACGAAATAAGCTCGGTGTTTTACTATCAGGTGATTATTTTACATGCTCTTATTTATTCAAAAAGTGCAAATTGTATTAGTTATTTCACTTTATTAGAAAAGTAGAAGTAATTTATTCCGATTATATTGTGACTTAATTCAGTTTTGTGTAAATTGTTTCGTATCGATTACGAAGCCATTTCAAGTTGATGCAGTGTTATAATAAAATTCCTAAGCAAACGTAAAGTGAATAGGTATTATTTCAGTATTGCACTATGATTTATCAGAAACGTAGTATTTTTGTTGGTTTGTTGCTGTTAAAAGTTTAATTTGTCATTTGTTTGACTTTCGTTTTATTTATAGTTATTTTACTCTTTTAGTATAATGACGATTGTCGGATTTTTTATTAAACATTAACCAGAGTATTTAAAAAAAAGAAGATTAATTTTTTCCATTCCCATGCATAAATTGATCATAGAAAGGTTCACAGGTATACGTGGCAAAGGCAAGACTGTAGAAGTATGATTGACTTTGTGATTGTGGATGAAAGATTAAAATGCAAAGTTACAGATACTAGAGCATATCGGGGTGTTAATGTAGGGACTGATCATCATCTGGTTATGTGTCGGATGGATGGTGTGTTCAGGCATTGGCGTCACCGATTCCGAGTTCCTGTAACTGCTCTAGAAAGTATAAAAGTGGAAAGACTGCAAGAATTGAAAGTAAAAGAGGAATATAAAAGGGAAGTAAAAGTGAAGACGGATAAAATATTTGATGATACGAATGATTACAGTCTAGAAGAAGTATGGAATATAGCGAAAAATAGTATGGTGCAAGTAGCCACAAAAGTATATGGTCTGGCGCAGAGGAAATGTGGTAGTAAAACATATGATTCTTGGGTAGATGAAGAAGTTAAAGAGGTTGTGAGGAAGAAGAAAGAGACCTGGCTACATGTTAGCCTGTAAGGCACAAAACAAGATTAATCAGGCAATGAATGTGGCAGATGATTTGGAAAAAGTGAAGAAGAAATACTCTGAAATAAAAGCGAGAGTGAAAGAGATTGTAAAAATGAAGAAGGATGAAAAGGAAGAAAAGTATAACAGGAAGTTCTCTGATAACTTCAGGGCCAATGTTAAGTTGTTCTGGAAACAAGTAAGATTGGCTCGCGGAGTGAGCCGATCGTTCGTGAACGATCAACATGGAGCATGAACATTATAAGAGCAGAAGATGGATGTATATTAAGCGAATTTAAGGTCTTGGAACGCTGGAAGGGATACTTTGCAAGTTTATTTAGTTGTCAGGATAGTGTGCAAGGTGTGGGTAACTGGGCAGAAGCCAGTTTTGATGACCCAAGCTCACATGCAGATGAGTGAAATGAAATAGAAATAGATGAGATTGTAAGAGCGTTGAAAGGTATGAAAATTGGGAAAGCTGCAGGGTATGACAGGGTGTCTGCTGAAATTCTGAAGGGTGATGACGGGGTGGTAGCAAGCCTGTTGTGCCGGATCTTTAATATGTGCTAGAGATATGGCCGTGTGCCAGATGACTGGTGCAAGGCTGTAATCGTACCACTATATAAGGGAAAAAGCTGTCAGCAGGAGTGTAAAAACTACCGCGGCATTAGTCTTTTGAGTGTTGTCGGCAAACTGTATGCGAAGGTTTTAATAAATAGAGTGGTAAGAATGACAGATGAGAAAATATGGGATGTGCAGACAGGATTTAGAGAGGGAATGGGATGTATGGATCAGATCTTCTCCTTAAGGTGCATAGCCGAAAAACATCTGGCAAAGCTCAAGAAAGTCTACTGTGCTTTCGTTGACTTGGAGAAGGCAGTATATAGAGGGAAGAACTGTGGTCAATAATATCAGTGTACGGTGTAGACTGGAGCTTGGTTCGGGCACTGAAATCTTTATACAAGGATTCCAGTGCTTGTGTTAGGTTAAATGGGGCATACACGGACTGGTTCTGCATCTCAAGGGGTTTTAGACAGGGTTGTGTAGCGTCACCGTGGATGTTCAACTTGTACATGGATAGTCGTCTGGTTTGAAAGAGAGTGAGTGCGGATTGAGAATTAATGAGTTGCCTGTCAAATGCCTTCTCTACGCAGATGATCAAGTTTTACTTGCTTCGTCTGCAGAACAGTTGGAAGACATTGTGACTGTGATGGATGAAGCATATAAGAGGAAAGGGATGAATATAAATGTGAATAAGATGAAGGTCATGGTGTTTGAAAGAGAAGAGGATGTATCGGTGTGTGATGTGAAAATAAATGATAAGAGTGTGAAGCAAGTAAGTGAGTTTATATATTTAAGGAGTCAGTTTACAAGGGATGGAAAGATTGATGAAGATGTGGAAAGGAGAGTAAATGCGGGAAATAAAGTGAAAAGTGCTATACATGCGATTGTGAACAATCAGTCAATGACCAAAAAGGCTTGGCTGGCTGTTCACAATGCTACGTGCTGGTGCCTACGCTTATGTATGGAAGTGAGTGTTGGGTGTGGCAAAAGAAGCATGAAAGTAGAATAAATGCAGTGGAAATGCGTTCCTTTCGAAGCATGTCTGGCGTGACTATGAATAATAGGCTGAAAAATGAGGTGATAAGGCAACGATGCAGGTTAATAGAAGATGTAATAACAAAAATTTAAAAGAGTATGCTTAGATGGTTTGGTCATGTTGAGAGAATGAGTGAAAGGCGACTAACAAAAGGTATTTATAAAGCAGACGTGAGAGGAAACGCCCGGAGGGGACGCCCTAGGAGGACATAAATAGTGACCAAATTGGTGATGTTCTTCAGAAAGGTCAGGTGCCTAGTACTCGCAATCGGCGTGCGTGTATGACCAGATGTATGAACGTAAGCAAAAGGAGTCTGTAAGGAGCGTAGCAGGTGGCGTTCTATAGTTTCTGCCTAACCCCATGTGAAGAAGGCGTGAGTTTATGTATGTATGTGTGTTTATTGTGTAATTTTTGTGATAATAAAATCAAAATGTTGCGTTTTGTAACCAAATGGTCTGTTTAGGCTAGTCTCAAACAATTTTTTTGTTGATAATGAATATTTTATATTTTGGTCATTTCACAAAAAGCTTTAGAAGAAGAAGATTTCAGAAAGATTTTTGCATTGTTTTGATTTATAATTGCCTTTGATACACATATAATATTGTTAGTTGAGTTTTCATAAGATTCTACATTTAAATTGAACCATTTTTGATAATAAATACGGATCAAACGAAGTAATACATCCTTTTTTATGAAAAAAAATACGTTTGTAATTATTTGTCAATTAAAATTAACACAGAAACAGTTATGAAAATTTCTCTGACAGTTTATGCTTCTTAGGTTAACAATGGAAAAAATCTAAATATTTCGTTTACTTGGAAGATGATTTTAATATAAAACTGCAACATTTACTATTACTCCGTCCGAAATTAAATTATTTGTTTACATATTTTATTGAAAAGTGAAATAACAACGAACTTTTTTTAAAATTATTTATTTAAGCGGCTTCCTGATAAAAAATATGATATTTTTTACGAAAATCTACTAGTTTATTAATAACGCTACCTATCCCTACTTTTAGAATTGACCTAAACGATTTCTTTAGTTTTTTGTGATAAATTTAAGCCGTATAGGAAAACATGTCAAAGTTTGGATGCGTTTTCCCACAAAAAAGAAAATTTTAGTTATTTCATTTTTTGAATAAAGGTGCGAAATATCTATAATATTTCCATAGACTGAGTTTATTCATTGATTGAAGGTCAGAGAAACCCTACTTGATCTAGTAAAAAAATATATGTTAAAACTTAAAAAAAATATTAAAAATCAAACATTAAGTTAAAAAAAAAACAAATGGTTATTCTTATCACCAACATACTGGTGATAAGAATATCATTATATTAAAAAAAAATACAAAATTAAATTACCTATTTTAATGAGTAAATTGTAGTTAATTTACACATTCAAATATATAATTTAATTTTGCCATTAAAATCTCAATTCACTGTTCTTGTAGCAGACTATTTGCCTATTTCTGTACATTAAGTTATCCCCATGAGAAGTAGTCCTATTGTGATGTTATGTTTTGTATTCTAATGACTTCAAGATTAATGACTAATGATATTATTCGTGGAAGCTAATATAGAACAATCGATGACACTGTCTTGTTGCGTATACCATTAGTATGCTATTAAAATCATTGATTATAAATATTTCCTCTGTTTAACCTTACGGTATACGGAAATGAGGGAAGAAAAACAAGATTAAGTACTAAGTTTTGCTAGCGGCTTCTCCCGTGTGGCGGTCGGAAAATATCCAACGGGGACATACTACCGGAATAAAAAGTATCATATATATGCTAAGCCAGGTCACGGTCTATCTGTGTGCCAAATTTCATCCAATTCGTTCAGCCATTTTAGCGTGAAAGCGTAACAAAAAAACAAACTCACTTCCACATTCATAATAAGATATATAAGTTAGGATTGGGATTATGTTAATCATCATAATCTCATGTTAATCCCTAATCGCTTACTACTGAACTTAGGTTATAAAAAACAGTGCATTTATCATAAATTTATTTATTTCACTGCTCAAATAGATCGCTGATCGCAATTCGATGAAGGGGTACAAAGAGTGCTGCTGATCTTTGATATAAAACAATTATCTAATCTAATTGTTTTTTTTTTAATATATTATTAAGTAGAAAGGAATCATGGAACTTCTAAAGGCATGCCACACATACAAGACAAAGTGGAACTTTCTAAAGCTCAATTGCTCCTCCGAAAATTCAACGCAAATATCGTTGACAATTTAATCCTCATGGTTTCTGTTTGCTTCTTCAATAATCAAAAAATGGTTTGCATTTACCATAGGAAGGAAACATAAATCAAAAGTAATTTATTCAAACTAGGCCGAGAATCATGACTTTACAAACGTCAAAGTTAGATAAGACAGTCTCCCGCCCTCCACCACTTTCTAGTGCTTTAGCTGGGAAGAAGAAGTGGTGCAACAAACTCCCCAGCAGCTCAGCTGTCTGTTCAGTTAAAAAAAAAACTTGATTCTATGCAAAATAATTTACATTACGCAACACAAAATATTAAATTAAATTATTTGCTACATGTTAGCTAGCACACGCCACTATACCTATATAATTCTGACAGGAAATTTACTCAACAAAGGAATAGGCTTCATAAAGCAATAGAACCCTGCCTCTCCCTCACGCGTTCCGCCTCCTCCTTCGCCAGCATTACTGCTTCGCAGCAGGAGGTGACGGCCTCCCATGCACTCTCGCTCCGAACTATGGCCTGAACCAGGGCTGGACGCGAGAGATCGCCGCCGCCGATCGCCGCCCTGAGGACACGGCGGTGCTCCGCCCAAACCGGGCAGACCCCCACCGTATGCCATTACAGGCTGGGTTTGGAATTTGGGACAAGACTTGAGTTCGATATAAACAAAACAAGGGTTTAGGGACAAGGACAATGAATTTCTTTAATCACGAGAGAGGGAAAGACGTGTAGCAAATTATTATTCTCCAAAATCACAGTGATCTTTACTCTCGTTACAATAAGGACGTTGTTCGGTTGCTGTCACTGACATGTCCGTCAAAATCACAGTGATCTTTATTGTCGTTACAATAAGGATGTTGTTTGGTTGCTGCTGCCAGAGGTAAAATAATTGTGAAAGGACTGTAGGTACCACTAACACACCAACAAAAACAAACAAACAAACCAACTGTCTGTCTTAAAAACTGTCCGTTTCACGTGGTTGGTATTATAGTTCATAACAAGACAAGTGTTTAGTAAGACCTTATCAGTTTGTGAGGTTGTAGGGGGTAATCTTCGGAACTACTGATACGATTTTGAAAATTCTTTCAGCTACAGTACTGCCGAGTGTCACCGAATGTTGAAAATCTAATCAACCGACTTGAATATTTAGCTTGCAATTAGGATCTTTATAAACACAATAAGAAATTCGCAACCTGTCTCAACGATTTCAAGGTCGCGTTTATTATAGTTTCCTTACAGTTACCGACATGGCGACACTTCAATGTCAAGGTAATAGTAATATAATGGGAGGAAGTTTCCCGGATGATAATAGAGGTTGACACCTTCGTGATGTTACTTACGGGTTCACCTTGATCGAGTGTTTGCAAAAGAAGTTATAATAATGAAATGAAATCTCTAGCGAGTGTATCAAATAAAGTCGGGAGGTGTCGTGGGACACCCGGTTGGTTTCGCTGTATATTATGTACTAGCAGCGCCCCGCGGTTTCACCTGCATAAGTTTCGATCCCGTGGGAATATCGCGGGATAACTATCTGTTAATCCTGGTGTCAAGTTTCATCCAAATCCGTTCGGTAGTTTTTGCGTGAAAACCTAACAAACATACATCCATCCTCACAACCTTTCGCATTGTTAATGTTATTATTTTAAAACTATGATATCTCCTAACATATTCATTGGAATCTGATGATATGATGTCAAGGGCAATTTAGTTCAAAATTAAATACTTGTGATGTATAACGTATTTATTTGGATAAGAATTAATATCATGTTTATAATAACACCTTCGCAAATAATGCATTATTTTGGAACAAATTTGATTACTATAAAAAGGTTATAGTGAGTCTATCTTAAAAGATGGACATGTATCGAACTTTTCTAAAATGATAATTCACGGACTTTTTTTAAATCTTTTAAAGGGGAACAATTCCATCATATATGATTTTTGCGTAACTTTAATCTTTTACGCAGCGTACGCAACGGAAGCTCTCAAAAGGATTTTTTTTCCGCTTTTGCAACATTTTTCACTGATGCTCCGCTTTTCTTGGTCGTAGCATGATGTTATATAGCCTATAGGCTTGCTCGATAATGGACTATCCAACACATAAAGAATTCATCAATTCGAACCAGTAGTTCCTGAGATTGGCGCGTTCAACCAAACAAACTCTTCAGCTTTATTAGTATAGATTAATACAGAGCCATCTAGTATGGTCTCAAGTTTCAACTGTCAAAAGTTTATGGAGTTTACTACTTAAAAATCGATTTTTCACATAAGGCCCCTGGTATAGAAATTTGATGAGCAGTGAAATTAATACAAGCGGTAACTCAAAAGCATTACGTGTTTCTACGCAACGTACCTTCCGCACCTCTCACTTTTTCAATATATATTTTTTTCTTTTTTTAACCTCATTATCGTTGTCAGCGCCCTCGAAAACCTTGAAAACGACACCCATGACAAAAAACGAGCAAATTCAATATATTCATGTACAGACGCCAGCAGGTCAAGCTACCCGAAACTGACAAATTTTCCCAATCAACCTTGAACCTTATGCTGTAGGGATAAGGTTGAAAATCTATTAAAGAATTTTGACAAATTGTAGTAGCTTGATGTGCTGGCGTCTGTACTTTATGTAGGTAATATATATTTTATGTAACTTGATTGATGTTTAATATTTTATCGAATGAATATGAAAAATGTGAATAGAATAAAAATACATAAATGCTTATAATATTATAAGAGATGCGTTGATTTACCCTCTTTGCCTATTCAATGACAATCGTACTTAAGGAGTAATTTCCAGTCGTGCGTCGGAGCTAACACACACACCTTTTTTGTTTTCTTATTACAGAGCCATCTATTATACGTTTTTAGCAACCTAAAAACTTATAATAGATGGCTGTGTATTAAAATACATTAATAAAATCTTTTGCTCACTTGAAACTGACTTTTTCGGGCATACCGCTTGTTTGTTACATAAGTGACGATTTCTGCCAGTTTACTCCTACCGTAAGGCGCGTTAAAGAACTTCGTTCCAACAAAAAACAAACAAATTATGTTTATTGTCAAGACCTACGTTTTTGATTTCGATTTGTTTTATTTCAAGCGAATGTTGCAAAAAAAATGTAGAAAAAATGTGTATTTTAATTTATTCGTTTCTGATTAAGTCGTATGCCTCTATGGCTAACTATTTCGCCCTTACATGTGCATTTGTGCAATTTTATCTGCATAGGCAGCACGCAAGGACATTATCTAAGCAATTATCGTCATTTGACTGCAGGATATCAAGCATTTAGTTCATCATGTTTAACTACTCTGAGTTTTCTAAATAACAGCTTATTTGTGCATTTTTAATTCTAGATTGTTCCTCAAAACTTTTCTAGAGGTCTGAGTGTTTACTCAGAGACTCTAGAAAAGTTAATGCAGACAAAAAAAATGGAACCTCTTGTTAAATACTTTTTTAGGGTTCCGTACCTCAAAAGGAAAAAACGAAACCCTAATAATATTACTCGTGTGTCTGTCTGTCTGTCCGTCTGTCACAGCCGATTTTCTCTGAAGTTGGTTCAAATAATATAAATTTCTGTAACTCAAACACGTGTAACGTAAATAAATGAATTTTGAATATGAACTTTTGGGAGGCAAATTGGAAAATTAAAAAAAAGTGTTTTGCAAACTGTATCGTGTGACATATCAAAATATGAAAGGGAAATATGAAGGGGGTGTGAGGGTCTCACACTTTTTTATAATTGCAAAATAATTAGTTTTAAAGTTATTTAAGAAAATAGCTGATAATTGACCATTCCCCTATCTGCGAAACTACTAAAGCTAAAATATTGAAAAAAAATACAGAAAATAGTTTCTTTACTTATAAATTACAGGAAAGCATATAAGAAGTCTATGGTATTAAATTAACATAGTAAATATCCCAACATTGTGGGTACAAAGTTACATGTGCGGTTGGAATGTATGGGAGAACATATTTTCAACTACAATATTAAATTTATTCTTATAAAATAATCCTAACTACGGAATTCTTAATTGTGCGTAGTCCGACACGCACTTGGCCGGTTTTTTTTCTTTAAAACTGTACGGGCAAATTTTAATAAAAATAACCAATTGCAGATAGAGTTTAAAAATATTATTATCTAAACCACACATTTATCTGAAGATTGTTACTGAGACTAAGATTATAGACTGTTTTAATTTCGTCTTTGAGCCAAAGACGAATTTGAAACAGTCACCATTAAAAAACGAAAAGTTAAAAAGTTAATGTGAAATCACTGTACTCTTTCCTTCCAACCGCCTTTAAAAAAGGCAAAGTAACCTTTATTATTCATTTTACGTTGAACGCATCTGATACCAGTTTTCAGAGAGCCTTTAAAATGTAACTTAGGTTCAATTCCACAGCGTGAAAAAAATAAAAAGGATAAAGAGCAACCAGTTTGCCCACGGTTACCTTTTACGGCAAAAAACCGAACTTGCATACAAAAAAACACGTAACTGCGTATTTTCCTCAGTCTCAGATGAACAATAAAAAATCTTTATTTTGGTTTTTTGTTTGCCAACTATTTACTTATTAAAGTAAGAACATACAATTTGTCGGTTTATTAATCTTTAGCTTCAATAAGTAAATGTACAAAAGGCTCTTTGAAAATATTATTGAAGAATATAAAATAATCTATTAGGAAAATATTCTTCAGAAAATATGACCCTATTAAAAGGATGCTGTAAAACTTTTTAGGATTCCGTACCCGAGGGAGTCAAACGGAACACTATTACTAAGTCTCCGCTGTCCGTCCGTCAGTCTGTTTGTCAGAGCGGGCTGTATCTCATGAACCGTAATAGGTACACAGTTGAAACTTTCACAGATTGTGTATTTCTATTGCCGCTATAACAAAAAATAATAAATTTTTTATAAAGTTAAAAATTAAAAGTTTACCAAACATCCAATTCCGAGAGATAGCAAATTTAATATTTTTAGGTAGGTTATTTAGGTAGATACACGTTGAATATCCGCATGGATCAAGATCGGATATTTACGTGACAGATACGCGGATATGATATTACAAATTTGCATCGTCGGAGCAAACCTTTGAGATTAAAACTACACTTTAAATTACATTGATGTAAAGCAAAGCTATGTAAAACTGTTTTAATTTGCATTATTATAAATACATAAGTAGTGAAGTACTACTTATTACTCGTATAATATTAACTAACTGTCTTATTGTTATATGCACGTTTATGTTTATTCCCACGATAAAATTAACATATATTATCTAAGTATGAATTGAAGCCATCATTTGTATTTGTTTAATTAAATATGAGTTATCCGGAACGTAAAAGAAACACATTATTATGCATAAACTTATAGAGTTATTTAAAATTGGCAAGCTAAACTCTGCAGATGCGATGAGTATATCCAAACACGATAAAGTACAAATACTTGATGTTTTTAGGGTTGCTTACTTCAATAGGAAAAAACGGAGCCCTTATAGGATCACTTCGTTGTCCGCCTGTCTGTCTGTCAGTCTGTCAATATTCTTTTTCACAGGAATGCTTGGAGGTATCCAGTTGAAATTAGTATCAAATACGTAGGTCTACGGCGCATTGAAGCTGTACAAAAATCAGGCTTCTAAGTCAACGCAATAAAAAAATACGCTATGATACTCGCAAATACACACGCACGCACGGTTGGCGCAGTGGTTAAGCGATTGACTGCTGCGCTGCGTGTCGCGGGTCGATTCCCGCACGGAACAAATATTTGTATGACCTACAAGTAGTTGTTCCGGGTCTGGCTGTTTGTGTATGTGAGTTTGAATGTTTGTAATCGCACCCACGATACAGGAGAAATTCCTAGTGTGGGGCAACGTTTAAAAAAAAAAAATCAAAACCTATAGGGCACTTCCCGTTGATCCGTGTATCCGTTTGGCAAGAAGTAAGGTCTCATAAGTAAAGGAAAAAGTCCGAAAATCGTTAATCAGTAGTTTTATCACATAAAAAAATATTTTTGTTGTTTTATCATAAAATTGACCTTGGCGTAAATCGATGTATGGGAGAACATGTTTTTTCAACTACAATGTTAAGTTTGTTTTTGGGATAAATTCATCCCAACTACGGAACCCTTCATTTCACCCGACACACACTGGCCGGTTTTTTGGGAGGTCAACGACCGCTGTTCTTGTTGTTACTTTAAGTACCTATGAGTTGAAGAAAACTGTTTTCACATGTTTTATCGGGTTTAGATATCGTGATACCCATCACGTTTGTGAAGTTTACACAAAAAAACACAACAGTTTTTTTTTTTCATAATATTTCAAGTGGCTACAATAACTGCGGTCGGTGATCCCACAAAAAAATCATCAAGTTTATTTATTTTTATTATGTCATGTTTACCTAGATATCCACACCCATCGCATCTTCAGAGTTTTGCTAGCCAATATAAAATAACCCTGTACACACATCATAATTATAATTATACAATGTCATCATCGTGTGCACTTATCCCAATTTATTTGTGGTCGACGCAACTATTTTTCTTCGTAATTACCTATACATAAATAACGCACAACCTCTTAAGTGGTAATTTAACTCATCATTATGAAGAAATTTTACTATGGGACCCGTAATAAATTAATTATATATTTATAAAATATCAAATTCTAACTCTGCCGTCAATAACAAACTTGACATTTGTGTATTTGTTTTAAAAAATATCGACAAGTACACTAAAGTAGAAGATACGCACAATGACAACACTCGCCATAAAAAAAGGTTATGCGCTCCATCCTCAAGAATTAAAATGTTAAGCGATAGCCCATATTATATGGAAATAAAAATATATAATAAGTTGCCCAACATGTTTAAAACTGAAAAATCTGTAACAATATTCCAAAAAGGCTAAAACTATACCTAATCCAAAAATGTTTCTACTCAGAAAAAGAATATTAAGAGTGTAGCTTAAAATAGCGATATTCTCTCATGTACAAAATTGGCGATCTGTCCTATACAAACAATACTATTTAATCTATCCTATTTAACTTTATATAAAATTATAATTTAAATTGTACTTACTACCTGAAAAGGATGACATTAATATTGCTGAATAATTGTATTAAATTCATTATTGACATTTTAATTTTGACATAACTATAATTTCTCAATTTAATTGTAATAATATAAAAGAAAATAATTAAGTTATAATAATGTTTAATGAATGCTAATTTAGGATGGTAAGGGCAGGCGAATGATAATTGCAATGCTTGTACTCGTAAAGGCTGTCAAGTCATAAGTACTAACATAACATAACACCTACATTGTACACTTAGTTCGCAATGAACGTTTGGAATTTGAATTTGAACCTGAAATCGCGAAAAAAAATCAGCCGTTCCCTACATTTTGACGCGTTATGAGAACTTTATATAAATGTAGAAAACTGCTGTTTTTTTTTCGCGATTTCAGGTTTGGTCTTTTAGTAAAAGTTCGTCATAATGATGAGTACAATGACCCCTTAATAGGTTGTGCGTTATTTATGTTATATCTTGTATAAACATAATTTGTAATTATTTACTAGTTCATCAATAGCCTAAAATACCATGTGTGAAACATGGTATTTTAGGCTTGGGATGGCGGCGCGTGGCATTGCAATTTTGATCTTTACGAACGCAAACCCGTTCTGAGATCGGTCCCTAACCGCAAATCCGTTCTCAAATAAATCAAACAGGTTCGCTAGTAGTTAAGTTTTAATATTGCAACACTACAAGTACATTCGTACACTCTATGGCATAAAGTAGGTACTAGCCATTACTGCAGCTGGTGTTCCCGTGTTTATACAGATCGTATAGGTATTATAGCATCAATGTCAAACATTCACTACAAAGCTTGAGTAATTTACTGCGAAACAACAGACTAGGAATATATGAATCAAATCAAATCAAATCTCACTAGTAGTCCGAAATGATTAGGTACACAATAAAGTTGATTGATTCAATCATACAATTTTCAAGTCTATCTTAATTTGTGTACATTATCGTATTGCTACCGTAAAGGACTATCAATTTAAAAAGTAGTCAGTCGCCGACAGGAGTGAAAACTTAAAACATTGGAATAAACAACACATAACATAACATCACGCCTGTAATCCCCGAAGGGTTAGGCAGAGGTGTACCTTATAGTACACCCACATTTCGCCAGTTATGTTTAAGTCCCATGTAATATTGGAATAACAATTTTAATATAATATATTTATGCGTATACATGTTCACAGGCCACTGCGCGTCGGCGCGCGGCGGTCTGGCGTAACACGTCACGTGACACGGTTAGTATGTCGGTGACGCGAACCCATAAAGGCATGTACAGACAGACTCGTGTGATATCACAGGCGCGACAGGCACCGACAAAGAAATTGTGCTACTAGTTTCGCACTAGACTGTACGAGCCTTACGTTTTGCACCTAAAATCGCTCTACACGCCTAAAGAAGGTTTCACTTGAAGAAACGTTTCTCAATCAAACGAATTACTAAACATAATCAGCCTATAATGATCCAACTTAGCAGTCAAAGTCAAAGTCAAATAGTTTATTTCAAACAGGCACATAGGAGGTACTTTTCAACTTCAAAAATTTATAAAAAAAAATAACTGACTTCCAAAAAAACACTACAAAATGAAAAATAACTTTAACTTCGGAAGTCGGTGTCTTTGGATCTGGATTAGTTAGTTTTATGCCTCCGATTTCCGAAATTAAAGTTATTTTTGACTTTGTAGTGTTTTTTTGGAAATCGTTTTTTTTTTTTTCTTTTTATTGCCGAAAAAGAATTTTCCAAATCGGTTCGTAAATGACGGAGTTATGCGCGAACAAAAAACGCAATGCAGAGTAAACGAAAAGATCGTTAATGTAGACAATGTAGATACATTTTTAGATGATTGTTGATTTTTCAAAAACCGCTTGTCCGATTTCGATAAAATTTTCATGGGACTATTTGGGGAGTATACCCTTTCCAACAAAAAAATATTTTTTCAAATCGGTTGGCAAGCGACGGAGTTATGCTCGAACAAACATAAAAAAAAAATACAGACATCCGAATTGAGAACCGCCTCCTTTTTTAGAAGTCGGTTAAAAAATAGAATTGATTCTAGTTGCCCTTTCCAAAAGACCAGTGGCATAGCTAGCATGGGTGACACCCGGTGCGCATAATTGTGTCACCCAAGAATAAAAACCGGCCAAGTGCGTATCGGACCACGCACAATGAAGGGTTCCGTAGTTGGGATGAATTTATCCCAAGAACAAACTTAACATTGTAGTTCAAAAACCTGTTCACCCATGCATTCCAAATTTCCGACTGCGAAAGTTCGTCGACTCCTTCGTTTTCCTTTTAATTTCGTTATACATATTCGTATCAATCAATCTCAAATTAATTCAATAAGAATTAATTAATTAATATTAATTAATTAATTCTTATTCAATTTTTGCATCCGGGAAGTCCCTGAGACGATTAAGGAATTTTCTTCCAACTGCAACTAAAACTGCGCTAGCACAATCCCTTTTACTACCCATCCTTGACTACGCTGATGTCAGTTATCTCGACCTCACTGAGGCACAATTAGATAAACTTGAGCGACTTCAAAACTTTTGTATAAGATTTATATTTGGCTTGCGCAAATATGATCACATTTCCGAATTTCGTACAAAGCTCAAGTGGCTACCAATACGTCTTCGCCGGAATTCTCATATCTTATTTCAGCTCTACAGTATTCTGTTCAATCCTAAAACCCCCTCTTATCTTAAAGAACGTTTCAAGTTCCTTCATGACACACATAATAGATATCTGAGGTCATCGGAAAACTTGAGACTAGAGATGCCGATGCATTCTACCAGCTTTTATGACAAGTCTTTTACAGTTCAAGCAGTACGGTTATGGAATGCCTTGCCCGTGTCGATAAGGCGTGCTCAATCTTTGTCCACTTTGTTGTCTTCTTAAACAGCATCATTACAGAATACAGTTCCTTGCTCTTGTTTCATGTTTATTATTGTATATATATATTATAGATAAGTTATGCTTAGTGTATGTATGTATTTATTGTACATGTAAATAGTTCACCACTGACTACCTGCAGTACTGTCTCTCCTTCTCTTTTTAATCCATCCAAAGGTTGTCTGTAAAAGATCGCTTTTAGCGATAAGACCACCCATTGTGTCATTGTCCACTGTTTTCACGGTCTGGTGTCACCCCCAATCAGGTGGCACCCGGTGCGGACCGACGTCCCCTCCTAGCTACGCCACTGGCTAAGACACAGCCTCCAATTCTGCTAAACTACCGAATTTACGTTGACATCGTTTACCGGATTTAACCTAGAGCTAGACGAACATAGATTTCTTTGAAAAACTACACATCTATGCAAGTCTCTCATAAAATTCACAATAATGTTTGAATGACTTCCAGAATACATAAATATAGCCTCGCATAAAGTTCCGTGTATAAATTGATTCATTTCCGAAACACGACGCACTATTTCCTCATCGGGCAATGAAACCCATGGAATCCTTCCTCATATCCCTTACAATCTGCCATATTATCCTGCTGATATAAGTTTATATAGGACTGTGAGACAGAAAAGCCGTTTTATCACGGTCGTTGGTTCAATATAGGTACTTCACTTCGAAGCAGCTCCTGTGAAGGTCAACGGTATAAAGTTGATCGCAAAATAAACTTCGACAATAAACAAAGAAAAAACATTGGATGGATTTGATGGCAATCTGTTTGTATCAAAAGAGCAATTTAAAAAGTATTTATGTTACTCTCTATTTGAGAAAAAAAAAGAAGTAATATAATCATAATAAAGCAGTTTATTAGAACAAATAGAATGCAAATAAGGAGCTCGTGGCTAAGTAATAACAGCCGCACGGGTCGATCCATCAGATTAAGCTACGCTTGCCGGGATTTGTCTGTGTATGGGTGACCATCTTTACATACCGAGACTCCTCCGTGCCTCGGTCGTCATTCGTTGATATTTGACAGTCCTTACGGGTCTTCAGAAGCCTGAACGTCTCTGACAACCAGTATTACCAAGGGGTATCGTATTACCCAGTTACTGGGTTGTGGAGGTCCGATGCTGTCGCTCCATGTAAAATACTGGTATTCAGCTGCATCCGGTTAGACAATTAACCTGACCCCAAACTAGTTGGGAGAAGGCTAGGCAGATTGATTGATTAAGAACAAATAGAATGCATCTTTGATAAAAAAATCTAAATGTGCCAGTCGAACACACTTTCATTAACAAACTGAGGGTTTTCAAGGAAATTCGTAATCCATTGCTTCATAGGTTTGAAACATTCGTCTGCTCAACAACGTAAATAATGCAATGAATGTGGCTGAGCTGTACAAATAAAATACAGTGCAATCGATTGTCTTTTTGTGTACGCAATTACCAACTGGTCTTTATTTTTTGTTATCAAAATGAAATTATGTTGATCATGATCAAGCGCCCTATACACTTGTCTTGTCGATCGCCGTCATCCATAAGGCGCTGAGAAGAGGCAAATGATAAAAGTAGGCTTGTCTTAAACAAATAAAAAACTTTTGAAACCGATTTGGAAATTTTTTTTTCGGCACTAAAAAGTGAAAAATACACCAAACATCCAAAGACACCGACTTCCCAAATTAAAGTTATTTTTACACTTTTTTTGGAAGTGAGTTATTTTTTTTTGTAAAAAGATTTTTATTTTTCACTTTTTAGTGCCGAAAAAAAAAATTCCAAATCGGTTCGTAAATGACGGAGTTACGCGCGAACAAAAATCGCAATGCAGAGTAAACGAAACGATCGTTAATGTAGACATGTAGATACATTATTAGATTTTTAATGATTTTTCAAAAACCGGCTGTCCGATTTCGATAAAATTTTCATGGGACCATTTGGAAAGTAACACTGTCACGTTCTTATCTTCAGTCAGTCTCGAAGCGAGGGCAGATCCTGCCGAGCCACCCTTTCCAACAAAAAAAGAACTTTTCAAATAAAAAAAAATAAAAAAAACATCCGAATTGAGAACCTCCTCCTTTTTAGAAGTCGGTAAAAAAATTGCCAAATCTATATATAGTTTGTGGTAGTGGAAAAAATATGTTAAAACAGATTTCTCAAAACTTGTTTGTTTCCAAAACACGTTTAGAAAAAAAAAACTCCATAGGTACATAATTAACGGTACACTAACCCTTTTCTTTGAGTTTTCATCCAAAATATCTGTATTAAATATCAACGTATGGTTGGTATTCAAGAACGTCTTATTTGTATGGTTTGTTGGTTGTTTTTTATTTTCGATTACTCAACAAATTTTTGAGTAAATAGATAATTGCTTCATATTTTGCAATAAATTACAAGCGTTGTGTCATTGCGCTTCTCTTTCTTTTGTATGAAGTGTCTGACAGTGTTCGCGGCTTAGCTGTTGTCAGCGTCTTAAGTTTAAGTTCTTTAAGTCAGTGCTTAGTAATTTGCCATAACATCAGCCTTGTTTCTATGAAGGGTTGGGCAGAGGTGTACCTGTAGTACAACCACATTTTGCCAGGTATGTTTAAGTCCCATGTAATAGGGGAAAGCCAGCCTATTGCCATCAACCGGGTACAAATCCAGACTCCGGGCTGTTACTGAGAAATTTCAGATAGAAAAACCTAATATCACTTTGCCCGACCCGGGAATCAAACCCAGGACCTCATGCTCCGCAGTAGCACTTGCGACCACTAGACCATCGACGCATTCATCTTAGTAAGTTTATTTAATTATATATTATCAACATGAGGTCCTGGGTTCGATTCCCAGGTCTGACAAAGTGTTATTGGGATTCCCGTCAGGGATAACACAGTAGCAGCTCGGAGTCTGGATTTGTGTCCAGTTAATGACAATAGTCTCGCCCCATATTACGTGACACTTAAACATAGCTGGCGAAACTTGGTTGTACTATAGGTACACCTCTGTCTAACCCCTCGGGGAACACAGGCGTGATATTATGTTATGGACACAAAGGCCAAAATCTATAAACGTAACCACGTGGTGTGGCTTAGACATGTTCCCATCTCTAACTTGCACTTGTACTTTTTGTGACAGTGACAGAAATAACGGTTAACTTAAAATACGTGCTAAGTAACATAGATCTCCATACGCCTAAGATTGCAATAAAAGTCAGAAAATGCAAGTAAAGTGGTTAGTTATCATTATCAACCATAATTAATAAATTGAACGATTATCAAAGTTCAAGATTGTAACAAAAAGAAAACCCATAAAAAGAGCTGATCACAAGACCCACTTCTTGTGATCAGCTCTTTTTATGGGTTTTCTTTTTGTTGCAATCTTGAACTTTGATAATCGTTCAATTTGGTCTAAACTGGTTCATGGTCTAAACTGACTGAAGCCGTTTCCTCACTGAATACGGTGCATGCATAAATGCATATCCAAGGCATTCCAGACCATGTATAAGATTAACCTAATAAATTAGTTGCTTACGTCTAGAACTGCTATCTAGAGATCTAAGGCTGTGCATGCATGGGTTATTTTCAACAATTATTGCGCGGCAATATGCCGGTGGTGGTTGTGGATTAATCCATTAAATTGAGCAATCTAGGGCCTTAGCCGCAGAGCACAGAGAAGCCTTGGCGGCCACAGCTGGAGGCGGCATATCAACGCTTTCCACACAGACCAAGCGTTTCACCGTTTACTCTAACTACGACATAAATGACGTGCAGAAACTGACAGCTTTGAAGGCCGTATTTGGCAGAAGTTATGCGCTCAACGCAGTTTCGACGCCATGAATTTTATTAGTACTACCGGCGCAACGATTTCCTGCTCTGTGTCTTCTGTAGACATCCTAGTTTTAACAACGTCTTTAAGCGATTATCTACCGCGATTATCTTTCGGCAGCTCGATACAGAGATAGATTGGCCGGCAATCGATGCATCAAACTCAAACTAAAACTCAGAGCATTCATTTCGGTTAAACCAATTACCGGCACTAATTTTAGATTGTCAAGTAGATGGTCAGTCACAAAGATGAAGGTGGGGCTGGGAATGGGCAACTAGCTTCATATTTCTAACTGACCGACTCCTTGACAATTCAAAAGTGCCTGTTAATGGTTTAATTGAAATAAATGCTTTGAGTTTGAGTACACAACCAGCTCTGATTCATAATAAAGTAACAAACAAATATTTGCAAAAGAATATACTAAAAAAAAGTTTTCCTTAACCAATGACCGTTTGAACCTTTTTTGTTGTTGTTTAATTTATTTCTTATTTTTGGCTAACAGTAATATGCAGTCCTCATAAAAAAAAAACAGCCAAGTGCGTGTTAGACTACGCACAGTTAAGGGTTCCGTACTTGGGATGAATTAATCTCAAAAACAAACTAATATACGCCACGGTCAATTTTTTAACTGCAAATGTAAGTTTGTAATAACATTTTTTTTTATGTGATACAACCACAAATTAACAATTTTCGGACTTTTCATTTACTTGTGCTGTAAGACCTTGCTTCTTGCCAAATTTCATGATTCTAGGTCAACGGCAAGTACCCTATAGGTTTTGATTTATTTGCGAGTATCGAAATATGTCGAAATAATGTCGCATAAATCACCGTATTTTTTATTGCGTTGACTTTGAAGCTTGATTTTTTTAGAGCTTCAAGGGACCGTAGACCTACGTATTTGATATTAATTTCAACTTGATACCTATACGCGTTCCTGAGAAAAAGGGTCTTGACAGACTGACAGACAGCGAAGTGATCCTATAAGGGTTCCGTTTTTTCCTTTTGAGGTACGGAACCCTAAAAACACTAAACCCCGAGCCCCGCCTGTAGAGTTTTTTAACTTCAACAGTAGGTATTTTTCATACGAGTACTTACCTACCTAATAAATTTAGGTATACGTACGTCGACGTTCAAATTAAATGCTAATTCGATCAAATTAATGGAGCAGGTCCGCTAATTAATGGATGGCTCTAATTAGACATCGTGATTCGATTTTATGTAATTATTTTAGCAAAATTTGCTTTTATCCGGACTTCCGGCTTAAATTTTTTCTCATTAGTTACTAACTCAATAATGTATGAAATTAAAATAAAAAGATAAAATGTTTTAATCGGAATGCGCATGAATAATTTCCGAATCAAATCGATTAGAGTTCATTACGATTGTTGTTATTTCTACACCTTATCGAGAGAAAATCATGAATATATTTAAAAAAAAACAAATTACGAATGACAAAAATACACAATACGAAAAATCCTAAAGCAATAAATTCACAAAGAACTAACCTTATTCAAAACACGTAGTCAAAAACCAAATCAATGAAAAAAATAATCACTGCAGCTGTCACATTGATGTAACGAAGCATAAAATAACAAAAAGTAAACAAGGCACTACTACCCGCACGACACTCGAAATCTGACTGACCGCCTGCGCGCGCGCAAACGCACTATTTGTCACAAATCATTATCACAACACAACCTACTTTGCGACCTCCAATTAAATGCACGTATTGGTGAGAGTCTGCTTGCATTAACGACGTATATTTGTGTTCTTACATGCAATAATAATGATTCATGCATATTTTGTTGGAACATGATAATTATATGATTCCCTTTAACAGTTCAATGGAGATTGAATGAGAAAATGCAGGCAGAGAACCCCCATGACATGATTTCATCAGATTGATCCAAGAGGTGCCTCAAGGATGATTTTATGAAGGTGAGCACAGCAGTAAGGATCCTTAAACATGTGGACCTTAGCCGAAACCATATTCTCCGATTTCTAATCCTTTCTCAAAATGACGACGCGTACACTGCGCATTCTCAACCTCATAGCTGCGCACGGGCCGATTCTGTTGTTCTCTGAGTGAGTTCATAAAGAATGCATTGTTTGTAATATATACATATTGGTTTTGACAGGAATCATTTTAAATTGACATGCTCTTTTATAAATTAACTTAATCTGAAATGAATGTAATGTAGAATTGATTTTGATTTATTATGTTTGTATTAAATATTTTGGACCTACGTCGACATTATATTATATTTTATTATTGATAAGTAATGGAATATTTGACCATTTTGTATGTAACACCTATCTAATTCTATATGGATTAATTATGTAATCAATCAATTTTATTTTATTAATTATGTAAGCATTGTCAATGTTACGACGGCACGGTTGGCGCAGTGGTTAAGCGATTGACTGCTGCGCTGCGTGTCGCGGGTTCGATTCCCGCACGGAACAAATATTTGTATGACCTACAAGTAGTTGTTCCGGGTCTGGCTGTTTGTGTATGTGAGTTTAAATGTTTGTAAACGCACCCACGATACAGGAGAAATTCCTAGTGTGGGGCAACGTTTTTTTAAAAAAAAAGAAAAAAAAAAAAAAAGAATGTTGTTATGATTTTTTTTTATTGTAAACTTGTATTAATATTTGCATACCATGACAATATGGTAAAACATGTTAGCA
Source organism: Tiliacea citrago (assembly GCA_963921375.1). Lineage (NCBI taxonomy): Eukaryota > Metazoa > Arthropoda > Insecta > Lepidoptera > Noctuidae > Tiliacea > Tiliacea citrago. The sequence goes on along the minus strand of OY992788.1, from coordinate 4,538,706 downwards.
CAACTCCATGTAGGTACTTATAACAATTGCATGCATTTTTTTTTTAATAATTGTTTTGTACACATATGTTTGAGCAAATAAAGTTATCTGAATCTGAATCTAAGTTACAAAATTTAATCATAATAATAATTAGTTAGGATAAGACTTTAGATTACTATACTTTAGCAATAGGTTACCTTGTAGTGATACATATAAGGTGGAAAATAAATAAATATCGGAGACGTAATTTTGGCAAACAGTCCCCTTAATCATTTATTGTAGTGATCAATGCAATTGTCATGCTCAGTAATGAAGGATTTACCTCTCAAACAGTCACCACTGAGTGACGGCCACTCAATCATCATTAACTACATTTGGGACGATAATTGCTATTCATCTAATAGTATCTACGATTTGACTGGATCCAGACATGAAGTGGGATTACCATCTCGTTTGCAGCAGAGAAAAGAACGTTTTCTATTGTGAAATACTATATTTTTCCTTTAAGTGTGGAGACAGAGACTTTTCCAGGGTCCTCAAAACTTACTAAACAATTTTAGCTTACGAGTAAACGATGGTTTTACTTCACTGCATAATCAGCCTATAATTTTACCACTTCTGAGACACAACGACGACTGTAATCTACCACGCGGGCCCAGTGCGGTTACCAAGCCGAGCCACCATGACGCGAAAAGGGTTTTTTTCGGGTGGCGCTATTACTTGAAATGCTGAAAAGCAATGAATCGAATCATTTTGTATGTATGTGAACTCCATTGTCCGCACTTATTATTGACTCCCATTCGGTCCGTTGTTCGTGGACAACGTCACAATGTTAATCGATTTATTGTTGCAGAATGTTATTTGTACCTACATAGGGCTCCCTTCGAGAGCGAGTGGGCTGTAATCTACCATGCGGATCCAGTGTTGTTTGATGTCATGTGCCTTTGATTTTTTTTTGGTTCTAGGACAAGCCGGCGGCCTCACGATGTTTTCATTCCCCGTTTTGAGAGCGGTGATGAAATTATTTACAAAAAGGAAAGCGCCTGACTGGGTTCGAACCCATGACTTACGAGTTGTACTCGTAAGTCGGAGCTGTTAGCACTTGGCCACCACTGCTCTCTTCTTCGTTGACACACTATATGATTTGATAGAATTATGATTATGGCAATGGTACATTACATGCGTGTTTCAAATAAAAGTGATCATGCTGAATCTATATTCAGCATGATCACTTTTATTTGAAACACGTGTCTAATACTTTACAAATATTTTCGTTCAGCAACCGTGACCAGCGAATGATATAGTTTTCACTTTTCATGTAATTTGTATTTAGTCTTACAGTATCAACTGGCATGACTATCGAAATGCTGTTGACATGGCCTTGAATGGAGACAACAATGCAATATAAGTAGATCACGATGTTAATCAATAGATCAGCGTAATAATAAAAGATTGCGATTACGAGCGTGTTACGAAATTAGGGGTGATTTTTGAAAAAGGTAACTACGCGAACGCCAAACGAAACCGCGTTCATGAATCCAAGAATGGTTGTTTTATGTAATACTAGCTCTTGCCCGCGGCTTCAATCGCGTCGAGGTTGGAAATTATCCCATGGAAACGTACTACCGGAACAAAAAACAACCGACTTCCAAAAAAAAACAACACGACAAAGTGAAAAAAAACTTAATAATTACATAAAAATTAACTTAATTTCGGAAGTTTAATTCTGTATTTTAGTTTTTTGCCACCAACATCCGAAGTTAAAGTAATTTTTCACTTTGTAGTTTTTTTTTTTGGAAGTCGGTTGTTTTTTTAAATTTTGTTAGTGTATCAGTAGTAATTTAACTAAATTACAATAGTCAACTGTGTGTGTCTTTTACAAACTATTTATATTTTCCCGATGCTGGGGCGTGTTAATTATAGAGGAGTTCTCCTGGTAAGAACCAGGAGAAATGGAAACTGATAGTGACATCACATGACTAGCATTAATTGCTTAGCAACTAATTTCTTGCATATTAAAGTGTTTAATCGAACCGCAACCGTGAAATACTTATTTTAAGTAGTTCCGATGGCCATCTGTGGTCTTCATCATCAGTTTCACTTCACCAAATGGCGCTTTCCGAGTGCAAATGCATGAGTTATTATAAAAAATACCGAAATCGCTATAAGTGTGCCTATAAAATTTAAGGACTTTACTCGATTTCCATGGAATCATCTCATCAGATTCTGACTTGGTGAGCATACGCTTTCAAACAAAAAAAAATAATTTTCTAAATCGGTCCTTAATTGACGGAGAAATGGTGAACATACATAAAAAAAAACCTACAGACGAACATAATTATAACCTCCTGGTTTTTGGAAGTTGGTTAAAAAAGGACCCTATGTCCTAACTCAGGTGTCTTTTCGTGTGCTAAATTTCACTCAAATCCGGTCCGCTGTTAAGGTGTGAAAGGGTAACAGACATGCGGAGTTACTTAGCATTTATAATATTAAAAAGATGGATCCAAAAAGCTTTTTACTACAAATGCTTCTACTAGATGGAAGGTTCCTCAATATAACGTATCAAAGCTCGACTATGACATGGGTGAAGATACGACAGTTAACGTTTTAGCTAATCATATTACAGGAATTAATCAAACGAAATTATGGGTCAATATTATTATATAAAGAATTCTTTAGAAAACCAGGACGGTTGGTTGCACCTTTCATTAAAATTGTCCTATATTTAAAATGAAAACGGAAAAATCTAATGTACCGTCACAAGCTCCTTCCCGCCTCTGCCGTAATCTTATTGCAGTTTTGAAACTACTACACGCAATGCTTCTTGGCTGGTAAAAGAATACGTACAAGTACCTATAGTCGCAGCTGATTATTTCCCTAGACGAACTATTGATTATGAGATCTTTACTACGAGGTACTTATTCAAAAAACAAAATTTTATTGAGAAGCGTAGTAGCGAATGCCCTCTAGAGTCAAAGCGTTCTAAAGCTAGTTTTACTTTTATATAACTATGTTTTATTCTGTTGTTTTTTTTAACCAGGGTTTTAATTTCTTTCTTTCTTACTCCTCTTTCTTGAATTTAACAGTAGCAACTCGATGCCTGGATTTGTACCCTGTTCAGTGCAATAATTTCTCCTTCTATTGCATGAACTTAAACATAACTCGTGAAATGTGAGACGTCATCTGTAGGCAGAAGTGAAAACATCTACCTAACCCTTGGGAGAAAAACACTTTTTACTGTCCCACTATTTAAGACCTCTTATCATACCGAAAAGGCACGAGCATTGATCTCCACGCTTGTTCATGACGGGTGGGTGATTTCGGAATAGCATTGACTATTATAATAGTCCAGGCTTCCTCACTACGTTTTCCGTTCATCCATCAATGTCCAAGATAAACTCAGACAGTACAATGAATTGAAAAGTCACTTTGTTACTTGCCCAAATTTAAACCCACAACCACGTGCATGAGCGGCGGGGCTTTAAAACCACTGGGCCATCAAGACAATTGCATTTGCCTCAAGTTTCCATTCTTTTAAAGTAATTAAGATATATAATAGACGCGTCTCATGTCGTAATTTTCCTTTAAGCTTCTCCTTACTTAAGTATGCAAAAATATGATGTAACCTCAGTACAAGGTTGCTTGTTCTCCTGTAATATAGTTCACGGTCGTTTTAGTAGTTATCCTGAGCACCAGATTAACCTTGCCTCTGTTATTTTTATGACCAACAAAATATGGTACCTACCTATTAGGAGGATAATATACGTAGGTATTTTTTTTTTCAATTTGCCAGTTTTATTAAAGCTTGATTTACACGGTACGATTTAATTGCATTTGGTATACCATTGTGGTAGCATCGTACATTGCCACGTGCAATTTTGCATCACACTGACGTCACACTAAAATCCTACTGCATAGCGCAAGCAGAGTTTACCAGGCAACCAGCATATACACAACGTCCTGACATCAACCGTCGGGCAGTAGCCCACCAGACACAACACCCGTCTGGTCGTAGGATCCTCCCTTTTCTATAGAGGATGAGTGAACTTTACACCCTGTTCCCCATACCTCTATACCGTTCGTTAAAGCCACAATAAAAATTCTACCGTCGAAACATTGTTCCAACACGTTTCTTGTTTCAATTTTATTGCGGGCCCTAGGCAAGAAACTTGTATCGTGTAGATGGGATTTTAGTGTCATAACAAAAATCATTAGGTATTCTTACGACTAAATTATTTCTGGATACAACAATATAACGTCAAGTTACCAATGATTTTAAAAGTTAACACAACAAAGGCATGTCTCAAGAATACAAGTCACGTCAATATAGTCATATTTCTAAGGGCTATTTTTGAAGAAATAGAAAAAGAAAGAAAGAAAAAGCATTTATTGGAACTCGCACAGATCACAAATAAAAATAAAAAACATAACACACGAAACATAAAAAACAAAACCTAAAAAAAGTTTAAAAGAAAATGAAAACCTTGCTGAAATAGCCTTTACTGATAACAATGATTTAGAATAAGTGTTAAACCTACCAGTTAAAGAAACCCTTATTGGATACTCATCAACTAACTTACTTAATTATTTTGTGTACTCGAATGAGTGTGGTCAGAGACTAGTGTCATCAGAAAAACCCTTAATGAATTCAAAATCGCACCGTTACGTGATCGAGAAAATCTGTAAACCGATTATCGAATAGGCAATGCATCCTAATTGCCTATTGTAATAATAATCATCAAAAACAAATTAACATCGATTGTGTTATTTTTAGGCCGTGCCTCTAAAGGAAAAACGGAACGCTGACAGGATCACTCGTGGGTCTGTCTATTCGTCTGTCACAGCCGATTTGCTCCGAATCTACTAGACCGATTAAGTTGAAATTTGGTACACATTTATGAATTTCTGTGACCCAAACACGAACGTGTAACGATTATTTTGAACATTTTATTTTATTTTTATTGAAAGGAACAGCAAGTAGTTATATTAAAAGAACATACAACTAATTTAACATAAACAATTTCAATAATAATATAACCCACAACGCTGTCCACGGGTAGACATAAAAGTAAAGAAAAGAGAGTGTAATGGCTAGGAGATTTAGTAGCAGTACGAGCAGTAATTAGTTGTGTAATGAGCATTAAAAAGTTAAATTTTGATAAAGGTTACTTACCTAATATAAAAATATGACCTTAGTAAGTTTGATGATTTTCAGAAATGGTACACTCATGGGTTTTATTGAATAAACAGGAGTGGGTGAGGCTTTTGATTATATTTATTGGACAATTGAAGATGTCAATATTTTCAAAAGTCAACCATACGGCAGACTGGTGAGCGCTGCAGCGCTCACCAGCCCGCCGTGCTGGCCAGAATTAGTTCGACAAGAGTGCACTGGATAAGGAGTACCTGCGCTTACCTGTTGCCTGTGCAAGGTTCTAGGTACAGCGTAAAAAATCATGTTATTAAGATTTATACAGTTGAATTTATTTATGAAAATTTTATATAAAAGTAGCTTTTGCCCGCGGCTTCGCTCGCGTTAATTTAGAATTTGACAATCATTTCGGGTTGTACTCATCTTTTTGAAATTTAAAGTGATATTAAATACATCCCTTAGCATAATTCAATCATGATTAGAAAGACACGTGGCGCCATCTATTATCATAAGAATGTTATTGTTGTTGTCCTCGGGAACAGTACTTTTTTTCAGGATGAAAGGTACCCTATGTCCGTTTCTGTACACCTGACAACGTTTATGCAAAATTTCAGGATGATCGGTTCAGTGGTTTAGGCGTGAAGAGACAAACAATTAAACTTACTTTCGCATTTATAATATTAGTTACTAGCTGCGCCCCGTGGTCACCCGCGTAAGTCTCGATTTCGAGCCTATGTCTCCAGGGTGTCAGCTACCTCCATACAAAGTTTTATCAAAATTGGTCCAGCCGGTAGAGCGTGCAGAAGTAACAAACATACACACACAAACTCACAAAGTTTTGCCTTTATAAAGTCAAAGTCATATTATTTATTTCAAATAGGCACATAGATGGCACTTTTGAACGTCAAAATTTACAAATAAAATAGAATTGATTCTAGTCGCCCCTTCCAAAAGGTAGCTTCGTATGGAGAAGGATGGGCAAGAAACTCCACCATTACTCTTTTAAAATGTTTTACAATATTTGGTATTGGTACATCAATTATATAATTATATGTGAAGACGATGCACCCAGAATAAAATTACTATACCAAAATAGGTAAAAAGAATTACTAATGAAGCAATGAGATAAATTAATTATGTGATAGATACATGGTGCTCACATATTTACAAACATTGTAAAAAAAAAAAAGTTTTTCTAAAATAATCAGTGTGTGAGTTAAGGTAATCACAGAGTGTAAAATAAATGTCATAAAAATAATAAAATATACAATTAAAATAGCAATCAGTTAGATTTTGTCTAGACTCTAGATTGTCCTATGGAGCTGGACCAGCATGTTTCCAAGCGTTCTTATCCTGGATATAATCCTCTAATTTGTAATAAGCTTGTTTACAAAGTGTACTTTTTATATGAGTTTTAAATTTTCTTTCATTTAATTGCAATATATCACAAGGTATTTTGTTGTAACATTTAACACAGTACCCCATAAAAGATGTATGTACTTTAGATAATCTGAAACATGGCTGATCTATTTTATCTTTATTTCTAGTATTGATATTATGTCTATCACTTATTTTTTTGAAAAGATGTAGGTTTTTTCTTGCATACATAATATTTTCATAAATAAATTGGCAAAGTACCGTCATAATATTAATCCTTTTAAAGAGTTCCCTAAGAGATTCTCGGCGACGTAGATTATAAATGGCTCTGACAGCTCTCTTTTGCAAAATAAAGATGGATTTAATGTCAGCAGCCCGACCCCACAATAAAATACCGTACGACATAATGCTGTGGAAGTAGCTAAAATAGACCAAACGCGCGGTTTCTACATCTGTTAACTGTCTTATCTTCCTAACAGCATAAGCGGCCGAGCTTAACCGCCCCGCAAGAGATGTTATATGTGGTCCCCATTGTAGTTTCTCGTCTAGAGTGATTCCTAGGAAAACCGTTTGATTAATACATTCCAGTTTTTCTCCATTCAATATGATATCACATTCGCTACTTCTAACATTAGGTAGTTTAAATCTAATGCATTTGGTTTTTTTTTCATTTAGAACCAAATTATTTACTGTAAACCAATCTTGGACCTGAAGAATAGAATTATTCACGTCGTCAAGGTTTTGAGACCGTCGGTCTATTTTAAAGATCAATGAAGTGTCATCTGCAAATAAAACCATCTTTGGTTGATTTTGAAGTAATTGGGGTAAATCGTTAATGTAAACTAAAAAGAGGAATGGACCCAATATCGAACCTTGAGGAACGCCCATTGCCATTTCAGACCCCAATGAGTTCACGCCGTTTACTTGAACTTTAACCTTTCTATCTTTCAGGTATGATCTAAGTAAATCAAGAGCTGTATTCCTAATCCCATAGTGATCTAGTTTCAGCAGAAGTGTCTCATGATTAACGCAATCGAAAGCCTTAGAGAGGTCACAAAAGATTCCAATGGCATCTTGTGCTTCCTCCCAGGCGTCAAAAATGTTCTTTATTAGGGTGACACCGGCGTCAGCGGTACAACGACCTTTAGTGAAACCGTACTGTTGTTCATGAAAGATGGAATTTTTATTGAAGTGACGTAACATTTGATTGAGCATCAACTTTTCAAACACCTTACTGAGAACTGGCAGAATTGACACGGGCCTATAATTGTTGGGTTCTTTACTATCTTCGGATTTGAACAAAGGAACTACTTTACTGTGCTTCATGAGATCCGGAAAGACTCCTTGGTCCACACTGGTGTTAAATATAAAAACTAAATAGGGCGCAATGGTTTCGATGACAGATCTACAAACTTTTACAGACATGCCCCAGAGATCTTCTGTTGATTTAATTTTAAGATCTTTAAAAGTTTTTATAACAACCTGGGGGTTTGTATGTTGAAACCTAAACTCCAAAGGGCATACCTTTACATTCTTTCTAAGTAAGGCAGCAGAAAGCACGGGTGAGGAACTTAAAGTTTCAGTAGTTTTAAGGGGAATATTAGAAAAAAAGTTTTCAAATTCCTGAGCTATTTCTACCTCTGAAGTGATGGGCCTATGTGCAGTCTCTAAATTAAATTCAGTATTACGCTGTTTTTTCCTACCTGTTTCATTATTTATTATTTGCCAGGTAGTTTTAATTTTATCATCAGCTGATTTTATTTTATTGCTAATATAAAGAGCTTTAGCTATTTTGCACACACTTTTAAAAGTTTTAGAATATTTTGCAACATATTGATGAAAGCTTGTATTATTCATATGTTGCTTTAGGCCATATAGTTCAAAAAGATTTTCCCTGCTTTTACGAATACCTGGAGTCACCTAATCACTTAATACGAACTTTGAGTAAATACTTTTAGTCTTCAGTGGAAAAGTGTCATTAAATTGCGTGTTTAATAGTGAAAAGAACTCGGCTTAGAACTCATTTGGGTCACAAATATTATTAAAACTCTGAACACATAATTTACTGGCCAAAGAATTGTTTAATTTCTCTAAATTTTTACTTGTAATTGGCCTAAACCTTATTTGAATTTTTTGTAAAGGCATATAGGAGCAAAATGTTAATATTAGTGTGATGTGATGTGATAGCATTGGCTTCAATGTACTTACTTCGAGAGCTAAGGGGCAGGAGCTTGCACTTGCTGAGAAACTGAGAGTAAGGTAGGTAGGACGTATGGCATCTTTGTTGCATAGTACGTAAAAAATTTCACAGAACATTTTCAACCATTTCAGCATATTTTTTGTAGACTGTATTTCATCCATACTGACACTGCATATTCCCATTGTGAGGAAATTACGGCATTATACAAACATAGATAATATGATAAGGCTCTCTTGAAGTCAAGGGTAGATCGCATGATAAAGCCATACAGTGGGTAAGGTTTACTTACAATTTTGTAAATGTGTAAATCTAGGTATAGTTTGGAATCGAGTATAACGCCGAGATCTCGAGTTGAGTTTAATTTAGTGAGACGACAAAGGGTTTAAGAGAAGTTAATAATGTGCTTGTTTTTAGTGAAAGTAATGTAATTTTGCATTTAGGTATAGGTTTTTAGCTTTAGTTTGTTTCTATGACATATTCTGTTAGTTTGTCCAATTCTTGCTGTAATAGAATGCAATCGTTAACAAACTGTATAATACCGCGTGACATATCAAATGAAAGGACTTGATATGAGGACATTTTTTTTTTTCGCTTTTACTAAATGTGTGGTTCTGACTTATCATAAGTTGTTAAACATTGATATACCCTAAATCTAGGTAGCATATTTATCCTAATAGACTTCTTGTCTGTTAAATCAGCACATGTCTTATCAATAAAAACAACATAAATAATATGACTGATTGATTTATTTATTTTATTATTTATGTACACACAGTAAAATACAGAGAGATACGACATAATTATAATACTAGTACAAAGGTACTGCTTATTTCTTAAGAAATTTCTTCCAGCAGACCTGCGAAAGGAGAAATGAAAAAGAAATGTAGACAATAGTGTGTGAGAACAAGAAGAGAAAAATATGAATATACGAAGTCTTAAACTAAAATGATAAATGTACCTATACTATACCATATACAAATAAAATTTACACACGAATACGTGCACGTACACACGTGCAAAAAACTTACATATACCTAAACAAATACATAAAGCATATATATAAAAATATTCACAGTTGAGAGGAAAGGTAGTGCTCTTTTAATTGATATTTAAATGAGGGAATTGATGATCTAAGAGCGTCTTTTATCTTATTGTTACCAACTTATGTTAGGGTTGTTGTACTCATATATGTATATGGGGTGGCGTTACAGCATGTGTAAGCATGATAATATATCTACGAGCTGTTAAAACCAGACGAAATGTAACTTTCCTTCATCAAAAGATAGATAGATACATAGAATACTTTTTATTATGTACACCTGTCTGTCTGTCTGTATATTCCGGTTAATCTCCGAAACGGCAAGACCCATTTTGACGGGACTAGATCACTGATAGATAGCTGATGTTATATGGAGTAACTTAGGCCTATTTTAGAAAAACATGACGAGCAAAGCCGTGGGCAGCGGCCAATTACAGATAAGTATATAATTACTGTAGAAATTTTACATAGGGTGACTCAATGGGCAAAAGGGCATTTAAAATATTGTCCTACATTGTAAGTTCACTTTATTTTAAACCACGATGTCTTAAGGAACCTTGTTCTCCGATTTATTTCGGCAATATTCCTTAGAGATAAACAATCAACAATGATTACCTACAATTCTTCCTGCTAGACCCATAAAATTATACTTGTGAGTGGACGGTGTGTTTTCACCAGGGGGCCGATCGCGCTATTTCTCAACGTGATTACCGTTTGAACGGAACGTTTTTGGTTTTGGTTTAGCTGATGTAAGAAACGGTATCGCGCTATTTTTTGTGAGAGTATTGTTCGATCGATCGTTCCTCCAACGTAACTTCCAAAGTAAAGCTAAATCGTTTCCGTTAAAATGATTAGCGCGATACGAAATGTGTCTAACGTAACGTTTTTGGTTGTGGTATTAACGTTCAAAATTAGCGCGATCGGCCCCCAGTTCGTGCACTAACCGTTTGGTCATTACCACTTATGGTACATATAAAAGGATTAATTCACAATGGAGTATCGACTCATATACCCGACTTGTTTTTTTACAGAAATATTGATCATTAATTATCCCATATCAACGGCTCAGTTGAAGGAAGCAGGAAAGTACTCAAAACTGATGGTCAAACATCCATTTTCTTTTCACAATGATCTTCAACGTCTCCTTAACACACGGTGAGCAGTGGCCTGTATTCTGATGACATCATAATATGGTTAACAAACCTGATTTAACTGGGTCGTGAAGGTCAGGAGTTGCTGCCCTATAGAACTAGCCATGCATTGAACGCGTGTGCAACTAGTTTGACAAATAATCATATGTCGTATGGATTTAATTCACGCTTTTATCCTTATCGGAGTAAACAAAGCAGGCATATTTCGCTGATAGATCGTTCTTCTCCATAGGAACCTACTATTTGGAATGGGCAACTAGCTTCATATTTGTAACTGACCGACTTGTTGACAATTCAAATTTAATTGAAATAAATACTTTGAGTTTGAGTTTGAGTCAAATATGTTCTTAATATTCCTGGCCTTATGAATACTGCTGCCGGGTAGGTCAGTCATGTTCTGAAAACGGTAATACATGATTCTAGCACAATGTCGACTAGACATCAACCTAATTTAATCGACATAACGGCGCAGGATAGCCTTTACCAGAACAGATCATCGTATTAGTGGTTCAGCAGCTTCAATATCATCAGGAGTGTGCCTGAATATAGCAGTTTGTCGTGAACGTAGTACGACAGCGGCTTCCGCAGCGGTGTCACTTGCTGCGCCGTCATATATTTTTAAATTAATAATAATAATAAGGCTCCTCTCTCTGGAGCCCTGACCGCGATAGCTTGGACCCTGTTCTCGATACCGGTGGGCTACTATTTTTAATATTTTGAAATGTTTTTATATATTTTTTATAATCTAATATTTAAAAATATCATTGATATGTTAATTAATTCAATTATTTTTATTTCCAAAATAAATGTTGTTCATAAAATAAAGGACATAATAATAATTTAATTTATTTCACCAAAAATAATACAACGGATTACACAAACTTATAGGCTAGCAGTAGCGAAGCTACAACTTCCATTAGAGGGAAGCCGAAGAAAAGTTGTTCAATTCACATAAATTCAAGATAACATCAAAATTACCTCAAAAATGTTTGTCATTCCTTTACTTTTCTTAATTTAACGCCATTTAACTTTGTCGGAATTCTTAGTTAAAACAGAAAATGTAAACTGCGTTCACGATTTAGGATACCTATAGTCTATCCTAAAAACGCGTACGTACCTAGGTACGCGATTTTTATCTTATGATTTACTTATTAAATATCTGTAATGTGATTATATACTATATTATTTAGTAATAGTAAACTCAGATAGAGGCTTTGTTCCGAAGGGAAGCCGGTAGGAATGGGGTTGTATGAAGCCGTCGCCCCTGTAGGCTAGTAATAGGGAGTACATAACATAGGAGCATCTGTAGCCAAACTAGGAAGAGTCCTGCATCTCGGCATACAGCGCCAGACCCCCCTCAAAACAAACAATAATACATAATTATATAGGTTGATAAAGCCTTTCTAGTAATGATTTATGTACGAATATTATTCCAATTGAGTCTAGGGTTGTCTTCAGTCTTACCAAGGAGTATCGTGTTACCCTGTAACTGGGCTGTGGAGGTCAGATAGGCAATTCACATTAGTTCATGTAAAATACTGGTATTCAGCTACATCCGGTTAGACTGGAAGACGATCCCAGTTTAGTTGGAAAAACGCTAGGCAGATGATGATAAGGGGTAGGGTTGTAGATCGTACTGATAGTATTTATGATCCCAATCAAATCAAAGGCCTCACAAAGAATAGGCGAAAAGCGTACAAAATCCTTAGTCCTTGGACTCTGGAAAATCGTAAGATCGTCCAGTGGGACGATCTTACGATTTTCCAGAGTCCAAGGACTACTACTTTGAGCCATATTATAAGGTACTGTGCACTGGGTATTTCGTCAAGTGAATCAATCAATCAATCAACTCAGCCTATCGCAGTCCACTGATGGACATAGGCCTCTCCCAGGCTGTGCCACAACATCCTGTCCTCCGCCTTCCGCATCCAGTCTGGTCAAGTGAATATTAGGCTGTAATTAAAAAAAAACGTCTTCGTTATTCTCTCCAGCAACTCATTAAGGAGAGTTGAAGGCTCTGATTTCTATCTTCGCACCGCTACTGTCATTTTTATAGCTAATTAAGATGCTGGTACGTGAGCTCTGAGTATGTAATGGCTGTTTAGGACACCAAGTGTTAGCTTGTGGACCTGTGAGTCATCAGCGCTATCTGCCACGCCTTTTAAGAAGGAAATTGGATTTAAGTGTTATCTGAACTTGGCTTTAATACGTCATGGTGATAGCCTAGAAAAGATCAGTGTTGAATATAAATAATTATATTTTATTGTTCTATATTCAATTCAATTCATATATATGTATTGAAATCCATAATGTGTACATACAGGTGGTATTATAATACTTATTAGAAACAATTAGGGTCCCTGCCGGGCAGAGCAACATTTTAAATAAGTAGATGAGAGAAAGAAGGCTTTCAGGATATACGTGGGCATCGATGGGCTCGATAGAATAGAATAGATTTATTTATTTGTAACTAGCTGACGCCCCGCGACGTTGCCTGCACCGATCCCGTTTTTCTCGTTCCAATGCAAGTTTCGAGATTTTCTTAAATTTTTGAAGTATTCTTTTTTTCCATACGTACCTAATTTGGACTATTACCTATATTAAAAAAAAAGAATTAGCCAAATCGGTTCAGATTTTCTGGAGTTTTGCGCTTAACAACACATTTAGCCATTCTTTTTTAGGGTTCCGTACCAAAATGGTAAAAAGGAACCCTTATGGTGAGACTAAGTCTGTCTGTGTGTCTGTCTGTCTGTCACGGCTGGATATCTCAAGAACTTCTAATGCTATCAACTTGAAATTTGGAAAAGTTTTAGATGACTTTTACCCAACTATTTTGCAAACAAGACAGAAATTTAAAAAATATATATCTTTTTTGCAACAGGGCCTGAAACCCGGTCTTAAAAATTCGAATGGAGTCTACTAGGGCATGTGGAGTATCATATGAAAGGGCGCTGTTTGCACATTCTCAAACATTTTTTTTGAAGGCATCATTGTTTTCGACTTTTGATGAAAAACCCCCCCTACGGGGGGTAAGGGGGGTTTTTCATCAAAAGTTTTATCTCCGAAATTTGCATAGAGAAAAATCTGAAATTATTCTATGAGATAGAAGTTTATGTAAAGATTACAGGAAAAATAAAACGATGTCTCTAAATAGCACAGTTTTTAGAAATCATCAACATAATATATACGTACGCAACCCTTGGTGCGCGAATCCGACTCGCTCTTGACTGGTTTTTTTATTTAAATGAAGGAATAAAAATCTGTTGTTACAGTTTGTGAGGTATCCATGGAGATGCATGCAGGTCTGCTGGAAGAAATCTCTTCAGAACTAAGCAGAACCTTTATACTTAAATTATAACTATGTCGTATCGGTCTGTATTTTACTGTGTGAACACATAAATAATAAAATAAATAAATAAGACATTTTTACTTAATATAGCGTGCAAATTTTTACATTTAAACAGATTACAAAAACTAAATAACAGCCTGCAGTAGCAGTAGTAATAGCGCTGAAAATAGAATGCCCAATTTCTTTACGCTCCTAAGCAGCCTCTTACAGTCTCCTGCTGAACATGGCCTCTCTCCTCTTCAACCATAACACTGACCCCGATAAACTATAGATTGCTGATCCTGCCTCTTAATAGATAAATGTTGGTTGACCTCTTTTTGATTGACCCTTGTAAACTGTACGAAAAGAGTTCACGCAGTAGGTAGTAAACAGATTTTACGACTCCAACATAACTCCAACAGAAATACTTAAGTCCATCACTCGTAAGACTCTTTTAATTCTCCCCTATTTATTTGTCTTTTATTTGTAATATGGACCTCAGATCGTCTAATGAGGATCCTTGTGGATAATTAATTTATTCTTGGCTAATGTCACCACGTTGGACGCGATTCCACACCCAACGTGACCAGTATTCATTAGTAGATTGTGATTACAATGTTTTCGCATTCGATTACTATGTTTTACTGTGCAATAGTAAATTACCGAGGTGTAAGAAAAACATGTTTAATTGGAATCCTATTATTGTCACGTTTTGGTCGGCTGAGCTGGATTGGTAGTTGTTATCTATAAATACAGCTGTTATCTTTTTCTGCGGTAGGGTTGTATGACCGTAATGACATTGAATTTCTAAAGAATAGTCAACTTTTGCGTACCTGGAACTGCTAATAAAAACTGTTTGATTCGACTCCTTTTTTTAACCTTTTTAACTAAATAACTTAAACACAACGCAAACGCTATACAGGGCTACCAAATGAATAATACCTTATCATCACGTTTGTAATCCCTGAAGGGTTAGGCAGAAGTGTACCTATAGTATTCGCCAGTTATGTTTAAGTCCCATGTAATTAGGGGCGAGCCTATTGCCATCAACCGGGCACAAATCCAGAAAAAAATCCAAATCCAGGAAAAAATCAAAATCCAGGAATTCCTCACTATCAGCCCTTTCGACAGAGTTTTCCCATCAGGAGAAATTCCTGATGGAAAAACCCAATAACGCTTTGCCTCAAAATTGGCTTTCGAAACACTAAAAGGTTTTCCGTTGCTTCTAATTTGGAAGTAGTCTGTGCCTGTGAAATTTATGGGCCTGTCAGGAAAATTAGCAAAGAACTTTCACAGCGAGCTCGACTGCTACTTTCGAAACAATTAAATAAATAATAGAGAATGAGATGATTTTACTAGAGAATGGGCAGCAGCGTTCTCTATGCACTTTAACACCATACCGCAATCGTCAACCCGCCTGCCAAGCGTGGCCCCAAATGTTGGGGGAGGCCTATGTCCAGCAGTGGACGTCTTTCGGCTAAAATGATGAGTAAATAATAAAATAAACATACAACAATAAACATTTACGCAAGCAAATACAACCTAATTATAGTTTTAGAAAGGAATATTTTCCACTGGTAATAAATCTATTCTAAAGAGGGAAAATTTAGAGCTTGTATCTTCGGAATTACTGATCCCATTCCGAATCTTACCGTCCGTACCATAGGATACTTTATGTTAAAACAAGAAACTTCACGTGTATGAAGTCGCAGGTAGAAGCTAGTTTATTATAATGACGTACAACAAGATAGTACTCGTAATGACACGACTATCTACACACAATTCAATGTTGCATGTCAATTTGGACGTGAGATAGGGAATTAGGTCTTCATCTTAAAAGATAACATGGAATTCGATTTTATATGATTAGGGGTTTTCCACTGAAGATAGTCCATTTTGGAAGTTTTGTAGGTAGTAACAAAAGAAAAAAATTAAATGACATTACATAAACATATTATTATAGGAAACCGGCATTTCCTAGAACCAAAAATTCGAAGACAATCATGTGACATCTACCAACCCGCACTGGGCCCGCGTGGTGGATTACGGCCTACTCCCTCTCAAAGAGAGGAGCCCTGTGTCCCGGCAATGGGAACGTTTTAGGCAACCTTATAGTTAAGAGGAGGCTCGCTATTTTATATTAATTTGCATGAATATTCTGAAACAGTCACACATACAAGTAAAATGATACTTTAGTATATGACTTATTGGATTTTTTTCTTTCCGTGTTGAAGACAGTTACGTAATTGTAATATTTTCTTTCAATAAATTTTTTATTCGAAAATCATGTCTTTTTAGGGATAATTATATGTATAAAACAAACTTGATTGTTTAGCTTTTATGTCTACCATAAATATTCACAGCAAGAAAATATAGTTTATTATTCCGGCACAAATATTTTTTCTCTAGATCAATTATTACTTTAGTTATAAACGAAATAAGAATTGAGACTTACGCTATTTAATTTTATTTTCGTGCTTGAACACAATCAAAGAGCGCACGCGATATTCAACTTTATTACTTATGTATTAGCGTTTAGCAGATAACGGAGTGGCGGGGAGCGAGGAGCGGAGTATACGTTCGAAATTTGATTTGGATTGCCTGCTCTTAAGCACATAAACATGGCTGATATTCACAAGACCGTCGTTGTTTGACTAGGTACCTAATTGCTATTTTAAGAGTTCAATATCAACATCTGCAATCAAACTATTCATTAGCCAAGCTGCTTAGAAGTTATCACTATCCTTGATATTTTGACCTTTTACCTTTTTTTGTAACCCGTTTTTTTTTTAAGTTTGATTATAAGAAAAAATAATATCGAATATACTTACCTACTAAAATTTTAAGTTTTCCTTTTCAACCTAACAATCTAGGTATTTTGATAGTAAATCACTAAATGAAAATGGCCTTGTAATACATAACTATATTGTACCTACCTAAAAAACAATGTTTCAATTACCTACATAGGAAATTAGGTTAATAGGTTCCATTCGTTTTAATTTTATTGGTTTTTAATTTACTGAGAAATAAACGAATTATACTAACGGTTTCTTTATATCTATTTACATTTATATCTATACATACTAGTGATCGCCCACTGGTCGAAATTCGAGTAGAGGGCTACTTACAATCTTTATAGTACTTACTAATTCCATGAGTACACTACATCCATGCTATTATAAAGTAGGTACTTACTAATTCCATGCTCAAACTGTCACTTCTGTCACCTATCTGTCTTTAAGTCATGAGGCCGTGGTACTATGTGTGTGTGTGTGTGTGTCAAACGTAACGTAGTGTGTAATGTTTTTTTTATTAATTTAATTTATTTCTAATGGTTATTATATAAAAATATTTTTTTTTACCCTCCTCCTTCATATAAACTGTAACTGTGCCAAATTTCATACTCCATCGCCCGCGTATTTTTCGTAAAAAGGGGTACAAAACTTCACGTAATAATAATGATAATAAAATAGTAGGTAACGAAGTCAATACTGTACATTGAATAATTTTGAATAAAAGTACTTGTTACGGAGGTGTGAACGAGTCTGATGCCAAAAATTTAGTTTTAAGAATTTGGTCCGTTTGTCGCAAAAACTGCTAAACGGATCTGGATGAAAGGCACACAGATAGTTTATAACCTAGATTAACACATAGGGTACTTTTAATTCCGGTAGTACGTTCCCGTGGAATATTTTCCGCCATTCACGCGGGCGACGTCACGGGCAAAGGCTAGTTTTTAATACTTATGTACCATGAACAGATAGCATCTGAGATTTATCTCACATCGTGTGGGCCAAGTTTAACTTGTTGCTACTCACTATGTGGGTACTAGGATGAGTACCTACATACATATCGTATGATCTGTCGAAACATTAATAAATATTGATTTTATCTGTAAAAGGTGTGAAATCAAAACACTTGTTGTCAAGGTAAAAAATAATGTAAGTAGATACCTGTATGTATATGTTGTTGGAGTGTGTATGTATGTTCTACATTACCTAATGTCTCGACAAGAGTGCCTCCGCGTTGGGCCAGTGATTGTAAGCGCGATTCCTGAGTGTGTTGAGTTTTGATCTTTGGGTCGGAAAAACAGCTATTGGGTTTTTGTTTTTAGCTAATACTTTGTAGCTGGCGAGGAGTCATTTATCAGGCAGAATAATAGACCCACCCATCGGACTTTATTATCTGCATAAGTGGCGAAATGTGGATATACTGTGTACTGTGTTTGTCGACACGGTTGGCGCAGTGGTTAAGCGATTGACTGCTGCGCTGTGTGTCGCGGGTTCGATTCCCGCACGGAACAAATATTTGTATGACC
Source organism: Tiliacea citrago (assembly GCA_963921375.1). Classification (NCBI taxonomy): domain Eukaryota; kingdom Metazoa; phylum Arthropoda; class Insecta; order Lepidoptera; family Noctuidae; genus Tiliacea; species Tiliacea citrago. Next base: position 4,520,162 of record OY992788.1, on the reverse strand, counting down.
TACAAGTAGTTTTCCGGGTCTGGCTGTCTGTGTATGTGTGTTTAAATGTTTGTAAACGCACCCACGATACATGAGAAATTCCTAGTGTGGGGCAACGTTTTAAAAAAAAAAACTTTTGCCTACGTCTTCAGGAAATACTTGAGTGATTTTATGCTTATGCAGTAGCAAACCAGAATACCAGCTATAATACACTATTTTACGATACATCCGTATTTTAATAGACGGAATAATATCCTTAGGATTTCCAGCTGTTCAATGTTACCTTTGGACATTGACTCAGCACTCGGCCCGGCTCACGCGCGGCCCAGTTAAAATATTGATTGGGTTGCATCTCACACGTACAGAACACAAAGAATTCGTATAATAGTGTGTGTTATGAAACTATAGTATATAAGCTGTAACATACTGTTAATAAATCAGATTTGAATTTTATATTCTTGTCTCATTACCCCTCGCTGTGGCCAAGACACCTTTAGCCATCTCTGATCAGTCTCGTGAGTCTGCGGGACTGGCAGTGAGTGTACCCCTCCCCAACCTGGAATTCCTGTCCAACATCCGTCTGTAACCTTAGGTCGCATGGTGCAGACATCCTGAACTTATTTATATATTTATCTATCACACTAGGGATATGATAGGTTAGGGCTGTAGGGCTTATAGGGCTTAGAGTCGTAGGGACTGTTAGGCGTGTAGGTCTTAGCAACTTCCCTTACTTATCATATATTTCCATGTATTATCACACCCTTGACAGTATTGCGGCCTTACGTGACGTTTGTTAAGGGTGGATGTACATTTTGGTCCTTCGAGCATTTGAATCACGCGGTCCCCTTGCCCACTGTAGGAATTAATTTGACAGACTGACACTTCGGGGAACTGGAGGCTGGTGTTCTCAACAAAGCATCAGTTTTTCAGTAATCTGAAGTACGTTGTACTAGGGTATTCTGTCGGAAAGCTTCTCGTTGCGGATCGGTCACTGGCCTCCCACAAGCGGGTTTAACCAGTTGATTGAGAAGTCGCACAGATAAAACAAGAGCGCAGATACCACTAGTACAGACTTAACTTTTACATTAGGGTAGGGCCGTTAGGGAAGAAGAAAGAAAAGCACTATGGAGATACAAGAAATTAACGAACTAATCAGGAGCCAGGAGGCGGATTACAACGAAATCAAAAGGGTATTAAAACAAATAAAAAAGGACTCGCCCACAAGGAAAACAGAAAAATACATCAACGAAAGGAAGAAAACATTTGACCACGTCTTTCAGCGAGTTCAAGAAAACCATTTAAGACTACAAGAACAGGAGGTGTTGTCAACTCATAAATACATCACTACAAACTACTTTGGCAGCATACAAAAATGTTACGACGAAGGAATCGACTACCTAAAAAAGTGCGAAGAAAGGCTACAACATGTGCAAAGTGTTTATGAACCACGACTTTTAGATGAAGAAGAAGACAAGGACGTTGTCAGTAGCCCAAAACTGTTTATACAGCTATTCCGGATGTCGCAGATATCAAAGAAAATATCTCAGGCTAAGGAATCCATTACTCAAGACAAGCCAATATGGCATTTACAAACACTATTACGAACTTTACAAAAACAATGGTTAGAAATCGAAGAAACGCACATCGGACTAATGATGGCCGAAAGTACATTGGACAATAGCTACTTCAGAGATAGTTGTTTCGAAACTATACAAAAAGATTATGATATTACTACGGAGTTATTGGAAGAAAGAATCTCTCAGAACTCGAATGAAAAAGGTATTTCATCAAAATCGTCAGGAAAATTACCACGAATAAATATTCCCATATTCGCGGGGGACTATGACTCTTGGAACACATTTCAAGATTTATTTAGAAAAATAATTCACGAAGATAAATCAATATCTTCTGCAGAAAAAATGCAGTATCTTAAAACACACGTAAAAGGCGACGCAGCAAGATTAATACGTCACCTAACAATAAGCGAAATAAATTATGAAACAGCTTGGAAATTGCTTACGCAGAGATATGAAGACGAGCGCATGATTGCTACTAAGTTTATTGACAAGTTATTAGATTTACCTAAAATGCAACGAGCAAACGCGGCACAATTACGAGACATGCATGACACTATAAATGAATGTCTTGAGGCACTAAAAAATCAACAAATAAACACAACTTCTTGGGGCCCACTATTGGTAAGAATAATCAGTAGAAAATGGGACGAAGAAACAAATACAAAGTACGAAGATCAACTACAAAACCGAAATAAATTACAATCCTTTGACGAAATGATGAAATTCATGGAGAACCGTTTCAATTGCCTGAAGTCTTTCGACGGGTCTACACGATACACTAATAGTCAACTAGCAAGTGATAAACAAACATCAGAAAAATATAAACGCTGTTGGTACTGTCAAAAGAATGATCATATTATTCATTATTGCCCTAATTTCAAAGCATTAAGCGTTAACGACCGATACAAGGCCGTCGCGCAAAAAAGAATGTGCAAACGTTGCTTAAATCATGATGATCAGAGAAATTGTGTGAGTACAGTTTATAAACAATGTAAAATTTGTCAACATGAGGGACACAACGCATTATTGCATCAGTCAAAGCCGTTTCAAAATAGTGGTAACGCAAAAAAATACGTACCAAGAAATACAGGGACAGAGAGGTCGCAAAATATAGCGACATCAAACTTATCAGCAACTAACTCCGATGCTAAAAACACAACTTTACTAGCAACTGCCATAGTAAGAACCACCTCGTATGATGGGATGCCGCAGTTGTTGAGAGTATTATGTGATCAAGGATCAGAAGCGTCATTTTGCACTGAAGAAGTAGCACAATTGTTGTCTTACCCACGACAAAAAATCCAAGCAGAAATAAAAGGTATCGGAGATGAAAAACCAAAAACGTCAAATTATACAATCAACATTACTCTACAACCAAGACACTCTAGCGATTACAAACTGCCAGTGACGCTAATAGTACTACCTAAACTAACAAGTTCACTACCAAGGAATGATTTACAACAATTACAAGAAAAAATCTTGGACAATGCAATTATAGCAGACCCAACTTATTATAAAAAGGGACCAGTTGACATAATACTAGGTGCCCAAGAATATAGCAGAATATTACTACAGGGTTTCGCAAGACTACAGGACGGAATAATCGCTCAAAACACAGAACTTGGGTGGATTTTATCCGGATTTTATCCCAATGATACGAAGAATGGAGTTAAAATCTTGAGTATGGTGGCTTGCACCGAAGAGGTACGACAACTTACGAAATTTTGGGAATTAGAAGACATTCCACAACACTACAAACTTACACATGATGACCAGACCTGTGAAAACTACTACAAAGAAACAACAATAAGAAACCCAGACGGAACTTACACAGTACGACTTCCGTTTAAGGATTCGAACATAAATTTGAACTTAAACGGCGAAGCGCGCAGGAAAGCCGCTGCACGACTATTACAACTAGAACGACAGTTCGCAAAAAATGAAAATTTGCGACAACAATACATTGAATTTATGAATGAATACTTACATATGGGTCATATGAGGAAAGTAGATACCAAGAACTACAACGTAGGAAAATACTACATACCACATCAAGCAGTAATTAAGGAAGACTCACTCACTACAAAATTACGCGTGGTTTTTGATGCAAGCAGTAAAAGCAGCACAAAAATAAGCCTTAATAACAACATGTATAAAGGTCCGCGATTACAACAAGACTTATCCACTATACTATTACGATGGCGAAAACATAAGTTTGCCTTTATGGCGGATATAATGAAAATGTACCGTTTCATTAAAATTAATGAATTAGACTTCGCACATCAAAGGATACTATGGAGATTTTCTCCCAAACACGCAATTAGTGAATATGAACTTACAACAGTTACCTACGGCACAACTAGCGCCCCCTATCTTGCGGTGCGAACATTGCAACAACTTGCTATAGACGAACAAAACAATTACCCAATAGCGAGTCAAGCAACATTACAAGATTTTTACGTAGATGATATTTTATCTGGAGAGTCCCAGGAAAGTGCAGCTAAAGAACTGCAGAGTCAGTTAATATCCATGTTAAACAAGGGTGGGTTTAAGCTTCGAAAATGGTCGTCAAATAGTTCAGAGCTACTGGAAAATATACCAGCGGAAGATAAAGACGATCAACTGCTCAAACTACCATTAGACGAGTCCAGGAAGTCATTAGGCATAACATGGTCACCACGGGAAGACAGTTTTTATTTCCAAATAACTATAACGGAAAATAGAACACCAACAAAAAGATGGATTATGTCAGAAGTTGCGAAAATATTCGATCCCCTGGGTTGGTTAGCACCAATTATAATTAAAATGAAGCTGCTTATACAAGAACTCTGGACGAACGACATAGGATGGGATCAACCTGTTGATCACATACTCCAGAAGAAATGGATTGAAATACAAAACCAACTTAAAAGTATAGAAAAAATTAAAGTTCCACGGTGGTGTCACGTAACAGACAGCACAGACATTGAGCTATATGGTTTCAGCGACGCTTCCGAAAAAGCTTACGGAGCGGTGGTATACAGCCGTGTAAAAATCAATAACATCTACTACATTACATTATTACAAGCAAAATCGAAAGTGGCACCAAAGAAACAAAAGACTACTCTACCTCGACTTGAGTTATGCGCTGCACTACTTCTAGCCGGTTTGATGGAAAAAGTTAAAGAAGCGCTTAACTGCAAAAAGATTACAACAATATCTTGTTGGACGGATTCTATGATCACCTTAGGCTGGATAAGAGGCGAGCCTGAACGGTGGCAAACGTTCGTAGCCAATAGGGTGTCACAAATTCAACAACTGTCACCGAACGCAGAATGGAACCATGTGATTTCGGCTGATAACCCGGCTGATATCGTTTCAAGAGGTCTGGAGCCGGAAAAATTAGTTAACTTTTCTTTATGGTGGAATGGTCCGCAATGGTTAAAAACCGATCAGATTCCTATCACGAGACGTATGCCGCAGCCAATTGAACAAATAAAATTGTGTCATACAACTACAACTGAGATTGAGAAAAATGATCTCTGGAATAGATTTTCCAGTTTAGATAAAATGATAAGGGTGTTGTCATACTGCTACAGATTTGCAAACAAACAAACAACAGATAAACCAATATCTTGTGTTGAACTGAAAGTGACGACAAAACGAATACTTTTGAAACTACAACGACAGGAATTCGAAGATGAATTGAAAACTATACAAAGTGGACAACCATTGAAGAAAAATAAAAAACTATCTACACTAGATCCATTTGTAGACGAGGATGGGTTACTAAGAGTTGGAGGAAGGTTACAAAACTCCGAATTGCCTTACAATCAGAAACATCCAATACTGTTACCATATAACCATCATGTAACGTCATTGATTATACAAGACGCACATTTAAAAACATTGCATGGAGGAAATAAATTGACTTTAGCTTATTTACGACAAACATACTGGATCATTAGTGGAAAAAGGAAAGTGAAGAGTATAATCAACAAATGCGTGAAGTGCATACGATACAAAGGAGAAACAAACTCTCAAAAAATGGGAATACTACCAAAAGCACGGGTAACGCAATCCTACCCATTCAGTTACACTGGAGTGGATTATGCGGGACCAATACAAACAAGAACTATGAAAGGGAGAGGTCATAAGTCATATAAATCATACATTGCTGTTTTTGTATGTTTAGCAACAAAAGCAATACACCTAGAACTGGTGGGAGATTTAACAACAGAAACATTTATCGCGGCGCTACGCAGATTTATGGCACGAAGAGGTCACGTGTCACACATGTACAGTGACAACGCAACAAACTTCGTAGGAGCAGCCAACTTCTTACATCAAGAAATATTACAAATTACGCAGTCACCGCAATTTCAAAACGCAATGACAAACATAGGAACTCAGTGGCATTTCATTCCTCCAGCATCACCACACTTCGGTGGGATCTGGGAAGCTGGCGTAAAGTCAGTGAAACATCACTTACGTCGAGTGATCGGAGATTCGACACTAACATACGAGGAAATGACAACCTTCCTCCACCAAATTGAAGCGTGTTTGAATTCAAGACCATTGTGTGCGCAAACCGAAGATGTAAATGACAACATAATACTAACTCCAAGCCATTTTCTTATTGGACGAGAAGCAGTAGGGATACCAGATCCGATGGAAAACATCAACACTGACCTAGTGAATAGATGGAAACAGATTCAAAAAATGAAAAAAGATTTTTGGAATAGTTGGACAAAAGACTATCTACATCAACTTCAACAAAGATACAAGTGGAAACAAGTACATGAAAATGCTAAAATAGGAACTGTAGTACTAATAAAAGATGACAATATAAGTCCAAACAAATGGCCGTTGGCAAAAATCACAGAAATTCACCCGGGAGATGACGGTGTAGTTAGAGCAGTAACTCTTCAAAAATCAACAGGAGCTTGTCAGAAAAGATCAATTAATACGTTGATCCCGCTCCCTGTGAACGAAAACAAAGAAATTGGTACAACAGGCAAAGACAGACAAATGTCTACGCAATGTAACATATCAACAGCCACAATAAACAACAAAGGTATACGATCACCGAAAAATTGGATAAAGGGATTACTATTACATACAATAATTATTCTATTAATTGGCACCGTGTCGAGTACATACACATTAAAAAGTATAAATCCTGGACTATATGTTGAAAAAATAGGAACCACAACTATTAATCGAGGAACGTTTAGAATTGAAACAGATTACGAGAGACAAAACTTGGAAATAGACCAAAGAAGGATTGAAAAAATAACATCACAATTCCAACAACTTTGCAAGGATACTCAAGACATCATGAAGGAGACGCATTGCAATGAATTTTATCACCATCTAAACGAAGAAAAAGTAAAGTTTGAGAAAACAAAGGAATACCTAACAGAGATAAAGAGTGTGAGGAAGAAAAGAGGTATCTTGGGACAACTCTTAACATCGGTGTTTGGAGTTAATGATGAAGTATACAGAGACATAGATACATTAAATAACAACCAGCAGAAACTTATAGACGCTGCCAATCATCAAACAAAGATAATGATATCTACTATCACAGGTGTAAACCAAACTGAAGAGAAAATCCAGAAAAAGTTAGAGAAGTTCCAAGCAAAATTAAATGAAGCAATTTCGTTCATGAATGGAAACAATGTTTGGTATAAATCAATTGACAAAAATCATATTAAGATCCAAGTAATGCAAACCTACGAGTTAGCAAACAATTATATAAATGAAATTATGGACTACTATACAGGGTTACTTGAAATTAATGTACAGAAAGCAACAGTATATAGTATATTAACACCAACACACATCAGCAACATCATAAAAATGGCTAATCAGAAACTACCATCAAACTTAAAAACTATTCAGGGACAAATAATACAAACTGAGATGAACGTAAATACCACGCACATAAGAGTGTACGCTTATTTCCCAATACACGATGTAACAAAATATACTCTGATACACGTTACACCTATTCCAGAGAGAAAAACAGATGGATCATTCGAGTGCTTGACCATTCAGCAGACAGTCATGGGTTTTGATTACAACAACGAGCATTACTTTGAACTTAGTCAAGAAGAATTTAAAGACTGTCTTCGTAGTAATACAGAGTTTGTTTGCTATCCTGTAGCTGTCAAGAACATGCAATTAAATAAAAATTGCATAGTTGAACAACTCTTTAAAACTGAGAACCACACCCAAACCCAATGCACATCAAAGACCTACAAAATATCGACAGATGTTGTATGGAAACAATTATTCATGCAAAACACTTGGCTCTTCATTACAACAAAATCTGTAGCCGTATCAATTATGTGTGACGGTCAAAGAAAAGAAATTACGATTCAAGATGTCGGAGTTTTACATATCTCCGAGAATTGCGTCATTAAGACACTTAATAACATACTTGCCGCAAAAAGAACATCAACTATGACAGTGCTAGCTTCTTATTCTAAAACAACGAACTTCTCCCTTAATACACAGATTTTACCAACAAACGTAAAAGATATATCCAAAGAAGAATTAGTATTAGACAGGTCAAAAGGAGTTTTCGATCATTTAGTCAAATCCGAAACAAACTTACAAACACAGTTATATAACACAATTTGGAAACAAGTAAAATCTAACACATACATAGCTAGCATCAGTACTTCACTCGTAATTATCACTTTAGCATGTATCTTAATTTACTTCGGTCCACAGCTGTTGAATCAACTTCGAGCCATCATTGCAGCAAGAAGAAACACTGCGCCAACTGTGCAGCAACCAACGATCATCAGCAGCACAACACACACGCAGCGAACACAGCAACCGTACGGCATACCACGCAGAGTGCCCACGCAGGCACAACAACCTGATCACGGCCAGGCCAGACCATACGAAACCATCGAGCTGTACCAAATAGGATCCTGTTCCTGAGAGTCGCCAGAATGTTCAATGTTACCTTTGGACATTGACTCAGCACTCGGCCCGGCTCACGCGCGGCCCAGTTAAAATATTGATTGGGTTGCATCTCACACGTACAGAACACAAAGAATTCGTATAATAGTGTGTGTTATGAAACTATAGTATATAAGCTGTAACATACTGTTAATAAATCAGATTTGAATTTTATATTCTTGTCTCATTACCCCTCGCTGTGGCCAAGACACCTTTAGCCATCTCTGATCAGTCTCGTGAGTCTGCGGGACTGGCAGTGAGTGTACCCCTCCCCAACCTGGAATTCCTGTCCAACATCCGTCTGTAACCTTAGGTCGCATGGTGCAGACATCCTGAACTTATTTATATATTTATCTATCACACTAGGGATATGATAGGTTAGGGCTGTAGGGCTTATAGGGCTTAGAGTCGTAGGGACTGTTAGGCGTGTAGGTCTTAGCAACTTCCCTTACTTATCATATATTTCCATGTATTATCACACCCTTGACAGTATTGCGGCCTTACGTGACGTTTGTTAAGGGTGGATGTACACCAGCAGATGCGTTCACTCTATTTATAATGTCTTTGTCTGTGTGTTCACAGAGACTCAACTGAATGGTGGAAGCTTAACAATTTTTTTAGTACTACTTAGGTGTCAAAAAGACATAAGTTGCCATATTAACAATGACACTACGTTTATGAGGTAACTTTTTGTAAGTGATCAAATCAAGTCATTTATTTAAAACGGGCTGAGAATCAGCAAATTTCGAACGTCAAAATTACATAAGACAGTCCCTCAAAATGCCCGCTCTTCACCACTTCCTAGTGCTTTAGCTGGGAAGAAGAAGTTGCGCAACAAACTCTCTAGCAACACTGCCGTCTGTCCAGTTACAAAATCTTATAGTATGCAAAATATTTTACATTAAGCAACACAAAACATTAAATTAAATTACTTGTCATAAGTCAGCTGGCACACGCCAATATAATAATAAAAAATAAAAACAAACACATCGAAAACTATACCCAAGCAGAAATAAAATAAAAACGTAAACAGAACTTAATCCATAAATAAAAACCTCCAGGCATAAAGGGCATGCCCGCTTACATAGGGCTATAGCTGTAACTCGAAGTCACAAATGTTTAACTAGGACCATCGAAGTGAAATAAATAAACAGTTAATTAATAATAACAATAACAAAACTATGGTCAGAAGACGACCAGTCCGAGAATCGGAGCCCCGCAAGCGAATACCTAAAAAATCGCAGAATAGTAAGAAACGGAGCGCAGGTAAGAAACGGTACAAACGATGGACTGATTATTTTTTCCGTCATATTTTTTTTAAACCAAAGTGTTATAACTTCGTTGTAAATGAAGGATTAGGACATATTTTAATGCTAATTAAACAATGCTAATTACTAATTACGTCGTAAGTCTACCTTACTGTTAAACTTCAAACTTAAATACTTGAATACCTTTCTTAAACTCTCGCGGTTTCTGAATTGAGAATTTAAAGTTGAGAACTTGTGAAACTCTACTTTATTATTACTAACGCTGGTAGCACACCTCCGCCGTGAAACCATAGCAGCGAAACCGCAGTAGTTGTACTGGTTCGCGTCATGTTCCGCTACTCGAATCGGATGCGAGTAGTGGAACATGACGCGAACCGGTACAATTGAACTAGTGTGCTATCAGCGTTAAGGTATAGTTTTTTTTTACATTTTTTTTAAAATGATTATTGAATTTTGCGGAAGGAATTGACTTAAGTATTGCTAGAGTTTGACAACTTCTCAATATTCTAAATGGAGAAACTGGCTGTGGTTTGTTGGCTAGCTGTGTGTTTTAGTTTAATTTGTGATCTGTGCGAGTCTCAATAAATGCTTTTTCTTTCTTTCTTTTTATTTTATTTTTCTATCTACTTCCTTCTGTTTTGTGTTTCTGTGTGTGTAGAGGAACTCTTCTTGTGAGAAGTTGGATACATCAGCAGTTCTTTTATGTATTTTGGAGGCTCTTATTGCTTGGATCTAAGTACTTAGATTTACATACAATGTCATTGTGTATTTTCTTAAGCTAATTCTAGACGACTCAGAAGCTGGCTTAGGTACATGTAGACAATATAGTGATCAATACTTACTCGATCGTCTCTGCATGGCACGATTTGATTCATTTATTATTTTACAAAGAATAGACGTTTTCTCTCTTTTTAACCCCGACGAAAAAGAGGGTTATGAGTTGCTATGTTTCAAGAAAATCTGCTCAGTCGTTTGAAGATCATAACCTATTTTCTAGTCACCGCCGCTTTCTAGTAGCCGTCCTTCGCCACGACGACTCTTGGATCAAAATATTACCTACACACAAATTATTACTTTTTACAGGTTTAGGTTTAGGAGGTATTTAAATTTTCAATTTTCAATTAATCATGAAGTCTCCAAGGACTCGTATTTTCAACAAAACGGCTGGATATATATATATATATATATATATCAGTTCTTCGCCACCATTCTTGGAACTGGGACTCGGGAAGCCGGCAGGATCTGGTCAAGGTCTCTCCTCCATATCATACCGTCATCAGGTTGTACCTCGTAGAGGAGGAAACCGCAAAAAAATATTTAAAAAAAATAGCCAACTGTAACTCTAGCGTAGTGAGTAGGTAACGTAGGCTCCGTCGTAGTGTACAGAAATTATTAGAAAACTTGATGTTGATGGTTTCTATTGGTGCTGTACTACTCACCACCGTGCTAAAGTAAATTTATAGGGTATATAAGCTGTTAGGGAAAGATATAATTAAACAAGTACTTTTTTACACAATACAAAGTAAAATAATAAACTTATTTTTTTGCTAAATTTCCATTTTTTATGTGGATCTGAGTAATTTTTGGCTGCACTCTGTTTCCAATAGCGAATTTTCTTAATGTACCTATTAGTTGGGGTTTCAGTTTCCCTTGAGTTAGGTTAACATAGGTCATCTGAGAACGTTACATGTATATGGGTTCAAACTTTTCTTCCAAACTTTAACCGTAAGCCCGTTTCGGCCGGGACCGGGGGTGCGCGGCAGTCTATTTTACCTATTTGTGTATTCGTAAACAAGTTATTACCCAAGCCTATCGAGTAGGGTATCAAAATGAAGGTTTTAAAAGGTGATTACAACAATATATACAAATTATATGTTTTTTTTTTATATAAAAACTATCCAGAACTTTTGGAGTGAGTAAGAGGCCGTTATCACAGGATTAAAAGCGGGTAAATAACCTAATTTGCCATCTTATAATCCTAACTAAAAAGTGTTAAATAAAAAAAGTTAATTAAAAAAATCCCGACCCGACTGCGTAAAAAGTGAAGTAAAAAAGTGAACTTTAAAAAAGATGAAAACAAGATTAATCTCATGCAATCGCAGCCATCTTCTTAAAATTAACAACAATGTCCTATTGCCTCCGACTATATGAGATTACTCTTGTTTTCATCTTGTACGCAATCGAGTTTTTGATTTTTTAAATTAACTTTTAATTGATGATTATTATCAGTTTCTCATTTAAACAGTCACTCTGCCCCTGTATTGCGCGTAAAGCTCTATTTATAGTATAAACAAAGCATTCTGCTTGCAGGTGAATTTCGAAAAAAAAAAATGAAAAATTACATCAATTTGTAACGTTTCGTTTATTCAAGCACGTAAGAGTCATGAGTAAAATGGAAGATCATTCATTCAAATTAGGCTGAAAACGCCCGCCCTTCACTCAAATAATGTAAATTACTGAACACAACAAGCAACCAAGTCGACCAATATTTAAAAAACTTGATTTGTTACCGTTACCGGCGCTTTACATTTACGAAATATGTGTGTTTGTTATGAAAAATAAGCAACTATTTAAGACTGCAAATGATGTAAATCCTCGGAACCGACGAGATCCATATAAGTTGGTGTTAAATGATTTGCCTAGACTGTCTAAAATACAATAGTAACTGCTTGGCAATGTGTGTGTGCATTTATAATAAAATACCAATGCATTTCAAAGCTTTAAATACAAAATTATTTAAAATTAAATTTCATAAGTGGTTACTCGAGTGTAGTTTTTATAATTTAAAAGAATTTAAAGATAAAAAATGTTGATGTTTATATAAAAAAAAAAACGATTGTTGTTGCTTAACTTGTCTTTAAAATGTTGCATGCTGTGTTTTATCCTAGCTAAACATGCTTGTGCCTCAATTTGTATTTAACACCCCTGTATACCATGTTTTACGCAAATAAATATTCTATTCTACGAGTATTCTATTCTAATATTTTCGTTCAGATGAAATTAGTCGTTTAATTAATGTAGCTATGAATTATTTTAAAGTGGTTAACTAAATAAACAAAAAAATGATATTTAAAAAAAAAACACTTCTCTGTCAACGAAATGCATCTAGACAGCTGCAGCAACCGAAGCGTTATTTCAATATTAAAGTCTAAAGTAAACTAAGTAAGTTTTAAAAGCTCACTTAAGTCACTAAAACTTAAAATTGCTACTTATCCCAAGAGGTTTTTGGTAGAAAATTTTACTCATCTATTGCTACCTAAACTCGTAAAGTACTTACTCTATTAATTAGCCTCCTTCATTGCATAATTCACTTTGCATGTGGAGTTGAGAGCATTTGAAGTAAGAGTTAATCTCATTAATTATTATCTACGTAGAAAGATAGTGATGGAAATGTTCTTAGATCACGTTTAAGAAAATGTAGGAGTTCCAGAATCTTCATAGATTGCGTTACAGTCTGTTATAAGAAATCAAACAGGTACATCGGGTTTAATCTGATTTCTAACCACAGAGGAAATCAGACGGGTACATCGGGGTTAGTCGGATTTCTAAACCACAATTAATTTAGCTTTCAGAATTCAGAACTTCCAGTGAAACCTACCAGTTGAGTCAATTTCCACGTTTCAGGCTATTCAAAATAACTTTTCTTATCCCTTATCCAGCTGTTTTTATTAATTAATTAATTTGTTTAATAATTTTTTTGTAGGACTTAAGAGGTATACGCCCTACGGCATTTCATACAAACTTTCAAGCCCTTATTTTTCGAAATGAATGAACGTATACGCCGTACGTTATAAAAAAAAAGTATATATTATAAATGCACACTGAAAGCTGGTGCCTGATGTAGGTTTAGGAAAAACCTGTGATACAGGTCACCAGAAACAGGTTCATTTGTAAGTGTCATGGTCCAAAAGCCGTTGGGTTTACCTATTTTTATAGTTCTATGGGAACAGTGACACATTTTTATTGTTCTCTGGGAACAGTGATACATTTTAATTGTTCTCTGGGAACAGTCACACATTTTTATTGTTCTCTGGGAACAGTGACACATTTTTATTGTTCTATGGGAACAGTGACACATTTTTATTGTTCTCTGGGAACAGTGACACATTTTTATTGTTCTATGGGAACAGTGACACATTTTTATTGTTCTATGGGAACAGTGACACATTTTAATTGTTCTCTGGGAACAGTGACACATTTTAATTGTTCTCTGGGAACAGTGACACATTTTTATTGTTCTCTGGGAACAGTGACATATTTTTATTATTCTATGGGAACAGTGACACATTTTTATTGTTCTATGGGAACAGTGACACATTTTTATTGTTTTATGGGAACAGTGACACATTTTATTGTTCTATGGGAACAGTGACACATTTTCAGTAGTTTGTCAACTTCCGCAGCTATTACATTTTAAAGGATCGGCTTATTTTTGCATTGAGAAGTGAAGTGTGAAGTGTAAAAAAGAGGGAAGAGAAGCCTTAGTCTAGCAGTCGGACAACACAGGTATATAATAATAATAACGACTTCATAGAACTTTGACGTAGTGTCTAAATTACATACATACAGACCTACACTTACGTCTCCTACTCATGGGGGTAGGCAGAAAATACAGAACGCCACCTGCTGCAATCCTTACATACTCCTTTTACATACAAAAATAATCAGCCTATAATTTTCCCACTGCTGGGTCACAGGCCTTCTCTCTGTGAGAGGGAGTGGGCCAAAAACTACCACGCGGGCCCAGTGCAGATTGGTAGATGTCACATGTCTTCGATTTTTTTTTTTCCGTTTTGAGAGCAGTGGTGATGAAATAATTTAAACAAAGTAAAGCGCCTAACTGGGTTCGAACCCACGACCTTACTACTCGTTAGTCGATGCTGTTACCACTGGGCCATACTGCTCTCACCACCACTCCTTTTGCTACGTGTAAATTATTTAGTAGAAGTAGTATCCAATTTTGAGTAATCTATTACAAATCCTTAGCCCCAAAACCTCACCTTGGCACGACTGTGTAACAAGATTTTATTACAATAGGTATACTTATCTTCTTTACAGTATTTATCTTATTAAGAAATTATCCCAAGTATAAGATTTTCAACTGAGTGACACAGATTTTCCAGAAAGAATGATTTATTTGTGAAACATAGGTTCTTATAAATTAGGGAGTGCGCTATGTTTTGCCAATACTGACATACAAATTATTAATATGATTAATAAAAACAATTAAATGAGTACTATTCAATTACATGCAACTTAAAGTTTATTACAATTTGTTCAAAGTCAATTTAATTTTCTGTCAAAATTTTAAATCAATTGAATTCAAAAGATAAATATTAATGAACAGTATTATTTTTTAATTATTTTTTTACTTAATTATTTTATTATTTATGTCACATGATCACCAACGTATAGAATTGGTAGAGAAATATAGCATATGGGATGGGATTATGGGATAACCGGAGAAGTATCATTTTCTCATGATTTAAAGGGACTTGAGGATATTATAACTGCGTCAGCGAACAGAGTTCACGTGGCTGAATCTTGGGCCAAACATAACATTTGAATTTTCACAACTTAATTTGCCATCGATACGAGTATGCTAAGAAGAAGGAAGGGAATACAGAGGCTGCGTTTTTTTAGTAATTCCTACCCTCACCTGATGGAAACTGGGCAGCCATCGACCGCCTACAGGATGCGTTACCATCCCTATGATAAAGATAAATACTATTTATTACTCCCGCACGCAAATCCTTCCAAACGGATTTTTATGGCACTTTAACCTAGAAATAAAAACTTACAAAATAATGACATAGATAACATGATAATGTATTGCAGTACTATACCTGCTGTTAAAGTATTTTTACGCGCAAAACGGTCAACTTATTTTTCTTAAATTTTTAAAGATTCAATTTAGATGGTTCTTCCAAGAACATTGTTAAAAAAATTCAGAGCAGCTAGAAGAGTAGTATATTCTTTGGCAGTTAGTCAGTCGTTGGATGTAAACTTTAAAAATATATTTAAAAATGTCTAATTAGAAGTTGAAATTTAAATAATTAAAAGTACAGAGAAAATATATTGCTGAAAAACCAGCCTAAACAGTCATTTCAGTATGTTTTTTTTACGCTTGAATTCACTTTATGTTTTTTTTCTCTTAAACACTCGACTCGATTTTTGTATTTTGTATCAGTTTTTTTTCTTTTACGTGTATTTTTGCCACCATCAAAGTCAATTACTCAATACGTGTTATGTAGTGAAGGATATCTTTAATTTTCCTGCGATATTGTATTAAGGCGTTCGGGGTTCGATTCCCCAACACACCAGATCATTTTCCACTACAGTATGTAAATAAAGATTACCTTCTGGTTGGTTCCTAAATATCTTTAACTACACGAGTTTCAGAATACGGTCATCCGACGAATGGAATAGCGAGGGCTCCAATTACGTTGTAAACGGTTTTTTTTTTATTTCAATAAAATTAAGTTTACCTATTACCTATCTGGTTAAATACGGCCCTATACTAATTATAAAGTTAAGAATATACCTACATAATTATAAAGTAAAGAATCATTTAACTAATAAAAATCAAATGTTTCCAATTTAATTCTACACATCACTAGACCAAGTCAGCTGATCGATACACGTTTTGATACCGCCGCCCATGCCGCGCCGCCGCGTGTCGGTGCGGCGCCGTGTCGCAGAGCTGTGGCAGGTGTGTGTATGTACTAGGCGCACAGACACAAATAATGGATAATGACCCTCGTAGTGCGATGACATGTTTGTTGTGATTTAAATATAATAAACTACAGAAAAAAAAATATCAAACGTTGTTAAAGTTATTCTTTTTGAGCTGAAATTTTGTACAGAGATTCTGAACCAGATGCACTCTTCATCCGGTTTGTATGGATATCAGTGGCGAGGTATCAATTTTTGTATGAGAGAAGCCGAAGCGAATCCGGTTTAAATTACTTACTTATCAATAAAGTAATAATAAAAATAAATAAAGTAAAAATTAATTAATTAACTTAAAAATAAGTCTTTCCTGTACTGAATTTTTACACCATATATCGTAAAGTAGCAGAACCAAAAAGACGCATCACTACACAAACTAAACTTTTTGTTTGTTATTTCAATTCAAAGCTAATAAAAATATGCGTTTTTATTGTTTGAATATTATGGTGCATTAAATACCCATAGTGTAACTATATTTTTTGGCAATAGCGGTAGAATTGTTGATGGGAACCTCCGAAAAGAAGCCGGTAAGAATCGTGTTATATGGTGCTTTCGCCACTGATGGATATACCCTTTCCGTAACACGCTGTATACAGTTGACATCTCAAAAATAACGAAAATATATTTTTTCTACACAATACTAAGTAAAATGTAAACCATTCACGGATTTCAATATTATGAACAGAAATCCTATGGGATGGTTTCAGGACGAGTATTTTTTGTAAATATAAAATCATTTGCATTTTATGTAAATGGTTAAAAACGTGAAACGATGGAAGTTAAACTCGTGTTAAATGTATTTAATGTAGCTTATGCGGGATTCGGCATTGCAGGTTTGAAAACAAGGCCGTCTTTCTATTTTTAAGGGCAATTAGTAATCTCTTAATGGCCATTTCTCTGTGTAAAAGTGGACATTTTGTATGCCACATTGCAGTGCTACAAAAAAACCTAATAATGTAGAAGCTTTGTTTTTATTACTTTTTACAAACCCATTTGGCACAAAGTTTTTTGCAAATAGCCTCCTGATTCAAATTAAAACTTGTTTTAATTATTTTAAGGACTACTTTCATTTAACAGCCAATAACAAAGTTTCAACCATTGTAACTAGTTTTCCTATTTCAATACTCAATACTTTATTTGCTTTCCACAATGTGTACTTAGGGTGGTAATTTAAAATTATTATGTGATCAATAAGGACCCAGCAAAATAACAGGAGAGAGGAAACTATGAAAAACTTAGCTTATCAGTCTTCTGAATGAAATCTAATATTATTACGAGTATTTATTAGGGTTTTTATAGATATTGATATTGATATTGGACGGCACGGTTGACGCAGTGGTTAAGCGATTGACTGCTGCGCTGCGTGTCGCGGGTTCGATTCCCGCACGGAACAAATATTTGTATGACCTACAAGTAGTTGTTCCGGGTCTGGCTGTTTGTGTATGTGAGTTTAAATGTTTGTAAACGCACCCAGATACAGGAGAAATTCCTAGTGTGGGGCAACGTTTTTAAAAAAGAAGAAGAAAGAAGAAGATATTTACATTATGTATATCGTTTTCCGTACTAATACTTATTAGATTGTGTTATCACTTATATTTCGTCGTTTAAATATTCGTTTATGCTATACTTTACTATAATAGTTTGATCGATGTTTACTAGGATTTAACTAATTTCTTGAGGCAATTGGCATTTAAAATATTACGCCTGACAAAAAAGCAATAGCAAAAGTTTTCTAGAAGTAGGTTAATAAATAAGTTTGAAGTTTTCTTTAGTTTCTTAACTATTCTTTCATCCCTTTTTGTCTCTCTGATTGGAAAATAAACGAACAATATTTTGAAGGGTTACCAACTTACATGAATTATAATTTATAATTTTTTTTTTTCTCTTGCCCTAGGATTCGTCAATAGAATGAACCCTAATCTTATTACAATCTAGCCTTATAGATAGACTAATAAGTAATTAAATTATAACCTAAACTACTAAATTGTCTTTACTAAGAATGTGTCCAATAGCACTTTTCTTATTGTCTCTATTAAGGCGAATACACTTCATTCTTGTGTTTGTTTGGCACTTTTGTACTTTACACTATTCATTAACACTAAACACTAACTCGAACGGTTTTGTTATTTTTAGTCTTCTTACTATGTTTGTGTGATCGAGAAGCTGGATTGCCTCGACGTTCACATGCTGATGAAGCCTCTTTTCGTGAGCTTCTGCAAATTTCTGGATCACTTTATCGATGAACTCAACTTTTAGATCCCGATGAAGGTCATCATTTTGTATGTACCAAGGTGCATTAACAATTTCCCTTAGCACTTTGTTCTGGAATGGTTGTATAATTAATATATTGGTCTGTTTGGTGCAGCCCCTCAGCTGGATACCATAAGTTCAAACTGGCATCAGGACTTGTCTGTATAGCAACAATTTGTTTTGCACGGACAGCATGGAGTTTCTTCCAAGCAGCCAATACATTCTTTTGAAACGGTGGTCGAGTTCATGTTTTTTCTTCTTGACGTGGGCTTTCCAGCGTAACTTTGCGTCAAGGGTCATACCGAGATACTTGGCTGTATTCTCGTATGGGACTTGTTTATTGTTTATGTAAATAGGAGAATACTGATGTTTTTTGTTGGACAAGTCTATGTGAACAGATTTGCATTCATTTAGTTTAATCTTCCATTTTTTGGTCCAGTTATAAACTTGATTTACAGCCATTTGGACCTTTTCTACTGCTTCTTCGTGGCTGTTTTCTACAGCCATTATGGCTGTATCATCAGCAAAGGTCCCAATCGTGTTTTGCTCTAACTCAGGAATATCGCAAGTGTATAGTAGGTACAGGATCGGACCTAACACACTTCCTTGCGGTATGCCAGCATTAATTTGCTGCAGTTCTGAGTAGGCGTCTTCTTGTCTTATTCTAAAAGCTCTGTTCAGAATGTAGGATTCTAATATATCTGCAAACTGCTTTGGTAACAGGCTTTTCAATTTATGTATAAGGCCTTCATGCCATACTTTGTCAAACGCTTGCGCCACGTCTAAGAATACAGTAACACAAACTTTCTTGTCTTCAAGGGCGTTTTCTATTACGTTTGTGATCCTATGCACTTGATCGATGGTAGAGTGTTTTTCTCGAAAACCAAATTGGTGCTCTGGTATGATGTTTTTATCATCTATTATTGGATTAAGCCGTTTGAGTAACAGCTTTTCAAATAACTTGGACATGATTGGTAGTAAGGAAATGGGCCTATATGATGATGTTTCGCTAACCGGTTTTCCTGGCTTGGCTATCATTATGACTTCAGCCACCTTCCATAAGTCTCGTACATATTTTAGCCTTAGTGCAGCATTAATAAGGGTTGTTAACTTAACCAGACCCTTTCTTGATAGGTTATGTAGTTTTCTCCGGTTATTAAATCGTAACCTGGTGATTTACGTGTACTTATATTACGTTTTATTTCTCGTGAAACTTCTCTCGGTGTTACTAGTTTTATTGTTACTTCATTTTCAGATGTCACCATATTAGCCGAAGTGTCATCTTCAGCGAGTTCCTCGTCGGTTGGTGGAAATATATTTTCTAGATGCTCTGCAAACCTCTTAGCTTTTTGCTCATTACTAATGGCCCATTGCCCGTTTTCACACTTAATAGGTGGGATTTGGGTAACCGGCCTTTTTAGGT
The DNA here is from genome assembly GCA_963921375.1 of Tiliacea citrago. Taxonomy (NCBI): domain Eukaryota; kingdom Metazoa; phylum Arthropoda; class Insecta; order Lepidoptera; family Noctuidae; genus Tiliacea; species Tiliacea citrago. The sequence goes on along the minus strand of OY992788.1, from coordinate 4,499,973 downwards.
ACTTAGAAGCCTTCCATAAGGAATAGTCTGTCTTTTGGTCGTTACTTAGATTCTGGAGATTGGTGTTGGTTGATTCGTCTTTAAAGTTCTGGATTAGTCTTCTTATTTTTTTTGTCAGGTTATTTAGTTTTTGTTTGTCATCAGGGCACCTAGATTGGTGCCATGTCTTTCTTCTTTTTTTTTTTTTTTTCAACGTTTAGGTTTGCGGATGTTTTTAATGGGACTTTAAGGTCTATTTGATCATTCAATCTGATCTTGAAACCCTCCCAGTCTGTATACTTATTGACAAGAGTGGGACTATTGTCTTTAAACAAAATGGTCTCGCTAATTTCTAAGTAAATTGCAGAGTGACCCGAGTTCATGTCATAGCTTTGTTCCAATTTTATATAACCAGTTGCTAGATCCTTGGTTACGAAAAAATCTATTAAGTCCGGAATTTTATTTGGATCTGTTGGCCAATAGATGGGCTTTCCAGTTGACATGACATCACATTTCAGCTCTTTTATGGCACTAAGTAGTTCTTTGCCTTTCGTTAATATATAATATAATATATATATATTTATTCAAAAATTACAAGGTATAAAAATGTGTACAGTTTTGCTTAAATGTAAATTATATTCTTATTAATTACGTGCCTGAACTAGGTAATCCTGTGTTTCAGGTGAAAAGTACAAAGTAGAATAGTCTTATAAAATTAATAAATACCAATAAATGACAATGGACAAATAAATTATAGTTATGTTGTGTAGCTTAAATCTTATTTTCTAAATTTGATAAATACCTACTTATCATAAGGTTAGTATACATATTTACTTTAATACGGTTAACAAATTCTCTGTATGTTCGTAAGACATACTTTGGAGAGCCTCCTTGAGAAATCTCTTACAATTTGTGTAGTTCAGAGAGTAAATGTTTGCTTTCGAGTTTAGTCTATTATAGAGGAGAGGACCGAGGTACAGGTAAAATTTGGATACAAAAGCATGTTTTGTTGTATTTTGTGGGCAGACTATATCTTTGCGTCTTTTATTAGAATTTTCAGTTCGGTAGGGTAGAGCTGTGTGTTGTTTTAATACAATACCCATTATAAATAGTTGCCGAACTGTTAATACTTCACAAGATTTGTATAGGAGGTTGGTAGGAAAAAGGAAAGGGCGGAAAGTAGACACTTTGAGGATCGCCCTCTGAGCTCTCTCGATGGTTAGTAACCTTATTTTACCCGCTCCACCCCATGTATTAATACAGTAAGTTAATATCGATTGACACAGAGCAAAGTAAACTTGTCTAACTATTTTTGGATCAGCAATATAGCGTAACTTTTTAAAAACAAATATCAACTTGCGAATTCTATTATTTAAAGCTTCTATATGTTGTTTGAACGAAAGTGTTTCATCTATTATAACACCAAGGTATTTTGTCATATTTGCCATTTTAATGTTGGGACAAACACATTGGTTATCTGTGGGAATAGCGCAATAATGAGCAAATAATGTTGTGGTCCTAGTTGATGTTTGCTTGCGCATCGAAAACTTTATGTAATTTGTCTTGTCTGCATTTAATGTTAGTGAATTACGTTGAAGCCATTTATTAACAACATTGAATCCGTGTTGCGCAAGCTTGTAGACATTTTCTTCTGAGTCAGCCGAAAAAAGAATGGCAGTGTCGTCAGCATAAGAAATAATTTGGCCGTGATTTAGATTTAAATTACAAAGATCGTTTATATATATCAAAAATAGTGTAGGCCCTAAAATACTTCCTTGGGGAACACCGAAGGACGTGGTTTTCTCACAATCGCTGAGAACATTACCAATCCTTACACATTGGGTATGGTCCTCTAGATAGCTCTTAAATAGTTTCAACTGGGTGCCTCTGATACCTATGGCTTCAAGCTTGTGCAACAGGATAGGAATAGAAACCGTGTCAAAAGCTTTGGCTAGGTCCAGGAAGATTCCTACTGTGTGGTTGCCTTTATCAAGTTCTTGTGCTAGATAGTCAGTCAGATGGTGGACGGCATCGTCTGTTGACATTTTAGGCCTAAAACCAAACTACCGTTTAGATAAAATTAATTTATCCTCCAAGTATTTGTAAAGCCTTTTATTTATAATTTTTTCTAATATTTTAGACATAGAAGGCAGTAAGTGCCTGATTTATAAACCGGCACAACAACAGCCTTTTTAAGGCACTCGGGAAAAATACCTGTAGATAAACATTTTTGGAAAATATAAGTTAATGGCGGTACCAAAATGTGCCTGAACTGTTTAACAATTTTATTTGATATGTTATCCCAGCCAACCGCACAGTCGTCCTTTAAACTCATAATTATCGTTTCTACTTCCGACTCGTCAGTGTCTAGCAACGCAAAGGATGATAAAATAGTGCTACACGTAAATGGTGTGCTTGTTAGATATTGTGATTGGCCCTGAACTTTTTCAGCCAAACACTTCCCAACATTAACAAAAAAATGATTAGCAATGTTGGCAGATGTTAACTGCGATGAGTGTGCTTGTAATAAACCTGAAGATGACTGATTTTGTTTCGTATTATACGTTACACTTTTAATAAAATTCCAGATTTTTTTACTATTAGTACCAGCCTTTTCTAGCACAATTTTATCGTGGTTGCTTTTTACTTTTTTTAGGAGATCATTACAAAAGTTACGATATCGTTTATACGACTGTTGCAAAATTAAATTATCTGGATTCGATTTGGCTTTCTTATGCAATTTATCTCTATTTTTCATACAGCGAATGAGTCATGTCGTGACCCATGGTTTTATGTTGTAGTTTTTGTTATTTAGCCGAGATATGACCGTGTTCTTCTGAATTGCACGTTGTACATTTTTGATTAGGTACAACATACAAAACTGCGGATCAGCGGAAAAGTAGACTGGGTCAAAGTCGATATTACTTAAGTCTTCTTCAAGTTTATTTATATTTAGACTAGAAATGGTGCGAGTGACTACTTTTGGTAATTTACAATTTAAAATAAGTAGGGTAGCACTGTGATCGGTTATTGTTGAATTTGTTACAAGGGCTAGTGCAGGGAAATTCGACTTGAGTATTATATGGTCCAAACAGGAGCCACTTTGATGAGTAGGAAGCGTGTGAGCGGGAAGCAAACCATGGAAAGCGCATAGGTTAAGGTATTCTTCAGCGGATGCGTCAGCACTTTCTGGAATAATATTGATATTAATATCTCCAATTAAAATTGTATTTTTGAAAGATGACAGGTTCTGCAAGGTGTCGTTCAGAGAGTTTGTGAAATTGTTTGTGTTTCTAAAAGAGGGGGGTCGATATAAGGCAAGTATCGCTAAATCTGACCCAATTTTAATTAACAATCTATTGCAGTCGAGCATAGTAGGTTCCTCGACAGACACATTGTGCTGATTTCTTACGTAAACTATCACCCCATCGTTCTGATTGTAGTTTATACTACTTTTATACATATTATATATCGGAATTAGTGGTATGTTATATCGTTTGGAAAGCCAACATTCTGTTAAGACAATAACGTCACAGTTTATGTCTAGACGTTGTAAAAAAATACTAAAGTTGTCGAAATTCTTAAAAATACTGCGAATATTTTGAGTTAGTATGGTTAGTGGACTAGTGTGGGAGGAGAGATATTGCTTACAGTGCTCAACGTCACAAACATGGGATTCAGATACAGAGAAATTATCTATGTCATTAATTAAGTTATTAATCATAATTATAAATATAAAAACAATAACAAGGACCAGAAAAATACGTAATTAGCGGCGCTCTTAGGCGCCTACATAATCAACAGAATTAATGTACCTCTTTTCGGCCATTATTTTAGCTGGACAGTCAGCAGCGCTTGTCTTGTGATTGCTCGGCTTTTTGAAGTGCAAGCAAGTAGCGCATTTAGGTTCCTCAGCCTTCTTTGTGCATTCCTTAATGGAGTGACCCTGATCACCACAGTGGCCACAGGTATAGGTGGTCTCTCGACAAGATTTGGCCGCATGTCCGTACTGCTGGCACTTATAACAGCGTGTGACTAGAGTAAAGTCTCTTACAGGGCATGACGACCAATTTACAAACACTCTGTCTTTAGATATAAGGGCTTTACGTATGTCTGCAGATACTTCTATTATAAAATTGCAAGTTTCAGCGTCCTTCTTACCTGACTTATGACTTAACTTAATGGAGCTCAAAAAGGTCTCGAGGCTGCAATCCTGAAGGGTCTCGGCCAGATTCTGGTGGAACAAACAAGTAAAAACTTCCATCTCTTGCATGGATGAGGGCACTCCGATAACTACTACTCTAGGCTTCCCTTTTGGGGGCTCGTCTACTGTAAGGCCTGAATTTGATTGCTGCATCGACTTTTTCACCTTCTCAATATCATCCTTTGTTTCAGTGCTGATAATGACACCGCCATTTTTGGTCTTACGTAGACCTCTTACCTGAAGTTTCATTTGCTCGGGGCATATAATTTTTTGGACAAGTGTTTTTGTCTCCTCACTCGACTTCAGTTTGTCGTTAGGGTATATGGCCACTGAGCTTAAATTTATTGGCTGTATAAAATTGTTGGTACCTTTTTTAACCATGTCAGAAAAAGAAAATCCCGTATCTGGTTTAATTGCAGCTCTGATTGACAGCTTAAGCTCTTGCAGTTGCTGCGAAAGATCAATTTGGTCTTCGAGTGTTTGGACGGTGGTGTGGGTCTGAACGGCTCTCATCTTAAGGGACTGATAATGAACGGCCATCTGTGATGTTCCGTGACTAATTTTCCGGCATAGGGTACTTATTCGCAGTTTTTGCTCCATGTTTAATTTGCCCTCTGATGAAATAGAACACACTTCATTAAGGCACTGCTCAATGGACGACATCCAGTTCTGGATTTCCGGCGTTGGTATGACTTCCATCTTAACCTCTTCTCTTTTGCTGGGCGTTTGAGGGTCAGGTGCGGGTGCGGGCTCAGGTGCAGGTGCAGCACAGGGCACAGGTGTAGAAGGTGGGCTCCGAGCACATCTGCCACCACGGCTGAAGGGACTGGTTTCCATTGTGATAAAAGTTATTTACTTTATATCACTTAACTACATACATTTTCACTGAAACGATTTACACATAACATGCCTATGTATGACACAGTTTCACTACCGGCTATTTGGTAAAACCAGGTCACGATTCAGCGATTATTTATTTATTTTAATAAAATGTTCGACACGTCTGTTCACCACAAAATCCAATCGAACCGACGTTGAACCGTTGTTGTTAATCTGGAGCCCCAATACGTATTTTTAGCATTGAAGTCACCTCCTAAGATAAATCTACTTCCAAGGCGGATTAGAAAGCTCATATAGTGGTCTTTTTTATCGTATACCGTGGTGGACAGTAGATGGCAGATACCGTAACGGGATATTTTTTGGTTTGTAGACAAATAGCGACTGCTTGGATCTCTTTCTCTTCATATTTAAACTCTTCATAGTGCTGAAGGTTTTCTTTTACAATAATTGCACTACCGCCTCATGCAGAATTGTCTGGGTGTAGTGCATGGTATACTTTGTACCCTTTAAACTTAATGTGAGATTGCTTTGTGAAGTGAGTTTCTGATATCAGGCACACATCAATTTTTTCTATGTCTAATATAACTTGCAACTCATTCTGATGTTTTTGTAACCCATTTGAGTTCCACGGCATAAGTTTTAGTGTAGTATTCATTTTTTTGGCTTAGAAGTAGCAACTTTGTTGCTATTGTCAATTTTTTTCAATCTCTCGTCAAATGATGACATTAACTTTAAGATTTCATTCAACTTTTTGTCACTGTCCATATCAGCCAAAGGCGTCTTCGCTATGCCGCTTGTAGCTACTCGTACTTTGGCATAAGATACGTTTTTAGCTGTAGTTTTTAATGTGCTTTGACTTCGTTTATACTGGCTGGTGATTTCAACTCTTCCAGTAGGTGTGTTTTGTTGGGGGGTTGTATTATTCCCTTTCGATTTATTGTTTCGAATCTGCTGTATTTCTTTAGCTACGATACATCCGAGCATAGTTAGCCGGATGTGGAGCTCCACAATGGACACACTTTGGCTTTTCTTCTTTTGATTTTCTGCAATCCTTAGTGAGATGTTTGCCTGTGCACTTTACACACCTCGGTTCTTTGGAGCAGTACTTTTGAGTAAGGCCGTACGCCTGAAATCTTTTACACTGAGGTACCAGTTTTGTGGATTTCAGCGGTTGTATTTCCACATTACATCCCAGCACAGTTTTCATACTATATATTTTGCTAGTTTCTTCATCATTTGAAAATGCTAGCATGAACATATTGAGTGGCTCTTTGGATTTCCAACTCAATTTATTGACTGCTTCTAGTATCTTGTAGCCTTTGCCACGCAAGTCTTCAACAATTCTCTCCGGAATACATGAGAAATGTAACTTTTTTGCCATTACTCTAATTGGTCTCTCTTGCTTGTTCTCATAGGAGTGCCAAAGGCAATTTTTGAGTGAGAGAGCCTTTGTTATTGCCCTGTACGAATCTTCGTTTTTGGCATTTACTTTAAATGTATCACCGTTCATCATTTTGATGCTAAACGCGTCAGCTGACTAACTCTCAGATAAAAAAATCATAGAATTTCTGGTAGTTCTGGATACCATCAACTACAATAGGTGGTGGCAAAGGAGTTTTAATGGTTTTTTCCTTACCTTTATTCTCTTCACTTCCGTGTTCATTCAGAGTGGGTTGGGCGGGAGAGGTGTTCAATCTTCTTTTTTTCCTGCTTTTTTGCCGTATCCATCCTGTTTCTCGAGCTAGTTCTTCTTCGTCCGTGGCATATTCAACACGCGGGGGAGAAGTCTCAGTGGCGGTTGTAGTAGCTGATTTCGGTGGGTTTTCCGCTTGAAGTTTCAACTGTTGCTGGAGATTTTGTATTTGACCTTTTAAGTCATTTAGGTTTTTTTTCAGCTCTTCACGCTGTTTCTTTTCTTCACAAAGGTGCTTGTACAACAGATGTTCAGTTTCTGTTTTTAAGTTTACGCTAATAATGTTCGGTGTTGGCTTTTCCGAACCCATTATAGAAGTTAGCGAGTATTAACTTTGCCTTAACAATAATATTCGCTGACAGCCGTGAGCATTACGCAATAACTAGGTCATTGCGGTGCATCCGACTAGACGGCGTTGTTTTGATGCGTAAGAACTTTTACACTGTAGTACGGGCGCGATCGCATATAACACAACTACTCTCATCAAAAATTGAACGCGACTGAACAAAAAGCAATAGCAAAATTTTGCTAGAAGTAAGTTAATAAATAAGTTTGAAGTTTTCTTTAGTTTCTTAACTATTCTTTCATCCCTTTTTGTCTCTCTGATTGGAAAATAAACGAACGATATTTTGAAGGGTTACCAACTTACATGAATTATAATTTATAATGACTTGAAAAATTACAAAAAGTTCATTGACCAGTAAATTTTTTTCCGAAAAATTATCTTTTGTAAAAAGGCCTTTCTTTATGCATCCTTCGCCCTAGGGTAGGTAAAACTGAAGGTATCTTTTAGGATCTTACCTACTGACTAAAAACCACAAGGTTGTCTTCCAATTACAATGCGTTGTGCCCGGAGGCAGTAGTTAATTGCACCGTGTGATCGCGCCCCTTATTATGTTCGCCATACTTCCTCTATTTGTATTCATTATTTTTTTCAGCAGTGTAACAATTTTTATAACTCTAGTTTTTATTATGCTTATAACAGGTGTACAAACGGATTTATACGGGCTCGTGGCTAACTCATTACCGCCGCACAGGTCGATTGAAGGACTGACCTCGGCAAGCGTATCTTACTACGCTCGCCGAAGTCAGTCCTTGGATGGGTCCATTACATACCGAGACTCCTCCGTGCTTTGGAAAGCACAGTCGTTACGGATAGTCAGAAGCCCGAAAGTCTGACAAGCAGTCTTACCAATGGGTATAATGTTACCTGGTAACTGAATTGTGGAGGTCAGTTATGCCATCGATCCATGTAAAATACTAGTATCCAGCTGTTTCCGGTTTGACTAGAAGCAGCCCCAACATGGAAAACATGGCATTTTGTTTACGTGTTATCATCAGATGATAACACGTGTACAAAATGTCAAAGTCATCACTTTAAAATGAATGTGATAATGATCCGAATGATTTATCCGATAGCCATACCAATTGTTTTCAAGGTAAAACGAAAATTTCACATAATTATTGCACCCTGCTATAAGAAAGTCACCTTTGTATCATGCGCTTGCAAAATTAGTAAAATGCGGAATAGTAATAAACGCCTACAACAAACATACTAGCAAACAGTTACCAAATAGAGCTCGGTTGACAAATGACCGACACGCGACAACATATTGCAAGGTCGTTCTGACATTGATATAGGTGCCACCTCCAATTGTAACGTGAAAGTGATTCAGAAAACTGTCCGGTAAATCCTATAATAAATGAATAAAATAGTCAAATGTTAAGGAGATTTTGTCTTAAGCGCCTGCGTAAGTTGTGATAGCATAATATGAATAATGATGCTCATTTGTAAAACAAAGCATTACTAACTAAAATCAGCATGTAAAACGGATGATTAAATTAATGGATCATCGATTTTAAAAGATAACCTACATGACTTCTAGATATTTAATCAAAATTAAGTAGTTATGTAGTTAAGTACTGAGATTATAAGTGGGCTTTTGGCTTTTAGTACCCCATCAGTTAAAAAGCCTAACGTTCTTATTACATGTAAATGGGCGGGCATATTAATTATTTATTTCTCCTTCTTAGCGTGTCGATGGCAATCATAGAGTAGGCTTAGTGCTCGTTTACGGAGACGAGGGGCGACGCGCGTCGCGTGCAGCGTGGCGTCTCGCGGCGCGTCGGGCATTTTTTCTGTTTACAGAGAGGTGGTGCGTGCAGCGGCCCGCGTCATGACACGCGCAAACACAAACATTTATGGCAATGTACGATGTTGTTTATGGAGACGCGGGGCGTGAAGAGTAGCGGTGTCCGCCGCTGCAGCCGCGGGGGAATTTCTAGCGTGTAGCGTAGCGGGTATCGCCGTATGCTCGTACTGGCGCGTGCGACGCAACGCCGCGGGTGTTGTTACGTATTACCCTGACCGGAGAATTACAGAAACGCAACGCCGCGTGCGCCTCCGCGATAATCGTCGCGTGTGACGTGGCGGTGCCATCCGCGTGCCCAACCTGCATTTCAAGCCAACGCGTGTAAAATCGCTTCTCCGTAAACGCTCTCGTACAACGTCATATGTTTGAATTTAGTGCGGGCCGGACCGCCCAACGCGACGTGTAAACAAGGTCTTAGACTTATGCTACGAGTTTGGCACTGAAAGTAGCGTTCATCAGTTCCTGTAACGTGCTGAATACGATTCATAGAGTGCCCCATTGTTTGTGATTAATCACTTATTTATTTTCCCTGAAAAACTTACAGCTAAACAAAACAGAATAAAAATAGTAAATGTGACTCCGTCAGTCAATTACAAAGTCTTCACTTACTAATGAATAGATGCTGTGAACAACACAGCAATTCCCAGGAAAAAAAAACGGCCAAGTGCGTGTCGGACCATGCACAATGAAGTGTTCCGTTGTTGGGAAAAAAAACATGTTCTCCCATACATTTCAACTGCAAATGTAACTTTTTACCTACAATTTTGGGAGATTTGCCATGCTATTTTAATACCATAGACCTCTTATAGGTTTTCCTGTAATTTATAAGTAAAAAACTATTTTCTGTATTAAAAAAAAAAAAGAGAGCCCCACAATAAGCCCTTTCATTTGTTAAGTCACACGATACAGTTTGCAATTTTTTTTTTAAATTTCCAGTTTGCCCTCAAGAGTGACCCCTATATTTATAATTCATTAATTTACGTTACACGTCCGTGTTTGAGTCACAGAAACTAATATGTACCAGTACCAAGTTTCAACTTAATCTATCCAAAACAATCGGAGCAAATCGCCTGGGCCAGACGGACAGACAGACAGACACACGAGTGATCCTATAAGAGTTCCGTTTTTCCTTTTGAGGTACGGAACTTTAAAAATAACATCAAAAGATGCGATATATTAAATTACCAATATCACTAACACTCCAAAGCTAGGCACTCATATCCAAGTAATTGATCCATTAATTTGAGTATTTTTTTATAAACGCCCGGTAAGATGTCCCGTCGGCAAAATAACGAACTTCCATAGAATCTGTCATCTCCTTTCATCAATCATTTCACCCCTTTAAGGGGGGCATTTAAAAAATAATTCTTTAGTGCTAACTTTCGTTATTTAAGGAACTCAAACTTTTACTCAAAATTTAAATCAAAACTCAAAATTTCATGCTTCTGGACCCAGCGGTTTTATCAATCAGTAAAGAAAGAAAGAAATTTTATTTGCTCCAACATGTTTAGACATACAGAATTAAAATAAAATAATACATGCTAGATCTTAAATAAGAGTGGCTGACGACATGTCTGCCATTTTTCATAGCGTGCAAATATCTTAGGTACAATATTATTATCACGGAATCAATGATTTTTAACTTTTACATTTATACATTAAATATCAGTCATAGTTACTTAAAACAAATTTCTTATGTTGAATCATTTACATTATCCAATTATTTATTATTTATTTTCCTTGTTCAATATTACAGATAATATTACAATAATTATCACAATTACAATTTACGTCACTTTGAATAGGCATTGAATTATTTATAATGTAGGCATTCAAGAAGGGGAAGCGGAAGGGGGTATAAGTACTCCTCCAATCAAAAATCCCCGACGATAAAAAAAATCTATAAAGTTGTCCAACCTGTATACCTCATCAATATCATGTTTCACCAATATCCGTTTTTAAAATACGACCTGTAGAAAAGTAGCAACAAACTGATACAGGAAAGGAAATTTTGCGACTTGAAGCAGAGACTTCACTCACGTCGCTCGCTCGTTCAAATATCAACTTTAAACTCAAGTAATCTAAGTTGATTCTTGAATGAAAGACTATCGCTAAACGTCATAAAATAATTTTAGTTACAATGGAAACTGAACCATACGTAACAAAGTTAAAGTTTTGAATCCCAAAGCAAGTCATTTATCTCGTTTTGTCTCTCTTTCGGGAAAAGCAGCTACATTAATTTCGCACCTAATATTTCTATCAAAGCCAAACCTATTGCTTAGCAATAACCTATTTATGTTTTCTTACATCTCTCAAAGATAAGTGGGATAGCGTGACAAGGAAGCGACCCCAAATAATTATATCCTGGGTTCAACGTGTAATATATTATTATAGCATCTATCCTATTGGTGTTCATTGATCTGGAAAGCAGAAAATGTTATACCTAATAAGGAAAAACAAATAAAATTATAGTACAAGGTGGAGGGGCTTGTGGCTAGAAGTAATAAAACCGCACGGGTCGGCTACGCTTACCGCGACTGTTCTGTGTACATGGCTGACCATCTTTTCAAGCCAAGACCCCTCCGTGTCTCGGTTAAGCCGCTGGTCCCGGCTGTCATTCATAGATCGTTGACAGTCGTTACGGGTCGTCAGAAGCCCGAAAGTCTGACAACCAGTCTTCTTACCAAGGTGTATCGTATTACACATTTACTGGGTTGTGGATGTCAAATATGCAGTCGCTCCATGTAAAATACTGGTATTCAGCTGCATGCGGTTAGACTGGAAGCCGTGTGTGTCATAGCCGATTTGCTCGGAATCTATAACTATACCTGGACCAATTAAGTTGAAATTTGGTACACATAATTATGAACTTCTGTGACCCAAACACGGACGTGTAACGTAAATATGAATTTTGAATATGGGGTCACTGTTGGGGGGCAATATAGAAAGATGAAATAGTCTTGCAAACTGTTGTACTGTGTGGCATATCAATTACAGGGCTTATTATTGTAAGGATTTCAGATATTGTTTCCACCCCTTATATCCGAAACTACTGAGCCTAAAAGTTTAAAAAAAAATAGAGAAAGTAAATATTTACTTAGAGATTACAGAAACACCTAAAAGAAGGCTATGATCTTAAAATAAAATGGTAAATCTCTCAATATTGTGCGTACAAAGTTACATTTGTAGTCAGAATGTATGAGGGAACATTTTTCAACTAAAATGTTAAGTTTGTCCTTGGGATAAATTAATTTCCACTACGGAACCTAGAATAGGAACTATAGATAATTTTTCCGTGACAAATTTGTATGAAACATTACAGTTTTTTCGCTTCGGTTGATACTTTAGTGTTGGTCCTAGTCGTCCCAAACCCATAGCGAAGTTACTATTAACCCTTAAAAATATTGTACATAATTCAAATAAGATTGTATGTATTAGCCATTATAATCTAGTAGTATTATACCACGGAATAGGTATTTACTCACGCATAGTGGAAGAAACACACATTTTAACAAAGAATTACTTGTAGCCGAAAGCTCTGCCTGTATTTCAAATTTAATTTTGAAAGTATTAATCAAAATATAATTTAAAATAAAGGCAGATATCACCCACTCAAATATCAACGTTATTGCTAGTGAGATATATTTTAAACTCCGATAGGATTTCAAGGCATAGATGACAATTTACACGCTGTTATGAAGCCTAATAAATAGGCAAGTATACTTGCGTTTTAAACTTTTAACATAGAATACACTTTTACTTTTAATTAAGGATACGATATCTCTATTATCCAACATGTTTGTGAGTGAAATGGTAAATTATGTTTACATTTTTATTAAGTGCTAAAATATATGTAGGTAGCTACAAGCCTGCCTCTTCTTTAAAATCCCAGATTAAAAGCGACTTAGACAGAAAACTGTGGAGTAGTCAATTAATTGTCTTAAGGACATGTAATGCAAATAAATTAGGAACATGTAGTTAACAAGAAAAATATTGACTATGAGAGTGGATGACTATAATAAAATAGGCAGATGAAAGAAAATATGTATGGGGAGGATATGAACTCTGAGACGAAGGCTAATAGAGCATGAGATATTTCGGCAAGATAGAAGGAAACAGGCAGTTTCACCCTAGATAAATTAGGAAAAGGGAGAAGGAGGACAAGAAGAGAAGGATGATGATGTCTGCACATACGACCCACCTTTTTTCCTAGTTGCCTTAAAAAAGCAGTTGTGGTTCCTATCTTTAAATCAGGAAATAAAGACTTAGTTAATAATTATAGGCCAATATCCATACGCCCCTCAATATCAAAAATACTAGAGAAAATTATGAACAGTAGACTAATTAACTACCTAGAAAAAAACAACGTTTTATCCCCTGCGCAATTTGGTTTTAGAGCCAAACTATCGACAGCCGATGCAGTGCATAGTCTGACTATTTAAATTTCAGAAGAACTCGGCAAAAGAAACCAGACCTTGGGAGTCTTCCTTGATTTAACCAAGGCCTTCGACACGGTGTTTGTTGCTGTTCTTATAAACAAATTAGAGACCATAGCAATAAGGGGAACGCCGCTGAAACTGTTTGATGACTATTTAGGGGACCGCTACCAATGTGTTAGAATAGATGATACTACGAACGATGAGCAGTAAAATACTGGTTTTGGTGTTCCTCAGGGGAGCATTTTGGGTCCCACGCTATTCCTGATTTATATTAATGACTTGTGTAGTCTTAATATTACAGACTGCAAAATTATATCTTATGCCGATGACACGGCGTTAATTTTTACCGTTAATTTTTAAATCGCTCAACTAGGTTTTAATACTGTGACTAATTGGCTTCAAAGCAATTTACTAACCATAAATTATGCACAGTCAGAAGATCTACTTGTTGTCTGCAAATAGAACAGCTAACATGCTATTTTACTTTTAGTTACCTAAGTTTTAATTTTTACTTTATACATACTCATTGTTAATTTATTACAATAAGCATTTATGCACTTTCTAGCCTGAAACACAGGTTCAACCTAGTTCAGGCAAATAAGCAACTGTGCTCTATTTTAATGTTTAAGGTATTTATTGTACTTGTGACCCTTTTATAAATAATTATTATATAAGTATTATATTTATTATTATTACCTTCATCATTATAAAATTGAAATGTAAAAAATGTGTTTAAAGCGCTGGCAAGAGGCAAATGATAAATGTAGGCTTGTCTTAAACAAAAAAATTGCCAAATCTATATAGATTGTGGTAGCGGAAAAAATATATGTTATTCTTTAACATAATTATTTCTCAGAACTTGGTTGTTACCAAAACATGTTTAGAGAAAAAAAAATATCGATACAATATAAGGGTAAACTAACCCTTTACTTTGAGTTTCAATCCAAAATATCTGTATTAAATATCAACGTACGGTTGGTATTAAATTATTAACAAGAACGTCTTATTTGTATGCAGAACTTGGTTGTTTTTTATTTTCGATTACTCAACTCATTTTTGAGTAAATAGATAATTGCTTCATATTTTGCAATAAATTACAAGTGTTGTGTCATCGAGCTTCTCTTTATTTTGTATGCAGTCTGACAGTGACCGTGGTTTAGCTGATGTCAGCGTCTTAAACGAGCTTACCTGTAAGTGAAAATTAATTTACTGTTGTTTCTTGTGATTGAGCTGTTGTCACGTCTGTAGAGAAGTAGTAATACTGACGTTAAAGTGGGTGGTGGCTGGTGCTGCGACACCGCCGGTAATGTTGCCAGTTCATCTTCAGCTTCCAGCACGTGGTTTCCAAATGACGCCTCAATGTCTGTTCTGAGATCATATAGCAAATCTTTGTCAAAATTGGATTCCACTGATACACCTGGAATTATTTGTTTGGACTTTTAGGTAGGAACAAATATAATACAATGCAACGGATGCCTGCTTGATGTAGAAAGTTGTTAAAAACGTGCCAGGGATAAGGAGCAGCAAGCACTTTGCACAAAAACGAACTAAAAGTAAAAACAAGCAGTATTAGTTAATCTGTATATAAGTACCTACAAAGCGAAAAGTCACTTTATTTATCTGTTTAGTCAGCGACTAAATGAGTGGCCTTTCGCTTTGTACATATACAGATTAACTAATACAGCTTGTTTTTTACTTTTTAGTTCGTTTTTGGCAGGTCAGTCGTGTTTCATTTTGTTTTTATTTAAATCGAAAGTTCACTTTATAAGTAGTCGGATTTTTTGATATTTTTACTTTTTTATTTCACATTTTTTAGTTAGGATTATTAATAAGGATATTTTTCTCTCACTGTAGGTAGGTAGTAGCGCTTAGGGTAACGGTCGATAAATAATAATAAAAAGCCCCATAAACAACCACATGTACTGGCTGACCATCTGAATCACGTGGGGGGCGGACACACGGATTAGAAGTTACCGGCGTGACTGACGTGGAAACCCACTCAAAATGGAGACTCGTTCAAAAAGAAAACGTATAGGACCGCTGCCCGGGGGCGATCGCCGGGGCGTACTTGGAGCTGACGTTGAGTGTCTCAGCATGCGAACCGTCAGCGGTGAGGGGTTGAACTTGTTAACCAACAAAGATGTTACAGCCGAAATCATTGACGATGGTGACAGACTCACAACTAGGACAGATACCCCTGTAGAACCGTACAGGCTAAGCACACTATCGTACACAGCTTCAAGAACGTCATCACCACCCATGCCATCGTCACCCATACCATCGTCACCCCCTATAATTAGTTTAAGTTCAGTTCCACCAACTCCGGCCTTGAATGTTGCGCGGGAGGTATCTACCTTCTTACCCGCGTCCACCACGCCTGGATAAGCAAGAGTTTGTATGAGATGGAGTCTAGATGTAAACCTATTTATCATGCGAACCTATTTATTATTACTAAATTAGAGACCGACATGACCACCTACCGACACACTTGCACTTTTTACACGACAATACCCAGAAATTACGGTTACAGAACAAAGAAGAGCCATAGTAAGGAATAAACTTCTATCTCAAGAAGTACTAGATCAATTAAAAGAAGAACTACGAAAACAATTGCTACAGGAAGAATCAGAAAATTCTGCAAACACTAACACTATCACACAAAACACAAACGAAAATAGCCTGTAAGATCAACCACAATCGCTCATTCAATTACAAACTAATTTTGAATCTCAACCATTCAATCAATCGCAAACATCACACACGTCTACACAAACCGAATCTATAACCTTAACCCTAACGTTAGAAAATGATATTGAGACAGTTGCCGCCGTGAATCAAAACCCGATAACAGATATGTATATACAAGAAATACATGACAAATTTAGAACGACACTAACACAGTACTCTGGGATGGACCCAGCAGCTCGACCAAAACTACCTAAACTCAAATATAGCCCTAAACTTTTCCGCTTAGTTAACTTATCTAAAGAAAAATGATAGGAGAACCCTAAAGATGATTTTCAAATACCTATCCAATGATACCCCACTTGACGTAGTTAGTAGACTTTATTTTTTTCTTTTTCACAATAATTATGGCGTCTGGTTGTCGCCATATTAACTTTTGATTACTGTCATGTCTTTAGTGACACTCACAATATTAAGACAAATCGATTAACGAAGAATCATCAAAATGGGCCCACGAGGATAGAGGCACAAACACATTACCATCCTTTGCGTCACGCAGTCGGGTAAAAACTAGAGCTACGTTACGTACAATGGGATACTTGCAAATGGTAAAGTAATCATGTATTAGGACAGTGATTATCCAATGCGTCAACGACGGATAAGGTATATCTCGAAGCGTTATACGGTGAATCCGCATTTTCAAGACAAGCCACGCCTCAAATTGTTGTGATGAGAGTTCATTATACTCAAGAGAATACTTACAGTTGATAAGGTACTTCTGCATTAGGATAGTGTTATCAGAATGCCTCGGGTAAGGAACAACCGTGAACCTGAGTTCCAAGACAAGTCATAACTCGAGCCGTGGTGACGTAAGTCCTGATTCGTTGAAACGTGAACCTTTTTAAAGTTCCTAGGCCTCCTGTGAGGTTGTAGAATCATCGGAACAATACAAAGAACTCAGTCGCTTCCGTTCCAATTTTCGCTCCAATCTTTTGAGTTTTTTCCTTAGGCGTTCATATTCGTTATTTGAACGCTTTCTTTTCGGCATGATACAAATTTCTCCTTTTGTGACGTTATAATAAAAAAATTGCGTAGCACTAAAATGTGAATGAAGCATTGACGGTGAATTGACAGCGAGTTACAGAAGTTTTATCTGAACAAACTAAAATGCATGGAGGCGACATTAAAATATTTGGTACTACTTGTGCTAATCTCTTAGGATGAGGCCCAAGTATAATAAGCTTACTAAGTTAACTTTCGAAAAATAATGGTATTTAGCAAAGTAAGCTGTGTCGCTTATTGTAGAATAGCTGCTTGCCAGCCAAGTGGCATCCACTTGGGAAAGGATTTATAGTGCCATTCGCCGTGGAAATGTTGCCAGACTTGTCCGTTAAATGCCAGGCGTCAATTGATCGAGTTAGCTGTGAATATATTGGGATAGAATTAAAGTCGAAGATTTTTGACAGAAATACTTTTCCTTTCTTTTTCTGTTAAATTAATAAAGGCAGTTACAATGACAACCTCACATGACCATTTATATGACTTTATAATTTAGATCGTATAACACATAGAAATAAAACACGTATAATTTCGCATTTTAGAACTTTACCATTTTTACATTAATTAATTCAATTACGAAAACGCGGAAACCAAAAACTTCGATAACTGCAAATAAAAACTATAGGTACAAAATAAAACTGTTCGACTTCAACTACCAAGGCATCAGAACTCCACAAGACATCGAATATCAAAGCATCGGTACCGGTCATCGCACAAGAGCCTCTTATAATAAGCAGTGAAAGGCGACGGAATGCCACTTGCTTTCGACTCTCGTTATTGCAACACCAGAACTCGTATTTAGTGAGGCCACGTTCAATTAGACGCACAAGGGTCTTCGCAGACTAACCAACTTGAAATCGGCATAAATTAGCAACAAATAGTTTAGTTATTCACGGAGGTTGCAAAGTCTGTTAGGCTACGTTAAAATTAATGGTTAGTCTATATTAATGGTTTGTCTATCCTAATGGTAGGTAGGTACTATTACTTCAATTCTAGCTTTTGCCCGCAGCTTCACCCGCGTGGAGGTCGGAACATGTCCCACGTGAACATAATACAAAAATATAATATAAAAAGTATCCTATGTGTTAATCCAGGTTATTAACTATCTGTTTGCCAAATTTCATCAAAAGCCGTTCAGACCTTTTTGCGTGGTTGAGTAACAAACATCCAAACTTTCACATTTATAAATAGTAGTAGTTCTGGGAACAGCAGACCTCACGAGCACAAACTTTTTTGCAACAATTAATAAACCACTGAAGTTATTTAAAACGGGATATTTACCATGTTTTTTGTTTTTAAAACATGGTAAATATACCGTCTTACTTGGCTTTAGTAGTAAAAATAGTAGGAGGTCCCAGGTGTTCCATCATCCCACCCACCTAGTAGTTAAAGTGAGAGTGAACAGGCTTCTTCTGGGTAAGCTTACGCCATCGTCGACTTTGTCTCTGGCACCTCTGACCTAGACTAAGGTCAAGAGCAAACCCATCGCAAAAAAAGGGCCGATTCCACTGGTTGAAATCTAAAAGGGAGCAATTTACTGAATTATGAGGAGTTATTCTACTTATCAGGCCGAAGATCCTCATCAGACCTTCACCAAATTTATATTAGATAGAGAGTTTAAAGTTACTACCTTTCAAATAAAAAACCGGCCAAGTGCGAGTCGGACTCGCGCACGACGGGTTCCGTACCATTATCTATAAAAATGGCAAAAAAATCACGTTTGTTGTAGGGGAGCCACCCTTAAATATGTGTTTTATTTTAGTTTAATTATTTATTTATAAAGTAGATATATAACTAAATATTCTGTGAATGTTTCAAGCGTCTACCTGTTGCCGTTATCAATATTGAGCAAAAAAATCACGTTTATTGTATGAGAGCCCCCTTAAATATTTATTTTATTTGGTTTTTTAGTATTTGCTGTTATAGCGGCAACAGATATACATCATCTGTGGAAATTTCAACTGACTAACTATCACGGTTCATGAGATACAGCCTGGTGACAGATGGACAGACAGACAGAAAGACAGACATATAGATGGCGGAGCCTTAGTAATAGGGTTCCCGTTTTACCCTTTGGGTACGGAACCCTAAAAAATAACCATCGAAATTGGATCTCATTTGGTGGAGATATCCAGTAGCCCAGTTTTTGCTCCTTTTTGGAGGATGTAATAATAAATTACAAGCGTTGTGTCATCGCGCTTTTCTTTTTTTTGTATGCAGTCTGACAGTGACCGTGGTTTAGCTGTTGTCGGTGTCTTAATATATTTTTTTTTGTCGTCAAGAATTTTTAATTGGAGGGAGTGCCCCTCCAATCAGCTGACAACAGCTAAACCACGGTCACTGTCAGACTGCATACAAAAGAAAGAGAAGCGCGGTGACACAACGCTTGTAATTTATTGCAAAATATGAAGCAATTATCAATTTACTCAAAAATGAGTTGAGTAATCGAAAATAAAAAACAACCAAGTTCTGCATACAAATAAGACGTTCTTGTTATTAATTAAATACCAATCGTACGTTGATATTTAATACATATACTTTGGATTGAAACTCAAAGTAAAGGGTTAATTTACCGTTAATTTGTATCAAGATTTTTTTTTTAAACGTGTTTTGATAACAACCAAGTTCTGAGAAATATGTTCAAGAATAACATATATTTTTGCCGCTACCACAAACTATATAGATTTGGCAATTTTTTTGTTTCAGACAAGCCTACGTTTATCCTTTGCCTCTTGTCAGCGCCTTAAGTCGGAAAACCTGTATACCAAGTTTCGTTCAGATTTGTTGTAAAGTTACAGACCAACAAATTGACAGAGGAAAGCAAGTTTTGCCAGACTTGAAGCAAAGACTCTTCGCTCGCTCGGTAAATTATTAGTATAAGATAATGTCGTTTGGCGATGCTTGCGGCTGTATGATAACAGCCGGGTCGATTGTAGGTGTGACCATTTATTACATATCGAGACTCCTCCGTGCCTCGGAAAGCACGTTAAGCCGTTGGTCTCAGCTGTTATTCGTAGATCTTTGACAGTCGTTACGGGTATTTAGAAGCCCGAAAGTCTGACAACCAGTTATGTTACCCGGTAACTGGGTTGTGGAGGTCAGATAGGCAGTCACTCCATGTAAACTACTGATATTCAGCTGCATCCGGTTAGATTGTTGACCCCAACATATAAAAGGGAAAGGCTAGGCAGATTGATAATGTCCAGTTGTTCAAACTTATTGGATCTAAGTCACTTTAAATATAGAACACCATAAAGTTAGTATCCGCGTTTTTGCCTGCAATGGGAAACAACTAAAACGAAGTTTTGTAACCTTTTATTAGAGAAAGTTTTCGCTTTATTTATTTATGTTTGACACAGAAGTAACAAAGACTCGAATGTGTTAATGTGTTATGTTGTGTGCTGTGTGTGCTTTGATAGATTTTTTTTTTTACTGAATATTTTTAACTTATGGCCACCCCCAGGTTTCACACTTTTGTTAACAAATTAAAAAAAAAAAGAAAAAAAAGTAATATTTGACAGCAACCGATGGATGGTCGCCATTTTTTAAGTTGTTCCGTGTGTGGATGACTTTAAGATAGGCAAGATCGCTGCTTCCCAATCCGGGGGGCCCGAGCGCCACCTGTAGGCGGCTCTACGTGGGGATCGTGCGATCGATGGCCCTTCGTTTGACCTGACGGCCGGAAGCATCGCAGTGCTGCGAAAGCCGAAGAGAGCGATTCCAACACCCCCCCCCCCCCCCCCCCAGACTTGAGGTGGCTCGCAGAGGCGGGCCGGCACTAACAGATCCCAAGATCCCCGGTGCAAGTGAGGAAAGGGAACACTGGGGTGGATTTTAGTCACTAAGAGTCCCCCAGGGCGGAGGACATCCATGATGATTTTCAACCCCGGCAACAAAAAAAAAAGGGAAGATTTTGACGAGTGGATTGAAGTTGTGTTGAAGTGCATTGCCAAGTTCGTTCATGTTGGGTTTCAATACATAAAGTGTATATTATAATATATGCAGTACACTTGGCGCCATACGAAAGTTTAAACTTGCATTTAATCGACGTGGCTCTTATCTACGAGCGCCTGAAATTAAGTAATGTCCCATTCCCAACTGTAGACATAAACCTATTTGACTTCATCAAAATTTAAATGACTTTCAACTCCGTTTGAGAATTCCTGTAACAGTTCCGTTTGACTTAAAAACTTAGCAGTTGGTAAATAAATTAAACTGTAGTAGTAGTCACTTTATCCAAGCGGTATAATTTGTGTAATTTATTGAGTAAACTTTGTAGGTTTAGAGTAAGATTTGAAAGTTAATTTGGTATTGTTGGTGAAAAATACCACTAAAGAACTTAGAGCTTAATAAGGAAATGCACATTGTTGTTTTATGCTTATCTTAACATGAAAAATATCTCTAAAACCCACAACAAACGTTATTTTTAGGGTTCTATAGTCAACAAGCAACCGTTATAGTTTCGCCATGTCCGTCTGTCTGTCTGTCTGTACGTGGCTTAGCTCAGATACTCTTAGTACTAGACAGCTGTAACTTGGCATGGGTATACATTTATTAATCACGCCCATAAAGTGATAAAATTAAATCTACAAAATTAAAAACTTTTTACAAAAAAAAAAACAACGGACTTTCAAAAAACACTAAATAGTGAAATAAAAATAACTTTAATTTCGGAAGTCTTTGGATCTGTATTTTAGTTTTTTTGCCACCGAATTCCGAAATTAAAGTTATTTTTTACTTTGTAGTGTTTTCTTGGAAGTCGTTTTTTTTTTTGTAAAAAGGATTTTATTTTTTCTTTTTTAGTGGGTCAGTTTTTAATTTATCGTAGTTAAAATAGCCTAATGTCAATTGCTCATCACCTTTTACAAAATATTGCTTTTCCCGATACTGGGACGTTAATTGTTGAGGAGTTTTCCTGGTAAGAACCAGGAGAACTACCACTCACCTTATGCATTGTGACGAGGATAAATTGCTTAGCAATTATATTAAATAAAACTGAAATAAAATTTTATTAATAAAACTGAACACTAATAATAAAGAACGTCTTAAAAGATTAATTTGAAGATAAGAAGGACTAAACATGCTGACTAATAGGTATCAACTCGCCTTAGGCAACCTGTGAGTGAAAACACTTTCATATTTATTTGCTTGCCAAAATCTCTAAAGTTACACAATAGATCACAAAAAATATATACAATGTGAACGAGACAACAATACGACTATAAATTAAAATACTACTTACAAGCACATAGTAGTATTTTGAAACTATCAAATTAATCTTAAATTTAAAAAAAAACTGGCCACGTGCGTGTCGAATCACGCACAATGAGGGGTTCCGTAGTTGGAATGAATTTATCCCAAGAACAAAATTAACATTGTAGTAGAAAAACATGTTCCCTGTACATTCCAACTGTAAATGTAAGTTTTTACGCACAATATAGAGAGATTCACCATGTTATTTAAGACCGCAGACTTCTTATAGGTTTTCCTGTAATGGAACGAACTATTTTCTGTATTTTTTCAAATTTTTGGTTCAGTAGTTAGCCAAAAATATGGTTTATTTTTGTTAATTGTCTTAAATTACTTTAAAAATATTAATTTAGGAATTATAAAAAATATGTATTTGAAATCCTTACAATAAGCCCTTTAATTCGATTTGTTACACGGTACAGTTTGAAAGAATAACGGTGGAGTTTCTTGCCCATTCTTCGCCATACGAAACTACCTTTTGGAAGGGGCGACTAGAATCAATTCTAGTTTTTTGCAAATTTTGACGTTCAAAAGTGTCATTTTTATGTGCTTATTTGAAATAAATAATTCGACTTTGAATTTTTTTTTTTTAATTTGCTTTTTTACCTCGCAAATGTGACCCCCATATTCAAATTTAATTAATTTACGTTAGAAGTTCTTGTTTTGGTCACAAAAAATCGTATGTAGGTATACAAAATTTCAACTTAATCGTTCCAGTAGATTCGGAGCAAATTGGCTGTGACAGACGGACAGACAGTCCTTTTGAGGTACGGAACCCTAAAAAAAATAAAACATACAAACTAAATAATAATGATGGGCCACCTATGGGTTTACCAATCTGTGACTAAACTATTGGATATATTTGTTTGAATTTTTGTATGCAAACTGGGAACGTCATT
Source organism: Tiliacea citrago (assembly GCA_963921375.1). Taxonomy (NCBI): domain Eukaryota; kingdom Metazoa; phylum Arthropoda; class Insecta; order Lepidoptera; family Noctuidae; genus Tiliacea; species Tiliacea citrago. Next base: position 4,476,772 of record OY992788.1, on the reverse strand, counting down.
CGATGTACGAAGTTTAAATTATTGTCGTCACCACATTGTATACCTGACCATATTCCATGCATCATTTTAGAAGACAGGAACTTGGTCCTTAACGTGGATCCGCATTGGTAGCCCGCGAAATTGTATACGTATTCTATAATTATGTATAATAATTATGATATAACGATAATTATATACAGGGTGGAATTTTGTAATGCCACCTGGAGGGAAAGTACTCTTAATACTGCAGATAGAAAATTTTACTCAAAGGAAACATTCCTTTATTTTTGAATAGAAAGCAAACTGCATTCAAAGATTTTCGAAAATTCTCTTCTCCCACACCCGGGAATCGAACCGGCTAAAATCTGAAAAAATTATACCCTGTACTTTTATTGCATCGATCGTAAGGGTCAATTATAAGGATGAAATCTCTCTAACAAACATGATAAATTAAATGAAAGGAAAACCAGGAAATCTCAAGTTGCAAATTCAATGAGTCAAGTTAAAGCTCTTTAACTAACATCCATCTTTTGTAATGCAGACTCCTTTGCGACATACTCGTAGCTGCGTTTATGAGGTAATTAGTCCACGTGTACGAAGGTCATTTAAACACTGTCAAGTATATTGAAATACTGGATCTCTTAAGAAACGAGTTAAATGGTTTCCCCGAGGAAGAGCGAAACCAAATAATTCTACAGCAAGATGGTGCTCTAGCACATAACAGCAGAATCACTACTGCCTACATTAATGACCATTTTAATACCTGGATTGGTACAAACGGCACAATCAGATTGCCTGCGAGATCGCCAGATCTCACCCCATTAGATTTTTTTTGTGGGGATATGTAAAAAATCAAATTTACATGAAATCTTATGCGAATGACAATGAGTTGAGCGTTGAAGTTCAGAATACGACTTATAATATTCACCACAACACTTTATTAAAGGTTACTAAAAATGAATTCGTTAAAAGAATAAATTTGTGTATCCAAGAGAATGGACCCCTTTTCGAGCAACTAATTAGTTAGTTTACCATTTTTTGTAAATAATTAAATTAATTTAAGATTTCCTGGTTTTTAGATTTTGCCGGTTCGATTCCCGGGTGTGGGAGAAGGAATTTTCGAAAATCTTTGAATGCAGTTTGCTTTCTATTCAAAAATAAAGGAATGTTTCCTTTTAGTAAAACTTTCTATCTGCAGTATTAAGAGTACTTTCCCTCCAGGTGGCATTACAAAATTCCACCCTGATGGTCCGACACGCACTTGGCTGGTTTTTATTAAGTAAATATGAAAAGAACCATAGATAGAATACATTTAATTGGAGCGACCACAACGGTCACTGATGAAGACAAGAAAGAAAATTATATACATTTCACATTTTGATTAACATGATACCAACATTATCTTTAAATCTGCTTAACCCCTGCAGTGGCATATAGCATTAGCATACGAATCCCAGAATATTCACAAAACCTATGTGCTAAAAACATGGAGTATTTTCCAACTGAAGTGCAAATAAAAGTAAGCCAAGCAAAAAATTTCAATAAAAGAGTGTTATAAAAAATTTCTCCGGCGGGATCTCATGGCGACATGGAGAGTGCGATTGTCGCAGCCCAGCGCTGAGCACGCCACAATTGTGCCGATAAATCCCCTCGGCATCCTCACCTTCCGTCTGACGCAGGTCCTCACCGGATACGTTTGTTTCGGGAGGTTCCTGTTCAGGATAAAACGGGAGAAAACGCCCGGGTATCACCACTGTGTACATCGCCCGGAGGACACGGTGGAGCATACGGTGGAGATCTGCCCGGCTTGGGCGGAGTACCGCCGTGTCCTCACGTAGGCGATCGGCGGCGGCGATCTCTCGCGTCCGGCCCTGGTTCAGGCCATGGGTCGGAGCGAGAGTGCATGGGAGGCCATCACCTCCTTCTACGAAGAAGTAATGCTCGTGAAGGAGGATGCGGAACGCGTGAGGGAGAGGCAAGGTTCGCACCCTCGCGCCCCTAGTTGCCGCAGGAGACGCCCCCGGCGTCGGGAGTCGCAAGCCGATTTCCGGCCACCGTAGGCGCGGGCTTGCGGTGTGCGATGGGTAGCTCGCCGTCCGATAAGTACCAGGCCCGGGTCGACGACGCATTGTGTTCCACACGCGCCTCAAAGAGACGTCAGCACCAACTAACGGGGTCCGATACGGCCAATGCCTGTCAGGGTTGCGAGTTTGTCCGAAAGGGATATCGTGGCCCTGGCACACAGGCTACGGAAGGAACACGGGTGGGTTTTAGTCAGTAAAAGTCTGACCCGCCCTCCGTAAAAGTCTGCTCCGCCCAGAGCGGGAGAAGTTATTGGATAATTATTACCCACTCAAACAAACAAAAAAATCAATGGTATATTTATACATAAATATTGAAACGTATACTTTGATGTGTGTTTTGAACAAACCTTTGTGAACAACGTGATAATTTGCATTATTTTAACAGTAAAGTGAGAAGTGAAGATTCAAACATTGCGGTAAATGCAATGCATAATAAGAGTATCTGTCGACGTCTGGCAGTTTCTAAGACAAAAGAGGACGAACGTTGACATTAGGTTTTATGCTAAAATGTTGTTTGCATTTTTTCAATAATTTGCCGCGAGTACAATAAAGTAAATACTAATAATTTATGTCATCTCCTTGTTTATTGCCGGTTATTTATTTTAAACCAAGGAAGGTTATCTGTTCCACCCGATATGTTCGATGTAGCATTTTATATACCTACACATAATTAACAATACAATTCGATTCACCATCTTACCTAATAAATATTATACAAAATTAGGTGATGAAAATGTCGGGTTGGATTTCGGGGTCGGGCGAAGTGTCTTTGGGGCTTCCCATCTGAAATATCTCAGTAGCACAGCCCGAAGTCTGGATTTGAGCATGGTTAATGACAATAGGCTCGCCCCCTATTACATGAGACTTAAACATAACTGGCGAAATGTCGGTATACTATTGGTACATCTCTGCGTATACCTTCGGGGAGTAAAGGCGTGATTTAATGGTGATATGCTAGATAGTTAAAGACCTCTGAATCAAGGTGTCTTCAAAATCACAAAACATTAGAACATTCGGAGACCTACTTCCGAAACACAATAATTTCTATGTCATCAAAGCAAAATGATGATCAAGCAAATGTAGGATTTCCGTGTTGTTACATAATTTCGGCTTAGAGAGATTTATTTACTCAATGCGCTCGCGCTGTTTTGTGCACGTAACGTTTTTGAATCATATGAAGTAACAGATAAAGGTAAGCATCAAGTTGATTTTGATGTAAAATAATTTGAACATGATGTCTGCTTTTTTAGGGATCCGTACCTCAAAAGGAAAAAGCGGAACCCTAACAGGTCACGTTTGTCTATCTGTCTGTACCTACATACAAACTCACAAATACTTACCTCTTTACTAACTTCTGCTCGCGGCTTCATTCGCGTGAAATTTCTTGTTCCCCGACCCACTAAATCGCATTGCATCGCCCGCCCGCACTTTTATTTCTTATCGTGCTTTTCTTTTTTTGTTTATTCGGCTCCTGAAGTTCGTAACGTGATGATAAATAGCTTATAACCGTCCTCAAGAATTGGGCTATCAAATGCAAAAGGATTGTTTCCTGGACTGATCATTCCAGAGATATTATACCTCATTATAATGTTATTATAGATAAGTCTATTATTTTGTCATCATCATCATTTCAGCCGAAACACGTCCACTGCTGGACATAGGCCTCCCCCAAAAGGGGGGGATTTGCCATAATCGCCACGCTTGTCAGGCGGGTTGAGATCGCACTATGGTGTTAACATGCATAGAGAACGCTGCTGCCCATTCTCTAGTAAGTCCCTTAGTCGCCTTTACGACACCCGCGGGAAGAAATAGGATGGTGCTATTCTTTACATCCGGCACCACACGGAACACAACACGGTATTATTTTATAAAGTATATGAACGATAACGGACATTAATCGTTTATGCACTGACCTTCAGAAATTGACTCGAACCGGTTGTCAGCGGCTTGAACGTAACGTGTCACGAAATCGTGCTCTTAATTAAAACGCTATCTTTTGCCAGCGGCTTTGCCCGCGTGGAGGTCGGAAATATCCTATGTGTAAATACAGATAATAAACTATCTGTTTGCCAAATTTCATCTGCATCGGTTTAGCTTTTTCAGTTTTTTTGTAATTGAGTAACAAACGTCCTCACAGAAACTTTCGCATTTATAATATTAAGCAGGATATAAAATAATTATTTGGAGCAGTACCTAAAGTATCGAGTTCAGTTTGTTTACTGATATTACGGACTCAGGTATATATATTTCACGTGAAAGTGGTTCAAATTTCGTACTGGATGGAGGTGAAACCATAAAATCTGGCCTTTTCATTATCTGTTTTGGCTTTGTTATTTGTTGGAAATTCGGCTCTAGTGTAGTACATCGCGGCTGTCAGTCCGTGTGTGTGGTGTGTGTGTGTGCGTGTGTGTGTGTGTGTTGTGTCTTCACAGCGTGTTGTAGTCTTTGTGAGTTCGAATTCTAAATTATATCCCATAGGTACGTACCTACTATTGACGTATAATAGAGGTGATAGGTTGATACCTAAATAAGTAATGTCCCATCATCACTTATCCCAAATTATTTAGGGTTGGCGCAACATGTCTTTTCTTTCCATACTCCTCTATTAATTGTCATCTCGGTAGTCACTCCTTTTCTAGCCATATAAGAAAAAGAAAGAAAAAGCATTTATTGGGACTCACACAGATCACACATTAAAATAAAACACACTCTTAGAAACATAAAGAACCAAACCAAAAATAAAACAAAGGAAAAACACACGCACACACACATACACATACACATACACCCACACATACACACATATGTGAGCGCAACCTGCACACATATAATATCATCTTTCACACAGCCCATCCATCGTTTCTTTGGTCTATCCTACTCGTATAGCCATCCACAATTCCACATGCATACTCAAAACATTCCTGGTGACATTTCCCTCATTCCTCCGCATCACATGGTCATACCATGACAACCTTTTTCCACTTTTCAGTCACCAGTGTCTCTCTCAGACTTCCTCTTATATACTCATTTCTTATTCTATCCATTCAGGTAACACCACACATCCTTCTTAGCATTCTCATCTCAGCAGCATGCAATCCCATTTTGATCTATACCTACTTTATGTTTAATGACAAAAAAAAGGAGCAATGGCATTAGCAGTAGGTCTACTGGATATCTCCGCCTTATGCAATCCGTTATGGATGGTTCTTTTCTATTTCAAAGAAAGTAACTTAAAATTATTCTCATAGAAGTTTTGAAGATCTGGTGAGGATCTTCGGCGTGATTAGCAGAATAGCTCTTCAAAATGCAGTAAATTCCTCACGTTTAGATTTCCACCACTGGAATCAGCCCTTTAATCACTAGGTAGGGATTGATGGAGCACCTGTAACCACCTTCTCATCACAAAACTAAGCTACAGCGTTACCTCTGACAATTAAAGCCTATTAGTTAATTTTTAGGGTTCCGTACCAAAATGGTAAAAAGGAACCCCAGAAACCTTATGGTGAGACTAAGGCCCGTATTACAGAACGTCACTCAATACTCATGCATTACTTAAAACTAGATTGAAGCCATTTGATTAGTTGAAACTAATATTAAGTAACGCTTCAGTATTGAGTGATGTTCTGTAATACGGGACTAAGTCTGTCTGTTTGTCACACCTGGATATCTCAAGAACTACTAATGCTATAAACTTGAAATTTATAATAGTTTTAGATGACGTTTGCCCAACTATTTTGCAAATAAGAAAGATATTTAAAAAATTATACCTTTTTTGCAAAAGGGACTGAACGGGGGTCTTAAAATTTGAAGTGGGGCTACTAGGGAATGTGGGGTATCATATTAAAGAACGCTGTTTGCACATTCTGAAACATATTTGTTTCGGACTTTTGGTGAAAAATGTTAAAATAAAATACCGTTTCCCTGTCCTTTCACCGATGTTTGCATAGATAACAATCTGAAATTATTCTATGTGATATATAAGTTTATGTAAAGATTACAGGGAAAATAAAACAACGTCTCTAAATAGCATAGTTTTTCAGAAATCATCAACATCATATATGTATACATAAGGGACCCTCGGTGTGCGAGTCCGACTCGCTCTTGACCGTTTTTTTTATAGCTGGTCTACAAATTTATACTCATAATTTTTCTTTACAATGATTTTTGTTTTTTCAAACATGGTAAAACAATAATTATGAGTATCCTGTTTTAAATAACTTTAGTGGTATATCATTGCAGAAAAAGTTTGTGCTCGTGAGATCTACTGTTCGCAGAAATACTAGTCGTAAATTCGCACAATTTTAAAATTGTAAGTACTCCTTTCGTACATAATATTTAAGTAGGTACTTAGTTTTAAGACTTTGTTCGTATCGATGGATGATACTGATATTATTGTGCTTGTCGCAATAATTCAAACCGATATTTTATAGGATGGTTGTATTTTCGATTCTAAAACCTTTTGAAATTACGTTATGTTACGGCGCGCGTTCAAAGCTCCTGCAGACAGGCGTGACGGGACACTAGCAGCACAATTTCTATGAAAACCTCATGAAAATTGTCGCACTGCCTGTCCCGCCCGCAATATCGCGCCAGTCTGTACGAGCCTTCATGTTAAGGACTCTGAAGGCTGCGTTTGATGATCTTAAGTATGTTCAATAGTGGTATAGGATAGACAGCATTGATTGATTGAAATTGCAATGAATTATTCATTAATTTAAAACATGACTGACAACGTCCATTGTGTTCAAGATCTAATCAATATCTTTAAAAAATAATCGCGCTTGGCTTTAGGTACCCAAGATTAACGCTTCAAGAATATTACCAAAGTAGTTATTCATTTATTATTCATTAAACTTTATTGTAAGTATACCAAGTAAAACAAAAAGTACAAGCATATTAAAAAAAAACCGGTCAAGTGCGTGTCGGACCACGCACAATGTAGGCTTCCGTAGTTAGAATGAGTTTATCCCTAAAACAAACTTAACATTGTAGTTGAAAAACATGTTCTCCCATATATCGATATACGCCACGGTCAATTTTCCAACTGAAAATATAAGTTTGTAATCGCTAAAATGTTTTTATTATGTGATGAAACTCAAGTTGTCACTTCCTGTTACACACTCGTCAATTTTCACGAAATCACTCCCACAGAAAGGAGAGGAAAGATATTAGACATCAATAAATACCGCAGTGCTGGTATTGTGATAGGGCTCGCTTTGATGCCACGGACACAAAAGAAAGATGAAGCGGAAATTAGAGATCCTCATGATTACTTTTGGCCTTTCATATACTTTTGACAAATGACTTTTTTCTTTCAGCTGGGACAAAAAGCTAAGATTTTGAATAAAACTTTTATAGCACACTAGCGACGCACCCCTGCTTCGCACGGTTTAGTTCTCTGGCTAAAGTCTGACTTTGTTGTAAATTATATTAAAATAACATTTAAATTTAGTATCTTTAATTTGTTTGCCTTTTGGTTAGACTCTGGAAGCCGACCCCAACATAGTTGGGAAAGGACTAGGTCGATGATGATCTTAAATCCCTTTAAATAATACATAGTACATTATTTATTAAACAGAAATAATAACAATAAAATTATGTATAACTACTATCTGACCCGACAAACGTTCTCCTGTCCAATTTTCAATAATATATACGAAAAGGGACGTTCAGATTTTCCAGAATTTTAAAATTCTCCAGGATTTTTTATATAAAAACCTAATTCGAACTACAACGAACATTTTAAAACAAAAGTTTGCGAAATTGATCAAGCCATTCACAAGTTATGTGCAACTTGAGTGAGATCAAATAAGATGTAATTATTAATTAAGAGCAGGCAGTCTAAGTCAAATTTCGAACGCAAGCTCCACCCCTCGCTCCCCGCCACTCCGTTATGTGCTAAACGCTAATAAATCAGTAATAAAGTTGAATATCGCATGCGCTCTTTGATCGTGTTCGAGCACGAAACTAAATAGCGTAAGTCTCAATTCTTATTCATTTATAACTAAAGTAATAATTGATCTAGAGAAAAAATATCTTGTGTCGGAATAATAAACTATATTTTCTTGCTGTGAATTTAAACATAAAAGCTAATACGTATTGTTTGTTTTTTAGAATTGTCCTTAAAAAAGACATGATTTTCGAATAAAAAATTTATTGAGAGAAAATATTACAATTACGTAACTGTCTTCAAGATGGAAAGAAAAAGATCCAATAAATCATATACTAAAGTTTCATTTTGCTTGTATGTCTGTGACTGTTTCAGAATATTCATGCAAATTAACATAAAAATAGGGAGTCTCCTTATATTATATATTTCCTTACAGTTTCCATGTCATTAATTTACCTATTAAGGGAAAATATATCCGTATTATTTCCGACTTTTACCCAATAGAGCCGAATAAAAAGGTTTTCCTCGTGTTGACATAAACAACACCTTTATTATGTACCTACCTGTGTAATAATTTGAGGAATACAGGGTGTCATTGAAATTCTTCTAGGGGGTGAAACAAGGGGAAAGTATTCTAGTCATGATGAACAGCTGATACTAAGGCACCAACTCTGAAAATAAATAATAATTGACAAATATTAATACTACCATATTCATACACTTCCCTATATATTAAAGTAATTTTTAGCAAAACACGGACAACCTACGGTAGATTGGTAGGTAGAATATACTTTAAACCCGCAATATTTTTGAACGGCTTCTCCAATGATACCCATGGTGTGGGACCATGGGATAGACGAGAAAAAAAAATCATCCCACTTTACATAAAAGACAGGTAACCCTATTTTTTTTCCTTTTTAGGGTATACTTTTACTTTAATACTTTGTCAGCGTGATTAATATGTATACCCATGCTAAATTACTAGGTTTCTAGGTACAGTCGGTGACCAACATTACATTCTTTGTAAGAGGGGTCAGATAATGCTGGTCACCGACTGTACTAAGAGTCTCTGGTCTAAGCCGCACACAGACAGACAGACGGACAATGCGAAACTATAAGAATTCCTTATTGACAACGAAACCCTGAAAATCAATTTAATAAAGTCAGTAATGGACAAAAGAATTCACATGAACAAAAATCAGCATTATGCCATGAATGGTTCAAAGAGATCCCTATCGAATAGTCATTTTCCCGAACCTTTGTTCGTGTCAGAATAGCTAGGTATTTAGTTGTCTTCCCCACTCACTTGGTTCTTGTTCGACCAAACTATTTTTTAATGTACCTTGTACCCTTTTGTGAAAGGATGTATCTCTTTTGTATTTCAAAACCTATTTTTACCCGACTGCCAAGGAAGGGTATCTTCTATGTAGGTACATTTGCTTGTAAACTTTATTACCTCGTACCTTCCAAACGGCTGGATGGATTTCGACAGGATAACGTTATATTGGTCTTAGAAACCAGTGTTCTTAGAAAGCTGTTTGAAAAAAAAACAAAATGGCGGATTTTTGGCGCGAAATAGTATTAAGTTAATAAAAATAAAACCAAACTTATCGAGTAGGGTATTAAAAAAAAAATATTAAAAAAAACAAAAAACCCGACTGCAAAAACATGAACTGAAAAGATGGAAACAACATGAAAAGAAAACGAGTAGGTATATACTATAAGTACCAAAAATAAATAAATGCAGTCGGAGGAAAATTTTAAGGCGTTCGTTAATCCTAGATGCCTCCGACTGCATTTATTTATTTTTGGTACTTATAGTATAGGTACCTACTCGTTTTCTTTTCATGTTGTTTCCATCTTTTCAGTTCATGTTTTTGCAGTCGGGTTTTTTGTTTTTAGGGTTCCGTACCTCAAAAGGAAAAAACGGAACCCTTATAGGATCACTTCGTTGTCCGTCTGTCTGTCTGTCTGTCAGTCTGTCAAGACCATTTTTCTCAGGAACGCGTGAAGGTATCAAGCTGAAATTAATATTAAATACGTAGGTCTATGGTCCCTTGAAGCTTTAAAAATATCAAGCTTCCAAGTCAACGCAATAAAAATATACGGCGATATAAGCGACATTATTGCGTTATATTTCGATACTCGCAAATAAATCAAAACCTATAGGGTACTTTCCGTTGACCTAGAATCATGAAATTTGGCAAGAAGCAAGGTCTTACAGCACATATATAGGAAAAAGTCCCAAAATTGTAAATTTGTAGTTTTATCACATAAAAAAAATTGCGAATATCTCGCACATAAATCAAAACCTATAGGGTAAGTACCCTATAGGTTTTGACATATTTCGACATATTTCGATACTCGCAAATAAATCAAAACCTATAGGGTACTTCCCGTTGACCTAGAATCATGAAAATTGGCAAGAAGCAAAGTCGTATAGCACAAATAAAGCAAAAAGTCCGAAATTTGAGAATTTGTAGTTTTATCACATAAAAAATAATTGCAAATATCTCGCACATAAATCAAAACCTATAGGGTATTTCCCGTTGACCTAGAATCATGAAATTTGACAAGAAGCAAGGTCTCATAGCACAAGTAAAAGAAAAAGTCCAAAAATTGTTAATTTGTAGTTTTATCACATAAAAAAAAATCTTTTTTGCGATTACAAATTTAAATTTTCAGTTGGAAATTTGACCGTAGCGTATATCGACGTATGGGAGAACATGTTTTTCAACTACAATGTTAAGTTTGTTTTAAGGATAAATTCATCCCAACTACGGAACCCTTCATTGTGCGTGGTCCGACACGCACTTGGCCGGTTTTTATTAATTATTTCTTTTATTTGTAGTTTGAGTCAAAATAGTAGCTAAAAAGTGTTATAATATATATATATATATTTGGAATTGGCTTTTTACTAGCTTTTATTTGATACCCATATTATTAAAATCCACAAAATATATTTTTTTATTTCTTCTGTCTTTTTTGATTCGCAGATTATGAAAATTTTATACCCTATAACACTTCTGCAACTAAAACGAATCTAACGATAACTCATATGTTAAAATCCATCAAGCCGTTTGGGCTACAGAGCGTGCCAAAGAAATAGACATACATACATACATACATACACTCGAAAAACATAACCCTCCTTCTGAGGCAGTCGAGTAATAAAGGAAATTAAAAGGGGTTTCAAACATATATATAAGTTATATGTTTTAATTTAATTAGGAATATTAATAATAATAATAATCGTTTAATTCAGGTGTTAAACCCATAATAAAAGTACAAAAAAATTACAATCCATGATAAATTAAAATTAAATTACATGCATGCATTCGTGCATGCATTCATAATAAAATGGTTTAAAAAGTTTTTGATAGCATAAAAATGGGCCATGTTTGTGTCGGACCTCGTGCTATCATATGAAATTTAGAATAGTTATAAATATCTGTAGCCCAATCATATTTAAAACGAAATAAATAAACTCTTTGTTTATTTATCACTAGCTGCACCCCGCGGTTTCACCCGCGTAAGTCTCGATCCCGTGGAAATATCGAGATAAAAAGTTATGTTACGTCTATGTCTTAATACAGGGTGTCAGCTACCTCCATACAAAACTTTATCAAAATTGGTCCAGCCGTTTGAGCGTGAAGAAGTAACAAATATACACACACACACACACACTGACACAATGATGTCGCAAGAAATACCAACTTCTTATTTAATGCCGATTCAAAACTAACAAAAAATTAAAATTGTTTAAGTACAATGTAATGGGGCCATTATCTATAAGTCTGGATTGGTGTCTATCAAATCTCGATAAAAGGCGACCAGGCTGCTACTGAGACCTTCTTGACGGTAAAATTATCCCAATCTGGGGATCATAGTCAGGGCCGTTAAATAGAATAAACGCTCAGTTACGCTCTTTTTGTTATTGCAGTATCTCGCAGGTCAATCTATGAGGTTGTCGGCTGAACCGGACTTTCCTTAAGACCACAAGATCAATGAAGCATCTAACCAATTATGTAACTCTGTCCACGAACCTGAACTTAAACATAACAATGTCGAAGTGAAAGTGCTAGCCTCCCATTGTTCAACGGAAACTTTAAACGTTTATTTTAATAACAAATAGTTGACAATGGCCGTCAATGATGTGACGTCTGTGTTCTTAGAATAATTTTAAGTAGCTTGGGGGGTCAGTATCATACAGTAGATGGGTACAGAAGGACGGCTCCATACAACGAGCAGAAATGCGCGCACACATAGACCCGCTTCACGAACATACAGCGAGTGCAAGTGGACTCACGACTAGCATTCGTTTGAGATATTGTAAGATCTCCGTACGCATCTGTGTGTGCGTGCGCCAGTTTTTGCTCGTTGTACGAAACCGTCCTTCTGTATATATCTGTTTAGCTTTAGATTTTTATTATTTTAACGATGTACGTGTTAAAAGCTTGATTTATATTATATATTTATAATTATTTTTAACCTGTTGACCCTGATTTGGTGATTAGTCTTCATGACTTTGGGACGTTTTTCTCGTTAACACCAGAGGCTACAAATACAGGTAGGTATTTTCTAGAACTTACCTCAAACAAGGCAAGAATAATGAGTTTTTGTTACTACAGACAACGCTAGAAAACTTATAATGAAACTGAAGCGAATGCTTTGTGAGCCAATCAAAACTTTTTAATTCAGTGCGTATGTGCTAGAATAAGCACGTTCGTTTCGATTTTCATAACACAAATAATTTAAAAAATCAAGGACCGAACGGCCGTCAATTTTTTTGTGGAACACTTTTTAACCTAGCGGTGGCGACAGCAATGATAATTTTATTTATCTGTTTAGTCAGCGAGTCTATTCCCAATCTGGTTTCGGTCTTTTTAGTACATTACTTTTAAATTTACTTTTTTGCAGTCGGGTTTTTGACGTTTTAGTGTCCGAGCACACTGTTATGAACAAAAACTGTGTTACTTAATAAAGTCAGGCAAAATGTAGAAATGATTGAATGCATGCCAAAAAAAGAACAGAAAAATGAAAATTACAATTTACGTAAGCGATTCAATTCTTCAAAAGAATTTTGATCACTACACCCACATTTTCAGTACTTACGACCCGATGATAAGTACTTACACCCTGATGGTAAGTTCTTACGACCCGATGGTAAACACGTACACCCCGATGGTTAATAATCTAACTGTTGATAGCTTTGATGTTTTATTTTCATCCAACTCAGCTAAATGTCTACTTTATCTCTGACCTCATTAAGCTGATACGAGATAAGATGCAATAATAATAAATAAATAAAAAAAAATCTTCCACAAATAACACTTATTCACTATAATTTAAAAATGAAAAATAAATAATTATGATGTAGGACAATGTTCATTTGTGGGAGACTGGTGCCTAAACTAAGCCGTGACTTGTTATTCAGGACACCAGAGAAAGCGGCAAAAATATCATCAAAAACATTAATAAAGAAATGCTTAATGAAAGTTACATTATTTTCATGTTATAAGGGCAAACAATTTGTTGGAAGGGAATAATAATAATATCTTAAATTTGTATGAATTGACCGGCAATGTTGGTACACAGGCCTCCTCTCCGTGAGAGGGAGTGGGCCGTAATCCACCGCGCGGACCCAGTGCGGGTTGTTAGATCTCACATGTCTTAGAATTTTTGGTTCTAGGCTCACGATGTTTTCTTTCACCGTTTTGAGAGCAGCAGTGATGAATTCTGTTTATCTACAATGGTGAAAAACAAGATGGAACAATTTAAGTTGCTGCTTAGGTTACCGCAACTTATGGCGTTTTCAAATCATCATTGGCAGCCTTGTTCTACCCACTGTTGAGTATGACCCTTCTCCCTTTCGTGCCATGCTATTCTGGTCTATGCGAGTCTCATCCAGGTCTTCCTAAAGCCGTTTTATTTTGCTTAATTAAATATTTTGAATAAAACAGCGGATCCAATTCGCACACAGAGTAAGTCTACAGCTAATTGCGTAACAAAGTTTGAATCCCAATCTGAATGATTTTGAAGTATCTTGTTAATCTACTGCTTCATAGTATGTTCGATTTGTCTGCTCAACAACGTAAATGACGTTGAACTGTCAAACCCATTGCTTCCGATAGTGTTTTACGCAATTTCCCTGCGGGTCATGCGCGGATCTATTTACCGGTATTTATTTGGACGACAAGAAACGAGTGTAGTTTAGTTTTGCGTGGTTCTAAATTACGTTCAATCACGTGCGCCTTTGCCGTTGCAATATATATAAAAAAAAAAAATTGATATAACATGTTAATTAAAAATATTTATAGTTGGTGTTCACTCGTTAACGCCTAGTAATTATTGTAATAATACAATGATCCATCGCTAGAATTGTTTCTAGCCTCCAAGTTTCACGAACTACAAAAATACAACGGAATAATTTATGTGTGATTTAAAAACAGTATGAAACAAAAACCCTGTTGTTCCTTTTAGGGACGTATACATTTACCTACAAGCACAACATTGATGAAATTATAATTAAAAAACCGGCCAAGTCCATGTCGGACCACGCACAATGAAGGGTTCCGTAGTTAGGATGAATTTATCCCTAAAATAAACTTAACATTGTAGTTGAAAAAAAAACATGTTCTGCCATACATCGATATACGCCACGGTCAATATTTCAACTGAAAATTTAAGTTTGTAATCATAAAAAATGATTTTTTTTATGTGATAAAACTACAAATTAACAGTTTTCGGACTTTTTCCTTTACTTGCGCTGTGAGACCTTGCTTGTTCCCAAATTTCATGATTCTAGGTCAACGGGAAGTATCCTATAGGTATTGATTTATGTGCGAAATATTCGCAATTTTTTTTTATGTGATAAAACTACAAATTTACAATTTTAGGACTTTTTCCTATACTTGTGCTGTAAGACCTTGCTTCTTGCCAAATTTCATGATTCTAGGTCAACGGGAAGTACCCTGTAGGTTTTGATTTATTTGCGAGTATCGAAATATGACGCAATAATGTCGCTTATATCGCCGTATTTTTTTATTGCGTTGACTTGGAAGCTTGATTTTTTTAGAGCTTCAAGTGACCATAGACTTACGTATTTGACATTAATTTCATCTTGATACCTCCACGCGTTCCTGAGAAAAAATGGTCTTGACAGACTGACAGACAGACAGACAGACGGACAACGAAGTGATCCCATAAGGGTTCCGTTTTTTCCTTTTGAGGTACGGAATCCTAAAAACATTAAGCATTGGCTAGTCGAGAAGTCAAAATCAAAGAATTGCAGAGGTAAGAAATCAGTTAAACATTACAAATATTAATAATTAAATATTTATTTTAATTGTTTTTGTTGAACAGTTTTTATAAATGACTGGCTTTATTACGTATGTATACCGATTCTTTAAACGTAGGTAGAAGGAACAACAGGGTTTTTGTTACATATTGTATATATATATATATATATATATATATATATTTATGATGTTGCACTATTGCGCCATCTCAATAACAAGAATTTTATCGATATTCAATCCAATGCTTTTGACACTTCTCAGCTTCACTGAAGCATTAAGTTTTTGGGTGCTTTGACGCTGGCTCGGTTTCTAAGAATTTCAATTTGCAGCTCGCGGTATTATTGAAACTATCTTCTTATTGCTTCAGGGATTAAAATACACATAATTATACATACTTACTTATAACCAGGATAACAGTATATTTATATCTATACGAATATTATAAATTCTACAGTAACTGTGTCTGTCTGTCGGTCTGTCTGTTAACTTTACACGAATAAATGGATGAACAGATTTAGATGAGACACACGAATAGATCATGAACTGGGTAAGGACAGAATACTTTTATCCCGGTATATATCCGACCTGCACGCGGGTGAACCCACGTGCAAAAGCTAGTAATAATATATAAATTCATAATCAATCAGGATTCCAGCGATGAGAACTGATATGGACCTTGTATCATTATCATCTGCCGAGCCTTTATCCAATGTTGGGGTCGGCTTCCAGTCTTAACCGGATGCCAAATACCTATCTTTACCTTTCACGAATATAATTTACATGGAGCGACTGCCTATCTGACCTCCGCAATCCAGTTACTGGGTAATAAGATATATCCCTTGGTAAGACTGGTTGCCAGACTTTTGGGCTTCTGACGACGATGTATGACAGCTGGGACCAACAGCTTAACGTGGTTTCCGAGCCACGGAGGGGTCTTGTATGTAAAAAAAATAAGTTCAAAAACTAAAACCCGACTACTGAAAAATCACGCTCTAAAAAGTATGAAACAAGAAAATATTCTCATCTGAAATTATTATGTAGGTACAAACTATTCAATATTTATCGTCTATTAAATAAACAACTTACACGTAATATATGTATTTTAATGTATTTAATACATATTCATAGTGATGTTCAGAAGACAGCCGTGGTCGTATGCCACTTTGCCCTAAAGATTATGATCGCTAACTACTGTTAGAACGTGTTGTTTTGGTAGGTTAGGTGGCATACGACCACGGCTGTCTTCTTCGTCGGCTGCTTCGCCGCAGTCGGGTAAAAATAGTCACCCATCCACGGACCAACCAAGCGTAGCTTAACCTGATCCATCGACCCGTGCAGCTGTTATTAAGTACTTAGCGACAAACCCCTCAATAAATAATTAAAATATTACCATTTGACACCTTCTCTTTTACAGTATAGTAGTACTTACATATTTGGAGTAGCAATTTCTGTTACTAAGAGGTAGATGTAGTTTGATGATATCTGTTGAAATTAGTCTCAATTAAAATTAATTACTTCGAGTAACGCGCGTAAATTCACGCATGACGCATGTTCGGAAGGATGCCTTCAACTACATGCAATTTAATTACTGAGTTAATTATGACCCATACTAACAAATTAACTCTTAAAATAAACTCTTGTTAGGCACATGTCTCAACAAGAAGCGAGTAGAGCTAGTAATAAAAAAACGGGCCAAGTGCGTGTCGCACCAAGCACAATGAAGGGTTCCGTAGTTGGAATGAAGTTATCCCACGTACAGACTTAACATTGTTGTTAAAATACATGGTACCTCATACATGCCAACTGCAAAATATGTAAATTTGTACGTACAGTTTTGAGTGATTTACCATGTTAGTTTTAGACCATAGACTTCCTAGATAGGTTTTCCTGTAATCTATAAGTAACTATTTTCTGTATTTTTTTTTCAAAATGTTTGCCTCAGTAGTTTCGGAGATAAATGAAGAGAAAGGAATGGTCAATTTTCATCGATTTTCTTAAATAAGTTTAAAAGTGTTTATTTTAAAATTATTAAAAAAAAGTATCTGAAATTCTTACATCAAGCCCTTTCATTTGATATCACGTGGTACCATTTTTTTAAAATTCATTTATTTAGGTTACACTTTTGTGTTTGGGTCACAGAAGTTCATATGTGTACCTTCAAGTTAATCGGTCCAGTAGATTCGGAGCAAATTAGCTGTGATAGACGGACAGACAAACAGACAGACCGACACACGATTGATCCTATAAGGGCTCCGTTTTTTCCTTTTGAGGTATGGAACCCTACAAACGAGTTGGCGAGTGCCCGACGGCGATGATCGATTACTCGCTGGTATGCGTATGTACTAAGCGTACGTCTCTCAGCGAATGTTCTGCACGACCAAGAGAGCGTCGTTAAGCGAGTACTTTCTTTGATTAATCTAGTCGCTGTAACAAACGAGTACTCGCGTGTAAACAATCAACGACATGACATGACATGAATATTTACTTTGTAAAGTATTATATTATTATTTTAATTATTATCTATGTGAGGACTATGTGGGTCTTTGTTTTTTTTTTCTCTTAGTTTTAATTATGGTCTGGCAGTTTGAGTATTTTATGCGGCCTACCCAAATGTCCTTTATTTGGTATTGTGCATCGGATCGTTGAGCTCCTTAAGTTTTGAGTTGAGCTGCACGATAACTGACAAATGCGTGCACTAACTGGACAAGTCCACTCAAATCTGTGCGGTTCTTTCCTCAAACGACCGACCATTTCAGACACCAATCTACATGGTCCTGAAATGATCTGACCATGATTTATCAGTATTTTTATATACATATTAACATTGATGAATTTTATATATATAAATAGCTTTTGCCCGCGGCTTCGCATGCGTGAATGTCGGAAAATATCTCATGGGAACGTGACCGACCGGGATCAAAAGTACCCTAAGTCTTAATCCAGATTATAAACTATATGTGTGCCAAATTTCATCTAAATCCGTTCCGCAGTTTGTGCGCCAATCCGAAACATAAAATCATCCCCTTTAAAATTGACTACCCCTTTCCACCCCGTTACGGGTAGATTTTTTGAAAACCCTGATTTCCCTTTTCCTCTATTACCGAACTTTAATATAAATACTGAGTTTCAAGTTAATCGAACTGCGCGTTATAATATTTCCATACAATTATTTTCTCCAACAAACCCACGAGGCTCATTTCCTACGAAATTTATGGGAAAAGTTTTTCACGATTTATGACTTTTCTAGTACTCAAACCTCAATTAGTCCAATAGAAGTTTTTGATCCTTATAAGAAAGAGGATCGATTGACATAAAAAAAGTTTTTGTGAAAATTTACCATATTCCTGACTAATTTTTTTTCAAATTTTGTGAATGTAAATTAATATTTCTCAAAAAGATAAGGACAGTCTCTTAAGAATATTTTCCTGTAGCTACAACGGTTACGCCAGTAGCACACCTCCGCCGCGAAACCGTCACCGCGAATCCGCAGTAGTTCAATTCAACTGGCTCGCATCATGTTTCGCTACTCGAATGGGATGCGACTAGCGGAACATGACGCGAACCAGTCGAATGAACTACCGTGGTTTCGCTGATATTATGGTTTCGCGGCGGAGATGTGCTACCGGCGTCAAGGTAGCTGCCCTTACTGCCCCATCTCAAAAATCCACCATTATAATAAATAGATTTTTTAAATAGTAATAAATTACGACTTTGTAGATTTATTTTGTTATTCAAGTGTAATAAATTTAAAAAAAATTATGACATTTACGTGATCAACGTCCCAGCAAACCTTGAAAATGAGCCCCATGTTAATTTTTAGACTATTTAACTCGGTTGATGGCAGTAGGCTCGCCTCCTATTACATGGGACTTACTACTACTCTTTTCACCCCATGGAGAGTTTGTTTTGAAAAAGCATAAAATGTTTTCTTATTATTTCACCTTGAATAATTTGTTTTCTAATAATTGCATGTCCATTAATGTTTATAACAAATTACCTGATGGCTTCAAAACTCTCAGCCTCAGAACATTTAAATGTAAGTTATTTAACTTTCTATTTAGCAAATGCTCCACTGAAGATTTTATGAATGAAAAATTTACCTAAATATTTGACATGATGGCCTATAAATATTTTTTATCTCCTTGACCTTATTGCATTTTGACTTATATAATTAATCTCTTTTACAACTATTGTTCAATTTATTTAAATTATTTTTCATTCTATTTCTAATTATTAATAATTTAATTTTAATGTGATAATGACCCATATTTGTACGCCGGAAACAGCAGAATATTATGATCGTAATACATAATTCACATAAAAACTTTGTACAATGTTCTGACAAATAAGTGCATTCTATTCTACAAATTTTGAACCCCCGTTACACCCCTTTAGAGGTTGACTTTTCAAAAATCCGTTCTTAGCGGTTGCCTACGTCATAATATCCATGTATCATATACATAATAAATATGTATGATATCCGTGTGCCAAGTTTCAGCCGTCCGTTCAGTGGTTTAAGCTGTGTGTTGATAGACCAGTCAGACACGGTTTCCTTTTATATGTATAAAGATGACAAGAATATTTACTTTGTAAAGTATTATAATTATTGATTTAATTATTGTAAATGTGAAGATTAAGTGGGTTGTTGTTAATTTTTTTTTCTCAGTTAGTCTTTATCATGGTCTGGCAGTTTAAGTAATTTTGTGCGGCCTACTCAAATTTATTTGTGTTTATGTTGTGGTCTTTGGTATTGTTCGTTGAATCGTTGAGCTCCTTAAGTTCTGAGTTGAGCTGCACGACTACTGACAAATGCGTGCACTGACTGGACAGGTTCCCCTCAATTTGTGTGGTTCTTTCATCAAAAGATAATTTCATGCACCAATCTACATGGTCCTCACACGATCTGGCCAAGATTATGTCAGGACTTTAAAAGAGACTGTGACCTCTAAGTTTGTTTCGGCTTTTCTTCTCACAGTAGTCAGATAGGAAACGGCGACCTCATCTAGTTTTTAATTCAAATATGTTTGACGTGTAAAAGTGTTTGTACAAACCTACTTACAGAAATAAATAATTTATCATTTAACGATCAATTAATACAATATGTATCTTTTTTATTTACACGGGACCTACAATCTTTTGTACGTTTCTTGAGCGACAAAATCATTGACAGCTAGTCGCTTCCTCGTCGGCGGTCAGCCAGGTGCCGAGAGTTAGTAGAGTGCATTTCCACATACAGATCACATAGGTAATCCAAAACTGAAACCTAATCCTAAAGGATTAAGTAGGTCTAAAATCTATCCAGATTTAGTTAGGTAACTGAGTTAAGTCACTTGTTTCGAGTTTCATCTGAAAGAAAGACAATTTATTCAAGTTGAATCGGGATGTTTTTTAAGAAATAATTTTGTATGTAGGTCAATCAATGGTAACCTATCAGCTGAAACGTGCCTTGTTACAAGTTGACTGAAGAATTGAAACTAGGTACAGTAACAATCATGG